>OX387427.1:17136763-19536763 GCA_947563755.1 Lochmaea crataegi | reverse complement strand
CATACTTCGAGAAATCTGTTTCCTCTGGCACCAACTGTGGAAATCGTCCAACGACTTTTGTAGGATATTATATGCTACCCTTCCTGACTTGGTCCTTGCCAGGATGACAAGGTCGTCTGCAAACGCTTGCAGTTCTACTCATCTTCTTTCGAGAGCGCTAAGCAAATCATCCATCAAGAGTGACCACAGTAGGGGAGATAGTACTCCGACTTGTGTGCAGCCCCTGGAAACCTTAAAGCTAATGGCCTCATCCTGAAGAGAAGTAGTGGCTATTCTATTAGTGAGCATGACATATATCCAGCCGGTAATGGTTGGTTTAATGCCCTTTTCAGCCAAAGCTCATCCAATGGAGGTTATCAACTATGTTAAAACCACTGTTTGATGTACCATCATTATTTTTAGTCCCTGTTTTGTTAGGAATTTCTGTATTATGAAACTTGGTACCTACTTTAAAATTATTCATGGAAATAAGGAACACAATTTCAAGGAATAACTTTTAGCGGGTTAGAAACAGTTTTAGAAATGTAAGATATGCAATATACATTTTGTTTCATCTCAGCAAACAAAAGCAAGAAGGAGATTTTCCGTTTTCAGGTAAAAGTAAATTAAAATAATTGCACACTAAAATTGTAATAACATACTCAAAGTATGTTGTACTTCCGATATTATATACATTCAACAACTAATGTGTGGCTGAATCCATTTTCACGGTCGTTTAAATACATAGAAAGTGATTGGTAGTAGCAGTGCGCGATCATTAATAATTTAATGCAGCAATTAAATTTAAAATACGTAGAAAGGCTGAAATTAACTTAATTGTCATTACGTTAATAAATAAACAAGAGAAATTTGATAAAACTGAATGATGATTCGATTAGTTTAATTTCTTAAAATATTCAGAATACAAATTCCATTGAATTCATTGAAAATAGTGAATTTGTAATTAAACCATTATTATTTTAATGAAAGTTTTTATTTTTCACAAATCAATGTCAGAAAACATAAATAAAATGTAATAAACCTGCATTCACAAAAAGTGGAACTTCATTCAATGGAATAAAAAACATTGTTGAATAAATATGTATACTGGGCGACATTCCTAAGACCTAGATCTATTTCGCCCCCTTTGTTCTACTTAGTACCTGAGTGAAGTCTCAGACACTATTTCCTGAAGGAATTTCAGGATATCCGCTGGTTTCAGTTTAGGTAAGTATCACTCTTCTACCCAGTAGTCTCCTAGGTGTTGTGTCTTAGGATTCTGTATTGCTATGCATTTAGCAAGTATGTGAATGTAGATTTCTTCTTCCCTTCCACAGAATTTACATTCATTTTGTTCCAGTACTTTTTGAGGTGCCCATTCATGCGACAGTGCCTTAGGACACCTGTCAAAACATCAGTCTTACTCTGGCTAGCACCACTAGATCTTCCTAATGGTCAGATCTTCTCACTATTTCGGCACTGTATATTTTTTCATATATTACATTGAAGCTGATACAGCGAAAGAGCTTCGACTCACGAAAGTTTGTTTCAGCCGCTTTCTTTGCTAGTTCATTCATTTCCTTCTATTCCAGTGTGTCCTGAAACCCGGGGCTATTCCCAAGCTACCTAGCCCGTACACTTATATCTATGTCCCTTTTATTGCCTTAGATCCACCTGTATACCATTGAATGAAAAGCAATAATTAAAGTAATCAAAATAATGTAAGTGTTATGTATTCATACGTATTTATACATTAAATAATTTGGAAGCGGTGACATAAATACTTTAATGTCGTTGAAAGATGTATAAAAAAATAATGACATTTTCCTGTCAAATAACAACTAGAGGAATTCATTTAACAAATAGTAATATTGGACACTTTCTCACGTTCTTATGTTCAAAATGTCATCTTTTCACAGGTTTCCTTTTTCGGGTGGATCGATGAATGTTTAAAGGATTTTGTTGAGAATTTTCCTCCTTGCAACATGGGTATTGAATTTCAATCATGTTACGGCTATCGGAATTCTGATGTGGAATTGATTTTTCTGGGTTTAAATTGTCAGCATCAGGAGTCAATAGATCTGAAATTGAAACATTATCATTTGTTATCTCTTCCCTTAGGCCTTGATATACCCCATCACCATTTCCTTTAATAAGTTCTTCACAACCTGTATTACATTGTGTTTGTGGTGCAGCTGTAGGTTTAACCCAATAAGGCCTGACAGAATTTGAACAGATTTGGTCAGAATAACCCGTTGAGCGTAATTGATCAACATGTCTAACGATTTTTTCTTCTTCGGCCAATACTTCATAATGTAATTGACCTATTCTTTTAATAATCATTCCAAATTTCCATTTATCATGTCCATTATAAAATCTTGCTTGAACTCTATCTCCAATCTCAAAAAGTTTAGTACTAGGAAACCTTTGAAAATATGACATTTAGAACATAAGAACGCGAGGAAATGTTGCTAAATGTTAGTTGTTATTTGACAGGAAAATCTCATTATTTTACAGGTTTCCTTTTTCGGGTGTATCAACAGTTAATTTACGTAAAGTGAATTGATTTTCTAAGTGTTGTAAATAAGCTTCGAAAGTTTCATTCAAATCATCATAAGGTTGAAAGACATACCTTTGGTATCAATTTGGTCGGTAGTGGATTTCCCAGCACTTGTCTTGTAAGATTGTCTTACTGGATCTGCATATTTTTCAACGTATTAACCAATTCAGCGAGTACTGCTTCCATCGTGAATTTGTTCTTTTTATCCTCATCGCCAATTCATACGTATTTATACATTAAATAATTAGGAAACGGTGACATAAATCTCGTTGAAAGTTACATAAAAGAAATAATGACATTTTCCGGTCAAATAACAACTAGCAGAACTCATTCAACAAATAGTAATATTGGACAGTAAGGAATGCATTTGTAGTAGGTAATTGGATGAAGTTGTCAAAATGATAGAAATGGAAGCATATTGGAAGATGATGACACAGCTAAAGGCGGACCACCCTAAAACACCACTATAAAAATGATGCTGGCAACATAATATCTAAGATCTTTTGATACTACCTGTGTGTATATGTATTTTAAGCTTATATTTTAAGTAAGACCGGTATATATGCCCTAGTTATTGTATTAATTAAACTTCTAAGTTAAACGGGGTCGATATGTTCTACAAGATTTAACCAACCATTCTGGTTGGCAATTAGAAGGGACATCATCACTTGTAGACCGGTTTCAGCGTATTTATAGATATTCTCCGTCCGGGAGCTCTAAGAGCATAATCCTAGACTGAAGATGACACTGAAATCACATTAATACATATCCCCAAGTGAAGGAAATGTCAAAAACGTGATAACATTTGCAATAGTTTGGTGTTAACAAGTTGTTGGTAGATCTATTATTCTGAAAATTTTTTGTTCTAGTAGATATCCAATGAAATCAGTTAATTTGAGGTCATTTGATTGAACACAACCAATCAGAACAACATTATACTGAAAACAGGCCGTGGGCTGTTTTCACTCTATTAGGTACGTTGCCATGCATACATTTTGATTTATTTCGATTTTGACGTTTCAAATATTTAATATTTCAAAATGTCACGATTTTGTCATAACACTGACGAGAACATTAATGAAATCATAGAAGCAAATATACTATGTATTTTTTTCTATAATTAGCAAAAAATATTCTATTCGAATAACCCTCGAACATTGACAAATGCTCAGACATTTTATAACAACTTTCCCAAGCTTGTTGCCTTATGGCGTTAATTTGGTGTTAATAGCCTGGTGACAGATCTGTCATTCTGCGAACAAATCTATTTATTTGAATATTCCACTTGTATTTCATATTTTCAGATTACTATATTCATTGGACAAGGCTCCTTAATGAATATATCAGAACCTATTGACAAATCACTCACTTTGCTTGGGAACCTAAGTTTGTTTATATCACCCCTCGTGACACGTGCGGGTGGTCGGAATTGAAGTGACGGGTTGGTGGTGCTGAGAGCTAAAGTGGTAAATGGGATCATTTTGCGATTTGGCAGTAGTACAATGATAGCTGTCAAAAAATGAAAGAGTAAAACCAGATAGTACGTTATCGCTGAGTTTTATTAGAATAATATCCCTTTAATCTTACACACTCATACATGTTGTATCAATGCAACGAATGCTAAATTATCAAATGGAAATTCGAAAATTACAGTGGAAATTCCACGTTGTCATGACAACCCAGCGATAATTCCACGTTGCCATGACAACCGTTGACTGACAACATTAAAATAATGAACGTGAAACGTCAAAGAGTTTCTCAGAGGTTATGAATAGATTCGGAGATATAACAGAACGGGAAATTGACAAAAATGTCATTAAAAGTGTACCCAAAAACACGGAAAAGAGTAAGAATAGTGTATTGAGACAGTTTATGTTATTTTGCGACGAAAAAAAGGACAAATTCAATATAGTGGAGATATACAGTAATTTGTATATTAATTCGAGAAATATTCTCCCTAAATACCGCTTAAAAATTGTGCTTAAAAATTAACCAGATAATTTCCATTTAAGCTTGTTGTCTGATTCCACTCGTTCTTCGAACTCGTGGAATTATTAACAACAAGCTTTCATGGAAATTATCGGTAATTTTTAAGCACTCGTGGTATTACCCCCGATTATTTTTTTCACTTGTCAAAATGTGACATTTTGGTGGTTTTAACCAATAGCAATACATTATTCTAGCCAATCATTCGGTATTATACTGATAATTCTGCTTCCTCATCGATAATACCTTGTTTACATTGAAACGTCAAAATTTTAATTTGAATTTGTCATTATTGAATAGTGCTTCGAAGTTTATTGAAAAATGAACACAAACCGATTCAGTGCCATCACCCAAGAGAATATTGAACATTTAATACAAAATCCTTTTAAATTGTTGAAAAAAATAATCTTCCCAAATACAACTCGTACTTCAAATTTTATCACATAATTTTTTATTTTCATCACTCAAACTTGTTTATTTGAGGCAAAAACATTCAAACAAACCGAATTTAGATAAAATCACTCGTCCTAACGGACTCGTGATTTTATCAATCGGTTTGTTTTCATATTTTTGCCAAATAAACAAGTTTTCGTGGAAAAGAATTACCTTTGAAAATTCCACACTTGTCATTTTTAACCACTCAAAACGTGTTTTTTTGACAGATCACTATGGCAACGGATGAATTTCAACGGAAATTTTTTCCTCGTGAGTACCCAACAGCGAATTATACTGGAAATTTTTCGACGTTTATAATGACAGAGTATATTTTTAACTGTTTAACAATTTGCTACCGTTTATAGTTACTCAAAACTTATGTAAAATTAAATAATATACTGTGTTGTGTCTTGAGATGGTATTTTCGTGCAACTATAACGAGTAGAAATCAACAATTTAAAGGACTAAATTGCTGCCAAAACTGTGACGCGTTGCAAATCTGTTCATGCAGCGTTCCGAAAAACCTTTTAAATTATGATTTTCTACCACTTGTAGTAAGCCCAAGTAACTATAAAATGAAAAAATATAATATTTTAGGTCCTAAAATGGCACTTTTGTGCTACTAATCAGTAGAAAGTTTGTAAACTGCTTCCATACACTTTACTTCGATTTCCTAGTATTCACGGGTGTCAACTGCTTAATCTCCTGGCGAAGTTGTTGGAAATCGAAAAATAAATTTTAATTATTTCAAACACAACTTGGTGTGGAATTTTCTCACCGAATACCACACGAGGTCAAATCAAATCCGGAAATTTTTTCTCGTTCATGAATATTTTTAGAAAATTATCGCTCGTCTTCGACTCGGGATAATTTTCAAAATATTCATGAGCTCGAAAAAATTTCCGCAAATAATTTGACCTCTAGTGGTATTACTAGTGATATTGGTTTGGTTACCGATAAAATCACACCCTTTAACAAAAAAACTAACAAAACAAAAACCAAACATTGTCTGATAATTACTAAAAATACTTCAGACCGCTTTAAAGATAAAGTTAGAGTTTTTCTTTATGTCTCTGCTGTTGTGCACTATAAATGACAACACTCGAGAACAGTGATAAAGAATTAAATTAAACAAGACATATCAAAACTCTATTTTAATGCCTCAAAAATATTTTTTGGCTGCATCGCTTCCTTACCCAAGCACTATTTAAAGCCAATTTGATTAATGGACAAGAAATTAATATAATAATAATTAATATTAATAATGTACTCCGAAAGTTCTGGAGTTTCAAAATTATTTAAAAGAAGCTTGGATGAATGGAGGCAAGGAAATTACTAGTGAATTAAGCTTTGGTCACAAAATTGTTGGTAGTAATTAAAATTAATCGAAATTATAGTATAGCTCTAAAAATAAATATTTCCTATTTTAAAGTAGAGTAGTTTTATTTTTACCACATATTATGTTGCGAAGAAATATAATCGGTAACTTGTTCATTTTTCGGAAACCGCTTAAAATTTGTTAAGAAATATTTTCATCGTGGAATTATTGCAATAATTTCTTACTAATTTTAATTGGACTTTTACTTTCATTGCATGTAGGCTAGCCAATCTGAATATTCATTTCGTCAATTATTATTACTAGTATTAATATTATTTCTCAACTTATGGATTTTTTTAAAAAATAAATACTTGAAATACCAATATATCAAAAAAATTACAAGCCTTGATTATGTATGATAATGTATGATAAAAATTCTAAAAGTGTTTTAATTGATACCAATATAAATCAAGGCGATTCTACTGTCTAATAACCTTTAAGATTCAGGAAAATATTTACTGTTATTACTCTATCGTGATTATTCAACGAGACAAATGCAATAAACGCGAATTATGCAATTCATTGACATTACAATCTTCACGAGATTGGCGGAAATGAAAATCCAATCTGTTAACCTACCTATTGTTTCAAGAAAAATACTATATGTATCCATGCATGTATTGTAACATATTCTTCGCGTGTGAAAATTAATAACAAATAGATTAAGTTATTCTTAAAGACCTCCCATTTGGAGTGAAGTAAAGCAGCTACTTGAATAATATTTTAGATTTCCATGCATTCATAACAACAACTTTTCTCTCTTTTGTAATTAATGAAAAATTTTCACATTTTTAAACTGTCTATTAAAATTGTAAGAAATTATTGCGAGAAAATTTTCTCGACTCAATTCTATTTTTCGACTGACTCATCAACTTTAAATAGGTACAGCTTTGCGCAAAGCGGTCTGAAACTTTGGCGTTAAGTTAAAAAAATATGACAGTTAATTTTGACATTTGATATTCGTTGATAAGCGCTGTTATATGCAACGCTTAAAAGACAACCATCGTATGAACGCAAAAATTATAAACATTCGTTAATTTATGAGTGAGAAAATTTTATATTTCTCCCCAATTAAGCTTTAATTAAATATTTGTTTTGTTTTAATATTAGGAGTTGGAAAAATAATTTTATTCTATAAATTATTAATTTTAGGTGAAAGATACGATTTCGTCATAAACGCAAATCAAAACCCAACCGCTTACTGGATTCAGTTGAGAGGTTTGGGAGAATGTGGTATCCGAAGAGTACAACAACTTGCTATCCTAAGATACGCTAGAGGTCCTTATCAACCAACAGGTCCTCCTCCTTCATACGACTTTGGCCTACCTCAAGGAGTGGTAAGTGTTGATAATTACTAATATTCTCTCATTTGCTTTTCGCTTAGTTTTATCAATTTGTGTGAGTTTTCCTGTTATAAATTAAAAATGTGACGTTTTATAAGATGGCGGGAAACGGCCACTGGAATATGCTATAAAACTAGATTGATCTAGAAATATTTAATTGTGTCTTAGTTGAGTACATTATTGATAATTTGGTTAAAGCCGCAAATACTTTGACGTTGGTAATTATAAAATTATTTTGAAGATTTACAACTTTGAACAAGTGGGACAATTTTGTATGAAGTCAATTTTACATTCGAAAGGCTTTCGAAGTTCAAGTTATACAGACTGTTTCACGACGAGCTTACACTATCTATACAGGGTGTCAATTTGAAAACGAACGGCATTTAATATTGCCTAAACTAATAACAGTATCAAAATTTGGCGAAACACGTCAATTCACATATCAAGGGGGACAACTGTTGAGGCATTTGTTGACGTATTACTTTCAACCCCCTGACCCCTAGGGCACCTACCCCTGAAATTTTAAATGGCAACCCTTATTTCCTTCGCCATTTTTGAGTTCCTTATGTAATTCTGAGATAAATTTCATATATATATTTTTTAAATTGAAGTACTTGACCTACGAATGTGTGGAATGTATTTCAGTTTTAAGAATACTAGTGAAAATAAAAATAAAATTTCGTATGTGTGGAATGTATTTAATTTTTAAATTGAAATAATGCAACTTTTTTTACTTTATGATTTGTTCAAAATGGGTTCCATTGTTTTCTAAACACATATACAGTCGATATTCAAACTGTTCGCGGACCTTTTGAAGAGTCTCGGGTAAAATAGCCCTACATTCCTGTACAATTCTTAGTTGCAGTTGTTCAATATAGTCTGGTTGGGTTTTGAATACAACGGATTTCAAGTGACACCATAGGAAGAAATCGAGCGGTGTCAGATCTGGTGACCTAGGTGCCATTCAATGGGTCCTCTCCTACCAATCCACTGCTCCAGATAATGATTATTCAACCACTCTCTTACTGGGCGTACATAATGAGGAGGTGCTCCGTCCTGCTGGACGTGCAGTATATGCTCATCTAGAGCAAGATTTCCATTGGCGTCCCTTTGATTTTCCAGTTCATAAATCATAAGAGGCTCTATACCTGCCCTGTCCAGGATATTGTGTATGTCCCTCTCTAGTAATATGAGGATTGAAGACGCTCCAATAGCGGCAGTTTTGTTTATTGACCTTGCCATTTATGTAAAAAGTTCATTCATCACTGAAACAGATATTTTTTATTAACAGGGAATAAGCAATAATCCTGTTGGTCATAATTTCGCAAAACTGTCTGTTAGGGGCATCATCCCCTAATTCTTGGGTAATTTGTAGTTTGTATGGGTGAAATTTGTGAAGCTTCAATACTTTTCTGACTGATTTATGCGACAGTCTAGTTTGTGCGCAACTTCACGAAGTGACGAATCTTTTGTTAAATTTGGTCGCCGTTCTTGTAAAGCAACGTTCGGTTCCATAAATATAAATAATTTCTACGCTTTCAGCAATAGTGTTAACCATTTTAAGAAATAAATACAAGGAGTCAGAAAATGAAGAACTGTATAAGTAGACCTAAACAATATGACTGACAAAAGAAATTAATAATTCAAAAACCGACAAAAACTATTATCAGTGGTTTTATTCGAATAAGAAATAAATTTCATGGGTCTTAACAGGGTTGAGCTGATATTTAAATAAATAATCATTAGAAATTTTATTTTTATTTTTACTAGTATTCCTAAAACTGAAATACATTCCACACATTCGTGAGGTCAAGTACTTCAATTTAAAAAAAAAACTATGGAATTTATCTAAGAATTACATAAGGAGCTCAAAAATGGCAAAGGAAATAGGGGTTGCCATTTAAAATTTCAGGGGTAGGTGCCCTAGGGGTCAGGGGGTTAAAAGTAATACGCCAACAAATGCCTCAACATTTGTTCCCCTTGATATGTAAATTGACGTGTTTCGCCAAATTTTGATACTGTCATTAGTTTAGGCAATATTAAATGCCGTTCGTTTTCAAATTGACACCCTGTATATTGGAGCTTAGTAACACGATTTATATCACTATTGGCATAGATGGAGAACAAGTTATGGCGAATTTATGGAAAATATTATGACATACATGTCACTTTCGGTTATACCGAAAGTAAACGACAACTTTGTTATTTTAAATATAACACCCTGTATATTTTCAACTTTTCGGATTCTACATTTAATTTTAATGTAAGTTTGTGTAGAATACCTAATATCTAAAATTTCTACTTATCGAGATATTAATTGACAGGTGCATACCTTCATATTGAAAATTCTGTGTGAACATCCCCAATACCAAATAAAAAGCATCTTGTCGGGTTGATTAGTAGGACGGTCAAGGTAATTGGTGACATGTCGAAAACTTCTTTTTTATATACAGGGTTCGTACAAAAATGATGAATAGTTCAAGTTCAAAAATGTCAAATATCTCAATTTTTTTAAATGAAACAACCCCTTTTTTATTCTTTTAATTAATGCCGAAAATACAGTTCATGTTCACTTAACATGTATTTACAAATAATAATTATTTCAAAACAATGGCAAAACCATTCAAATAATAAGAATAATTCTGAAGTGCTGATGGGTTTAAAATTAGCAATCGGCTAACAAGGTTTTCAAATCTACCTATAAGAAGGGCTCTGGTCCAACGAATGGTCTAGTATGGCCATTTCATCTGCTATCTTTGTGTCTTGGAGCCTATACTACCGTTATTCAGTTAGGTCTCTCAGTACATTCAGAGCACGCAGATCTAATACTAGCTTAGAATTGAACTCCAGGGCATCGAGTGCTTTTAGAGTGGTCTGGCTCTCTGAGAAGATGGCAATTGGACATTATGTTGCCGTCATTTCCGCTTGGAAAATTGTAACATCCTTCGATAGTATTACTAGGAAAGCCATTCCTTGTTCCATTCCTACCATCTCGGCTCTTACGCAGTCCGTTTTTGAGCCGTCTCTACACCAGACTACAGCCTTATTGTCCCCACTTTCTGCGCCACAGACCCATAGGTTATCATTGGTCTAATAATCCTTATATATGTAACAATAGGGTCAGTTCGGAGTTTACGCCCCAGTTCCTAACACACATTCTTGTACATCCGCTCAAGGACACAGCAGCTTCATGTGTAACTTTTTGTTTGCGAGTGTTCTATAGGAGCCTGTGATCGAAATATACTTCAAGTTATTTACTTAATTACAGTTACCTGTAATTAAACTATTTATTTCGTTTCTAAGACCAATGGAACCTTCGATTCTTCTAGCACTTCTGGTTTCAGTCCTGGCTGTGCTGTCTGTCTTGTAAAGTTGATGACTTGTTTTTTGTGAGTATTGACTGTCGGTCTCTCTGGTTTACACAGATTATCACCTACATTCAGGGTTGTCCGCATTCTTCCGGCTAAAACTCCTGCATATTTCCCCATGACAGCTATTCCATGTCATCTGTATATCCTAGGATAAAAGTATATCCTGGACAGAGGAGGTCATCTACAAATGTCGCTTAAAGTACTGGTGATAAGACCCTCTTGTGGGTATCTTTTGATAGCTTGTCCCAGAGAGAATATTATCCTATTATCCAGGGTTGTACTTATCCATCTGCATATAACCGCAGGTGTACGCCGTCTTTTCAACGCATGAGCTGGTAATTACACTATTGAAAGCTCTTTCAATATCTAAGAAGATGACCATTGCTATCTCCGTATCCTCTAATGACTTTAATACGAGCCTGTTTAAGTCATCCAGGCCTGAATCCGTAGATTTGCCCAGTTGATATGAGTATTATCGATTGCTCAGCCTCTTTAGGGCTTTTAGGCTAATTGGTCTGAACAGCTTTGGTGTTAGGACTGATAGTTTATCTATCTTAGGTAAGTATACAACTTTAACATTTTGGCTTAGCTCCAGTATTATCTCACATGCCATTGATAACTCGATTCCCATATGTAAAAGTATAAGGTATAATATACCATCTGTCCTTGGGGATAGCTGAAATTTCCTAATTCTACTTGGGCTTGTCTTCGGTGGCAATTTCCAAACCTATTCTTTCGAGTTTTTTCCAAGAAAAAGGTGTCTTAGTAGTTTGTGTCTTAGAACACAATGTAAATAATTTAAATTATGGATATCTTTGCAGATTTTTTTTTCAAAATGAATTGCAAATTCACCAACAGGTCCAACAAGTTATTTATTAAAATATTAATTTTGAAGTACTGAAGGGTTGAAAATAAGGAATCGGCTATCAATGTATTTAAATTTACCTATAAGATATCACGTGTTGTACCTATTTCAAAATTACGTATAGGTAATCTCAAAGACATTTGGATTTTACAGTCGTGAAATAAAAGGACTGAACTTGAAATAATGTCAATGCAACCTTCCATAAAATATACATTTGGTAGGGTTGTTATTGCAGCAAGACTAATATTTAGGTATGTATTTTTCTTATCAATTTTAGGATGTAAAAAATGCTTTTAGTAGTAGTTTGAAACTTTTTGCTTATCTAGCAGTATTCACAGTATTTATGTACATAATAATTATAAGAGTTGTGATGTAAAATAAAGCTGAACTTAACAAATTTATCTAAGAAATTAAATGTTATTAGAAATAAAATTTAATATAACAAAATGAACAGTTCCGAATGTACATTTTATTCAATTTATTTACATATTTGCTACGCGTATTCGGTTGTCTTTTGCAAATAAACGCTATCTTATAATTAATAATTATATACAATAATAAACGCTCGAGTTGATAACCATATAACCATATAAGGCGTCGTTATTGCTATCAAGGTGTCAGAAATATGTGCCAATTACAATTGCTTGAATAACTATGGCGGCAAACATGGCAGCAAATTAGAGTATATCATTATTTTTGTATTAATTGATATTGGGTGTTTCAGTTTGTTTAATTATTATCATGAGTTTGTCAGTTTCACTGACATTTACTCAAATGTTTGATAGCATTGGTTAATCTGATTGTCTGAAAGATTTGGTTTTCCTCTTATTGGCATTTGTTGCCATCACTATTTATTGTCCTGCAACACTAATTTTGTTGTAAAATGTGTGTTCCCATTTGTATTCGCCATTTGTAGTTAAATTTAATATCCTTAAGATTATTTGAATATATATAAATTTCCTCTTATATAGTTGGTAAAAATATTAATGACATCTGTCATTATAACGTGGCTATTTTTTATAAGGAGAATTTCGTTGAAAAGCAAAAGCAAAAAGTACGGTATTCACCATAATATACAATACTGAATTTCGAGCCACTGTTATGCGCATGTCTGCTTTTTGACGTATGATAGTAGCAGCGTTATGTGTTTTTAGTAGTGCAAAGAACGCTGTGTGATGTTATAGTTGAGAATGGGTGTATATTGTTGAGCATTATTTTCGATAGTACGGAAATGGCAAGCAAGGTAGACCGAGTTTGAAGTTAGTGACGGAAAAACATAGCGAATAATTTCATAAAGAAGCACCAACCAACGCAGTTATAGCTTTCTATTGTTGAGCCACTTCTTCTGGAAGTATATTGTGCCAACGGAAGGATAGGGAGTGGTATGCCAGTAATTGTGAGAACAAATGAGAACCATGGACGAGTCGTCAATCAGGTTTTGCAATCACCGAACCGAAGTCTTCGACGAAAATGATTGAAGTTGAATATCAGCAATACGTCGATTCCGCGTTTGTTCAAAGACATAGGTGGATTTCCGTACCGAATTCAAGTTGGACAACGATTGACAAACCAAGATATGGATGCCAGTGTTGTGTATTGGGACAATTTTTAGCTATGCTGTACGAGGATCAAGATTTCTTGAATAATGTGTAGTTCTCAGATGAGTCACCTTCACTTGGAGGGCTACATTATTAAGCAAGCACATTATCCAAAAACCACTGCATAGTGACCGTGTGACGATATGGTGTGCAGTGTCAGCACACGGTGTGTGATTGGTCGGTATTTCATTGAGGATAATGATGGCAAACCTGTTACTGTTACCCAGGAACGTTATAGAAACATGGTGGTAACACCATTTGTCCAGGATCTCAGAAAGTTTTGTTGTGCCAGGAACCTTCGGAGTGGTTTCAACAGGACGGGGTGACCTCAGTCACACTGCCCGACAATCGATAGCATTCCTGCAGGAAGCTTTTGAAGGGCGCATCATTTCCCGCGGTTCTAATTTCAACTACTCTTCACATTCCCCCGATCTTACTCCACCGGATGCCTACGTATGGGGTATGTTAAAGGAGAAAGTCTTCAGCAGTACAGACCCACCCAGAACTGTTAATGATTTACGTGATAAGATCGTCCCGTTTTTCAAGAATATGCAGCAACCTCTGTTCACGAGTTATGAACAGAGCATAAAGTGCAATGGCGCACATTTTTAACATGTATAGAAATAATGATGTATAAGTGATAATTTTCAGTATTGTATATTTTGGCGCATACTGTATACATAAGGTTGTTAATTTGGATTTAAAAATTGGATTTAAAAAGAAAAAAGGTAGCCTCATTTCTAACAATTGTGGCCAATAAATGAGTGCTTATAGAGAATAATACCTCGTTTAAAAAGTATTAAAATAACTAGTTCACTCAGTGTATATATAAATATGTAAATGTTTGCTGGATAGCCAGCTCTAAGAAAATATGATTTCGAGGTCTGAAGATTCGTTTTCACGTGACATGAAGTCGTTAATTTCCAAGTCATGAGAACCGAAAAAGTCACAATGTCGTTATGTCGCGACATCGATGTAATGGAATCAAGAGAGGTTTGATCTTTCGTGACACTTTATTCTCGTGCGTGTCCGTGGAATTTCGGGACCAGCATGGACGGTTGACAAGCGTTTGGAAGGTTATTTTTGTGGTTATGTTTTCGCAATGGAAAAGTTTATTATTGAGAAATTTTAGATTTATTATGAAAAACACCCGCATCTGCAGTTACAACACGAGTACAAGCCACAATAATTTCATTGGACACCATCTTAAACTTACTATAGAAAGGTCACGACATAAAAATGACATTAAAACACAAAAACGACATAAACTCCAATGTCATGACACAAAAAGTCACGTGAAAACGAAACCTTTATTTTGCCTACCCTATTAATCAACTGTCAGTTGTCTCTGAAGTCTTAATCTGCATATTCTTCTGATACAACTGGTCATATACCACTTCATCTGTGAATTACATTTTCACCCATCAATTTCATTAGTTCAAAATATTAGAGGAAAAAGAATGAACTGTACTATAATGTAAACACCGGACTACACATTGATAAACATCTTTTCTAATACCTAGGAACAGTATTTACATAGAAAATGTTTATAAATAACGTTTATTTAAAATGTATTTGTTTGTACATATTTGAGTTTAACCATATATAAAATCATATAGGTACCGTGAGTGGTTCTCTTACTCTTCTTCTGTTACACTCTATTATAATTAAGTTTGAAGAGTAATGCCATCCGTTTACAAGATCGTATAATAATTGAATGTGGATTCAACCATATCTTAGATAAGATTTGGTGAGGTGGCTTATTGACCTATTCCACTGCGACCTTTTCAGGTCTATTGTGGTCCCCTGTATCTAGATTTCATTCTCAAGCCCGACTCTTTTTAAATAGCAAATCAGCCTCGATACTGAATCTCATATGATTTCTTTACGGTGGCTTCTTATCGCCTAATACAAGAAACCGCACATTCTCCAGGCAGTCGCACTGGCAGAAGATATGCTCTGCAGATTCCTCCTCTAGGTGACAGAATCAGCACATAGCTTCGTCTATCAACCCCATTAGCTTTGCGTGTCTGTTAAGCCTACAGTGCCCTGTTAACATACCTACTACAGATTTGACAGTTTTCCTATCTTTGCTTATAGGTCTGCCGTAAAAGTTGGCAAATGTCCTCTAATGAACTTTCGTCTCTCTGTCCTGGTAAGATTACCCACCATTCTAGAGATTTCTGTGCCACCCACTTCCTTGTGGCCATATTTATTGTCGACTTTGCGTCCAAGCAGAAAGGTTCTGGTCCAATGAATGGCATTGCTGTTTCATCCGCCAATTCGTTGCCCCTATGATCCTCGTGCCCTGGTATCCTTGCTACCATTATCTTGCAATGGTCTCCTAGTGCGTTTAAGGCACCTAAGCAATCCCATACTAGCTTAGAACTGACCTCTATAGAATCAATTCCTTCAGTACAGCTTGGCTATCGGTGTAGTTGGCAACTGGACTGAACCATATTTTACAGTAGTGGTGAACTGTGGTGAAGCCTCATACCACAAGGAATGCCTCCATTTACTGGAACATTCATTGCAATCAATGTCAGCTTCAATATTTTTTTGCATCTGTTGTATCAGATAGCGAATAGTCCACCTCAGTGGATATGATAGATAAGCTTTTGGATTTTGATAAATTTGATCTAGCCGGTGAAATACCCAGATATAGACACTAGCCAATGTTTAAGTCCTTATATAGACCATCAGGATCGATTTCTAGCTGCACAATTTCCACTATATCGGTTAAAAGTGAAAAATTTATATCAGAGTCTTCATCTTTGGATTTCAAAATTTTCATATAATTGTGTCAACACGGCGTCCCCTTATTACCTTGTCTGGAACGCGGGGCAGAACATTGAAAACAGGACCTTCCCGTAAAATAGGGAACAATCCCAAAAAATTCGGGATAATTTCGGAAATTACTGGAAGTCTGGAATACATATAAGAAAACCATGTCAAATGCTCTCGCTAATCTGAAAACAATAATAATAAATACAGTCTGGGATATTTTAGGAATTAATTTATAAGCAACTAGAAGACCCGACAGACGTTGTCCTGTATTAACATCTATATATTATGCAAGCGGTCGTTTTCTGCCCGCTGAGTGGAGTGTCAGAGTAACTTTTGTTTATTTCAAACTTCTATAATTGCCTTCCTTAAAATTAGCTTATCTCCAAGTAACTTAAATCTCAAATTTTAATTTACCGCCATTTTCTGTACACAGTAGAATTTTTTTAAATAATTTTTCCGTTTTATTTTCCTATATTTTAATAGTTATTCTGCTATTCGTGACGGAATCAAAAACCATGAAAATAGGTCCAGCCGTTCTCGAGTCATAAGTGTTCGAACAAACCCGACTTTGTTTTATATATTAAGATGTTTCGAATCCTAGTTGCATTACGGCTTTGTCGGGAAAGATTCGATCGTCTTGGTCGCGGCATTGTTAATGATAATATCGGCACAATAGGCTAATAGAAACTCGAAACAAACACATCAACCGGTCAACTTCCAAATTTATAATTATCAAATTTTCAACCATAGACAACATTACGTTTAGCTGTCAGTTGCGTTTTGTTATACCACAATTTATGTCACGTCCCACGGGAACAGGATAAAAAGTATCCCATGCCTGTCTCCTGGTTCTAAGCTACCTCCCCTCCAATTTTCAGCCAATTCGGTTCAGCCGTTCTTGAGTAATAAATAGTGTAACTAACACGACTTTCTTTTATATATATATATATATATATATATATATATATATATATATATATATATATATATATATATATATATACATATAGATAGATAATCACATTTTATTCAACGTGATTATTCATATAACATAGACATAATTGTACAGTTTGGTTTTTAAATATTGCTGTAAAGTGTTTTCATGCTTTTTGCATTTTTTGTATCAATATTGTAAAGAAATCACCAATCGTTAACTTTAGTTTGTACAGTGTATATAGCACATTGTTTAAATTTCATCTTAATAGGTTCTTAATCCATTGGATGCGAGATGTAATATAGTCAGAGAAGATGCAATTTGTGTGAGTCAGCTGAAGAACGCCAAAGAAATCGATCCAGGGCTACTCCAGCCTAGACCTGACATCAAGATATTTTTACCATTCAGGTTTTATGCGTATACTCCCGAAGAACTGTTCCAGCCCAATACTTACAACAGACATTTAGGTAAGTCTAGAGGGTAAAATAATTTAAAAAAGTGAAAAATTAAACATCTTTAGTAATTCGTTCTTTTTGACAAGTTTATCGTCACAAATTAAACAAATTCTATTCTTTCGTCCAAGTTTAAGACGTTTACGAAAATTTCAGTTTTTGTAGATTTGATGTTTTATTATTTAGTTCTTCCAAGTACTTTGAGATGTTGGGGGAGATTCTTATGAATTGAAGACTTCAGATAAAACCAAAGAAAATAATTCAGTGGAGATGAATCCGGTGACCTCGCCGGTTACTCAATATTTCTTCGGCCCACTTGACACTTGACAAGTTAGAATACATGCGCAATAAGGATTTCTTGTAAGAATCCCTACATCTTACATCTTAAGTTGAAAGTTAATCAACTTCAAAGTCACCTCTTACATGAAAGATGTTAAATCTTAAAATTCAATGTGAGCGTGAGCAGAAATTGCGGTACTCAATAAGTTAGCCTCACACAATATTTTTAATCATACGTGATAAAAATTACATGATACATGGGATAAACTCACCATGATTGTATTTTGGAATGTACCTACTTTCTAAAGATGACAGAAATTAAATATATAGTATGTAGTTAGTTAGTAGAAAATCCGCAAACACCACTGAATAGTACCTGCATAAAATCTACAAAAACAAATCAAATAAATGTTTGTAAAAGTCATAGTTAAGCCATGAGATAAGTGTTCTGCTATGTATAATGTATATTTTATTATTATCACCATTACCTCTAAGTTGTGAATTCTGGAATCGTTGGCGATACTTGTCACTGAACACTGTTTACACTACTACTAAACCAACATTTCCTATAACCAAGTTATCTCCTTCATAGACTGGAATCACCTTCTGAGCTCTGACTCTGGCTATTTCATCCACCTTTTCGTTCTCTTCATAACCTTTGTGCTCTGGTACCCATTCTATCGTGACCTTGCAACGGTCTATCTATCCCATACTAGCCTAGAATTGACCTTTTTGGGAAAGTGTCTTTAACGAAGCTTGGCTGTCTGCAAAGAAAGCTGAACAGTATGTTCTTTCCTACCTTTTCATTTTTTCAACACAGTGGTGAATCGCCATCATTTCCACATGGAAAGATGTGAAATCCTTAGATAGGCTTATTAGGATAGTTATCTTTGGTTTAAGCCCTACAATTCCGGCTCTTACACCTACCTTTGCCTTGGAGTCATCGGTATATCAGGTTGTCTCAGTCTTTATGGGTACACCTTCCTTCCAGTCTTCCCAACTGGATTTAATTATTTGGAACTTATTAAAGATAGATCTTGACACAACGACCAATGATTGCACTTAGTCTACAGTGTTCTGACAAGAGAACTAAGTATAGAATTTGTATTGGTATAATTCCTGCGAACTGTGATATACTACTCACCTTAGTAGTCTCAATTGTTTCGCTACAGGATGTATGGGCTCTACGACGGTGTTTCCCAAGTGGTCACCCATCCAACTACTACTAACCGCGTTCGACACTGCTTCTCCGTAATTATCGCATCAGAGGCGTGCCACTACAGTGCTGGGTCGACACCCCATCCGATTCCTAATTCATTTTTATTCTCACTCATTAGATATTACACTGTCACTGATTTCAAAATGAACTTCTGATATATGAAATGGTGGTTTAAATAAGCAGAACATATTTTAATTTCTGTTATTAACGTTTTACAAAAATATATTACAGTTGCACCAAACGGAGACCATGTGATAAGTTTAATTGATGAAATCTCGTACATGTCACCTCCTGCTCCTTTGATCTCCCAGTATGACGAAATTGACCCCGAACAGTTCTGTAATGGAGACAACAGACCTGCAGATTGTGGACAAAATTGTATGTGCACCCACAAAGTTGATATTCCTCTTAATGCAGTTGTTGAAGTCGTCTTAGTAGATGAAGGTAAGAAGTTATTTTTATATAACGTAAATTAATGCGAGTTGTTGTGTAATTATTAAGTAGCACTTCAAATGGAGTATTAGTCTATCAAGCAAATTTTGAAACAACAAACAAACAATCTTGTGAGCAATAATTAGATGTATAAATACTATATAAAGGTATAAAATAATCATTATTGTTAATTTTCTGTTTCAGTACAACAACCCAACTTAAGCCACCCGTTCCATCTTCACGGTCATTCCTTCAATATCATAGGTATTGGAAGGTCACCAGATCAACAAGTGAAGAAAATCAATTTGAAGCATGCCTTAGATCTTGATAGACAAGGACTATTGCACAGACAATTCAACTTACCACCCGGCAAAGATACAATTGCTGTTCCTAATAACGGTTACGTAGTTTTGAGATTTAGAGCTGATAATCCCGGATTCTGGCTTTTCCATTGTCACTTTTTATTCCACATAGTCATTGGAATGAACTTAGTATTCCAAATTGGTACTCACGCAGACCTTCCTCCAATTCCTCCTAACTTCCCTACTTGTGGTGATCACAAACCTACTATAGATTCCAAAATTGATAATAGATACTATGCTGGTTTTCATTAAGATAGGAATTTGGGATATTTTGTTATTTGATTTGTTTTATATTTTAATATGGTAGTGAATAAGTAGAAAACATAACAATAGCATAGTATAGAAACGCTTTTTTGGAGGAAAGCAGTAGACCCAACAGTTGTTCGATTCTCGCAGCTTTTCAAACATAAGTATATTTAAAATGATTTTTTCTGTTCACAAAAAATAACAAATTTAAAAAATTATATACCGAATTAAATTAAAATCAAAAACTCCTTAAAAGCACAAATAAAGACTGAAGATATTATCTAATTTTCATATTCTTCAAAGTAGCTAATTGTATATAATTTCACGTCAGACTTTTTTAAACAACATTTATTTATTCTTCAGTTTTCTCTTCTCTTTCAATTATTACACTCCACAAAATTGGCAATAATAATGAAGAAAACAAAATTGCTTAATACACTACCGAGAAAAAAATTTAGGTTACTTCAATAACTTAAGAAATTGCAAAATGTAAACGGAACGGAAGTATAAAACCTACCATTATCGGAAAAATGATGATAATTAATAACGAGTTTTACCCCCTTTTGTATTAACGACTACTTGCATTCGACGAGGCATACTCTGAATTAAAAGGAAGGATGATGGGACTGATGTATGCTTTCGGATACCTAATTTTTACTTCATCTTGATATGCAGTGACAATCCTGGCAGCGAGTGGTCTTGTATTATCATGCATGAAATTGCCTTGCTCGTCCATAGTGACTATGAAAGGCATAACAGGACCTTCGTTATTCATCTGTGAGCAATTCTCCACGAAAACCAGTTTCTGGAGTGATATCTGCCCAAACCACAACAGACCCCATCACCAAATTTACGTTTTCTCTTAATACAAACGGAGAAGTATCTTTCTCTGGGTCTTCTCCATATTCGACGACGTCCGTCTAATCAATTGAGGCAAAAACGCAACTCATCTGTAAAGAGTACCATGCTCCAATCTTCATCGTTCCATGCCAAGTGATTTCAAGCAAAATCCAATCTTGCAATTTGATGCCGGTTCAATGTTGGCCTTATAGCCTTCTGCACGACAATCCATTGGTACGAAACCTTCTTCTAACTGTCCATTCGCCAGCATCAACACCTCTAACCTCTTGAAGCTCATTTCGCAGCCAAATCGCAGTTGTTCTATTCTGCTTGACATCAACAAAAGCGATGACTCTCTGATCAGTTTTATTTTTAAGATGATTTGCAATTTCTCAAGTTATTTAGTGACCTACATTTTTTGTTCGGTTTTGTTACTACCCAATCCTTGTTCCTTGTCTTATTCTGTTTAATAATTATTTTTCTGTTTTCTACCTATTCAATTTGAATCATGCTACAAAAATAATAACTCAAGTTACCTTTATTACATTTGTTGGTTTTTATTTATTGATTAAAAATTATAAGTTTTGATCTTGCCATCAATAAAAAAAATGTTATTTTAATATTCGTTATTGTATTATCTATATTATAATTTATGTATTATTTATCATTGTGGCGCCATAATATATAAGTTTATTGAATAGTCATGTATTACTTATAATGAAGTATTACCTCTTCTTTCTAAATTTTGGAATTTTTGAAAATCGGTGCTATATTATCCCTAGACCAACAGTTATTAGAAAAGCTAGATATTTCACCACATAGAACCGTTTTTGGACTCTTCCCTTAAGGTATACTCAAGAAGAAAAATTATATATATTTTATATTATATTTAAATCCACACAAGTGTTTTGAGAGGAATATCTTTCGAGCCTTATGACTGTAGGATCTACCAATTTTTTTTTCCATAATTGCAAGTAATGAGAAACTGGTTTGCTAGTCAAACCTATCAGTTCCAGCTACAATTATTGCAGTAAGGGAAGTATAATCAATAACAAACTTAGAAGAATAAAAAAAATAGATCTTTTACACAAAATAAGGTACATATCCTTCAACTGTCAAAGTATGTTTATCTATATACTGCATCTCATCCTCTACCTACACAATACTAACAAGTCTATGAGTTATTAGTAATTCGTACCTCTAAGTATTCCGATTTCTTGTAACACAATATTATTCCATACACTTTTTAGAGTCAAGGAACCCTTCTACCAGATTATAGAGTGTGGTGTACTTATTTATATACGAATGTCTTCCATTCTCGTCCATTTTGCGTCAATTCCGCTGCTTCTTTCCAATTTTTTTTATCTTTTTTTCTTATTTCCTACTTTGTACCAAGCTTTTTTTGGTCTACCTTTTTTCTAGTTTTTTTTGTACTAAATACTTTACTGATCTTTTTTCGTTCATTCGCGGCAACTGTCCCCACCAATCAGTGTGGATTGTACTTCTAGATCTTTTCTTAAAACAATATTCCTTACCTAATCTTTCCGTCTTAGTTACTCCTCTGACTCTCATTTTATATAATTTCATTTCTCTTGCTTTTATCTCACCTTTCTGTTGTTCTGTTGAGACTCACGATTCACAGCAAAATGTTAGTATTGGTCGATATATCGTTTTAAAACCTTTATTTTTATCTGCTTAGTAAAGCTTATTCGTTTTCTGTATTCTATTAATAATATCGGCCTCTTGCTTTCCTTTTTCATCCACCGTTACTCCCAAATCTTGGAAACACTTGTTCAATTTTCTCTTTGTCAATGTAGTTTTTCTGGTTCCCCCCTATTATCATTACTTTTGTTTATTTTCTTTGCTGTATTCCATATATTTATTTGTAACTATTTCTCACTTTCCCACTTTCTCACGGGATTACAGTTTTTTCCAGAATTTTTTCGAATTCCCTTCTTCCTTACTTTAAGATCTGCCTTTTTAGACCTGGCAAGCTTAAATTACTAAAATACACCTTTATTCTCATAAAAAAATATATTATTTTTCTTCTTGAGTACTCCAACACTTACATTTAAAATTGTTTTTCACTTAAAATGATTAGAATCTTGTTCGATACTAATAAAACAGTATTATTCAATTTTGCTCAAACTATATAGAATACATCACATTTTTTAACCAGAACAAAACACTTCCCATCTACAATGTATTTATACTATTTTTTCTACTACGTTAAAAATCGCGGTACCAAGTTGAACAAAGTAGCTAGTGATTGTCTATTAGCATAAAATTGGTAATATGGTTAGCTAGTGCCACAAAAACACAAAATTTATTAGTTAAATATAAGAAATGCGTAATGCTTCTAAATATATTTATTTCTTACCTACATGTTTTATAAAATCAACTAATAGCCATTAGAACTATCTCTATAAAAACATTTGTCTTAATATCATTTATTACTAAACTTAAATCTATTATTGTTGAAATTATTCTGTTATCAATTCGTAGAATATACATTTTAATCAAATTGTATCCTAGTTTATGTCAACTAATAATTTAAGTAAGAAATTTTTTTATTAAAAATGTTATTTTAGGTACCTTATATCTAAATTTACAATGTAGAAAAAATAGAATAGTGCCTAAGAATTGCCACAGTATTTTGTTATATATGGTTGTTTAATTTTTAGTTTTTGTTATGTTTTAGGAAATCCCAATGTTTTCAGAATTTTTACCAACTTCATCCTCTAGTCTTTTTAGTTTCAGTTAAAATAAATACATGTAAAGTTTTGTATGGTTTTAAAACTATTTGTATAAAGATATTAATAAATATGTATATAAATTTGGTGTTTGGTGTTGGCTTCTACAGGTTTAGTTTAGTAACAAACCTTCTTGATTGCAGTTAGTCTAGCTTGGTATCCAGACTGATTTATGTAAGTTGAAGTCTGTTCAAGCAGGTAATGTGAACATATCGAAGGATTAAATGGATATTGATTTGCAAAGTAGCTATTGTATATACAAATCGCTTTAAATAGTATTATTTAGAGCTTCATAGTTATTCAGCGATAATATATTATAATGGAAAGTCTTTCAAAAGCATCTACAAAAATTTTAGAGATTATAAATTTCAAGGTAAGCTTTCTAATAAACTAAAAAAAATATGTTGATAATTTTCGTAGTATTATACAGATTTAAATACCTACCAAGTTTTATTCAAAAAAGCATCTACCTATAACTAAACAGGGTGATTTATTAGTGCGATAAAGTTCAAAATCTTGTAAACTCTCAACGATATTTGAATAAAATTTTGATTGATTTTAGCCAGCCTAAAGGCTTATATTTTAAAATTAGTGGCAATTGTATAGCGTGTTCCAAAACGCCATACCAGATCGAAGGTACATTTTTTGAATGGGACACCACTTCAAACTTTAATTCTGCTTTACTTTGCTAATGCAATGATAGGTTATACAGTGTATTTAAAAATTTCTGACCACTTGCTCCTGAAATCCGTAGTTCAACGCCCCGTTTACTTTAAGCTACACTATTTAAAATTAATCCGCTACAACCATACGTCTGTGATGGTTATCTAGTATCATAATTTAGTAAATCTGCTACAGGACGAGTCCAAACTCAAATACATCGGCTTCACAATTTTTTTTAATGGATCATCCTGTATTTTAATATCGATAAATGAAAGTTTCTTCACTATTATTTCAATTTGATTAAGTATTCCCTATATCCAAACTGAATAGTTTTGGTGACATTTCAATTTTATATTTGAAAAAATCCTGTATAGGGAATACTTAATCAAATTGTAACAATATTCATTCATTCATATATTTGCGTTGTGCTCATCAGCCCAGGCACTTGAACTGAATCTTTGTACCATTTCCCATGTTATCTATTTCCATTCCAGAATCTTCGTGTCTTCCATAAAGGCCACTAGTTTGACTGGAGGGATTTTCAGTAGTTGTGGTGATTGAATTAATTCCTCTACAAAGTGCTTCCGTCTAAGTTCTTGTAAGTTCTCGCAGAAGCAGAGTATGTGAGTAGGTGTTTCATCATTAAGTTCACATTTTCTGCACATAGGTTCACTAACTTTGTCCATTTTGTACAGATGTTTCCTCTAGGTGCAGTGTCCAGTCACCAGGTCGGTAACTGTCTTAAAATGTCTCTTACCCAATTTCAGTAGCCTGATTGAGAGTTCCTTGTCTATCTTGTTCAGTAAACTCTTTGTATGAAGGTGCCCTCTTGTGTCACCCTCCATTTGAATTGGTGTTCCTTCTCTAGCCAGTTCCCGATTTCCCCTCTTATGCAATCTTTTGTGATTCCACAAAACTGTTCCGGACCTATGAAGTCTCCCTTAGAGCCAGCCTTCGCTAGCTAACTGGCATGTGCCGGCACCCATATTAGAGACACTTTGTTGTCTCTTGCCAGCCTGTTGAGGGATTCTTTGCAGTTTTTCACCAGTCTAGAACTAGTCGTTGGATTACTGGTAGCCTTAAGCAGAGCCTGGCTGTCAGTGAATATTTTAATTTTTGTTTGTTTTCTGATGTTTTCATCAATACAGGCTATAGCGGTAATCGTCTCTGCTTGAAACACAGTCGTATGTCGACCAAGGCTGAAGAACATTCTCTTTCTAGGTCCTTTTATACCAGCGCCAGTGCCATTGTTTGTTTTGTTGAGTGAATATATTCTCTGGTGTCATGCTATCAAAGCTCATGTGAAATATGGGTTCGTCTAGTAATGTCCCAGTTGTATCAGTGTGTCCTTCTAGAAGATTGTTCGGGGACCATACGTCTCCCGATTTCAGCCTAAGAATTGCCATCATTGCCTCCGCCCTTGTAAAAAGTTGTAGAGGAGGAAGTCCAATAAGGGCTTTCATTGATGCCATCCCCATGCTGTTCATTGTAATACCAAGAAGGGCTTGTCTTTGAATTGCAGTTAATATATTAACTGCAGAGGACACTTCTGTCCTCCTCCACCAGACTATTGTTCCATAGGTGATCGTTGGCCTTATCACAGTTATGTAGAGCCAGTGAACCACCTCAGGTCGTATTCCCCAGGTTTTGCCCATAACTCTTCTGCATTTCCAGAAAAGCCTAGTCGCCCTAGTAGTAATCATAAAATTTTGGAAAATAAACTAGAATATTATGACATACGTGGTTTTCCTTTAAAATGGTTTGAATCTTACCTTGAGTGTAGAAAACAACTGGTACGAGCAAATGGTAAAGTTTGTGAAAATTTACCAGTTAGCAGTGGTGTACCCCAGGGTTCAGTTTTGATCCAATTTTTTTTAATATTTTATTGTGAATCTTTATTTTTATATTTTATCTATTTTCAAATTATGTCGCTTTTTATGATAATAAAGCTTATTTCTCTCTCCCTCTCTCTTTCTCCCTCCATTTCTCTCTATTTCTCTCTCTCATTCTCTCTATTTCTCTCTCTCTCTTTCCCCTTTTCTCTTTTTCTCTTTCTCTATTTCCCTCTCTCTCGTTCTCTCTCTTTCTTTCTCTTTCTCTCTCTTTCTATAATGAAATATATACCTCACTTAATAATAAACTTCTCACGACTTCGTTTTTTTTTGTGATTTCGGGAAGGCCTTCGATTGTGTTGATCATAAAATTTTGGAAAATAAACTAGATTATTATGGCATCCGTGGTATTCCTTTAAAATGGTAAAGTTTCGAAAAATTTACCAGTTAGCAGTGGTGTACCCCAGGGTTCAGTTTTAGGTCCAATCTTTTCTCTATATTTTGTGTGTTTTTTTTTATTTTATCTATTTTCAAACTATGTCGCTTTTTATGACAATAAAGCTTATTTCTCTCTCTCTCTCTCTCTCTCTCTCTCTCTCTCTCTCTCTCCCTCTCTCTCCTCTCTCTCCTCTCTCTCCTCTCTCCTCTCTCCTCTCTCCTCTCTCCTCTCTCCTCTCTCCTCTCTCCTCTCTCCTCTCTCCTTTCTCCTCTCTCCTCTCTCCTCTCTCCTCTCTCCTCTCTCCTCTCTCCTCTCTCCTCTCTCCTCTCTCCTCTCTCCTCTCTCCTCTCTCCTCTCTCCTCTCTCCTCTCTCCTCTCTCCTCTCTCCTCTCTCCTCTCTCCTCTCTCCTCTCTCCTCTCTCCTCTCTCCTCTCTCCTCTCTCCTCTCTCCTCTCTCCTCTCTCCTCTCTCCTCTCTCCTCTCTCCTCTCTCCTCTCTCCTCTCTCTGCACTGTATATCCAATTAGAACCGTATATCACTGCAATGGCGAAGTCCCATTTAAAAGATGTACCTTTGATCTGTCACGGCGTTCTGGAACACGCGACTAATTTTAAAATGAGCCCTCAGACTGGCTACAATCAGTAAAAATTCTATTGAAATATCTTTAATGATTTACAAGATATTGATGGACTTTATCGCACTAATGAATCACCCTGAATATAAGAAATGAAGATTCAAGAATTATGTTTTTATGTATATTTTTCATAAAAATACTGATTTTAACATTTCAATTAAAAGTTAGGGATTCAGAGCTATAACTCTTTTTGCGGAGCTCACGAAATTAAATGTATGTGTGAAGTACATTGAAACAGATCGTTTCAAATAGCAAAAAAAAAACTACACCGTAGCCTATAGCGATTCTCGAAATGAGTAATGCAAACAAATCAACAGTGAGATGTTTCTACATTTACCCAAAATCTTGTCGAGAGAAAGATAGGAAAAATTATCCCAAGTAACTGCTTATGGAATTTGTATTCATTTAGAAGCAAGCAAGTGCTGGAGCTTTAGTATGAAGAATCTAAGCGAAAAAGATAATGGTTGAATAAAAAATATGTGAACATCATTTTTTGTTTTTTTTATCGAAAAATTCTCTACCGAATGAAAATAAACCAAATAATTCGGAGAAAATGGGCATTACCTCAGATAACAACTCTCCTGGGCCCGTATTCTTGACTGAGGGAGTGAAGCTTCCTGTCTTTTTCACTGCAGTGTAACAGAGTAACCAAGTGAAATAAAGACAAAATATGTGTTCTATCGGAAAGATCTACTACCTCAGTCACGAATAAGGCCCCTGCTGTAGAGTTTTTGGCTATGAAACTTGAAGTAACTTTGTGCAGCTTTTCACTAAATTTATTTTTGTAATTTATTTTGCTCTTCCATTGCCATCAACCGAAAGGGGAAATATATACAGTTTTCCCCAGGTCCCCAAATGCTAAGGGCCTCAAACGTAAAAAAGCTAACAAAAATAAAATTGTTTTGAAGTTTACCATTTAGGACTTCGAAGTAAATCCTCTGAGGGCTTAACCATAATATTGCTCGTCTGGATTAATAATTGTTAATCGAAAGCTTATTTATTACTTTGAGACCTGAGTAATGATTTGATGAAAGCGATGAGCTCTCGAGTCCGGTGCCCATTCACCAGTTTGGATTGGTTCCTTTGCTTACACTGTACCATAAGTTCGTCCCAGATCTCCAAAAGTCTAAGGGGCGGGCCTGTGCCCTTACGATACCTATACCCAAAAGTTAAACTGACATGTATTGAATACATTTTGCTTCTCAACATATTCCACCGGCTTTAATTGAATGACTTTTGAAATCGAGTAAACTGAACTCAATAGTGCGCAAAGTATTTTTTTTTTCCTTTTTGGAAGCCGTTCTCATGCCGGGAGCACTGCAGCCTGACTTATTGTACTCCACTCCCACATTTAGTCCACCCACCCAGTTATCCCCGTACCTTCAAGTAGACGATATAGGTCCACTGGATTTGTGTCATATGTTTCAGGTGGCCTCTCCGAAAATTGTTTGTCTCCTCGAGTCCAGTGCCTCACAGTCAGATAAGATTTATTATGGGATACGGTCTTGGTATCCATGCCACAAAGTTTGTAGCTGAGATCCCCGTTATATAGTCCATTTAACACATGTGTCACCTATAAAGGTCTTATTATGTACCTGCTTGGAGTATTCTTTCTCTGTAATCTATGTTTGCTTTGTACCCATTTTTGTATTTGTCCTCGTACCACTTTCTTTGTGGTCCCAAGCACTGGTTCTGGTCCAATATATGTCGTTGCTGAATCTCTTCTCGCGAGTTCATCAGCTTGTTCATTTCCAGAAATATTGTTATGTCCCGGAACCCACACTAATCTTACTTTAATGTGGTTTGCCAGTTCATTTAGTTCTTTCTGGTATTCCTCTACCAGTCTGGATGTTACCTTGCGGCTATTTGAAGCCACAAGGGCTGCCTGGCTGTCAGTTAATATGTTGATCTTATAAGTATCAGTCCTGTGTTTGCTAATTCTGACAAAATAAGGGATAGCATAGATCTCCGTCTGAAATACAGACATACATTCATTTCACTATACACCACTGCTCCTGTCCCTTCCCCAGTCTTTGCCCGTCTGTAATAGAAAACGATCATGTTGACATATACGACTGTATCTCTATTTGTATCTAGACGTCTTCCTGTCCAAAGATCGGGATCTTAATGGTTCAGCTGGGTGGAAAGTATCGTGTCCATATCTTATAGGATACTCAATATTATCTAAAAGCATGACACACATATTATGAACGCTTTTGCCACAATCAAAAACTAAATCTCGTTCATTGTGTGCATGGCGTCACATTCAACAATAGGATAGAAACTCAAGCCCATTCTTCTGTGATCATCCTGGTTACCTTAAAATGTACTTATGACTAATTATCATTAATTGTAACTGTCATTTTACATCGAAGAAGCTTGCAGATTACTCATACATCATATTATTATTTTTTGAGTAGGTTAATAGTCTACTATTAGCGGAAAAAATAAAATTAAATAAAAAAAATAATAAATTGGTGAGGTTAACTAGAAAGAATGAAATTATTCAGAACTGCTGCAAGAGGGACACGGAGAAATGACAAGCAAAAGAGATACGAATGAGAACAGCTTTGATGGAGAATAATCAACAATAAGCTTCAGCCATGATAAGTAAAAAAAAGAGAACAAACCAAGAATTTAGAAAAATAATATTTTTTTCATTAAATATATCCTATACAGTGGATTCCGTCTAATGTGGGTATTCGCGTGATATGGGTAAAATTGTCTGGCCCCAATTTTAATGTATAATAATAAGGTGAACTCTTGTGGAACGAACACGGAAAGGAGATTACATACAAACAAAAATAGCTCTAATGCTGTATAGGAAGCTGGCAGGGAAAAATTGAGGTTGCATCCAAAGCATCCTGAGCCGGATGTACACAGTCATAGCGAAAACAATGATCAGTGAAGGAGCCATTTCGCGGAGGAGTAGGACTAGCATATTGACGACAAGAGAATTTCCCTCCAGAATTCAAAGACTAGCCAGTATATGGATTACAGGAGCAATGAAAACATACCCTTAGCGGCCATGGAAGTTGTACTTAACTTCACGGCACAACATATGGTGGTGGAAAGTGCTACAAAACGAACAATATACAGACTAAGTAGTGAGGAAATCAGTATAAATACCACCTCTTCGTTTTTTAGAGATTAGAAATCCTGGAACATGCCAGAGAATGGTATGATGACAAAGTATAACTTTCAAAGAAATTCGATACGGAATTCAATGACAAGAAGGAATGGGGTCCCAACATCATTGCCATACTTGGGATGAATACCATTCAAAGGCCTACAGACGACTCGAAGCAATAAAAGGTACTGGTAAAGGACTCTACGGGCCAGGAACCAAACACCCCGAAAGCTTGGGAAAAACCCCAAGTATCTTTCAAGCGGAAAGTCACGCTATAGGGAAGTGTGCCCAATATCCTAAATAATAAGTCTGAAGAAACCTCTACTCTCAGGAACTACGTAGAAGAAAGGGGGCACAATAGATCTTTTATGTCTCAGAAATTAACTCATACAATTTTTTTTGAGCTAGCGAGAAGTTAGCAGCACCATTTTTTACGATATTAATATATATTTTTTTAAATTAATTGGTTGAAAAAAAACCCAAGTATATATCAAGCGGAAGTTCACTCTATAGGGAAATGTGCCCAATATCCTGAAGAGTCTAAAGAAACCAATACTCTGAGGAACTACGTAGAAGATAGATCTTTTATGTCTCAGAAATTAACTCTTGTAATTTTTTTTGAGCTAGCGAGTAGTTAGCATCACCACTTTTTTTGATATTAATATATTCTTTTTAAAATAATTTAAAATAAAAGGTTATATGGGCAACCGTTTAACGTGGGTCGCAACGGAATCCACTATATACCCTATTCACTGTTTTAGAACAAAAAATGTATTAATAATACACCAGTTATTTTGATTACTAATTATGTTCCACAGGTCCTCAATCCCTTAGACGCTATTTGTAACAAGCCCAGAAGAGATGCAGTATGTGTAAGCCAATTGAAAAATGCCAAACAAGTGGATAAAGCAATCCTCCAAGAACGACCAGATGTAAAAATATTCTTACCATTCCGGTTTCTTTTCTACAAACCTGCTGAGCTATTTAAACCTCATACATACAACAGATTTTTAGGTAAGATATCAATGAAAATTAAGTAAAATGATGTAAATACAAAACAAACTTTCAGTGATATCGAACACGGAGGAAAGTAACCCAGCAATATTATTCTACAGTTCTCAAAGAACACGTAGTAGCATTTTCTTCGTTTACACCACTTTAAGTAAAATTAACTCCATTATTTTCAGGATCGACGTCGGTTTATTATTATTCCATTTCTGTTAATGTCACCTGAAATAATATCCAAAAACTTAAAATATAAATGAACAAATTGAACATCTACTTCACGACACTCCAAATCGATAGCATTACTTCGAACTCCTTCCAAACAAAAAGCGACCATCACCATAATTATAATTCCTTTTACCATCCTGCTTAACGAGACATTCACTTTAATTATCATTGACATTTCTTCTACACTCTGTATTTTTCAGTTACATTATTATATGTTACGATGAACTTTCACCATCTCTTGGTTTTTTGCTATATTCATGTTGACATGTTGTTACTATGATTAAAAATCCTTTAAACAATCAACATTAAACAAACTTTTCCAATTTCTACACAACTGGACTATCGGTAAAGCAAACTGACATACTCTTCCTGGAAAAGTTTCCTCTGATAATAATAAATTTAAGTCTTCAATAAAATATCTATTGCTCAGTAAGTCAGTAAGCTTCCACCTAAATTTGTACTAAAATAGGTACTTATCAAATCCTAATTTATTTTCATAGGCGGAAGAAATATTCCCCTGTTTTCTCATTCCTTGCTTTTTCTCACAATTATCACTTCATCTTTCTTTTCTTGCATAATTTATGGATGGCTTCAAAAATAGAAGTAAACGTATGATAAACACCGCAATTACTGAATCATTTGATGGTACCATTTCAATAATTTTTATTTTATTTTCAGCTGCACCTACTGGTGATCATGTGATAAGTTTAATTGATGAAATATCTTTGATGCTTCCTCCATCTCCTCCACTTTCCCAATTGGACGACTTAGATCAAGATCTATTTTGTAATGGAGACAATCGTCCAGTTAATTGCGGGAAAAATTGCGAGTGCGTACACAACGTGGATATTCCTCTTAATGCCATTGTGGAAGTAGTGTTAGTAGATGAAGGTTAGTGTAAAATGAATAAATACAACCATAATGAAATTAAGGTTAACAACTATCACACAGCAATTATCCTAATGGGTGAAATTTGAACCAGGAGTTTTCATTGATGCACACATTATAGAAGGAATCATAATAATGTTTGACACTTTTTATATTGAAGTTCTTATTGGTTTTAGTAACTTATGTTGTAAATAGGGGAGTAAGTAGTTGTTGAGGCAAGCTGAAGACTTGTTTTACACCTCTCCTATTATATCCCAACACGGAACTGCAGCGGGGATAAATCAACCCCTGAATTTTAAAAAATATTGATTTTTTTTTGTCAAAAATAATTTTGAGTCAATTTAAAAATTTTTTATGCTGTAGTTTAATGTTTAAGAGTTAAGAGAAAAAAAGCCAGGAGATTTAGTCGGGTTCTTAACCTTGCCAGACGCGTACAAAAATATTTCACAAAAAAATATAAAAAATGTATTTGAGGCGACTTGAAATTTTAATAGGGTCTTATTTATAATTAAAAAATGAGATTATATATAATAAAGACAGATCATTTTGGTGGGACTTTCTGCCTGTCAGCTGATCTAAAAAATTATGTAAAGGTGAGTGAGTGTGTAGCACTATAGTCACGCTACTCACCAGCCAGGTCTGCAATTCGGAGTTGAGGTATAGGTCAAGCAATAGGTGAATATTTTTGACAGAAATCCTAGTAGAAAACGAATGGTGCCATTATATAAAAGACATTACGTAGTATATTTTTGATATGTTTTGGACACGCAAATATTTTTCAAAAATTTGTTGTGAACATTTAAGAGCTGAAACTTGGTACTAAGGAAGTTCTTCGCCAGGCGACGCTTACTTTTATCGCAATTGCAATTGTAATTTTTATGCGATAATTTGGAAAGTGTCTGGATGCGTTATCGATTGTCCAATTTTAAATTTTAAAGCGGTTTTGAAAAATACAGATATAGAGCCATAAAACTTATATTTTCGATTTGTGATCAAATGCTGCGAAGTAGGTCAAAAACGCTCGGAAATACGGCCGAAAATGATCCACTGTCGGAAAGTAACGGAGTAGAAGGGTATCGGGGATCGAGGAGAGGCATACTATATAGATATACAATCGCACTGGCGAGCGGCGTAACCAGTCATTTTCGACGGTTACGACGATTCGAAGTTTTTGGCCAACTTCGCATTATTTCATTACAAATCGAAAATATGCGTTTTGTTGCTCTACATCTACGCTTTTCAAAACCGGTTTAAAATTTAAAATCGGACAATCGACAACGCATCCAGACACGTTGCAAATTATCGCATACAAAAATTACAATTGCAATTGCGATAAAAGTAACCGTCGCCTGGCGACTGATTTCGCACGTATGAAGTGCATATGAAGAACTTCCTTTGTACCAAGTTTCAACTCTTACAATTGAAAAATGGCAAAAATATGAATTTTCCAAAATTTTTTTTTCCAAATTTTCTCGGTTCCCAATTATGCGATTAACTTGCTCGACCCCTCATTTTGTTCGTATTTTAATTACCTACGATTTATCCATACATACCATTGAGATTGATTTAGAACTTTTTACGTTATATACGTTATATAAAAAAAAGGGTGATTTTTTTCGTTTTAAATGTTTATAACAAATTACTGAAAAATACTTGCGTGTCCAAAACATATCAAAATTATACTACGTGATGTCTTTTATATGATGGCATCATATGTTTTCTACTAGGATTTTTGTCAAAAATTACTATACTTGTATGATCTATTGCTTGGCCTAGTATAATAGGAGAGTATATTATTATATATAGACAAGTTTTCAGCTTGCCTCAAATACCTACCAAAAATTGGTGCCAGCTCTTGGACTACAACTACATTTCAAGGAAAAACATATTTTTGTCCTGCTGGTGCTTTACGCAGTGATTAGCCCACTCTTTTTTATGGTGGTTCCTTGACTATAAGAGCATTATTCTATCGTTGGTAATTTGATCTGTCATAGAACTGTCCACACCCAAGTTATAGGAATATTTTCTCCATGCTATTTGTGTGATTTTTATTGTTATAGTATTCCATTGTTATTATTTTCTTCCAGAATCTACAAGACAATTTATTCACACCTTTCCGCTGTCCTTTGGGTTTCCCATCTATGTTTGATTTTTTGTCATTTTATTTACATTCATTATATTATGTGCAAAGTCTCTTACACTTAAACAATTTTGCTAATACACGATCATTACTGCACAATATAATCATGAGAACTTTGGATGATTGAATTTATTTCCGAAAAATTATTCCAAAAATATGATATACCGGTTCTATTTAAAAAAAAAATTGTTGCGTTCTCGTGACCGGAAATAAGAAGAAAAACGGAAGTCAGTTCATAATGAATTCAAGCATCAGTTTCAATTGCATTAAGCAATCCAGCGACCTGTCAAATAAAATTCAATATTGCGTCCCAGGGCAAACAAAAATATGGTTTTGGTCTTAATGATTGTCTTGTGTATTGATAATAATAATAAACAATAAAAAGGTTACTTTTATAAAACTTTTGTGTTGCATATGTGGATTTTGGACCAGCTTTTGGTTCAGTTCTGTTTCTTTACTATATTTCTTTGTATTTAAATAAGCTAGAGATGAATATTCTTTATTGTCAAGTTAAACTGGTATAATTTTATGAACAAAGTACTCTAAAAACTAAACTCTTCAGTGGTGACTTGCTTTGTTAGTACGAAAACGGTGACGCCGGTCTGATAGACTGAACCTAATTCTTTTAGCGAATTTTTACTTTCTACTATGAGTATTATGTTTTCAATAAAACAGCAGATTATTTTACTTAACAAAAATGAACATTATTAGTCTTGAAGTTTAAAAAAAATTATATACAATGTATTAATATATAATGTATAAATCAATTAATTAAATGTATTAATACAATATATTAATCTTTGACGAATAAATATTGGTATAAGTTGCCAATGAATTAGCGTTTATCTGAATGAAATAGAGTAAAACAATATAATTTCCATAAACTAACCATAGAAAAAATTGGCTACATTTTTAGAACATAAGTAGTGACCTTTATCATTTACTTGATCACACAATATCATTGGTCTTCTGTAATCAACAACAAAAAGAGCTTTTCCAGCTCGTCAAACTTGGGATAAGAATATGCTTACAATAAAATTTTGAAACTATCTCTTGACATAGATATTCTTATTCATCTATGGAAACTTCCTCTACATATTGTAGGGTATCTCAGGTACTTTTTTTTCATATATGGGATATTTCTAATATAGAATTCAAAACTTCATTGACTTAAGTAGATCCTACTTTCAGCACAAAGCCAAATTCAAAATATTTGTAGGCATGCAAACTTTTGAAAGCCTTAATCTGCTCTTTGGTGCATGTTTAGTACGGATGGTTGCTACCCTAGTTATAGATTCTTCACCCGGATGAGTTTTCACAACCCTGCCCAATCTCCATTGCAATGGAGGAACTTGATTGTCTTTAATCAACACCATATCACCTTCATTCTAAGTTTGGGTGGTTGTAAACCACTTATTACGTTGTTGTAACGTATTAAGGTATTCATGGTGCCATCGTTTCCAAACTGCCAGCGATCATCAAGTGTGCCTAATTTACAGTTTGTTAAATCACGATAGGGAACCGCGCTAAGAGGTTCAAGGGTTAGAAAGTGACCTGGAGTCAAAACAGAGAGATCATTGGGATCGGAGCTTTGAGGGAAAAGGCGGCGACAATTCAGCACGGCCCCAATCTGGACCAAAATAGTATAAAATTCTTCGTATGTGAATATTTGGTCATTGACTACTCGAGTCAAATGACTTTTCATTGACTTGAAACCAGCCTCACATAAACCGTTGAAGTGAGGACTAGAAGGAACTTTTAAGGACCACGAAATATTTTCCGTTTCAACTGCAGTTTTCATATATTCATTTAAAACTCGCTTTGCCCCTACAAAGTTAGTTCCACAGTCACTAAATATATGCGTACAACGTTCAAGACAAAGCACACAAATAAGCAAATGTATGCCTTGTGGGATTTAACTCCACGATATTTACTCAACGTAAAATTATAGGGACCGGCATGATAAACGATAAACTATTTACATTAATATCTAGAATTCCATCCATTTCTCAAATGTGGTCGAAATACAATGAAGGTTTTCAACGAACCACAAAATCAAACCACAGCTTAGACATATCAAACATATATCGACAAAAAAATTATTGAACACTCTTCACCATTGAATAGAGAATACAATACTGCCCAGCTGTCCAAATTGTTTGCCCTGGACAGCTATATTAGGTCACGTGATCTGGATTGCTTAATAAAGCTGCCAAATTTCTAACTTGTCATGTGAACAGTTTTAGAGGTAACGTCGTGGGAATCCCTCTATAATGATTTCATATATTTACGAATTATTGCTCATACAATAAATAAAATATTTTTTTCTTTTTTTAGTACAATCGCCAAATCTGAGCCATCCTTTCCATCTTCATGGATATAACTTCAATGTCGTCGGTATTGGTAGATCGCCAGATCAAAACGTTAAGAAAATTAATTTGAAGCATGCGCTAGATTTAGATAGAAGAGGATTATTACACAGGCAGTTTAATCTACCCCCATTAAAAGATACCGTAGCGGTGCCAAATAATGGTTATGTGATATTTAGGTTTAGAGCAGATAATCCAGGTACGTAAAAAGAGTGAAAATTGCGTTCTAATTATTAAGTCTGACAGTTTAATAATAGCACAACTTTTGAACAAAAAAATGTATGGACGGATATTTTCAGCAATCTTAGATGTTCCTGAAATTACTTCATGGCGCTTTTTGCAGAAATAATAGAAGCAAGCATAACTTCAATATTAAGTATTAGGGGACACCCAAGAGACACAAAAGTGTTGAAAATTCTCACGATCATGATCCTGATATTACATGAAAAAAGAATATCGTCGTTTTGGATGGAATACATTCTTTCCATACCTGGTGATGATCTTGCAATCCTAGTCTTTTTCGATACTACATTCTGTATTGAACTTCTTCAATACTTTCTCATCATTCAATCCTATGGCACGTTTTTTGATCGTTTTATGATCTCTAGAAAGCGAGGAATTATTATTTTTATGTATTTGTTTCACAGTAGTTTAATATCTAGAGATACTTGACTGCTTGTCTCCATTCAACCTCACTTCCATCAATTCTAACTGCTTTAAGGTTGAGTTTTCTTTCATTAGCGGAAACTATTAGGATGATTTTGGTGGAGTTGATGTTGAATTCACCAACCAACACTAGCTATTCGCATAGTGGAGTTTTCTTTGTACTATGTCACAAAGGGAACACTGAATTGGTATAGATTTGGCTCTAGACTATGGCCTTCAAGATCAGGTGATTTATGTCTCAATTATTTTATCTTGCGGGGTTACTTGAAATGTAAAATTTCCTCTAATGTGCTAATTATTCACAGTTTAGACAAACTAATGTCAGTTATTGGTACAGACATGCACAATTGACAGACCCCAAGATCAAACCGCACTGCTTTTTATTTTCACCCAAGAAAATAATAATTTTACAAAATCACTCCATACAACACGTATTTAATAAATAATATTAAATTTTTTAACATAAGTATATCATCAATAAAATTAGCGTTGTATTAAACTATACAATAAACAATTTTTTTTCAGGTTGGTGGCTATTCCATTGCCATTTTCTTTTCCACATTGTGATAGGAATGGGTCTTATAATTCACGTTGGAACCCAACACGACCTACCACCGGTTCCTCATTCATTTCCCAGATGCGGTAACCATTTACCGCCCATAACGGGGCCACCTCCTCTTCACAGTTACCAATAATATATCGCTCATTAGGTATTTTTAAGGAAAAAACGAGATAATATATTTTAAATCATTTGTATTCACTTGTTTTCCTTGTTATGAAAAAGGAAATAAAACAAGATGATAGTTTTTGTTAATATTATAATTTCGTTGAAAGTGAAATTTGGTACAACAAAATATAATATGTATCTTGAAAAAATATTGTAAACTAACTGACTGCAATTTTATGTGAGCATGTCTAAATTTTGTAATTGGAGAACACTTAATTTTGAAGCTGTCATATTAGGATTATATTACTTTTTTATTTACTATTAATACAAGACCAAGTTTTATTCTCCGTTATGATCAAAATAGTGTTGTTTGTCTATGTCAGTCAAGCGAAAACAAACTGGTCTTTTTAACTTTTGTTTATTTATCTAAACGGAGGCAATGTTTGTTCAAAAGTCAAAACACGTGTTCGTCACTCTTGCCTACATTTTTCTTTGATCGGCTTATACTGATCATACTGATCATACCTGTATATTTATATAACTGCCATTTATCAAAGATGCAATATCAGGGAAGTAAATCTAAGTGATTTCTATACACATTTATCTTTAAATCAGCTTTGTAAACATACTCAGTTTAAAACTTTTTGATGAAATGAAAACAATATTTAAAAAAAAAGATCAAGCCCTGTTGCATTCCTCTACTTTTTTAATTTTACGGAATGGGCCTTCTCAGTAATTTTTTTTATTGCTTCATTAGATCGTAAAAAAATTGTGGAGAGTAAGCGATGTCAAGTATTCCTCCTTAGCGACGTCAACTAGCCTACGACCTTGAAAATGACAGACCGGTGTTTTAGAAGAATTTTGCAAAGTTACTTCCCTGGCTTTTAAGAGCTATCCTCGAAATTAATTTTATCAATTGGAAATATCTTTATTATTAATGTTATTTGGATTATTATCTGTTATTGTTTAGCTTTTGAAAAACTATTTTCTTCCAATAACGTTCTCAGACAAAGTACAAATAAATATAACTTCAAAAACAAAACTGTCAGTTGAGGTTCGCTTTGGAGAGGAAACTAGGGGAGGCGGTGTACTGGGAAAACATGGTGGAGATAATGTTGAGGGGGAAGGAGGAATGGATGGAGGTGAGTGGAGTAGTAGAGAGCATGGTTAGGGGGAGAGAAGGACTCGATATGGCATGAGAGGCAGGAGTGATAGGAGGCAGAAGATGACGGTGTGAGCGGAGAGTGTGCGAGGGACCGCCGCCCGTCTCGAAGTATGCTAGGGTAGTGATTCCGAGGCGGGGTAACGGCGAGTTTAAGGTGGGTTTGGTTGGTAGGCATCTCCTTGGGGATGAGTCCAACACTGTTTGGGTCCTGGACTCATTCGAACATGAGTTTCCCATCTCGGCCCGAAAAAAAAGGTGACATCACCCAACCTAAGGTCAAACGAGTGTTCAAATTTCCATAATATATGCTTAATATATGCTTAATATTTTTATTAATTTTTTATTCAAATGAAAGTTGGACAAGGTGTAACAATTATCAGTAAGCTTTCAAATTAACCTATTTGTTTAAGTATCGACTGAAAAGGCCCATTATCATTATCATAGAATATTTGTCATTAAAACTGAATTATGTAAATGACATATCTCATTCTTGTAAAAGCTTATTATTTAATATTTAGTGAGTAAGATACATCGGAATCAATTGTCAAAAATATTGAATGTGTGTAGGTGTTTTTAATATTGTAGACGTAAATGCTCTATTTACCTTACCGATCGATCTAAAGACGCCCTTCTAGCTTGAATAACTGAAGAAAATAGAACTTGTTTTTGTTTGTATACCCGAGTTATTATTTTTAACAAGTTGGACATATTTGTAGAGAACTGTGTATTTTGAATGTCGATTTATACAATAGATAAGTACTGTTTCGTTAGGTAAAAAATAAAAAATAAAATGTATATTTGTTAATTTGTTTCGTTTGTGTTTATAAATGTTCAGAATATATTGTTTAAAAATAAAAGTATTGTGTTTTATTACAATTTTTTGAATTCCTTTGCGAGAAAATTCATATAGCGATCTGAGATCGAAAATAAGTAAATAATTATTAAAATCATATTATGTAAAATAAAATTAGGTTACGTTTTTGTGTCAGTACTACTGGAAGTAGTAAACGTACGAAAAACTTCAATGTAGTTTTATATTTTGTAAGTATAAAGTAAAAAAACTCCTAACCCGTTGTGTTTTCTTCAATGTCATATTCCCGATTTAACTATGGTGTTGAGCTTCAACCCACAAATTACCAAAAGCCAATAGAAAAATCCAGAACTTCCACAGGTCGTGTCATATCGTATTATTTAAAAGTAGTAAGCACCAACTACTTGAATTTTTTATGGTTCCTCAATATATACAAAATAATTGTTCATAAATCAATAAATTGAATTTAATAACGTGAATTGCCTCCTCTGGCTCTAATCACATCACGATACCGTCGTGGCATGCTTCTGATGAATTCCTCTAAATAGGCTTGGTCCAAATGTCCCCATACAGTATTTAACAACTGCTGCAATTGTTGAAAATTAGCTGCTATCAAATCTTGGGATCTCTTTCTCTTTCGTAAAGATAATCCCACTCATGCTTAATAGAGTTTAAGTCCGGACTGCGTGAAGGCCAGCCTGAAACTGGAGTAGGTACTCTGTCACTAACGAAGTGGGGACGTTGCTTGATCATGCATTAGTATAAAGTGATTGCCGACAAAAAGGGCATAAGGATGGACATGTGGTTTCAAAATCTCTTTAATGTACCTATGAGCAGTTAACGACCCTCTGTCCAGAAGTACTAATTCCGCATGACTCCTTATGATATTCCTCACAACATCATAGGGCCTCCTCCAGTCTTGAACATTCCAGTTCGCATGTTCTCTCGCAAATCTTAATACACGGAGTTCCCTGGTCAGTTATTGGGGAGCAGTGTCAGCCACTCTGGCTCTAATTCCAGCCTACTCAAAACATTTCTGACGGATTGTGATTTTACCCTTACATTCCGAGCTGTCAGTTGTAGCTGTCTGGCTGTTACATATCGTCTACGCAAAGTTTGAAGCTTCAAATATCTACTTCATATCCTCCGGTCTCTCGATTTCTCGCTACTTCTCAGGATACAGTTCACTGATTCCCTCTAAGGAACTGGAGGAAACCCAAGTACCGGGAACAATCGAAAAACCTGCTATGTCAGTGAGCAGAACCAAACTTCCACAAAAACACATAAGGAGTTTACCACCGGCACGGAATCAAGGTTACAGCTACCCAGCTTAGAAATCTGGTACGGTATCCGCCAAAATAAACAGTACCGAAACAGATAGTGCTGTGGAGTTGTTTATGTAATATGGATTTGTCATATTTTACTTAATTGTCATTAGTTGATATATTAATAGTACGCTGCAGTTAAATTTGATTTAAAAATGGTTCTAACAACGGAAGAAAAAGTGTTTTTGGTAGAGCATTATTTTCGTTCATACGGAAAATAGAATAATTTCTCGGGGAACAGACTTCGAATATCCTTCTCATTCACCTGATCTGACGCCACCTGACGCATACATTTGGGGCATAATGAAGGACAAAATATTTCACTCGGAAAATCCGCCGGCGAATATTGCCGAACTACGGGAAAGAATACAAAATATTTTTCGGCAGTTACATCAACCACTTTTTATAAATATGTTTATTGACTTACAAAATCGATATGAAGCTTGTTTGCGTCGAAATGGTGAACATTTTGAACACTTACATTACAGAAATTAAAAATTAATGTTTATTTTTATTTTCGGTACTGTTTATTTTGGCGGATACTGTACTTCAAAAACTACGAAGGTTAACGTTATCAAAAAACCATCAAAAGGGTCTGGACCTGGTTTCCTAAAAAAAACCAGCTGAATCAGTGTTAAGTTAATTTTTTTCGGCGTTGCCTATTTCTTCCAATATTACAATAGTGCTGATACCGTAAAAGGGTTCCAGTCTCCTAAAGAGTTTTTTAGCCCCTCTCTTTGCTTGTCCGACTGCCATTTCATTTCCCTTTATTCCAGTGTGTTCTGGAACCCACTTTAAAGTGACGATGTTGTTCTTGCCTAGTTTTAGGCATTCCCATAACATTTTGGAACTGTTTACACAAGAACTCAGTGCTTTAATGGATGCTTGACTATCCAGTATAATAATAATACTTTGCCTTCTATATATTTTAACAATATTGAACTGGACACACTTTCTAATGGCGAAAATTTGAGCTTGAAAGATGCTTGAAGTTTTTTCCATGCTTTTAAAGTGTTTGGTTCCTGGCCCAGTCACTCCTATTGCGTTAGATCCATTGACTGATTGGCGTTTTTCCCAATTCTGGTAGCGATACTGGGATCCCATTTCTTCTTGTTGCTGTATTCTGGATCGTTTTGTGGAATATATAATAAGCTTATTTTGACACAAAAACGTGGGTTCTGGAAATGTCTGTATAATTTGGTAATAATTACCCTTTACCATCTTCGTGGTAACTTTCTGGTTATCTTTTCAAAATAAAATCTAAGCAATTCACTGTTTTAGACGTTTAGTATCAAGGTAAAAATACAGTCGACTCTCGATAAGTTGAAACTCAAGGGGCCAGAATTTGATCATGAGCGACTTTAACGTTTGAAGGAAGACTGGAATGCAAACTGCAAACTCACTCCAGAATCGAGTGCACAGGTATGTAAACAAACGACACATAACATAACATACTGATGACAACAAACGCTCCAAATTATAGAGAGTCTGGAAGACCGGACTTCAAAGTATGGCATGTTCGCGGGCAAGATACTCTTCCTTCAACTTCAAATTAACGAGTATCAAATTATCGAGAGTCGACGTAATTCCAAATAAAAATGATATTAATAACAGCTAAGTTGTAGTAAAGTATAATTATAAATAACTACTACATGCATTTGACTCTTACTAAACGCGTCATGAATAGAGATTGATATAAATTATAATCCGAAAAAACAGATGCTACTACTCGGGATAAAATGATCGAGAAATGTGTGCCAAAATATTTGTGTATTTTAAAAATTTCATCTGTTGTGGTTAATAAACAAAGCAGAGAATCACCATTTGCCAAACCATACACAACATGCTTATCGGTCATTTCAGCGTTTGTATAAGTAGGCATGTTTCACCGCTAGATCCAATTCACCAACTGCGTTTTTATATTCATTGGTGGATTTCAGATTGAAGAAATGACGTGTTCATTTATTACTGTTGCATAAACCAAAATTGCAAACCATTCCACCGCTGTTTCGAGATGGTGGATAAATTTGGTGGTTTACAAAATGACAGCCCTCAAAGAAGTGAAGATTTGAAGCGGTTATAGCAATTTAGGATGTGATAATAAAGTATTGTCTGCACTATTAACACGGTCAGAAATTGAAGAAATTTCAAATGGTATCGATTGTCAGTTGTCAGATATAATATATATATTTTATTTATAATACTCAAAACATGCGACATGGCACTGCGATAATCGTGTTTAAGAACTTGTGGGTTTTAGAAAATAAATAAAAAAATAATAGCCGACGTGAAAAAGTTAACCTCTATAATAAAAAGCCGGTCGGTACAAAAATAAAACGAAAAATGGAAAACTTAAAGACTCCGAGTTAGTTGAGCTTAGAAGATGATGAAGCAGTAACAGAAAATGGAAACAAAGATTCCTAATATATATGGAAGCCTCAGGTATTAGTTCAAATAAAGATATTAGTGAAGAAATAAAAGTAGCAATTTTGCTTCTCACTATTGGGCCAGAAGCTTATGATATTTTTGAGACTTTGGAGGTTACAGATACTCAGAAAACGGACTGGAAAGAAATAATAAATATACTAGAACTCCACTTTGCTCCTATATCAAATGAAACGGTGAGCAGACACATATTTAATACTCGTAATCAACTAGAAGGTGAAACATTTGACACGTTCTTCATAGTAGAAGATACGAAGTAGGGTCGACCTTCACCGAGCTGATAATAGAATGAAACATGTTTTATAATAAATTTAGTATATTAGAAAATAAATATATTAAAAATGGGTTTCATCAGTAAAATCATTTAAAGAATCGTCCGAGCCACACAAAAACACTTTTCAGCCATTTTTTATCACAACGATACAGAATAACACGTCTTTTCGATGCAATAATAATAATAATAATATGATAAGTCATTAGTTACTCCAAAATGTCAAAATGTTATTCAAAGATAATATACACAAAATGTCATTATCTGTCGTATAAATACCGAGCATGCGTACTTTCATTTTTTTTTAATAATTAAAAATAGTCTGTCCAGGATTTTTTAAGGCAACCCATTTTTAATATATTTATTTTCTAATATACTAAATTTATTATAAAACATGTTTCATTCTATTATCAGCTCGGTGAAAGTCGACCTTACTTCGGATCTTAGACTATTACAGAACTTAAAAAATTGAGTAATAATTGTAATTTTAAAAGTTTATGTGACAGTCTAATTCGGGATATAATCGTATGTGAAATTCGAGATCACAGAGTCAGAGATAGATTGTTGCGAGAACCTAACCTAGATTTAAGAAAGTGCAAAGACATTTGCAAAACGGCTGAACTAGAAGAAGCACAAAGTAAGTAGCTTGAAGAGGGCGAAAAGGGCGTAAATGCAATAAAGCAAGTTTTATTGCTTGAATGTTAACGGTGGTCACTTTGTACACATGATTAAATAGCAGATTTTTCTTGTTAACAGTTGTCTTTTTACTATTTGTAAATTTTTTATTCTTTAAAGTATTTCTATCATAACACAATACGGGGGCATACGAAAAATTGAAAGAGAGCCAATTTTAAACAACGATTAAATAACAATGGAAGGCTGGTATCAAAGGCAAAACAAAATGATTGAATAGAGATTTACCAGACCTTTTAAATGAGGTGTGACTTGATACCTAATGCCATTTGAAAAAATGTAAGGGGTGTCTCCAGTAGGGAGGGGGTGAATATGACGTTTATGACATTAGCGCCAAAAAATGTCCCCCTCAAGTTGAAAGTTGACGTGTTTCGGCATTTCTTTCTAATATGTCCCATTATTGAAATATTAAGGGTGGGTCCTTTTCAAATGAACACAGTGTATATAAAGCTTCACCTGAAGAAAGTTTGGACAATCCCTTGAATCTAGATTTGGATTATGAAACAAGGAGTGAAAAATCATTAATTACTACTCCTGATGAATCAAGTGACTTATCCACTGAAAATAACTCTAATGCAGAACTTAGCAATCAAGGCAAGTCTCTTGAAAAATGCGTTACTTCCAGGTCTGGACGCAAAGTTAAAAGTTATTTTTATTTTGCTGTGAAAAAAAGGGGATGTCGAGAAGTAGTATTTATGTGACTGGCAGTGTCTGGGTTGGAGGCTAAGAAAGTGACAGCTTATGAACAATGAAAAGTGTAACGTTTGGTTCTTTAACTTAGAATAAATAAATAGTATTTTTGATTAATGAATATATATATATTTTATTTATAATAGTCAAAACATGACATGTAAACAACAACAAACTGTGTTTTTTTATAAGCCACTGGTGACTCTAACATGTCGGTGCAGCGGAGACTGACGTCATTCAACCAATGGTAAATCAATGATGTAAAAAAGACGTGCCTATTGTTATAAAATGAATAAATGACACTAGTACTTACACAGACAAATTAAAACAAAAATATCAAACCACAAACTTACTAATAAACAAATAACAGAATTTTACATCAGCATACTAAAACTTGAATAAACATTAAGTAGACACGGATACCAACCTAGTATTGCATTGTAATTAAAACAAGGTATCACAGGATATTGTATTTAATTTTTTTTCGCCGAATCTATTGATTCTAGAAAAAACTTCAGGAATGAAAAAAGTCTTTCAAGACCACAGAGATTTCAAATAATATTTTCATTTCACAAAAATCAATCTCGAAAAAGAGGTTTGATATTAAATAAAACAAGGGTTGATAATTTCACCTCCTTATAATGTAAGTCATTGCGAACAGACGAAAATTATAAAATTTAAAACTTCCATTATCATTAAGTATTTAAACTTAAGAAAAAAATTAAAATTCACATTTACTCAGCACCTTTAAGGGGTGATACCTCGGACGACCCATCATAATTTTATTCGGAATATCACCTCCTGAATTTAGGAACACCCTGTATATTCAGGTCGTCAGACGAAAATATCGCAGCAAAATCTTCCTGATACATTGCGAAATTTTAGCTCATTCACCCTCCGACAAATTAGATATTATCAATATTTATAAGTATTTTCTCTTAATCATGCTAGAAAATTATTATTCTTTATTTAAAAAAATACTGAGTTGGATATGCGTACAAGAAACGAGCAAATTCACAAACAAAAGTATAGATATTTTTTGAGCATGGTTATTATCCTACAGATGGCACTTCCTGATGGTCCCCTTAAGTACAGTATCCGCCAAAATAAACAGTACCGAAAATAAAAATAAAAATTAAGTTTTAATTTCTGTAATGTAAGTGTTCAAAATGTTCACCATTTCGACGCAAACAAGCTTCATATCGATTTTGTAAGTCAATAAACATATTTATAAAAAGTGGTTGATGTAACTGCCGAAAAATATTTTGTATTCTTTCCCGTAGTTCGGCAATATTCGCCGGCGGATTTTCCGAGTGAAATATTTTGTCCTTCATTATGCCCCAAATGTATGCGTCAGGTGGCGTCAGATCAGGTGAATGAGAAGGATATTCGAAGTCTGTTCCCCGAGAAATTATTCTATTTTCCGTATGAACGAAAATAATGCTCTACCAAAAACACTTTTTCTTCCGTTGTTAGAACCATTTTTAAATCAAATTTAACTGCAGCGTACTATTAATATATCAACTAATGACAATTAAGTCAAATATGACAAATCCATATTACATAAACAACTCCACAGCACTCTCTGTTTCGGTACTGTTTATTTTGGCGGATACCGTACTTCTCAAAATTTCAGTTCTAGGTAGAATCAAGATATTATATCCTCCGTGGATGCCAGATCTCTACAGGCTGCCGAATTTGAAAAAAATTAAAAATATCCGTTTGTTTGTACAATGTAAAACTTAAAAATAATAATCGACGTGATGCAGGTCATTAAAAAAATTTCTTTGGTTTGGGGAATAATAAATGTATTCTATACTTTTCGGACACTCTGTATATTAAAAGTCGGAGGCTGTGTCCAAAATAATAGTTATTTATTGTATAAATGTTTTAGATAGTGGGTTTAATTTTCTTAAGTGGATAAACCGCAACTGAAACACGAATGCAATACGACGTTTTATCCACAATCACAGTCATTTGAAATCAGATTTCATCAAAAAGTGATTTGACATTTTGTTCTGAAAGCAGCTGTAATGTCAAAAATTATTGAAATTAATGTAACACATTTTGGGAGGTCTTGAATGGTTGCTATTGATTTAAGATTGTATTTTTGATTATTCCACTAGTGGATAAAGTGGTACTTTACATGCTCCATAAGTGTGGATAAAACTCTAATCATAACGTGATTGTCGATAAAAATAATAATTAACTGAAAGGTGGTAGGTAAACAGTCAATTTACAGATGTCCAAAACCGGATCTTTAAAAAATTCAAAAATTATAATTAGCAGATTATTTTTGTTCACAGTGTTACATTGCACTATGCTCTCATTATTTATTACATTTTAAAGTTATATCAAATAAATTTAAACATAAATATCGAAGAATTCATTACATAAATAAATAGCTAGGAAATTAATTAATTTGTACAAAAATTCGTAGACGACTCGTGTATCGGTTATTCCATGATAAATTTTATCGTTTTTACACGTTTAAACGTAAACATATAATTGGAGAGATATAGCAGATGCAACAGACTAATTACAATTTTTAATTTCCTTGAAGGGATTACTGAGCATGCTCAGTTTTCATAGGATACGGACGCTGTTGCTTCTCCAGTGATTTTCCCAACAGTTAGCAGACGAACCTCGGAAAATTCGGTGTTGGGAGATCAATAGCGGGTGAAAATTTCTCCTACATTCTGATTTGCTATATAAGTTTGTGTTTGTTACTTTATGGATTACTTTGAAGATTTTATTTATGTCTTAATGATTTATCACCCGACGAGTAAGTTACTATTTTATTTGTTAATATTAAAACCAGCCATTTTTATTGCATTATACTATTTAAAGCAATTTCTATTCACAAAAACTAATTCAATGAATAAATATTAAGAACTCATTTCCTTGTAACACTATTAATAGAAAAACAGATTAGTTAATTACGTCCATTAAATCTCAAATATAATTTGTTGCCTCTGATGAATTAGATGTTAATTATTGCAAATTTTAAGTTGGATGATTGGTTAAAATAATAACCAGAAGCAAGTGATTACTAACTGTGGAAACTTTGGAAAATTTTTATATCGCTATTGAAAAAGTACACTTTAAATGAGGCATTTAAAAGACATCTCAATTTTTGACACGAGGTGATCCAGTTTTAATGTTTTAATTTTCTCATTTTTATATGTCTACCCGTTCAAGTAAGGTATTAACTTAAGTGGGCATCATGTCATTTAAGCATAGTGAGTATCTGCACATTTATTTAAATTTAATACAGATATATTAGTCTGAAAGTCTTGGTTTGATGGAAACTTTTGTATTTCTGAAAAGAGAATTGAAAAAGATGACAGAAATCAACTGAAAAACAATTACTCCCGGGGCTATATAACTTGACAGGTAAAAATTATGCTTTATTAAAAAATGTGACGTCAGTTCAAGGTAGATACTCTGCCAACTCAACTGAACTAGAGATGCTATGATCTTGATATGAATCAGGAAATAATATCCGAACGCCATCTCCACTGTTAACTATAGAAGCTGAAGTCACGCCATTTGTAAAATTATTTTCTCCACTCTCGATAACATTAATTTACTTTCGAGTACTTGGCATAGTTATCGAGATATTCGCGAAAAACAAACCCCTTTTTTTATTCAAATACATTGAAAACTGTGCGTTATAAAGTTATAACATTAATTTGTAACGGAAAATAACCATTTTGTTCACCCTTCACCCACTTGAAGAACTTTGGTCGCAACACAACGAACATACTAACTATTTGTTTTATGGTGCATAGCAGTAGATACAGGCTAATAAATTAAAACCTTGATAGTTTTATTTCTGGGCTATTCACAGTAGGTATAGATTGGAAGGCTCTCAAATGCATGTTTGAATAATCCTACTTCTAGTTCTAGTTGAATAGGCCAGGAAATATAGGGCCATGAACATTGTTCGCTTTCGTACGGCTGATTTTTTGTGTGCGTGTACAAGACGATGTAGCTACAAGAAGATATATTATGATGTTTCTAAAGTGTCAAATTAAATCTCACATCATTTTATAGTTAGTTATACTATAATGGATATAAGTGTAACATTTACTAGTCTAGAACGATTTTGGCCATAAAGTTTGAGCCTAGTGAATATACTTACATCCTGTCAAGTATATAAGATTTTTTCTCCTCCCCGCAGAATTTATTCTTGGATTTTTATTAATTTAATTCGATAATTTTGGCATGAAATTATGAACAGCTTTGACCGGATTCTATAGCGTCATAAGCACTGTTATTTTATCAACAACGTTAAGCTGACAGTCTATTATCAAAAATTGAGGGAAGCTGAAATTATTGATTTTTATAACAGCCTAATGGATATGGAAAAATCAGCGAATATCGCTTGTCGGTCGCTGCTGCCAGAAAAATCAAGGAAGAGGTATGAAGCAACGAATCAATACTTCAAGAAATGGTGCCACACAAAGACTGCTACTGCAATTTCAGAAACCGTGCTTTTGGCGTACTTTCACGAAAAATCTGCTGCATTAAAGTCTCCATTGAGCTTATGGTATGAATATTTCACACCCTTTTCATAGATATTCTCAAGTATCCTGAACTTCGAGCATTTTTAAAAAGAAGAATACAAACCCAAAAAATCTTATGTGTTTGACAGGGAAGATGTGAATAAATTCCTGTTTGATGCTCCCGATGATATTTATTTAGTGATGAAGGTTTTAATGATTATGGGAATTGCTGGAGAGTGCCGTTCTAGTGAACACAGTACAATGAAAATGGACAATATTGAATTATATAAGGCATGAAGTCATAATTGTTACTATTCCTGATTCCAAAAATGGAATGGCTCGTAAATTTACAGTGACTAAAAGTGACGATGAGAAGGTTTGTTATTTCAAAATAGTCCGAAATTACATTGTTATAAGATCCCACATGACGAGCTTTAGTCCTCGCTTCTTCATGCGATATCAAAATGGAAAGTGCTTAAACCAGCCTATCGGGAAAAACTCGATTTCTTCAATTCCAAGTAGAATTGCTAAATTTCTGAACTTTGAGAAGTTTAAGGAGTATACTGGACACTCCCTTCGGGGAACGTAGACCACTTTATTAGCGAATACTGGAGTTGATGTGTTTTAAATAAATATAATCATATACTGTGGTTAGCAAATTTAATATTTTATTGAAATATAATATTACAAAACACGTGTATACATACAAACGACAAGTGTGCGACCACGACGTCCGTCAACTCTTCTTCTTTTTTAAATGTCCAATCATAGAGTGCGTTCTCGAACACAACCTTACACTTTTAACTACACTCAAACACCTTCCCTCACAGATGAAGAGCGTCTAATCTGAATATTCTTTTCGTCTATACTTCCATCGTTAAGTCCTGACGTACTAGCTGGTGAGGAGTGATGAGTACTATATCTGCAGTTAAAGGATCTTACAGAGGGAGGACTATTCTGAACCCTTGGAGATAAAATATTGTGATTTGAGTCAGCTCGTTATTGGTTTGAATGTTTTGTTCAGTCTCATTAGGAAACAATTCAGGTTCACAAAGATATTTGTAATCAGATTTAGTGCGAGAAATTTTCATATGTGATGTATTACGTATAATTTAAGAGTAAAGATCTGAGGGATCTAAACACAACCTTATCTTTCCATAAACTTTCTCCACAATCACAATTCGATTGATGTATGTATGTATGTATGTATGTACATTCACTGAGACCTAAAAGATCTATTGTGCCCCCTTACTTCTACTTAGTTCCTGGGGAAAGTCTCAGAGACTAGTAGCTCCTTTAGTCCCATTTCCTGGAGGAATTTTAGGATATCTGCAGGCTTTAACTTAGGTAAATGTCCCTCTTCTATCCAGTAGTCTCCAAGGTGTTGTGCCCTAGGATTCTGAATTGCTGTGCAGTTCGCAAGTATGTGGATTGAGGTTTCTTCTTCCATGCCACAGAATCTACATTCTTCTTCCTCCACTATTTTGAGCTTTTTCGGGTGCCCATTCAGGTGACAATGTCCCGTAAGGATGCCTGTTAAAACTCTTAGTGCCGTTTTACTTTGACTTATGCATTCATTTGATCTCAGCAGGTTGTAATCACCCAGAAGAATCTTTGATTACCTAAGTCCTACTAGATCTTTCCAATGGTCAGATCTTCCATTTTCTTCGGCTTTGCCTATTTCTTCCAATATTACATTGGGGCTGACACCGCAAAAGGGTTCCGGCCTCCAAAAGGGTGTTCCAGTCCCCCTCTTTGCTAGTTCATCTGCTATTTCATTTCCTTCTATCCCTGTGTGTCCTGGAATCCACAGTAAGGTGACTATATTGTTCTCGCCTAACTAATTTAGTTTGTCTAGGCATTCCCACACCATTCGATTGATATTTGCTTCTGGTTTAATCTCATTATCTTTTCAAATTGGTTTTCGTTCTACTATGCGGCCTCTCATTTTTAAATTGATCACGAGTAGCAAACGGAATTTTACTGGGTGGGTGACATACATTTTCGAAATTTTTTGTAACTGGAATATTATGTTTGCCAGGAAATTCACCAAATCCTCTAAATATTTTAATATTTTCAAAAATAAACTTTTCTTTTTCCTCAAGATTTTCACACTTTATATTTACATTGTCAACCCTTTTAAATAAATTAAGTTTCAGGCACGCCCGACCGCCCAGAAAAATTTGGTTTGCCCCATTAACATTAACAAAATCTTCATAAATTTATTTATCCTTAAAGCAACAATTCAAGTTAACAACAACTATTGGTTTTGCTTGGGAACCTTCAAAACCTTTTAAAATATACTGTGTAGGCCTAACATTGAACTGTTTATCAACTTTCTCGAAAATATGTAACGGTATTACACTTATGTCTGCCCCAGTGTCCAGTCTTACGTTAAATTTCTTGTCTTCCAATTTTAAAAGTTCTTGAAAAGCACTTACCGAGTTCTTCCCATAATTTTCTTCAGTGGCAGAATTTACAAAAAATTCATTACTACGTTCACTACTTGTCTCCTCTTCATTATGTTCCACATTTCTGACGTTTTTAACTCGGCATGAGACAGCAAAATGGTTTTCAATACCACATTTACCACACTTTTTACCAAATGCAGGGCATTCCCGTGGTCCATGTTTTGTCTGACACATTTTACATTTAAAAACATTTTTTCATACTCTTGTTTTACATTTTTATTCCTATTTTTAAATTGTTTCTTTTTGCTTATGCTATTTACATCCGCAGAACAATCCTCTTGGAACTGTAAACTTTGTGTCTTGCTTTGTTCAGATGACCTGCAAAAGTTGATTGCCTTTGTCAGAGTCAAATCATCAATCCTTAGCAAGGCCTCTTTTATTGTTGGGTCTCGAATTCCCATGACTATTCTGTCTCTTATAGCCTTTTCTTCAGCACTTTGATCTGGGTTAAGTGTGTTATAATTGCAAGTTTTAATTAGGTGCCTAGAATCTGTCAAGAAATGATCAAAACTCTCATGTTCTTTTTGACACCTTCGAGAAAACATGTATCTTTCAAAATATTAATTCTTTATAGGGTTAACATATTTTTCAATTTCTGCCAACATACCGGCTACACTTAAACATGATGTCTTAGCTCTCAAGCGAAATTGCGGAAAGTTATGTAGCGGATAGCATCAACAATAAAAAGGAAGTTACAAATAAAATTGTATACAATATAACGAAGACAGAAGTGTCCTGCAGTACTTCAAGAGTAACAGAAAACTTGATTAGAGATGGAGAAATGATGGAGTCAGAACATTTCATACAAACTGAGAAAAAATGAGAAAATATCTATCCAAATTTTGTAAATAATTTTACTATTAATATTCATATAACTAAATGAGATACACGTTTTATATAGCATAAATTATTATTACCACCCAAAGGTGGTAAGTTGACTTACGTCCTTCAAAATAGTGTCAAAATGCGTTGTTTACAATATAGGGAGGAGAAAAATGATACTTTACGATTTTTGTCTATATTTTTTCCCCCCTGATTTTACAAAAAAAAAGTTCGATGCGTTTTTATTCATCTTCAACCTACAAAACTAAGCTCTGTACGAAAAAATCCTGATTAGGTTAAAAATTATGACTAAAAAACCATTTTTTAGGCAAAAATGATTTTTGTATCACTTAATGTCACTCAAGCTAGTGTAGATCGATAATTAGTTAATTTGTAACTAGCAAACTATTCCACTTTCAGCTTTCGTAAATATTATCTATGAATGATTGCACGAAATGCGGAGACATTGCAGTGGTAAAAGCTAGTTTTGAAAATTGTGTATTTAACATTGCATAAACAATGGTTTTTTAGTCATACCTTTTAACCTAATCAATTTTTTTTGTACAAAACATACTTTTGTAGGTCTTTTGAAGACGAATAAAAAAGACAGACTTCAAAATAGATAATACCTAGGAGTAATTTTTGACGAAATGGGAAAACAAGACGCTGAAATAAATGATCGTATTGCAAAAACAATTAAACTGTACTATGCTATGAAGAAACATTTTATTAACAAAAAAGAAATATACAAACAATCAAAGATAACAGTATACAATACAGTATATATAGAGCAGTACTAACTTATGGATGCGAATCTTGGACTCTCTCAACCAGACAAAAAAGTAAAATTATCTTAGAAGTATCTTAGAAGAGTGGCAGGATTAAATAGAATGGACAAAATAAGGAATACAAAAATAAGAGATGAACTGGCAGTACAACCAGTATTAAAATTCATACAACAACGACAAGTCAGTTGGTGGGGACACATCCTCAGAATGAATAACAGGAGGCAGGTAAAACGGATATATGAGGCAATAAGACAAATAGATAGAAGAAGAGGGAGGCCAAGACAGACATGGAGCAAAATGGTGGGTAAAATATTACAAGAGAGAGACAAATCCTGGGAAGAAGTGAAAACATTAACAAAAGATAGAAAAGCATGGACAAATTTCATATATACAGATTGAAATGTAAACCCGACACCTATAGATGTAAGGGTATAAGATTATATTATATATAAAAAAGTATTGAACTTTTTTTTTGTAAAATACGAGAGAAAGAAAATATAAGCGAAAAGTGAAATATCGTTAAAATGACAGTTTTAATTGACTTAAACAAAGTGAGATTTAATTTGACACTTTGGAAACATCATCTTGTTTTCTACATCGTTTATACCACCTGTACACCAAAAATAAGCCGTACGAAATGGTCATTTTCGGTTTATATTTCCTGGCCTATACAGCATTCTGACGTTTGATATCGCTTGTTATTATTAATCAAAAATATATACCTTGTGAAATATTACATCTAGAACAATATTAGAGAGAAAATAAAGGAATTTTTTCTTGAAGGAAATAGATAATATCATTTAGAATAGTTTCCTGTATAGTGTGACATATTAGACCAGGGTAGATAATTTTTGAAACCAAAAAAAAATAATGGTAGGCTGAAACTCATTGGAAAAGGAGAAGAATATTATAAAAATGAAAGGAAAAATTATTTACGGGCGATCAGAGGTCGGGAAGGGGAAGGGGTGAGTTTTTAAGGGTAAAAAACGGCTTAGCTCGATTTCCAGCAAAACTACAAGTCCTCTGGAAAAAAGTCAAATAGCAAAGTTGTAGGTAATAAAAAGATTTGCACTTTATTACAATAATACACTTCAATCAGATTGATTAGATTTTATTAATGTCTACATATAAATATAATAACTATATATTACAACAATTTATACATATTTACATTAAGTTATATACATAATAATATGATAATATTTTAACATAAGACAACTTTGAATTCTTTTTATTTTTATACTCTTTAGCAACAAAAACTCGTTTTTAGGTTAGGTTAGGTTAGGTTAGGTTCCATTTTGTCTCCCCAGAAGCTAAATTCCGGTTTTGTTGTTTAAATTTAAAGTTATTTATCACTAAGAGTGGTTTTCCTCGTTGACTCGTCATTTCTTTAAATTCTGGATGAACAAATGTTGCCATTTTCCGAAGTTAAATTTAAATTGTTTTCACACGCACTGGTCAAGAATCAAAATAAAACTAATAATTATTTTCGACAATTCAGGATAAATGTATTACAACTGACCAGTGTTCATTACTCTGCCACCATTGATAAGAATTCAAGGAAATTGATTGAATAGATTAGGGGTTGAAATTTGTCGTGGGTTTCTACCTGAAAGTGTTTTTGGCCGAGATGGGTATTTCCTAAAGGCATTAAAAATTGATCTGTCAGGGATTAAATGGGCCGGGATGGACTACGCCCGTAGTAAGGCCCAGACCCTCCTAGCGCCTTCCCCACTTCTCTATGAAATACCTTTTGATGGGCTAAAATTTTCGAATTCGAGTTTCTTTCGATTTTTTGCATTTTCTGAGAACATAGTAATATATATTTTTTTACATCGGAAAGTATATATTTCAACGAACAGAAAGCACACCAACTTTTTGGAAAAAGCTGACATTTTGATGGGAGAATTTTCGATTGAAAATTAGGGTGCTTTTTCTATATTAAGTCAAAATAAGGTGAAAAAATGAATATTTTAAATCAAATAAATTACAGTGTATTTTGGACATAAAAAGGTAAGTCTTCACCGAATTTTGTGAGAAAAAATTTTTTTTTGTAAAATTTTTCACATACATTTCGAGAAAAGTGCTAGTATAAAAGTTGTAGATCTTTTTATTACCTACAACTTTGCTATTTGAATTTTTTCCATAGGACTTGTAGTTTTGCCGGAAATCGAGATAAACCGTTTTTTACCCTTAAAAACTCACCCCCTTCCCGAACTCAGATCGCCCATAAATTATTTTTCCTTCCACTTTTATAATAATCTCCTCCTTTTCCAATGGGTTTCATCCCACTATTTTTTTCACTTTTTATTATTTTTAAAGGCTTCTACCCTGGTCTAGATTTATACTGTGTTTGTTTTAAAATATCTGACGAAAAATAGTTTAAATGTTTGAGAAAAATCTTTTTTTCGGATTGTTCTATGGAAATTCCGAATTTACTGCCAAATTTTCGACGGATAATCTTCATACATAATAATATACATTAAATAATAATAATAATCATGAATGTTATATTTTTGTCGTGGAAATTGTTTTAATAATCGATTTCATTTGATAATTACAGATTCATTTCATGAAATAAGGGTTAATACAATTAATTTCTTATAAAAGTACTTCAATTTCATAAATGAACTAACCTTTTTCCGCTTTCAAGATTTATCTTTCCTATGTTGATGGCTGACTTCCGGACTCAAATCAGTTCGATGATTACACAATATAGTTTTTATTGTTCATTATTTTCATTTTTCACGATAACCGCACTTTGTTCAATTAATAATATTCACTCTAGCTTTTTAAATTGCGACCGGTAAAAGCAAAGAACAAAGAAATTAAATATTTCAAACGATACACTCGGCTTCGATGCTGACGACGAAATTCCACAAAAAACTCAATTACCGATTTGTTTTTCAGATTTAGGTGTAACAAAAAATGCATTGTTGCCGATTATTGTTCGTATGAACTTTTAAAAGAAATTAATTAAATGGGATTCATATTAAATTGTTAATTCCTTCAGTTTATCATGCATTTAAACATTGGGGTATTGAGATATGTAAAAAGGAAAACCGAGTGGGCTTTTTCAAAAACGCAAAATGAGCATTTACTTCGGTAGTCAAAAATAGAGAACAAAAAACGATCAAACTTTACCACACGATGAATTCGACATTTATAAATAAAAAAAGAAATTTCCAAGCAAACAAAGACAAATGTATTTAAAACAGCTTACCGTTTTGGTTTACTATTAACATTCGGGTGCGACTCTTGCAGTTAAAAAAGTATGGCAATCAAAAATACAAAAGACGCTTTTGTATGATCCGACAAGTACTCAGAGGTTCTCTACACGTTTGTACCCCAGAACTCATTTAAGCGTTACCTTATTGTGGTTGGCCAGGGTCAAGAATTTTCGTAGGCAGATCCAGACCAATCTGAATCGTGGGGGCATGTTGAAAATGTCTGTGCTTCTTGACATTTTGTCCTCTATAATTCCTTTCAACGTTTATTTACAGAAATATATCGATAGAGTAGAGTTCCATCTGAAATACAGATGGAAACTTCCCCAAGGATGCATGAGCGTCATACCTGGGTTCAGCACCATGAACTCCAGCTCCTGTTTCTCTCTCAGTTTTGGATCCACACCACCAAAATAGTACTTGCACACGATGAATACTCATAAATAAGGCAACAATTGCTGTTCAGTGTCAACTTATGTATTACATAATCGTTTATGTCAATTTAATATTTGTTTTGACAGTTAAGAAAAAATCGGCAAAGTAAAGGTATCCTGCGTCGTTGTTTATACTTTCTAGATTTTTTCAGCACTCGTACAAAAAATATTGTTCCTGTTACTTACGCTAAGTATCGCACTTAAAGCTTAGCCAAACACCGCTTCGCGTCGTTCTGCTAACTGCTTTTGTGTTCGGGGAAGTATTACTTTGCGCACTATATTTTCAATTCAGTTATAACTTAAAATTCCACACTTGTAATTTTTAACCAATCAAAACGTGTTTTTTTGACAGATCACCATGGCAACGGATGCATTTTAGTGGACATTTTTTCCTAGAGGGCCAACAGCGAATTATACTGGAAATTTTTTTGACGTTTATAATGTCAGAATATTTTTTGGGCAGTCTGGTTTTTATTTGCAAAAAAGCAATTTTCTACCACTTGTAGTTACTCAAAACTTGAGTAAAATTGAAGAATATACTGTGTTGTGTCTTGAGATGGTATTTTCGTGCAACTACAACGAGTATAAATCAACAATTTAAAGATCTAAATTGCTACCAGAACATTTTTTTACGTCGTACCGCTTGACAGCTTCAAAACTGAAATAATTTTTAGGTTAGAGTTTCACTTAGTTGCTAAATAATCAAGTCGACCAAACCTCAATCGTCAAAAATTGACGCTGGAAATCGAAAAATAAATTTTAACTATTTGATTTTCAAACACAATTTGGTGTGGAATTTTCTTACCGAATACCACACGAGGTCAAATTAAATCCGGAAATTTTTTCTCGTTCATGAATATTTTCAGAAAATTATGGCTCGTCTTCGACTCGGGATAATTTTCAAAATATTCATGAGCTCGAAAAAATTCCGGAAATAATTAGACCTCTAGTGGTATTACTAGTGAAAATTCCGATTTATTTTCAGTAGTAATAACCCAAGGACATTGATAATTGTTCAAAAAAATTTTATAACAGATTTCGAAAGCTTGTTGCTTGGAAACAGACCGACGCCAATAAGCAGCAAGCTTGATAAAGTTGTTATAACATTTTTGAGCATTTATCCCTATAATTTTATTAATATTCTCGTCAGTATTATGACAAAATCGTGACATTTTGAAATATTAAATATCTTGAAACGTCAAAATCGAAATAAATCAAAATGTATCCATGGCAACGTATATTCTAGTAGATGTCCAATGAAATCAGTTATTTGAGGTCATTTGATTGAACACAACCAATCAGAACAACATTACACTGAAAACAGACCATGGGCTCAAATTAACTGATTTCATTGGATATCTACTAGAGCAAAAAATTTTCACTATAACTGATTTTTTTCTGTGTTCTTGTCTCTCACTCCAGTGAGTCTGATGTTTTGTTTCAATCCACCGAGATATACACTTCAGTGCTGCAGTTTTTGATAGACCAGATGCTGGCTTAAGACCAGTAAATACCGTTTCAGACTATTTCTTTGCTCGAGTGTCTGCCGTTTCAATAACACAGGACTCACTGTATTACTTTATTGTGGTTTGTCAGAATCGATGGTTTTTGTAGACAGTCCCAGACCAGTCAGCATCTGATCTCGGAGTAATTTAAGGATTTCAGTGCTGCCTGACTGTCGCATAGTAAAAGGATATTTTGGCCTTCATACCTCCTTTCGATGTTCATTTGTAGACTTGATAGCGTGAATTTCGGCCTGGAATACAGATGCAAACTTCTCTAAAGATACGTGAACGCTGCATCTGGGTATAGCGACATGTACTCCAGGTCCTGTTCTTTTATCAGTTTGAGATCCATCAGTGCACACCAACGTTCCATCCTGACTTCATACTTTCAATCCATTCCAGTTTAGCTGGATTTTGTATGGTTGGTTGTCGAGGAATATGTTACCACTTGTGTACCTTTTTTAAATTAGAGATTATTGAGAGGAATTAATGTCGTCATTGCTTCTCTGAAAATTGAAGAGCAGATGTTGAAGACATAAAATTCACTTTATCAGAATACTTGACATATATAATAAAAATAAAGAACCAGCAGTTCCATTTTCTTTACTTCATCATCATTTCAAGTTTTTCTATCTAGTTTTGCTAACCAGTAATTGAACTGTTTAATTCGCATGCGTAAGAGAAATTAGTAAAGTTATCGGTTATCTTTTACCAAATGGTTGGAACGTATTTTGAACTAGTAAGTAGACCAGTTGCATTTCTGTTATCAACGTATTTCTTATAGTTCCGTTCAAGAACGTTCCATCTATTTTCCACGTTTTTTTCGGAAATATAAGTATTAAGGATCTCTGACATTTCTTTTGCTATGTTTCCAAAACGCCTCTAAGTTCATTACCTTCATTGAACCGACCAAATCTCTATATTTCTTGTTCAAATCGACTGATATATTTGGATAATTTGCAGTCCAAAGGAAAAGGAGAATTTCCACTCTCACCACCGACTGCAGCCATGCTTGAAGTGTTTGAAGCATGGCAAGAAATTCTTTCAGTCCTACTTGTACAAAAAAAGAATATTCATTAAAATTGACGAAAAATATAGGTATTACCTTCTGGCGTTTCAGATTCCCTTCTTTTTTTATCAACAATCAACAACTACACGAAGAAACAGTCATAGTTAAGAAGCCCCGGTGAAAACGTTGTTTTCAAGACAGTTCAAAAACTAAAAACTCACTTTCATAACGTATTTACACTTTCCATAAAAAACAAATTTGAAATTTGATCGTTTAAAACAAAAATGTTACCATTGCGCATGTTTGCTATTTTCAGAACTTTCGGTACTAGCAGCAAGAATCGTTTGAACGGTAGTTTTACTCGTCTGCAAACGAGATGGTACAGAGAACTGTTAGTAATCGAGAGTTCTGAACCAGTAATTTCAGGTGGTTGGAACGATTTTTTTCAACTGCGCATGTGTATTAGTAATGATACTGTAAATTACTGGTGGTTGGAAAGGACCTAATATTTCTATTCACATTTTATTATTTGAGTACTTAACTAATTCTGATTTAAATTTTTATTATCTGCAAACTGTTATTAACTTGAAGTATTCAACGTATTCTCCATATAATTAATAAACTAAACTTTCCAATTTTCAGAATTCATTGAAACAACCAAATTGGAATTTCCAAAATAATTTTAATACTCCGCTATACGCAATTAGGTCACAAGATGCATTGTTACTCGAGCTCTGGTGCCCTACTTTCCAATGCTAGCTACATCCACTGTCGCTCTGATTCGGATAGCAGATTATACAAACCTGGATCTCGATGGGAGCTTTCTGACAGTGGAGAATCAACGATGTCTGAAATAGACGGTAATGTATACCTTTTTTTGCAGATATAAAACATTTTTATTACATAATGTTGCTTGTATATGGTCCAAGTTATACGTATCATATTTAAAGCAATAGAAAACAGAAAAATAAACATAGCGAAATAAAATCTACATCGACTGTTTAAGGCGCTCGAGATAAACTATGCCTGTTTTTATTACGTTGTCTGTAAATATTTATCCCTGTTCAATAGCTAGATATAAAAGATTTCTTAATTTTAGTCCAATTTTTAACTAGATAGTTACAGATTGACATTTTTCCTAATCTTTAAATTCTTTAAATACTATTATAACATACTACAACGTGTAATGAATCAATGAACCAATTTATCTGATAGTTCAACAATATCTTTTTCCTAACTTCCCAATCTGATTTTTGCCTTCTCATTGATTACTATTAACTCTAGAACCATAGTCTGGTGTCGCAGCATCTTCATTATTCATTGTGCCTAGCGATAGTTAGTTACATTTCATAAATAGTAGTTCCGTTTGTCGTTTCATTAGACCGGTGTCTTATATGACGCCACAGTGTTGTTAGCGTAACTAAAGCGGATGTCTTAAGAAGCGTGCAGATCGATTTATCATTGTAGACCAACGCTAACGTCACCTGTGCTATTGATTACCGAACGCTAGCCAACGCCAACTTTTCCTTTGAATTCGATTCTCGGTACACACCAAAATCAAATCGTTCTAGCTTCTAGCATAGTTCACATGACGTGTCGTTGGCAAGCATTGGAAACTCGGTCTGTACATAACTTAATATGACGCCAAGGTGCGGTTGACATAACTAAGAGTATTTTTGTAATTTATTAGGAAAACCAAATTATGTATTCACATCAACCTTTTCCATCAGAATCAACAAAATGAATAGAAATACGCGACCACTAATCCAAGCTACAACCAAAAATGATCATATGGCTATATTCCATAGTCATCACTCATCAGACCCATGATAGCGTATGGCTCGGTGGTATGGTGGCCAAAGACTCGGCAGGCTGAGGCGATCCAAAGGCAGGCTTGCTTGGCTGCCACAGAAGCCTTGAGAATAACCCCAACAGCTGCATTTGAAGTATTGCTGAACCTGCCGCCACTTCATGTCTACATACAAGGCGAAGCCAGATCAATCACTAATAGATTGACCAGAGGGCAAGTATCTATGAGTATATTACACGGTAAGGTGTATAACGAGCTAAACAAAGAGTTGGAAATCGACCCCATATTTGGAATGCCATCGGACGAGATGATTTCCAAGTATAGCTTCGGGAAAAACTTCAACAGGTAGAGAGGCAATGAAGGAAGGACCTCCAATTAATTTAGAAATGGCTTGCTACACAGATGGCTTAAAAACCGAGGAAGGCAGAGGTTGCAGCAATACATCACTGAGCAGAAGAGCTGTTAAGGCAAGATTATGAAGAAAAGACCATATACTCCGACATCCAAGAGGCTTTAAAAGCAATCAGTTCCTGTAGATGAATTTCAAACTCGTTTGGGACGGCTTGGAGACGCTACAAGAGCTGGGAAGTCATTGTCCTTAGCCTGGGTACCAGGTCAATGAAGAGGCAAACTCATTAGCCCAAGAAGGAGCACTATGTGCTCCCATTGGCACAGAATCTCTCTGTGACATAGCGAAAGCGCTACAAAAAACAAATAACAGTACTTGGATGAAAAAGCAGTCTCGAAAATGGTGGAACAAGGCGCCAAAAATGAGGCGGGCCAAAGAGTAGTACATCAAAGAACCCCCGCCAATATCCACGGAATACCTACTGAGCCAGAATAGGAGAATAATCAGGATCCTGGTTGGACTTCTGACGGGGCATTATAGACTTAACAAACACATAATAACATCGGATTGGCAAACACAACCATATGCCGGTTTTGCCAAGAATATGAGGAAACCTCAGCACACATACTTTGCTACTGCGAAGGCCTGACCAGGCTGAGGTTTTCAACGATAGGGGACGAAAAACCACAACCCTCCCAATATATGGAGGACCTGAGGTTTGGTATTCAAAGTAATAAGGACGGGTTTTTACAAGGAACTCCAGCATAACAAGAGGGCATAGATCTGCAAAGGTTTTAGTGGAGAAGCACATTCGCTCCATATTTATCTTATCTTATCGAAGCTGAACTTTGGAAAACTTAATATGAAGATTGAGAGAATATATACCTTGCTTTGAAACTAAGAGGAGCGATTTGAATTTAATTTGGCAGTTATGCTGCCTACTGATTGGTCAAATTGCTGCCCGTTTCACACAGCTCTTTTAATACAACTGACAATTACATTTGTCAGGTTTGTGTTTATTTAGACATGCCTTGATCCCTCATTGGCCACGACAACGGCGAGCAGTACGATACATATTTCACGTAATTGTCCATTAGTTCAAAATATCTGGCCACGACCCTTTCGGAACACACACCTGCAAGATGAAAGGGATAATATTATAATGAAACTCAGCGATAACGTACTATCTGGATTTACTCTTTCATTTCTTGACAGCTATTTTTTATACTAACGTCAAACTGCCAAAATGATCCCATTTTAAACAGCCCACTTTACCTCTCAGTACCACCACCACCTGCACGTGTCACGAGGGGGTGATATAAACAAACTTCGGTTCCCAAGCAAAGTAAGTGATTTGTTAATGGGTCTTGACATATTTATAAAGGAGTCTTGTCCAATGAATATAGTAATCTGGAAATATGAAATATAACTCTCCCAATTTAGTAACTTTTTGTGGTGTGTTTGAGGTTTCTTAAAATGCTCATCCTAGTTTAAAAACAAGGTATAGAGAAAATGAGCATTGTTCGTCGCAATGGAGCTGACTAATGAAAATTTCAGGAAAAAACTTACCATGATAGGCATCCTCCGGAAAGATAAAAATGAGATTCCTGGAAGCTTTCTTTTAAAAATTCATAAGCCAATGCCATATTCATTCGATAAAGTTTGAACTTCAGTTTCCTTCTGACCTAGAAAAAATAAATGTGTTTCTTCAATAAGCACTGCAATTTCACGTCGATGTTCATACAATCTCTGGTAAACCAGCAATTGTGCTATTTTATCATTCAACTAAAGTTGACACCTTAGGCCAATTGTGCCACTCTAAACAGTGGCTAGATAAACTCAAAGATGACCGTTAAGAGTTTTTTATGTAGAAATGGATATAGCTGCAATTCACACATTTATTATAAATAAACAAACAAATATGAACACTAAGTATTCCCGAAACCAATACTCTACATTTTTAGCACATTCACTGGAGAACCATATGGAGGAGAGTTTAAGAAATAAGAAATGACCAAGAAAATGACGAGGAAATATTGAGGATTATCTTGGGTATAATATTCTGAGACTAGACAAACTGGATCCTGTAGATGTTACTTTTGTCCACGCTGCTGTAACCAGAAAGGTCGCCGTATGCCGTATTTGTTTTTATTGCAAAATATTGTGGTGATATCTTTGAGGACTGTTTTTAATAAGAAAGGAACTTACATTTGAAATTAAACACAGTGTATAATTCCCAAAAATTTTTTTTATCATTTGCATCAACCAAAAATTGCCACAACGAAAAGTGTCATTATGACACCAGCAGGTGATATGTGCTATAAATAAGTCACAGTTAATAACAACTCCTTATAACTGCTGCCATTTAGATGGATATAACAGGTATAATTCGAAATTTAATTCCATCAGGAGACGACTGAACTACAGATTTAATTGAAACGTATACTCCACTAATTACTATCCCATTAGCTTATGTTCTAGTAAATCCATTGAAACTGGAACTTTTCTTAACCGAGTATTGTTAGGTTAATGACAATCCCAAAACAAGGTAGGTATCTAACTATGATCAGGGACGTACTAGGTCTACCTATCAAACTAAATTGTAAAATAATAGTATATTATTCAACAAGCATATAATGATGGCTATTATTCACGATGGTGAATGAACACCTAAGTGAATAATAGCCATTAAATGCGATTAGAATATTGTATTTTGTCCACGACTATTAATTACCTGTTTAAGAATGAATTTATTTTTTATTTTTTCTCCAATTTAGAAAAGGATTAAGTATAGGCTTTCATTTATAATTTTTTCGATTTTTCTGGCAATAAATTTGAGGATACTATTTATTCTGCTTCTCTTATTTTTGGTGGAGTAATATTTATTTCAGTATCTGATTCGCTTTCCATATTATATTTTCTAGTAATTTCAATTTAAATTCAGTATAATAATGAAAATTCTTATATTCATAAATATGACATCCCAAGTCCTATGAATTTCATCGATTCAACTATCGGAATATTTTGAGCATGATTTCGCTGGGAAAATAATTTATTGTGCATTTAACTATTTTCCAAGCAAAATCATCCTCAAAATATTTCGACAGTTTAATCGATTTCAATTTATAGGTCGAGGGGTATACGGCTAGATTATTTCCTGAATAACTTAGATTGAAAACAACCACAAATAATTTTATATACTTATTCATAAATTTGATGCGGTTAAACGGGTCTTGGAATTTAATTACTTATTTAAACAGATTCCGTTTAAAAAATGGTGGTGTCTGATTGGTCTATTTTACGATGAGGAAAATAATCAGCTATAAATTATTTATAACTCCACTCTTTTATTTTTGACATACAGCATACGCTCTAAAAACAACAGCTTGTAACGGTAAATGGCTCTAACAGGGCACCAGCTTGAAGGGCTCCGGCTAGAGACTCCTCTCAAGGGTGATTCGACCCCAAGTTTATGTCACACAAGGATAACAGAAGGGTTGTAAAAATTGAGGGCGCCACTACCTTTTTGACGATAAAAAGTACAAAAAACTAAGGCGGAAAAGGTAGAAACGCCTTATGGAATTTAAATAAAAGTTAACAATAAAAGTGACCCCGGGCGATATCTCCCTCAACTTCTATAATTGAGGATTTCTAATAAAAAAAAAAGAATTAAAAACAAATTTTTAATTTATTCTGCCACAGTAAATGAATAACGGAATTTGTACTTTTATAGGTACTTAGCTTAGATGAAGTGGTTTCCTGGAGAAGAAGTCAGGTCTTGATCTGAACTGATGTGTTCTGTTCTAGGGCGGTATTTTGATCTAGGGCTGTATCCTGGGGTTCTATCCTTGGCTATATTCTTGGGTTATATCCTTGGGTTATATCCTTGGGTTATATCCTTGGGTTATATCCTTGGGGTTATATAGTCGGGGTTATATCATAGGGGCTGTGTTTACCTAGAAGTACAGGTGGATCAGGGATTTATAGGAACTTGAATGTAATGGCACATTATGTTGGTCAGCTTTTCAGGTTAAAGAAAAGGAAGGCAGTTATTTGAAAGTAAAAAAAAATGATTCAATTTACTGAAAGCTTTCCAACATTATATGTCCCATGAAAAACAGTAAAAATAGCAATTATCGGCTAAATAAAAAAAATATACTAATGATCCGAAAGAAACTTATCATAGCAAAAAGTTATTTAGTTATATGAAAAAAATATCGTGCTCAGGAAATGTATGAAGCCGGCACTGGCGTTACGAAGGAATATTTTATAGATTGAATAGATGAGGCTTTTACTTGATGAAGATCCATACTACTGATGAAATAAAACAAATTAATTTGTTTAAATCTTTATTATTTATTTTGAATTGACGTTCAAATTAAAATTAGTGACGCGTTTCGCTACACAGTAGCTTTTTCAAACTAGTGAAGCTACAATGAAAAACTTTTAATTTATATAGTGCCTTAATACGGAATTCTAAGATATTGACAAAAGTATTAAAAATGGGGATAAGTACAAAAAGTGCCTAAATACGGAATTCTAAGATATTGACAAAAGTATTATAATATATTTAAACGCGTCACTAATTTTAATTTGAACGTCAGTTCAAAATAAATAATGAAGATTTAAACAAATTAATTTGTTTTATTTCATCAGTAATATTTTATAGGTTATTTTATGTTATTTTATAATTAAAAGAGTTATTTCGCAACTGAAAAAGCTTGAAAATGTTTGTATAAGAGTAAAACAGTGAATTATAAAAGAATATTTGGCTTAAAACCACCATATTAGTATAAAAGAACAGTTTATGACCACGTGTTGAATTTAATTTCGTCTATCTCTGTAAAAAAATGAAGAATGCATACGAAAATTATATTAGACAGTACTGTAGAAGAAGCTTATTAATTATAAATTATGATTTTGAACTTACCACAGCAAAATTCATAAGATAGGTACTAGTGTGATCAAATTGGCAGTTGGGGTGGAACAAATGAAAGACGGGCATTTTTCAACGAAAATGTATTGGTTATATAGTCCCTAATAACATACTAAAAGTCCCATAAAATATTGCAATGGCAAGTTGGAAAAAATGGCCTCCATTTTGTTTTTTTATGATTTTCTCGATATTTTGGTACATATCTTAAAAAGTATCAATTTTTTGGGAAATTGTCAAGATACTTTTTTCATAGGAAATAAAAAATTACATAAATGTTGACCCCTATAACATAAATTTTTAAGAGTTACAGTAAACAAACAAATATTTACTTTAAAAAAAATTAACCAATAAATGCAAACGTTGTTACGAGCAGTTTAGGTAAGAAGTTACAATAATGCCATAAAACAAAACAAACAATTATTTTAACATAAAATTAAATCTTCCTCTTCTTCTTCATCATTTATGGTGCAGGGCTGGACTGTAAACTATACACGAATGGCGGGAAGTTTAAATTCCTATTTTGTTTGGAAAATCATTTTTATTTGAATTTTAAATAGTTTAGGAGAAATTACATTGATTTTGATGAAATAATATTTAATTTACCATGTTTTGAGAAACAAATAAAAAAATTATTCCATTAAAATCAATATAATCATAATCAATGCTTAAATTTAAATTAATTCAAACAACGATTATTAGACATCTATTTATTGATAGTAATCTTTTATTTTTGCTATTTTGTATTTATTTACTTAAGTGAATAAAAATGTAAATATGTTGCATTATCCTATTTAAAACAGGCATTTTTAGTTATGGTGTTTTTTAAAACAATATGGCATGGATTTTTTAGATAACATATTTCTGTTAAATTGGTGCATTATGGTATTGTCAAAATGTTATTAAATCTAAAATGGTATTAAGTTTTTACCAAGACACAATTTAGGTGTTTTCTAAGAAAATTAAAGCGACAAAATGCTTTTGATTTTTGGCGCTATTATTTTTAGTTAAAAATCTATTAATCGTGAGAAATAAAAACAGTATTTGACACAATATTAACTACATAATTTTATTTATAACCAAAAAAAAGCCACTTAAAAGTTTTCAAAAAACCCGGATGTTTGGTAAATATATCCAAAAACTTGAAAAATTCAAAATGGTGGCGATTTTTCAATACTTGCCATTGTCAGATTAGATGGGACTTTTAGTATATTATTTAAGACACCCTTAACTTTAAATTTCTACCATTAAACATTTGTCTTTAATTTGTTCCACCTTACTGCCTAAAATCTGCTAATTTGACTACACTATACTTAAGAGATGAAAGATAGCGGAAGATGATCTTTCCCCGTAGATGGTCGATAACGGAAAGGGGTGTTTCACGTGGCGTTGAAAAAAATGGAAACGTCCGTTGGCAGACGTCAATTGTCTTACGGTCAGGGTTGAAGAGTTTGGGATCACAGAACTATAATTGGAAGTGGATAGTGGCGACGAGCGCTAATTAAAAGTATTTATTCTGTAAAATCGAAACAGGTCGATAGACATGTTACAAGCTTGGTTGGTAAGTTATTATGTCTTCGTAGCGCAGTGGTATAGAGGACTAGCTGCGAAAATGGAATATTGAAGGCGTAGGGTTCGATTCCTGGTCACGGTAATAATTTTTACTTGTTATATTGTGACATTTTCATATAAATAACCTTCAATATAGGTCCTATTTATCCGTGTCATGTGTCCTGTTCATTATCCACACCTATTATTCACTAGTGCATAATGAACGTTATTATACTTGACGAGATTACGACATTATCATTTGACTGTGAAAAAACATTTTTCACATTCCAACTTTGGCTTTTTTGTTATTAATATTTGATTTAAACAAGTTGCGCCAGATCGTAATATTTTGAGACCAGTCTGGACCATTCCTTACGGACCACCCTGTATATATAAAATGTAGAGTACTGGTTCAAGTACGCTCCCTTCAGATACTCTTGCTTGGATTTTCTTTGCTCAATTGTTGAATGTTTTTGAATAAATCCGAATTGATAATCCGGATTTTTTTTATGTCTAGTTTGCCCTAAAAAAGATCGGCGCAAATATTAGTTCAATTTTTTGGGTATTGAACATTTATTTAAAGCATTCAGTGCTGGATATTATTTTGAGTATATTATTTTTTCAAAGTTACCGTTGAAGACTTGAAGGTTACCCAATGTTTATTTACTAGATAAGTCATTAATTTGGTTAATGTTAAGACTTGATGTAAACACTACGCCAGAATTTGAAATGGTTTATGCAATAGAGTACTTATTGATTTTCAATTAAAATTCTGATAGACACGTTTTAAATATAAAAACGCAAAATTAAAATGAATTTAGTACATGTTGTATATATTTATGTTAATCGCAAAACTACGGCCAACATTTTTTTTTGCTGAAGTCATACTATATTTTATTGATTATCCGTAATAGACAGGAATATAAAATTTTAGTTATGTAAAAATAATATTTATAATAATTAACTATAAATAACTGTGAATATTAAAATTTATTTATCTTTGCAGAATCAGAATCAAGAACATCTTCCGAATCAGCTGCAAATGTCGATCCAAACATTCCTTACCCCGGAATAGCCCCTGTAACGCTAGGTTACCTTTCCCAAACAACTCGGCCTAGAAGTTGGTGTTTAGCATTAGTTTCAAGCTCATATCCTTTTAGTTAAACAGGTTTTTGTTTCGCTGGTGAAATTGCTGATTAAACTAGTTAAGTTGGGAATATTGGAACCGTTGGCGATACACTAAACACATTTTACATTACCACTACACCAACACTAACACTTTACCCTATCTTATACGCATTTTGATAACCAAATTATTTTCATTAGAGACTGATAGCTTTAGTCCACATTCAGTTTCGTGAAAGATTACGAAATAAATATTCTGTCAACTTTGACAGCGCTGAGTAAACAAAGCGTAAATAATTACCTCTGCCTCTAATGCTCAACAGTTGAGAGTCAGCAGAACGACAGAATCCGGCCTGATAGCAACCGCTATTTAGCAACTCAACCGTTGAGTGTTTAGCAGCAAGAGACCAACTGTCAACTGATTGTGGTAAATGTGTAAGCAAATCTGACGGTTGTCGCCGGAAACATGTGGGATGTCATACGTGTCGTGCCGTGCCGGAAAGGGGGCGACATCCTTAACCCCGTCTTTATAAAATATCTGGAAAAATCAGAACTCGTCGTGTTGATGTAAGCAAATATTTCAAGGTACCTATTAGCAGAGACAGCTGACGAGACGAGCAGCTCAATGTTAATTTTCAGTGTGACGTAGATGTCTCTAATATCGCCTTCTTCTAATACTAACTGGTCTTGTTCTGTCTAATAAAACAGTTAGGGTTTTGAAGCAAAATTTAAATGTACATTTGGGCGGCAAATTTAAACTGCACTGGGCTGCTATCCAAATGAAAAAAATCTTAATCAAATTTTCACCATACTTACTGTGTACATTTACAAATTTGTTGTCTCTGCTATTAGATTTCTTAAACCGGAAAAATTGAGGTTATAATCCCAAAAACACTACAGCTCTTTCGTTTGAACAAGTACAGATGTTTATAAATAAGGCAACAGATGAAAAATACTTGATAAAAGGTATTTTCGGAATATACCGGTGTTTTGTGTAGTTTATTATTAGAAAACATTGAATTAATAGTAATATTGTACAAATTCCAGATACCAAAACGAATTTTTGTTGCATTATTGGAAAATACAATTAATTTCTATAATCCTATCCTATCCCAAAACGGAAAGTAGGCTTTCTCATGAGTGTGGAACTTTTGAACCAAAATATAGATATAGGGTGTAAAAAAAAGATCCTTTTTTTTAAATACTCAAATTATAAATGCACTGATATCCGAATTGGTATAAACACCTCCAATGACCTCCACCGTTAGCGAGTTTCTGAACCTTCCAGTACCAAAGAAATATACAGTCCACTTTAATAATTGATTGCTAGTGCTGATGAAATTGGCAAATCAGCTAGTTCGGATGTGTTACGAGACTGTTCGAAATAGCGAAGTATTAATATCAACAAACAATTTGGATTTTTTCAAGGTGCGTTGATTAAAGCAAATTTTGTTACCAACGTTCTGATATTTATTTAAAATTTCATTGTGTTATTTCTTGTGAGAAAACTTCAGATTAGTTCAGTTCAAAAATGAGTGTTTCTGAAGAAAAAAACAGATTTGGAACACAATTCATTGCAGAAATTAAAAAGGCAGTGTCGGAGAATATATCTCCAAATAGGTGTGTTTCCAAAGCTTCCTGTCGGCGACAGTTTCCGCAGTTTTTATTGATAAGAAATTATAAGCTTGAAAAGCATACTTCAGCCGAAGAATTAGCAACAATTATGGAAGAGCATGTTTACAATATGGACTTGCCTGGCAAGGCAACGAAGCAGTGAATTATTTCCAACAAGAATTAGACCTAAAAGGAGAATTTAGGGGACGTATCGAATATAATCCCATATTTTCAAAGACCACAGAAGGAGGTGCAAAAGCCTTGGCCAGTGGCAAATGTTGGTAAGAAACAACACTAACAAAGATCTTTGTCCTACTTTTTTAAAATTATTGGAAAAAAGAAAAGAAATACCAATCCAGAGATAGGCTTTTTTAACAGTCCATCTAAATTGGAAAATAGGAATTTGATACAAAAACAATACTATTGGAATCAACAGCATGTCAAAATGGACCAAACCTTCGGCAGCAAATATTGGCGCAAATACCAAAAAATTTAAAGTAACAAACCATTCACATCGCTCTTCCACTATTTCTGCCCATGCAAAAAAAGGTGTTGGTGAGAAAGAAATGATCAAATTAACAGGACAATCCCATGCCACCTCTTTGAAACCTTATTTGCAGTTGGACTATGAGCATAATTTAAAATTAATTGAAAAAGCACCGGATCGAGGAGGAGGAGGAGGAGGAGGCAGCCGGCTGTTGGAGAAATGGGCTTTGGTGAAATTTCATGAATTGTTAGTATATTGTAGTTGACGACTTTTTGAACAATAGTGCGCATGAGCCCAACTCAATCCTATGACTAGTTTCAGAGATACAGGGTGTTGAAGTTGGGAAATGGCCATTTTTTAAAAGCAAGTATTTCTTATTTTCTCCAATGTATCGATAATTATTTCCTGTGATAGTGTTCTACTTACACCAAATATCAGTCCCTTATGAGAGAAAGTTTCATTTGCTACAGGGATACTCAAAAATTAGAAAAACGGAACGTTCACTTGAAATATAATTCAACTTTCAGGAATTTCAATATCTGGCTGGATTTGCTCCTGGTTGGTTTATAATAATGAGATATGCAAACATTTTTTACAGGGCGAGTCAGAAAGTTGATCGCCTTGTATCCTACATTTAATAAAATTATTTTGAGATAAATATAATTTTTATATAATATACAGCGCTATTCAAAAGATATGTATGGAAGAAAACCCGAGAATCGATTTTTTTTTCGGAAATCTCCCTGTAATTAAATATTTCCTCAGTGAATTTCTGTGATACTTTCATATTACCTTTGCTTTGAGTTTGTTGGTCGGATGTAAAAGTTTTGTCAACTTGCTATGATCATTTTTTATATCCCGACAGTATGATGACAAGCCTATCATTATTTTCTTCATATATGTATATCGGTATTTTCGATGTTGTTTACGTTATACCCTGATCGACATATACATAAAAACAATCAAAATAAATATAAGCTGATCTTGATATCGGAAAAAACAATTAACATAAACATGTCGAAACTAACTGAAGATACTGAAGGAATTCAAAGGTCTACAATATCTGGACCATGATCTATGTTTTCTGGTACTATCCTTTCAGCTGCATCAGTTTTTTCATTTAGAAGATGAGTAGATGGATATTTCACATTTTGTTCGTATCCGGCATAACCCAAAAACCATAAAACACTGACTTTATGTATATGTCGATCATGGTATAACGTAAACATCATCGAAAATACCGATATACATATATGAGAAAAATAATGATAGGCTTGTCATCATACTGTCGGGATAAAAAAACTGATCATTTGATCAGTTGACAAAACAAAACAAAACTTTTACATCCTACCAACAAACTCAAAGCAAAGGTTATATGAATGTATCACAGAAATTCACCGAGAAAATATTTAATTACAGGGAGATTTCCAAAAAAAAATCGATTCTCGGATTTTCTTCCATACATATCTTTTGAATAGCCCTGTATATTATATATAAATTATATATATTTAAAAATGACTTAATGTCACCTACTAACATGCAATACAAAGTATATAAAATTTTATTAAGTGTAGGATACAGGGCGATCAACTTTCTGACTCGCCCTGTAAAAAATGTTTGCATATCTCATTATTATAAACCAACCAGAAGAAAATCCAGCAAGATATTGAAATTCCTGAAAGTTGAATTATATTTCAAGTCAACGTTCCGTTTTTCTAATTTTTGAGTATCTCTGTAGCAAATGAAACTTTCTCTCATGAGGGACTGATATTTAGTGTAATTAGAACACTATCACAGGAAATAATTCTCGAGACATTGAAGAAAATAAGAAATACATGCTTTTAAAAAATTGCTATTTTCCAACTTCAACACCCTCTATCTCTGAAACTAGTCATAGGATTGAGTTGGGCCCATGGACACTATTGTTCAGAAGTGGGTCGCCCACAAATCTCTGAAATGGTGGAGGAACTCACCAGGACAGAGGCCAGCGAAACAGTTCATATTAGAACACTCGCCAAAATTTACGGCAGATCTGATGGCCAAAGATAGGAAAACTGTCAAAGCTGTAGTGGGTCTGTTAACGGGGCATTGTAAGCTCAATAGGCATTTGAGGCTGATTTGTGCAGATTTTGTCACCTAGAAGAAGAAACGGCAGAACACTTTCTATGTCAGTGCGATAGCCTGGCAAATGTGCGGTTTTTTGCATTAGGCGAAGAAAAGCCATCGGCAGAGAGCTATATGAAAGGTTCAGTCTCCACTCTAATAGACTTTTTAAAAAGAGTCAGGCTTGAGAATGTAATCTAGAGTTTAGAGGACCACAATAGATCTGAAAAGGTCGCAGTGGAATAGGCCAAAAGCCACCTCATAAAATCTATCTATCTATTGTTCAGAAAGTCGTCAACTACAATATACTAACAATTCATTAAATTTCACCGAAGCCCATTTCTCCATAAGCCGGCTGCCTCCTCCTTTTCCTAGTAAAAGTTCAAACATGCCGCAAGTACTTGTTCTACAATGATAAAAATGATGCACAAACGTTTAATTATCATAACTGTAACATTTATATAAATAAATAAGTTATTTTTCATTTTTTCTTCATTGTCGAATAAAACTTTTCTAATCTTATTGTTTTTTGTCTTTTTCTCGTGAAAGGCATGTCGAATACCACTCTAGAAAAAATGTAGGCAAAATTGTTCTCAAGGTTTTATTCAAAGTATGTTGCTTTTCGGCAATTTCGCTCATGAAATTTTTGATGATTTTGCCGACAACATTTTTTCTCTTCTGATATTATATATCAAAATATTTTCACGATTTTTGTTTATGTCACTTTCAATATCAGTTATACAAAAATATATTTATTTAGTCAAGAAATAATTATTATCAAAAGTGTTTATTCCCAATAATAAATTAATTTATCCTTAACTGAAATATAAATGGTTCGAGAGGGTATCCATGATGGTTATTTTACTTAATTGTATAACGTTAGGAATGTATCAACCATGTTCAGATAAAGAACCCTGTTCAACTAATAAATGCAAAATTTTACAGGTAAGCACGTTGATTTATAGTGGATTTATAGTGCTCATATAACATTTATCCCGTTTTTTTTTTGGTTCGAGCATGATTTTACTGTTAATTTCCATTTAATTTTCATTGAATAGCAAATTTATTTATTTACCCTATTATAGGATTAAGTGATGGCGATCGCGGTAGAGACAGCTGCGGCTGTGCACCTATGAGATGGCCATTTGGTTAATTGGGACAATGAATCGCGGATCCGATCATTGTGCCAATTAAGATGCAGGGATACTTCTATCTTCCACCACCAGACTATCGCCATAGGTGATCGTTGGTCTTATTACAGTTGGATAAAGCCAGTGAACCACCTCGAGTCATATTCCCTAGGTTTGCCCATAACTCTCCTGCATTGCCAGAAAAGCCTAGTTGCCTTCCTAGTAATTTTGTCCAAGAGTGTCCTCCAATTCAGTTTGGAATCAAGAGTCACTCCCAGAAATTCAACTTCTTTTGATATTACTAGTTTTTCTCCGAACAGCTCTTTTATTCGTAGAAGCAACTAGTTTTTTGGATAAACTGAAAAGTCCTTTTCAAGCCACCAGTCCACTATAATTCGTAGTTCTCCTTGTAGAACATTCATTCATTACTGTCTCTGGGAATTTCTCATTGGTGACAATCACCATGTCGTCCGCAAAGCCCTGCTTGATCATTTAACTTGCAGATCTTCATAAAGTACTCCACCTTGATGACACCCTTCAGTTCTCTTAACGGTGTAAGTTTTGTCATGCATTCTGCAGTTATTCTCCCATGTGGTGCTGTTTATGTTTCTTTTTTGGGGGGATGTGTTTATTGATGACATCAATGTGTTGTCAAAAGCACCTTCAATGTCTAGAAACGCTGCAAGCTTATGATTCATACTGATTAAATTATGGATGGCAGCTTCTCCTGATTTCCCCGCTCAATAAGCCCACTGTAGTCTGTGTAGAGGGATATTTTTTTCCATGGTATTCACCATGCATGATGTCAGACTAATCGGTCGGTAGGGTTTAGCCTGGAGTGCGTTTCTTTCCTTGGTTTGGAAATAAACACCACCTTTGACTCTCTCCATGCAATTGGTATATACCTTCAAGCATGGCTACGTGTGACATTTCAAAAACGTATTCTATTTTCCGCCATGTTTCTTAGGCCACATCAGTACGAATATCCTTTGAAATAAATTAGCAATAGTTATTAATTGTATTTTAAATTCCTCCAGTAATTTTTTTCTAAATTTATTATTTTTACATTTTTAGAAATTTGACGAATTTATCTTTGTTTTTTTCTCTTTGGAAATGACTATCAAAATGATTGCAATGGGTGTATATGGACGCGGATCATATTTAGCTGATTCATGGAATCGGTTAGATTTATTTATCGTCTCTGCAGGAGCCTTCGAATATTGCTTACCAAGTTTTAATGCCTTAAATTTTTCACCTGTTAGAACCATCAGGGTATTGAGGCCTCTTCGAGCAATAAATAGAATACCAAGTAAGTCATGGAAAAATTTGGGAGAATTAAAAATATTTGATTTCATTTTTAATTTTTTTAGGTATGCGAATATTAGTTATGCTACTTTTAGATACGTTACCAATGCTGGGAAACGTACTATTACTTTGTTTCTTTGTATTCTTTATCTTTGGTATTATTGGAGTTCAACTATGGCAGGGAATCCTCAGACAAAGATGTGTTCTTAATAACGAGCAATTTTCTCATATAACTTTCCCAAGGTAAGTAAACTGCACCGCAAAATTAACCAGACAGGAGAATTATGTTCAAATTCAAGTTTAATTTTTTTAAAGTTCTTCATAAATTCCAAATAATTTTTTTAGACCCTTCCATTTTTATCATTATCCCCTATCGATTTTGCAAAAAGTTCAAATGGATATGGTGATAATTGCATTTCACGCTTAACTTCTGAACAATGTATTGACTGAATGATGTTTATTTGTAGGCCGTTTTTAAGCACCATCTTTTTTGAACGATTTGTTTTTTGACTCATGCCGATATCTGCATTATTGAAGGAAAAAAACAAGCTTAAAGGAAATAATGCAACAATCCTTTATTGACAACAAAAAGGTTGCAGAAGGTTGAGAAAGCAGAATCTCGTATACCTGCTACAGTTCCTCTATTCGATACAAGATATCGATGGCAGCGCCTGGAATTTGCTTGAACTCATGCTGGGATATGGACGACTGGAAAAACGTTCTCTTTACGGACGAGTCTCGTTTTGCGCGATATTCACCTGAGGGCGAGGAGAAGGCCCGGAGAACGAAACACTCAATGTTGTTTCTCACTTAGAATTTAATTTGGTGGTGGATGAGTGATGGTGTGAGGCTGCATTTCTTTGGAAGCCCTTACAAATCACGCTATACTTCAAGTGGGTATTTTTAACGCTGATAGATACATTAGAGAATGCTTACATGCCTTTTATAGGACAACATTTTTTCTTAATGCATGACAATGCGCGACCGCACATAGCACAAATAACGAGGCAATATTTAAACGATGTTGACGTTCAAGTATTGGATTAGCCCCCAAGAAGTCCGGATCTCAACCCTATTGAGCATATGTGGGATACATTAGGAAGACGAGATAGAACGAACAACGGCCAGTTTCTAACTCTGGTTGCGTTAGCACAAGCATTGACGGTTGCTACTTCAATTAAATATATGCCTGGAAGGCCCGTGGAGAAAATACTCTATTTCATTAAGAGAAATCTTAATACTGCTGTTGCCCATATTTAGAGAGCACCTCAGGTGTAGATTCTGAGACCAAACTAGTAAAAATTCAGAGAGTAGTCTTACCGGTTCTCGGGTAATCCTACTTGAAATTTATTTTAATTAAGGTACTAAAGGAAGTTAATTATTAATCAAGTTACTGAAATTAATAAAAGAAAAATTATGAAAGTTAAGAAAGGTAAGTGGGCGCCACCCTGAATAATACTAGTCTATTTGTTACTCACATCAGCATTATAGCGACAAATCCTGGAATATTGGAAGGGAAAATAAACTTTATGAACAACGTTATTAAATTTACAAGTTGTATATTGACTTTTAGAAAAACAATTAAACAAAAAAAAATTAAATGACTAGTTTATTGAGTTGTTCTATGTTGAAGAAGCGATCGTTGAAATATATATATGTTACTTCCCATGGTTCCAGATAAAGTCCTGGTAATATTCCAGGATATCTGGATACGGTCCTGGTTCAGATGGAGTCCTTGCTAAAGTTCTTAATCAAGGTACAGATGAGGTTCTGGTTTCACATGGAGTCAGTCCTGGTTACAGTTCCAGATAAAGTGTCCCAAGTAAAGTGTCCCAAGTAAAGTTCTTGTCCCAGGTAAAATGCATTCACATGAATGCACTTTTTCAAGATAAGATATGTTTGCTTCAATAGCACATGTTCACAGGAAAGAAGAATGAAACCTCTTCGCCACTGTTTGAATACAGGAAATGATATGAAAGATAACAGACTTACGTCTCATGTTCATGTCAAGCTCAGACGCTTTGACCAGGAAAGGAATTTACATTTCAATAGTGAATACTTAATTCATATTTAATTAATAAGTTGTAGAAGAAGAGATAAGAACGAGGTCGAAGTGGTGATACCAAAAAGCAGTAGCTATTTTCACGACAGACGGAACTCGATCGGCCCGTATAGAAACGTTGATTTCGACTCTCGTCGACAGTAAATATATTCAGCCTTGAAACATTTCTCGGTGTTGGGTATGAGAAAGGACTGGCTATTCGCCGCCCATACGATAATTTATTATGAATTAGCTGGAGGAAAGTAAAGTGAACGAAATTAACGTTACAACAGCATGTTCAGAAGCTGATCGTGAAATGTAATTTTATGCTACCCTGTATATTCATTTGAACTTTTTGCAAAATCGATTGAGCATAATGATAAAAATGACCGAAAGAGATTAAAACTTATGCGAAACTTAAGAAAATATTGAAATTGTATTTGACCATAATTTTGCCTGTCCGGTTAATTTTGCCGTGCAGTGTAGTATTCATTCTTCCTGTAGACCATAATTTCCTTACCAACTGTCGTTTTAATATGAATATACCAAGCAAATTCATGTAGAATTCTTCAAACTGAATGACTAACTTGCATTCCTTAAATTTATTTTGGATTATTTTATTTATCACAATTTATTTTACAGTGACTTGAGCTACTTCTACAAACCAGGAGAAACTGATTACATTTGTAGCAAAAACAGTAACTCGGGAATGCATTTTTGTTCTGATTTGCCTCCTTTCAAAAATGGTACAACTATTTGTAGTTTAACTGTAGAGGAAAAGGATTATCCTGAATATAGAAATAACGATTCATATTGTATCAACTGGAATTACTACTATACTCTTTGTTCGGATAAAAACCAGAATCCATTTCAAGATACAATATCATTCGATAATATTGGATTAGCTTGGATCGCAATATTTTTGGTGAGTACAAATTTCTATACACGTTTTTAGTGAAGAAAGCACCTAACAATTTTTGTTGTAATCTGCTCGAATTTCCAAAATCTATCAAATCCATAGCTCAGAGTAATAGATCTTGACTGGTGGACAGTACAGTCTATTTTCTGGACACGTTATGAAATGTACTATTGATGGTCCCTAACGTTATTTTCTGGACGAAAAACTGCCCAAAATGTGGATATTTTGTAATCTTAAGAAAATGCACTACAATTTGAAAATACATCCGGAGCAGCTCCACCAACGAAGACGTTACTTTTAGTCTAATTCACCACATTAACTTTTTATTGAGAGATTCACTATAATTTTGAATTTTATCTGTCAAAATGAGCTCACTAAAACTTTTTTATATCATTTAGGTAATTTCTTTGGAAGGTTGGACCGAAATTATGTATTATATTCAAGACGGACACAGTTTCTGGGATTGGATATATTTTGTTTTGCTTATAGTGGTAAGTGAAAAATTTTAATTATTCCTTGTAAAATTTATTGTATATTATATAAGTGAGTCTGACCAGGTTTCATAATTTGAATAATTAATTAATATACTAGCACAAATAATATGTTTTAATTCAATTTTTTTATAAATTTAATAACCTTCAGAGATAGTTCAGAGATATATTTGGTCAAATACCTCTTTGATGAATTTGTTTACATCGTCTGTCTATTTAATTAATACAGTAATCATCAGCTCACAGCTGACATCTCTGTATTGTTCGGATAGTTCTCCAAACTATACTAAAAGAGAATGAATTTGCTGCTATTTCAGAATCGATCAAGTGTAGTGGGTTAATGAAATTTTCAGTAGTAATACCACAAGTGATTGAATTTGCGCGATGAGTCTGTCGATTTCTTCAAGCAACTCAGTTGAGTTGTGAAAAAATAACAGACAGAATTATAAAATAAATTCAGTCACGAGTGTAATTTTATTAGACTATTTCACAAACAAAGTGAAAGGTAAAAAATCTGAAATTACGAACTCCCTCGATTTACCTTCATATTTTTCGGTACATTTTCATCAATTTTTTCATTGATTAATTCGATGGAATTTATCCCGAATCTGCTCATTTTTAAATGCGTGCACGGCGGGATTATTTATATTTGACGTTTAACTGTCACATACACAAATCTGAAAACACCGAACTTGACAGGCCAATCAGGATCAAGAGTCAACTTTGGTGTTATTGATAATCCGAACTTGACTAGAGCTCCTGATTGGTCCATTTGACAAGTACGTGGAATAGTCATATAAATGTCTTCCTCCTTTATAAAACAAGCGAAGTTGTGCGGTTAATTTTTTTATATTATATTTTTTCATCAAGTGACCTGGTCTATCTTATTCCCGCCAACAAATGTCTATTTGAAAAAATTACCTGCGATCTTAAGCTCTCTAACAAGCTGAAGCACTCCTGGCCAACAATCAGGTGATTATACTGATTGTAATGATTCTACCTCCAGTTAAATTATAAACAACAATATAATTTATCTATCACATGGTTGTGGTGGTAATCTTTGAAACCCGGTGATCTAACAGGACAGCTTGAGATAAGGAGAGCTGGAGCAACCCAATCCATGAAGATGCCCATTGACTTTATGTCTTGGAACAAGGATTTCGAACCCACGCTAGACGTGTTATCAACCGTTGTTATCGGAACTATTGGGAATAGATTTTTGTGTGCTCAAAAAACGCATCGTTTCGGCCAGAATATTTACAGCTGTTAAGTCTATAACTTGAGTCTAAAACAGTTTGGAATTGCAAACAATCCCTTGAGCAACTGACTAGACACTACAAGTTAACTTTATCATGCTTGGGTATGAGGTAATTGAATACCTGCCCCGAACAAGGTTGCAACCATCAAAAAACAAATTTTACCTATCGAGTACGAAGAGTTAAAATGAGTATATAATCACATTTACTTATATATAACTATTATTTGAACAAAAATATTCATTTTAAGATCGCACAGAGAAAAAATAGAACAAAATTGAGCCGTCTATCAGAACAAGGTTGTAACATCATAGAACAAGGTTACAACCTTCTTCAAGAACAACTGTCTATAAACACGATCACCACATTTCTGCTAAGTATTGATCTTTGGAGGAGGTTATATATTTGGAACATTAAATTTTCACTGATATCAAAAATAAATCCATGCATCAATACATTTGCTTTATTAACATCAAAAAAACATTACATTTCACTTGGCAAATTATAATAAAATTCTCTATACTCCAATGGAATGAATTGGAATAAATATCTAACAAATGTTATAAGTTTGGAAGGCTTTGGAGATCCACTGTCACGGGGGGAAGGCATCTATTTCGAGCACCTCTCATTTTCTTTGACATAGAAAAACTTTTCCATGGTTGCACTTGTAATTTGGACCTTCGTTATTTTGAACGATGGGTCCCTTTTCAGTGAAGATTCGAGTTGAGAAATATCCTTGAAGTCGTTATTTTGCATATAGCAGACAAGAAAAGGTTTTGAATCTCGTGCATTTGCGATGACTTTTATCCACTGTTTTGGATGATAAATCATAGCCGTTTTCTTCTTCCTCTCGATTAATGCAAAATCGCGGTCACACGGCAAAAAACTATGACCGCTTGTTAAAAATTTTTGCTCCACAGACGAGAAATACTCCATGTTACAAATGATTATGAGTACCTACTGTCTTTGATAAAAAACTGCAGAGTGCTTCAAAGTTGGACTGAAAAGAACTTACTGTAGATCAGTACATAACACGATAATATTTTTATTTTCCTTGGCTAACTGAATATCATCACTCAATGCGGAGTATGCCTTTTCTGCCCACCTATGGTGCATTTCACTTTCATGTAAAATTTTCGTTTTTGAAGCTTGCTTCTTATTGCACGACATAGGACTTTTGAGGAGGCTAGTCAAAAATTGTCAAAAATTTGGAAAAATGGTCGACAATTGTCAAAAATGGTCAATATTTGTAAAAATGGTCAATAATTGTCAAAATTTTTGAAAAATGGTTGGAATTTTTGAAAAATTATCAAAAATGGACAATAATTGTCAAAGACGGTCAATAATTGTCAAAACCAATCAAAAATCGTCAAAAATTGTCAAAAATTGTCCTAAATTGTCCTAAATTGTCCTAAATTGTCCTAAATTGTCCTAAATTGTCCTAAATTGTCCTAAATTGTCCTAAATTGTCCTAAATTGTCCTAAATTGTCCTAAATTGTCCTAAATTGTCCTAAATTGTCCTAAATTGTCCTAAATTGTCAAAAATTGTAAAAGACGGTCAATAATTGTCAAAACCAATCAAAAATTGTCAAAAATTGTCAAAACCTGTCAAAAATTGTTAAAATTTTGAAAAATGGTCAAAAATTGTTAAATATTTAAAAAAATGGTCAATGATTGTCAAAATTTTTGAAAAATTGTCAAAAATGGTCAATAATTGTTAAAATTTTGAAAAATGGTCAAAAATTGTAAAGATTTTGAGAAAATGGTCAATAATCATAAAAGACTGTCAAAAATAGTCAATAATTGTTAGAAATTGTCAAAATTTTTGAAAAATTGTCAAAAATAGTCAATAATTGTCAGAATCTGTCAAAAATTGTCAAAAATGGTCAAAAATAGTCAATAATTGATAAAATTTTGAAAAATGATCAAAAATATTGTTAAATATTTTGTAAAATTTACAATAATAGTCAAAATTTTTGAAAGTTGTCAAAAATGGTCAATAATTGTCAGAAACTGTCAAAAATGGTCAATAATTGTTAAAATTCCGAAAAATGGTCAAAAATTGTTAAGATTTTGAAAAAATTGTCAATAATTATAAACAAATTTCAAAAATGGTCAATAATTATAAACAATTTTCAAAAATGGTCAATAATGGTTGAAAATTGTCAAAAATAGTCAATAATTGTCAGAAACTGTCAAAAATGGTCAATAATTGTTAAAATTTTGAAAAACGGTCAAAAATTGTCAAAATTTTGAAAAAATGGTCAATAATTATAAAAAACTGTCAAAAACGGTTAATAATTGTTAAAAATTGTCAAAATTTTTAAAAACTGGACAAAATTTTTGAAAAATTGTCAAAAATGGTTAAAATTTGGAAAAATGGTCAACATTTTTGAAAAATTGTCAAAAATGATTAATCATTGTCAAAACTGTCATAATTGGTCAATAATTGTCAAAAATGGTCAATAATTGTTGAGATTTGAAAAAATTGTCTAAAAACTGTCCGAAATTTTGGAAGAATGGTCAATAATTGTCAAAATTTTGAAAAAATGGTCAATAATATATAAAATAAAACTGTCAAAAATGGTCAATAATTGTTAAAATTTTGAAAAACGGTCAAAAATTGTCAAAATTTTGAAAAAATGGTCAATAATTATAAAAAACTGTCAAATACGGTTAATAATTGTCAAAATTTTTGAAAACTGGACAACATTTTTGAAAATTGTCAAAAATGGTTAAAATTTGGAAAAATGGTCAACATTTTTGAAAAATTGTCAAAAATGATCATTGTCAGAACTGTCATAATTGGTCAATAATTGTCAAAAATGGTCAATAATTGTTGAGATTTGGAAAAATTGTCTAAAAACTGTCCAGAATTTTGGAAAGATGGTCAATAATTGTCAAAATTTTGAAAAAATGGTCAATAATATATAAAATAAAACTTAGTAGAACGTACTGGGCCTAATGTAATTCCCAACATCGCATTCTATTGCGCGTATTTTTATTGATGGTTTTCCCAACCTCGCATTCTATTGTGCATAAGAAGCAAGCTTTTGTCGGCGGTCCGACGACCGCTCACCTTTTTTTGTCCTCTGATTTTGCATCAACAAGCTTAGTATAGATCTTGTCACAATACTAGCAAGTATCAGACCTGGGTGTACCAAATCTTAAATTAAATTCAGATCTGAATATATCTCTGTACAGCTTCTCGCTGCATTTAACAGTTGGATGTTTATCCTTAAATAAAATATACATCTGCTTTAACGATAAATCGGGACTAAGACACAATTTTTCTGTTCGGCCCCTTGCATAGTGACTTTCTTGCTTAGGAAATGTCTGGATATGTTGTCTAACTATATCTTTAGTAGTGTTTGGTATTGCCGTAGGTCAAAAAGGTTATTACGACCTACTGCTCACTACTCTAAATTGCTCATAAAGCTTCAGAAGTCTGATATCACAGTAATTACAAAAAATTTCACTGGACATACAATTGGCATTAATAGGGAGGAACCTATCTGTCGGTTGCGCATGGAAGAGGAGGAAACAGCCTCACACATTATTTTCGAATATGAAGCACTGTCTCATTGGAGATATAGTCTCCTAGGACTAGAGTACCCAAGGAAGGATTTCTCCAAGACCGACCTAGTGAAACGACTGTTGAGCCTGACAAGTACTACTGGTTTCTTCACAGAAACGGTACAACGAAGAGCACAAAAAGCCTGAAGGCTGAGGCGTCACTGGACACTGCTCACTCAGCTCACACAACCATCTCTGTAAGATGGACAAAGTGGACAGTGGAATATGCATATTCTGAGATGCTGAGACGGCGAAACAGATTATTAGCAATTGCCGGTTAATTGTTCGTCTACGCCATAAATACCTGCACCCGTCTACTTAGGTTACAGGCTTTCTTAGTTCCTAGATCTTTTGGACTATGACATAGATATGGAGTATACACAACATTGTGGTGAGGACAACCGGGCCAATCGACCTCCCGGTCATCTACAATCACGTGGTGGGAAGATAACAATGATTTAATAATTATGTTTTCGAATTTTCCAATAAGTATATTGTACTGCTTTGATTTTTTTAGATTGGTTCTTTCTTCATGATCAACCTGTGCCTTGTTGTCATTGCAACTCAATTTTCTGAAACTAAAAAACGTGAAATGGAACGTATGCGTTTAGAAAGAGCTCGATTTCAGAGTACTAGTACCCTAGCTTCATCCACAAATAACAGTGAACCAACAAGCTGCTATGCAGAAATTATAAAATATATTGCTCACTTATGGAGAAGATCGAAAAGAAAAGTTATGTTGAAAATAAGATTTTATACTCTCAAAAGAAATCAGAAAAATCAGCTTATTGCTGGCGACACCATAAGACTTAATTGTACGAAACGACATCATCCGAATTGCTCCAAGTTAACTTTAATTGTAAGTATTACGAGTATACGCTATTTAAATGCTATTCTTGATGTTAGACTTTAAACTTGAAAACATTAGGATGAAAAATTGCTTTTAGGGCTCTGCAAATCTGCTCTCCCCTCCAACCCCATCTATATCGAGTAATACAAGAAGATCATCCGTCATGTTTAGTGATCTTATAATATTACACGGTCAAAACAGTTCAACAACAGCCTATAAGAAAAATGTGTGTTCCAGTGAAAAAACTACTCAAGCAGGTATGTTACAAATTTTAGGGAAGACGTAACGATAAAAAAGTTATCTATTGTCCGGCGCACTTACGTGGCGGAAACTTGAAGTGAGCAATGCATAATGCGGGATAGTTAGGAGAAAAGTCAGTCAATAGAGTTTTTGTCTTCAAGTTTGGTTACCTACTAGATTGGAAAATAGATTTCCCAAGTAATGATGTAGATATGTTGGATATGGTATGCTTGGCAGCCATTATTGCAGAAATGTACAATTGTTCATTTTCATTTTTTTCCATTTTTCGAATAGAGGGGACTGGGATAGGAATGTGCAAGCCAGGAACCAAACGCTTCGAAAGCTTGGCTAAAACCCTAAGTATATTTAAAGCGGAAATTCACGTAAGATTAAAGTGTGCCCAGTTCAATATTAATAAAATATATTGAAGGCAAAGGATTACCATTTCGGATAGTCAAGCTGCCATTAAAGCACTAAGTTCTTGCGTAATCAGTTCTAAAATGGAATGGAAAACTCAATGAACTAGGTGAGAACATCGTCACGTTACTGCGGGTTCTAAGGCATCCCAAAAAGCTCAAACTAGTGGAGCAAGAAGAATGTGGAATCTGTGGAATGGAAGAGGGAACCTCCATTCACATAATTGCGGATTGACAGAATCCTAGGGTACTGGATAAAAGGACACTTACCTAAACTAAACTTTCTTTGGAAACGTTTCATTTTATACAACTTTTCCTTAAAGTGTTCTGCAAATATTGTAAAAATAGCTATTTTGTATTACTAGGGATGAAAGCGCCACTTCCCCTCCCGCAGAATGTAGGAAAGAGAGGAAAAGGCACTTTACTCCTATGTGACACATATAATTTTTCCTCCACCCTTTTATTAAACCTTTTTCTGAATAATTATTTATTTTATTGTCTTCAGCCCATTGCTTATATTGTATATTGTCATTATATGCATTATTCATAATGACCATTTCTAATACACTCTATATAGACCCACGTTGGGCGCCAAAAATTATTCATATGTAATGATTTTAAAATATTAATATTTCACCGCTACACATAGATAAATATACTATTATTCTTTTAAATTAATTTTATTACAAAATTGATTATTTTACAGAAGCAGGTTCATAAACAAAAAGAATACTTTTATTGTTTAACAATTTTGAATTTTTTTAATTTGAAAGTAGAAACTTATGGATGATACAGTATTTTTTTAAATTAAATTTTATTGATAGCCCTGTATGTAATTTATTTTAAATTGAAATTATGTATTATGTCCAGCCCTGAAATAAAATAAAAATTTTAATTCTTAGTAGTCCGAAATTCAATTTTGAAAAGATATTTTTATTTGGAAATGTCCCTCTATAGTTTACTATTCAACCAAATATATCCATAAATTCCTCTAAAGTTTCTTCTATGAGTGAGTGGATTTTTATTCTGGATTCTGGATTTTCTTTATACTGAAAATATATTTAAAAATATTAGATTTTATTTATTTGTTGACACAAATTGCTCCGTCGCTTTTAATTTTTAATTTTTCGCTTGCCAAATGTATATGAAGGCGGTTTCATGCAACATTCATTATAATTATTACATTTTCATTATATTATAACTCCACATAAATTACATTTTCACTGCCTAATGAAACCAGTTCATGGAACGAGTTAATTATGGATTTGCAAATGCGCATGAACTGACAAGTGACAAGACTGGCAATTGATATATGTCATATTTGAATCGTTTGTTGTTGTGTTGGAAAGTCGGTTATTTGCAATTATTTGGAAATTGTGAGATTCTCGCGGAAAACCGGAAAATTATCAACAAAAATGCCTTCAGGCGATTTCATTATTATTGTTCAAAATGATAACACTGAAAACTGCCAGAACATAAATCAAAACCAACCTGGGAATGACAGCTGAAGCATTTTTGGCGCATGCGATTTCATGGTTTTCACTAGAAATATAATGTAATTATAATTTATAGTTGAAAGTAGACCAACTTCTTAATGCAATAGTGTAATTTAAATTCAATAATGTGGTTGCATGAACATCATATAGGAAACTATAATAATTAACTTTTTCTAATGTAAATGTAATTATAATAAAATGAAAATGTAATGATAATGAACGTTGCATGAATCCAAAAATATTTTGAAATAAACATTTATTAATATTAATAACTTTTAAATTCAATAAGCATAGTAAATATTTATGTACCAACAGAAACTGCAGAACCACACGCCTAGGACGAATTCTATGACACGTTTGCGAAGAAATACTAAAGAAAGACGAAATAATAATATTAGGAGACGCAAACGCAAAGCTGGGTAAAGAAACATACCTACTTAAGAGAAATAATAGGTAACGAAAAAGGAATTATACATGAGAAAACTAACGATAACGGTCAAATACTCTGACAGTTAGCTGGAATGATGAACTTGTCAATACTATCGACTAAGTTCATACACCCCAAAAAACACAAAGTAACCTGGAGGCACCAAGGAGGACAAGTTGAGAACCAGATAGAGCACGTATTAGCCACGAGAGATATCTGCAAAAAAACAATAGACACAAGAACGTACAGTGGCGCAAACGCAGACACGGATCACTATCTAGTAATGACAAAAATAAGAGGACTAAAAGATGCAAAGAAATATAACGCACCAATGAACACAAGCACTCTTAACGTGGAGAGTTTAAGAACTGAAAAAATGAGGAAACAATATAAAGATAAAATTACATAAAATATTGAAAATCAGACACTTAGTACATCAGATATCGAAAATAGCTGGGAAAAAATAAATAACGTCGTATTGGAAGCAGCACAGCAAATAATAGGGAAGAGTGAAGAAAATGAGAAAAAAGAATGGTACGACCAACAGTGTGAAGAAATAAGAAGACGGAAAGATTAAAGTGGATAAATACAAACAAAGGATCGGACAGAAGATCATACAAGATAATCAGAAATAGGACAAATGCAACATAAAAAAATAAAAAAAATGACTGGCTAAATGGAAAAATGAAAGAAATAGAGGAAGATAGGCGTAACAACAACCTAAAACAATTTTACAAAAAGATAAAAGCACCGACCAAATATCCCAATAAAACAAGGAGAATAAAAATTGAAAATGGCGTAACAGTATATGAAAGCACGGAAATGATAAAAATATGGGAAAAGTATTATATCAGAATGCTTCATGAAGATGATGTCGAGGACCCCAGGGTAGCAGAAGACTTAGTAGCAGATCCAGAAAACGAAATCACGTTAAACTGCCCCTCTGAAGAAGAAATAGTGACTGAAATAAAAAGAACCAACAACGGAAAAGCCACAGGAGAAGACAAAATAGCAGCGGAGATGTTGAAGTATGGCAGGGAACCGCTTCAGAAGACAATATCCAAACTGATACAACAAATTTGGGCGGGAAATATAATGCCAAACGAATAGAACACTTGAATAATAACACCCATCCACAAAAAAGGAGATAAGGAAGTCTGCAAAAACTATAGACCAATAACCCTACTTAATACCACCTACAAAATACTTGCAAACATAATAAATCAAAAACTGAAGGCATACACAGAAAAAATAATAGGAGACTACCACAACGGGCTTAGACCAAGAAAATCAACAGTAATGGCAATACACACCATCGAACAAATCCTTGAAAAATCCTTTGAATACAATAATGCCCTACACGTCATTTTTATAGACTTCAGGAACGCCTTTGACACAATCATAAGATTATAGAAACACTAAAAATACTAGGAATCCCAAAGAAGCTTAGGGAATTGGTGGAAATGACCCTACAAAACACTAAAGGGAAAGTTATATTCCAAGGTGAAATTTCGGAAGAATTTAAAATGAATAAAGGTGTAAAATGCAGAGACAGAAGAAAATGGAGAACTATAACAAATGAGGCCAGGACAGATAAGATTACCACTGATATAATAGGAGTAATCCACCTCGTTAATAGGATTAAACACAGCTCTATTGAGCTAGCAATAATCCCTCGGGATTGAACGACCATGATGATGATGTTGAAATTCAATAAACCGTAAGTATTAATATACAATTAGGTACTTTCATTGATATTAACTATGAAAAAATATATAAATTTCTCAAAATATTCAAATTATTATTAGGAGTTATTTAAGAAGTTCAATGCATTGTATATTATATGAAAATTATATAAACTATTCCAAACAACAATAACAATATTCAAATAAAAATTTAACATTTAAGAAACCTTCACATTTAACAAACGATATAGAGTGTATTAGAAATGTTAATTTATAAAAATTAATTCTATTTTTATATCTTTTTATAATGAACAATATATATCATGATAATATATTGTTTTTCATACCTCTTTTCAGATTATTGTGGTAGTAACGTTAATGTTGGCTTGTTCCCTAATAGTAGGTGGCGTATTTGTAAATTAAAAATCACTTGAAACGCTTCCCATTTCTCAAAAAGTCAATAAAGTTCAATAAACGTAACAACTTTGCACTCTAAAAGTCAATCGCATTGTTTACTGTCAGTGAGCCACAGCATACTATATTAGTTTTATTAGTCAGTCAAAAAACGTATCTAACAATCCTGAGGTTGACATTTTTATTTGTAAACCTGACGTTGAAGTAACATTCATAATTAATTTTTACCACAATACAGGATATACAAGATGTGGAAATTATAGGAACAATTTGATTATAATAGATTTACAAGTTTCATCATTTACAACATAGTTAAAATAAGAGGGAGGAAAAGAACTTTTTTTCCTATGGTGGGAAGTATGAGTTTCATTCCTGATATGAGGGAGGAAAGTGAGTACTTTTTATAGAGGTAGGAGGAATATAAATTAACATGCCCATCCAGGAATGATCATTATTTATATTACTCCTAGAGTATTCTACGGAATATTAGATACTTTTCGATTGTAGATCTCCCAAAATAACGTATTTATTCGATAAATTTGGATTAAGCTGATTTAATACATGTTTCTTCTTATTAGGTGATGGTAACATTTGGCAAATTGCAACTGCATCAGATCAACCTGAAGTTCAAACACAACAAATCCAACAACAATGTAGTAACTTAGTGAATGGAGAAACGCTGACTTGCCAAGAATTACTAGCGTTGGGAGCTATTAACGCTGCTTTGTCTACGGGTCAAATACTGCTTGATATATTTTTCAACTCGATATCAAGAGGATTAAAAAAAGATAGTGAAAATAATTACCTCAAGCATGTTTCAGACGATAATTTCTCGTGCTGCCAAGACCTTTGGCAATGTGAAGTAGAGTACAAAACTGAGAAGCGTACGAAAATTTACATCTACTGCTGTTTGGTTCTAAAGGGAATTCTGAAAATATTCAAGCTTTTCAGAAAAAAAATTAAAAAGCTCGTTGTTCACAAGATTTTTCAACATGGCATTCTTTTAGCCATTCTAATAAATACTCTTTCGATGGGCATTGAGCATCACAATCAATCAGAAATATTAACGCATGTGGTAGAAGTCACCAATATTATATTTTCTGCTATATTTGCTTTAGAAATGCTTCTTAAGATAATAGCAGAAGGACCTTTTGGATACATTTCCAATGGTTTCAATGTTTTTGATGGGATTATTGTGATTTTAAGGTAAGAGTATACAGGGTATCTAGAAACTCAATGTCAAATATTCAGAAGCGGGTATATGAAGTTAAAATAATGAACTAAACTTTAGAGACCCTATAACTCCGAAACAAAGGCTCGTGTTACAAAAAATTATTTGAATTTCTAGCTTTATTTTTACTCCTCATACCCGTCCCGAATTTTTGACATTAAGTTCCGGGTTAACCTGTATAATAATTTGATGCATTTGATGAAGATGTAGCGAATATAAAACAAAGAATCTCGAGAAGGTAGCACTAACACTAAAAGATATACACCGGGTGATTTATTAATAGGATAAAGTCCACTTTCTTGTTAATCCTTAAAGATATTTAAATAAAATTTTGACCGATTGTAGCCAGTCTAAAGGCTCATATTTTAAAATCAGTCGCGTCTTCCAGAACGCCGTGTCAAATCAAAGGTACATATTTTTAAACGGGGGTACTTTACTTCAAATTTGATCATAAAGCTTGGATTATATTAAATCACATTTATTTTATTCTAGCGCGGTAGAATTATTTAGAAACTATACCAGCGATCTGCATACTGATTCTGGGTTATCAGTTTTGAGGACTTTCCGATTGTTGAGAATATTGAAATTAGTGCGATTTATGCCAAACTTACGACGACAATTATTTGTAATGCTCAGGACGATGGATAATGTTGCAATATTTTTCTCGTTACTGATTCTTTTCATTTTTATATTCAGGTAAGGAATATTGAACAGTAAATTATGCTAGTCCAAAAACATATTGATAATACTATAAAATCGAAATTTTGTTGCACAAGTGTATAGTTAAGAAAAAAGTACAAGTATTAGAAAGATATATTTGCGTGAAACCAGTTGAAACTATTGGAGCTTGTCAAAAGTGGCATGTTCAAAGAATACACCAGCTAACAAGAAGCGAAGCCCGACGCATTTTCTCTGTTTGGGTAACCAAAATTTATGACCTTGAGAGACCGTCGATGACAGATAACTTAGTAAATACACTGAGAAAATGATTGAATACACTGAGAAAATGATAAAATTTTTAAATATCGGCGATATAATTGGTCGACAATGTGGAGTATGACAAGTATCTTATTATAAAAATGGCGATTTTCAGACATGTGCATACACAAAATGATCGGAAACGTCTTGTTGTTAAGTGGATTATTCTTTGGTATATTGTCAAAGCAGCATAAACGTTGGCTCTATTGATTTGATTTAATATAGCTTGACTTTGATTTAATGTTGACAAATAAATATGGTTTGTCATTTTACTGGAATTGAATAGGCTGAAATAATAACGAAAATGGAAGAAGGATGGTCAGTTCGTGCAGTAGCAAATTTATATCATATAATAGACGTATTAAAACAATCTTTAGAATCAAGCAATTGATGCTCGACGTCAATGATTTCCAGTTTCGACAAACTATGATATTTGATAACCTTAAACTTCAAGAATTCCAGATGGTTTCACGAAATTAGGATGACGTTAAAGTCTCCTTTTAATACTCGTACCCTTTTTTCATACAATATCGAAAATTATTATGTATTAAGATTTTTCTCACTCTTTATTCCTGGTTAAAAAGTTGTTGTATCTTCAAATAATTGATTAATTAAAGCACCAAGCTTGAAAAATCTTAGTCCAGGAATGAAAGGTTAGTAATGAAGCCTAGTGTTTTAATCAATTCATTATTTAAAGATACAGTAACCTTATACAAACCCCAAAAAACTAAAAACCTATTGTTTACAATATTTAAAAAACATTCAACTATAATTCAACATTCGTAGCAGAGTGTATTACCTTTAATTACTTTAATACATTCCATATACGAGGCTAGTTTGACAAGTGAATGACTTTTTAATTTGAATTTGCCGCGCAGTAACTTCGACTGCAACACTGCGCCCGTCAACTGCCGTCTATGAGTAGACTATTTTCAAATTTTGTGCAAACTGCGTCACTCAGCTTGTTTGACTGCCATTAAAACCGGGCAATTTTAACGAAACTGGAAAAAAATGGTTTTCTTGTTCTAACAACTTAGCATTATTTTGTTAAAAAACCATCACTGAAACCAAGGATTTGGCTCACTAACTGACGCAGACTGCTCAAAACTTGATAGTTAACAAATAGCAGTTGACGCAAGAAGTGCTGCTTTTGAAGTGAAAAATTAAAATATCACTGCCCTCTCTTTTACATGATAATAGCTTCGTTTCAACTGGTGTTAGAACAGTTTTTGGTATCGTTCGCGCAAGTGCTGGATTTCTTTCACGTTCCAACTGTTTAAAGTATCGTTATTGGGACTGCTTGGGACGGTATACAAACTGTACCTTCTGGAAGGGGTGGTAAAGTTGATGTATCCATCCCAAATTCGAGTTTGCGCACTATACAGTACTCAAAACGATTCCAGTACGGTTCATAAATGCCAGTTGGAACAAACCTATTACTATTTCAATGATCTATGATAACGTTAGCACAGATACAATAGAACAGGACAACTGTACAGATAATATACAAAGTATTTCTTAATTACAATTCGATATTACAGTTTTTAAACTGCCACATTGAAATTAAATTTCGGAATACAGGCCTATGTCTTGAAGAAAGCAGATAACGTTGGAGTACTGGCTTGGAAGACTAAGCATTTCTTGAAATCTATTACTCATATTGTGGCCATGTCGCTTTTTGTGGTAGTGTGTACATTCTTTCAGGATGTGCTTTACTGTTACTGTAACTGACGTATTGAGAGAATTTCGAAAGCCATTAGATGTTCATATGTAAGGCGGGTGTCTCCAATTCGAAGCCTTCGTATGTGGATTTTTTTTAGCAGGAAATAACTATAGGGTTGATATCTGGATGTATTTCGTTTAGTTCCGTTGTAGATCTGTTGCAGTTTTCCTGCAAAGAGCTAAGTACTCTGCGCCTAAAGAAGGCCTCTAAATCTACGTGGAGTTGGATGTTTTTCGGGACTTATGTTGGACTGTATTGTAGCTTGTTTTGCTGCTCGGTCAGCTCTTCAATGACCTGAAACTCCGACATGGGATGGAACCCAGATCACGTGGTTATAACTCCTTGAGATGAATGTTTATTAAGTGGATGATTGGATGTTACGTGTATAAACATTCAATGGACTGAATAGATAGCATATGAGTTTGAATTCATTTGTTAGCGACAGAAGTGTTTGCAATATAGCGAAGAGTTCTCCTGTGTCTAGACTGGACTATGATGGTAATAAATTAGTTTTAATTGCTGTGTCAAGATTAGTGACCGAACAGCCAACTCCTTCGTTACATTTAAAGGCATCAGTATACATCATTGCAGATCCGGGATCATGCTATAGATTTAAGTACTGCCTGACTATCGGAAAGAATAATCCTTTGTTCCTCTATCAGTTTTAGATCCATCAGTGTACCACACAAACGTTCCATCCTGGCTGCATATTTCCATTTTAGTTTAACTGCCTGTTAAATGGTGTCTTGTTATTAATTCTTACCCACATGGTATCACTTCTCATCTCAAAAAGCGAGCCTTTATTTTGGAATGACTGTGGGTGATGGTTTTTTCTTCCTTCACCTTTCAGCCGGTCTCGTTTGATATTGAAAATTGCTTCCATAGCCGCGGTCGAGTCCCTACTCATGCGCAAACAGGCAAGCCTCTGAAGCTTTGATAGAACTAGTTCAGTTTTCCTTTAATCTTTTTGACTCGAACTTAGATTACTTTGAATATGTAAAGGTTATGTAATAATTAATAATACAGCAAATTTGAATAAAATGTCAACCTATTAATTACCGTAAGTATTACAGATATTTTATAAAATATGCATCAATATGAATGAATAATTATTATATTACACTTAATTATTGTACATGGATATTTGGTGAATTTTGTGATCACAAAAAATAGCAAATGAAGTAAAACTTTGTATTACTTTTTTAAATGAAACTAACTGCTTCTAATTATTTCCACTATTTAATGAAAATTCTTAAATATTATTGATAATTATTTCGATATTGGCATATCATCGTCAGAATGGCAGAAGTTGCATTTTATGTGATGCCTACTTGATGTTTAAGATTTTGGCTAGACCAAATAGTGACCTATCTTATTATATGATTACAAATAATAAAGCTTAGGTATTATTAGCCCTATGGGGATATCCTGGATATATTTTTGCCATTTAAGATCAGTATAACTGTGCAATGATATAGGAAACCAAGGAAAACTATATCTGCCGATCTTTACAATTGTTACTTAAGAAGACAATTTAATAGTGGAGAGCTCCCTAGATTTATCTGTTCATTGACAACTTCATATTGTGGGTCTTTCAAGTGTCTTCTAATTTCTAGTTCTTCAAGGAAATCTAGTTCTTCTTTCTTATCACATAATATGTAGTTCCTACGTCTAGTTCTGTGTTAGGTGTTAATTAATGTTTGGTGTCAAGAAGATATTTTGCGTAATGTGATTTATCTGGCTGTTTTAATCTGTATGCTCGTAGTGTTCATTGTGTCCAATTTCAAAATTCCAAATTGTTTGACCAATATAGACATCATTGCATTCTGGACATTTAAGTTTATATATCCCAGACTTTTTTAATAGGGATTTTTTCAAATTAATTTATTTATTACATGCAATGGATTACCTTTGGATATTACTATTTTGAGTTATTTTCTTCAACTTCTAATGTAAATTTTTGAGTGTAAATTATTTGATTGAAAAATATATCTAGTTGTCGACACTACCTACAAAACAAGCTAATATGTCATCTATATACCAATACCAAAATAAGATATTTTTTGAAATGTTTCATTCAAAGATTTATCTTTCTAAACTGTCCATAAAAATGTTTGCCAAAATTGGTGATATAGGGATTCCCATTGGTAAACCTTCATTTTCAATTTATACCTTACTGTCAAAAGTAAAATAGTTCTTATTAATACATACATCAAACAAATTAAGTATATCTGATATTATTCCTGGATTAATATTTTCATCCTCTAGTAATTTTCTCACAAGTGTTATGCACTCTTTTGGATGAATTTTAGAGAACATATTGGTAACATCAAATGAAATGAGTTTAGAGTTATCTTGTAAGCTGTATGTTTTTGATTGTTTGATAAGTTCTATTGAATTTTCAATTGAGTATTTAGATATACATCCATAGCTATTAAGTATATTATTTAGTGGGTAGAGGAAAAAAATAGTTTCTCCAATTTGAAACGTGAAAATCAAAATATTTATCTATTCTGCTTGAATTTGGAATGAACTAATCACTTGTCGGTATTTAAAGTTTATAGTTTATACCGGGAAATATATAAAATAAATGAAGGCTTGGTATGTCAATTTTTTTTGTACACTCCATTTCAGGGATCTTGGCCATAGTTAAAGCAATCCTTGCAGCATAAGTCGACTTGAATACTTCTCCTTTTCCCAAGTGATTTTGGCGTTATTTCGTTCAATAAACGCCTTAAGCTTTTCGATGCATTCCCAGGCTAATTTAGACTTAACTGTCTGACTCGAGATTACCTTGAGTGTCTCCAGACTGTCTGACATGATACATGGATCTATTTTCCTGCAACGAGGAGAGTCGTTGTTTTCTCTCACTAATTCCAAGATTGCGTATATCTCCGAATAAAATATCGCAGACTTATATGTATTAATCCGGTACACTTTGTATTTGCAAACTAAAGTTATTTTGTGTGAAAAAACTGCACAACAATTTTGAAAAATGTAAAAAACAAAGTATCGTGTCCGTTTTTATAATAACGTTATTTTTCTTAAGCTGCTTCCGATTATTCTGTTTTAAAATCTGTGTTAGAGATAGATCAAGCACCAATGAAAAATAACGTTTAGATACCAAACGTTGTTAAAGTTACAATTTTATTTTTGGGATGTTTTAGCATCCTTGGGATGAATATATTTGGTTGCAAGTTTTGCAAAGATGAATCGTACACCCCCGAGAAAGTATGTATATCGAATAGGGATGAAGACAAAGACAGGAAAAATTTCGATTCTCTATTATGGTCACTTGTTACCGTATTTCAGGTATCTTTCTTTTCAGTTTTCTTAAACAAGTTTTTCTTAAATTTGAAACTAATTTACTAAAAACAACATCTACACAATAACAAACAAAATTACTAAATCGTATTTCGTGTATGATTATCGACGGGTGCTATTCATCAATATACAAAATATTATCAAGCAATCATTAGTTTAAATGATTTATTTTGTAAATAGTACACGTTACGGGTTTTAAAAACAATTTTACGCATTTTCCAGGATTCTAGGTACTAATACCAGATACACTGACCTACTATTTTTATATATGAAAGTGTAACAATTCAAGTCATTTCTAAACAGCTACCTTATGATCGAAAGGTGTAATTCTGAGCTTAATAACTGTTTTTTTGTTAAAATAATATACTTATAAGACATTGTATGATTAATGTGAAAATATGTGTAATTTTGTTATCGATTTCTACGTACAAGTCTTCAATATTTAAAACGTTTTCTATAAGCTGGATAATTTCGTTATTTTGTTTCAATTTAATATTCAAACGTGCCTCAGCACGTTTGGTGGTTTTAAAATCTCTCTTATACAGTGGGTCCACAAGAGAAGAAACATTTTTATTTGTAGTTTTAGTGAAACATGTCATTCTCAATAAAAAGTTTTGCTTATACTAAAGCCCCATGAAATGAAGTAAAATTCAAGTTTTTCAAAACCTGCTTCTTTTTATAGTCCATTTTATGGAAAATGCGATGAATTTTTGCACTAAGTTAGAAAATGTAATAATAATCTAGTGATTAACGTTTAATACAATAATCTGGTGGGTAACGTTAACGATGTACCTATGGAACTGTCAACTGTGCTAAATAGTTTCGAAATTGTTATTATTTTTCAACAATGCTGACTCTTTAACAAAGAATATATCTTGTAAAATGCTAAAATGCTTCTTACAAGTATGGAATTCAACTATTTAATGAGAAATATCCAGATGTACTTGTTGTGATAAAGAAATTTGATGAGACAGGTTCTGATAAAGACAAAAAGATATCGAAAAAGTTGCACAATGAGGATGATGATGCAGCTACTACTCTAGCTATACACATTCACTAAGAGAAAATCCCAAGTTGAGTTTACGAAAAAGAACACTGTGGAAGCTGGTTTTAGCAAGAGCCACTTCAGACCTTACAAGATTGTGATTTGGACACGAGACTTTTGTGCAATCATTGGCGGAAAGCTTATGGATGACCGGTTTTTTCTACAATATTTTATTTTCTGATGAAGCAACGTTCACGATAAATGGAATTGTTTCATCCCAAAACTTTCGATATTGGGCTAGTGAATTTCCTTATTACAGAATTCAATGTAATAGTCAATTTGCCAAGAAAGTAAATGTTTGGTGTGCTCCTTTACCTGATAGAATAATCGGACCGTATTTTATGGAGGAAATGTTAAATCAGGAAGTAGGAACAATATTGAAGGTTTTTCATATACAAATGTCACAATACAACAAAAAAAATTATAACCATTTTCAGGATTCCAGCCTTATGTCTACAATTCATAATTCTCGGTATCTAAACCATATACCGTTCGGCTATGAAGAAATAATAATTTGTCAACCAAGATGTTGTATAAGGAGTTCGGCAAAAGTCCGGGACCGGACAAGTATAAAATTTTTGAAAAATCTTTTTATACCACAAATTTTACTTCAACTTAAACTATAATTTGAAAATATTTTAAAATATACAGGGTGTTCCAGTTTTGCGTACCGAAATTTTCCATTTTTCCAAATGGCAGATTTAAAAAGATCACGTTTTAAGCCTTCAGAAAATATAGGATTTTACTATCCTATACCGAGTGGTTAAAAAGATATAGCCGCTTTCACATAAAAATCACTATCCACTTAGAGACATTTTATGAAATAACAAAAAACATTAAAAAACTTTAAAAAAAGATATCTAGTATTAATTTTAATAACATACTAGACCTTATATCTTAATAATAAGAATTAATAATTATTTCGCAATTACTACAAACTATCAGTGTGTAACAATAATGAATACGTTGAAAATAATGATTAACAGACATAATTATCCTGTGTTAAATTATTAAGATATTTAGTAGCCGTAAAGCAAGCCATGGAACTGTCATTATTAAAACGTGATCTTTTTAAATCTGCCATTAGATAGCCAAGGATCCATTTTAAAGAAAAAAGTTCAGTTCGGTACGCAAAACTGGAACACCCTATATATTTTAAAATCTTTTCAAATTATACTTTGTATGTATGTATGTATGAACATTCGGGTTTAAGTTGAAGTAAAATTTGTGGTATAAAAAATTTTTCAAACATTTTATATTTTTTTCAATACTTGTCCGGTCCCAGACTTTTGCCGAAGTCTGTATAAACCATATGATATATGTCAAAATTAGAAAAAAGTGACGTTTTATCACATACGTTGCTCAAAGGAACGTAACGCGGAGCGCGCATATATCTTGATCAATGCATAAAACTTATGCTGTCTGCCGTATAATCGGAGCCGAAACCACGTACTTTCGACCCGGGTAGTAAGAAAAAAATATTTTCAGCATGATGGCTGTTCATCATAGTCGACTTGCTGATAAGAGGTTGGATGGATTAATATTTTTCCGAACGATGGATAGGACGGTACCTATAGACTGATACTTTTTTCCAACCCGATCACCCGATTTAACAGTTTTGGATTTTTTTGGCTACCTAAAACAGAAAGTTTACGAAACGAATTAAAACCGTAGCACTAGAGATCTGAAACAAGCAATACTTAATTAATGTCGTGAATAAAATTACCCCATATATATCCTAAGAAACGCTTATAAAGAATTCAGAAATAGAGTGGAGAAATGTTTTGAGAAATTATTGAAGTAAACTTCACTCACTAGATTATTATTACATTTTCGAAAATTCATCATTTGACTATAAAATGAAGTAGGTTATGAAAAACTTTTTCCTGAAAACAATCTATAATTGGATTCCTTGCCTCCATTTTTTTTCGATCTTATTTTTTAAAGGAAACGATAATTTAACTATTTATCCTGTTATCGGATCAAGTGCTCCTCAGGGTTTGTAATTGAATTCAAAAGTTAATCGCGGTAGGGACAGTTGTGATTATTTTCCTTATAAAGATCCCCTTTTGGTTAACTGGCACAATAATTTCAGTAACTACGGTCAATGCACCAGTTTAGAAGCAGGAAAACCACAGAAAAAACCTGCATCCATCCTCCTGGATGAGGAATGGGAAAATGTGCTTTTTTATGTCATAAATGTGAAGTGCTTCATGTATGTCTTCCGCGTCATTAGTGCGCCTCTCAGTCTGGATCGCATGTACTCGGTGTTTTCCTACGGTTCCTCTGTAACTTTTATTGGACCTGGTTGTCCAGTTATTCCGGTGCACTTTTTTTTGTCTGCGATACAGTCTGTTTTTGGCGCACTTTTCAGGGTTTGGTCTTGTTTCTAGACACTTCTTTTACCCTCGAGTGCCCAGACGTCCTGATTATGGGTGGAAAGGAGGAAGAGGGAATTGAGGAAATTTAAATTAGATAAGCATGAGACTTTCTGAGATTTTTTGTACCTCTGTGAGAAGTTGGAAGACATTGTGGGTTTTGGAAGTGTTATTGGGACTGTTTCCTCGGGTTTTGAGAGAAAAGCTTGCCTTTTCGGGCATTTCGGGTCAGAAGTTGGTTGTTCACCCTCAAAGTTCTCACAATAGGGTTTTTTAGTCTTTTCGCATTTGTTGGCCCTTAGCAGTTAGGGCAAGTATAAATCTTGAATTCACATTCGGTGGATGTGTAGCCTAGGCTATACAGTGGGTACAGATGTGAGAGAGTTAACATATGATGACTCACATCTGTGATTTGGGCCGTAAAGAAAGATTCCTTTGTGGAGTATCTAGTGATAATGATTCAGAATCAGTGATGACTCTTAGGAGGTTTGTGAGTTTGTAGGTGATTTAGTGTCTCCTTAAGATAGATTTGTTGATTCCCATTGATCCAATTGTTTACATTTTGTGTAAATTTAGTTATGATTTTACTGTTAAATACTTTCAGATTTTCTCAAATTTCAAATCATGTATAAATAATACGTAAGTCAGTGTATCTACATTATCCTCATTATCTTAAAATATTGGCACATTGAATCGGTCTAGTCTTTAATAAAACATTAGAATTAAAAATTCGGCTTCGTTATAAAATTATATAGCAATCAAGATTTACAAATCAAATTTTGTATTTTGAATTAAAAGTGAAAGTAAAACCGGCTAACTCCAATTCTGGTAATACTTGGAAACAAACACTTCATTCAGTCCAACATATTTTGAACAAATCATATTTAAAACTTGAATGCACTCTAAAGTTTGAACATACTTAAGCTACGCACCCTCATTTGAACTTGCTTCTTGTTTATCTTACAATCAAATTAGAATTTATCGAGGAATCAATTTCCAGCAAGCTAGAAATCGTTTTAATACCTTTATTCGATCCCAAATACGTGTAATCCGAGTTTGCACCATTCCAAGAGATGAGCATAACATAACAGAAGTAACAAACCTGGAGAGTTTCTCTATTCGGTGCAAATTTACGTTTTACTACTTTCCAAGACCAAATATTTTGGAACAGGTATTCTTATTGAAAAAACCATAGGATAATGGTTCTTAAGAATGAATTTACATGCTATATAGATACCCCTATTTTCAAATTTAGTCATTTTAAAAGACTAAATGTTACATCGGTTTTTGACGTTGAGGCAATTTGAACATTTCATGCCTACTTTCCAGCAGCTGCTTTTTCCAACCCCAGTAGGATTATTTGATCAATTATACCAGCCTGGATTCGGAGGTAGACCCACAGAATATGTTATGCTGCGGGTGCATTTGTTGTTGTCCAAGGAAGTCTCATCTGCCTTAGGTGAATAGAGGGCTGCTAGGTAGAATTGAGATGCTAAAATCAGGTCCTCGGGATCAGCATCTGCATGGTGGAAAATCTTGACAGCCACAACTCTACAAACTTCAGCTTCTTCCCTTGGCAATAAAATTCATTTCTATTTGATAGCAGAAAAAAAATTTGAAGTACATGGGAGAGTAGAGCGTGTTGTGAGAGGTCTACTTTCCAGGTTTAGCGACTTAAATTTGGTGCTTTGGTACGGTTAATATGATCAATAGATCGGTATCCTCTCCGATTATGATGACCGTCGTAAAGTTGTCTGCCACTTGACAATAAGGGTGTCGACATTCTCTCACTTCAAACCCCCTACTGTACTAATTTTTCACGCAGCATCGAGATATGCCGTTTTGCCTTGTTGTCATTGGAGTAATTGTTTCAGTTCACCGAAGAATACTTGCTTTTACGGCTAAGCAGATTTGGTACTCTTCAGTGATGCCCCATCAGGGTAACCTTCAAAAACGATTGGCTGTAGTATTGATTAACGTGGTGGACATATTTGCAGATAATCGTTTAAAATGTTTCCAAATTAAGTCTTTCAAAAATTAAAAATGACAGAATTTAAAAATTGTGTTTATATAGCGTGAAATTGTATCCTCCACAACTTTCATCACGTGTTTTTTGATAGGACTATCTGTTTAAAAAATATATGGCCTTGGATTGTCGCAAAACATAAGTTTGCACCGAAATATTCCAGGCTTTTAATTTTTCATTTCCGCTATACCACTGAACAGAATTTGAAGTTTTGGGTGTTTATTTGACGCTGAATTTAACCCTCTTCAAAATTGAAGTGCCAACATTTCGCGGATTTTTTGGCTCTTCTGGTATGGTAAAAACTTGGAAACAACTGCACACATTAAAATAATTTCCAGCTCACTGGGAATTAAGTCCTCAAAATGCTTTTTTGGATCTATTTTGACTGGCCTAAAATTATTATGCTTGAATACAGTTTGTTGCTGAATAAGGTAAGTTCGTTTTGTACACTTGGTTGCAGTTTTAAACTTTTTAGCATGATTTTCTTAGAATTGTTAATTATTTGTATCTAATGGAGTTAGCTGTTTTGCACTGAGTTGAATTACATAATCCTGGTTGCTTCACGTGTTTTGCTAACTATGGCTTTATTGTTAAACAATTAGGTTGGCAGTTTGTGTTATTATAGCATTAATATTAGTATACAAAATAACTTTAAAGTACAAGTACTGATTTTGTTAATACAATTTTATAGTTAAATGAACTCCTAATAAAGTAGAATAGATTCAATAAATAATATTTTTTTTAGTATACATGTCGTAGGCATATTGCAAATTCAGGCTTTTTATAAAGTTCCTGAGGATTCTACAAAAAGTGGTTGAAACGGGAGCAATTTTCAGGCATTTCACAATTTGCCAAAAGCAGTTCTATCAGAACCTGAATATAAAATGAGCTGACTTTAAAACGAACTTTGCGTCATAATTTACTATTTCGTGCCAATCAGTTGTATATGGAACATTACATGAAACGTGCCAAACTTGTAACATGCTGTTCAGCTTGTTACGTTCTTCGTTTTCAAACTATTTTATTTAGTTAATTTTTGTGGCTCATTAGTCACTTCCTCCCAAATTTCTATTACATTTCTAAACATGCCGTTTCCTTATCGTATTAGCCACTCCAAAATAAAACATTCATTTTTATCAAAGTCCCCTTTCATTTTTGTCTTTAGATATTCGAAAATTCGAATTGTCGATTGGAAATCCCACGTTGGGCGCCAATTTGTAACGTTAAATGCCCCTGGCTAAAACACTCCACCTCAGGGAGTGGAATTCGGCACCAATCAAAATATTGTATATGCTATCACTGGGATGGGGTGTACAATTAATATTAAATTGGATGCCACCAGCTTTAAATCGAAACGAAGCAAAAGGTGAAAAGCTGGAAACACCTTGTAAAAATTAACATTAACCTAACAAAAGAAATAAAATCAATTATTTATTCCTGAGCCCGTTTATCAAATTCAATAATTATTGAATAATCAATACAAAGAATGAAAACAATAATTATTTATTGAAATTTAAAAATTCAACATAAACTGGAAACTAAAAAAACCAAACGAGGAAAATACCAAATTGTAATAATCGACACGCCAAATTCAAATCTTATAAACGCTAAAGATAAGACGAAGGAACTTATCTTAAAGGGCTGGGCTGTTTGCAGCTCTTAGCGATGGCGGCGATAGCTCCAGATAAAACAGGAACGGCACAGGAACGAAACTTGAAAAATTGTCTTGAAATTGCCTTCAACTTGCCTTAATTTTGCCGGCTGCAGAGCATCTAGACGATATATTGTTCACCAACAAAAATTAAATTATATATTTGAGTGTTGCCTTTAAGGTGGCAGTTAGAGGAAAAGAAAGAGTTCCAATCGACAATTTGAAATTTCGAATATCTAAAGACAAAAATAGAAGGGGAATTTGATAAAAATGAATGTTTTATTTTGGAGTGGCTAATGCGACAAGGAAACGGCATGTTTAGAAATGTAATAGAAATTTGGGAGGAGATGACTAATGAGCCAAAATAAAATAAAATAGTTTGAAAACGAAAAGCGTAACAAGCTGAACTAGTCCCCAGTACAAGGTCCTTAAATTTTTATGACAAATACAAATGCCAAACTTTGTGAGCGCCTTCTTTGTGATGAGTCCGACAAACTTTTCCTATGCGAAAACTTTCGGCGTCGCTGCGTTTTCTAATGCCCGGTTCCCGGAATTGTCGAAATGACGACACTATAACTCCCCGTATATTCAAGTTTTATTTAATTGAGAATTGTTTAATAAAATTAATTAAAAAATGGTGGTCAAATTGTCCGTATGGGGTATCCACCACCCCGAAAATGACGATATGACGTCACCATGACTCCCCGAATATACAAGTTTAATTTTTTTGAAAATTGTTTATTGAAATTAATTAAAAAGTTGTGTTCAACTTGTCCGACAAAAATCATGCTGCGTATGGGGTGTCCACCACCCCGAAGATGTCGATATGACGTCATTATGTCTCCCCATACATTCATGTCGGACAAAAATAACAGTGATAGATAATGGTATTCTATATGCAAATATCGACGTGTCCGACAAATATATTGAGTAATATAGTCAGTCCGACAAGACAATGAAAAATAAAAATCATTACTAATGACAAACTTCTTTCTGACTGAATAAGCTTAAATATTCACATATATTATTTAAATATACTAAATTCACATAAAATTTGTCGTATGAAATAACAATTATAAATAATTTTATTCGGAAAATCTAAAAAAAAAATTTTTATTGATATTTTGTTTTATTAAAAAGTAAAAAAATACGTATTTTATTTTTTATTTTAATATAAAAAAATTCACTCAAAATCATCATCATCATTATCATGATTATCTTCATCATAATTTTCATTGTCATCTTTGGAGAAAGAATTAGTCACGTGGTTCGTGTGGAACTATGGCGCGTAAATTCAAATAAAATATGAAATATTCAGAAAAATTATTGTAAGTACTTTAATTTATTAATTGTGTAAAACTTATTAGTTCATAGTGTATGATAAAATATCAAAGATGGATTATTATGAAAAAAAATTGAGAAGAGGCGAAAGGGTTGCGTCTTTTTAAACATTACTAAGTATTCGGTTAGATTTCAACCAATTAAGTTAAAAATTGATATACATACTATGTATGACCTTGTTGAGGGCGAGATGTAAAGATTTTTTGGAGTTTCCAAAAAAAATTTCCGACAAGAGGGAAAATTTTTATACAAAAAAAAGAGGGGAAATTTCGGAATTTTTTTTTAAATTTTCGGGAAAACTACATGATGCCCTCAAGAATGCAACCAGGGACACTTATGTGCATTTTCAACTTATTGGACTTACTGAAAAAACGTTTAGAATAATTCCCGCCTCACCTTAAATGATTTTTGAAATTTTAAAATTTTTGAATTTTTCATTAGTTTGTAGTACTATATTTGTCGGACACATATTTTTTTTATAATCAGTACATTATTTTAAATCGAAAAATATTAAATTTAAAGTTGTATGTATGGGGAGACATAATGAAGTCATATCGACACCTTCGGGGTGGTGGACACCCCATACGCAGCATGATTTTTGTCGGACAAGTTGACCACAATTTTTTAATTAATTTTATTAAACAATTTTCAAAAAAATTAAACTTGTATATACGGGTAGTCATGGTGACGTCATATAGACATTTTCGGGGTGGTGGACACCTCATACGCTGCATGATTTTTGTCGGACAATTTGACCACAATTTTTTAATGAATTTTATTAAACAATTTTCAATAAAATAAAACTTGTATATACGGGGAGTAAAAGTGTCGACATTTCGACAATTACGGGAACCGGGCATTCGAAAACGCAGCGACGCCGAAAGTTTTCGCATAGGAGAAGTTTGTCGTAAACATCACAAAGAAGGCGCTCAAAAAGTTTGGCATTTGTATGTGTCATAAAAATTTAAGTTCCTTGTACTGGGGACTAAACAGCATGTTACAAGCTAAAAAGTGTTTATTTTCTTTCACTTCTTTTAACTTTACTATTAATATCAGATGCAATTGCGTCACCGTACATAGACAATGAATAGTAGGTTTACTCGTCGCCGTCGTTTTCATGTCGTGCTTATAAAGACATGCCGAAAAACGGTCGAGAAAAGACACGTGCACCGTATATACTCACTACCTTCATAGCATGTTGACTTAAAAATTGAGTGTTTGGTACGGGTGCTTAAAGAAACGTACGTTTTTTTCAAAAAACGATGTTTTTTTGTTATGTACGGTACGTTCTAGTCTTTAATTGGGAACATCAAATTATAAGAAATAAACTAGAATCACTGATACATTACATGAATAAAATATTTCTAATTCGTCAAAAATTTACCTAATAACTATTGGTTAATAACAAATATATACAGCGTTGCTGAAAAGTATCGGACCAAGGGATTATCTTTGAAACGGATAAAGGGAAAGTTATGAAATTCTAGGACGATGAATGAGAAGTTATTCTGCATATTTTAGGGCAAATGTCAAATGTTTTTGACGTCAGCGTTTAGCGTACGGCCACCATCTTGAATTTTTTGAAATGGCTACTAGGTCTTTCCAAAAATAATGAAATGAATCACCTTAATACAAATTGACTTATAAGATATCAGTTTCATTTTTCTAAATTAAATTGTACTGTACTAATGATATATTATGATCTTGTAGGTTTTTAAAATCAAACAAAAAACAATAATAGGCATTAAAAACGTCAACCACATCATTATTTATGTACAAATTGTCAAAACTGATACTAATTTCAAATTAGCACCAAGTGTAAAAGTAAATTAAGAATAATGGCACATTTATCGGAAAAACAACGAATCGAAATCTTAATGTTAGTTGGATATGGTGATCGCAAACGTTCCCATGACGAAGTAGCTCATCTTTTTAACGATTTAAATCCTGAATGCCATCCTATAAGTAGATCTACAGTGATGGGCTTAATAAACAAATCTAATGAAACTGGTAGTGTACCTAAAGGATATTCCAAGATCTGGTAGACTGAAAAGTGCAACTAACGAAGATAAAACTTCGGATGTGTATTGGCAAGAAATCATGGTATTTGTAGACAGTCTATACAAACTATATTGCATTAAAAATAACTTTTATAAAGTTCTAAATCTCCAAGAATTGGCTGAGGACGATTTTGATAGACGACTATAATTTTGTGAAACAGTTACAGAGAAAATTAGGATGCAAAACAATTTCTTAGATTCTTTGGTATCCAGTGGTGAAACACATTTTGCTTGAACGGTTCTGTTAACAGACATAATTGCCGGTAGGTACTGTACGAATTGTAATCCTCACTGGTTTGTGGAGGTTTGTACACAGCGTGCACAAAAAGTTAATGTGTGGGCGTATTTGGTAAAAGGCCATTTAATCGGTCCTTTTTCATTGAAGGTAAGCTCACCAGTGCTAAATATCTTGATTCACTCCAAAATGAAATTATACCTGGAATAAATCAACAAGATGGCTCACCTCCTCATTATCAAAGGCGTAAGGCAATATTTGAATACAATTTTCTCTCAGATAATGCAACTGAGAGGCCGGTAAGATCTCCCGACTTGACGCAACTTGATTTTTTTTCTGGGGCTACCTGAAAGACCGAGTTTATGTTAACTTGAACGATTTAAAGGATCGCATACGTCCCGAAATGCAGGAAACTACTCCAAAGATGATCAACGATTCTATTAGTAGCTTCGAAGAGATATTGTATCATTGTCAACAAACAAATGGCCAGCAATTTTAGCACTTATTGTGATGAAGTATTTGCAACTTAAACGAATGTTTAGTTTATAAATTTCTGTAACATCCAGTTTTGTTTAAAATTACAATATTAATATTTTTGTTAAAATCTATTATAATTTCCGATTAAAGTGATACATTGCTATTATTTTTGAAAATTGAAAAAATAAGCTTCTTTGTGATACGTCACTCGACCTAGGTTGCCATTTCAAAAAATTCAAGATGACGGCCGTACTAACATTTGACGTTTGCTCTAAAAAATACAGAATAAAGTCTCATTCATCGTCCTAGAATTTCATAACTTTCCCTTTATCCGTTCCAAAAATAATTCCTTGGTGCGATGAGACTTTTCAGCAACGCTGCATAAATGGAATAAAACAAATCCATTTGTATACCTTACAATATAAAAATAGAAAACATGAGCAACTTTTTAAAATCGTTCAAAATTATATTAGATTTTCGCAATAACACACTTTAGAATTCGTTTTACATATAAACACAATGCTAAATAATTGCTTTTTGTGAAAAAATGGAATGCCAAACAAAACTTATAAATCAAAACAAATCAATAAATTTTGTAATATTTATAATTTTTTAGTTTTTAGATTTTTTAATTATTATGTCGCGATTTGCGAATTTAATTGTGTAATATAAACGCACTCCTTTATAGAGATAAGAAATAACTGAATGGACAATTTTTACAAGGATGCGTGAATGATACGTTTTCAAAAAAGTTTTAAATGTTGCTCCGATAAAATGTTTACTTGCTAACTTATTAAAGTTATCCACAAATATATTTTCAAGTTGCTTTACATATTCAACAAACATTTCAAATAGAGCCAGGAAATCTGGAGAAAGATAGTAGCACACAGTAGCACAAAATGTTTTCCGCCGATTAATCTTTTTTTGGATAGAGATGACTCTAGGGTGTTTTCGACCAGCCCCGTCTGCCCAGATTATGTATGTATGATGTATATTGGGTTGATATTCACTGAGACCTAAATGATCTATTGTGCCCCCTTTCTTCAACTAAAATCCTGAGGAAAGTGTCAGAGACTAGTAGCTCCTCTAGACCTATTTCCTGAAGTCATTTTAGGATATCTGCAGGCCTTAGTCTAGATAGTTCTCTTCTATCCAGTAATCTCCTAGGTGTTTTGCCCTAAGATTCTGAATTGCTGTGAAATCCGCAAGTATGAGGATGCAGGTTTCTTCTTTCATACCAAAGAATTTACATTCTTCTTCCTCCATTATTTTGAGCTTTTTCAGGTACTCATTCAGGCGACAGTGTTCCACTAGGACTCCTGTTAAAACTGTTAGTGCAGCTTTGCTCTGACTTAGGCATTCATTTGTCCTCAATGATGCAGGTGCAGAATTCCAGCGATATAGCTTACCTCCTTATTGTTCATATTCAGCATATTATCCTTCGATAAAGTCCTTGACTTTCTTAAATCCTGGTATCTCATTTAGTAGGTCCTTGCTTTTCTGTCTATCTGGTTCTCTCTATAGTTCCCTATGGCCTCGTTGTACGAAGCTAGTTTAATTGAAGATCAAAGTTGATTGCAGATCATCATCAAATATTCCTTGTACTACGTTTGATCTATGGATCATCTACAAATTAAAGTGATCGTCTGTTAACGAGCGATCAAGCCGAGTTCAAGAATTTCAAGCTTTTACAATTGAGGTTAGGAATAGAAACTAACATTTATAATTTATTTGTCTAAATGAGCTTTTCTTGTGCTATTGATATCAGATTGTATTGAATTATTAGCATGGATAATTATTTGGAATAACTGCACCTAGAGTATTTCGAGAAAGTCCAAATAATTTCAAGAAATGGAGGGATAATTAATTTTAAGATAGATTCAGATTTTCAAAGTTGTTAGATTCCTCATTAACAAATTGCAAGATGATTTAGCACCTTTTCTCCATTATTTTATTATATACCACAACAAAACTTTAGTTAGGCAATCGCTTGATGTTCACAAATGATATTTCTTCTTCCTTCTAAAATGACATTGCTAGGAACTTTTGAACTACTCACAAGTTAATCAACGATCAGTTTACTGAATAGTTCAACAAGGCTTTTAAAAATGAACGTGGATTAATTTTGATCTGTAGATCACATGAACATTGTATAACGAGGCCTATATAGTTATTTTTGTCAGATTTGGAGGGATTACCAATCGGGCCTGAACTGATCTGATATCTTTTCCTGGAAAATTGGTCCATTATTTCGTTATTTGATTGCACATTGCTTGATTCGTATTTTGATGGTGCAAAAAAATCATATATTCAGACAAATTAAATATGATCAATTTTGATTCCGTAGAGCTTATTTATTCTTAAATGATTTTCTGTTTAAAGTAGATCTCATAATGTTGTTATTAAAACTACAAAAAGTTCAAAGAATACGAAACTTGAATTATTTTTTGTTGGACATCTTTAAACGGATGTCTTACCTTACCATAATATACTATACTATTAAATATTTTTGGGGAACTTTTAAAATATTTAAGAAAGATGTATGGGATAACCACTTTAAGAAATCGGGGTTCCTGAACATTTTCCAGATACAAGTACTACTTAGAAATATTCTCCCAAAACGTCAGATCATTTGGAGTGAAACTTATTTAGGTAACGAGCTGTGTCCTCCGCTGCGCTGCTTTTGGACGATGAGTGCGACAGACAGATTTATAGTTTGAAACCACGCGTTTCTCTCGAAACAACTTTTTTGAAGTCAGTGGACACGATATCTCATAAACTTCTGTACCAATCTATCCAATGTTGAGCTTAGTTTTATATTTGCTAGGTTGCAACGTTCGTTTTTTCATTTTTTTGCTTGAAACCGATTTTACATTGGCGCCATTTTGGGAGTAAATATAATGTTTACTAATAAAAGAACGTCGTTGCGACATAGATTTATTTCTAAGTTAATAATTTTATCCAACTATTTGTTTTTTTGATGATTTTTGACGAGTTATTGAAGACACCGCGAAATATATTTTTGTAAGATGGCCTCTGTCAAATCGCACTCACTGGCTTGTTTATGAATATTTTTTTATAAAAAAAAAATACTGAATGTTCATCAAATGTCATTTAACTATGTACAAAAAACATCAATGAGGTAACATGAATAGTCCCTCTTAAGGAAAATATAACCAATATCACTTTTCAACTAATCTCTCGAGTAGGTAGCTTAATGTAGATTTTCATAATAGTTACAATAATCCATTAATTGAAGGCATATAAGTAATTTTCCCATTTTTAACTTTGTAGAGAAAAATTAGTAACAAGCAATGTCTACAAGATATTTCAGAAATAAATACGAGTATGGTCAGGAAGGATAATCTCCTAAGAAAGGATATTTTTATTATTGTTCTATATTTTTATAAAGTTAATCAGATTTTCAGTAATGCATTCACCCATTTCTTCCATTTTGAAAAAACTAATAAACTTATTTCATATTAATTGGTTTGGGTGTATTAACGTCTATCCTTGTTTGTTTTATACTTCAATTTCTCTGTACCTCTTGAGAAAAGTAAACTTCAAATTAAAATTTGAACAGTAAGGGCTGCAGAAATCCATTCATATTTCAAACTTCTCGTCATTTGTATTTAGTAGATTTTTAAACATCTAGCTGCTTGAAGGTAAAGGTGAAAGAATATTTAAGATGCACACATAATCGTATAGCAAGAAAGTAACAAAGCTGCTATTGTATTAAGCTGCATTGCCACGGGTAGTGAATCATGAACATGATACACGCTTTCGCGGACCACTCCCATTGGCAACTATTAAGGTCGAATTCCTAAGCGACGACTGGAGCGGCTTTAGCTGCGCGGCCGTAGCCGTGCGACTATGACTCATACTGTTTTACATACAAGTAAATGAAACCCATTCCTATGACGCGACTGGCGCCGCGCGGCGGAAGCGGCTCTAGTGAGGCGGTTCGAGCCGCACGACTAGACTGCTAGCATGAGCAGTTCAGTCGTAACACTCTCTGTGCTAGTGTTTATGTTATTATTTCCCTGCTTAATAATGGATGACGTTCAACTTATTGAACTAATGCGTGAACACCCTTGTATTTTCAACTGTAAACACCCACTGTACAAAGATGCTAATGTCCGAGACGACTTCACTTTATTGACCAACACGGCTGGTATGACATTTAAAGGACAGCTTCAACCAATTAATACTAATTAACCTCCTGTTTTATTAGGTTTCCGTTATAATGTTTTCCGATTTAATAATTTTCTAATAAAAGATTTGATCTTTAAAAAGTTGTTTGATTTCAATCTTAACTTAGCGTCAATTCCAGTTTTTCTGCAGGGCTGATAGGCTGTTTGGCTTTGTTACATAATTTTCTCCTCAATTCACTTTCGATGCACGATAATATGTAATCAAACTGGACTCTATTTAAACGAAAAACTTTCTGAACATTGAACATTAATTAAAACTTTTTGAAAGCTCTCTTTATATCTCGAAAGATACAATTGATGTGACTTTTCGTTCTTTTTTAACTTGGCAAACAATATCTCGTTTTCCTCCTCTTCTTGTCATAGCAAATAGGTTAGGCCCAACACTGCAGTCGTCACGACCGCGCTGCTAGGACCGCGCGGCTAGAGCCGCTCCAGTCGTCGCTTAGGAAATCGACCTTTGGATTCACAGATCACCTACCTGATTAGATTCCTGAAGAGCGAACCTACACGAAACAAAATATACTGCTCGGGAGAAAATCAAATCAAATGCGTTCGATTTTTGTTTCGTGTGATCGATCGTAAGCATATTCCAGGCTTTTAATAGAGTCCCAAGTAGATAAATATGGAAGTTAGTTGTCTCTTGAACTACTTATTTGATTTCGATGATTTGTGTTGTGAATTGTAGGTCAATTATTTTGTACCAACTGGTGTCAATATGTAGCACCATACTTTAAGAACATTTTGGTTTTCTCTCTTAATCCTGGCAAACCACAATAAAGTGACACTTAGGGGGTCCCGGGTCACAGGGGTATTGTAGGCAATAAAACGACAGCAAAGCTAGGGTCTGAAACTGCATTCTCTGATACTGAATCAGCATTTAGAATATCAAAAACTTACTTGGCTGTACATGTACCCTAAGGAAGCACCTGCATACAATTGGCATAAATAGGGATTAACCTATCTGTCGGTTGTGCATGGAAGAGGAGGGAACAGCCTCACACATTATCTTTCATTGGAGATATAGACTCCTAGGACTAGTCCCAAAGAAGGACCTATTCTTTTCACATAGCCGGTACAACCAAGAGCATAAAAAGTCTAAAGGTTCGTACTCGAAGCCTCTGACTGGGGGTGCTGAGTTATCAATCAATTAATCCCTTCCCTTTCTGGCTACTTATTTCCCAATCTTATTGCTATGTTTTGGAAATACTTTCTAGTTATTCTTATCAGTTTGATAGTTCGCAATATTAGCACCCCTAATAACCAATTTATTCGAACCGAGATTCGAACAAGATGAAAAAGGACTGATGATATACTCTAATTTAATCTATAAGTTAATTAACAAATTATTATATCACTACATTATGGACAAAAATTACATATTTTTCTGATATATCTTGAAGGCATGAAAAAATGTTTGATTTTTAAATATTTGGATATTGCTTAAAATTATAATAATGTACGTACACTTACACTAACACTATAAAAATATAAACTATTTTCTGTAGCATTCTGGGAATGTATCTATTTGGCGGTAAGTTTTGCGTCTATATAGATGGCAATGGTATCACCAAGGATTGTAGCTGTGAATTAATGGATACAAATAGATGTAGGTGTGACAGAAAACACTTCAATGACATCCTTTGGGCGACTGTCACCGTGTTTCAAGTGAGATCTAACTTTCAACTAGATGTTTTAGCAAATTCTCTTCAAAAATTTTTATTTATTTATTTTTTCAAAATTTAATTTTGGAAATAAAGTCAAACGTTTTCATTTATTCCATGTAAATTGTTTCTTCTCAAAAACTTAAATGAAATTAGGTATAGGGGTATGTAACACAGTAAAACTTTTTATTTATTTACATTTACTTTCAACAATACTACATTATAAAAATACGCATGATCTATGTTTATATAGTTACAGTGAATACTGAAAAGCATTAATTATTGTTTTTAAATTTTAACAATATAATTATGGGTAAGTAAGTGTAATGAGGCGTGGGTCATTAGACTTTTTGTAATTGTGATTTAATTTATTGGTTGAATAATAGTGTGAGTTGAATAAATTTTATACACGAGGGTTGTCTTTTGAGTGTTTTGATTCATCTTAGCGACGATCCACCAGCAACGGCAGTCACCCAGAAAGACGACGATGCTGTACGTAAGCTGATCCAAGAAGATCGACATGTCACATATCGTGAAATTGGAGCATCATTGAGCATTTCAAAGACGAAAATTCAAAAAATTTTACATGGACAATTATCTGTAAAAAAAATTGTTTCTAGATGGATACCGCTTCTGTTGACGGAAGAACAGAAAGCAATTAGAGTCAATTGGTGTTAAAAAACTCTAAACCGGCTTAACGCAGAAAACTCCTGGTTTTACTCTTATGAACCCGAAAATAAACGTCAGTCGGCTGTTTGAATGTTCCAAGATGAGCCAAAACCGACAAAAGTTATCCGTTCTCGGTGGTGGCAGCATTTGTCTCAAAAGCGGGTGATGTAGCAATTCCTCTGCAAGATCTGTTAGTGCTGATTGGTACATATCGATTTGTTTGCCGGAAGTAATTGCTGAGTTCCGAAAAATCAACTCCCAAAGATGATCGATCCTCCACCTAGCAAGTTCCCACAGAACCCGAAAAACAATTGAGATTTTGAAGCAAAAGTTGTTGGACCATCCTCCATACAGTCCCGACCTAAGTCCTAATGACTTTTTTACTTTTCCGAAAATTAAGAATTAACTGCGTGGTTAAAGGTTCCAGTCCCCAGAAGATGCAGTCAACAAACTCTATTTTGAATGTACCAACAAGCGAGTGGAATAACTGCTTCCAGAATTGGTTCCAAAGGATGCAAAAATGCATTTCTTTTCGTAGAGAATACTTTGAAAAACAAGTGTTTAAAAGTTTTTTTATAGCTCTAGATGCAAAATATAAAAGACAGCCCTTGTATCTCAACTATTTCAACAATAGAATTTCTAATGGGGATCAAACATAACATATTTCGGTAGTGTTTATTGTACCAAGGCAGTTATGCTTTTCAACTTAATATTCATAAAATGAAATTCCTTTTATTTATTTCTAAGGAATCATTTATCATGAAACTGGTGCTTCTTCAAAAATCACTGTAATTATGAAACAAATATTGGATGCATGAATATATTTGTAAATATTTGTAAAGCATGTAATGAAAAAATCAATTAGGTATACACGCAAAGCCAGTCTAGTACGAACAAGAGACTTAAAAACAGGGGCAATTGACAATCCTCCCATTCCTTTGATTAGCTTTTAGAAACAATAGGTAAAATTTGAAACGATCTGTTCATTATTATGTACAATTTAGAAGAAAAAAAAACAAATAATAAAATGGTATCAGATGAATAACAGGGTAAGATAGATTCGTGAATTATTTTCTGCGATATTTTATGATAGGCCTACTCCTTCATTATCAGTCCGACTCAGAAATTGTCGTCGTCCACTGAGGGGACAGAAAAATGTTGGATGGATGGATATTGGTCACTTTCTAGTGAGCAAATTGCTGTCAGGTGCTACTACAGAAGAATTCTGAAAAAAGGGATATGAAAACCCCAATAAATTTTTGAAAACGGACATTATTCAGCGAGTGGAGTTTTGTGAGGCAGTAATGGAAAAAGATATTAATAACAAAACGTTTACTGAGAACATATAGCCTTATTCATAGTCAAAGTTAGTGGCTACTAGATTCTACTAGTTGAAAATTAGAAATAGACGTATTTAGCATCATGCTAATGCTAGTATCGATTTAAATATTTAGCAGCATGCTTGGGTATGTTTAGGTGCGTACTAAATATGACATAAACTGCGTTTTTTGACAGAAGGTGAAATTTGTGTTCGGTTGAGATAAATAATTAAGTTATTTCAATTAATAATGGTTTTAAATAATATAAATAATTTAGGTACTTATGAAAATGTTTCAGATAATTTTTATTTAATACCTACTCGACATATGAAACCTGTAGAAAAAAATCACGGCACCTTGGGGTTTTAATGTATATGTTACGGGTAAAGTTAGATAAGCGAGTAAACCTAGGTTTACCCGAGTAAACTGCGTAATACCCAAGACCCTTGGGTAAAGTCCAAAATATATTTGGAATTGTATACGTTTCGCGCTTTACCCGGGTAAACCGCGTTCTATCCTTTTTCCCTTGGCTAAAGTTGGGTGTAGGATTTGATTATTGCGTCATCTTTTACCACGCCACTGCCACGTGCAGTTCGAAAATGGCAAACTCGTTTGAAACAGCGTTTCTATGAAGTTTTCGATGAGTTGGTGTCTTCTAAAAGTGCATTATTTTAATAATGAACAATACCAAGAAATGTTGGAATCAGTTGAGTTAGCAAAAAATGCTAAAACCAAGTCCACTCTACAATATCGACGTTTGAAGAGGTTCGACATTTGTTCTGTTCGAGGCATCGAAAAGCTTATTGCTCGTGTATCATCAGGTGAATCCAGCATAAAATATTACGTTACAAACGACGACGAAATATTTGATATTTTGCATGATGCACATTTGGCCATTGGACATGGTGGTAAACATTGTTTGGAAAGTGAATGTAAGAAAAAGTACAAGAATATAACTCAAGATGTTATTAAGCTATATCTGCGCTTGTGTGAAGGATGTCAAAAAAAATCTGAAATCTGTAAAAAAAGGACTTGTGGTTAAGCCAATGGTTTTTTCGGAGATGAACAACCGTTGTCAAGTGGATCTTATAGACATGCAATCCCATCCAGATGGAGAATACAAATTTATCTTGGTATATCAGGACCACTTAAAGAAGTTTGTTCAGATACGTGCATTAAAATCGAAAAGGGCTGAGGAAGTTGATATGATCCAGATAGACATATTTTGTATTTTTGGCGCCCCATCTAAACTACAATCGTACAATGGGCGGGAGTTCGCGAACCGTGTCATTGAAGAGTTATGTTCCATGTGGAATGGCAGCGTGGAAAGAGCAAATCAAGGTATACAAAATATGCTCATGACGTGGATGGACGATGAAAACTGCAGGCGATTGTCAGAAGGTCTGCGATTTGTCCAATTAATGAAAAACAGGGCATACCACGATGGAATAAAACGAGCTCCTTACGCCGCCATGCTTGTGCATGATATTAAAGTCGGCCTATCCACATCAGCTTTTCCACAAGAAACTATTGAGAATCTACGAACCGAAGAAAATCTTGAGAAAGTCGTCAGGAAATATGGTGTAGAAGAACAGCGTCAACAAGAACAAAAAACGAAGACCAGTCTATGGATAGTGGCCCAGAAATAGACAATCCGCAAAAAGATATTACTGAAGGTGACAATATGGAAGACGTCGACAATAATTATAAAGAAAACGCCAATAATATAGAAACTTCAGAAAATCAGACCAAATGTGCAGAATGTGATGAGACAAGTACATCAGGTAATATAAGGTGTGAACTTCGCTTGTGCCAAACAAATATTCAGTCAAACAGAAGAGACGAAAAAATAAATTTAGAAAATCAAGCAAAGAAGATGAAAGCTTTATCTAATTCGAAGTTCCCTCCATGTTCCGTTGGAGATACAGTGAGAGTGAAAATTCCAGGCGTTGATTGAGGGAGGGGCGATTTTAGAAACATTCTCATGACGGTTATCGAGAAAACCGATGACGATTTTTATAAGCTAGCAAACGAGAAAGGAACAATCGAGGAAATGTTTTCCAGGAATCAATTTTCTGTGTGCAGTGAGAAACTTGTAGATCTGGAAAGTGTATCTCCACAAAAGAAGAGCTTACGTCAGCTTGCAAACGAATAATCACTTTTAGGAGGTCAAGGTTATAAACAATGTAACTGTAACACTAAATGCATGATCAATAAATGTAAAGCTATTGGAAATCTTTGCAACTCGAAATGTCACAGCAGCTTGTCTTGTTTGAACAAATAAGTACTCGTGAGTAGATTACCTTTAAGAGAATACAGTTTTAGAATTCTAATTTTTATTTGTAAAATGAGTTTCTTGAATTAAATATGTTTTTCAAACATTAATGGCCTTGTCATTTATGGTACATCCAAATATAACCAAGCGAAAGCGGATAAAACGCGGTTTACCCGGGTAAAGTCCGAAACGTGTACAATTCCAAACATATTCTGGACTTTACCCAAAAGTCTTGGGTATTACGCAGTTTACTCGGGTAAACCTAGGTTTACTCGCTGATCTAACTTTACCCGTAACATACATATACATTTATTTTATTTTCGTTTTGCATGTCTCTCTCTCAAATTTACAAGTTGTCCTGTGAGATTTGCGACAAGAAAAAGACTGCTTGCTTATGTGTATTGGTACCAATGTTTCTGATACTTGAGATTTACTACAAGAGAAAAAATTACCAGCCCCGAAGCTACCGAATTAAGAAACAACACTACCATCTTCCACCACAATGAAACAATGGTCTTGTGGGAAAAGGACCTAAATTAACAGAAAAATAATGTATTTCTTTGTATACTGAAATTATTTTGCATTTCTATACACCTTCGTATCAGGTATTATTAATAAAAATAACCAATTAACTTATAAAATTAAATAAAACAATATTCAGTTTGAACTCATTAATTTTATTTATAAAACATTTTATTTTAGGATTCTTTTATAGCAAGATTAGACATACGAATGTATTTGCAATTCATCCTTCCTGAACTACTTTTGCTTTCGTTTGAAAAACATTAATAATAGCAAATTATCCTCATTATATTCAATATAACATGAGTTAATATTTTAAACCCACTATTACTGTTCATAATGAGAATAGGGTAAACTGACTACTCGATATATTTTTGTCACCTCCTAGTCTTTTTCTCACAATGTATCCACATTGCATTCAGTACTTCCCATCTTTTCAATAGGCACTGGCATTTTAAAATTTAGAAATACCTTATTATTTATTACGTTGTTTATAATATTTTCAAGTCTTGCGTGGCATCAGATATAGGAAGGCTCCAATTATTCACAACTTTTGCTATATCTGTTCTTGAATAATACATTCTCTAAACGATTTTGTCGTTTCAAATACACTTTTGGATTCCAATATTCCACCGTTCAGCTGCTTGCACCTCAACTAATTATTCGATAACGTTTATCTGGTTTGGATCTCTCCTTTCATCAACTAAAAAACTGCGCAAAATACAAAAGAACTGTGAAAAGAATCAAATAAGCATGAAATTTGCCAAAATATAATTATTTACTAGTAGCTACTAAAGTACGGACTATGAATATGACTCATTTAGTAACATGTTAGTAGAGTATTTAATAGCTACTAACGCTGTGACTATAAATAAGGCTGATAGTTTTTACGGTCCAGCCTACTTTTCCATTACTTGGTTATAACAATCTTTCAAGAGTTCGTTATTGGTCAATACAAAACCTGCATCTACATCGGTTTTTCACATTGCTCACCCAGTACCCACGGAAATTGAATGTTTGGACTGGTATAATGGGCTACGATCTGATAGGAATATTCTTCATACAAAGAAATCTAACTCGCCCTAATTATTTGAATTTATTGCAACAACATATTGTTCCTGAAATTCGTCGATTAGCAGGAGACAGATTTGATGATATTTGGTTTCAACAAAGTGGTTTCCCTGCCCATAATTATGGTCCTGTTACCAAGGATTAAATAACACCTCACATATTTGCAGCATATATTTATAGATGAGTCGCAAAGAGCGTTGTTGAATTGATTTATCTTGGTACATTTTAAAATGTCGGGAATTTTACATATACCCCATTTTGGAGTAATGTCCTTGATCACGCATTGATATCAGACACACGTTCAAAGTGTATCTTTTATTAGCCAGACCCTGGAGTTTTCATGGCCCTATTAGTTCTAGAGGATTTGTCTGGAAACAGCACGACAGATAGATAAGCGGGTCAACTTTGGGAAGTAAAATCAAGTGTCAGGCACAGGATTGCTGCTTTTGAAAAATTGGAACGATCAAATTAAAGAACACTCCCGTTCTTTACTGACAATGTGTCCTGTTTTGTTTTGGTGATCAACAGCGATCAAGCTTAAAGTAAAAAGATCTGTCTAAATTCAAAAATCATTTTAGTGTCCAAAAGCACTCTACATGCGCTTATAGTAAAAAAAGTATTTCTACCGAGATGACACTTTTTCTAAACTTTTCTCCAATAATCTAGTACCGTTTTAAAATCAGATTATAAACTATATCCCAACCAAGGATTTTTATTACATGCTTGTTCGTTGAAGATATAGGAATAGTTGACATTTTTGTAATGCTTTATACTACCTATGCTGCAGAAAACGAAAAATAATCACAGAATGTTTTAAATTGAAAAAAAATTATTCATCTAATTGAGAAGAATACTCATCGAACTATTCACATCACCATCTATGAGTATGTACTTGGATTTTATTACAAGGAATGTTAGTCTTAGCTAGACATATTTCGCATGTATATTTCTAATATTATATAGTTGTACACAATGATAGGATCAAAGGTAGGTGGATTCCAAAAACAGTACAGGATTGTTATTCATATTTCAACTTATTATAATTTAGATTAGAATTGATAATGAAAATAATTGAATATACAAGAAAATGATATAAGAATATTGATCAAGAGACAAAAATTATTCATTCATAACATGCGTGTATGAAGGGGTGAAACTGTAATTTGTACTGGGAAAATACCCTAATGTTATATCGGAGCTGATGCAACAAGCTCTGGAAATGGTGGAGATATGGTGTAGGAGGGAATGCCTATGGGTGAACCCTGCAGAAACTGCGCTCATTCCATTCACTAGAAAAAGGAAGCTTGAGACACTAAAACTACCAAGCCTCTTCAATGTGCATCTGTGTCTTAGCCAGTGAAGCATAATTCTGGATGCAAAACTAACCTGGAATTCACACTTACATGACAAAACCAATAAAGGGAAAATGGCCATAATGGCCGCCAAACGGGCGATAGGAAACACATGTGGACTAAATCCATGGATCGTTCACTGGCTGTAAACAACTGTGGTGAGACCCATAGTTACCTATGGAGCCTTAGTTTGGTGGCCAAAAACAGATCAGAGGAAAGCCGAACTGGAGCTATCAAAACTTCAGAGGCTTGCTTGTCTGTGCATAACGGGTGCGATCAGAAGCAGCCCGACTGTGGCAATGGAAGCCATGGGAGTTGGCACGAAGGAACCAACACCCATAGTCATTCCAGTATCACAGATGTTATCACAAACTCGCTTCTTGAAATGAGAAGTGATAACATGTTGGCCACAATTAACTACAACCAACCATACCATATCCACCTAAACTAGGATGGCTTGGATGCATGCAGTCAGGAAGGAACGTTGGTATGGTACACAGACGGATCTGAAACTGACATAGAAACAGGAGCTGGAGTCCATGGTGCCAGACCCAGTTGCAATGACCACGCATCGTTGGGGATGTTTGCATCTGTATTTCAGGCAGAAATTTACGCTATCGACACGTGTTTGCAAATGAACAACAAAAGGGGGTATAGAGGCCAAAAGATCCTCATACTCTCAGATAATCTGTCAGCACCGAAATCTTTAGCATGTCCCAGATCAGATCTAGACTGGTCTGGGAGTGCCTACAAAAACTTTTAACCCTGGCAAACCATAATAAGCTCTTAAGTGGGTCCCGTTATTAGTACCAGTATTAGGAATATCAAAATCTGCTGCAGGTGGTTGTACATCTCGGTGGATTCAAACTAAACATCAGAAGTACTGGAGACACGTGCCAAAACAAATATTAAACCTCAGCAGGGGCCAGATAAGGAAAGTGACGGGAATACTCACCGGTCACTGTACCCTAAGGAACCACATGCAGACAAATAGCATACATAGGGAGAAACCTATCTGTAGGTTGTGTATGGAAGAGGAGGAAACAGCCTCTCACATTATCTTGGAATGTGAAGCACTGTCTCATTGAAGATATAGACTCCTAGGACTAGAGTATCCAAGGGAGGATTTCTCCAAGAAGGACCTAGTGAAAAGACTATTGGGCCTGATAAAGGCTACTGGTCTCTTCACATTAACGGTATAACCAAGAGCACAAAAAGCCTAAAGGCTGAGGTGTCGAGGTCTCTAAGGCCCTGACTGGCGGTGCCGAACCAATCAATCAAGGGGTGAGGAAACATGGCCGATCCCATTCATAAAATTACCAATGGCGTGCGATATTTTATAAAAGTAGTAAAAACATTTTATAATAAGTCTAAAAATACAATAGTTTGGATGAAACATGAAACTGAAAATAGAATATCGATCGATTGTAAAGGGAGTAGTGGTAACACACGCACGCGCTTGCCAATAGCAAGTCAGGTGGCTGCATAGCAACGGGCCGCTGAAAATAGCCCCCCGCGCGCCATTTTAGGTTGCGCGCACGGCCTCGAAAGCGAGTACGTCACTTAAATTTTTTTTTCAATTAGGTACTTAAAGTTAATTGAAAAATCTAAAAAAATTATAGTATAATCTAAACACTTTAAAGAATTGATTCCCGTTGGAATTTTTCATAAAAACAAATTTTTCAATATGCATTATTAATTAACAAAATTTTTTCAAACTTCCTTCATCGTTCTAAACTAAAAAAAATGTTTAAATAATTGCAGAAGAATTATTTCGCTTCGTGGAGCTCTTCCTCTATACATACAAAACAAGATTGCGTCATCAAAGTTTTAAAAATGTTAATACTTTGTAATTTCAGATTTTTCAATTAACTTTAAGTACCTACTTGAAAAAAAAAATTTAAGTGACGCACTCGCTTTCGAGGCCGTGCGCGCAACCTAACAATGGCGCGAGGAGGGCTATTTTCAGCGTTAAATTAAAATTATAAATAATGGAGGTACAGTTTCAGGAGTTGGAAGTTTTTTTTACTAAATTTCCTCCTCTTAAGGGACTATTTTTTTTGTTTAATTGTTTATAACTTTTGGAATTTTTTATGGGCTAATTTAATTATTTGGCACAATGATCTAGACATTATTCCGGATTGAATGAGCTAAACCACATAATTTTAATAAAAGTATGTAGAATTAACACCATTTTAAGCTTATAGACTAGACTACCCAGTTATCGTTGAATACCACCATTGGGATATAGAGGAAATAACAATTTAAGTATATTTAAAGAGTAATATTCATGACAGATCAATAATAAATAAAAATAGGAATAAGCTGCAATATAACTAATAATCTTGTACTGAACGAGTATAAGGAGTGCATACAAACGCAAATTATGAAATATGTACCAAAAATTCTGAAAATTTCTACTAACCTACGTATACATGTACCACGTTGGAACTCTTATAAGACGAGTTGTAATACACAGTTAAAGTGTATGTTCGTAACGTTTGTAATATGTTTCAGATTTGGAAAACAATTTAGAAGAGATCCAAAAGTTAATAATTATTTTTTGTAGATCTTAACGCAAGAAGACTGGAACATGGTTTTATCGAATGGAATGGCCAAGACTTCAAACTGGGCTGCGTTATATTTTGTAGCCCTAATGACTTTTGGAAATTACGTTCTATTTAATCTACTTGTTGCTATTCTGGTTGAAGGATTTAGTTCTGAAAGACATGAGAGAAGAGAAAGAGAACAAAGGGAGTTGGCTAAGAGAAAAATGTCATGCATTATTGAAGCTAGTTTAAGACGAAAGTGTGCGAATAGTAACTATTCTCTATCCAGTTCATCAGACAATTGTTTTCCGGTAAAAATATTTCATTGTCTTCACACAAAGGTTGCTAATTATCTTTATCAATATAAGTTGTGACTAAAAATTTTTAAGTTGTTGAAAATATCATGTGCATATATGCTAACTTGCTTATCAGTGAAACCATTTCTCCAAAAATCGGTATAAAAATAAAATAAAAGTCTATATATACGAGAATATATACAGGGTTTCCAAAAACTCTCATGCCAAACTAAAACTACAGATACTAAGGCTATGGTCCAAAAGTAACTGGTTTGCGGTTTATCATCCCGAAATTAACTAAAAAGTAGTGGTTGCTGAAAATCTGGTTAGTTTTGGAACATGGTTTCCTGAAATATGGTTAATGAACTGTCAAACTAGTAACCAGCCTTAGGAACCCGGTTACTTCTGGTTTCTACTGACATCTGTCATGCATTGTTTATGATATTTATTATTTGTTGATTATTCGACCATCGAAGAGAAAAACAAAACTGATTTCTTGCAAAAACAGGATTTCTTCCCATGTTATTATCAGGAACCAATTTATCCCTAACTAACGACAGCATATGGTCAAAAGTTAGTCCAGACGTTCGAAAATTCTCAGTATAAAAAAATTATTTCTAGCTGCTTACCTTGAATACCCCTTCCAACCCTGTAGTCATCCTCTGAAGACTCTCATCAAAACTTGGCAAAAGAAGGTGGTGAAACACAAAAGCATCAGCCCAATTGTCCATATTTAAAAACAAGTAAAAAATTCCAAAAACTGTTTTTTGAAGTAACAAACAACAAAATCGTTTATATTTTCGTTCCGTAATTTTCCTGGTTTTGTGTCCCGAATACAACTAGATTTTTCAGTTTCATTCTGTCAACCGAAGCGGTTAGCCGTGGTTACGGTTAGTTACTTTCGGACCATAGCCTAAATGTGATTTTATGTCCATCTAACCTGATTTACCTTTAGCCAAAAGGTCCTCCAAAGGGCTCTTTTGAGATGACGCTTGTAAGTCAGTTTCTCAAGCATATCTCAAAAAAACTGCTACCCACAAACTTTAAACTTGGTACACTGTATAATCCTGCATTGATTGTTTACTAGAAACCAGCGTTTTCATTTCCCTAAATTGTATATGTCAATTTCTAGACAAATTAAATCATTATTAGGGTAAGGTTGCCTAAGACGTACCACGGCCTAAGTCGTAACCCGGCAATATCACGCCTGATACTTTATCGAGTACTGTATATTGCGCAAACTCGAATTAGCGATGGACACGATAGAACGATACTTTAATCAGTTGTAACTCGAAAGAAATACAGCACTTGCGCGAACGATATCTAAAACCGTTCTATCGCCAGCTGGAACGAACCTAATAGGTTTGTTCGCGGGTGCAATTCAGAAGCAGTTCAGAGTCTATTCGCATGCGCATTCTAAAAAGTGGCGTTCGAGGTTATGTAGTTCTTAATTTTAAATAATAGTTCGTTGTTCGCGGATCATATCGGATTGGTTTGATATTGATTCGGTTCTCTGATTTTGGTGAGGACTGAAAGTTCGGTTCCACTGCTCATGCGCAATTGCTCGATATGTCAGTTGTTTTCTTATTATAGTTGTTTGTGGTTGTTTCTTTTTTCGTTTGTTGTGTTTATAGCATTGTAAGCAAATATCAAAAAAGAGTCACTTGTTTAGGTTTTGTTTTCGTTCAGGTTCTGAGAGGTGATCTGTCGTTCTGATATCGTTCGCGGTATAATCAGAAAATTTAAAGTTGATTCAGAACTGGTTCGGAATCGGTTTGGATTGTAACCCGCGAACATAGCTAATAAATTAAATTATCCAGTAGCGTCAACCTGAACTATTTAGTCGAGTGAGCAAACTAAACAAGTGGGGGGACGAAGTTTTTTCCATAGTTTTGATTCAAATTTTTCACTCATTTATAAAAATTTTTAGCAGGAATGTGATCCTTATATTTTTCTCTTTACTAACGTCTATCATAATACTTATTTGGCAATAATTTAGTCATATTCAAACGGTAGAACTTCTTAGGTTATGTCAGATTATTTCGTTTTGAACCCCGCTGCTCAAGTCGTACCTGTGCAAAATTCCTGTACGACTTAGGTATTAAGAAAAATGTTTATTTATTTACATATTTCTACCAGGTAATGAATATTATGGCGAAAAGAAAATACAATACTTGGAAGCAGGAAGATATGGACGAAGCTTTACAGAAGCATCGGAATGGGAAAATTGGATTTAATGAAGCTTGTAGAAGATTTAATATACCAAAGCCTAAACTATATGGAAGAGATATTATGCATCATTTGGTGAATTCAGGAAACTTGCGTTCGAGCTTTCTGAAAAATTTCAACTACCTCACCGTTTTAACAAGGAGAAGAGAATAGCAGGCAAAAAGTGGTATTACAGGTTTATGAAAAAGCATCCTACTTTGTCATTGCGTGTTACAGAACCAACCTCGATGGCCAGAAGTAAACGATCTAATGAAACTGCATTATCCACCGTTCACAAATCTTCCAAAGTTATTGCTCAAAAGGGCAAAAGGGGAAACACCAAGTGGATGCAAGTGGAGAAAGCGGTCTGTCTACAATAGGCATATGCGCGATGAATGCAGCAGGTGAATTTATACCACCCACGTTAATATTTAAGCGTAGCAGACTGAATGATGCCTTAAAAAAGGAGCTTCACCAAACACAGCATTTGGTTGTTCAAAAAATGGATCGATAACATCAGAACTTTTTGTTCAATGGCTTCAACATTTTATTAAGTGCACAAGATTAGAAAAAAGTGATCGAAAACAAATTTTGCTTCTACTAGATGGTCATAACACACATACCAAACATTTGGAAGCTATCCAGATGGCTCGCGATTATGGCATAGTAATGCTATCTTTTCCTGCTCACACGACTCATCGCCTACAACCGTTCTTCAAATCATTGAAAAGCTATTATAATGAAGCCGCATCTTCGTGGCTACACTCAAATCCTGGTAGTGTCATAAAACACGCTAACGTTGCAGAGTTTCTTGGAAAAGCATACCCTAGGTCGGGCTGGATCTCCACCAACCGTTTCATCAACACCACCACCAAAAATTACAACGCCACCCTTAGCACCCATAGATTTAACACCGTCCATCGTTCAACCTGGACCTTCCACAATATCACAAGATACTTCACACGATGACAATTGCATTAACAGTTGATGAAATTACGAATAATCAACAAATAAAGTCTCAATTGAATATTTTATCTCCAGCGCCTTGCATAAAAGCAGTAATTAAAAAAATTGAGAGAGGTACTAAGCCAACAATGGAATTGGCTTCAAGTCCCTACAAAAATGAAATAGAAGCCAAGAATAACATAAATAAAAGTATAAAAAGAAACAAGCAAGAACAAAAAAATAAAAGCTAAAGAATCGTGGTTATGCCAACTATGTGAAAAAACATTATCCAGTGTATAAAATGTAAAAGTTGGGTACATGACCTATGGGCTAGGGTTGAAAGCCATAGAAAGAAATATGTTTGTGATATCTGTGTTCAAACTCAATAACTTTCTTTCACATTTTATTTCCTGTGTTATTGTAGCAATTATGTTCGACTTTGTAACTAATGACCAAGGAAAAGTTGATCTCAGACCTGCGTCTCAGACTGAAGTATTTGTATTTTTAGTTATTCATGTCAATGCGTCTAGGCGCCTTAATCGTACCGAAGATTTCAAAGTTTCTATGATTGGTAATAAAAAGGTAACTAAATAAAGATTCAGTAGATATAGAAGATTTTGTACTGAATATTACAGTATCATTTCCTTAGGGGGTAGGTATGACTTAAGCAACCTTTCCTATCCAAAAATGTGCTCTTATTTGAATTCACACAGCTTTCAAGGAAAATCAAATTTTCTTCTTAACCTAACATATCCTTCATCTAAAAAGTGATTCATAATGTTCTGCAAATAAGTAACTGCAGAACAAATGTATGGTTTATGAATAATTTGAAAAATTCTAAACTACTTGCTAACAACCGCTCCCCAAAATATGACAATTTAACTGGGAGTCAGTAGAGCATCTGGAATTTCAATAACCGATATTTCCACCTTTTTAAGACCTGTGAACACGTTTCTTTGTTTTTTATTATCATCCGCACAACATATTCCATCTTTCAATCTTCAATACTAAGGACAATACAGGAGAATCTTATATATCAGCTCTAGAATGGTTTCGACCTGGAACCAGGAAAGCAGCTGCCACTCCCATTATAGGACGTTCTGTAAGATTGGCCCTACTGCTTCATGGCGGAACTAGAAAGAAATACAGAAAAAGATAGGGCATATCTCTGGAAATGCCTTCCAGGACTGAACAGTTCAAAATATCTCCCAGGAAATTCTACCGAAAGAGATCAAAGATTAAGCCTTAGCAAAAACCAGCTAATAATACACTTACTAAGGAAACTTCATTAAGTAGAAGAGGGCGCTTCAAAGAATGAATAATATTAGAAAGTGTGCTTTAACGCTCAACACTCAATTCGCTCATACAAGGAAATTTGTTAGGGTTTTTGGATAGAGGCTTAAAGATCCTTTTGGGGGCCGGAACCCTTTTGGGGTATCAGCTCCAATGTAATATTGGAAGAAATAGACAAGGCCGAAAAAAAGATAATTGCCATTGGAAGGATCTAGTAGGGCTGAGGTAATCAAAGATACTCCTGCCAGATGAGAACAAATAAATTCCTGAGCCAGAGTAAGACTGGTGTCCTAAAAAAGAATAAAAAGCCTAAAAAACTCAAACCAGTAGAGCAAGAAGAATGTAGATTATGTGAAATCGGAGAAGTGCACAACACCTAGGAGACTACTAGATAAAAGAGGGACACTCGCCTGAACTGAAGCCTGTGGAAATCCTAAAATTTTTCCAGGAGATAGGTCTAAAGGAACTACTAGTCTCTGAGACTTTCTTCAGATAAAATGGGGCACAATAGATGTTTTAGGTCCCACTGAATGTCACCCCAGTACCTATACATACAGAGTGAGTTTTAAGTAAGGAACGCATCAATTATCTCGGAAACGGATCGCACAATTTTTATAGATTTTGGTGTGCAAGAATCTTGTGATATGGCCGATATTATGATTGTATTTACATTGTTGTCAGATCTTTCCTTTTTCCGGAATAATAATGAACTTTGTAATTTCAAACGGATCATCCTGTATTTTTTTGCCTTTTGAAATCCTTAAGAAATACTGTAAATAATGAAAATGAGTTATACTCCGAAATTGTGGTATTTAAGTTTAGGGAACATTACCTACATGAAAAATATTCAGTCTATAAAAACCGTGCGATCCGTTTCCGAGATAATTGAGGCGTTCCCTACTTAAAACTTCCTCTGTACATAGGGCTTTTGGAAATCGTGTTGGATTTATAATTCCAATCACAGCAACGAGAAGTATAACTTTAGGATTTGCGTGCTCTCTTCAGAGATTGAGTACTAATGAAAGGAAGGAAATGCGTAGGTATTTAAAGCTCATATTGGATATAACAATCACAGATATTCTCCAACTTCTTCTGACTTGTAGCTCAACGCTTGTAGATCAAAAATAAATCTTCCATTTTTAGAAGGACCCATTTTTAAGTGGGTAACTTGAGATTTTATAATTCTGTTTGTACCACGATTTGAAAACCAATCTATTAATTAATTGTTGATTTGTTACCGATTACAAACCATTATAAATTTTACAGGAATACAAAAATTACTGGAAAACTCCCGAATTAAGAAATCTCAAAAATTTTAATGAACATTCTGCCAGTTGTGACTTTAAGGATATACACGTCAATAAGAGTTGTCCTTACATATACCGTGATCCAAAGTCAAATATTCAAAAAGAATCATTAGCAAAACTTCCAGTTATACAGGTATTTCAAATTTTTTGCTTACATACAAATAGTGACCGAATATAAACTGAATTACTCAAGTACTAATACTGAATAATTCATACATAAACATAATCAACCAAAATACTATTTAGTGAGGAAGAAACGTATCTTTAACACGATAGTTACACTAAAAATACTATAAAGGGGCTAAAATTACACAGTATAGTAAAAGTGTAAAGAAATGTCAATACTTGCTTTGACAAAATAATAAAAAACAAAAAGGACAAAAGGATGGCAGTAAGAAACAGTAGAAGGGATAAGGGACATATGGAGGGAAAAAGAAGTGAGATTTATAGAAATAAATTTAACATAAAACAGGAAGGAATTAAATTAGACAAGGATATTCAGGATCAAACTGACTATAGGGACTATTGCCAAAAATATTTACTTTGGCTTGAATATTATGAAAAGAACCACACATGGTATAAATACGAGGTGTTACATTACTAATTATAAATAACATTTGAGTCAAATCTTCATATTTTAAGGATACAACTGTTGAAATATTCCAAATTAATAATGAAACACCCCGAAGAAATATGATTAGTGTCTGAAAGGAGTATTTTTTGATTATATGTTAACCAAAATCACTGAATTTTTGAAGATAATGAGCATACATTATTTATTTGTTTGTTCACTTTTAGTCATCACCTCCTATTATCACCCACACAGCAGCAACTCCTCAAGATTCACCAAGTATGACATTAAAAGATTTCTCAGAGTTCCACTTTAAGCTAACTCCGAATAATACTTCGTCGGTGAAAGAAGGTTCACTACCAACAATTAACGTAATGACACAAAAAATAGAGGTGAGTTATATACTTTTCCGTCGATCGTGCATTTTTGAGCTACACTATTATACAGTCGAACAAGCGAGAGAAAAGCCGCGAACAGAGGATGCGCTGTAGCGAAAGCATAAGTAGTGGGCGGGTTCCTTTCGTACTTTGCGCATCTCGCGGCTTTTCTCTCGCTTGTCCGATTGTACACGATCATTTATTTATGACCCCTATTAATTAGCTGCTCCCAATTAATTAGCTGCCCCTCTTTCCCTCTCTTTCATAGCCCTGTATCACATTGTACAATTCTTCTGCATTATGTCCAAGTCCCCTTTCTGTCTCCTCTCTTACTTTCTTCCTCATACTCTATGCCTCGGCCTTCCTCCACTTCCAACCCCACTCTTCCAATAATTCCTTTCTCTCTTTCCTTATATCCGTCTCCACATACTCAAGCTTTCCTCATCCTCCAGCACCCTCCATTTACTCACTCTTTTCCCCAGCCATTCATCACATGCTGTTATATCAATGGATGACGAACCCCCGTCACCCCTCACGAAGGTGGGAAGTAGTCCATCATTCAGCACCACCAACCCGTTGGATGTCAACACTTCCTCCAGGATCTCCCCTCTCCTGTCCGTTTTCTTCGCCGCCATACAGGATTCTCAGCATTGAAGTCCCCTGTCACTATTCTCCTTATGATCACCTTTTTTCCTTTTGATCGTCCTCCAATCCCGTCATGCTCCTCTCATATTCTTCCAGTCTGACATTTGGGCTTATATACACACTGTACACCACCATGTGTCCTATTCGCACTACCACCCATCCGTTTCCCTTCCTCACGTCATCCGCCCTCTGTCCATTCCCCACCACTCTTATTCCTGCCTCTCCTGTATCGTCCATAATCCATGGCTGCTTTCCCACATACCTAGCATTTACCTCAGATCCACACACCACATCCACTTCCTTTCTAAAAATCACTTTATCCAATATTTCATGCGCTATCCTGTATTTCCCTAAATTTCTCTGCAACACCCTCCATCCATCCCCTACATTCCTTCTTTCCACGCACTGCTCACCCCTTCCTCCTATTTGACCAGACTCGTCCCCTCTGAGGTGTCCAGAGGGTCCCACCCATTTTTTCCTTTCCCTTTTCCATCGTCTTCATCTACTTCCTTCCTTCCCCTACTACATTCTATCTCCCCTGGCTTATGGCACTATCGTCTAGAGAGAGGAAAATTAAATAAATCCAATATTTCCGCTTTAACCAGTTGTCTTTCATTCAGTTTCAACTTGTAACGTATACATAGAGAAAAAGTTATTTATTGCAAATAAATTTATAACAAACAGTAAGTCTAAATTACATCATTTCAGAATTCAAAATTGCTTGTTCCGCCAAAATTATCTCCACCTCCAACCACTTTCCGAAAATTTAAACATGTAGTAGAAGATCCAAACCGAGTTTGTAAGATAGTAACTTATAATGAAAAGAACGGTTCCAGTACAATGACATTTTCTGAAAAAAATACCCCAGCAATATGCACAAACACCACTAAACGAACTTCAAGTAAAAGTAACTTGCAGTTAGATGGCTCTCAAAAGATGACGTCCAAGTCTGGGTTTAAACGATCGAAAAATATATCTGAATCAGCAGTAGAAGAAATACCATTAAATAATGGCAGACATCATCTTCAACATAGTGTTAAAGGACAAGTAAGTATTTCAAAGTTTCATTTAGAACAGCATGCAGTATAGTCTAAGAGACGGAGAGAAGTCGACGTCCACCCATCTGTTAACTGGACGAATACGACTAAAATGCTTTGCCCTTCGAAGTAAGGTCATGGCTTTTTCCAAATAATTTATATATATATATATTTTCGTTTGAATAAAAAATGGATGAAGCACAGAAAAAAATTATTTGGATTTGGATTGGATTATATATATATATATATATATATATATATATATATATATATATATCGGATGATAGATAATTTAATGATAAACGCCTGCAATGAATCGTTCATGAAAAAGAGTTGCCAGGCTTTGAAGCATCTTTGAAGTTTGAAAATCGGAGCGGGTGCAAATGCGCAAGACAGAAAGGAGAGCTTCCGAAATCCGAAATAGAGAAAGACATAAAATATCAGCTGCGAATGACATGTCCGTTAAATGTAAGAGAGTCCACATGCTTTTTTCATATTTATCGTCAAAAATTATTACGGAAATAATATTTATTGTGCACTAAAGCTGGCTTTTCATGAAGAACGAATCTTCAAGTATGGAAATCTTCAGCTAACCAAACAATTTTGTTGGTTATCACGTGTTATAGTAAAATTAGTGTTATTGTCAATAGGTCCAATGTGATTCTCGACATTTAACAAATGCTGACTTTGTCACAGTGGTGTAGCCCGGGCTGATCGGAAAATCGCCACTCCCCCCCCACCCCATTATTTTAATTATTAGTTTAAAGTTTAAATATTTTATTCAACGGACCTAATGTACATCGTACACGTTATTGAAAGTCAAGATAAACTACTACAGCTTTGGAACGAGCATACATCTAAGGGAAGAAATGGCTTAAGGAACCCACAGGAAGTTAAGAAAATAAGAAGTGTTATTATTTTGTTTGATTGAATATAACTCGCCCAGTGTAAGTTGGCACTTAGACTTTGGACTTCTGAGATGCGCGGTACATGCACGAGACTCACTGAAATGGAGGACCCCAGTCTCTGTTTTGACCGCAAACGGTTAATATAGCAGTAATTCCAGTGGCGTAGTAGTATTATAGTAGTAATTATTATCATTAGTTAGTTTATAAGTGTGGTTTTAGCTTATAGTTTAGTTATAATTATTAGAATGGAGTTTAAAAATAAACCTTTAAATGGTCAATGCCGTGAACTAGTGTCCAATTCATTAAAGTTTATAAAGGGAGAAGCTACACGACAGGAACCCATTATACCTTTGGCCAAGGTAATTATATCAAATTAACCATGTTTAATACAGAAAACATAAGCTTTTGTTTTATTTATAAATTGGTTTCGATCTTCGTTCCAGATGCATATGTCCGTTGAAAATCGACTATTAAATCTGGAGACTATCATGACGAGATGAACTTTGAAAATTTCCAAAAATGGCTAAAAGAACACCTATTACCAAATTTGTCCATGGGAAGTGTTGTTGTACTGGATAATACATCTTACCACAAATTGCGAAATACATGGAAAAGGAACCACTACTAGATCAAGTCATAGATGAGTTTATCATCGACATAGAAGATGATTCTAGTGAGGATGGTGACTCTGATTTTGTTTTTTCTGAAGACAACCATGCTGAAGATGGTAGTTTAACCAGAATTTTAAATTTTGAAGACATCGAAGGAACTTAACTAATTAGCTTAGTGAATAATCTTTTGTTTTTATCTTTTAGGGATTTTTAATTTTCATTCTATTTAGTAATTTATTGTAAGCGTTAATATCTCATTTAAAAACATTTGAGTAAAGTCCGTCCGGAAATATAAGATCCTAACTTTGTAATCTCCTATTAAGATACATAAATATTTGTGAACACCCTATTGTTAAGTGATTATTTATGAACCCACAATTCAGGTAATATACCAATAATTATAACTAAGAATTAAATATTATTATAAATATTTCTCAGCAGCTGACATGTAACTACGACTATGTTGAAGCAAAATGCGAGAGTCGTACGAGAGTAGTCCGCTCAATATATCTATCTGTATTCAAGCAGTGTCTGTCAAAAATGGTCAATAATTGTCAAAACCTGTCAAAAATGCTCAAAAATTGTCAAAAATGGTCAATAATTGTTAAAATTTGGAAAAATGGTCTAAAATGGTCAAAATTTTTGAAAAATTGTCAAAACGGATCAATAATTGTCAAAACTGACAAAATTGGTCAATAATTGTCAAAAATTTTGAAAAAATGGTCAATAATTGTCAAAATTTTTGAAAAATGGCCAAAATTTTCGAAAAATGGTCATTCTATTGTGCATAAGAAGCAAGCTTCTGTCGGTGGTCCGGCGACCGCTCACCTTATTTTTTTTCAATTGAAAAAATTCTAGTGCATGCCGCCCCCTTTTTCATGCCGCCCTGGGCTATGGCTCCTGCTCCACACTACGCCACTGCTTTGTCAATCGCTTGTTAATAGAGCTTGCGCGCTTACATTTACGAACACGTCACGCGCTGTTCTTACGTTATGTCCTCCTCTAATGACCGGCTTTACTTTCTCTGACTCGCGCATTTGTGCTTGTACCGATATTCAAACTTCACTGCTTGTCAGATAGTCAGTCATTAATGGAAATTAATAGGCAATACTACCTAGACACACCCTACATGCCTTAAACTATCTATTAAAACGAAAGCTCAGAAAAAGAATTAATTAACATCGATTTAATTAAAATTAGCCATGAGCAGATTTCGATAGGTAAGACATATCAGACGTATTCGTCTATTTATGAAATTTAATAAAAGATATGTTTCATCCAGTTAACAGATGGGTGAAAGTGGAACAAATTATGACATAACTTGTTTGTACTGGGATTATAACGCCTTGTAGAAAATCCTTGATAGATTGCATTAAATTCAGACAATTACATACTTCTCCGAAAGCCATTCTCGCAATAAATGTCGCAGGTCTATTAGTCCTTCCACTGCTACTCGCAAGTCTATTATGGCTCACACCTATTCATACGTCACCAAACAAATTCAACTTCTTAATAAAGCCGATTAGTTTATTTGGTGTATGATAATCAGATCAAACACTTTGTTTAGTCTTCCTATTGAGGAGAGCCTTTTTAGATACGCTTTCAAAGCCGAACAATTCACACATAAATCAATTTCCGTTAGAGGAAATGCACCTTAAAGTGATAATATTTTACCAAAACGTTGTCAAGATAAGTATCATTCAAACTGGGACGTATTCGTTATCAATCATCATAAAAAATAGAAGAGAATTTTGGTACAAAATTTTGATAGTCATTATAGTTTTGATTTGAGTTTGAATTATTTTCATGAAAATTTCGCGACTGTGGATATTGTTTATTAGTATCATCATTATTATTAATTCTATTTTGTGACCAATTTCTATCATGTAAAGAGCCGTACAATCTTTCGAAATTTTCAAATTCTGTGACATACACCATAGCGTCTTCTAAAGTAGCGGGTTTTCTCAAATCCATGTTATTTTTTAACGATCCGTAACAGCCTGCAATGAAAGTGTTTAACGCGGTTTTATCATATTGATTTATTTGGCAATTTATATCATCGGTATTTACATTTGGATCATTGCTTATTCTTTGAATAACACTACTACGAATTAACTGAAGTCTACTTCCAAAATCTATTAAATGTTCACCTTTGAATGGTTTGGCTCTAATCAACTCTTGTTCCAGACAATCTAAATCCCGTCTATCGGCAAAACTCTGTAATAAGGCAGTTTTTAAACTTGGCCAAGTATTTAATTCTACTCTATCACCTATCATGAAGGCTGCTCCACCTTCCAATTTCTCTTGAATGCATGAAAATTCAATTCAGCATCGTTTAAATGTCTATAAGTTTCTATCAAATGCTCACATCTAGTGATAAATTTGTTCAAATATTCACTATCACCGTTAAATGGTTTAATATTTGCTAATTTAGATTTGAAAAGTCCCAATTCATTAGGAGGAGCCATTTCTATATAATCCATTTCTTCAAATTTCGAAATGTTATTTTCGCTTATTGAAATATTATTAAGTGATTGCAAAATATTATCGAGATTATCGTCGTTCAATTCACTCATAAATAATCGATTTCAGATCGATAAATTCTTAATTACTATCTTTCCGAATTTCAATAAAAGGAATAGGAAAGGCGAGAAAAGGAAAATTTGGCACTTACGTTACAGAAGAACTGGCTACCAAAATCTTCTCCTCCGACTCTTTGTTGGTTCTCGTCCAGCTGTATCCAACCACAAAAGGGGTGAAATAACTGTTCGTTAGAATTCGCGTTTAAAACGTTGAAACGTTAAAATCGTGAAAGTCACTACACTTTTATCGTTCTACAGAAACACCGACAAAAACGGCACACACTGTATGTTTCAAAAAATGAAAAAAAAACTTTCTGATATAGCTCGATACTTTCCACGATTTACGCGAATCCTACTGACTGCGCCAATTATGTATTTCAATCCAAAAACTATCTTTTTAAAAAGAATTTTATTATATTTATTAGAACTTTACTTCAAGAGTATTAAACAAAGAATTAATATTTTATAATATGAAATAATTAAGTTGTCTTGATAAGATAACCAGTTTCTTAGGATGTCATGATATATCCGTGTGGGTGTGTGGGGGAGTGCTTATCTGTGCAGAAGCGATGCATGTAACTGCATGCATGTAAAGGCTGGTTCATGTAAATGCGAATCCGGGAATTACGAAAGCGAAATTCACAACAAATTTTTTTTTTCAATTGATGTAGGGGAAAGTGTGACAGCTGCTAAAATGACACATTTGCTCTATATAGGAAACTAGAAGCGGCATCTCTTATTCGGTAACTGTACTATGTAACAAACATTCTATTAAAATATACTATAAGTTTACAAATCTCTCCAGATTTATTTAACGGTTTTATTGTGTAGGTTATGTTTCAGTGGCAAGAAAGTTTTGTAAGCGTGGATTTTACATTGCTGTTTTTATATAATTCTTCGTGGTATTAAATATTGTGTTGGCATTAATTGTTAAATGTGAACAGTGAACAATTGATTGGTAAGTAGGTTTTTTAATATCAAATTTAACATTATCAATAATAATCTATATTGAAAATGTAACATTGCGTTTAAAATGACATATTGTGGTTGTTGTTAAAATGACATAGTATATCATTTTATACGACGCACAGTACAATTTCTAGTCTTTTTGGTACAATGATTTATATTAATTGTAATTCAATTTTTAATTTTTGGTTTGAAGGTACGTCAGAAAGACTAATAGTCAGTCCTGGGATAAAGCATCTATGCAGAAAGGAGAAAGGGATGGCCAAAAGTATCTAAAGTGTATAACGTTCCCCAAGCAACTCTTAGACGTAGAGCTGCTAATAAGAATAAAAGAGTTAAAGATGTAGAGAAAAGTCTGGGCCGATTTTCAATAACTTTTGATTCCCAAACAGAGAAAGAGTTGGTTTGGTTTGACCACAACCGAAGTGAGACAATTAGCTTATGAGTTTGCGGAAAAAAATAAACTAGATCATAGATTTAACCGTGAAAAAGAATCGCAGGAAAAGAGTGGCTCATAGGATTTCGCAAAAGAAATACCAACATATCTCTACGACGGCCAGAACCCACCTCAGCATCCAGAGCACGAGCTTTTAACAAGCCTCAAGTTTCCAAATTTTTTGAGGTTTTAGATTCTGTTCTGCAAGAGAAATCTATCACTGTTGAGAAGATTTACAATATGGATGAAAGTGGACTGTCCAGAAACATCCGAAAATATTGGCATCAACTGGGCGCAAACAAGGTAACTATATTCCTCCAGCCAAAAAAGATGAACTTTTTGATAAAGCACCTCCGGGAAGTTTAGGTTTGTTGGATGAACTCAGAACTCTTCGCTCAATGGCTGAAACATTTTTGCAAACATGCTTATCCCTCTTCGTAGAATAAAGTACTCCTTCTGCTTGATGTAAGCCATACCTCCTAAGCAGCTGTGTCGTTTTGTAGAGAGAATAACATCATTCTCATGTGCTACCCAGCTCACTGCACCCACCGTATGCAGCCGCTTGATGTGAGTTTTTTTGGACCCCTAAAGGCGTATTACAATCAGGCTTGTACCACAGCTTACCAAGTGAGTGACCTCTTTTCTGCAGCGTATGGTAAAGCAGCCACAATCCAGAATGCATTGAGCGGATTTGCTAAAACATTTAATTCCAACATTTTTCCCGATTACCTTTTTACACCAGCGGACACAACTGATATTGCACTAGAAGATACTCAGGCTGAAACACCAAATCCGTTGGGGGAGCAGCTTCACGATGACAATCAAACAGAAAAAGAAAATCAACTAGATGTCGTTTCTAACCGTCCAAATAATAGTAATGAAGAAGACAATACAGTTCGCAAAGGTGCCATTTTTAGAAATATCCCCACCTCCAAAAGCAATATACCAATCAAGAAAAAGGAATTTAACGAAAAATTACGCACTCCTAACATGTTCTCCGAATCTTGAGGAATTGAAATAAAAAATCAAAAATTGACGCACGGAAAATTAAAAAGAAGATTTCCTGTGACAACTCTAAAGAACAAAACATGTCAGAAGCACATTACATATGAATTTGCGTGATCAAACTACAAAAAAGAGTCCCAAGGCAATAATTGGAGATGAGAGGGATGAAGAAAGTGAACCCTTTCAAGAGACTGATGATGAAGATGATTCGTCTTGCATTTTTTGCAATGGGTTATTTAGGGAATCAAAATCTAAGGAAACTTGGATTCAGTGTATGCTGTGTCAGTTGTGGGCTCATTTGGAGTGTACAGATTTAAAATCAAAGACATTTATTTGTGACTTGTGCAAAATGTTTACTAATATTTTGATACTATGTCATTTTGGACACCCACAGTGTCTAAAATGACATAGTTCAACTAATAACATTTTAGGTCTCGGTTCCATTTATTTTTCATTATATTACGTTTTTCTTTAGGACATTTAAGGATTATTGAAGCTTGCTTCTTATTGCACGACATAGGACTTTTGGGAAGACTAGTGAACTCGTGAAACGTGTGATGTTACGAAAAAGCGTGCGTTACGCGATGACTCATTAGAAAGAGAGAGAGAGATAGAGAGAGAGACGGTATATATGTACTATACATAGTCCATACGTAGTAGTGTGTGAGATGGGGCAACGCGATGCCATGCGCAAGCGACTGTGCGCAATCTCTCTTGCCGCACTGAGCTCGCACACCTATAGGTGTGAAAAATTGTCAAAAACTGTCAAAATTTTGGAAAAATGGTTAATAATTGCCAAATATTTTCAAAAATTGTCAAAAATTTGGAAAAATGGTCAATAATTGTCAAAAATTGTCAAAAACTGTCAAAAACTGTCAAAAATGGTCAATATTTGTAAAAATTCTGAAAAAATGGTCAATAATTCTCAGAAATTTTGAAAAATGGTTAAAATTTTTGAAAAATTGTCGAAAATGGTCAATAATTGTTAAAATTTTGAAAAATGGTCAAAAATTGTCAAAATTTTTAAAAAATGTTCAATAATTATAAAAAACTGTCAAAAATGGTCAATAATTGTTGAAAACTGTCAAAAAATTTTTGAAAAATTATTAAAAATGGTCAATACTTGTTAAAATTTTGAAAAATGGTCAAAAATTGTCAAAATTGGTAGATAATTGTTAAAAATTGTCCAAATTTTTGAAAAATTGTTAAATATTTAAAAAAATGGTCAAAAATTGTTAAATATTTTGAAAAATGTACAATAATTGCCAAAATTTTTGGAAGTTGTCAAAAATGGTCAATAATTGTTAAAATTTCGAAAAATGGTCAAAAATTGTTAAAATTTTGAAAAAATGGTCAATAATTATAAAAAACTGTCAATAATTGTTGAAAACTGTCAAAAATTTTTTGAAAAATTATTAAAAATGGTCAATACTTGTTAAAATTTTGAAAAATGGTCAAAAGTTTTCAAAATTTTTCGAAAAATGGTCAAAAGTTTTCAAAATTTTTCGAAAAATGGTCAATAATTATAAAAAACTGTCAAAAATGGTCAATAATTGTTGAAAACTGTCAAAAAATTTTTGAAAAATTATTAAAAATGGTCAATACTTGTTAAAATTTTGAAAAATGGTCAAAAATTGTCAAAATTTTTTGGAAAAATGGTCAATAATTATAAAAAACTGTCAAAAATGGTCAATAATTGTTGAAAATTGTCAAAATTTTTGAAAAATGGTCAAAAATTTTGAAAAATTGTAAAAATGGTCAATAATTGTCAGAAACTGTCAAAAATGGTCAATAATTGTTAAAATTTTGAAAAATGGTCAATAATTATAAAAAACTGTCAAAAATGGTCAATAATTGTTGAAAATGTTCAAAATTTTTGAAAAATTGTCAAAAATGGTTTATAATTGTCAGTACCTGTCAAAAATTGTCAATAATTGTTAAAATTTGGAAAAATGGTCTAAAATGGTCAAAATTTTTGGAAAATTGTCATGCATATAGAAAGGTCAGTTGCTGTTTGCTATAGGATTACCTACTACCGCCGTCTGACGGCTACAAAATAAAACTTAGTAGATCGTACTGGGAATAATGTAATTCCCAACCTCGCATTCTATTGTGCATAAGAAGCAAGCTTCTGTCGGCGGTCCGACGACCGCTCACCTTTTTTTCATTTTTATTCACCTTTCTGTGAAAATATTTTCAAAATAAAGCGATACAAAAAAATTATGATTTTTTTTATAAAAAGTGTAATTATAGGACACCTTCCCCTACCTGCGAATGTTTTGACAGGATTCTGGGATATTTATTATTTTCACTAAATAAGAAAGATATGTAGCTATAGTATGATTTTTTTAGTTTTGTGATGTAAAGAATAATATAATTAGGTAAATATATTCATACATCTTAATAATTCACTAAAAACTACATAAAACAAACATTCTCATCGCGAACCACTCCGATCAGTGCAAATAACCTAAAACCGACAACAAACTGAAAACGCATGCGTTCACAAAAAGTTCTGCGATATTCCTCAAAATGTTAAAACGATTCCAAGATTCCCGCTTCCCAGATTTCGAATAATGCGAATTCGCAAAAAATTAAATTCGAAATCTGTCAAAATTTATTAATATTAATTTATATCGACCAATGAGAGCGGTCTTCGCATTTACATGAATCAGACTTTATACTCCAATATATTATGGTATTTTCAGCGATCTCAATGTACTGAATATAAAACCAAATAAAAGAACTAAAACAAAACCTTTCAAAAATTGTTGCAGTCACTATTGCATATGGCTTCGTAGATATATCAGTAACAGTCACAAACTGACTCTCTTAACGCCGTTCTAAATGATAATTCTGGTTTTTATACGGTTTCATCTACATATTATAGAATTACGCTGAAGTCAAGAGTATATTTGGCTACATCTTTCCATAAAAATGTATTTTAAGTACGTACCTCTCACCTTGGACGAACGTTCCTCTGCTATATTTTCACATTTATATCTATCGACACCGATCATAAGTAACAGATTGATGCAAGAAGTATTTTTCCCCCTTTTAATTTTTGGTATGTATTTTGCAGAGTCCTATTCCAGCACACTTGAGAAGAAAAAATTGTTTCAAAAAATCACCGACACCGGTAACAAAATTCAGTAAGACCAGTAACGTCAGCACTAAGAAAAATAATACAAATACGTTAAAATTAATAAACAAATCAAGTGAAAGTATGTTACCTCAAATAAATATAGAAACGGGGATTAAGAGAAGAGTTATGAATGAGATAAGTTCGTTAATAGATTCCTCGGGATGTCTTAGGAACAAAGAAAACCACTCTTTGTATTTATTCGCTCCCGACAACAAGTGAGTAAATGACAAATAAAAACATTTTGTTAATTACAATATTTTATTTTACGACAAAAACGTTCCTTCGATATTCAATTATTCCTGGATATTCTATTAATTACAAGCTACAATATTGACAAGTATGCTTAATACATTTTCTACCATTTCCTTGCCTATCATTCCTTTGTATCCAGGAACCCACCTAAAAGTTATCTTCTTGTGGCCGGATTTAAGAGCTTTGGTACGCACTCCCGGGTCCGGACATTTGGGCGCGAAGACACTTGGGCGCAGGTACGTTTGGGCGCGGGTACATTTGGGCGCCTGTAGCGAATATTTATTTTCAAAAACATATTTTTAATAATACAATGCATTATATGACTGTTTATAATATTTTCAAATTTAAAAATATTAATTTGTGAATAAATTCTAAGAATTCTAAAATTCTACGTTAATCTAAAGGCTGAATTTGGATAATTATAAACAACAAATAATCTTTTGAAGAAATGATGTCTTTTTGATGATATTTTAATATTATCACTGGAATTTGAATGCAGTCACAGGATTAAGAGAAGGTAAATGATGGATTATGATGGATTATGATGGATTATTAGAAACAACAAATATTCTTTTGAAGGATTAAGAGAAGGAGGTATATTTTAGGTGAATAATCTTTTGAAGAAATGAGATGTCTTTAATGAACATTTTAAGTACCGCCTATTTTTGTAAATATAAATACTGATGATTGAATCAGTTTTAATCAGTTTGTTTTAATCAGTGTGTGATCAGTTTTTGAAATGGAATTAGTTTCGAAACGTGGTAAACCTTTGTATAGTAGCAATGGCTACTGCTATGTCTTTGACAAGTTAAGTGCTTGTGGAAGAAAAAAATTTTGGCGCTGTGAATTTAAAAATGGAGGTTGTAGAACCAGAATTCATACCATAGATGGTATCATTGTGAATAAAATACATAACCATTCACATGACAGTAATCTGGCGAACTTAGAGAAAAGGATGGTTTGCGATGCAATGAAAACTCGTGCTGCCGAAACGATGGAAGCAACGTCGCAAATTATTAACTTTTGTCTGAATGAAGCCAATTTGTCGCAAGCAGCACAGGCAAATCTACCAAAATCAAATTCTTTAAAATTTAAATTTAAAAATTCTTGGCTGACAGCGGAGCAGAACCACAACGAATACTGTTATTTGGCCGTTAAAAAAAACTTACATGAGGTAAGCGTTTTCCTAAACAGATAATTGTACTTGCAATATATTAAAATTTTCAGAATAATTAAGTTTAAATCAAACATTGGACGGCAATCTATTTTTTACTCAGGGATTTCAACTTATAATTCACTTCCTACAGATATTTAAAAAAATTAAACACATCAAATTAAGATTTATTACATAATAAAGGCCAACCTTTTTTATAAATATAATTATTGACGTTAATTTAGATTTTCTTTTTTTTTGTATCTTCCTTTTTTTATTATTTATTTATTTATCTGTATCCCTCTTATAAACTGTAAGTTTTTTGGGATCAATAAAGCTTATTATTGTTATTATTAACATGATTTATATTTGTTTACAGATTTTGCTTCGTCGATGGGACATTTTCTATTACACCACCATTGTTCTACCAAGTATATGTCATAATGGGTAAAAGATGGGATGGAGTGCATCCCGTAGTTCATGCACTTCTCCCAAACACACAATCAGTAACATATACTAAATTAATATTAAAAAGCCTTCAACCTAACCTACACCCGAAGAAAATCTCCTGCGATTTCGAATTGGCAGCCATCAACGCTTTCAAGGCAGCTTTCCGGTTGTGGAAATAATAGGATGTTTCTTCAATTTGGTGAAAAACATGCGCAAGCATTTGGGAGAGTTGCATCTTCTAGGAAGATACAATACAGACGCTGATTTTGCGCTTAAGGCGTGGATGATTACATCAATATCATTTTTGCCGACGAATTGTCAAATGTGCTACCTCAGGAGCTAGAGTCCCTTTTACAGTGGTTTGAGAACTCTTATATTGGACGTCCGAATAGGAGAGGAAATGGTCGCCGACAGGCAATATTTCCTCCAGAGATGTGGTCAGTACAGAATCGAGTCCTGACAAACACGGATAGGACAAATAACCACGCCGAGGCGGCACACAGGAGGTTGCAATCACAGCTGTTAGTGGACCATCCAACCATTTGGAAATTCATTGACAGCCTTAAAACTATCCAACGAGGCAGAGATGTTGCATATGAACATTTAGTTGCTGGAAACGAGCCATCTTCAAAAAGACGAAAGTATATCCAGGCTGATAGGAGAATAAAATCACTGGTCGAAAATTATCTTAACGGCCCAAATGCAAATATTATACAATTCTTAAGAGGTATTTCAAACAACTATGCCATGCATCCATAGTATCCGGAGTAACCATTTTCCCCTATATGTTGTATATATTTAAAATAAATTTTGTGAATTAATAATCATTTTTTAATTTCTGTAATGGGTCTGTAGTGTTAAATTTTAGTAAGTAACAACTGCGATAAAGGGTTTTTATTGTTCTTAAAAGGTTACAAGCAATTTAGTATAAAAAACTCGATTTTTTGCAGTTTCTGATAGGAAATTGCAACAATATTCATTCATTCAACAATATAAACCATTTAAGCCTGACGCCCAACTGTCCAGGCGCCCAAAAGTCCCGCGCCCAAATTTCCTAGACCGTAGGCACTCCCGCAACATCCTAGATATGATTTGGGGGTATGAAGAGGATTTCAGTGCTGCCTTTTACTGTAGCATTTACAAAATATTGACCCCTGTTCATTAATGATTTTCTATCAATAAACGATTTCAGCATAGGCAAATAAACATGAAACATTTTAAGTTGCAATCATACGTAAAAAATTATATTCAATAATAAGCTGCTGTTTCACCAATTTATTCAAATCCATTTACAAAATAGTACAAAGCTCATAGCATTTACTGGTTTATAGTAATATTTTCAATAAAACACGTTAACTTGTTATTTTTTCAGGTTTAGAACATGCTGTTGTTGGATCGTGAAGCAAAGTTGGTTTGATAATTTGGTATTAATATTTATAGCGCAAAATTGTATTACTCTGGCAATGGAAAGACCAAACATCCCACCAGATAGTCCGGAAAAAATATTTTTACAATCTTCCAACTATATATTTTCTATTGTGTTCGCAACAGAAATGTTTATTAAGGTGAGTAGCTACAAAAATGTGTTCCTTTTATGACCTGGCAGCTATGTATTGCTAAGTATGTGTTCTTTTGATAGAGTTTTGAAAAATTCCGCAGAGTAGGATTTAATAGCGTCAAGATTCACTTGGTTTTTTGACATTATGACCATATTTACACCTGTATATCTATCTAGAATGTTATTGTCACCAATGGAAAACTCCCAGAGGTGGTTATGAATGTCCTACAGGAAGCACTGCGAATTGTGGAGGAATGGTGCCTTAAAGAGGACCTTTCAGTTAATAAAAAAAAAACTAGTTTCTTTTACAAATAGAAGAGTTCTCCCGTTCTCTGTTTTGGAAGGCTCACCTGGAAAAAAATTACTACCGGGGCGACTAGGCTTTTCTGGCAATGCAGAAGAGTTATGGGCAAAACCTGGGGAATACGACCTGAGATGGTTCACTGGCTCTACATAACTGTGATAAGGCCAACGATCACCTATGGAACAATAGTCTGGTGGAGGAGGACAGAAGTGTCCTCTGCAGTTAATATATTGACTGCAACTTGGTATTACTGGGGTAATGAACAGCACGGGAACGGCATCAATGGAAGCCCTTATTGGACTCTAGAACTTTTTATAAGCGCGGAGACAATGATGGCGATTCTTAGGCTGAAATCGGGAGACTTATGGTCCCCGAACAATGTTCGAGAAGGACACACTGATACTACTGCGACATTACTAGACGAACCCATATTTCACATGAGTTTTGATAGCATGACACCAGAGAATACATTCACAGAGCGAATGAATATCATCATCCCATCTAAGGATCAGGTGATGCACCCAGGTAATTCTGGAGAAATTATCTGGTTCACCGATGGCTCCAAAACAAACAATAGCACTGGGGCTGGTATAAAAGAACCTAGAAAGAAATGTTCTTTAGCCTTGGTCGACATAAGACTGTGTTTCAAGCAGAGACGATTGCCACTATAGCCAGTATTGATGAAAATATCAGAAGAGGATATACCGGACAAAAAATTAAAATATTCACTGACCATCCAGGCTCTGCTTAAGGCTATCAGTAATCCAACAACTAGATATAGACTGGTGAAAAACTGCAAAGAATCTCTCAACAGGCTGGAAAGAGACAACAAAGTATATCTGATATGGGTGCCGGCACATGAGGGGACTGCAGGTAATGAAATGGTGGACCAGTTAGCTAAATAAGGCTCTAAAGGAGACTTTATAGGTCCGGAACCGTTTTGTGGAATCACGAAATATTGCATAAGAGATCGGGAACTGGCTAGATAGGGAATACCAATTCAAATGGAGGGTGACACAAGGGCACCTTCATACAAAGAGTTTACTGAACAAGGTAGACAAGGAACTCTCAACCAGGCTACTGAAACTGGGTAAGAGACATTTGAAGACAGTTACTGACCTGGTGACCCGACACTGCACCTTGAGGAAACATCTGTACAAAATGGGCAAAGTTGGTGAACCTATGTGCAGAAAATGTGAACTTGATGATAAAACACCTACTCACATACTCTGCTTCTGCGAGAACTTACAAGAACTTAGACGAAAGCACTTTGGAGAGGAATTAATACAACCATCACAACTACTGAAAATCCCTCCAGTCAATCTAGTGGCCTCTATAGAAGACACGAAGCTTCTGGAATGGTAGTAGATAACATGGGAAATGGTACAAAGATTCAGTTCAAGTACAATATATGAATGAATGAATGAATATCCATTGCAATCATTTCTGCCAGAGATGTAATATATTACCAAAAGACTAACAAAAATTATTTGTTAACGAATCACTGGAACTAAATTGCTAAATATTTTTATCCTTTTTTAGGAGAACATGGTAAATTTTAAACATTTATTGATTTCAGGTTGTTGCGAGTGGTATGTGTTACGGCACCAATGCATACTTCACATCTGGCTGGAATATAATGGACGGTTCATTAGTGATAATTTCGGTTGTGGATATTATAATGTTCCTAATAAACGATACGACTTCTAGAATATTTGGAATATTAAGGGTAAGTTGTACCAACGTCGTAATTACCTGGAACAGCCTAAAGGAAATATACTCCATGCCAAACACATCCAAAAAGGGTAACACGACCTTCTGCTCACTACGCTAAATTGCTCTTGGAGCGTCAGAAATCTGATCTCGAAGTAATCACAGCAATTCCGACTGGACACTGCTCACTCAGATACCATCTCTAACAGATAGACAAAGTGGACAGTGGAACATGCAGATGAGATGGTGGAACAGATTACCTGCAATTGCGGAGTAATTATCCGTCAGCTCCTCAAATACCTGGAACAGGACTACTTAAAGCCTAGATCTCTAGGACTAAAATATAGATGTAGGGTATACACAAAAGATCTTATAGGTCGCAGTGTGGTAATGCTAACCTGTACAATAGACCCCTGTGTAATCTAATGTAAACTAATCAATAATCAAAAGGTTGTGGTATAAAATGTGTTATTTTCCACAATATCAAAATGTGCGAGAATTCAACAATAGTATATTGTGCAATTAGTGCAGAAAATAGGATATTTCGTTACTGTGCTAAGATGTGAGCCTAGGCTCACTAATTATAAGCTCGTTTTAGTATGCTGGTTGCAGGATCTGCGAAATTTAGAAACATGCTACAAATAAGTTTGTTATTTATGTACTGCTGTCTTATTTTCAGGTATTCCGACTATTAAGGTCACTTCGTCCTTTGAGAGTTATCAACAGAGCACCTGGTTTGAAACTTGTTGTACAAACGTTACTATCATCTCTTAGACCAATAGGAAATATTGTACTGATTTGTTGTACATTTTTCATTATATTTGGCATTTTGGGAGTTCAGGTACATATTTTAGGATTATTTCCATTACACTAAGTGCATTTTTGATTGATTATTATACAGATCCGTATTCATGTTAATATACATTAGCTTCTAATTTGAAGCTTCGGTTGAATCTAGAGCAGCGTTTTCCAAACTGTGAGTCGTGCCTCCCTAGGGAGTCATAGCAGTCATAGCTAATATTTAACTGTTTCAGCAGTTCTAGATTGTGTTTTTTATTGTTATTTACGTGATTGATCGCTGATCATAATAGTAAGTAATTTAGTAGTTTTATATTTTAAGAAAAATATAATCACATTTCTAATATTTTCAGACAAATGGACAAGTTTTTGATTGGTTATAAGAGTAAATTCAGTAATAATGAAGATTCTGATGTTGGCACAAGTAGGGAGAATATAAGCAACAAGGAACAGGAAGGAAGAACTTTCATGACAAGAAAATATGATTCATCCTATTTATCGTTCGGATTTACAAGTGTTATATACAGTGCTATTCAAAAGTCCCCTCCCCCCCTCGTATCTTTTGAACGGCTACACTTACATTAATAAAATTTGGAGGGTGAAAATAAAGTGTTGTAAACTTCTCTACGAATGGTAACAGGTGACGTAATAGTAATAGATGACGTCACAGTGCCTCTCTGGCCAATAATTTTAAATAGGACCTTATGGCAAGTGATATCTCGTTTGAAAGGCATCGACATTGGCTACGTAGCCATATTAATTTTGTTTGGGTTTAAACTAATTTTGACGGATAAATTAAATAAATACCAAAATTATTATTTCACATTTAAATATTGAAGATTTTTCAGTCCGCATCTGGTTAGTTGTCAAAAAAATTGACGTTTTTAATTTAATAGTATTTGTTGATTTGCAAAGTTTTTCTAAATAGCTTAAATATTTAATTTTATTATTGTTTAAAGAGACGTTTAAGAGTTTACATAGGCAAAATGGTACGTACTCAAGCCGACAAAGTAGCAGCTATCTTAATAATTGGTGAATCTAGAAAGAATCTCCATGAAGCGGAACGTTTATTTAATGAGAGATACTCAGATCGCCCTATCTCGAGAACTTATTTGAGGGAGCTTCTTCGCAAGTTTGATGCAACAGGTAGTGTTCAAGATGCCAAACGATCTGGTCGACCAACATTTAGTGATGATAAAAAAATTGATATAGTTGCTGAAATGGTAGTAAACTCTACTTCCTCTTCAACTAAAGTTGCGTCTCTCTGTGAAGTAAGTAAAAGTACAGTACAGATAGTGTTGGCTTAAAATAAATTTCATCCATACAAGTTAAAAATGGTGCACCACCTTTCGGATGACGACCCCGACAGAAGACTCGAATTCTGTGAATGTATGACAAATAAAATTAGTCAAAACCCACATTACACAAAAAAAAATTTGTTTTAATGACAAAAGTACTTTTTGCCTCAATGGAAATGTGCATGTTTGGGCAGGTATTTTGGGAAACCACATATTTGGTCCTGTTTTCCTAAATTCAAATTTAAGCGGTGAAGTGTATCTGGAGATGTTACAAAATGCAATTGAGCCGATAATTCTTGAAATTCTGGAAGATCATCCAGATGAATTCGGCCATCTGGAAATAACATTTCAACAAGATGGTGCTCCTGCACATTATTATGGTGCAGTAAGACGTTACCTGGATGAAGAATATCGAGGTAGATGGATCGGCCGGCGAGGTCCTATAAAATGGCCACCTCGGTCACCAGATCTGACACCATTAGATTTTTTTCTATGGGGGTACTTGAAATCCAAGGTTTATACTACGGCACCAGATAGCATTGGCGTTTTGAAAGAAAGAATTATTGAAGAATGCATTGCAATTTCAGCTGACACATTCGAACGAGTACGACAAGAGTTTACGAATATGATGTACCTATTACTGTTGGGAAGTAGACGGAGCACATTTCGAACACTTGCTATAAGAATCCATTGTTGATATTTGCTTAATTAAATTTTAAAAAAATAATTTCAATAATTTTGGTATTTATTTAATTTATCCGTCAAAATTAGTTTGAACCCAAACAAAATTAATATGGCTATGTAGCCAATGTCAATGCCTTTCAAACGAGATATCACTTGCCATAAGGTCCTATTTAAAATTATCGGCCAGAGTGGCACTGTGACATCATCTATTACTATTACGTCACCTGTTACTATTCGTAGAGAAGTTTACAACACTGTGACTGTGACATCACCTATTACTATTACGTCACCTGTTACTATTCGTAGAGAAGTTTACAACACTTTATTTTCACCCTCCAAATTTTATTAATGTAAGTGTAGCCGTTCAAAAGATACGAGGGGGGGAGGGGACTTTTGAAAAGCACTGTATGATAATGTGGAAAAACCAATGTGTTTGTTTTGTTCGAAAGTTTTGGCTGCTGATAGTATGAGACCCGGAAAATTGAAACGACACCTTGAAACTATGCATTCTGAATTCGTTAGTAAACCCCAAGAATATTTTTCCAAAGAAAATTGGATGAGTTAGCTAAACAAAAGCAAACTTTCAAAAAAATGGTTCATATTCCATCAAATGAATTACTAGCATCATATTTAGTGTCTTCTTCTTCTTATCACGCCTACTCCTGCCGAAGGTTGGCGATCCAAATGGCAATTGTAGCTCTGGAAACTGCAGCACGAAGGATTTCTGCAGACGAGCGGTCGAACCATCTCCTTAAATCTTTTAGCCATGAGTTCTGGCGTCTTCCTACTGATTTTTTCCCCTCAACTTTGCCCTCTATTATGAGGCGTAATATTTCGTATTTATCACCTTTCATCATATGACCCAGGTATTACATTTTTCTTTCCTTGATGGTGTTCAGTAGTTCTTTTTGTTTGTGCATGCGTGTAAGTACTTCATCGTTGTTGATCCTTTGTACTCATGAAATTCGCTGCATCCGTCTACACACAATATACATTTCGAAGGCTTCTATTCTCTTTTCCATCTGTGAATTTAGTGTCCAGCTTTCACATCCATAGAGTAGGACAGAGAAGACGTAGCATCTGATCATTCGAGTTCTGAGTTCCAAACTAAGGTCCAGTCTTGTATAAAATTATTTCATACTCATCAAGATTTTTCTCGCTTGCTCAATCCTTGAAAGTTTTTCCCTTTTCGGGTCGCACTGGCTATTGATGCTGGCTCCCAGATATTTTATTGAGGTCACTTGTTCGATTGTTTGTCCCTTTACACGCAGGTGTGCATTTATTGGAGTCTTAGAAAAGACCAATAGTTTGGACTTGGAGACATTGAGATGCAATCCAAACATCTCACTATAGTTCTTGTACATCGTTGGCTATTATAACCGTATCATCGGCGTACCTGATATTGTTTATTGGGGTTCCATTGATGTTGATTCCGCCCTGGACTCCATTCAGAGCTTCTCTAGATATAGTTTCCGAGTACAGATTAAACAGGAGTGGAGACAAGACGCACTTCTTGTAGATTCGCGTGTGGATGATTCTAAGAAAGATTTTCAGGACATGGGACATAAGACTCCGATAGTCATCACATTGTGAGGCGATGGGTTTCTTTGGCAGGGTTACGAATGTTGATTTAAGCCAATCTGACGGTAACTTGCTTGAGCTATATAATTTGTTAGATAATGCTGTTATTAAATCTAGACTTTTACTTTCATTATCTGCAATTAATTTAAGTATTTCAACGTTGATTTTATCGGAACCGGTAGCTTTTCCGTTTTTCTGGGCTTTTATTGCATGAACAACTTCGTCTCTGGTTATTGCTGGAGCCTTTTCATTTAATATGTGATCTATCGGTGGTGGGGAGCAAGGTCTGTCATCATTAAAAAGTGTTTCGATGTATTTTTTCCATCTCGCAAGCTTAGCTTCTACTCCTAGAATTATCTCGTTGTTATCGTCTTTTAAGATTGTTCCTTGATGTTTTCTGTTTCTGTTTGTAAATTATTTCACTTTTTTATGAACATTGAAGGTGTCCTATTTTTCTTGTAATTGTTCTATTTCTTGGCACTTTGTCGGCATCCAGATCTCTTTCACTTCCCGGCACTTTTTCCTTATGATCCTATTTAAACGTTTGTATTCTGTCGGATTTGCCTTGTTTTTCCGTCTATCATTCATGAGGTCTAATATTTCCTGCGTCACCCATTCCTGTTTTTTGTTGGTTGCCGTGAATACAACGTCTTTTTCCTGGATATTTGTTATTTTAGTTTTTATATCATTCCATGTCTTTTCAACATCCTCTTCCCGTACAAATATCTCCTAACCTAACCATTTCTAGTTCTTTTTCAATCTTAGAACGTATCTCCTTCTTTTTCTTGGGGTTATTCAATCGTGCGATGTCTATTTTTTTGACGTTTTTTTCTCTTTTAATTCTCATGAATCTCTCGAGACTAAAGTCCAACACGACAGGGTTGTGATCACTGCTGATGTCTGCTCCAAGGTAGGTTTTTGTAGATTTCATATACCTTTTGAAATTTAGGCTGAGCAAAATGAAATCAATCTGATGCCTGACAATTTTTTGCTCCCTGTCTGCAGATGACCGTCTTCTTGGACGCTGTTTAAAAATATGTTAGCGATTAAAAGGTTATTTTCTACACATAATTGCACAAGTCTGTCTGCCCTACTGTTCCTTTCGCCAAGACCGTATTTAGTGTCTTACAGAATCGCGAAGTGTAAAAAAACCCACACAATAGCAGAAACCTTTGTTTTGCCAGCAGCTATTGATATGATCAAAACAATGTTTGGAGAATCATATGCGAAACAGCTGCGACAAATATCGCTTGCTGATAATACAATTGGCAGGAGAATAAATGATGGATTTGAAGATTTTTGCGACAAATTAGTTTTTCGAATTCGTACTTCAAAATTCGCCATACAAGTAGATGAAGCAGCTAATGTTGCTAAAGAGGCACATTCGATTGCATTATACAATGAACTTTTTAATATAATAGACAGAATTTTTTAATAGATGAGGCTTTTACTTGATGAAGATCCAAACTGACACCATGAAATAAAACAATTGAACGGGTTTGATAAAGTTACTGTTTAAAGTTTAAATTTATGCGCCAGAGATAACATAGAAGCAAATAAAAATCTATTTGTTGAACACTTGGATGGTTTGTTGATTCAATTTTCGAATTATTTTGATGATCTGGACTTAACAAAGTTTGCGTGGATACAGAATCCAATTATCGACGAAAAAGATGATGAATTTGGATTGACCAGTATTGAAAGAAAAAAATTGATTGAATTATCTTGTGATACTACCTTAAAAAAATAATTTCAGTCTGTATCCCTGGTTCAATTTCGGTTGGATCTGGATGCGAAACAGGATTTTCTGCCTTAGATGCAAAGAAATCCAAATATCGAGCTCGTGTAGTTGAAGAAAAAGAGCTACGAGTAGTTATCTCGTCACTAACGCCAAGACTTGATAAAGTTTGTGCTAATATACAACAAAGCACATCCAACTCATTAAGAAACAATAATAAAATGTCGTTATTATTTTGCTATTTTACAATTAAAGCTAACAAGGGGAAATAAAAAATCTTAAGGGATCAAACATTTGGATAAATGAAGACTACCCAAAAACTGTTTTAGAACAAAGGAAATCGTTGGTACCAAAACTAAAAGAGGCAAGAGAGAACGGAAACAAAGCAATCCTAAGATATAACAAACTATTAATAAACGGCATAGTGTGCAACTCAGAAGGGAAAGAAGAAATCTCTGCAGAAGATGAATAATATGAAAAATACGATAATAAGAGAAAAATTAGTCAAAGCTCCCCAGAAAATAAGCCCCTACAAGAACAATTAAAGAAAATAAATAAAACAACAAAAAACTAACAAATGCAGATGAAGGAATTATAAGTAAAGAAGACAATGACGATGAAAAAGGCAATGAATCTGAGGAGTAAACAGGTAGTTTGAAGAAAAATTCTTTGAAAATTGGAACATGGAACATCAGGAGCATAAAAAATAAAGAAAATGAATTAATAGAGGCAGTGAGCAAAACGGGGCTAGATATATTAAGAATCACAGAAACCAAAATGAAAGGCAAAGAAGAAAGGCTATTAAACAACGGACATATGTTAATATACAGTGGAGTGGAACCAGATCAAAGAGCAAAGGAGGGAGTAGGATGTATAATCAAAGAACAGTAGTATATAAGAAGATGGGAGGGGATATCAGAAAAGATACTGAAAATCGAATTAGAATTGGAAGAAGAGAATAAAACAACATTGTTAATGGTTTATGGACCAGGTGAAGATGAAAATAAACAAACTAAAGATTCTTTTTGGGAACAATACTCAGAAATAACAAAAGATATAACAGACAGGCTAATAATAATAGGAAACATAAACGCAAGAGTTGGGAAAAAAGACGAGGAGACAGGAGATACAATCGAAAAATACGGAAAAAACGTTAGAAACAATAATGGGAGAAGATTAATTGACTTTTGCTTAAGTAACAACCTAATAATCACGAACACCTTCTTTAATCATAAGGATATACATAAATATACGAGAGAAGTTATAACCAAACGAAAAATCTATAAAGATGATAAAAAACTCTAACACAAAAGATACGATACGTAACTATAAATTGCAGGAAAGAAAAACAGCTGAAAAGTACATGGAGATAGTAGAAAAAGAAATGGAAGAAGTCACAAAGAATATGAATCAGTACAATTTAGAAAGCCTCTGGAATATATTTAAAACAACAATACTTTCGAATGGGATGGGATCACAACAACCAAAACAAACAAAAAGAAAACTAATTGGTGGAACGAAGAAATAAAACACGAAAACAAAATAAAAAAATATATGGCAAAAATACTTAAGAAATAGAACAAATGAGACATATCTAAAATATAAGAAATAGTTCAAAGAGAGAAACAAAAATGATGGGAAAACTTTGGACATGAAATGGAAAAAGATATGCACGGAAACCAAAAGCTGTTTTATAAAAGTATGGAGACTTTAAGAAAAGGAAAGACTCAGAAATCTCCAAATGTATTGTCTAAAGGAGGGAAAACGTTAGTGGAAGATGAATAGATAATTAAGAGGTGGATGCAACACTTCGAAGACATGCTAAATGTAGATTGGACGAACGAACACGTGGAACATGACATCGAAAATGAAATAGAACAGAATGAACAGAAAAATATTAAAATCGAAGAAATTACAGATTCAATTAGATTATTAAATAGAGGCAAAGCAGCAGGACATGACGGAATAACGGCAGAAATGCTAAAGAATATGGGAAGCAATGGAACTGAAGTCTTGACATGTCTGCTTAACAAAGCAATAAAGGAATCGCGGATACCTAAAGACTGGGAGATAGGAGTAATCCTACCAATTTTCAAAAATGGTAACAATCGTGACTGCAAAAATTACATAGGCATCACCCTATTACCCTATTACCCTATTATCCATAGTTGCCAAAGTATTCCAGAGAATTCTAGACAATAGACTGATAAGCATGATAGATATACAACTCGAAGATTCACAAAGCGGATTTAGGAAAGGAAGAGGAGTACAAGACCATATCTTGACTATCAAACACATGATTGAAAAAAGATACAATAGTAATGTTTATGTTTCGTTTATCGAGGGCAGCAATTTGGAATAGCTTAAGAATAAGAGGAGTCAATAAAAAACTGAGGAAGGAATTTATTACGAAAGAAGGACTAAGACAAGGAAGTGTATTAAGCACTACATTATTCAATATAATATTAGACGGCGTGATTAAAGAAACAAAAGGAAGAGTAAAGAAATTGAATGTAGGGTATAGAAATTTACAACCTGTACACTTAACAGAATGCGCATATGCTGATGACCTAATAATATATTCCAAAAATGAAAACGACCTGCAACAAAATTTAGATATATGGGATATGGCACTTAAGAAGAGAAACTTGAAAATAAACATCGAAAAAACTAAAATAATGGTGATAAAGGAAAAGATGACATAAAAGTTAGGGTAAAATTGGAAAACAAAGAAATAGAACAGATAGATAATTTTAAATATCCGGAAGTTACAGTTCAAAAGGAAGGGAAAAATGATGCAGAAATAAATAATAGAATAGAAAGCGTAACCAAACTGTATTACGCCCTGAATAAGAATCTTTTGAGCAGAATAGTAATCAGTAAGAAAACAAAAGTAAAATTTACAGACTCGTCCTAATGTATGGATTCGAGAGCTGGAATCTTTCCAAATAACAAAAAAGCAGAATACAGGCGACAGAAATGAAATTTTTAGAGAAAATTCAGGGAGTAAAAAAATGGACAAAATACGAAACGAAGATATACGGAAAGAGCTTGAAGTAGAACCTATAATGAATAGTATAGAACGACAACAACTTAGATGGTTCGGACATCTAATAAGGATGAAGGAAAACAGAAAAACCAAGCAAATATGGGAGGCGAACTCAGCACAGAAGAGAGCTAGAGGAAGACAAAAAAAAGCTGGAATGATGAGGTAGTGGAGTGCCTAAATAAGAGGAACAAAAACTGGAAAGAGGCTAGAGAGATAGCACGAAACAAAAAGAAAGGTGCAGAATTTGTTTATAATTAATAGAATTTATACCTTATACCTTCGGGTGGAAACGTTTCGATTATATATGTTATATGTATATTATTTTTCTTTATTTTCCATTAGTTTGTATAAATAAATTTTTTTGTAGTGAAAATGTTTGCGTTTTTGTTATTTTAAGGGGGGGGGTCCAAATGATTCAATATTTTTAAGGGAGGCGGAGTAACATCAAGTTTGAAAACCGCTGAACTAGAGTTTAAAATTTGGCGTCTGAACATTGATATCGTATTTGGCGAATGCGCCCATAACACTAGTGAGAAAACTTATTATTATTAATATTTGAGACTGGAACATCAGAATCAATATCTCGTATATAATATGAACAATCCATTTCAAATAAATAATTTTTCAGCTACTCACTTTTGGTTGTCGATGCTTTTAATCATTCCTATTTATACCGTTTCATTATTTTCTGTACCATTCTCATGCATTTACTTTTTTTTCAGTTATTTAAGGGAACATTTTACTATTGTGTTGGTGAAAATTTAACTGGTATCGAAACTAGAGACGACTGCTCACAAAGAGGCTATGAGTGGAAAAATCAAAAATATAATTTTGATGACTTGGTGCAAGCGTTGATGTCTTTGTTTGTTTTAAGTTCAAGGGATGGCTGGGTTAATATTATGTATACAGGCCTTGATGCTGTTGGACTGGATAAACAGGTGAGACAAAAGTTTAAAAAAATACTTAATCGAAAGCATTTGAAAATATTACGGTATGAAACTCTTTGTCTTCGTTTGGCTCATTCCAACTCACTCAAAAACCCGCGTATATATAGTCTTTATCAACTCTCGAAAATTCTACAGTTTTCTACGCTCGTCGTATGCGTAAACAAAACCTTATTCCAGAATGTTCTCGAAAAGAGCGCAGCCACCAAAATTTAAAGTCTAGAGACAGAACCGGCTTTGAGTTGGTGGCGTCGCAACATTTTTATAGATAATTTTGCCAAGAAACATTTTCAGGTTCAATGTAATCTGGTCAAAACTCTCCGTTTTCGGATTATTTATTAGGTAATTCTGTTACCTTGCTATTGGTATTTAAAGTTGCAGTTTTTCAATTCACGCGGCCATTTTTTCAACACTGTATACCTTCTTCAATCATTTTCCTTGCCCTTATCTGATTATTCCAAAAATCAGAACACGATCTGCTCAGCTGACGTTCAAACAGTTTAACGTTTAACGGAGTAGTAAAGGGGCACAATAGATATTTTAGGTCTCAGGACAGAGTTTCAAATTGTTTACAAATATGTAGGATTAAATCAGCCTCAATTTTGTTGAACAAATTAACTTGAAGACTGAATAATAAGTACTGATAGAAAAAATAAATCTAAACGAAGTTCTACCAACAGCGTGTCACAAGTACAAACACCACTGTCTATACTTTATCCATCCAAGCAACGGAGTGTTCCAAAACAGTATCATGTATAGTGCACGTGATCTCTCGGACGAGGCAGCTTGTACAGAAGCAGTGAATTCTGCCGGCCGATTGTAGTTAAATCCGATTGGCCAGCGTAGGGAGGCAAAGGATGCAAAGGAACATGGTGATCATACTTCAATCACGCATCTATCGTTGTTTGGGTCGCTCTGTTTGTTCGATGGATATACTTTAGGTAACAATCAATTGCTCCTGAAGGCGAATAAGCCAGTCTCTTGGCCAACAGCATTATAATGAAGAAGTTGGTGCTCTGAATATCCTTCAGAGAGAAATACAGAGAAGTTTTAATCGAATTACTGATTTTAAATAAAAAGTAAACATATCATATAGTCAAGGGTAATTTCAGCAAATTGGACCGAAAACCGGTGTCTCCGTCTATAGTTATATGGCAGGATAAAACACTCTGATACAAGATTATTTTCTTGTTCCCTGTACTCGACACTCGAGGTCGATGCTTTCGTTTAGACTATTTTTGGTATTCGAATACTTCCTAGAGAATCGGATGGATTCGAATACATGCCAAAATTGAATACTTTTTATGGCTCCGGTACAAAAGAGCGATGTTCGATATAGCGACTATAAAATCGCGATATTAAAAAACAGCGATAGACAAAATAGCGACATTACAAAAAAGCGATAGTACAAAATAGCGATATAAAAAAGAGCGATATGAAGTAAAAACAGCGATTGTCATCGTCAATGTCAAATTGAAAATATGGAAAGTCTGTCGCAAAAAAATAAGCCTGTTCTATTCCACGAGGGTTATCGTTACCGAAAAGATAAATCGTTTATTGAAACTACTAATTGGAGATGCTGCAATTAATTCTTTAATAGCCGTTTTCCCGAATGACGACCAGGTGGGATGTCATTTTCATCTTTCTCAAAGTCTCTGGAGGAACATCCAAAAAAAGGTATGACTGCTCTCTACAAAGAACGAGATGTAAGAATTTTTTGCAAAATGCGTTTAGCACTAAGTTTCGTACCCCCAAAAGGTGTGCAATTTGCTATGGAAATTATCCAAGAAGATTTTCCCCGTGAGCTGGACCCCATTGTAGCATACTGGGAAGAAAATTGTGTCGGAAGGAGGCTTCATCAGGTCAAACCAAAATTTCAAATTACAATATGGGATGTATACGAGAGGGTGTTAGGGAATCTTCCAAAAACAAACAATTCTATTGAGACTTGGCATAATGCATTCCGAAATGCCCTAGATTGTCAGCACCCAACGGTGCATAAACTGTTAGATCACATTCAAAGCGAGCAAAAGAAAACAGAAGTATTTGTCACGAGATATCGATCAGGCATTAGAGAAGTTGAGGCAAGAAAAAAATATACTATACAAAAAGACCGTTTGAAGAATATTGTTGAAGAATACACATTTAGAAATGTTAAAGAATATCTTCATGCAATTGCTTTAATTTTAGTACTTTAGATTTGTTTAATGGTATTGTTTTTTTGTTTTCTCTCAATTAATAAATGAGTTTATTTATATTTTTTTAAATATGCTTTCCGTTTGGTCATAAACAGTATGTTACATGACAAGTGTTACAAGTGATATTTCCAGCAAAAGTTCGAAAATTGTAGTACAAGGGGCAGCCGAATATTACAATGACCGAGTCTGACATTCATATTCAACCCGACTTTTGTACACTATTTTTCCTGTGTATGTATTTTATCTAATTTTCGTATATGGTCGTAGGAAAAATTGTTTTCTAAATATTACTTTATTAATTTTTTTTGTAGGTCGCCATTTTTAAATATCGCGTTTTTGTACAGTCGCTGTTTTATCATGTCGCTCATTTGTATATCGCTATTTTATTATGTCGCGTTTTTAAATTGTCGCTGTTTTATAAATCGCTCAAATGGGGTCGCTGTTATGGGTCTCGCCATTATGTAGATCGCTCTTTTGTACCGGAGCCACTTTTTATATGTGAACCGAGGACCGAGAAAGCCGGTGATGTCACCACGATGCGCTAGATCAGAGGCTCCCAACCTCCCAACCTGGATTTGCTGCTGGCGACTCCCAATAAATAAATATTGATGTTTCATAGTTTAATAAATATAAAAAAATACAATTTAGTTTTTAGTATTATTTATTTATTTTATTTGGTACAATAGTATAATGCTAAAGTGACGACTGTATCTGCGTAACAAGTTTTAAAACCCTTGGTTGAATGCAAATCAAAGCTAGTCTAATGTCATCCTCAACATTAAGTTTATTTCTGGCCTCTGTTTTAATTTGCAAAATAGTTGAAAACTTTTACAAAGATAGGTGGAAACAAATGGTACTAGTACCCGGAGAGAAAACAAGGGGATATTGGGTTAAGACCGATAAGCGGTTCCTACACCAAAATTCAGTCAGAGTTTTTATTCTGGAATAGAGCACGAGCTGTAGAATCATTTTTAAGATCTAAAAATGCATCCTGCAATTCATCTGGAATTTCGCCAATATCTAAATGGGTATGGAATGGGTTCCTTACAACTGCGGTTTCATGCTCAGACACATCAGGAAAGTAGTGATGAATTTCATTTTCCAGAAATTGAAGGTGGTGATTAATTTCCTTTTTTAGATCCTCCCCAATTCCTGTTACAGGGGCTTCAACTATGCAGCTCATGTTTTCAAACATTGAACTGTTTCCAAGCTTTATTTTTGGTCGCCAGTTTTCAACTTTACAAACAAATGCTTGAAGATTATCTCTAAAATACAGAATGTGCAAGTCCTTTCCCTGGAGTTTTAAATTTAATTTGTTTAACTGACCAAATAAGTCCGATCAATAAGCGACTCTTTGGATCCAAGCTGGGTCAATAAGATGTTGCAAAAAATTCTGCTTTCCTTGCATTTCCAAAAAAAGTTTCAGTTCTCTTATCTTTACGATTATACATAAACTAGTGAAATTTGGGAACTGAATATTTAGGGTTGTAAAGTTCCCTATTAGTGATGATAGATGACGTATTCGTCAAAGATGACGTCACTAAGTCATTGTGTAATTTTAAATGGAACCCTTTGGCAAGCGACACCTCTTTTTGAAGGTATCAAAAAATCTATTCTTTGATAATCTTGTATGTTTTTATGGCAGTCATGACAGTTGGTTGAATAACTAACTATATTATTATGCCAGTTAATGTAACAGAAGAATATGTACTGGCAATAGTGGCAATTTCCTACAAATACATTGTGCCAGAAAGAAGAAGAGTATACATGCATGTTAGATTATAACTTTTTGACTCGAATTCGATTCGAATATTATTCTTTATTTTTTTCGTAAGCATTTCTTCTTAGATATTATTTAGTAATGTATAGTCTCCATTTTTTTGTTAATAGACATGATGACTGATATCGAAAAACTGCTCCACGATGTTTTCACTTATGTAATTTATTGAAAATGTTATTTCCGTAAAAATAAAGGATGCAAGCGAGAAACTCACCTTTTTAAAATATAATTTAAATCTAATTTGCCTGGCCTTTTGGTTTTGTCCAATACGCTAGTCTATGACATCACGCTTTCGTAAACACTTCATACACTTGAGAACTTGCAAGTTAAAAGTTTAATTTGGAAGTGACTTTACAAATTGCCCCATGAATCCCAGCTTTATGTGAAGTTTCATGTAGGACGTTCTTTTCGACAACTTCAAGCTCCCTCGGAAGTCAACACTTTTTAGTACAGTGATTTGCTCGGTCTCTACTATCCCACAGACACAAAAGGCAAGGGAATTTGGTAAACCCAGATTGTTGATCGAGCAACATGCCCAAGATTTTTAAATCACCGCACACTTACCAACCGTGGTCTTTATATTTTAATTTGCAAAGAACCAACTCCAAGCTCTTTAGCTATTGTGAAGCTGAACTGCTTTAAGGTTTCTTTTTGAAGAATCTATTATTTCTTACTTCAAGTTAGCCCAAAAAACCCTTTTTTATAATAAAGTTTTGCGTTTTGCAAACCTGTCGTTCTGGAATTTTTTGAGTATTTTTTTAGTTTTGAGAACACCTAAATACATATAAATCAGTTAAAAACATCCGGGCAGCATTTTTGTTGCAGACTTGTGTTATCTAAGTATTCGTTATATTTTATATAGTGGGGTTCCTACGACCTGCTCATCCCTCATTTCGACCCCCATTTGTCCTTATCTTTCTATTCAACCTTACCAATTGTTCTATCTTTTATAATGTTCTTAATTCCTTCATTCCAGAGATTTTGGGCCTTCCTCGTTTTGATATCCTGCAGGCTCTCCTTAAAAAGTCCATCTCCACGTTATATATCTTCTCTTTATCGCTTCTTGATATTTGCCAGCACCCTGCTCCATTTGTTAGGATGGACTCTACAATGGCTTCATATATTTTGACCGTGTCTAATCTTGTGCTATGCACTCTTTTTGTGCAAATTTCGCTTACGTACGTTATCTCACTTATGTCGTAAATAACTATTATCGAACGCATATATTTATCTGTCAAAAATGCATATATTCGACTCTACTATTAATTATTTATGTACCAGAAATAAACGGATAAACAAATATAAGAATATTTCTCATAGTCATGTTTTATTTTTTATGTTTGGGAGCCTAGTGGCGACCCCCCAAATGTCTCCCGCGACCCCCAAGGGGGTCGCGACCCTCCGGTTGGGAACCATTGCGCTATATTTTAGCATTGTATGGACTTTCGGTAACTTCTTTACAAGATAAAATATCATACCCTACAAATTTGTATTGTTCTTTTATAAATTGAAATAAAAAGATTCTATTATTTAATTGCAGCCTCAAGTAAATTACTCAGAATGGCGGCTTCTGTACTTCATTGCATTTATTCTATTGGTTGGTTTCTTTGTGTTAAATATGTTCGTTGGAGTGGTCGTTGAAAATTTTCATAGATGTAGAGAAGAACAAGAAAAAGAAGAGAAAATTAGAAAAGCTGCAAAGAGGGCACTACAATTGGAAAAACGAAGAAAAAGTAAGTAAATTGTTATCTACATACAAAATTTAAAACAAACGTTGTAAGATTATACTTACATTATTTAACATATTCTAATAAAATACGCTAGGCTATGAAAAATGGACAATGTTAGTTAAAAATTACCGTTAAATAATCCAGTCAGATTCCAAATAAATAATTTGGATTGAAAAACGAAAAAAATAAAGACATTTTGAACCATTTTAAAATGACGTATAAAAAGGTCGAAACACACCTATCAGCACCTCATAGGCACAGCGACTGATCATCAATCATCACCGTCGAGTGGTCAAACTCGACGGTTGTGTATGGGCTCACTTAACGCATCGACACGGGATCAGCACCGCCGCGATACCCGACTATTATAGGCTTCATTTTATATTGTCAGAGATATTGTATTGGCACGCCGTCCGCAAAATATTCTCTCTGAGAAATGTGTTGTGGTTGAGGCGTTGACGTACTTTGTCGGTGCTGTGCTGATGTTGCTAGGTAGGCGCGCTTACATTTAAATACAAATAAGAAATAAAATCTGCTGGTGATGATCAGTCGCTGTTCCTATGAGGTGCTGATATGTGTGTTTCGACCTTAAACCTGTTTTGTGCATTTAGAAATATGCGCAATTTTATATGTTGCCCAGCTAGCTTCTTTATCCACAATTATATGGAGAGAAGGTGGGTCCAGAAGGATTTCCATGGCTACTGACGGTGTCTATAACAGTCTAAATCAGTCTGGAACTGCAAACAATCCCTTAAGCAACTGACTACTAGACACAACAAAGAAACTTTGTTGTGGGTGCATAAAGAAATTGTCGTAAATAAAATGTTCTCGCAAAGGAAAAAGCTTGTACTCCTCTTATTTTGCTTCCTGACTTGTTCATTGTCATGATGACAAGGTCTGCATACGCTTTCAGTTCTACCCGTCGTATATCGAGAGCACGTCATCCATCAAGAGTGACCATAGTAGGAGGATAGTACCACACTCTGTGAGCAGCCACTGGAAAGAATATGCTGCAGTTAACGGTTAGCAATTTTCAAAAAGAGTTAGGTTCTACTAAGGAAATATGATATTTAAAATATGTTTTTTATTCAATATTTGTAAAACAGTAACTCTTGTTTATTATATTTTTTATCTATGCCTACATTTTTTATGCAAAATTTTTTGTTGCAGAAATGAATGAACTGCCATATTACATTGATTATCCGCCATGGAGATTAGAAATTCACAAAATTGTGACATCCAAGTATTTCGATTTGGCAATAGCATTGGTTATAGGTTTAAACGTAATAACGATGGCTACCGAACGATACCACATGCCAGAATACTGGGAATACGCACTCAGGATTTTCAATTATTTTTTCACTGCAGTATTTATTCTAGAAAGTACCATGAAGTTAGTTGCCTTAGGCTTAAAGATGTATAGAAAAGACAAATGGAATCTTCTTGATGTTGCCATTGTGATATTATCAGTAGTGGGGATTGTAATAGAAGAGATAGTGCAAGACCTAAAAATAATACCAATTAATCCAACAATTATAAGAGTAAGTGTAAATTGTGACTCATTTTAAAAATGTCAAGAAATCTATCTCACCCTGTTACTGTGTAAACATTCACTTAAGACCCATGTACGTAGGATTTCTGAAATCTATAGTTTCGTTGCGCCCGCTGGAATAATTGTCCCTTTTGTACACATGCAGTGGTACAACGAAAATGAAAAAATTAATTAACTTACATATTGGATTTAAATTTTTTTTGTGCGAGCAAAACAGAAAGATATATCAGCGTAAAAGACTGCGTCCCAAGCTCCAGATGAATTTATTCGAGAATATAGGACACTAACAGCTACTTTATTTCAGGTTCTTAGAGTAATGAGAATAGCTAGAGTTTTAAAACTCTTAAAAATGGCCAAAGGAATTAGAGCACTTCTGGATACAGTTATGCAGGCTCTTCCACAAGTTGGAAATTTAGGGCTACTATTTTTCCTTCTATTTTTCATTTTTGCAGCCTTAGGAGTAGAATTATTTGGCAGGTTGGATTGTAACGTCACTCCGTGCCAAGGTAAATTCAAATTTCAGTTAGTTACAATGTAAAATCAATGAGGTGTTAAACTTAACAAAAATATGACGTTTCCTCAATGTTATTTTTAATATTTTTATTCTCACAAAGTTTTCACGTCGATTTGAAAATTCAACTTTTGTAAGATTTAAATAGTTCGCCATTTATGCTGTGACGTACATTACCTAAAAGAGAAGTTAGCAGCTACATGATGGTTGACATAGGACCACAATTCTGTCGTCTTCTTTTTTGAAATCGTGATGAAGTATATGTTATATTGCTTTTATATTTAATGACTTAGGAGTTATAAACTTTTTACGAGGCGTTGCAACTGTTGTGTTCGTACAGTCTGATACAAAACAAGATTTATATGATATTGACATTATTCTAACTTGAAAAAAAAATATTAAAATTACCAGTTTCACAACGTCTAGTTGTAATTACACAGAAGTAAGGGTTAAAAATAACTATATTCGACTAAAAAAATATTAACACAATGGTTTTATTTTATTATAATATTGTATATATTATAGACTTTGACAGTTCTTCAAAGTTCAAATTCGATTGGCCTTTTTGTAATTGGCTATTAGTTCATAAAACATCTAATTAGAAAGTTGCTAACTTCATCTTTAGTTATATGACGTATTGGAAGTGAAAGTTGCAAACATTTAGGAATTCTTAATTTCTCCTGAAATATTCGGTTCAAAAAATGTTTAAATTAATTTTTGTAAAGTAGTACCAATCTACTTTAATAAACTACCAAAAGCCGGATATCGGTTTAACACCTCATTGGATTTATCAAATTACCGTATGTATTGACTATTCTATCTAATTTTTTATTAATTTGCAGGTTTGGGTGAACACGCACACTTTCAAAATTTCGGTATGGCGTTTCTTACTTTATTTAGAGTGGCAACTGGAGATAACTGGAACGGTATAATGAAGGATACTCTAGATGATGAATACTGTGATCATAAAGATGACTGCGTTAATAACTGCTGCATTTCTCCAATTATTGCTCCAATATTCTTTGTCATTTTTGTGTTAATGGCTCAATTTGTTTTAGTTAATGTCGTCGTAGCCGTAAGTGTAATTTACATATTTTTATGGCAAATATAAGTATTAAATCTTTGAAATACTGTAAATATAATATCACACTAATTTTAGTAATCCGAGCTTTATATGAAGCGAATTCGAATAACATTTAGTGTGGACAATCGCCTACTTTGTGTGTTTTGACTAATTGTGGAAAATCGATTCCAAAGTTCCAATCAAGAACATTCATAAGATTATTGCATGCTCTCGTATTGAGCTATAATTGTGCATTCTTGGTACATAATTTTTTAGGGGTCGTTGCACAACCATACTAGTTAACTAGGTTTAACCACCGTACATAAACAATGAATAGTAGGCGCTTTCAAAGACATGCCGAAAAACTATCGCTGAAAAACACGTGCACCGTATATACAAGGGTCGCGCGATTTGCACCTCCATAGCTTGACTTGTAGATTAAGTGGGGGGCTGATAAAAACGTAGATACGTTGATAAAAAACTTTTCCAAAAAACAATGTTCGGTACGTTCTAGTCTTTAGTTGGGAACATCAAATTATAATAATAGATAGATCGATCTTTATTTAAATAGGAAACCCTAATATAAATACAAAATTAATTAAAAATACACAATATGAAATTAATTAAAATTTAACAACTAACATTATCAACAAATCAAGTACAATATTTTACATTTAGTTTAACACACATTAACACAAAGAATTTTTAAACAAAAGAAAAACGAAAACTTTGTTAAATCGAAGACGTTATAAAAATTTAGGCAACAACATAAACTATAAATTTTTGATGTGTTCTTTAAGTAACACAAAGCTATTAAGAGTGGTACATTTTTTTATAGATACAGGTAATTGGTTAAACTTGAAGAAGCCTTTAAAAAAAAGAGAGTTCATTGTGCTTTTAAAAACAGTTCTAGCTATATATATGTCATTAAAACCTCTGGTGTTATATGATGAACAGTAGTCAAAATAAGGTTGAATAATAGTGTTGTACACCATGATTTTGGTCTGCATTGACAAGTTTTGAGATATTCTGCTAAAGAAGTACAGCTTTTTAGATATTTTTTTATGGATGTATTCAAAATGACTATCAAAACTTAAAATATTGTCAAGGTGAAACCCCAAATATTTAAGCGATATAACAATTTGAATTTTTTCATTATTAATATTTAAATTTATGCTCTTAATATCAAGTACGCTATATTTATATTTTGTTGTGAAGATCATTGCATTTGTTTTTTTAAAATTCAATTTTAATTTGTTTATTTTCAAATATTTATTCACCTTAACTAGAATAACATTCATTTTCTGAATAGCTACATCCAAATTTCCATCACAACAGCAGATTAAAGTATCACCGGCAAACAGGTTAATGAATTCACACATTACAAATAGGTCAATATCGTTAATATACAAAATGAATAGAAGTGGGCCCAATACAATACCTTGCGAGATCCCCGTATTACTATCCATTTCAGATGATACCTGATCTTTGAAAGGCACTCTCTGTTTACGATGTTCTAAATAATTTTCGAGCCACTCATTCACTGTACCCCCCATACCATATTGTTTAAGTTTAGAAATTAATATTTCTCTGTCTATTGTCTCAAAGGCTCCTTGTAAGTCGAGAAATACAGCTATTATGAATTTATTTTTATCCAAATTACTTTTTATATGGTAAAGTGTAACTTGTAACGCTGATTCACAAGAGAATTTTTTGGGAAAACCTGACTGATTATTAATTAAAATATTATTTTTCGTAATGTGGTCCAATAATTGTTCATAGACAGCGATTTCTAATAGTTTTTCTATAGGAGGTAAAGCATTGATTGGTCGGTATTCTTCAGCTTTATTAGTATTGGGTACTTTTTGTGAAGGTATGATAGTACTAATTTTAAATACATTAGGAATTCTACCTGTAGTGAGGGATGCATTAATTAAACTTAACATAATGGTTTCCAATGGTTTCAAAAACTTCCTTTACCATTCTACAATTCAACGTTTCGTGAAGTGAGAATTTATTATCTAAACTGTCAACCATTTTTCGCAAATCCTGCATGGAAAGTATTTCAAATTTTTCAAAATTTAAATATAGGTTATTATTTACATTATACCACGTTACAGAACTTTCAATACTCTGAACAATACCTTCAATGCTTTCAACAAAATATTCATTAAAACTGCTCGCTATTTCTAGACTGTTTGTTAACAATTTTGTGCCTGCTGTAGTTTCAAAGATTACAGAGTTTGCCATATCTCTGCTTTTATCATTAACTATTTTTTTCAAAGTTTTCCACATTTGTTTGGGATTATTTCTATACCTGTCTATTTTATTAAAATAATACTGTTCCTTTTTTAACTTTTACATATTTACTACCACATTTCTATGTCGCTTATAAACTTTCCATTTATGTTGTTTTTCATTACCATCAATACATTTTTTTAAATCTTTATAAGCGCTATCACGTTGTTTAATTTGATCGTATACCTCAAAATCAAACCACGGTAATTTTGATTTAAAATGGCATGCTACAATTGGTGTTATGTTATTTATTATATTTTCACAATTGACCAAAATTTCCTGATAAATGGCATCAATATCAACAGAATCTAAATTAAAATGACACATAAAAGACTTGTTTTGATCTCATCTATTTTTTGACTACTTAGATTTCTAAACTTTGATATATTATGACCAGAATGATTTTTATCACACAATGATCGGTTATTTTTGGACAATCGTACACACAAGCTCTTATATTATTTTGATTACAAAGCACATAATCCACCAAAGTCTTGCTAGTATCAGTAATACGGGTAGGATTAGTTATATATTGCTTTACCCCATAAGACATTAACACATTTTTAATTTTCTCCCAATAGAAATTACTAGCTAACAAGTCTATATTAAAATCGCCAACTAACACACAACCATAGGCCGTAGAAAATAAAACATCACAAATGTCTTCCAAATCTTCAATAAATTGAGCATTTGAACTGGATGGCGAATGGTATAAACACACCGTAGATTTAAAATCAACTTTTATTAGTTTGCACCAATAATTATCACTCAATTGAAATGTTTTAAAATTTGAGAAATCATAATGTTTGTTGATGTATATTAGAACACCTCCAGTGTGCCTACTCGTTGAGTCACAGCGAACATGACAATAATTTTTAAGTTTTATTTCAACATCTTCAACATCTTTTGTCGTTCTAGTTTCACTCAATAAAATTAATTTGGGATTGTAGCAAGTTATGGTTTCTTGGACTTGATCTCTATTTTTTACGATACTTTGAGCGTTTAGATAAATTATATCGGTGTTTAAAGGTATATTAGGGTTTACAATGTGTTTTTTTGGTTTTGTTTTAAAACGATAGTTAGTTTATTATTTATATATTTAATTGTTTTAGAAGTATCACCGCTATCAATTAGAATTTGCAGTTTAGCTTTAATCGATTTAAAATATTCTTGCTGAGCCCTTGTTTGATCACCAAATATTCTTATGCTTGGAATAGCACTTAATTGTTTATGTTTAAGAACCAATCTAGCATCCTCTTTTGAATTAAGGATAACTTTGATTGGTCTAATATTGTTTTCCAAATATTTTCCCAAACGAAACATTTTTAAATTAGTTTTATCAATATTAAAATTATTTAATATTTTCCCAATAGCTGTTGCATCTTCAGAGTTACGTTCTGCTTGCGTTTTCATTTTTGACTCAATCACATTACAGACAATTATGTTTGAGGCCCGACTTTGCCGCTCAATCATCTCACATATTAGTTCTTCGTTATCATCTCTAGCGTTTACATCGTTACTGGTAACAGAATTTGCAACATCTTTTAAACTGTTGATTTCTAGCTCCAAATTATCAATTTTCGCAAGAAGTTTAGGAATAAGCATTATCCCCTTCTGACAATCCTCACAGTAGAATTTAAGCAATCTCTTACCTTTGAGGTCCATTACCTGTAGTTCTCTGGCGTTCATTCCTGAACAGTCCCTATGTGTCGACCTATTGCAGCTATCACAGTTTATGGTAACCCCATCAGTTGCATTTTTACACACAACACATTCCATTCTAAAATTTAACACTAAACCCACGTACTATATGTAGATGTTTAAATTTTGACGACCAGTTTTTATATAGTTATCTTATAAAAACGGTATTGCCTTTTATTTGCAAACAATTAACACTTTGATCATAAATTCTGCAGAAACTAATAATTATTTTTTTAAAATAGTTAGGTTCATATTTATTTTCACTTGTAAAGATGGCACCTTCCAAAAATCACAATTTTTAATGTATTTTTACCCACTAAAACTGATTTCAACACGGAGACATTGTAAAATACGTGTGTATTCATTCACTTCGATAACTAGATGAATTAAACTATAATCATTGATCAGAATAGCTTTTACTACATTATATGAATAAAATATTTTTAATTCGTCAAAAATGTACCTATTAACGATTAGTTTATACCAAATAAATATAAATAGAATAATACAAATCCACATCTATATTTTTCAGTAACTAGTCGAACTATAGCAGTGTCGCATATTGATATTCTTCTTGTAAAAATTTCCAAACGCTCTACCTCATTTCATTTTATTTGCGTTTTACCGTCCAGGCGACACACAGCTTGTCGATGATATTATCTTTTTGGAAAATCTGGAAGAACCTTCTATTCAGCAAAACGTCATAATTATTGGAGATTTTAATTTTCCAGATATCGTTTGGCCAGTAGTAAATGTTCCTGAAGGTATAAACTTTATGAATTTTGTTCTAAACAGCAATTTAACGCAACTCATACAAGAACCCACCCGCTTTCGAATCAATAACGTTCCATCGACTCTCGACCTCGTATTTACAAATGATGACCAGTTAATATCATCTCTGGAAGTATGTTTTCCGGTAGGAAAATCCGAGCATGCTGTCTTAACTGCAAAAATTCAACTGAACATACCCCTTCCCGGGAAATAACTTAACTATTCGACATTTAAGACAACAGATTATGCCAAAGTCAATCATTCTCTGTCTCAAATCGAGTGGGATGAAGTATTATGTGACTAAAACAATTGTATATCAATATGGAACAAATTTCACTCCATTACAACTCAATGTCTCGAGGAGAATACTACCGAACGAAGAGCATACCGTAACAAACTAAAACCATGGATTAACTGAGAACTTCTACAGATGCTGAAACACAAGCGGAACTTGTGGAAGAAATATAAACAATCTTCTAGTCTCTCTGACTTCCTAACACATCGAAGATTCTCTAACCGACTGAAACAGCAACTATCTAGCTCTAGACAAAGCTATGAAAAAAACATTGTGAACAGTGGTAGCAGCAAAAAATTTTATAAATACATTCGCACATCGCTTTCCTCAAAAGTTGCCACCCCATCTTTACACCAAGAAGATGGAAGCCTATGCTCTGATTAAGAAACAGCTGAAATTCTTGCTTTGTCTTTAGCTAACGTTTTTACGAACGAACCACCTGATGATGTACTACCAGCCTTGTTAGGACCTCGTATCGAAGCATCACTTCACGATATCACCTCTCCTCAAAACATAATTCTAGATCGCCAGTTACATCTTAAAACCGATTCCTCCCCATGTCTAGATGGATTGCCTGCATTATTCCTTAAAAAATGTGCTCACACACTATCATATCCGCTGTCCAAAATCATGAAATCCTCTTTTTCGGAAGGCTGTATTCCATTGTTGCCGACCTAATGGTCGACTTTTTGTTGCGGGAAAATGTAATCCCAAACTTCCAACATGGTTTCGTGAAGGGTCGATCAACTTTAGCCAATTTACTACACTGTACCAACGACTGGTCCAAAGAACTCGATGACAGACATCCTTTAGACACAATTTACCTTGACTTTTCTAAAGCCTTTGACAGAGTGCCAATACGTAGACTATTCTACTAAAGCTCGATCATCTTGGCATAAGAGGTACTCTTAACAAATGGTTTTCAGCCATCCTAACAAACCGGTCATTCAAAGTCAGCGTCGAACAAAAATTCTCCGAGGAAAGAACCGTAACTAGCGGTATTCCACAAGGTTCCGTTCTTGGATCCTTACTTTTCATCGCATATTCCAGCGATCTTCGATACTGCCTGTCAGGCTCAATTTCGGCTTATGCTGACAACATGATACTTTACGGAAATCCCAACATCAGCTATCTAAGTTTGCAGAATGATCTCGATAAACTACAAGAATGGTGTTCCAATTGGTTGATATCTCTGAACATTGATAAGTCGGAAACAATAACCCACAAAATCCGTATTCCATCAGTGGACAGACATTAAGCACGGTCTCGTCACATACCGATCTTGGTTTATTAGTAAACTCGAAACTTGCGTGGAGTGATCATATTTCTCATATTTGTAAACGCACGAACTCTAAACTGTTCCTAATACAAAAAACTTTCTCTAAAGCTTCTTTCTAAACATATTGCAAACTTTACAAGTTTGCTATGTCCGACCCATACTTGAATACGCCGGGCCTTCGTGGTATCCAGATTTAGTTCGAGATCGTGAAATACTGGAAAAAGTGCAAGACGCGCAACCAGATTGTCTTTTGGCCGTGTACGAAGAGAGATTAACCATGGCAAATCTTACAACATTCGAAGAAAGACGTCTCCGAGGTGACTTTATTCTTTCCTTTCGAATTTTGAAATTCGACTTCGGCGACCTTCAATCAGCTTTTCCCCTTCATTTAGACGACCGTCTCCGTGGACACTCCTTAAAGCATAAGAAAGAGCCTTTTAGAACTCGTTATAGGCAAAACTTTATGAGTAACATAATTTTTGATATTTGGAATGGTCTTCCTCAGCAAATAATTAATTCAGAGAATGTTAATAGTTTCAAAAATCAAATAGACTCCTATATTTTCGATCTTTAGTTTTTTTAGGCTTAGTGTCAGTTATTGTTTTATTTATATTCTATAAATTATTATGGGCAAAATAGGACTTGATTCTCTGCCCTTATCATGTAATAATAATAATAATATCTTACAATATACCTAAAAATAGGAAACATGAACGTTAGAAACTATACCATATTGTCGAAGAATTTGTTTTACAAATAAAAACAATGCTAAATAATTGCTTTTTGTGAAAAAATGGAATCCCAAACACAACTCATAAAGCAAAACGAAAAGCAATAATTATAAATTCTGTAATATTTTTTAATTTTTATGTCCCGATTTGCGAATTTAATTGTGTAATATAAACGCATTCCTGTATAGAGAGATGAGATAAGAAATACAAGGATGCGTAAATGATACGTTTTTAAAAAAAAATTACATACTAACTCATTGAAGTTATAAACAATTATATTTTAAAGTTGCGTTACATATTCAACAAAATTTTCGCAAGGTAGATACATTGAGCCCACCAAATAGAAATCTGAAGAAAGTTATTTGTGCCTAATCTCTACCTCAACAACAGTCCACACAACACATTTGCTTCATTTTATTTATAAATATTCCGTAATAATCATAATTAAATAGTTCACAGCAAAGAAAGTCCAGTCTGTATACTATTAACTCCGCTCGTACCATTAGACTACAAAAGACACACGGTATCTGTCTATCGTTCGGCTGGAATCTAAAAATCCCGAAAAGGAGAAGCCACGGAGACCGAGTGAGATAGACATTGCTCTGGGGAGGAGCTTAGAGTAAACCTACTATTCATTGTTTTATGTACAGTACTAATCCAAGTTTATAATCTTCAACGAGTTTAAGTTGTGGGCTGCACCGATAATAATAATTTAACTTCGTTCAGTTAAACTGCCAACAGTCCAAAGTGATGTGACGGACTTAACGGTTGAGCTGCTGACTCAACGGTTGCGTTCAGACAGGATGCTGTCTCTCAATTGTTGAGCATCAGACCCAGCGGCAATTATTTGATCTTTGATACTCAGCGCTGTCAAGGATGACAGAAAATTTATTTTGTCATCTTTGGCGCTGTATAAGGCATGTTTTTTCATTAACTGGTAGATCCAACAATCCACCAACTGCGTTTTTATATTCGTTGGTGGATTTCAGATTGAAGAAATTCATTGTTCATTTATTACTGTTGCATCAACCAAAATTGCAAACCATTCCACCGCTGTTTCGAGGTGGTTGATAAATTTTGTGATTTACAAAATTACAGCTTAACCTCAAAAAGGTAAAGATTTGAAGGGGTTATAGCGAAAAATTAAAGAAATGGACAAATAAATAGAAATCGATTTAGAATCTGATAATAAAGTATTGACTGCAGTATTAACAGCGACAGAAATTGAAGAAATTTCGAGTGGTATCGATTGTCACTTTTCAGATATAATGATGAATGATGTAAACAACAACAACTGCGTTTTTTATGTGCCACTGGTGTCGGTGCAGCGGAGACTATTCTTCATGTTTGGCCCTGTCAAAGTGTTGGGTTGAGTAACGTCGTGTTTGAAAGTTAGGTTATGTTCGCTAACTTTCAGCATACTCAACATGATTGTTTTGTGCTTAGTTCCAGCAGTTGAGACCAGCTGAACGTGCCCATTGATTTGATGCTTTCGCTTGCATGGTTTCATGTATTTGTTTAACCTGTCGCTTGGTATTATGGTTAAGTCTTAAATTTTTCTGTTTGCGATTTTTTGTAATGTGAATGGCAAACAGAAAAGATCTTCCAATATCACCAGCGGTGAATACAGTGGCAAACTTTAAAGACATAATAGAAAATAATAAAACAGGTGATATGTCACCAAATTTGACGGCTTGAATACAGACGTCAAACATGTCAGGTTAAAGTTGGTTTACAGCTAAACTCCATTTTGTACAACATAATATTACCTTAAAGCTAGGTACAAATTTAAGTTTGGCTAAATCTCAGATTGTACAACCGGGCCACAGTACCTATAACTTGCACACGTAAGACAAGCAATTTTTGAAAAAGTCTCTAAAATAACGTTACAACCCTGCGTGCTGCTTTAATAGTCTGTAGATAATATACATTATATACCATTACATTGCAGGTATTAATGAAACACTTGGAAGAATCCCACAAACAACTTGAGGACGAACAAGATTTAGATGCTCAGCTTGAAAGAGAATTTGTCGAAAAGCAAGAAAGAAATGAGAGGGAACTTTATCTTGCCCTTCAGGCGGACCAGGAATGTCAATCACAAAAGAAACAATTGTATAAAGTAAGATTTTAGTTGTTTGTAGTTGTATAGTTTGTATGCAGTGTAATGTAAATATGTATAATTAGTATTCTCTGTAGGTATAAGTGGAAATTAAAAATATATTTTTCTAATGTGCACTTTACTTTCTACTTTCTGTCTAGCTTCTATCCCTATATATGTACAAAAACATCAATTTGTTTTGCGGTTAACCATACAAAATATGGTTATAAGGTTGTTAATTTTGAAATATACATAAAAAAACAAATAATGGCTTTGATGCTATCTAGCAGAAACAGGCTGTCGTTAAATGATAAGGCTCAATTTATGCATCGTTGTTTTCATCATTGTCCTAACTCATAATCGTTGTTATAAGAAATTTGTACTGCTTGGCAAACGAAGGAAGGCCCCTGAAATGCGCAGAAAATAAACAGAGAACTCAGCTGTGTAAAGGGTAACAATAACTCACTATTTTGGGAAAGTACAGTCGGTGAAACAAAATCGGAACTATTGCTTAGGTAATCAGGCAGATTTCGTTGCTATTCTAAATTTTAATACCAAACTATTGTTCTGTAATATAAAATCGACAAAAAAATAATCAGTAGGGCACAGAACCAAAACTAAAACAATCTTAAAAATAATACCTGATTTCAATATTCTCTCTTTATCTGACATTTAATTTTAATTCTCTTTTGAGCATTTTGTAAAAAGTAGAGTTATTTTCATTTCTATTAAACAAATTAGTCGTTTTTCAAACAATAGGTTTTTATTGAAAATTCTTTTTTCTTGACAATATATAAAGTTTTACAATTAGAAAGAACAAAAATTTGAATATTTTGTTGATACAAGTTAAAGTGTGGTTTCCTACAAATTAAAAAAAAAGTAAATTGATTAAAAAATATCGAAATTAAAATAAGCCATTTCTTCTCAAATTATATTATTTAAATTGGAGAAAATGACGAATAATTTGAGGGGAGATAGGGAGGATAGGAATGAAATTTAAAATAAAACCTAATTAAAATTGTTTACAATAATTATTATTAATTGGTTGCTAATTCTTAAATATTAAAAAGTTTGATTATCAGAATATTCATCATTTTCGCTGCCATCGGTGTGTGAATTTGTATCAGATTCTCTATTTAAATTTATAATCAAATCTTCTACATTTTGAAAAGAAAACGTAACATTTTTCTTAGCAGCATATTTTTTCATTGCTGCCTATACCAATTCAACTGGATTCAAATCGGGATGGTAAGGGGGCAATCTTAATACGCTGTGGCCCTTAGAGGTAAAAAGATCATCAATTTCATAAGTCTTGTACCTAGGTTTATGTACTTTTATAATTCTGGTTTGTACATTTTTCCGTCAAATGGAATGTTTCTGGACCTTAACCATTCCTGCATAATAGTTTTTCTTGTTGCAGAGGTTGGTAATGTCTCTTTTAATTTGTTGTGATAGGGCGCATTATCAATAACAACTACACTTCCGGTTGGTAAATTAGGTATTAATTTTTCAGTTACCCATTTTTTGTAATTAGCAAAATTCATATCATTGTGATAATATAATCGCCAGTGCTACAGCTTGACTTCAACCTAACATATGAATTGGGTACGAAACCTGTTTCACCTCCAGCATCAACTATTATGAGAAGAGCGCCTTTGGAAATAGGTTTTTTTGTCCATCATTGGTTGAATCATTTCATCCTTTCAAATGTGTATGAGAAGAAAGGCTGTACGTTTCATCCATGTGAACAATAGGACGCTTTTCTTCTTTATATAACTGCTTTCGTCTTAGAAATTGTATTCTCAAATGTGGAATGGATTGCCGTTCTATTAGGATTGGACGATTATTTTTAATTTTACGCCAACGAAACCCTGCATTATGGATATCTCTCCTCAATGTCTCTTTACTTCCCTGATAGTCCATTTCTTCGCAATATTTTTCATGGATTGACTTCAAAGTTGGTACGCACTTATCTGTAACATGAAAATTTACGATTAACCTCACTATCATGTTCATCAAGCGCAACTGGCAATTTTCTCGAGTTCTTCTTTTTATTGGGTGTTGAAAACATCGGTAATTCACCACTATCAACCTTGTTGCCTTCAATTTTAAATTTTAATTCGCTTAATTGTTTTAAGACTCACACCAGTGGCTGCAGCAACCCGTTCTTGAACCTGATAAACATTTGAATTTTGTATTTCAAGAATAATAAAGAAATGGTGTTATTTTGAAGTAGTTACAGATTGGAATTCATTATAAAAAATATTGTGTTCAAAATAAGTTAAATAACCCAACCTAACCTAATCCAATAATCAAAAATCATATTCTAACTATTCAAATCATTTATTAACAAACCAACACACTTTCGACCCAAATTTTGAAATATTACATATAGAACCTAGATCATTTAAATTAAATCTTTGAGAAGCTCTTGAGATAAATAAAAACAAATATTCAGGTAATTTTCTTAACGACCAAATATATATCAACCATTCCCCCTAATTAAACTTATTTACCTAGAAGATAGGTCAGGATTGATTATTGTGAATGAATTTCCAGGTAAACTTGTTCAATAACTTTTACTAATATTGGTAGAATTTCGTATTTGGGCACTTTTTATACTTTATTTCCATGTAAACATTTAATAATGCTTTTATCAATATTCTTAAAATTCCGTATTTATGCATCGTATAAATTAAAAAAAATTTCATTATACCTTCACTTGTTTGATAAAGCTACTGTGTATGCGAAACGCGTCACACGTTTACATTGAACAGTAGTTCAAATATAATGAAGACTAAAGCAAATTAAATTGTTTTTTTCACTACTAGCCTCTAAAACTAACTTTATTGACTTTCGTTGAGGTAGTAAAGTTGTTCATTATTAACCAAGGTAGAAAAATACAGAGCCTACTTGATTATAACTAAATCTCAATACATTTAACATAATGTGAGGTTAACTTGTACACAGCTGTCATGTCATGTGAAACGGAAGTCGAATATTTAAAAAAATAAAATACCAGTAGTGAAGTAGTGAAAAAAATGCTATATGAGCCACGGGAGAAAAGTGTATTATTGTCGAGGTCCATTAAAGACCGAGAAGCTTCGCGGTCTTTAATGGATCCGAGACAATAATACCTCACTTTTCTACCTTGGCGCATATTTAATATTATTTCATAGCGTTAAATATATTTTTCAATAGAAATTTTGAGTAACTACCTTTTTGCACCAAAGGCTTCAATTGTTTAAAATATTAAGAAGAAGTGGAATCTTAATATTAATAAAAGATTTAGAACTATATTAAAAAATTGAACTCACCTTAGAGATGTTTATTATGGGTGTTCCAGCTTCTGATTCTTGCTTACAAAACTTTAATACATTGTTTATAATTTCACGACTTTGTCCTGTTAAAACTTTATTTTTCACCTTACTAAACGGCATTTTGTTTGGCAAAATCACTTTCGAATAATATATAAACTAAAATATTTCCAACTTTTGTCCGGGACTATACCAACGATACGAATTGCACGAATACAATTTAAAAATGAGCTCTTTGCATTAACTTATAGGTAGTTAGGCTTGTCTAAGGCGCATCAAAATCTAAAGGGTCTTCCTACGTTTGCCAAGCAGTATATTTAAGCATTACAGTTTTAAAAATGACTGGCGATAACCTAGTACCGACATAACACTATTTGCTGTGCTATGCACATGTGCATTGTATGTTTTCTTACCAACTTCCAAGGTCGTGTTTTTACAATTATTGTGATTGGGACTAAAAATTGAAAAGTTGTACCAGGGATGTCTTTCAAGTGTTGCATATAACAACATAGTTGGCGCCAGTCAACAAATATCAAATGTCAGAAATAACTGTTATGTTTAGTTAACTAAACGCCAAAGTTTCAGACCGCTTCGTTTAAAGCTGTTCATAAACTGAATTTTTAAAGTCGATGAGCCTGTCGAAAAATGGAATTAACCCGAGAATATTTTCGACGATTTCTCGTTGGTATGGAGAATTTAAACGTGGAGGGATTGATCTTAGTGACGATCCAAGAACAGGTCCAACAACAACAGCAGTTACTCAGGAAAATGTCGATGCAGTACGTAAGCTGATCCAAAAAGATCATCATGTCACAAAAAAATTACATTAGGAATTATCTGTAAAAAATTAGTTTCTCGTTGGATACCGCATCTGTTGACGAAAGAACAGAAAGCAACAGTCAATTGGTGTAAAAATACTATAAACCGGCTTAACGCAAGAAACTCGAAAAATATATACAAACATATTGCAGCAACTGCTTCTGCGAGAAATTAAAATTACCTAGACGGAAGCACTTTGGAGAGGAATTAATACAACCATTACAACTAATGAAAATCCCTCCAGTCAAACTAATGGCCTTTATAGAAGACAGGAAGCTTCTGGAATGGAAGTAGATGCATTTGTCTCAAAAGCGGGTCATGTAGCAACAATTCCTCAATATCAAAGAACTGTTACAGCTGATTGGTACATATAGATTTGTTTGCCGAAAGTAATTGCCGAGTTTCGAAAAACCAACCCCCAACAAAGAATGATCCTCTACCAAGACAATGCAAGTTCACACACAGCTCGAATAACAATTGAGTTTTTAAAGCAAGAAAACATCGAATTGTTCGAATTGGGACCATTCCCCGTTCAGTCCCGACCTAAGTCATAACGACTATTTTACTCTTCCAAAAATGAAGAATGAACTGTGTGGTGAAATGTTCTACTCCCTAGAAGATGCATTCAACTATTTTGAATGTACCAACAAGCGACTTGAATAACTGCTTCCATAATTGGTTCCAAAGAATGCAAAAATACATTTTTCTTCGTGGAGAAGACTTTAAAAAACAATATTGTTTAAAAGTTATCTACCATTTTTATCTGCCTCTACATACAAAATATAAAAGACAACCCTCGTATAAATGCTTCCAAGGTTCGATTAAATTTTATAATTAGGACAGTTACAATGATTGTGACTGTGATAATGGCAATGATGCATAAATTGTGCCTAACCGAGTAAAATCAAATCAAAATGAAAATGAAACGTAATTAAAATTTTTTTTCGTCAACTCAATTACAAAAAATCTTGTATGAAAACAAACCTTGTTTTTTTTACACATACAATGCCAAAAAAGACTTTCAATTTGCAACTAGTCATATATGTAGCTATTCTAATTAATGTTGAAAATGTGTTCAATGAATTTTTGTATATAAAAAAAATAAATTACTCCAAGAGTTCGTTCATATCTCAAATGTGGTTAGAATCCAATCAAAGGGTTCAATAGGGCAAGTCCACGTAACATCTGACAGTAGCCCTGAAATAAACAATCGTTTTCTGCACAACACGTGTTTCCTAACAGTTATTTGATTTTGATTTAGTGCTTCTTTCGATGTTGTTTTAATTGCTTAGGTATTTTAAAGGCTATATATGACTGTTTATAATAAAAAGGATCAATAAATAAATACAAAACAACCAAATTACAAATCCAAAACATATCCAAATTATTGTTTATCTTCAGGGCGACTGCCATTAGTGTCAACTTGTCAGTAGGTGGACATGTCCTATGAAACACCTAGTCAAATTGTGGTTTGACGTGGTGTTTTATTGAACCCCTTGGAAAAAATAAATATATCAGATTTACAAAAACATTAGTGAAACTTATTGTAAATAAAATTTCCATTCCACTTCTTTTGGCATCTCAGTAGGCGGTACTAGAGTGCTAAATTTCGCCTTGTATATACTTGTCATCGCATGAAAAAATTTGAGGTTAGGTATCTTGAAATTTTCGAGCAAGCAGCGTTGTCACTACTACCGAAAAGTACGGCAGTGTATGGAATTCTTATAAAATGAACTGAATTTTTCAACTAACTTTATTCATTTGCTTTTATATTGAACTATGGAAACAACTGCCCTCTTCACGCCATAAACATGGAGATCCTGACAACCTGCAGAAAGCTGTTCTCACAGAAACTCTACATTTTCTAAAAAGCTATAGTAAATCAGTGAATAACTTAATTAAAATTACCTATGACTTAATTTTTTTTTATTTAATTGAAAAAAAATATATTCATGCAATTTGCTTCAACAGGTGAGGTAAATAGCAAATATGAATAAATTGGTACAATTTGCATAGGTACTATTTCCCGAATGTTAATTAGATGTTATTTTGAAGGTACATTATTGAGTTTCCGACATTACAGGACTCTCCAAGCAGTTCTATAAGATTATCGCTAAAATTACATACATTTCGCTCATTACTATATTTTGGGCACTCAACAAGAATATGTTTGACACTTAACTGCACTTGGCACACACTTCATATTGGGATGCAGTGGCGGATTTACACATTTGCTGCCACTAGGCTTTTCAAATTTTGCCGCCTCTATCGACCTCTACAATTCGATACCCTAATTGGCAATCATATCAATAACAATTTTTTTAATGTCGATCACATTCCATCACAGCAGGTATGTAATTTTCCCGATACCATTTTGTACATTTTTGTACAACAAAGCTAAGGCATTATGGTTTTCTTGGTTTAATGTAGATCTTAGACAATTTCTCACTCGTTTCCAGCAAAGAAAGCTTGTCTCAACTGCTGTTGCTGGTGAACATAGAGCTATAGGCGAACAGCTAAATATACGTTAGCATAAACGTTTAGCAAATTCTGTTTCCGCAGGAACGAAAATCTTTTCAATGGTCCAGATTCCGGTTTATCAAAATTGGTGGATGTCGTAATGGATACGAGTATAGTTCTTGCATTTATAATGATAGTATTAAAGCATGGGAGTAGCAAATACATATTTATGAAGTCATCCGTGCCTAGTGATGAGCAAAGCAAGAACCAAGACTGTCTTGGTAATAGACCAAGAATGACTTGGTAACGTCTTGGTCTTGGTAAGACAGTTTTGGTAACGGTCTCGGTCTTGCTTGTCCGGTCTTGGTCTTGATCTTGCTAAAATACTTGTAGTCTTGGTCTTGCACATTCAGTCTTGGTCTCGCTCTTGGACTTGCTCAAATAGTTTGTTACTTACTACTTACGTCGTTTTGGAACATTTTCGAGTCTTCTGACTCAACAATTCATATATAGAAATCCTCAACACACAAAATGTTTTGTTTCGACGTAAACATATAATCAAGTAAAGATAAATATTCTCATATATCCTATTTGAAACGAAAGTTGTAATTTTTAGTTCAGTCTTGCACTGTCTCAGTTTTGGTCTTGTTCTTGTTCATTCGGTATTGGTCTTGCTAGTGCATGTATGATCTTGGTCTTGGTATTGCAAAATCGCAAGACCAAGACGGATTTTGCTCATCACTAGTCCGTGCCCACGCTTCCCTACATATTGAACAACATTTAGGTATATAAATATGATCCGTAGATCACCCTATGAGGTCTTCTGGCCAGCGTCTTTTCAATCTTCTCTGTTCCATTGGATCAGTGTAAAGGTTGGATATTAGTGGATTTTGTTTGTTTTCATTGCGGTTTTTGTTTCTTATGGCTGATGCCTGAATAACTTCATTAATGGATGGAATACCGAGATCAGTATGTAATGTGTGGTTGCTTATAAACCATGGAGCATTGGCTATTATACGAAGTGATTAAGATTGGAACATTTGCAGTATCTTAGTGTTCGATGGCTTACTGCAACCCCATAGCTCTATGCCATATGTCCATATTGGTTTTAGGATGGTTTTGTACATAAGTATCTTATTTTCCATTGTTAACTGTGAACGTCTGCCGATTACTCAGTTCATATTTTGAAGTTTTAACTTTAGTTGTGTTTTTTAGCTTTTGGTTCAAGTGTAGCCCGAGATTTTTGACTTATCTTTTCACTGGAATCGGCATATTGTTTATGGTCAATTGCGGACAGACACTTCGTTGTGTGGTGAACGTGATTTGTGCGGATTTGTTATTGTTGACTTTCATTTTCCACTGATGTAGCCATTCTTGTAGAAGATTTAGGTGGTATTATAGCTTTTCTGATGCTCTTGTAGGGTCTATATCTGAAGACATTATTGGAGTATCATCTGCGAAGGTAGCGATTAGAGTATCGTCGGTAGTTGGAATATCAGCAGTATTCATAAGGTACAGATAAGGGTCAAGGACACTTCCTTGGGAAACGCCTGATTTTATGGGTTGATAATTTGATAAGGAGGTTTGTATCTTTTACTTAGGTGAGATTTGAGTAGAAGGAATATATGATGAGGTAATTTTTGTTTTATTTTAAAAAGTAGTCCTTGGTGCCATACTTTGTCGAAAGCCTGTTGGATGTCTAAAAATGCTGAAGCACATGATTCTTTTTGTTCTAGTGCTTGCTTGATATTGTTCACTAATCTATGACACTGTTGGATTGTCGAATGTTGTTCTCTGAATCCAAATTGATGTATTGGAATCAGTTCTACGTTAGGTGTGATTTCGCTTGTTCTATGTAGAAGGATTCTTTCGAAGAGTTTGGATAGTTGTGGTAGTAGGCTAATTGGCCTGTATGAGCTGGGTTCATGGTGAGATTTTTCTGGCTTCGATAACATGATTATCTGTGCATACTTCCATTGTATTGGATAATGATTAATTTGTAGTATTTTATTGAATATTGTGGTGGTTAGTACGATGGCTTTCCTTGGAAGATGTTTCGATACTTTTCTGGTGATGAGATCGTATCCTGGAGCATTAACAACTGTATTTCTCTGTACGCTTCTGCTGGGGTAATTGCTCTTAGGGGAGTTGATAGTTGGTTGGCAGATTCTAAGTAGGTTTCTACCTCGTCATCTATTATTGGATTATTTGATGGAAGTGGGGTGAAAACTTTAGCTAAGTGTTCTGCAAACGTGTTGCTTTTTCATCATTTGTGTGGGTCTCTAATTTTTTAGTGGCTTTCCATAGTGTATTATCTTGTGGTGATAAGTTGGAGATGTAGTAATTAAAAGTATCGTTTCTGTTTTGACTTAAGGCGTTCTTGATACGGTGGATTAATCTGTCTTATCCCCAGGATTCCTGGTTGCTTGCCATTTTCTTCTGGCTTTCCTTTTCTCACTAACTAATTGCCTTATGTGGAGGGGGATATTGCGTATTACAGCTGTTTCCTTTTGATTTATTGGCGTTGATTTCCAGGCTGCAACTTGTATGATATTTGACAAGTATTCCACAGTTTCGTCGAATTCTTGTGGTTCCTGTATTCTGTGGTTTAGGTTTATATTGGTGTTTATTATATGTTGAAATTGTTCCCAGTTTGTTCTCGTGTTATACAATTTTGGAAGCGGTGTTCTCCAGATAACGTTTGCACATAGTGTTATCAAAATAGCGATGAGATCTGAATCTAAACCTAAATTGCTTTCAATATGAGAGTGTATGTGTGATATGCCCTTAGTTACTGCAAAATCTATTAGGTCCGGTATTTTGTTTAGATCTGTCGGCCAGTACGTTGGCTCTCCAAGGTTTTTAGGTTCAATAGCTGTATGATTTGCACTAAGTTTCTTCCTTTTGGAGTGATTAATCTTGATCCCCAGAACGTGCGTTTGGTGTTCGCCAGCAACTATGAAGTGGGATCTTATTGGTCGTAAAAAGTCACTGTATTCATCTGCAGTTATAGTATGCCTTGGTGGGCTTTATATTGCTCCTATGGTCAGTGGCCATCGAAATGTATTGAGTTTTATTAGACTAGATTGAATTTTGTTCGTAGTGTATGGTTGTAGTTCATGCTGGTCTATGGTCCTTCTTATTATTACTGCTGTGCCTGCGTGTGCTGTACCATCCGAATGATGTGCGTAGTATATATTGTAGTGTGGTATTTTAATTGTACTATGTAGTACAATGGCTTTCTGATATAAGTAGTATATCGATTTTCCTCGTATTTAAGAACAGATTTATTGAAGCTTGCTTCTTATTGCACGACATAGGACTTTTGAGAAGGCTAGTGAACTCGTAAAACGTGTAACCGTTACGAAAAGTCCGTCACGCAACAGTGTTGCCATATTTCTGAAAAGGCTAGTGAACTCGTAAAACGTGTAATGTTACGAAAAAGCGAATAAGAGTTCGTCACCCAACAGTGTTGCCATATTTCTGAATAATCCACTAATCCAATGAAATTTAAATTGAAGCTTGCTTCTTATTGCACGACATAGGACTTTTGGTGAGGCTAGTGAACTCGTGAAACGTGTTATGTTACGAAAAAGCGCAATCTCTCTTGCCGCACTGAGCTCGCACACCTGTAGGTGTGAAAAATTGTCAAAAATGGTCAAAAATTGTCAAAATTTTGAAAAAATGGCTAATTATTGCCAAATATGTTAAAATTTTTGAAAAATTGTAAAAAAATTTTAAATATGGTCAAAAATTTGGAAAAATGATCAAAGATAGTCAAAAACTGTCAAAATTTTGAAAAATTGGTTATAATTGCCAGATATTTTAAAAAATTGTCAAAAATTGTCAAAATTTTTGAAAAATGGTCAAGTTTTTCGAAAAATTGTCAAAAATGGTCAAAAATTGTCAAAATTTTGAAAAAATGGTCAAAATTTTTTAAAAATTGTCAATAATTGTCAGAACCTGTCAAAAATGCTCAAAAATTGTCAAAAATGGTCAATAATTGTTAAAATTATTAAAAACGGTCAAAATTTTTGAAAAATTGTCAAAAATGATCAATAATTGTCAAAAATGGTCAATAATTGTTAAAATTTTTAAATATGGTCAACAATTGTCAAGAATTTGGAAAAATCGTCAAAAACTGTCAAAATTTTGAAAAATTGGTAATAATTGCCAGATATTTTAAAAAATTGTCAAAAATTGTCAAAATTTTTGAAAAATGGTCAAGTTTTTCGAAAAATTGTCAAAAATGGTCAAAAATTGTCAAAATTTAAAAAAAATTGTCAATAATTGTCAGAACCTGTCAAAAATGCTCAAAAATTGTCAAAAATTGTCAAAAATGGTCAATAATTGTTAAAATTTTTAAAAATGGTCAAAATGTTTGAAAAATTGTCAAAAATGATCAATAATTGTCAAAAATGGTCAATAATTATTGAAATTTTAAAAAATTGTCAATAATTGCCAAATATGTTAAAATTTTTGAAAAATTGTCAAAAATGGCAAATAATTGTCAGAGACGGTCAATAATTGTCAAAATTCGTCAAAAATTGTCAAAATTTTTGAAAAATGATGAAAAATTCACGAAAAATGGTCATTCTATTGTGCATAAGAAGCAAGCTTCTGTCGGCGGTCTGACGACCGCTCACCTTTTTTTTCTTTTATGTGGTTCCTTACCCCGTTGGCGTTCCAAGCAGAAATTCTTATAGAATCCGGATGCGCCATTACTTTGCTAATTTATTAATGACGGTGGTAAGCATGCTATTTTGAATGATCAACTGAGAAAATATTGTTTTGAACTCGTCAAGGATATTAGTAAGCTTATCGGTTAAGTCGTTATTTATGTTGTTCACTGCTGTAGCATACGAGAGAGTGGGTATATTCTGAGGGGGTATGTGTAAGATTTGTTGGGACGGCACGGTGTTAGGTATTATGTTTTCTCTCCGAGATGATCTATTGTTTGTTTGTTGATTCGGGTAGCTTTTTGCTCGTAGATCTCTGTAGAGTGAACATCCTTTATAGTTGGCCGCATGGTTCCCGCCACAGAGGGCGCAAGTTGCAGGAGTGTTTCTTGATTTAGCACACGTCTTGCTGTCGTGCGGTTTTCCACATTTGACACAGTTATACGGTTTATAACAATATGATTTGGAGTGTCCATAAGCCTGACATCGTGTACACTGGTCTATATTATTTTTAATTCTGTGCGCTTCCACTCTGATATTAGTATTGATCAGTTTCTCTATGTCGTGTATTTCTTTATTGTTTTTCTTTGGCTGTAAATCGACCAAGAACATCGGTAATGGTTCCTTTCTTACTCTGTGTCTTATATTTATGATGTTTCTCACTTCATGTCCCTATTTTTCGAGTTCTGTTTTGATGGAGAAATAACTAGCTTTATTGGTTCCAACTTAGCTTCGGATCTAATCCACAATTTTTATTGATGTTTTAAACAAAGCTCAGTCATTTGTTTATTCACTATTGTGGGATTATTAAGGTGAGCTTCTTTGTCTGCACGGTCGACTGTTTCATTGCCTCTAATTTGTGTATCCACAAAAACTTGATAATTTTGCTTTTCATTAAATGGGTATTTTCTTTGAGGTTCGTTACAAGCGCTGAATCTGGGTAGATTTGAGTTATGCTTTGAAGTGCACTCAACGAATCTGTTATTATGAGAAACTTTTTTTGATCAGTGCTTGCAAAATTCTGTTGCCTTAAAAATTGCATACAGCTCCCCTGCATATACGCTCCACGTATGCGGTAAAATAAAATATTGTGTCTCGTGTGCAGTAACCACAGCAGCCGAAGTGCTATCGTGAGATTTGGAGGCATCCGTGTAAATATGTGTAAAGTCTTCATAGTTTGAGGATATTCGTAGAAATTATTTTCTAATGAGAAGTTTCTCTTTTGTTATAGGAAGTTAGGGAAAAATTACAGTTAGGAGGTTTAAGTAACCAGGTAGGAAATTTAGGGGAGCCTATCTCAATTCTCAAACTCTGGGAAGTTTATAGCTATTTCACTGCTGATCACATTAATGCCTTGGTAGAAAGGAAGAGGAGTCAAATGTGGTTTTTGAAAAAATATACTTCTGGAGCGATTGGAAAATACATTGTGGTAATCTGGGGTTTTTGGGATAAAAAGTACTTTAGAAGCGTTAGACTAAGATATTCTCTCCTTATTTTAAGTGATGGTTATCCAGCTTCACATAGTAAACTTTCAATAGGACTGGTAGGTTAAGCTCCTAAAAAAATTCGAACTCCTTTTTTGTGGACAGTATCTATTAATTTTAAAGATGATTTAGTTGTAGATGCGTATACTACAGATCCATAGTGTAAACGAGATCTTACTAATGTGCGATATAGCAGGATGAGAGTGTGTGCATCTTATCCCCATTGATAATTTTCCAAAACTTATATTAAGTTTATTCCACTAAGACATGATTTCCTTAATTATTTTGTGTGCGTTCCAATTCAGCCTTTTATCGAAAAGCATTCCCAAATATTTTATCTCTGATTCCATTTGAAGAGGAGTGTTGTAAAGTTCCAAAGATATGACACTAGGCTTCATGGAAAAAACTATATACTTCGACTTCTGTGGAGAAAACGTCCAACCGGTATGATTCACCAATGTCTCCTCTTGGTTAATTGATTTTTGCATATTTCTTTCTATGGATTGTATGTTTCTTCCACTAGTATATATAATTAAGTCATCTGCATATAGTATTTTCCTTTCCAAAAATGTCATCAATTATTGATGCAAGGAATAATGTAACGTTAATTGTTACGTGTTACGTGTTTTGACAGTAGCTCTTGTATATAGCTCCGTTTGCTTTTACTCTAAAAGTTTTGTCTGATAAAATATTTTGAAGTTCACTTTGTTACTACCACCAGCCCAAGTGGTTGATGCAGTTCTTTTTTGTAAATTCAAGTACTTATTGCGAGAGGAATTTAATTTTAGCTAACATTGAATATTATTTATTTTATGTACTGAGAAAATGAACACTGAAAACGTGCGAAAACTAGAAAATATATCAGATATGGATATTGGAGGGACCCTGAAGTTAGTAGTTACAAGCAAGATGGTAAATTTCGTCAAAGCGGTAAATTTCCGATACATTTAATGTTAAAACAATTTAAAAGGAGCGTAACTTTTTATATTTTTATTGAAATAAACTGATATTTTTTTAGGTTATGTAACTAATATTTGCATCCGTATCACAGGCGGAAATCTACGCTATCGACCCGTGTTTGCAAATGAACATCGAAAGATGGTATAGAGGGTGAAAGATCATTATACTCTCAGATATCAGATCGCAGAACTGAAATCTTTAGCATATGAAGAGGCAGACTCACTAGCCCGAGAAGGGGCACGATGTGCTCCCATTTCCCCAGAACCTTTCTGTGGTATAGCGAAACCGCTACAAAAAACAAATAGCAGTACTTAGATTAAAAAAAGTCTCGAGAATGGTGGAACAAGGCGTCAAGAATGAGGTAGGCCAAAGAGTACATCAAAGAACTCTCGCCAAAATTCTCGGAGTACCTACTGAGCCAGGATAGGAGAACAATTAGCTTGGGCTCCTGACAGGGCATTGTAGACTTAACAAACACATGAATAACATCGGATTGTGATATAACCTTAGCACACATACTGTGCTTCTACGAAGTCCTGACTAGGATGAGGTTTTCGACGATAGGGGAGGAAAAACCACAACTCTGGAGGACTTGAGGTTTGGTATTCGAAGTCTAGTAGTAAGGACGAGACTAGTCAAGGAACTCTAGAATAACAGGAGGGCAAACACAATAGCTCTGCAAAGGTCGTAGTGGAGAGGTTCTTAGAAGCACATATGCCCTAAATTTATCTCATCTTATATTAACCATGGCTAACCATAATAGATTAACACGTAAGTGGGTCCCGGGGCACAACGGTATTGTAGTCAATGAAACGGCAGACACCCTAGCAAAACCAGGGTCTGAAACTGCATTCACTAGTCCTGAAACAGTATTTGGTGATACCGAACCTATCAATCAATCAATCAACTAATACTTCATAAAAATGTGGAAAACCGAAGTTCATGATATTCCACTGAACGAGCTTATTATGTGCTTCCCAACATTCATGAAAGCCGGAAAGATTTACTAATCGGTAAGGTCAAATCTGTCCTACCAGAGTTTTTTATTAATTTTGCACACCTCATAACAGTTTGGAAAAAAATACTTTGTACAAATCATTTTTATCGCAACTTGTTTTTGAAGATTATTAAAATTTAATTCTATTATATCCAATTTTTGAAACCTTAAAGCAGTACTTAAATAGTTAATTATTGGTAGGGCGTCAATTTTTTTATAAATTTTCAGGAATACCTTCATAAGATATAACATTTTGTTTTACCTTCTTCAGCATCGTGAACAACGATCTTGTTTTGGGAGTAAAGTTTGTCCAAAATTAATGGCAGAAGCTTACACACTTGTCGTATTTTTTTTTCCTTTGATCAGTATATGTAGGAAAACGAGAAACGTGTCTTCGCTTCTGCATTTGATTTATTGAAATAAATTCCAAAGATTCACAGCCCTGTGACATACACAACAATCTTAAGGTTCGTTCCAACTGGCGATAGAATCGTTCGCACAAGTGCTGTATTTCATTCGTGTTCCAACTGATTATAGTATCGTTCTTAGGACGGTACAAAAACTTTCTTCTGGAAGGGGTCCATCCCTAATTCGAGTTTGCGCACTATACAGTACTCGATACGATTCATGAAAGGTTCCTAAATGCCACTTGGAACAAACCTTTAGTAAGATCTACAACATGCTTGTTTATTCTATAGAAATTGAATGTTAAAAAAATTATAATACTAATACTGGTTCTATATAGCTCAGTAAAAATAGAGTTTTTCAAAATATGTTTAAAAATGCGAATTTTATTGTAACGAAAATAGAGAAACCTAGTATTTAGCGAACATAAATTTCTGATAAAATAAAACAAGATCATTTAGTGCTTACAATTCTTTCCTTTTCCATTTCTCTCTAAAGCTTAAACCTTTTGTAAAAGTCACACTGCCGATTAGTATGTGTTCCACTGCCTTAGGATATACCTGTTAGTTGCATGTAATAGGTTTGATATCCTAGCTAACTGTACTCAACAAGCGCCGGTGTTTTTGTACGGAATATATTATGTACCTAGCTAGAGTAGGTACATAATTTTTCATAGAAATGTATTAGTATTTTATGTACTATAGATATGAAGATAATTTGTAAAGAAGTATTCTAGATATGAGGGTTATCTTTTAATTGTTGCATATAACAACATAGTTGGCACCTATCAACAAACATCAAATGTCAGAATTAACTGTCATGTTTAGTTAACTAAACGCCAAAGTTTCAGACACTGAATTTTTGAAGTTGATGAGTCAGGCGAAAAAAAGGAATTAGGCCGAGAAAATTTCTCGTTGGTACGGAGAATTTAAACGTGGACGGATTGACCTTAGCGACGATCCAAGAACAGGTACACCAACAACGGCAGTTACCCAGGAAAACTTAAACTGATCCAAGAAAATTTACATGTCACATATCGTGAAATTGGAACATAATTGGGCATTTAAAAGACCACAATTCAAAAAATTTTACACTAGGTTAGGATTGTGGCGAGTGGGTCTATAAGGCCCTCCACTGCGACTCGTAACCGTCTATTGTGGCTCTTACCTATTCAGATTTCAGCAAACAAATTCAGCTTCTTAACAAAGCCGATTAGTTTGTTTGATGAATGACATTTCAGGTCCCAGGGGGAGAGAGAGACCCTGCCAAACTTCAGATACCTGATTCGAGCCGCGGCGGGGCAGGCATAAATTATATGCTCTGCTGTTTCATCATCCTCCAGACAGAGACGACAAGTCGGATCTTCCGACAGTACAAGTCTTAGCATATGATGATTCAGATAACAGTGGCCTGTTAAAAGGCCTATTAGACAACGTAGGTCATGCCTGATATAGTCTAACATTTGTTGGAGACATTCTTCGAAGGCTGTATAAAAGCCTTTGAATGAATCAATCCTGGTATATTATGCCAGAAGTCTAAAGCTCTTCTTGCTGTTCAGGTATTTAGTGTTTGTTCGGCAAAGCTTATCGCGATGCCAATTGAAGGTTATGGTCCGATAAAAACGCGGCATCCTCCCTTGCAAGGGAGTCCGCCTTCTCATTTCCATCCATGCCATAATGGCCAGGGATCCAGACCAGCGATACTCTATTGAGTTCTCCTATTGAGGAGAGTCTTTTTTGGCAGTCTAAAACCAGTTTCGACGTTACATGGTAAGAGCTAAGTGCTTTCAAAGCCGCTTGGCTGTCCGTGAAAATTTTTATTGATTTATGTGTGAGATTGGTTTGCTCCAATCTCTCCACACATGAAGCAATGGCGTAAATTTCCGCCTGAAATACGGTTGCATAGGAAATTTCTGTCCTAGGTCTGAGCCCGTATACACCTGCACCAGAGCCTGAGGGTGTTTTTAATCCATAGCTGTCTGCTCTTAATGAATCATCCTTACGGGGGATCCATTCGTCTCTATTTGGAATTAGGACGGTATAAGGCAGGTCGTAGTTTATTGTTGGAGGCATTATGTCAGAGGTCATTCCCAGAATACTATGACTTTCAGTGTCCACTAAAATTCTGCTTTGCTCTGTATAATCCTGTTTTGTGCATTTAAAAATATGCGCAATTTTATATGTTGTCCATCTAGCCTCCCTTTCCAGAAATATATGGAGAGGAGGTAGGTCTAGAAGGATTTCCATGGCTGCTGACGGTGTGGTACTGATGGCACCAGTAATTGCCAGACAAGCCTGTCTCTGTATGCCAGATAGCTTTGCTTGGGCCGTTCGCTGTAGAGTTTTTGACCACCAAGCTATAGCTGCATATTTGTGATCATTGGTCTAACAATCATCACATATATCCAATGGATTTGTTTGGGTCCCAAGCCCCAAGATTTTCCACAGATCCTGCGACAGGTCCACAAGGATAGTCTGGCCTTATGGATAACTTTTTCCAAGTGAGCGTTCCAAGTTAGTTTTGTATCTAGGATAATCTCCAAATACTTTACTTCCGCTGCCAATGGAATAACCTCCCCATTGTAGGAAAGTGCAGGAAGATCCTCCAATTTCCTTTTCCTAATGAAGGGGGCTATTACAGTTCTACCAGGGTTAACAGACATCTGTTCCCTCTGGCACCAACTGAAGACATCATCCAACATATTTTGAAGGATATTATATGCTATCCTTCCTGGCTTTGTCCTTGCCAGGATGACAAGGTCGTCTGCATACGCTTGCAGTTCCACTCCTCTTATTTCGAGAGCGCTAAGCAAGTCATCCATTAAGAGTGACCACAGTAGGTGAGATAGTACTCCGCTTTTTGGGCAGCTCCTGGAAACCTTAAAGCTAATGGCCTCATCCTGAAGAGAAGTAGTGGCTGCTCTATTAGTAAGCATGGCATATATCCAGCCGGTAAAGGATGGTTCAGTACCCTTTTCAGCCAATGCTGAACCAATGGAGGTGGGTAGTGCATTGTCTAATGCTCCTTCGATGTCAAGAAATATGACCACCGCAATCTCCTTGTTGTTAAGGGATGTGTGATTTTCTCAACAAAGTTGTGTAACGCTAAATCTGTTGATTTGCCAGTTTGATAAGCATATTGGTGGATGCTCAGGGGGGAATTATATAAAGCTACCCGCCTGATGTAGCAATCCAGTGCTTTTTCAAGTCCTTTAAGCAGGAAAGATGTTAGGCTAATTGGTCTGACCGATTTAGGGTGTGGGTCTGTGCGGCCCACTTTCGGTATATACCACCCTAGTCGCCAACCAACTGGGTGGTATGTAATTCCACGCCAGACTAGCTCTATAGAGTTTAATGAGGATTGGTAAAAGTAATTCCAGTCCGTTTTACGCTAGAGCTGGAGAAATGCCATCCTCACCGAGAGATTTGCAGGGTTGCAAGGATTTTATTGCCCATCCAATTGCCGGTGCTGTGATAACTTCCTTGGCGACCTCCCAATCGTTCTTTTTGGGGCGCATTGTGCCTTCAAAGTGGGGTGGTCGATAGTTATCCAGAGTCAAACTTCCAGGAAAGTGATTTTTAATTAAAAGCTCTCACGTTTCTTTTCTAGAGGTCGTGAAAGTGCCATCAGGTCGCTTTAACGAGCAATCGACTCTTTAGAAAGAATCTTGTGCAAAGTAGTGCGAAGTATATCAGAAATACTCTCACAGAACTTCCTCCAAGACTCCCGCTTCGCCTTTCTAATTTCTTTGTTGTAATTTGTTAGAGCAGTTCTATAAGTCTCCCAATTGCCTGACTCTTTAGCTCGGTTAAATAGTCGTCGAACTTCTTTTCTTCGCTTTTCTAGGCATTTATTCCACCAAGTAGAGTTGCGATTATCTCTTTTTGTCTTGAGTGGACAGTTTTCATGATACGAGCAGATCACTGCTTCACGAAGTTTTTCCGCTGCAGCATCTATCCCATCACAACTGTTAATTGTAGTGAAACCGTCCTCAATGTACAGTTGGAGGGAATTTTTATATCCACTCCAATCAGTAGCTTTTGAGTCGCGATATTCTACTACTGGACTTGGACCTATTTAAATGTTTAATTGAATATGTCTATGATCTGAACACGAAGGTTCAGTAGATACTTCCCAATGCCGTATCTTATTACTCAGAAAGTTTGAGCTGATGGTTAAATCTAACACCTCTGATCTGTTTCTAGTTACAAAGGTTGGTTCGGAGCCTTATTAATAACAGATAGCCATTCCCCTAGTATATAATCACAGTAACTCACCTCTACGATTTATATTTGTGCTGCCCCACGATGTATGGTGTGAATTGGCGTCACAGACCATGAATAATTGAAGTCTGTTCTTCGTGCTATAGTCGATTAGTCGCCGTATAGTGAGAGAAGGAATTTTACACTAAGAATTATCTATAAAAAAATTAGTTTCTCGTTGGATACCGTATCTGTTGATGAAAGAACAGAAAGCAATTAGAGTCAATTGGTGTCAAAAAACTCCAAGACGGTTTAACGCAGGAAACTCAAAAAATATATACAGTATGGTCAGTGGTGATGAATCCTGGATTTACTCTCATGATCCCGAAAATAAACGTCAGTCGTCTGTTAGGGTGTTCCAAGATGAACCAAAACCGACGAAAGCTATCCGTTCTCGAAGTCCAAAAAGATTGTGGCGACATTTGTCTCAAAAGAGGGTCATGTAGCAACAATTCCTCTGCAAGATCAAAGAACTGTTACTGCTGATTGGTACCTACATATCCATTTGTTTTTTTTTTTCGCAACAACCCTATGGGTTATTAACGATGACTAAATTTATTGTCCAGAAATATAATAACAAAATTGAAATGAACAACAAAAACAATACTGAATACACCACAAGCAACATACAGAAGATAGTTAGAACTTACATTTTTGTATACAAGTTGATTGCCTTAAGGTATGCACACAAGTTTCCAACGTTACACTGCTCTCTTAAGATCGACCTTAAATTGGTTTCAATTAACCACTGCGATCTCTCGTGTTGGAATAACGGACACTCCACAAGAAAATATTTAACGGACATTTGGGTTCGACACGGTTCGCACACAAGTTGATTTGTTTTTGTTATGAGGTGTGAGTGGATAACGAACATATGCAGTCAAAGGTAACAATATTGTTTGAGATCTGTGAAGGGGGTCCTATTTTAAATCTCTGAAGTTGGAGCTGATAAAGCAGTCTTGGCTAATTCGTCATCTTTTTCGCTTTGAGCGATTCCCACATGTGATGGAATCCACATAAATTTGATAGATAATTTGGCGATTTTAGCTGTAGAAAGTTAATTTTTTATGTATGTGACGATAGGGTGTGATTGTTGGTATTGTTGTATAGCTCTGATGGAGCTTAAAGAATCGGTTAATATTAATATATTTTTTATTTTTGCCTTATTTGTGTATTCCAGTGCTTTCTTAATAGCAAACAATTCCCCGGAGAAAACTGAATTTGTCGATGGTAATGTAAACGACCGTTACAGATTCTTGAGAACCATTGATGCACCCACACCCTCCTCTGATTTTGGAACCATCGGTATATATATATATATGTGTGTAATTTTGATATTCCATCATTTTACTCAGACACATGTTTCTAATAGTTGCGGGATTCACTGTCGATTTGCTAAATTCAGTTAGGGGTTGTAAAATTCAAAGGAGGAGATTGATTATGGTGGTGGTTGTATGTAAGAGGTAGAGGAAGGTTTAGTGTATTTTGGCACGAGTGTAGTCTCACATGGAACGGAGCAGCTGAAACATATCCCTGAAACGGTTTGCAAAAATGTTTCGGTAAGCGGGCTTCGCTGAATACGATGCGATAGATGCTGCATAGCAAAGAGTTAGATACTATCGTCTTTGGTATAAATTCGGCTCTCCTAATTTGATTTGTTTGCCGAGTTTCGAAAAACTAACCCTCAACGACGAATGATCCTCCACCAAAACAATGCAAGTTCCCACACAGCTCGAAAAACAATTGAGCTTTTAAAGCATGAAAACATCTAATTGTTGGACCATCTTCTATACGGTCCTAACGACTTTTAAGAATGAACTGCGTGGTCGAAGGTTCCAGTCCCCAGAAGAAGCAGACAACGCCTTCAAAAACTCTATTTTGAATGTACCAACAAGCGAGTGGAATAACTGCTCCCAGAATTGGTTCCAAAGGATGCGAAAATGCATTCTCTTCGTGGAGAATACTTTGAAAAACAATAGTGTTTAAAAGTTATCCACTGTTTTTTTTGCTCTAAATGCAAAATATAAAAGACAACCCTCGTACCATATGGAAAACACTGAAACTTTAGTTTGAAATTTACAGAACAATATCAAAGCAATTCGCTTATTTTTTAATAACAAATAATGTAAATATTTGTAAATATTTGTACAATCACAAATTTAAGCGAAAAGGATTTAAAGAAGGTTATTTTCAAAAATATGCATACATTCAAAATATTATTTCTTAACTTAAATCAGTTCAATATTTTCAAATTTTTGCATTTTCTGGCTGTAGCTTCTGTCTAGACATTCGAAGTACAAAAATTATATCTGTATTAAAAAAGTGTAACTTTTTTATCTTCATAATGAAAATGGTGTGGAACGGTTGGAAATAGAACCAACATTCTGGTCACTTGTTATAATAGACATACCAACGTTCTAACCAATTCCGCTATACGTTAACCCCACATCTATGGCCACTTTTCTACCGACCATAGGACCAAGGGCGTACCAAGGATCTAAAATAGGGGGGGGGGTGACCAAAAAAAAACATTGGATTTTGCATTTTTCTTTTTATTTACTAAATTTTGACATAACTAGCTCAATTTTTACTTCAATAACAATTTTGTCGCAAAATTATTTAAAACTTTATTTTCAAATTGCTCTTGATTTGATTTAATTATATCACGATGCACACTCATCAGACATAATCCTGTTAGCCTTTCCTCTCCCATGGTACTTCTCAACCAAGTCTTCACTCTTCGAAGAGTACTGAAGGATCGTTCTACAGTGGCCGTAGTGCATGGAATTGTGATTAAAATCAAAAGTGCCTGTTTTAGGATGGGATAAAAATATCGGTCTCGTCGAGAAGGTCAATTATTTCGACGTCTTTTAACTCGTCCTCGGTTGTCTTTTTGTCACTCCACAAATTATACCATAGGTCCATTTCCACAGTAATATCATCCAATTGATAAAACCGGGTAAAATATTGTGCATTTTTTTCTACTTGATTGATTTCCATGTCGAGCATATAAAATGGATGTATTTTTGTTAAGGCAAACGATGGAGTATGTTCTTGGGAAAAGCGAATATTTAAAGAGGCTATAATTGAATCCAGATACGGTATAATTAACGAACGCTTCCAGTAATCACTATCACAGTCTGATAGAGGATTGCTTCTATGTATTTGCCTCTTGGTAATTCGAGGGATAGAAATTTCTATTTCCAATTCCAAGTCTTGTGCTTTTTTAAGTAACTAGGTCGGCATCTTCACGGTTCAGATGTTCTCGCAACTTAATTAAATCCATAGTTTTTGCTTGCAAGGCATTAAATACCGGCTCCAGTAAAGCTGAATATTTTGCTATTATAGTTAGAGCAACAATTAGTGAGGAATTCGTAACGGCGGAATGCAACTGGTACGCAGATTTTCTCGTGGCGTAGTTTCCTTCGATAGAGACTTTTTCAAGTGCTTTGACAATGTCGGTGAAATTTTGTGCAAATAAGCGAATACTTTTGTATTTTTCAGACCATCTAGTCTCACACAGTCGTGATAGATTAGCGAGCGAAACTTCTGCGAGTGGGGGATTCCTTGAAAAAGGTTATAACATCCGGTACGGTGCCAATAGTGTTTCTAATTTCCGAAACATTATTTGCATCATTGACAACAAGATTTATTCTATGGTTTGAGCAATGAAAAAATAATGCTCCTTAAAATCGCTTGTACGCCACCCTCTTTGCCCGCCATTGTAGCGTAGCCATCAAAACCAAGTCCTACAAAACTTTGCGGTGAAAAATTAAAGCTGACCAAAAAATGGTCTATTGCATTGGCAATTGCTGGGGCATCTTGTGCCGTCAGCTCCACAAAACCCACAAATTCTTCTCAGACTTTTTTTTTACTTTCATCATAGAAACGCAAGCCAATGGATAGCTGCTCCTTTCCTGAAACGTCGGCTAAAACTATGTAGAACATGGCTTTCTTAGCATCATTTATCACACTCTCCCTAATAACTTCGCCACATAAATATATCAGTTGGTTTTGTATTTTTGGTGACGTATAAACGGCATTTCTACGACACTTTTCCAGGTGATTCTTTAATTTGATGTCGCCCGTCTCAATTCGCAAGTTCATTAGATCGAAAAAAAACTCCCTCATCTGCTTCTTTTCCTCTAAGAGGCATATCGTGGGTGCCACAGAATACTACACAGGAAATATCTGAGGCCAATATTTGCTTATCCTCTTCGATTTTGGTGGAATCTTTGAACTTGAATGTCCTCAAGTATATTTTCGAGAAAGGCCTTTGCAGCAGCAGATGCAGTATTGTGAAAGTTTTTGGTGGCATGTTTACGACAATCTTCGTGCATATTTTTAAACTTCGTAAATGGCCTGATCATAAATGAACCTAACACTCGACTGTCCCAGTGGAAGGAGGAAATAAAACACAGTGCTTACACAGAGCACCCTTTAGTCGCTTGGAATACACTAACTAATTTCTAAGGGGGGCAGCTGCCCCTCGGTGGGTACGCCCTTGATTCCCACCTCTACATTTCCACGTTTCAATTGAAACCGAAACACTACAAGCATTCAAAATACGCTGTTGTATGATCAGACAAGTACTCAAAGGTTTTCTACGGGTATACATAGTCAGATCTTTTGCGGGACTAGGAAGCATGAGCTGTAGTTCAAACACGTGGCATATTTATTACAATTTTTGGGTGAGTACCAATATCCATGGAGTAACGCATAAAATCATTTACTGGGAATTTTCTTTTGTTTGATTTTGTCAGAGCTTACGTCGTTAGCAACTTTTGCATTTTTACATTTTTGGAATCAGCTCAGCAAGGAAAATCTGGAAATAGAAAAAAGAGGGGGGTGTTTTATTTTAATAAACTGATGCTGACGTCATCACTCTGTATAATAGATTATTATTCAAAATAATAGTAAATTGAAATCAAAAATCGACATATTTCGAGATTTTTCCATATTAAGGATTATTTAGTTAATAATGAATTTATTCGTTACTTAATGAACACACTGTATAATCTTTAGGTCCAATACAATGTTCAGTAATCAACAATGACTATTTCCTTCTATTTTTCCTATCTCCAGGCGCTATTGAAATGTTTCACTTCTGTCTAATTTTTTTTCACATTTTAGGTATTGTCACTGCCGTCTGATTTTATGTATACTCCTCCAGGAACAAAAGTAACTTTAAAAATAGAAAACTCTAAAACAACAATTCCAACTTCTCCTATTGTTCAGCCTACTTCTTTACAGTCGAGCCATAAACACTTGAGACATATCGAAGAAATATCAGATATCTACAGCATAGGCAGCGTATCGGAAGAAATTAATAGAGATAAAAGCTATCGAAAAAGAGAAGACATCAGCGAAAAGTTAACATCCGAAGAAACTAAAAGCATATCAAAAAATGAGCCAAGCTCTTCATTTTTATTGATTCCTCAACAGAGAGAGCTCTTACAGAGATCGGGTAGTGTTAAGAACATACTTAAAAAACAATTATCAATGGATATAAACGAAGAATCCTCTGTTCTATTGTCAGTTCCAAAAATTCAAAAACATGGCGACAAAAAAAGTGTTAGATACACAAAAACGTAAAAATGAAATTTTTTATTATTTTTTTATTCGTACTTTGTGGAATTTTTCAATTCTTAATGAAACAGTGTTCAAATCGAAATTGCACTTTCTTTACAGACAAAAATATGAAGTAAGTTAACATATTTTGATTTCATCATTAGCAATGAGAGGGGTTGACGATATATTGACGTCATTCCGTTTGTTGTCGGTAATTCCTCCAGTTAAATAGTTACAAATTTATGAAATTCTGAAGAGTAATCAGTATGGTTTAATAGTATAACCAACAAGTTGAAAATGGTGAAAAATTATGTCTAGAAAAATGTATCGAGAGCATTTATTAGTACATAAAAAATTTCAAAAGTTCAAACAAATAAAGATGAAAAAAAAGGTAAGGTAAGTTGGGGTAAGATCGCACGGAATTTAGATTAGTTGAACTTTAGCAGAGTATAACTTATTAAAATGATTTTAAAATTTAGAAGGGGTATCTTCAATTTGTAAACAAACACTCCATTGTAAAAGATTTAATATTTGTGAATAGATAACTTTATAAAAAAATAAAATTAAAAAAAAACACTAGTTCGGACTTGCCCCATGTGATGGGGAAAGATCGGACAACCAGTCTATTAGTCATAATAATCAACTAATTGAAAATGTATCTCTATTATTTATAAGTCATGTAAAAATTATGTATGTTGTGTTATAGATACTTTATGTACAAATTGGAATATATTGTAAACATAAACTTGTATGTTTTTATTTGTTATAACTATCCTAGATAAATACAGGCAACCCTGTTTTTGATTTTTTTTTATTAAATATGTTTCTAATAGAATTTATAAATGAGAATAAAGCCCTTATAGTAGAATGTCAGTCTTAAAATTTGAAATATGAAATGAAGAAACGTAACTTCTACACTTTAGGAATTCCGCATCATTACGAATGATCGTGGAAAAAGGGTAAAATGTTAATGGAAGAAAGATATTGTAAACTGATAATGACAACCTTGGCATTTAAAAAAATAAATTCATGAATAAAAATGCACAAATATGTAAAGAAGGAATTTTTGGAAATACAGGTGAAGTATAATTGGAGCTGACATGGAAATTAAAGGCAAAAAAGGAGTAATAATTTTAAATAATATTTTTGTGAAGGAATTATGAAAGACAGTTGGAGAAAACGCACAACTTTTTCAATATTAAATCAAATTAAATAAAATGAACTAAATTATTAAATAACTGAACAAGATAAATAAGATTGCAATTATTTAGTGAACAATGTATGTAAGATTATAAAACTTTTTTTTTCTTTTTATTTATTTTTAGGATAATTTTTATATTATTCCGTTTTCTTTTTTAGTTTATGGTTTATTTATGTACGTTTTGTTAGGAGTGGTTAATTTTTTAAGTAATGTGTATATTTTTAATTTTTTTTCACATGTACGGATTGTTTTGGAATTTAGATAGTTAGTTTTTTTTAAAAAACGGATCCCTAACGAAAATAAAAAGAGCTTCTTATTTTTATTTTGTATACACTTTGTCGTCCATTCTTACAACAGGTTTTCGAATTTTGAGGCAACACATTTCCCATTTTCAATAGGGGCGAATGACCTTCATCACCGGCCGAATGAAGTTAATTCTTCCGAAAGGAGGGAGGTGTAATGCCCCTCGTATAATTTAGTAGTTCATTCAAGAAATAGCTTTTATAATATTGGATAGAAATGTTTATCAACAGTGATATAAAAGTGTTAGTAAGCATAAATATATAGTTTTGATTAGGACGACACATGACTAGACATTTTAGAAATATAATTACAACTTGAACTCTACTGAGGTCAGTTGGACTGACTGAAGTCTAAATAGATCAAGCCGAAGCTCAGCTTGTGTTTTACTTATCACCCCGTTATTACAAAACACACCAAAACAAAAAATTTGCGTCTACCGAAATCCATAACACATCAATATTATAAAAAAAATAATAATAATGAATAAATTCTACGTCACTGTTTCAGATATTACCGTTGGAACTAATGCGCGTATTCCACCCCTTCCCAAGAGACCTCGTTATATATGATTAGGTGCGCGTCATGCACTTTGTAAATATGAATAACAAATGAATATAGTTGATAAAACTGTCACTTTGAATTATTTTAAGTGATATTTCGACAATATGTCTGTATACAGTCTTATACAGTGCGAACAACAACAATAATAATAATAAAACATAAAATCAATATAATAACATAATAAATTAAATTAAAAAAATTTTAATATACCACTTTTTTAAAACTAACGAAAAAGAAAAAATCTAAATTTTCTTGCAATTAAAAACGAGGAGCGCACGTTTTGTTTTATTTTATTACTTATTATGTGAATGTATTAATACATTTTTTATCATCTTTGAATTTTAACCGTTTTAAATAGAGTGGTTGATAGAATATTTGTTGTCATGGTAATAACATTTTTCACTGGAAAAGCGATTGTCTATTGATTCAAAGTGAAGTTTTCTGTCATTTTATAACAATTTTTTTGAAAAATCTAACTTAGCGGCAGTACACCTTGCTTTGTACGAATTACCCAAAGAATAATTTATTCGTTTTTCTACCACAAACTTTGCCACTATCGAATGAAACTGTTAAACTATATTGCTGTCAACGTCATAAAATAGACTGCGTGCATGATTGGCAACGCAATAAATTATATCTTTTATTTTATTCACAAACTCTTCCGAAATTAAAATTAGGTTATTTTCCCCTTGTGAACACACAAAATATGAAGCACAATTATAATGATTGCCAAACGAATGTTGAACGACGTTTAAAATATCATTTCGTAAAGAAAAAGTAGCTTTGTATTGGTCTTTTTAAACTTTACGGTAATTAATTGCTCGGCTCATGCGCAAGATGTTTGTGTCTAAGAGTTTTCTTTCTCTTTTATCAAAATTTGTATTTGTTGTTAATTGTCTCAGTTTAGTACAAAAATTTCTTAATATATGATTCCGACACTCGATCTTTTCCACTGTTACATTATTGTACGAGCGAGAACTTATAATTTTTTTATAAGTACTATTGTCACCATAGCCAATCATAATGTTATACTTTATACCGTACATTTCCACACTTTTTTTAAAACCGTTCACTAAAATGTCGGATTCCATACTGGATGAACTCCCGTAGTGATTTTTAGTACAAATGTGAGAAATATTTTCTACCCCGATAGCTCGGTTACAAAAAATACAAAACTTATTTTTTACCCCACATTAAAGCCATTTTTTGGTCCAACGATAGAAGCAGCTCCAGATGAGGCGTTGTAAATACCATTTTTGTATGCTCTTTTGGACCAAAATCCGTCTACTACCACAGCTAGGAACCATTTCTCGGGAGTATTCTGCTTCCTCAAGAGCAGCTTCACATATTGATTCCATAGCAGAAATTACCTTGTGACACTTTTGATAAGTTTTATTACACATAGCAGGAATATCTAAACATCCCAAATTGTTACTTGCCTTAGCATATTATTATTGTCAAATTTCGGATATTTATTTTACCTGTTCGCTTATGATTTACCCCCGCTTTCCAATAGAGAAAACCAACATTATTTCTAAGGTCTAAATTATTTTTAATATTATGGCTACCCGCACATAATAAGTGAATAGGTCACCTATTTGTAAATGTAATGTGTTTCAGAGACACTAAAAGAATAACTTTTTTGTAAGTACATTCTTGATTTTTAGTACCTAGCTAAGAACAATATGTGTAATATGTAACAGTTTAAAAATAAAGTGTATGCACCTATAATATCAAAAATGAAAATAAATTATTCACAACTGTAGAATGCTCTGTTAGTTTTCTTTTCAAGAAGGTACCTAGATAAGAGGACAATAAAATAGACCCTTCTTTATCACTCTGTAGTCATGGTCATAAATCTAAGCTTGCGGTAACTTATTTTAAGAGGTAAATTATAAACTGCAGAAACCTTTTTAATTCAGAATTAATGCGATCACATAACTCCGTCATTTTTATTCGAATCGAGTTCTGATTTCACTCATTAATATTTATTTTACTTTATCTCTAAATCGTTCGTTACAAAAGTACATATTTATCTATAGATCCCAGTGAACTAAAAATATACGTTTTTTCGAAAATTAAATTTAAATTAAATAAAAAATTTTACCAAAATATGATGCGTACAATACATTAAGTAGACTCTTAAGATTTTAAATTATTAACCACTTTGTTGATAGCGCTACTCAAGTTCGTGATATTTGAACGCACATTTGTATTGAATTCTCCATAAGAGAATTCCGTATCGAATACCCTTAAATAAATTATGTTTAACGTAGCAATGATGAAATAAAACAATTTAATTTGTTTAAATCTTCATTATTTAAATTAAATAATTGTTTTATTTCATCATTAGTATGGATCTTCATCAAGTAAAAGCCTCATCTATTCAATTTTTTAACGTAACACTTTTAGTGAACACCCGATTTTACTCCTCAAAAAATTTCCATACCTCTGGCTAAAAATGAAAATCGTTTCTTAAGGAGGTAAACTCCAAAAAAGTTATATTTATAATAAATACATGTACAACTGTTAATCATTCACTCTCTGTTTGTAACTGACAGTAAATTCGCAAAAACATAAGTTAAAACCATGATATAATAATAATAAATGTCGCAGAATATTTAACCAGCTATTGGCGATGATTAAAAGTCAGCCACACAGCAGCCACTTCCGAATAAATAAAAGCTATTGACAGGTCCATTAAAAATATATCGCGAGTTTGTGTTTTACTTCATTAGTTTTGGCTTATATTCAAGAAAATGTCTATTTAATAGAAAATTGAATTATGTTAATGACTGTAATTGATCACTTATTGTATCCCTAATTGTAAATTATATAAATTCAGTGATAACATAGCTTCGGGCTGTTCTATGTAAAAATAAGTGGCAAAGTAAGGAGGAAACTGTATTGTTACCATTTACATACATAAGCAGACTGCACAGTAAGATGTAGAACGAGCTAAAAAAAGAGTTGAAAACTAACACCTTAATGGGAATCCTATCGAGATGCTATAGCTCCGGGAAAAACTTCAAAACATAGTAAAAGTCAGAAGGTCATGAAGAGCCTCCAAGTAATGCAGAGATAGCCTACAATACAGAGGCCCAAAAAACCGAAGGTGTAGGAGCAGGAATATAGATACTCAAGCCAAAGATCATGGTCTCACTGAGCTGAGGTAAACACATCAAGATATTCCAGGTATAAGTTGCAGCAGCACATCAGTGGGATGGAGAGTTACTGACAGTTTCAAAGAATCACCATATACTCCGACATTCAAGCAACTAGAAAAGCATGCAGATGAATTTCCAGCTCGTTTGGGATTACTTGGAAACCCCACGACAGCTGACAAGTCAAGACAAACTGCACTTAGACTGGGTACTGGGCCACACAGATCAGAAGTGTAGTGAAGAGACAGATTCACTAGTCAGAAGCTTTCTGTGGTATAACGAAAGTGCTACAAAGAGAGCAGTACTGGGATGTAAAGTGGAGGAACAAGGCGCCGAGATTGAGACAGGGTGGAGAGTTTATCAAATAACCATCGCCAAAATTCACGGAGTACTTAATATACCAGAATAGGCGAATAGCCAGGATATAAGTTGGGCTCCTGACAGGGCACCATAGACTTAACAAACACAGAACAGCATTGTATTGGACGATACAACCAAATGCAAGATTTGCCTAGAAGATATGGATTTAGTGTTTTTTGTTTTGGTCCGGAACTACGTTCATCAGTGGTACATCGGGATTGGTAGAAGAGTTTTTGACAATCTTGTCATCATCTTCATTTACTTTAATACCGGTGTGAAATTCTTTTGGATTTGAGTTGGGATGATGGTAATTTGATTTACTGCTTAATTTCGTTTTTTGGATAAACGGTTCGAAGGTTGTCAACTACACAGTGAGTCTGCGATTATCAGTGTCCTAATCGAGACTAAGAGATATTTCTAGTTAGCGGTGAACAGTAAGACGCAATCCGTGTTTTACATTATTGCAGATAACTGCAGCTCCTACGCCTGTCTTGTCTTGGAAACATTTCTATATTATATTGTCTGGTAGTTTCTGTAATTATTTTCAGAAAACGGGTTTGGATTAGACTAGGATCTCTGGAGTTATTGAGTAGTGTTATTAAGTATTGTAAGTCGCAGTTTTTATTAACCAATATGGGCCTTAGAAGTAAATTGGTATGATTAACGTGGAATTTTTGAGGTCCAAGCGTGATCTTTCGAATTTTTCAGAAAAAGGAATATGGTTATCGTTATTAATATTGGAAAAAAAGCTTGAATGAACTGCAAAGAGAGAGAAGAATGCAGGGTTTAATTTGTTCACAAACTCTAGAGGCATAGCATAACTTCAGGTATTTACGTATATTAGATCCAGTGGCATTTTGTAGACTAGTAATGGGTCTTGTACTGTAGGTTCCGGATTCTGTAGAGTTTTTGCAGTTGTGCCTTGGAAGCGGAATCATAAATTATAGCACCGTAATTAAGTTTACTTCTGATGAGGTATTTGAAGATGTGTAGTATCTACCTCTTATAAGTGATTTGACAGGCATTTAATCGAATTCAGTCTGGATTGTATGGTCGTTTAACCGTCAACTGAAATTTGATCGTCACATCTAGCCAAAATTATTTCGAGTAATTTAGCAGCCGATCTCAGGTTAATGCTTAGAGTAAATATTACGAGGTCATCTGCATCTGGGAGGGCTTTAACTGTAAATTATATATTTGTTCCTATTATTATCATTTATTTAATAGATCGTGGTATAATTTATTTTCATCAACAACCCGACATTTCAACTGTTTCTTCTTATAATCGATCCAATGCTGCTAATAAAATAAACCATTTACATTAAATGTAAGGAGTTATCGGATGTAATAAACACACATCAATAATCGAAAGCAATAAATAAATGTAGCATTTACAATTAAATCTGTGTTGTGTTATCTCTATTTCCAGTCTCATCGTACTCGTTTATAGCATAAGCGGGGTGTTTAAATCCGCCGGGAATCCTCGTATTCAATTTCGCCTCATTATCGCCTAACGATTGACATTAAGTTAGGCCGAAGTGGGTAATAAGTGTTAAAGTCAGTGACGGTGTTTGTAATTACTGCAGGGTAAAATTTTAATGTTTAATGAAAATTGTACAGTGCGCCAAAAAAGTCAATTAATTTACATTAGATACATGTGTAGATTACAAGACATTATACAACTTAAGAAATTGATTGATTATTTTCGTATTTTCTATCAAAAATGCACGATAGTGTAGGTGGTAAATTTGCATTTTTTCTCTGAAAATCGTATTTTTTACTTCTAGCAATATGTGTTTTACCATGATAATGACATTACATGTATCACAAACCGGACTCTTTTTTTTTTCATTAGGTAATAGTGCGTAAATCTTGTGTGGCCTAAGCGCATTCTTGTTATTTTGACTTGACACGACCGACTAAACGAATAACACTGCCACTTGTGAAACATCGGCTTGGTTTCATGCACCTTTGGCACAACGGTATTCCACTCCGATAGCCAAAACTCAATCATTTTGTTTTTGACAGACACCTTAATATCCGCACCAACAATCCTATTTACACTCGTAGAACTACAATTTGAGATTGCGTCGCGAGCACACTTGTCTGCTTCTTCGTTACCCATGATACCAATGTGGGATGGAATCCAGATGAAAATTGCCGTTTTATTTTGATTTTCAGCTTTGGCCAATTCGGATTTTATGTCAATTATATATTAGCCTTTACATTTCTGTAGAAATGATTAGCGCTCCATCTTGGAGCTCTTGGATTCCTTTATTGCGGTGAATCACTCCGCCTTGTTATCTGAGATCTCTTTTTCTTCATAGTTTTTTGTGTTTTTTTGCCTTGTCTACAATTTCTCTCCACTTCTTCCTGTCCTGGCACAGTTTATTCCAGTTTCTAATGTCAAGAGTTTCAATGTCTTCGATTATTTGATCCCTACATTTTTCTTTTGGCCTTCCCCTTGGTCTTGTTGTTTGTGGTGTCCATGCAGTGATTTTTCTTATTAGCTCCTCTGGTTGTCTGCGGCGAATGTGTCCCCACCACCGTAGTCTTTGGGCTTTAACTACATTAACGATATCTTCTCCTTCTAAAATATCTTCAATCTCATCATTGTATAGGCTCCTGTACTGATCGTTGTCTATTCTTTTGGGCCCGTTAATTCTTCGTATGATTTTCCTTTCGAATATTTTTAGTTTTTCTATGTCCTTGGCTGTAAGGCACATGGCTTCCGCTGCATATGTTACAATTGGGCGTATTGCCGCTTTATATACTTTCAGCCTTGTTTGTTTACTCAAATTTCCATCTTTCAGTATTTTTTTGTACTTCCAAAACATCTTATTGCCCATTAGTATTCGCTGGGTTATTTTCTCGCTTCGATTGTTATTGCTGGTAATAATTACCCCTATATAATCGGCAAATGCTACTACCTGCGTTGAAGCTTGCGCAATCGTTCGACTTATTTCAGTCTGCCTTACTGCACCGTCTAAACCAATGTTGAAGAGTGTGGTGGATAGGACGTCTCCTTGTCTTACTCCTGTTGCAATCGAGATTTTTTCCGTGACTCCTTCTCTTACCTACTCTTGCCTTTGATTGTTCCATAGACATTTTTGTTAATCTGATCAGCTTTGATGGTATTGCCAACTCTTTCATATCCTGTAATAGTTTACTTCGGGAGACACTGTCGAATGCTTGTTTGAAATCTATAAATATTACATGTAAGTCTATACCATGTTCGTAGCATTTTTCTATTGTCTGTGTTACAATGTGTATTGCATCTGTGGTCGACCTATTTTCCCCAAATTCATGTTGGTATTGTCCAATTGTTCTTTCAGCGTATCTTGTTAACTTTCGTCGTATAAGTGTTGTAAGTAATTTGTAAGTTGTGTTAAGCAGTGTTATACATCTGTAGCTTTGACATTGTGTTGGATCTCCTTTCTTTAGTATTTGTGTTATCCAGCCTCCTCTCCATTCCACAGGCATATCTTCTTCATCCCATATTAAGGTAGGTAGTAGTAGATAGTAGACTTGTAGATAGTTTTTAGTAATTTTTCTCCAGTCTTTATTAATTCGTTCACGATCTGATCAGGACCTGTCTCTTTTTTGTTTCAGTTGATTAATTATTTCCTTGAACTCTTCATATGTTGGGGGTTCTTCCTCTCCTCCCTCACGGCTCTCGTTTGTCTCCTCTATATTTTCTTCCCCGTTTTTGAACATCTCTTTAAAGTAATGTGTCCAGTCTTTTTTTTCTATTTTTGCAGGTACTTTCTATCTTCCATTTTGTGATTTTGTGTATCCGAATAGTCTTCCACTGTCCCTGCAATTCCTCTCCAGATCTTTCATTTGCATGTCAATCCATTGTATTTTTTTGTTTATACAGTTTGATAATTCGGATATACTTGCTGTATCGAAATTATGGAACTGAGTGAGTCCGTTAAAATAATAAACTGATTACAATTGCTGTTGTCTTTGTTAATATATATGAGGGCTTGATAGATTGCGTAGATTTCTGCTGAAAGGATTGTAGTGCAAGTAGGAAGATAAAACATTAGTTTTTGGGAAAAAGTGACTACGGCAGCCCCAACACCTCTGGCGTCCCTAGAAGCATCTGTGCATGCATTGATAACTATTAAAATTGTCAAGTATTTCCAGTAGCTTTGACTATTTGTTGATATTTGTTAGATACGTGATAAATTTAGGAGGTTTAAGAAGCCAAGGTTCAATAGCACCCATTGTATGTGCACAAATGTTTGGTGTTGAGATTTGAAACTGTTCCAGGTATATTTTTACTCTTTCATAAAATGGTTTTACAAGTCTGGGTCTTTCAGAAAACGAAGTCAAAAGTCTGTTTGTGTTAGAGAATTCCTATGCAGGATTCGACTGATTAGCATAGGTTGTCACTGCATAATTAATGCTTAGGACCTTACGTCTTAGTCTGAGCTCAGGTTCTCCAAGTTCCCATTGTAAAGATTTTGTAGGAGTTGTTTTGAATGCCCCAGTTATAATTCGAAATGCAGTATGTAACGGTTGAATTTGTCACTACATCTATTGTATATATTAAGTATTTGTATATAGTAATTACCTTACCGATATTGTCTCTATGTTTCTAACATCATTTGTTCACTACGAAAGTACTTCAGTAGTTATATAATTTCTGCCAGCCCAGAGTTTTAGGGACTACTCTGCCATCATCCTTCCGGTGAAGTGGTGCAGGCTGTAACCACACCTGTCTTCACATCATGACAACAATTTTATATTTTGTCGCTAGGTAATGTAAATAATAAAACGAGTGCCTACCTGGTAACTGTCCGTATAGATAGATTCATGTTAGTTATTTCTTTTTGTTTCTTATAATTCAAAATTAAGGGTAGTAAGGGGTTGTGGATTTTACTTTAGTTTTTAGTTACCGTGGGACTTCTGATGAAGTAGTGATTACTGCAGCTATGGAGACATACTTTACTTTTGAGTTACAGGTATATTTTCTTCATTCATCTACCATATTTTGGCTTAAGTAAAGACATACTAGTTCGAAATCTTCTGTGTAAGATGGCATTCGAATATTTTCTGAACATCTACTTAAAATATATTAGCTGTTTATCGCCATGTGTTTTGTCTGTTAAATCCGAGTGTTTGATCTTGCTTTGTTTACGTTGGTTTGGTATTGTGGTACTATGTTTACTCAAATTTATTTGAATAATCTATAATACATACTTTATCATTTCTGTTCATTGTTATTGTTTACAAAGTCGAATTATTTGTTGGATGACATTGACAATTGGCCGTGACAGTCGTGTCTTGGATAAAAGCGTTCGTTCGTCATGACTTACATAGAAGTGTAGCACTTTATGACTTGATCTGTGCGGTACACGCTAGGTGTAGTAAGCAGTGTAGTTCGGATGTATGTTTCGGCTAGGTTTCTCTATGGTAGTATTCTGTGTTGAAGTTGAGGAAGTGTCAGTCACTTGTCTTTTCCGGTGTGTGCTCCTACTCGATGGTTGGTATCAAAAAGTGCATCGAACGAGAATCTGAATTTTGTTAATGACTGGGTAGTCATCCCCTGCTGGGATTTATAGGTTCTCGTTCTGAATGAGTTGTGGAACATACGGTTAGTATTTTGGTTTTACGGGAGTTCGTTTTGCTGGAGAATTCCGTCCTATTCTGGAAGCCGTTTTCACAAACCCTTATAGGGGATTTATTGCACTCAAACGATTGTAAGTATTTTCTCTAATTACTGACTTTGCATCACTATGTATTTATCACTATTTAAAGGAAATCGCCAATGTTGAAGTTTTCAAATTGGAGGTGTGTCACATGTCGTTGTTGGTTCGTTATTTGTTGGTAGACATCCAGTAAGGAAAATTCTGAGTATTGGACCCTTTTTGGAAAAGGTATGTCTCATAGATTTATAGTTTTTGTAGTTAAAACAGTTGCTGGTAAAATACTACCTGTTGATTGTAAATTCTTGATTAAGACAGTCTATTCTGTTACCCTGTGTATATTTTGTTCTCTTTGCCCGCTTTAGTCTAACGAATACTATAATTCGTGGGTGGTTCTTCAAACCTACCCTGGCCATGACCAAAAACAGTTTATTTTAGATGCTCATCGCATTCTTAATATTTGATTTAAATTAAGTGTAGTACCTCTTCTGTTGCTGACACTGTAGATTGTAAGTAGACCTTATGACTACTTTGTGGGTTTGATTCAGTTAATTTGGGGTTGATTTTGATTTGTACATTACTTGTAAATTCTTATAAATTGGCTTCTGGCATAGGCCGAGACAAGCTAAACTTGTTGAGGTGTTGGATTTGTTCCTGTAGAGGCTCAGTTTTTAGCTGACACCTGTTTTAATTTTTAAGGGTTCACCTGTGGGGCCAGATACATACTTTACCTGTGGGGCCAGATACACACTTTACCTGTGGGGCCAGATAAACACTTCACCTGTGGGGCCAGGGTATACTTACCACCCTCCAGATACACACTTCGGGACATTTGGAGTCTACCTGGTGGATAGATAATGATGTCTTCTGCAGTTTGCTGCTACTTTTCAACAACTTCGTGAAGAAGACCACATTGAGGGTAACCCGGTATCGGGGGTTTTTCTGAGTTATTAAATTATTTTTATTTTAGGCTTTACGCCAACATGTATATATATATATATATATATATATATTAGCTAGGTAGTTCCTTACTGATTTATTTTATTATACAATTGTAATGGTGGAAATTAATATTTTGCGGTATATTTTCACAATCTAATTTTCATAATTTTATCCACTTGCGCATGCGTCTCTGCCTTGACTACGCCTTGACTACGGTATCGCCTTGTATGGAATTTATTTTATAAATTATACACTACTTTTCAGGTAACATAGTATAATTAATAAGTTTGTATTTAATCTGTACTGGTACACTCGAACAGCCATATTAATTTCACACTAAGTAGGTCAAATCAACTGGTATAGTCTGGAATTCTAGTGTTAATAGTTTGACTATTGGTGTTTAACAGATGTTCACACTATTTTTCTTTTTTTAAGTGGGGGGCTTTTACTAGGGTTTTCAGGTAGTTTATAATTGTAAAATACCCCTTAAGGGTATTAGATGTTTTTATTAATTTAGATATTATAAGGAACATAAGCTGAGGTTTGCCTTTTATTTTCATCCCTGGGTTTACTGGGTTATCGGGGGAAATTAGTCGTGCTAGGCCAAAGTGGAAAACTCAGTTGGCGCCCACACAAGTTGTCTACTATTTTGTCCGGAAGATCAATAAGAGGGATCCACCCCTACCTCCGTTCTGAGCGACGTCGAAGGCCTAAGGTTGTCACCGGATCAACCGAAACTTATGTGACCGAGTAGACAAATTAATTTATAATCTTGCACTTGTTTTTTTTTTAATTATTCAAATTTTATAACTAAATTCTTATTTGGGCTCGAGCTCAATTTTTAAGGTTACAAGTATTTTGTATTATTTCCAGCTGATTAATTAAGGATGCACTAGTGGAGTCATATACTATCGCACCATAGTCTAAACGAGATCTAATCATAGACTTGCACATAAGCATTAGAGTTGGTCCATCGGCTCCCCAGTTTTTGTTGCCTTTCTCCTGTGACATTCTAGAACTAGATTGTTTATATGGTTTTCCCAGTTCAATTTTGAATCTAAGAACATGCCTAGAAGTGTAGTGCAATCTTTAACGTTGAGTAGATGTCCTTGTATTGTTAATGTAGTTTGGAAATTAGTAATCGGTTTGGAAAAAAGTACACAATGTTTTTAGGGGACTGAATGAAAATCCTGTGATATTACTCCAGCTTTCGAGATCATCTTAAAAATTTTGAATGATGCTTTCCATAGTTCGAAGATTTTTTCCCTTGAGGAAAACAACCAAATCATCGGCGTAGAGCGCAGATTTAACAGGCAATTTTAGAGTTTTTACTATGTTGTTGATAGCAATGACAAAAAGAGTTGGGCTTAGTACTGATCCTTGTGGTGCTCCGTTTACTTGGTGCTTGCTCTCTGAAATCGAACCATTCGCCCTCACCCCGAAGGTCCTGTTGGCTAAGAAATTTTTAATGAAAAATAAAATATTTCCATTCATGGTCCATTCATTCAGTATCTTCAGTATATGATGTCTCCACATCGTGTCAAAAGCTCTATTAATATCGAAAAATGCCGCTAAACAATGCTGTTTTATAGCTAAAGCTTCATGTATGCAGCTTTCAAGAACAACTAAATTATCTAATATGGATCTATTTATTCTAAAACCGCTTTGTTCTGGCATTATTAGTCCTCTGTTTTCAAGGGTCCACAAGAGTCGTCTATTAATTATCTTTTTGAGAAGATTGCACATCGTACAGGTTAAAGATATGGAACGGTACGAATCGGGGCAGGTTTATTGTTGTTGGGTTTTAGTATAGGAAGTATAATAGCTTCGGACCATTTTCTTGGAAAAACATGTTCGTTCCATACAGTATTATAGATAATTAACAGAAAATATTTTGCAGTTTGTGGTCAATTTTTTAAAAACGTTACAGGTATATCATCAGGTCCTTCGCATATATTATTTAAGTTAGAAAGAGCTTCGTTAAATTCTTCTTTACTAATATATGCATTTATCGAATCATTTGTATCCACAATATCAATTTCATTATGTTCTTGGGCCGATATTGTCGCAATTTTTAAATTATGATTATCACTAGAGTATCTTTCATAAGTGCTTGCAAGCATGTTTGCAATGTCTGAATTATCTGACACTGAAGTTCCATTATATTCAAGAGTATGTATTTTTTGGTAGGAATTCGTACCAGAAATCTTCCTAATTTTTGTACACACTTCACTAACAGAGGTTGAGCTGGTTATTGTATAAACAAATTGCTTCTTTTTTTGAATTTTTTATGCTTGGATATAGCTCTCAATCTTTTTTGATAGATTTTAAAGAATGTAATTTGTAAATCTGGTGATTTTCATTTAAATAAACCTTTCAACTCAACCACTTGTTTTTTATAATCATTTAATACACCAGCAGTCTGTATCCAATATTTTCTTTTATTGGTGGCAATGGATAAAAAAGTTTTGAGATGAATAGGGAACTCGACTAAAATTTTAATTAGCAAAAATGTGCTATAAATCATAAGAATATATTGCAACAAAACGACTGGCATGAAAAAAAGACAAATAACCACTATAACTAATTTAACATGCCGAAAAATTCAAATTATTTGAAGCTTTTATAAACGCATTGTTATTGGTTGTGACGTCGAAGAGTATGATAACGTACTGATACGAATAGGCCAAGCAATAGGTAAATATTTTTGACAAAAATCCTAGTAGAAAACGGATTGTACCATCATATAAAAGACATTACGTAGTATAGTTTGGAGACGCAAATGTTTTTCAGTAATTAGTTATAAACATTGAAAACGAAATATAGGTAACGTAAAAACTACCTACTGGAGCAATCTCAATAGTTTGTATAGATAAATCGGGCATTTTTGCCGACTTACTCCAAACATTTCTTGAATCGGCGATCGATACACGAGTAGGTACTCAGCTGGGCATCATACTAAATGACGTCAGCAGCTTTGGCGCGCTGTGGAGGTCGTTTAAAATTATTTTAAATAACACGGAACTTTAAACTATATTAATATTGAAAAAAAGCCTTGGGGATTAGGTTTTTTAGACGCCACTTGATATTATTGAAAAAAAAAATTGGAAAGAAAAGAATTCATATCGTTACGATACTAGCTAAGCTTTTGTCTTTGCTCCACTCAACGCATTGCTTCAACACCAGCATAGAAACCAATGAAATAATTCTATTCGCTTTGCTACTAACGCTGTTCTAATCGTTTATCGAAGCTCCAACATAAACGCACTCTAAATAAAATCAATAAATAACAATTCCATTCCTCAACAGAAACACTCCTGACGATGCAAATGCTATTTGCGAAACCGTATATTTATATTTCCGTTGTGGAATTTGTTATTTATTGATTTTTTATTTAATAAAGTCGGTGTGTCTACAAAAATGTGTTTGGTGTATATTTTGAAAGAGCTTCGAACCATAAGTTCCTAAGTCGGTTCTTATCGGAGTGGACTTTTTTTTTTTTTGTTCGAACATGATTTTACTTTTTAATTTAATCCTTATTTGGATTTCCCAGAAAAAATTCTGAAAATTTGAAGAATTTTCAAGAATTTTTCAAAAACAAACTTTTTGATCTACCCTGGTATAGGAATATTTTTTCCTCTTCAGGGTTTAAATTTAATTTAATTTAATAGCAAGTGAATTTACGGTCGCGGTAGGGACAGCTGTGGCTGTTCACCCAAAGGATGGCCATTTGGTTAATTTCCGCAATGTATCGCGGTTCCGATCATTGCAGAAATTAAAATGCAGGGAAAATACCACAGAAAACCTGCATTCATCATCCCGGTGTGGGTAGGAAAGGTAAGTAAAAAACAGTTTGAGTTTTTATTATTTTGTTGGATTCCATATATAGAAAAAGGTCTCGTAAACTGAAAAGTTCACGAGACCGTGATACACTAAAAAGTGCATTTTTGTTGCGATGGACGGAGAAGGCTGTTTCGGTGCGCTGTTTGTTGGCCGTCGCTCGACGGCTTTTGTATGTTTTGAAATTTTCGTTGAATGATAATTGTACGTAGCGTTGCGTTGCGTCGACCGTTTTCGGTGTAGTTTTGCAGCCGCAGCATCCACTGTTTTCGGTGCATTTTCGGTGATTTTGTCTGTTTGGGCACTTTTTGCCACCTTTATCGAATTGATAAGGGTGAAGTGTCCAAAAAGTCTTGGTAGTCAGGGGGAAGTTCGTTGTACGGGATGGTTCTGAGAAGTCGTAAGGGTGGATATGGGAGTTTATTTTTGGGGTAACGTGATAGCGGAAGTCTTTATATTGACATAGTCTCAGAATGCGTCTTTCGCAGGAGAGGAGACGGTTTATTCGCCTTGGGTGGAGTGTTGAGTATACGAGGTATTTGTAGTCAATTACTGGGCGTATAAATGTTTTGTATGTATGCAGAAGTGTTAGAGGATGTGTTCTGGCGAACTTACCGCACAACATCTTGAGGAGATTAACTCGATTTCTCACTCTGCTAAGGGTAGCAAGGAGGTCAGGCTCCCAATTGAGGGTGTGAGAGAATCTCACCCCCAAGTAGGTAACCTGTTTCAATAAATCGAGTCTTTCTCCCCAAAGTGAAATGCGGAAATTCGTTGGTGTGGGTTTTAGGTCGTATTTATTTGTGTCTGAGTGTTTGAATGCAATGAGTTGTGTTTTGTGTGGGTTTAGTGTAGTTCGCCATTTGCAGCACCAATCGGAGAACCGATTGAGCGAGGCTTGTGTTTTTGTTTGTAATGTGTAGATGTCTTTTGCAGTGTTTAGTATGGCTGTGTCATCTGCATACAAATGTATGTGTTGATGTTGGTATAGTGGTGTGGGTGTGTCGTAAGTGTAGATAAGGTAAAGGAGAGGAGCGAGAATAGAGCCTTGCGGTACGCCTGCTAATGGGGTGAAAGGTTCTGAGATTGAGTAGCCGACTTTTACCTTGATGGTACGTTCAGTGAGATATGAGTAGATTAGTTTTACGAAATGAACAGGAAGATTTATGCTCATTAGTTTTCTCACAAGTCCAGCATGCCAGACTTGATCGAAGGCTTTATGAACGTCCAGAAGTACGGCTGAGGAAACTTCTCGGGCATTTATAGCACGGGTGATGGTGGTGTGAAAGGCTAGAAGCGGGTCTTGTGATGTATGTTCGGGTCGGAAACCGTGTTGGTAATCGGGAATGATATTATGGCCGTTGCAGTGTTGCCAAAGTCGTTCTTTAACCAGGAATTCAAAGAGTTTTCCAAGAACACTGATAAGTGAAATGGGCCTATAATTTTGAGGATTTTTAATATCTTTACCTGGTTTCAGAATGAGGATTGTATGTGAAGTTTTCCATACGTTTGGGAAGTAAGAGAGAGAGAGGCAGGCGTTTGCTAAGTTCTGGATTTGAGGGAGAATGCAGGGAGGGAGGTTTTTCAGAGCTCTTCTGGATATTTGGTCGGGACCAGGGGCGGTGTTTTTGCCTCTTAGGCAGGCGGTTTTGATCTCTTCGAGAGAGAAGGGTTTTAAAAGAGGGTTATTGGGATCAAGAGGGGTGATAGTATGGGGGATTCTCGTAATATTCGAGGTAAGTAGGGTGGTTTCTCTGAGAAAGTCGGGAAGAAAGAGTGGGTTTTCTGGAGAGATTAAAACGTTTTGAAGATGGGTTTTGAAAACCTCGGCTTTTTCTTCAGAAGTGTGCACCATTTGGTTTTGTACTTTGAGACCTGATTCTACTCTCTTCCGTTGACCGGTGAGAGTTTTGAATCTGTTCCAGAACTCACTTCCTCGCCTATAGTCCAGGTCAGCCGTGAGACGTTTCCATTCCCGCTGTTTGTGGGCGTTCGTCTCAGATCTGACAAGGGCATTGAGGCGATTCCATTCGTTCTTGACGGCTGGATCTCTAGTACGTACAAAGGTGCGATAAAGACGTCTTTTGAGTTTAATTAAATTAAGGATGTGTTGAGGTAGAGTATGAAAAGAAGTATCGATAGTGGTAAGTGGTACAGATTGGTCAGTGGCATCTATGATAAGAGATTGAAGTGTTTCGGCGTGAGAATTGATTGAATCAATAGTGATTCTTTCGGGCTCGTTGGGAATGTGGGAAGATATATGGTTTTGGAATTTTTCCCAGTTTGCCTTTTTATAGTCTAAAAAGGTGAAAATTTGTGATATAGGAGGTTTTGGGTTAGCTAGCTTTGTTCGTACTAGAAGTGGAAGATGGTCAGAAGTTATTGAATCACCCTGGTAGCATTCGTCGTCGAACAGAGCAGCTATTCTCTGGGTAGATACCACATGGTCTGAGATTGAGGGTCCCTGGTGGCCTATGAAGGTGGGATTTCTGTTTAAAATTCGGAAAATGGGTAGGTCGAGAAGTAAATCGGAGAAAATTCTACCTGAGGGATTGGTGGCAGTGTCACCGAATTGTATGTGTCGGGAGTTGAAATCTCCGAGAATTACTGCTTTAGGAAGGTTTGAGAAATATTCGAAGAGCTCTTCGTTTATGGTTTGGCGAGGATGGTTATAGTAGGAAATAAAAGTGATGGTAGACCTATTAACGGTGACGTCGATAGCGAAGCAATCTAAATTCTGAGAGGTGATTTGCACACGAAAGCTGTGAATTGGGGCTGAAATTCCATTTCTGACAAGAAAGCCGTTACCTCGAGAGTATTGGCATTTGTCATAGTGGAGGGTTTGGTATCCTGAAAAGTGAGGAGGATTTTTTGCCAGAGTGTCAGTGATAGAAAGAATTTGAATATTTTGTGTGCTAAGGAGGTGCTTCAGCAAGTGTCTCTTCCTGGAGAGACCTTGGCAATTCGACGTACCTATTAAAAAGTCCGTCAAATACCTTTATTAAATAGGAGGTAGGGATTTATGATTTTGTTGGCGTGAAGCTGAAATACGCCTTGTTGCCCTGACCAAGGACAGCGCAGTTATGGTTATAGTAGGTTGGGATAAGGTGTTTGTATGTTTCTATAACCAATTTTCTAGAGGTGGGAATGGCGTTCATGATGGTAACAGCCACTATTTCAAGAATTTTTTGGACTTCCGATGGGAAGTCAAAAGGCATAGAGGGTTTGGGGAGGGTGATGTGAGCGGTTTCCTCGGGTTTCGAGGGTAGAGTTTGCCGTTTTGGGCACTTGGGATCGTATGTTGCATGATCGCCACTGCAGTTCCTGCACCAAGGTTTTGCAACCTTCTCGCAGGCTTCTGCTTTGTGTTTGTGACCACCGCAATTAGGGCATGTGTACAGTTTCGCCTTACATTCACTGGCGAGATGGCCAATGTCTGTACAGCGTGTACAGTATTTAGGGACTGGAGGGAGAGGATTCTGATTAGAAGGCTCGCACCTGTGGTTTAGGCCGTAGAGGAGTATTCCCTTGGAGAGGGCCTGGTGGTACGTGGATTCAGAGTCAGTTATGACTCTGACGAGAACGGTAGGTTTGAGGGTGGCTTTGGAGATAATTCTCCAGCATTTTAAGAAGTTTAAGCCGAGTAACTGAAGAAGTTCAGTCATTTCGATGTCAGTAATTGTTTTGTCGACACTTGTGACGACGAAGGAGAAGTTGGGAGTGTTCTGTCGGGGTGGATGGTTTGGTTTTGTGGCTGTGGAGTGGTTGAGGAGTATGCAAGCCACGCGGTTGTCACCGACGGCGTTTTGAATTTTGCGTTCGAGGGTTTTAACCTCGAAAGATTTGGAGATTTTGAGGAGGGCCGTACAGTTTGGGTTGGCCTTTAGGAATTGAATTTGACCTCGTAGGATCTCGTTTGTATTGAGGAGTGTGAAAAGCTCTTTTTGGGAGCAATATTTGGGAGGAAGGTTGCGGAGGTTTATGGTTTGGAGGGAAGGTTTGGTTTGTCTAGGTGTAGATGTGGGTTGGTGGACGGACTGACGTCCGGAGGATTGTGTGCTCGCTATGGAGTGAGCTTTGTTGGCTGGTTGGATGGTGGGAGTATTTCTGATGGGAGCACAGGGAGACTTGGCTGCCTGTGCGTAGGAAGTAGTGACAGGTGGTGTCGTGAAACCATTTTCTGCACATAGGTTTTGGATAAATTTCAGGTGGTTTAGGATTTCGGTCTGGAAGTTGGGATTTGATGTGGAAGGAATTCGAGAGGCGAGTGAGGGTGAGCTTTTAGCTGAAGTTGCGGAGATGGAAGGTGTTTTGGAGGTAGAGGTAGTGTTTTTGAAGGGATTTATTGGAGGTTTTAGGGCTGGGAAGGATTCTATGGAGGGTTTTTGGGTTTTAGAGGTGGATGGTGATCCATTTGGATCGATTTTAGAGATTTGAGCTTGTTTGGAAGAAGTTTGCGATCTCGTGGATGGCATATAGAGTAGTTTTTTGAGGAATGATTTGGTTCAGTGATATTTGTCTCGTATTGTCAAGAGATTGTCTCCTGTTACTGCCGAGGAGCAGCCTCACTCCCCGGTTAACAGCCTAAGGTGGCTTTGGCCAGTAACTGGGTGCTATACCTACTTTTACCTCACTGAATTTAATTTAGTAAAAAAAAATTTTTCTTGGAATTTTTCGGAACACCCTCGTATATGCTTTGTGTGACACGGTGTGTACCAGGGACCGTATACTAAAGCTACGTGGTCGTGCTCGTTCAAAATTTGCAACTGTCGGAGTGGACAGAACCTCATGTATAATATAGTTGTGTGGTACCATATCGAAAATGTATATTTACAGAAAACCAAAGTGATAGCTTTGACGTCACAGACAGAATTCACTCAAAGCTTATTATCAAGGAGTTTATAAAAGGACGTTATCCTGTTTCTCCTTCAGAATTTATTGCACTCTTGATTTTAAATTAAACGGTACATTTATGCTCACCTCCAGATAATAAGATTTATTTTTACTCTGTGAATATACGATATTTACGATAATTTTTTTAAATGGGACAAAAATAAGAAGTTTATTGATATTTGTCATCAATACTGTTGCGAGGTCACCAACTCAAAGCCGGCCCTGTCTCTCGACTATAAACTTTGGCGAAAGCGCTCCTATCGAGAACTTTCTGGAAGACGCTTTGTTTACGCATAGGACGAGCGCGGAAAATTCAAGAACTTTCCAGAATTGATGAAGACTATATATACGCGGGTTTTTGAGTGAGTTGAATTAGTGAAACGAAGACAAAGAGTTAGTTCACAGACAGTTTACAGAAGTTCTTAGTAATCGGACTGTGAATGAAATAGTGAAGATAAATAGTGTGATATTCAAGTGGTAAAAATAAATTAGTACTATTATTCCGAGTGCAAATAAATTAGTAGACATTCAGTAGAGTGTGTATATAAATTAAGTTTGATAAATAAATCAATAGATAGTAATTAGCCATAGTGTCTATAATTTTATCCCACAAGAAAAAACTGTTCAAATAAATAACAAAAACATTACAATACGTTAGATATATACGTAATAAATATGGTATTAACGTTAAAGCTGTTTTTTAGGGATATCATATTGACAAAGACTAAATACAACTAAAAAGAAATTCCTAGATAAGAGTAAAAATAAAAATAGGTTTATTATTCTTATTTGTGAAAAAACTTACCGAAACTAATATTCAGGAGTCAAGCACAACACTGATGCGGATGGTTTGATTGTACAATCAGCCTAATATTGTTCCTATCCTGATGTAGTTAGATGTACCTGATGATAAAAAGATGTTTAAACCACTTAAAAATAATGGTTGCAAAGAGTATATTCAACAAAATCCATGTCAATGAAATATCCAAATATTACAAAAAATCATCTCTTCCCCATGATGATAATACTGACCAGAATTTACGAGCAGAAGCTGAAACTTTTCTGGTTAAAGTGGAAAGTGAAGGAATACTTTTCAATGTATGTATGAATATTGGGGTGACATTCACTAAGAGATAAAAGATCTACTTAGTTCCTAAAGACAGTTTTAGAGAGTAGTAGTTCCTGTGTTGCTATGCATTACGCAAGTATGAGAAAGGAGGTCCTGTTCTGTCGGGACAACTGTCAAAACTCTTATTGCAGTCGTTCTCTGGCTGAGGCATTCATTTGTTCTTCCCTGGCTGTAGTTTCCTAGGAGTATCTCTGATTTTTTTAGCCCTTCTAGATCTTTCCAATGGTCAGAACTTCTCTTCTTTTCGGCCTTGCCTATTTCTACCAATATTACATTGGAGCTGATAACGCTAAAGGGCTACGGCCTCCAAAATGGTGTTTCAGTTCATCTACTATGTCATTCTCCTCTATTCCATTTTTTCTTGGAGCCCTCAGATAATCCTTTACTTTCTATATCTTTTATTAATATGGAACTGGGCAGATTTTTCTATGGTGTGAATTTCCGCTCGAAACATACTTGGGGTTTTTCCCAAGCTTTCGGAGTGTTTGGTTCCTGGCCTATACACTCTTATCCCAGTCTCTTCTATTGATTTAGAGTCGTCTGTATACCATTTAGTGGCATTCTTTCAAAGTCTGGTAATGGTGTTGGTATCCCATCCCTTCTTGTTGCTTAATTCCATATCGAATTTATTTGAAAAGTTTTACTTTTTCATTATACCATCTTGTGGTATGTCCCAGGATTTTTGATTTCTAAGAAGCGAGTAGGTGGTTTTCTTTAATGATTCAATTTCGTATCGAATTTGTTTGAAAAGTTATACTTTTACATAATACCATCCTGTGGCATGTCCCAGGATTTCTGATTTCTAGAAAGCGAGGAGATTTTCAATGATTCCCTCTCTACTTAGTATGTATCTTGTCCTTTCATTTTCAATAAAAGTATTAACTGTAGGTATTCTCACAATATATGGTTCCAAAAACTTCGATACAAGCGTTTCATAGAATCAGCGTACAACTCAGTTCGTTACCTCCGCCAAAGGATGTAGCAAAATCACACATTACAAGAGTTTACTTGCAAGTTTAACAATGAAAACATATTTTTATAAACAGGAAAATAGTATACACGCCTCAGCCAGTAAATAAGAAAGCCTCAGATCACATGTTTGTCGACTTCAGCTCGTTTCGGCCGACAATTACATGTGATCTGAGACATTTCTTACTTTACTGGCCTAGGTATCTAATATACTAATACGTCCCAGAAGGCCAGAAAGTTGAATATCCTGGCGTATGTAATATGATGGCCGAGGCGATATTTCTCTATTTCAAAAGATTTCTGATTATAAAGAATACCTCAGAAAATAATTTCTCGACCATTGCAATGGAACCAAAATATTATATAAGGTATTGGATGTGCTGATATTTAGATAGATGACTCGTAGATCCTGACTAACTACGATTCCTCCACTAGAATTGCGTATAAACATTTTCAAAAGTGAGCTCCATTTTCCGTTTTTTGCCTTATTTTGAATATTCTGACAGTGATGTAATCTTTCTAAAGTCGATGTGAAGACATGAGAAAAAAACAAGGTTGTTATATATTTTCTAAAATTGATAAGCTCACTATACAAAAATGTTTCCCTCTATTCAGTAAACTGTTAGTACGTGACGTTCTTAGAAAGCTTGTTTGGAAATATTTAAAAAAAGAGATATAAATTTATTGGTAGCATTAAAATAAGGCGTTTAAATTTTCGGGGAAGAATTATCAAACAAAACATCTTTATATATTGCTAATATTACTATACCTAATAAAATTTTGAAGAGCCGGTAGCATGCCAACATGGCTGCTAAAACAGAATAAGAGCTAAATTGACCCAATTACAGTATTTTGCATTGGCACCAACCAGGTCGGTGAGTTATTCAATGAGGTCCACTGTGTCGTTAAAATGATTTGCAGGATTAGTTATGCCCGCCAGTGGCACCATGAATTGTGTTGTGTTTAGTTGCTTTTTGGAAACCATATGAAACGACAGTTCGAGATGATCTATCGCGGGAAACTAGTAATTTATGAAAGATATACGCACGCAATTGGGAGGCGTTTGCCATCAATGGGATGAAAAATATTTATTATCAAGCATTTTAATTCGCAATTCAAAGGAATTTTTATTCGGAGAATAAATATGAAAGCCATACATTACGGATATATAAACTCATTGAGAAAATTAACGCCACACTTAAAATTTTGCTTATTTTTAATTTAGAATAACTCTTTTGATTTTCAACCCATTTAAAATGATTTTTTTGGCGCATTGTAGGAAACTCATTAAAATTATCACAAGCATTTTGAATTTTTGTGAAAATTGTATACCAGTTAATTTTAGCCAATCAGATGCCTGCATTTTGACATGTTGCTATTACAATAACCTAATTTCTTCAGGAATTTCCCTGCGTAGAGGGAAATTAATAAGTGGAAATTTCCCTCTGGCTTTACAGCTGTCATAAACACAGTGGCGTAAAATATTTTTGATAGATATTTATTTATAACTTAATTATAGGTACCTACATGTTTTTATCTGTTACAAATTTCAAATGTATTAGAAATTCCTTTTCCACGTCTTTTCTCCTCAATGGCGAGTAAGGTAAATATGTCACCAATTTAATTTTTATTTTAAAAAAGTTTTGGTATAAAATTTTCTTACCGAATCTCCCACGAGCACGAATTATTTCCGGAAATTTTCCTCAGTTGCGAATTTTTTAAGAAAATTTGCACTTCGAGAAAATTTCCGGAAATAATTCGTGCTCTAAGGAGATTATAAGTGACAATTTATCATACCGGGTGGAATGAAACAATATATTTATAAAGTCAAGAAAACAGTGTATTCTGTGTAAAATAATTTAATTTTTAAAAAATTGCAAAGCGCTTTCGGCTGTTAAGCCATCATCAGTGCGATACTCGTCAAGTATGTACAAGAAACCAAATTAAAAAGTCGACAACACATTGATTAAGCAATCATGAAGAATTTAAAATTTACATTAAATTTAAAATTTAAATTGTTCCCCTATTTTGGGGTACACTATTGTTAACTTTTAAACATTTTCAAAAATTAAAGTTTCTAGCTACACGTGTTTGTAGAAACGGAAAATGAAGTGACATTATATATATATTTATATACCGTAAATTCTAAACAGGGTAAACTGAAGGCTAAACATTTTTTCTTTGCATAAGATTGGAAAGACTAATTAATTCTCGATATTTTGTTTTTGCATTTATTCCAGTATCTCTCTCTTTACAAAATATACAAATTTTTAAAGAAACTTACAATTTTTGCGACGTAAGTGAATATTCTAAGAAAAAACTAAAAACATATTTATTCCTAATATCAACAGCATCAATTATTAAATTGAAATTAAACATAAGCAAGTAACAAATTAATAATGCGTAATCCCTCCTCGTGCTCTTGTAACAGCTAGGATTCGTCGAGGTAAGCTTGCTATTAAATTATTGATAATCAGATATTAACTTATGTCGCAAAAATTGTAGAGTTCTCTTTAAAAATTTGTATTTATGTATAGAGAAAGATATTGAAATTAATCAAAAAACAAAATATCGAGAATTAATAAGTCTTTCTAATCATTTGCAAAGAAAAAAATTGTAGCCTTAAGTTTACGGTACATATATATTGTTTCATTCCACCCGGTATAAAAAATTGTTAAATTTATTTTTGCAAAAATTCAAAATGCTTGTGATAATTTCAATGAATTTCACACTGTGCCGCAAAAATCATTTTAATCGGTTGAAAATCAAAATAAGAAAAATTTTAAGTTTTGCGTTAATTTTGTCCATGGGTTTATATTCGTAAATGACATTTTGGGAAGTCCTACACCCTTCCGTTAGCTTACACATGGCAATAACACCCGATACTTTGTCGTCGATAACTGTGTTTACATTTTCTGACGAAATGTCGATGTTCCCTTACTTTTCGTTGCTACGCCCTCAGAAGAGGGGGCGAGGGCGAGAAAATGAAATTGCTTCATTTTCTCGAGGCTATTGGCTTTGCTTTCCGTCGTTGCTATGGAGAGACAAAGCGACAGAATTTTCATCTATTCCATAATATATTCAAAAAAACAATTAAGCTTTGAAATAAAATAACTGGATAAAGTAAGTGCACTAGAAAACATGCAAATCAAATAATCTTTTTGTATAAATTTAAACCTTTAATTATCCCATAGACAGGCACAGAAACTTTCGAATACTGACCAAATAAATGAATGAAAGTGACGACAAGTCACAAAAATTTTTATTGATTGTTTTTTTCAAAAAAAATCTAAAACTCGTCAATTTAAATTTTTTCAAGGACCATCACACGACCAGAAATATAAGAAGGTCATAAATCACCAACCACTTGAGTTATCACCAGGTTTACGTTAAACGTATCTAAATACGTCCGAGAAGTACTTACTGCGCACGAGCTCTTGTCAAATGCTGCGTTTACGTTTACGTATTAATAATTGCCTTAAGTATTTATTACGTCAGAAGTGTTGGCGTAATGACGTAATCGACGAGCTAAATTTTTGAATAGGTACTTATTCCTACAGGGTTAACCAAAAATGTTTGTCTATTAAAAGATGATGATATTATAATAAATGTTGGAATTGACGATTTTCAACAATGATACAACAAGAAATCCGAGCACTAAATTATTCCCTTTCTAGATATTCGAGCAATCCAACAGTTCTACATTATTTGGTTAACTTTTGTATCGTCAGAAGTAAATGGTAGTTAGTAAGATACCTCATTTCGATATGTAACCTATGGTATGTCATAAATAGTTATTTGTGTATTTAGAGCGTAAAGTAACAGATTGTCGATAGAGAAAGAATGTTGCCGCGCGACGCGGAGCGAAGCGCGGCGATCTTTCGAAAGCGGCAATTTTACTTTACGCTCGAAAAACACACATGATTTTTTCTACAGTCGCCCTTTTAATAATTAAAACAGTTTTTTATATTATCTTGGGTTATAATAGGAGTGCTAGAATAATCGTCATTTTCGCTATTCATCATGATTAACCTTAAAAAGATCTACCGATTTTTAGATAAATCGATTATTATTTTCTTATAATCGATTTTTATAGTAATATTAATCGATTTTTAGTAAATCGATTTTATAAATTACGTGTTTAAATCGATTTTCGGAAACGGCTCGTATTATTTATTGACTATTTTTCAAAGTTTTGACAACTTTTGACGATTATTGACCATTTCTCAAAATTTTGACAAATATTGACCATTTTTCAAAAGTTCAACAATTATTGACCATTTTTCAAAATTTTAACAATTATTGACCATTTTTCAAAATGATGACAATTTTTAACCATTTTTGACAATAATTGTCCATTTTTAACAGTTTTCAACAGTAATTGACAATTTTTAACTATTTTTAACCATTTTTGACATTTTTCAAAATTTTAGACCATTTTTCAAAATTTTTGACGATTTTTGATAGTTATTGACAATTGTTGACAATTATGGACCATTTTTCCAAATTTTTGATCATTTTTGACAATTATCGACCATTTTTCAAAATTTTAACAATTATTGACAATTATCGACCATTTTTCAAAATTTTAACAATTTTTTAGAATTTTTTACAATTTTTCACAAATTTTTACAAATTTTCACAAATTTTCACAAATTTTTACAAATTTTTACAAATTTTTACAATTTTTTACAATTATTGACCATTTTTGACAGTTTTTGACAAAAATCGTCCATTTTTAACAGTTTTTGACAATAATTGATAATAATTGACAATTTTTGACAATTATTGACCATATTTCAAAATTTTTGACAATTTTCATTTGATTTTTAATCTGATTAATTGTTAAATATTCATCAATTGGGTTAATTCGGAGGGCGTGGTTTGATTAAATAAGCGAGCGAAAAAGATTCCCTTTTTGCGCTACAGCGTAAAGTAACAATCCTCGGCATTTGTCGACTTTACGATTTCATTTGACTATAGTAATTAGTCATTTTACGCGTGACTGTAGAAAAAATATATTTCATGATCTTAGATATCATACATTTATAGTAGCATTTATAGTAGACAATGGAGAATTCAGAGTAGATTATCTGTGATAAATTCGACAACAATGTAAAAGTTCAATGGTATTATTCAATGTGGAGTGATGATTTGATTCAATGGGCCTTTTCAGTAGATGCTTAAATATGTTTATTTTGCATCAAAGCGAACAAGCCTGTGCCTGGCCAAATGCTATTACGGGTCACGTTCAAAGAGCCCGCTAGTTTTTCGCACTTTTAATAATTTTGTTTGGAAAATTTTTGTGAGTACAGAAAGCAATATTATCCTTTGAATTATGCTTTATAATGTTTGAAATTTGAGTTGAAATTTTTAATGTTATCGATTTAAATTTTGTTTTGGAAAAATTGAATTGATGGCCATTTTATATCGTTTTCTTTCTATCATTTAATCAATTATATTGTGCATGTATCCATTTGATTTTTCAATTCATTCAATTATTTTAATTTCTTTTTCAAAATTTTCTGAACACAATGGAATTAGTAAAGATTAAATAATTGAATATTTGCATACTTATCAAGGACCACCGATGAAGATACAATAATTCAATAGCTTCATTCGAATATCCTGACCAAAATCATCAGACTTTCTAAACACTCTCCGTCTTGTACCTCATACTTAGATTATAACCTACTAAGATAATAGCGATTGGGCCTGTGCTACTATGAATTTAAATTCGTTTAAAAACTAAATAAAAAAGCAAGAATAAATAGTAATTAAAAAGTAAAAAACAATTTTCAATTTATTACATAAAACGTGAAGTGATCGATATAAATTATTGTAGAGATAATTCATTAGTAGCTACATTTCTTATTCAACTTGAGTTAATATAAAAAAGTACATCAAGCATTTTGTAATAAACTGTACATTATTTTTTACGTTTTAGTTCGATCTGCAATAAAAGCGTTTCTTTATTTTTTTAAATAATTATTTATTAGTTTTGCTGATCTTTGCTGAAATATTATGTTTGTCATGTTTTATTATTTGTTGTTAGTTTAAAATACATCTTATTTATAAGATCAAAAAACTCTTGATCATTTTTGCAGAGTCGTGGGAATGTGTTTGTATAAAGCTGCAAATTTTTAAATTCTGGAAGTTCAGTATATATTCCTTAATACCACAGAATAATTAGTGTAAGAAACCATAATTTGGACTGCAAAATGTTTGTTGAAGCATGATGAAACCTCTCGACGTTCAAGCTTTGTATATAACCGGATGTGAGTCCACAACCCCGACGTCAGTAAGGTAGAAAACATGAAACCTTATAACATGCGTTTATGGGAAATTTCTACGGGTTTTATTTTAATAGCATTTTGATTATTAATGGGCAAATAAACAAGAATACATACAGTGTGTAAAAGCCAAACGGAATAAATTCATTATTTCGGTTACTGTACATATTTATAAGAACACGTCAAATTTAAATTATAAATTGACATTATTTAACGTGAAAATGAGATCCCTACCTTCAACCCCCTTCGAATGACAGGTGCAACCCCCAATTTTTTAAATGGGAAGTATAGGCTTGTGATATATGTTTCGAAAGGTCTTTTCATTCTTTAACTAAAAATATGATCGTTTACAAGTTTAGTGCAATAATTAAAATAGAATAAAATAAAATCATATGGTTACCGAAATTCGCTACAATACAATCAAAAACTAAAATGTAATGCAAAAAGTAATAAAATGTAAAACACTAAAAAGAACTATGAATGTCAATGAAGTAGATGTTCAAAAATCACATTCAAATTTACATATCCCCATAAAAAGAAATCTAATGATGTAAGATCAGGTGATCGCGCTGGCCTCTATCGATCCTCGCCTCCCTACCCACCGATTGGGAAATATTGTAACGAGGTTCTGCCGGACATTGCGTTGGTAATGTTGTGATGCTCCATCCTACTGAAATAATATCGTATTCACTGGAACTGGAGGGTTTCCTGGATCAGGATATAAATTTGCGAAACTTGGAATGACATGATTTTGAAGTAGTCCCAAATAATGATCGCCATTCAAATTGCCCTCAATGAAAAAGGGACCAACGATCCCTGCCCAAACATTAACCTTTTGAGGGTATTGCGTGTGTTCTTTTCTCATCCAGTGAGGATTTTCCGTTGACAATTTTGTCGATAAGCATGATCGTTTAGTGTAAAAGTGCACTCATCAGAAAACATAATAATTGGATAATATTGTTATCCAACATGTCCATCATTCGCTCACAAAAATAAGTTCTATCAAAATCGTCTTCCGTCAGCTCTTGAGTAGGTATCATTTTATAGGGATCCATTTTATTTTCTTCTAAATATGTTTACTATCGATGCATGGCTAACATTGAATGTAGTGGATGCCTGTCTGCTCGATGTATGTGGGTTTTCCTCAAACTCGAGCATCATATCTAATTTGATTTCATCACTCATTGAATTGGCAGCTGGTTTTTTTTATCTGCCTAACATTATCAAACTCGCGAAACTGCTTCTCTATTTTACTAATTGTTCCTTGTGATATAGGCGCTAAATCAGGAGATTTCTCATGAAATAGGCGAGTTACTTCCTGTTGTGTTCGGGTTTTATCTCCGTAACAAATCATTTGTAAAACTGTTATTTTATGCATTTCCGTTAATCCGTTAATCTAACCTTCAGAATTGAAGTTAACAAATTTCCAACTAAAATTATAATACAACTTATGTATAATTACAAAACAATTTGCTAAGGCATTTTAAACCAATTAACGTTGCCTCTGAAGCACTTTTAAGTATTTTCAATGGATACCATCTAAAAAGCACATTGCTATGGTTTTTGCTTACTTTCTTATTATCAAGACATAAACGGGAAATAAGTTTTGGGTATTTTGTAATAAGTTTTGAGTATATTATAGCGAATTTCGGCAACCACATTATTTCATTTTATTCTATCTCAATTGTTGCAATAAACTTGATAACGATAACATTTTTGAGTAGAGAATGAAGAGAAATTTCAAACGATATATCACAAGCATATATTTCCCATTTGAAAAAATGGGGGGTTGTACCTGTAATTCGAAAGGGGTTGAAGATAGGGATTGCATTTTCACGTTGAAGAATGTCAATTTACGTGTTTCAGGATTTTTTATAAATATGTACAGTAACCGAAATAATGAATTTATTCCGTTTGGCTTTTACACACTGTATAATTATACAGAGAGTGTAGCTATCGATGTTTATTATACTATAATCAACAAAATTCTGCAATAAATTAGGGGCTATATATTTAAAGAGAGAGACAGAGAATGCTTTAGTGTCATCGAAAATTTATAAAAATTATATGGACAGAAGCGATCAGCAAGTAATGAATAATAGTAAAGAATAAAATCAATAACATAACGTAAAATAAAAAAAGTTTTTATACTAATAACATGAAAAAAAAAAATAATGATATAAAGTATGTTAAAATACAATAATATAAAATATTCATACAGTGAGGACATAAAGTCCGCCCCCCCCCCTGTAACTTTTGAACCGTTAGGCATATAGTGATGAAATTTAGAACGATGATATGTGACCCCATTTTGCATTTTTTAACACATCAATGACAGCTCTGAATCTCAAAGTGACAGCTGGGCGGACATTTGGAATATTTTTTTAAATGGAAATGGGGGACGAGTAACACCTCATTTTGAAGGTCTTCTTATGCTCAATACATTCCCCAGAATTGAAAACATGAGGTTCAATAGTTTCAAAATAAAAACCGGTAATATCAGTTTATAACAATCTTCTGTTAATTTGTGTACTATCTACTAGGTGTCATTGTTGATTGTTGCTGTCATGTTTTTTAATACCTGCATTTAGGATTGACAGTAAATTTTAGCTCGAAATCATCTACAATGGCTCGTTCCTTACAAGACAAATTTGAAGCGGTTATTATTTTTGGCGAAGCTAATAGAAATTACCATTCTGCTGTTCGTATGTTCAATGAACGTTATCCTGAACGCCAAATATGCAGAAAATTCTTAAGTAAGTTAAATTCAAAATTTCATGAAACTGCTTCGGTAAAAGACGCTCCAAGGTCTGGGCGGCCAAAAATTGGGGAAGGTGTAAAAGTCCAGGTTTTAGCTGAAATGGTTGTTAATCCCCAACAGCCATCGAAGCACGTGGCCGACGCATGCAATATTTCGCGTACTTCTGTCAAAAATATTTCAAAATGCCATAAATTTCATCCATACAAAATCAAAATTATGCATGAATTAACAGAATATGATCCTGATAGACGACTCGAATTTTGTGAGATTATGTCAGGAATAATCACAGGGAATCAAAACTATTTACGGAATATCTGTTTTAGTGACGAAAGTATTTTTTTTAAACGGAAGAGTTAATACTCAAAACTTTAGGTACTGGAGTGATGTTTTCCGGAAGGGACACTCACAGTTCCCCCATAAACTGTCTCCCATGTCTGGGCGGGCATTTTGGGAAATTATATCATAGGTCCCATTTTTCTGGAAGGAAATCTTAATGGACCCATGTACCTGAAAATGTTGCAGAATACAATTGCTCCCCTTATTGATGCTGTTGCTGCCCAAAATCCACATGAGTTTCAAGAAGTGATATTCCAACAAGACGGAGCCCCCCTTCGCTATTTTAGGCAAGTCAGAAATTACCTTGATGATAAAGGTGGATTGGTCGTCGAGGTACTACAGAATGGCCAGCTCGATCACCAGACACCGCCCCTAGATTTTTATCTTTGGGGATATGTTAAATCCGAAGTGTATAAAACGGCTCCCGGATCACTGAATGAACTACGAATCACGGATGTCTGTTCAAGAATAACGCCACTTAGGCTTCACAATCATTTACTCGAGAATATTCATTTGTCAGGAAGTTCTTGGTGGTCATTTTCAACATCTTCTGAAGTAACAAGTGTTTTTTAAATGTGTTTGTGCTTTTACGTTCAATTTGAATTATTTCATAATTCTTTAGCTGAGGCTATTTTAGGTTAGGGTTGGTTCAATATTATTTGTTTACTTTCACATTATGTTTTGTTTTGAAACATATTTTACAATAATTATGTAATAGTATGTAGATAAACGTAGAAATCGTTATTGCTGCTTTTTATTCAGAGCTGTCATTGATGTGTTAAAAATGCAGAATGGGGTCATATATTATCGTTCCAAATTTCATCACTATATTAATCTTATGAAATACTTCGTGAAGAATGGATCGGAATAATGCCAAAATTTGGAGGGTCAAATTTGGAGGGTCCCAAGTCAGATCGCCTTATGGACTATTTCCATGAAACATCATAAATTATGTTTTATTTCAAGTTTTTTCAACTAGTTGAAACACTTTCTGTTAACTGTTAGAAAATAACTTCCGTTACCTTAGAAATTGGAAGTTCAATATCTTACTTAAAATTACAAATTAAAACTATATCCAACAGAAACGTAACACTAAATAACAAATTTTAATTATGCAAGTTCTCATGGAATAGTCTAAAACAATTCTCTAAACACAAACCAGGTTCATTTGGACACTGAGGACAGTAAAAAATTGAATCCTTTCGTATTTTGCTTTGTCCCAACAATATTTACAACGACTTCTTTTTATTTTGTTGTTGAGACCTTTTGGACAATACAGAGGTAAATGTCCAACTGATGGTGTTCTCATACGCGGAGATTTTGGTGATGGTCCTAAGAGGCTTTGAATAACAGAAAGTCGAAAATCGTATAATGACATTTTTCTCGTTTCCATTATTATAGAGGAAATGTGCATTATTTAACATTATTTGAAAAATATGTATTCCCATTTTTTTGTACCACCGTATACACTTATGTTCACAATTGAAGTAACTAAGCATTTGATCACTTAAGTCAATACCAACCTTATATTTATCGTATTTAGCAATTAATTCAGGTTTTTCGGATTCGATTCCTCTTCTAGATCTTGTTGCAGTCATCTGATCACCAAATTCTGAAGATATCATGTATATTTCTCGTTTATCTTTCCATTTGGTAACACATATTCCTTCAGAACTATACACACTTGCTACTTGATTTTTGCAAATTTTTTTGTCATCAAATTTTGCGGATTACCTTTTTTGTCTTGTCGCAATGTGCCTGTGACGTATGTACTAGCTTCGAGTAATCTTTTAGTCAAATGAATACTATTATAAAAGTTATCCATATACAGAGCATGTCCAGTGTTCACATGACTCTCTATTAATTTCAGTACGACTTTTTGTGTGTGATCTCTTCCTTCAATTGTACGATCTTTTATGAACCACTGTAGACGATTCACTTTTGAATAATTCCAGTAAATTCGTCGTTTACCCTTTATATACTGTCTAAATTGAAGTCTTTCTCGCCACCGAATTAAAGATTCGTCAATTGTTATCTCTCTTTTCGGATAATAAATGGCTGCCATTCTATCGTTGAAAAAATCAATCAAAGGGGATATTTTATACAACTTACTCACGGCTTCATCTGTAATCACACAAAAATGCAAGGCACGTAAAATTAGAATAAATCTATTGCGACTGACATAAAATCTATAAATGTCATATCTAAGTTGAATGAAGTTAAATAGTGTCTTTAAGTAAACATTAATGATGGAAAATCCAACTAAATTCCCGTTTTTAACGTCTCTTTGACTGTTACATTATTTAACAGGCATTTTCGGACTCCTGACTGCCATTGGTAAATTTTTTACGATGATATAAAATTTTTATACAAATTACAAGATAATTGACAATACAAATTCCAAACCAGACATTTTGAGAGAACTAAATCCAATCGAGAGCTACCAGTACCAATATCCATCACCACGAGACTCTCACACTGCTCCGGATCCGAAGCTAGGTGTAATAGAAGCGAGGAAGAACTGTATATCGAAAACCAAACTTTCGAGGACATCTTTATATAAACTTTTCGACTCAAAATTAGAATCTTCCATTGAAATTAAAAACCCTGTATTAGTATAATAAACATGCTACTGACTGCCTATTTTCGTTTTAGGAAAATCGGAATAGATAAATTGGGATCGCGCCAGGCGCGTTACTGGCATAGGGTAACATTTACATTAACGCGCAATCGGCATTGCCGTAGACGAAACCAAGTATTCCCTGAAACGAATTACACCTTATTTGATGTACCATTATATTTTCAATACTCTACATAACATGGTACCATCAATTTAGGCAAATATGAAAAAATAGGTCGGGACCGCCCCAGGCGCGTTAGTGGCAAACGGTAAAATTTACAACAACGCGCGACGTGCGTTGCTGTGTTAAGGCTGGTTTGTGGTATCAGAAGACGTCAAAGAATTTCCCACAAACTCAACACGGTCAAATGGCTCAGTATGGTCAAGAGACGATATCTTCATTCGGCTTGCTTATTCCATAAAATTATTAAAATTGGACAACCATCATATTTAATAAAAAAAATTCATCCCATTCAAATATTCATAACCAATAATTGTCCCTCTCTAGTATTTATTTAGTGTATTTCTTTGATATAATGTAGTTTTTCTAGTTATTATTATTATTATTATTGTCGTTAGTATTGTGTTACCTATTATTATTGTATTTGTATTGATCAATGTTAAAACTACGTATTATTATTAAATTATTCTCTGAACGACTGATGCCTAAGATGAAAAACAGAGACTGCTATATCAATTTGGTGTGGTAGTCACCTGATCTTCGACGCGTTTTTTTTTCTCGCTCTTATGAATTATTTTTATATATTTATTTGTAACTGTAGGGTGTTATGATAAGAAAAAATAAAATACCTTTATTGTTATAATTAAGTATCAATGAAATATAAAATTTAAATTCGTATTCATATTAGTCTTCCATAATTATATCTATAAATGAAAATATTTAAAAAAAAAATTTTGAAAATGTGTCCACCTCTAGTTTATTATTTTCCTGTAATTTGTCAATAAAACATAGAAAATAATATGTACTATAATTTATACTTATACTTATGGTCATTTGAATGATATTGTACAATGATATTGGACAATTTAATTTTTTTATAATTAAAGAGAAAATATATTTTTGATTAGTTTCCTGTATAGTGCAACACTGTTTTTAGTATAAAATATCGGGCCAAAAAGTCATGGTTAAAACGGTGAAAAAAAGGTTTTTTTTTTATTCCTCTCTGGAAACTCTGAATTTACCACAAGTTTTTCGAGAGATAATCTTCAAAATAGGTGAGTACTATTGATTTCTTGCAAAATCAGTCAAAACCTCGAGGTACCATATAGTTCACCGACCCCTATAATTTTTATTATACATATTTGGTACATTAATAAATATTATGTCGTACCAGTACATTGTTGTGTTTTTATATCTTAGATACCATCTAAATAATAGATTACTTCATGCCCTTGTGAGCATAAAGTGTACATTATGGACCGCGCGGGCATTAATGCGCAAACAGTTTTCGATTAACTTATTCTTTATGAACAACATAACAAAATATAGATTTTCGTTTATATATTATTTGGTTACATTTACATAGAATTGGCAATTGTGGAAAGTTCCTCTGATCCGCTGAGCTAAATTTCCTGCACCAAAGTATGACTCATGATTCAATTTCTGGGTCTCTAGTTTCTGAAAGGAAATGCGAGATCCAGATGGTACGCCTGACAACATCCTTAAAACCTCATTTTTTGAGGATATGCTGTCCTCTAAGTATCCTTCAGCAACTGTGGTACTCTTCCATCCACCATGGCGCTTCAGCGTAGTCATACTTGCTCCAGCTTCTGCTAAAAGAGTTGCCGATGTTCGACGAAAACAATGACCAGTGTACTTTTCGGGGTTGTTCAAACCCAAATATTTTGCAATAACACAGGGAATTTTCCCAAATGTGTTTTTTCCAACAGGTTGTACAGTGCAGCGGCCTTGTCTTTAGCTTGAAAATAGTCTTTTTTAGGAGAAGCCATGTGGCCGCAAAGAAATATAATCTCTAAGTTTCAAACTCTTCATTTCGTCTTTATTAACAATGGTGAAATTTTAGGACATTTTCTCTAGATGACACACTGGATTTTTTTGGTTGGTACCCTTTTGAGCTTTGCTTTAAATATGTAACATGTCTATCGACCTGTTTCGATTTTACAGAATAAATCCTTTTAATTAGCGCTCGTCGTCACTAGCCACATCCAATTATAGTTCTGTGATCCCAAACTCTTCAACTCTGACCGTAAGACAATTGACGTCTTCCAACGGACGCTTCCATTTTTTGCACAACGCCACAAGAAACACCCCTTTCCGTTTTCGACCGCCTACGGGGAAACATCATCTTTCGCTATCTTTCATATCTTAAGTACCTATCTTATGAATTTTGCTGTGGTAAGTTCAAAATCATAATTTATAATTAATAAGCTTCTTCTAAAGTACTGTCTGATATAATTTTCGTATGCATTCTTTATTTTTTTACAGAGATAGACGAAATTAAATTCAACACGTGGTCATAAACTGTTCTTTTGTACTAATATGGTAGTTTTAAGCCAAATATTCTTTTATAATTCACTGTTTTACTTTTATACAAACATTTTCAAGCTTTTTCAGTTGCGAAATAACTCTTTTAATTATAAAATAACATTTTTATAAATTACTGTTAACCTATAAAATATTCTTTCGTAACGCCAGTGCCGGTTCCATATATTTCCTAAGCACGATATTTTTTCATATAACTAAATAAATAACTTTTTGCTATTATTAGTTTCTTTCGGATCATTAGTATATTTTTTTAATTTAGCCGATAATTGCTATTTTTACTGTTTTAACATGGAACATATAATGTTGGAAAGCTTTCAGTAAATTAAATAAATTTTTTGACTTTCAAATAACTGCCTTCCTTTTCTTTAACCTGAAAAGCTGACCAACATAATGTGCCATTACATTCAAGTTCCTACATATCCCTGATCCACCTGTACTTCTAGGTAAGCACAGCCCCTAGGCTAGGATATAACCCAAGAATTTAACCCGAGAATATAACCCTAGGCTAGAATATAACGCCGAGGATATAAACCCAAGAATATAACCCTAGGCTAGAATATAACCCCAAGAATATAGCCTAGGATACAACCCGAGGATATAAAGCCAAGGATAGAACCCCAAAGTACCGCCCTAGAACAGAACTCATCAGTCCAGATCAAGACCTGACTTCTTCTCCAGGAAACCACTTCATCTAAGCTAAGTACCTATAAAAGTACAAATTCCTCTATTAAATTCCGTTCATTTCCTGTGGCAGAATAAATTTGTTTTAACTCGTATCTTTCATTTTTTTGAATCCTCAACTATAAAAGTTGAGGGAGATATCGCCCGGGGTGATTTTTAGTAACTTTTTTATTATTAACTTATTTAAATTTTACAAGGCGTTTCTACCTTTTCCGCCTTAGTTTTTTGTAGTTTTTATCGTTAAAAAGGTAGTGGCGCCCTCAACTTTTACAACCCTTCTGTTATCCTTGTGTGACATAAACTTGGGGTCGAATCACCCTTGAGAGGAGTCTCTAGCCGGAGCCCTTCGAGCTGGTGCCCTTTGTGGGGTACAGACATTTACCGTTACAAATTGGCGCCCAACTAAAAGCACACATTTACCGTTACAAATACTTGCATAATTTGTGAAAATTACAAATATTAATATTCTTATTTATCATTATCATGGAATATTTAGCCCACAGAGAGCTCGGGCAAAATTTTTCGGATAGATCATTAAAGTACCCCAACAGCACAGTTTCGTTAATGTTTTCTACAGCAAAAAATTGGTCATATTTTTTAACGCATGAGTCTCTGGTTTTTTTCGGTAACCGGTTTTGCGTTGCTTTTTCAATCTTTTTTGCTATTTCTTGTTCCATTTTTGATTTTTGACTTTGACACATTAAACATTTTAATACTTATCTCCCTAGCAACAAAAACTCAGACAATAATAATGTGAAGGTAAAATCGCAGGTAAAAATAAAAAATTTATAAATTAAATTAAATTAAAAAAAAAATATATTATTCAAAACGAACTGGTACCGTAACGAACCCTTGGGCCAGAGGACCTCGGCTTTGTAAGACTGTCGCCCCCAGGGCATAATCATCTACTTAGTACCCTTGATACATAAATAACTATTATCGATAGCTCACTCTTATAAAATGGTAATTCATAGGTGAAATTTAAACTTAAAACTAGTTACTCATCCTACTATTTAAAAAAGATTCAACAAGGTCCTCAGTCTCTCTGATCTGTAAAACACTCGGTTGTTCAATATTCGCACTACACAAACTTATGTAGTTTGGTTCTCAATCCTCGGACAAGCTGATAATAATCCAGCTTCTACGTTGTTATGATCCATGTTCATGCTTCTTTGTCCAAAACAATGTAAAGAAGTTAAAAATTGCACGGGTTTTGAAAATATTTTAAATAACTTCAAAAATATATTTCTTCCCCACCAAAATTATTTTGCGAACAAATGTAAGTCAGGTAGTTTTTTTCATAGCGTAGTATTTCTCTTGAAACCTTTGAGACAAATTCCATTGACACAGGTATTTTATGAAGAACTTGAAAACTATAATAATAAAATAAAAAAACTACAAAAGAAGGGTTAAAAAGGGTTATTTGCGCGAAACTTTCAGATAATAAACTTTTTTGGTAAAAATGATAAAAGGGTCCTTTATATACCACAAACAGTTGAAAATGATTAAACTTGTGAACGAAATACTATAATTGTACTCCCATAAGACTTTTTTACGCGACAGCTGTAAACGGGGGTATGTTTTTGAACCTTTTAAGTTTCCGGTTTCAAAGTTATGTTCCTGTTTTTCTAATTCAAAGAATAAAATTCGATTTATAGGGGTAATAAAAATTAAAGCACTCCCTCCAAATATCCAAGAGGTGTGCGATAAATTTGATTCTAACTGATATGATCCTGTTTATTTTTTACATTCCTAAGAGTTTCGAATTACCGTAAATATAAGCTTCTACTTAGTTTTTGCAATTTATGTTAATCGTTGGTAGGTAGGACTAATGAGTTACTCCTCATTGGGTTTTTATAGGCAGTCATAAAATAATGGTTTGTTTTACAGAAAATAAAATTTTCACATTTTTATGGATTTCGATTTTCTTTATATAATTTCAAAACATTGGCCACTGCTTTTCTCTTTGCGCATCTGGGGATCAAGTCCCACGATTGTGGACTTATAACAAAATTGAATTTACTGTTAATATCCTTACTTTGTGGAATCTACACATAATACTCTTATAAATGAAACCAACTGTTTCTAATTAATTCCACTATTTAATGAAACAATTATGAAAATTCTAAGACACTTATTGATAATTATTTCGATATTGATATTTGTTATATTTGATGTGATGCCTACCTGATGTTTAATATTTTGGCTAGACCAAATAGTGACCTATCGTGTGATTTACTTAATATATATGAATAGAAAAAAGGAGAAGATATGATATTACAAATATTAAAGCTTAGGTATTATTAGCCCCATGGGAATATCCTAGATATCATTTTTCCCCATTTAAGATCAGTATAACTGTGCAATGATATAGGAAACCAAGGAAAACTATATCAGCTGATCTTTACAATTGTTAGTTAAGAAGACAGTTTAATCGTGGAGATATCCCTAGATTTATCTGTTCATTGACGACTTCATATTGTGGGTATCTTACGTGTCTCCTATTTTCTAATTCTTCAAGGAAATCTAGTTTTTGTTTCATCATCCTCCAGACAAAGCATATGATGATTCAGATGACAGTGGCCTGTTAAAAAGCCTATTAGACAACGTAGGTCATGCCTGCTATAGTCTAACATTTGTTTGGAGAGATTCTTCGAAGGACGTATAAAAGCCTTTGAGTGAACCAATCCCGGTATATTATGCCAGAAGTCTGAAGCTCTTCTTGTTGTCCAGGTATTTAGTGTTTGTTTGGCAAAGCTTATCGCGATGCCAATTGAAAATTCTGGTCCGATAAAAACGCGTGCGGCACCCTCCCTTGCAAGAGAGTCCGCCTTCTCATTGCCATCCATGCCAGAATGGCCAGGGATCCAGACCAGTGATATTCTATTGAGTTCTCCTATTGAGGAGAATTTTTTTTAGCAGTCTAAAACCAGTTTCGACGTTACACGGTAAGAGCTAAGTGCTTTCAAAGCCGCTTGACTGTCCGTGAAAATTTTTATTGATTTATGTGTCAGATTGGTTTGCTCCAATCTCTCCACACATGAAGCAATAGCGTAAATTTCCGTCTGAAATACGGTTGCATAGGATCCTAGAGGTTGAAATTTCTGTCCTAGGTCTGCGCCCGTATACACCTGCACCAGAGCCTGAGGGTGTTTTTGATCCAGCCGAGTACGAAAAGCTGTCTGCTCTTAATGAATCATCCTTACGGAGGACCCATTCGTCTCTATTTGGAATTAGGACGGTATAAGGCAGGTCGTAGTTTACTGTTGGCCTCCCTTTCCAGAAATATATGGAGAGGAGATAGGTCTAGAAGGATTTCCATGGCTGCTGACGGTGTGGTTCTGATGGCAGCAGTAATTGACAGACAAGCCTGTCTCTGTATGCCAGAGAGCTTTGCTTGGGCCGTTCGCTGTAGAGCTTTTGACCTCCAAGCAATAGCTCCTTATGATGTGATCATTGGTCTAACAATCATCACATATATACAATGGATTTGTTTGGGTCCCAAGCCCCAAGATTTTCCACAGATCCTGCGACATGTCCACAAGGATAGTCTGGCCTTATGGATAACTTTTTCCAAGTGAGCGTTCCATATAAGTTTTGTATCTAGGATAATCCCCAAATATTTTACTTCCGCTGCAAATTAATCCAGGAATGATATCAGATATGCTTAATTTGTTTGATGTATGTATTAATCAGAACTATTTTACTTTTGACAATAAGGTATATATTCGAAATGAAGGTTTACCAATGTGAAGCCCTATATCATCAATTTTGGCAAACATATTTATGGCCAGTTTAGAAAGAAAAATCTTTGAATGTAGCATTTCAAAAAATTGATTATTTTGGTAAAGGTATGTAGATGACATATTATAGCTTGTTTTGTAGGTAGTTAAATAAAAAGAGTAATATAACGAAATTGTTAATGTATAAGGGTATTAAGTCATTCTTTCTTGTAAATCGTTCATTTTAAAGACTAGAGGGTTTAACTATTAACCTTGTATGTCTGTATATTGGGGTGACATTCACTGAGACCTAAAAGATCTATTGATCTATTGTACCCCCTTCCTTCTACTTAGTTCCCGAGGAAAGCAGTTTCTTTAGATGTATTTCCGAATGAATTTTAGGATGTCCGCAGGCTTTAGTTTAAGTAAGTGTCCCTCTTCTATCCAGTAGTCTCTAGGATTCTGTATTGCTATGCAATCCGCGAGTTTGAGCTTTTCTAGGTGCCCATTCAGGCGACGGTGTCACGTCAAAACGTTTACTCTGGCTTAGGCATTCATATGTTCTCACCTGGTTGTAGTTTCCCAGCTTTGCTTGCCTAAGCCCTACTAGATCTTTCCAATGGTCAGATCTTCTTTTCGGCATTGCCTATTTGTTCCAATATTATATTGCAGCTGATACCGCAAAAGGGTTCTGGTCCCCAAAAGAGTCTTTCCGCTCCTTTCTTTGCTTGTTCGGCAGCTATTTTATTTTCTTCTTCTATTCTATATTGAAGTAGGTACACTTTCCGGCACTTGGAGTTTTCCAAAACTTTCGGAGTGTTTGTTTGCATAAATATATACAGGCTAGACTTAGAATTCTGGAATTCTCTCGTCGTCAACAGGCTGGTCCTACTACTCCACGGAATGGCTCCATAAGTGATGATTGGTCTCACTATTAACCATACCTGAGAAATTTCCAGAAAAAAAATACAATACAATGCATGCAAGTTAATATAAAAACGTATAAGGACACAGTCATTTCCAAAACGATGCAACTTTTTGTTGGAAACATTTTTATTCCTAAATTTGAAATCATTATTCTTTTTAAACTGGTTTCTAAGAATCGATTTTTTAAGAACTTTCGAATGTCACCCTTCTGGACGGATCTGTGGATGAATGTTTTCAAATTGCGTGTGTGTATATATCGAGTTCGACTTTTAACACTTTAGGTGTGTTTTTCATACTAGTGTAGTGTCGTATACTTTGATACAGTAACAAATACACTGGCATCACCACAATGGTTCATTGATATAGAAAAATTGGTTGTTAAAAATGTAGAACGTTATAAGAAATACACCTCAAAAAACAATCAAAGCCTAAAGAGATAAATATCCCACGTACTCACATTATTCCGATATCCAAATTGATTAAATTATGTTTGTGAAATCCACCTCATTGTATTACAGCGAGATCTCGAATTGATTAGGGCTTCGTTATTCAACCCTGTCTAGAGGGAGTCCTTGATAATTTCTTTAATGAATGCCTCTACATAGAAGCTAGAACTGTCCCTGAACACTGCGGTAATATAATGTTAGTGAATAAAGGTACGTATTGCGAATAGCGGTTGATGTCTCGGATTTCACACCACAGTTTCAGATAACTGTTGACATATACAATATCAAGTCCGCAATTCTGGTGCGACTCTCCTACGAAATTGCATATATGCAAATGTTCACAACATTACTTACTACTGTTGTGTTCCTGAATTTTAAATATAAAGGATTAGAATTATACCAAGTAGGTATACAATTAAATCTGAGTTTTATTAATATTTAATTTTTTCAGTTCCCTATTAAATTAAGAGTAATTAAGATACTTTAAGGTCTGGAGTAAAATGTAATTATAATTTTCATCCACTGGTGATGATTCCACATTCCTTCAAGTAACCTTAGTTGGAAATACAGTTCCTTATTGCCGAATTTTTTCCTGATGAGTTTAAAGTTCCTTATTGCCGAATTTTTTCCTGATGAATTTACAGTTCCTTGGAGCCGAAATAGTTGTAACGATATCTACAGCGATAATATCTAGAAATAAACAAAACGACCAAGATCCCCTTTAGTCCAAGAAAAAAGTTGATTAAACTATAATTTGGAGTAGAGGTTTTGAATTTTTTATATCTTTTACTTTGAAGTGTCTACAAACGAAACATACATGTTTCAACTCCCCGGAAAGAGGGTGAAAAAAAGGTGTTTTTTAGAAATAACGCACAAACCGTTGGAGTTACAGAAAAAAGTTTCAAACAAAAATTGTAGAACTTTAAATTTTACACCAAAATGGTTACTATCATTTTTTCCCAACTGACATTAGGGTGGCTAAAAGTTAACGGGTGGTTTTTTAAACTTTCCGTGAACCGTGAACTTTCATTTCAGCAAAAAATTATTTTTTAAATTTGTTCACAACAAACTTATAACAATCTGGAATTTTTAATATCAAATAAAAACTACTATAGCGCATGAATTTAATTTTTTTCTTATTATTTTGATTGTTTTCTATAAACTGAACAAACGCCATCCAAGCAACGACAGTCCAAATAATTATACATCTGTATACTCCCCACCACGCCACAATATATCTACAGATATATACAAACAATTCTTTGATACCCTTGGAAACAAATTTATTGCTGGAGGGGACTTGAATGCGAAACACTCACACTGGGGGGTCAAGACTCATCACTACTAAAGGACGAAACCTCCTCCGAACTATGACTAATGGAAACTACAACCACCTTACCTACGGAGAACCCACATACTGGCCAACTGATCCCAGCTAAGTACCAGATCTCCTGGATTTCTACATAGTAAATGGTATAGCCGCACAAAACTGTACAATAACAATGATCTTCATCAATACAGAAGGAACTCTCTACAACACTCAGAGATGCCCAAAATTCGGCGTTCATTCACCCAAAGCCTCACTGTAGACGACCACAGCTTATGGAAAGCAACAAAAAAACTCAAAAGACCCACCCAGCCAGTGTCTCCTATACGAACCTCCAACAAAGAATGGGCACGCTCAAATCAAGAAAAAGCTGACAATTTTGCTGACCATCTTTCGCATGTTTTCGAGCCACCAGAAGCAACACCTGGTTACGACAACAACATTGATGAATTCCTGTACGTGCCGTGCCAAATGTCACCACCCATCAAACCCATTAGCCCAGAGGAAGTCAAAATGGAAATACGGAAACTCAACAAGAGGAAAACACCAGGCTACGACTTGATAACCGCACCAAGTTCTCAAGAAGATGCCTAGAAAAGCCATTGTCTTCCTTACAACAATCTACAATCGTATGCTGAGCCTATGCTACTTTTCTGTTATATGGAAATACGCCTACATAATAATGATTCACAAAAATGGCAGACCCCCACAAGAAACACTTTCATACAGACCGATCAGTCTATTACCCATCCCTAGCAAAATATTTGAAAGACTCTCGCTCAAAAGAAACCAAGAAAAATATGACCTAGCAAACAGCCTACCCAACTATCAGTTTGGATTCCGAGAGAACATGTCTACCACCCATCAAGCTCACAGATTAGTCAACATCATCGGCCAAACTCTAGAAAGAAAAGAGTATTGCAACGGAGTATTCCTAGACGTCTCGTATGCCTTTGATAAAGTATGGTATGCAGGTCTGCTCTATAAGGTAAAAGATACCCTTAACGTCCTGCTGAAGTTCTACCTAATTGAAAGACACTTCTTAGTCAAACACAATGACTCAATATCAGACAGCTGTCCTATAAAATCTGACGTGCCCCAAGGAAGCGTGTTAGGACCACTCTTCTACCTCCTCTACACTAATGACCTGCCTGAAACAGACAACACAACGATAGCCGCCTTTGCAGACGATGTTGCCATCCTCTCTGTAGATAGTAATCCAGTCACCTCTTGAACAAACATCATGCAAACTCATCTGAGAATTAAAATCAACCAATCCAAATCTGCTCAGGTGACTTTCACTACCTGCCACAACAATTGCCTACCAGTTACCATTCATGGTGTCCCAGTACCAGTAAAAAGTGATGTGAAATACCTGTGCCTGCACCTAGATCGGAGATTAGCCTGGGAGAAACATGTACAAACAAAAAGAAGGCAACTAGACATCAAATTTAAACAAATGTACTGGCTAATGGGCCGAAAATCCAAACTATCAACCAAAAACCAGCTGCTGCTATACAAAGTAATGCTAAAACCTATCTGGACATATGGTGTGCAACTGTGGGGTTGTGCAAAACCTACCAAAATAAAAACAATCCAAAGATTCCAGTCGAAAACACTGCGATCAATTGTCAATGCTCCCTGGTACATTAGCATTTAAACTCTCCATGAATACCTCCAAATCCCGTATGTCACAGAAGTAATTAGAACAGTTTCCACTAATTACCAAACGGGGCTGACTGGCCACCCAAACGACCAAATAGAAAACTTGTACAATGATGGACCAATCAACCGAAGATTAAATAAAAACTGGCCCGAAGATCTTCTCCAGCAACACTAATAGTGATTAGTGCTGTATAAGTGAAAATTCCAATGGACCTTTCACTTCCAAGCTCGATAACATACAACCCTTTTACTAAATACTCTTGTGATGAAGCAGATTGTGCAATGACAATAAATGTTTAAAAAAAAGTGATAAATAAATTGAACATTTACCCCTTGAAATTTTTTTCACCTTTAATTTTCAGTCAGGCATATATTATTTTGCTTAATATTTTTTTAGTTGGTGACGCCTATGCATCTACAGTCGTGGGTCCGACAGAACGCGCATGCGTCAATATATGTGGATGGTGATATATGGTTTATTTACGATAAAAAGACGACGACGTCATTTTTAGTTACTTTCCAGCTCATCAGAATAAATATGAATTTCAAAAAAACATCTTTTTTTCAACCCCTTTCAGGTGGGTTGAAACATAGTCACATGAATGATTCGTTTGTAGACACTTAAAAGTAAACTATATGAAAAATTCAAAACCTCCACTCAAAATTGTGATTTAATGGACTTTTTTCTTGGACTACTTATTGTGTTGAGATAAAGGAGAACTTAATTCTTCTTCATCTTCGGTGTTGGGGGAGACAGGACTTTCCTTTCAGGAGCTCTTGCGGAGATCTCTAGAAAGTTTATCAGATTCAACGTGGAGCCCGTCACACGAAACGACAGAGAGAGGGTCGAAATGGAATAACAATTCCCATCGTTAATTAGTGCTGGGATCAACCCTTACAAGTTCCTTGGATTCACATTGCTCCCTAGCCAATAGTTTTTAGAAGCCGAATTTTTCCTGGGAATATCTTCACTGATATAACACTCCAGAAGAAAAGTGTTGCAGAAAGAACAAGTAGAGAGGGAATCATTAAAAAAAACCACCTATTCGCTTCTTAGAAATCAAAAATCCTGGGACATACCACAAGATGGTATAACGAAAAAGTGAAACTTTTCAAATAAATTCGATATGGAATTAAGCAACAAGAAGGGATGGGATACCAACACCATTACCAGACTTGGAAAGAATGCCATTCAATGGTATACAGACGACTCAAAAGCATTAGGAGGAACGGGGTCAGGAACCAAACTCTCCGAAAGCCTGGGAAAAAGCCCAAGTATCTTTACAACATAGGAAAGTGTGCCCAGTTCAATATTAATAAAATATATAGAAGGCAAAGGATTATTGTGGTATTTCTGAACATGCTCCTGGGCAATATTGGAACACTCCATTTATATAGACGTTTTCACATCAGTGTCATTTTGATAGACTTTCCAATATGACATGATATGACTGGGGATAGATATTAACAGATTCACAAGTTTACATTTAGACATACAGCAATGCATTAGTCACTAAGCTTTTGTAGTAGATTTCCAATAAAGAGTTTACCTTGAAACTACGTGGTTTTGTCATACTACAATTATCATCATGTCAGATAGTCAAGCAGCCATTAAAACATTGAGTTCTGGTGTAATCAGTTCCAAAATGTATGGGAATGCTTAGGCAAACTCAATGAACTAGGCGAGAATAACATCGTCATAGAAACACTGGAATATAAGGAAATTATTCCATTTCAGCAGATGAACTAGCAAAGAGAGGGGCTTGAAGAACCCTTTTGGGGGCCGGAACCCTTTTGAGGTATCAGCTCCAATTTAATATTGGAAGAAACAGACAAAGCCGAAAAAAGAGAAGATCAGACCATTGGAAAGATCTGGTAGGGCTTAGACAATCAAAAATACTTCTGGGAAACTACAACCAGTTGAGAACAAATAAATGCCTAAGCCAGAGTAAAATTGCACTAAGAGTTTCAACAGGTGTCCTAACAGGACTCTGTCTTCTGAATGGGCACCTGAAAAAGCTCAAACTAGTGGAGGAAGAAGAATGCAGATTCTGTGGAATGAAAGAAGAAACCTCCATACACATACTCACGGATTTCATAGCAATTCAGAATCCTAGCGCACAACACCTAGGAGATTACTGGATAGAAGAGGGACACTTACCTAAACTGAAGCCTGTAGATATTCTAAAATTCCTCCGGGAAATAGGTCTAAAGGAGCTACTGGTCTTTGAGACTTTCCTCTGGAACTAAGTAGCACAATAGCTCTCAATGAGTATCACCCCGATACACATACATAGATTCATACAAAGAACCTTCCAGAAGATACCTCATCCGCAGGTCTAGTGTTTTCGGAAGATACCTTCCCAGTAATAGTAAGTACTTTCAAGACTGAATTCATCGACGGATTCCCCGTTAGCAAGATAAGTGTTCCTTTATTGCATATTGGCTTCACTTTTAGTGTATATATATTTTTTGTTATTTTTATCATTATTACCAATCTCATATAGGTAACTAAATTCCATTCAGTATTTCATTTAAAATCTTTGTAAATTTTAATTAACCATATTTGTTTTTAATACATATGCTTTTTGAATTTATAGTAATTAAGTATTAAGAACGGTAAGGGTTGTTTACCGGTAGACAGCAATGTTTTGCTGGAGACCAGTAAAACCCTTAACGTTCGAGATGCTTATACCATTTTTTGCGCGATCGTATTGAAATAAATTTCAAATAAAATAATTTAAATTTCTTCGAAATGAACGAAAAGTGAAATTTATACTTCTGGATCAGTTTAAAATATATTTGCATTTTGGTATAAAGTAGGCGGTTGCCGACTTGCCAATGATATAATTTAATAATCGTTGGGCAGTTGCTAAGTGTTTCCAAGATATTATTTATCAACAAACAAATGCATTTACTGTGAAACTTCAGATTATATTTTGAAGTCTATACTTTTAACTTTAATTTTCGAATAATTTACTAATATAAAATGAGTGAGAGTGTTACTGAAGTAGAAGAAGCGTGGCAAATAGGATGTCAAGCAATAATCCCAGAAAAATCCAGGAATCGCTATGAAAAAGTCATGTATGTAGGGCTAAGACGTCTGAACGGTAAGTATCACTTACCGACGTGTTGGACTTAGAAACCAGGAAACACAACCTACCGTCCTGACAACTGATGCTGTAAATAAACAAAAAGGATCGATAGCGCAAAAAAAGTTTTATTTATCACACAGTGAGAACAAATTCTTTTTCTTAAGGTCGAACTTAAAAAGTAGTCAAATTTAACAGCAGTGTAACATATACAAACATATATACGGAGGGGTATCAAGATGGTACTAGTAAAGTTAGCTGTCTCAAACGTCGCTTGTATGGACTTCAGCAAGCTCCAAGATGCTGGAATAAAAGATTCGTAGACTTTCTAATAAACCAAAGTTTCAAGGCAAGTGATGCAGATCCATGCTTGTTTATCAAGAAACAAGGACATGATATGATTCTATTGGCACTTTATGTCGACGATGGACTTTTAGCTACGAATAACGAGATACTGAAAATGAATTTATGAATAATTTGGAAAAAGAATTTAAAACTATTGCGAAACCAGCTTCCTATTTTTTAGGTTTAGAAAATGACAATAGAATAATGTTGGTTCTGTTACAGAAACTCAGGCAGCTTATACAATAAGAATCTTGGAACACTTTGGAATGCAAAATTGTAAAGCTGTGATTACACCAATTATTAAAAGTGACCAATCAGGGAAAGACATTGACAAAGTAGAAGAAAGCTTCCCTTATAGGCAAGCAGTTGGAGCTCTAATGTATCTTAAGGAACAAGACAAGATATTGCGTATGCAGAGTTGCCTCAAGAACATTAGAAAATCCATCTCATGATTGGATTCGATTGAAACGTATTTTTAGGTATCTCAAAAATACTATCGATGTTGGGATTACCTATACGTCTGGTAACCAATTGCAACATCTTCAAGGGTTTAGCGACGCTGACGATGGAGGAGATCCTGTAACCAGAAGATCAACTACAGGTGTTATTTGTAAATATTCTGGAGGTGCAATCTCCTGGCTCAGTCAAAGACAGTCATCAGTAGCACTCTCGACAATAGAAGCTGAAATAGTTGCTGCAAGTGAAGAGGCCAGAGAACTGATCTGGTTAAAACGACTTTATCAAGAAATTATATATTTACAAACTATTCCCACACTATCAGCTAATAATGAAGCTGCTATTAAGTTAGCAAAGAACCCAGAAGATCACCGAAGAACGAAACATATCCAAATCAGGCATTTCTTTGTAAGAGAATTGGTAACTGAAGTATGTATTGATATAGAAATGGTTGATTCGGAACACCAATTCGCTGATATATTGACGAAGTCATTGTTCAAGCCACGAATGGATTATATTTTGAAAAATATTGGACTAGTGAATATCAAAATTGGGCGATTCTAAATTCGTCACAGTCCGCAGGTAAACATCAAAATCGCGTATGTTGATATTACAGAACTGTTAGCACGTAGAACTCCTGGGATCTTGACCCGTACCTGTAATAAAATTGTGACGAATATCATTCCGCCCTCAAAATTAGTGGCGCCCTTATAATTAATTTCTATTAGAATTTCTTTATCTTTTACATAGTAATAAAACCCTGTGAACTGGTTTTGTTACTTCGAATTTCTCAAGAAAGTTTGGAAAGAACATGTGTAATTGAATTAACAAATACTACCTAAACTTTAACAGCGTTACAATACAGATTTAATCTGTTTACTTCATCGACTAATGATACAAATTTAATTTCCACTTAATATACAGGATAAAAGGGAAGTTATCAGTGAGCTTGAAAACCGTCAGGATTGCTCATCATTACTCCAGTAGTTTAGGGTAGAAATACCGAAGTGGGAATCAATTTAAGTATAGTAGGTATTGTGATAATCCAATAATTGTAAGGGTCGCTTGACATGGAGCAATACAATTTGCAACAAAATGGGGCAAGTTCTGGCAAGTTCTGGTAAGTTCTGGTAAGTTCTGGTAAGTTCTGGTAAGTTCTGGTAAGTTCTGGTAAGTTCTGGTAAGTTCTGGTAAGTTCTGGTAAGTTCTGGTAAGTTCTGGTAAGTTCTGGTAAGTTCTGGTAAGTTCTTGCAAGATCAGTATCATGGGTCAGTATATTGCAAAGTATGAATCTAGCATGCTGTTTTATGCAATTTTCGTGTCATTGCAACATTGCTGCCAACCCAACCAAGAGTAGAAAGAAACAGTTAGTTGGTTGGTAACACAAAAGAAACTAGATTTCTCCCTAGAATTTGGCATTGCCTAATGTCATGCGCATAGGTAGCGTTCCAGGTGATACAGATTGCAGATATCAAAAATTAATTTAGAATTTAGAAAATACGATTTTAATAGTTGATCGCAGACGTTCGTGTTATATCGGGGCCAAAATTGACGTAACTATAGTAAAATTCAGAAACGGTAATGTGTTTTATACTATTTGTCCAACAGTAACAATAAGAAAAGTGTATCAGAAATAGTGCAGGATTTTTCTGCTACGATTGGAGTCTCTGAGAAGAAAGTAAGAATAGGCCACTCGTAAATCCCATTAGAATTAGAAAAAGAACCGGTTATTCGAATAGATATATGATGAAAGAACTAGCTCTAGAATAGAACAAGTATTGCTCGGTGATTCCTCCAACCCTTGACGCAATACTAAAGAAATTTACATCTTCTAATATTTTTTAAAAGTACATTGAGAAAAAAATACACCACATGAGTTTTGTATACAGCAATCAGGGTAGGAATTCATCGTATTTATATACTAGAGCTACCAATGGGTAAGTATGTTCTTCGTAAAGACGGCCCTGCTTCTTTTACAAAAATAGCAAATCTTATAATTTCAGTATAGGCTTGGCAACGCTGCTGACCTATACATATGTATTCCAGTAAACCGGAGAGAAATTAAATTATCTGAAAAAATTATCTAAAAACGTCGAAATAACATATCAATTCCAAAATGTAAAAATCATATAATTTCTGCTGCTGTTAGTATGATTTTATAAAAATAGGGTCAATTTTAATTGAAAAATCTGCTCAACATCAAAACAATCAATTATATTTTTTAAACATGCTCTTTATTAACTGCTTTCGGAAGCATATCATTATACAGCATGAGTCTTTTTAGTTGCTTGATTAATTGCTTAACCCTCTGTGAATTGTGGCTATTTTACTCGTTTTCCTGATACACAAATGGGATGAAACGGCTGTGGGGTGAATAGTCACTTCTTTTATTCTATTCGCCTGTTTGAGAGGGAGTTAAAACGAGAGAGTCCGAGACAAAGAGAGGGAGAAGTGCTGCAGGTAAGGGTGGCTGTGCCAGAATAATGGGTAATTTGATACTTCGAGCGGCTTCCTATTTATCCACATCGGGATCCGAAATACAGATCAGCTAAGGCCTGTCAGTAACAAACTAAAAGGAAAACTCGACAGAACTTCGTTTTCGCCAGTACTCAAACACCATTATCGCTATTATTGCTTCTTTCGCTATATCCGCATTGTTATTTCACTGACAAAAGGAATTTTGTTTTCAAGTTATAATATTCTGTAGAGTAATTTGTACATTTATAAATTAATAATAACCCAATAGTGGTTAATGCAACAATCTTAGAGTTACTATTTAATACTTCATTGACTAAAGATACAACAACTCAAAATATACAGGATAAAGGAAGTTAGACGTAAGCTTGAAGGAGCCATCGAAGAGTTTTAGTTGGTCGACTTTGGGATTACACATTAATGCTCCAGCAGTTTAGGGTTGAGTACCGGTGAAGGAATATTATTGTATTGTATTGTAGTTGGGGATCGATTGGCTGCTAGAGGTCTTTAGAACTTCAGTATTGACCTTTTTTACTTTACAATCCGGTATCCAGAAATTGAATTTTGCTAGCAAAACATAGAATAGAGACGTTTTAATTTTACCTCCTTGGCCGTCAGTTCATTCTGTCCCAAATGGTTCAGCCTAAGTCGACCTAAGGCATTACATCTACAGCGATTGTGTGCTCGTCGTTATCTCCTAGTCCCATTTGTTGGGGTGATGTATATCCAGGCAATGTCTAGTAAGCAGCCATGTAATGAATTTAATCTCGTTCATTGAAAGAAGAAGACGCTTCTTAGCCATTCAGTACTCTATATATTTTTTCGTCTTTGTTCTGGTGTATTGTGCCAGAATGTTTTCTTGCTCTTTGCCTCCCATTTTTGGACCTCCAGCTCCCTGTGTCTCTAGGACAATCCACAAAATTGTTCAAGTCCACACGAGGACGTTCGTGAGTCTGATCTAGCTAGTTTTGTCACCTATTTCATTAGCCTCAACTCCCAATAAAGAACCATCTTGTTACCACTTGCCCGTTTCCCGGGAGCTTGTCTGCATTTCCATGTGGATAGAGACTTAAAGCTATTGTCTTGGATGTCGGGCATTATATTGATTTTTTTCCATTAAAATTCCTTCGTAGGCATGAGCATAAATGGGAGATAGGTTCCTTCGGGTATATAGATCCTACATATGTTGGGCTTTGCTGGAGGATTTATTATCGACTTATTGACTTTTTGCGGTGTTCCGTCCTGAGTGACAACTTCAAACCATGTCTTTCAAGCTCTTAGATTGATATCCAAAGGTTTTTCATACATATCTGGCTGCAGTGATGGCTCTTGGATAATTTGATAGGGGGGTCATAGGTGATGTGACCAAAATCTTAAAATACGGAACGCCACTGACCAGCCCCCCGGAGGCCTATTTTTCGAAAAACCACTCCCAAAAAATTTGTGGAGTTCCTTTCCAAAGCCACAGAGGCAAAAAAATTGCCTTGGCCACGCTTGTTTTATATAAAAATAATGCTTTCTTAAAAAACAACCAAATTTCATTCATTTCTATACATATTAAATATGACAAATCTAAATTAAATGAAAATTAGTCTAAATCATTTTAAAATTTAAGTGAAGCCTTCTATCGTTTGTGTTTGCAACAACTTATTACGTCAATACACAGCTCATTATTCTCATTATTTCGCTTCAAATGCTCTCCTTTTAATCAAAATATAGCGCGGCCTGCCAACCCCTCTACTCATCTCTTTTCTAAGCGTGTAATAATCAGCCGACGTAAGTCGATTCATCGTCGATATTAAACCGGGCTTTTGACCCATCACATGTAAACTTCGGGCGTGTTTCCCTCACGCCGCGAAGATCGTCAGCGCTCGGCAAATTCCGTTCCCATATAACACCTTGAGGTCAACGGTGGACACCAGCCCGCTTTCCAATTCTGGATTTCGCCGAGTACTTGATGCTTGATGCGGCATAACACAGGGGTCTCGAGAAACGTTCACGGGGGTCTTGAAACGTTTTAGGTAAATTTTATTTAAGAGGAATACTATACTATATGTATAGTAGGTATATTTTATTTTTTTAAATGCTTATTTAAATATTTTTTTAAATTATTTTCAATGGAAGGTCATTGACCCAATGACCTAATGGAGGAGCCGCCATGGTCTGGCTGCAAGAAGTACATATCTTTAAATGATCTGTCTTGTCTACCTGTTTGAATTTCCTAATTTGGTCCAAAATTACCTTCATTTTAAGTGAAAAAGGATAATACATTGTAGTTGAGTTCAGTTCAAACTTATTAAAAAAGACAAAATGGCAAAATTAAGAAGAAAAAATTTCATGGTAATCGATGACATAGGAGGAAGTTGCAGTACACGAAGAAAATAAAAATGTTCTATGTAGACACATAAAAGAATAGAGTTCACCAAAAGTGATATAGTGAATGAACGTTATTGTAATCATTTTATTTTAGTTTTCAGCGTAAAAATGGGTTTTTATGCTGCCACTTTAGAAAATGCGTTTTTCTGATTGTTTTTTAACTCGGAAAGTGCGTCGTTGGTCTAGATCGGAATTAGGTAACTGCTCGGTAAAGTGACAGAACTGCTCGGCAAAATACCTACTTTCCCGAGCTCCTATGTCAAAATTTTCATTAAAGACAAAATACCAGCATCTAGCCAGAGAGAATTTTCGAAGGGTATGTTAAATATCACAGTTGCCATGACAATACCATAGCCTTCTGTCAGTAGATGTTTTTGACGTTTTGATGCACTTTGTGTATTATTACAAGTTTCTAAACCATTTAAGGATGAGTAGCGATGAAAGTGACGTAGAAAACATTCCATTCGAAATTAAAGAAGCAGCAGCTGCCGCCTCTAATGCATTATTACCAATAAAATCCAAGGAAAGGTATGAAAAAGTCTATGAATTTTTCGAAAAATGGTGCGAAGAGAAAAAAATAAAGGTAGTAAATGAAGATGTTTTGTTAGCTTATTTAGCTATAAAATCAAACACACTTAAATCATCAACTGTATGGAGTTTGTATTCAATGCTCAAAACAATCTAAATAAGCAAGAAGGGCATTGATATTAGTAAATTTCCGAAGTTATTAGCTTTTTTAAAGAAAAAATCTGTGGGATATAAGCAAAGAAGTCTAAAGTTTTCGGTATACAAAAAGTAAATACATTTTTGACAGAAGCCTCAAATCATCAGTATCTCGCTATTAAGGTATTTTCAATAATTTTTAGTGGCCGCATTTAAAATTTTGACATTTTAATTTTTTGTAGACTATACTGGTAATTGGCTTGGCCGGCGCATGTCGCCGTGATGAATTAGTAAAAATGACCGTAGATGAGGTGCAAGATAAGAATGAGATGCTAATAATAAACATTCCTAATACAAAAACAAACATACAGAGAACATTTCTCGTTGTCAACAAATTCCATTTAGAATTATATAGAACACATTTAGCCCTACGTCCAAATCACATCACACATCGCAGATTATTTATATTTTTAAAAAAGATATACTATTGGAATGCATTCGATAGAAAACTTCCCTTGCAAAATAGCTACATATCTAAAATTGTCTAGCCCAACAAAATATACTGGCCATTGTTTCCGCAGGACTTCAGCCACATTACTGATTGATGCAGGTGGAAATTTAACGCCACGCCACGGAGGATGCAAATCTTCGACCGTGGCAGAAGGTTACATCGAAGATTCAATTCAGAACAAATTAAAAACAGCAAATAAAATTCTTAACATACAAAATAAACACAACCAACCTGGAACTTCAAGAATCGAATCCAATATTATTGATAACACAAATATTATGATTCCTAAATTGACCGGAACATCAACGTTTAATAATTGTACACATTCAATATAAATATTTATAATAAATGAGTTAAGTTTTGTTATACATTTTGAGCAATAAATATCCTGTTCCTATATTATTGTCAAATTATTGGTGGCCGCACAAAAAATATTGTACGCGCCACACTCGGAATAATATATTACGGACCAAGGCCAGTAAAGTAAGAAACTTTTCTGTTCGACGCAGCCGGAAAGCGACAACTTCGTTTAGCGCGGAGGCCTGAAAGTTGATGCTTTCCGGACGGAGGACAGAAAAGTGTATTTACCTGGGCTCGCATGAAACCTGCATGCTCGCCCTGTAAAGTATCACTTTCCGAGCTTGACACGTAAATAACTATATATGTAGTTAAAAAAAACTAAAAAAAACACGCTTTATAGGTAATCAAACTAAAAAGTAAAACATAATTCTACATTTAAGAATAAAATGATCAACGAGAAAATTAATGTCATTGTCGTAAAAACGTGGGGTGCTTTGTACTACATTTATAAACTAACTCATCATTTCGGAATATAACTAGTAAGAAATTATAACAATTGATATCGACCACCCCACGCTATTACCACAATGACATTAATTTTCTAGTTAATCGTTTTATTCTTAAATTAACAATTATTTTTTACTTTTTAGTTCGATTTACTATAAGGTGTAATATTTTGTTTTTGAGTTTTTTTCAAACTATTATTTATTTTTCTACAGTATTCGCCAGCTAACTTGATGTCCTAAATGCTTTCTAGGGAGCTATTGACGCCGCCCATCCGATAACTGTAAACAGTGCCGTGCAAGTTCTGAGGATACGCTTTCTGTTACAAATTAACACAACTTGTACAATTAATAAAGTAAAGTCCGTCCGGAAATATATGATCCTAACTTAATAAATAATATTTAATTCTTTGTTATAATTATTGGTATATTGATTTTAATAGAAACGGATCTGCTTTATACCTGAATTCTGAGTACATAAATAATATTTTAACAATAAGGTACCCATTACAATAACATGTTATTTATCTAATTGAATATTATAAAGTTAGGATCTTATATGTCCGGACGGACTATAATTAAAATTTGTTAGAAACTAAATAATTTCTTCCAGGTAGTAATGATAATAAAAGAAACACAAGATAATGGGAAATTATTTAAGCTAGGTATATTTCTAAGAATATGTATAAACAGCTTTCTCGGTATAGCTCGCAAAAATAACTTTAGTCATGCTCCAACTCAATCAGCTTTTTAAGCCAAATTGATTGAAATAATTATTAGTTTTCAATTTTTTTAAGTGTGCAAAATATATTGAATATTTAATGTTTGGTTTTTACCATTTCTGACGTGTTTGAAAAAAAATTTCTAGGTTAGGTTGAAAGCTAATGTTTAACTAAAAAACCAACTACCTATTCCAAAAAATTGAGGTTTAATTTGGAACGTACCATTTTAATCGTAGGATCATTGAATTCGCAGATAAATAAAATAAGCTGTGCTAACTTGCTTGTGATGGCTTGCTAGCTAGCTGGCTTACCTGTTGCCTGGGATGTTTTAATTTACTCGTTTATTAAGGTATCTTCATCACTTTTTAATGTCTTAAAATAATTAAACACTATATATCACTTGACGAGTTTGTCCTTCAGTACATTTACGATTTTCTTCATTAACGGCTGACATTTTACAAACACTTTATTGTACAAAGCAGAAACAATAACTGTGTGACGCTACGCTACTGAAAATCTTAACACCTGATAAGGTTCGATGCAATTGGCGTTTATCAAAATTATACCACCAATAGCAGCCGAGTAGGCAGTGCACTATTACTCTGTCTCTCTTAGTTGGTAATTTCTGGGACATCAAGTTAGCTGGCGAATACTGTAGTGATAGTGATAGGTGTGGATAATGAACAGGTCACATGACACGGATTAATATAAACTATATTGAAGGTTATTCATATACAAATGTCACAATATAACAAATAAAAATTATCGCCGTGTCCAGGATTCGATACCTTCGCCTACAAATCATAATTTTCGCAGCCAAACCTCTATACCTCTCGACTACGAAGACATAATAATTTATCAACCCAGCTGTTGTATATGACCATTATGATGTATGTTAAAACTAAAAAAGTGTCACATAATTAAAGGAATTGTTTTTTATTTAATTAAAATTATTATATTGTCATCGGTCCTTGACAAGTTTGCAAAATTTCGAATTAATCTGAGCCTTTGAAGTTGCCTTTTGCCTTACAAACAAACATATTATTATAAGTGAAGCTAATATGAAGCGTGTAAAAAAGTTATACAGGCTCTAAGTGAAAATTTATTTACAAGACGTATATCTCTTAAAAGAAGTGTACCGCCCTAGAATCGAAATTGAAAGTATAGAACAAGATTTTGAAAATATTCCAACCCCTATGGGTAGGTACACAAATTCGAATTATGAAGAAAGTTTGTGAAATATATTTTAAATTAAAGGGACCCCTTTGGGTATAAATCTAAAAATAAATTTAAAAAAATGGGTAAAATCACACAAAAATTTGCTTGTCCGGAAAATTGTATAGAAATTTGGATTTTCAAAAATATATTTTTTCTATTAAAAAATTAACATGATTATTGAATTTTTAGACCCAAAATAGATATACTTTTTCCAAAGTCAATGTGAAAACATGAGAGAAACGCAAGGTTGTCAGATATATTTTCTAAAATCGCTATAAAAATGTTTTCCTTCAGTAAACTGTTGGTTCGTGACGTTCTTTGAAAGCTAGTTTAGATATATTTAAAAAATACATAGATATAAATTTATTAGTTTATTAGCATTAAAATAAGGTGTAATCTATCAAAACTACTTTATGTATACATAGGTATACTATATTCTATACTTGAGAAAAGGACTATGCTTCCAGCTTATGGAAAATAAAAGACCACTCAAATGCGGATATTTTGATACCAACTTATTCGTCTTAAAAAATAGAACATTTGATAACATTGCGCCAATGTTGTAATTTAATTAATAAACCCACAATTAATGATATTATTTTTAACATCGCTTGCGGAGATTGTATGAGTAAGACAGAGAGAAAATACGTAAATAGACATGTATTACAGAATCCACGAAGTAAGGATATCAGCGGTGATAAGAAATGAATAAATAAAACCAGACAGGGTTGAACTGACCTAATTTTATCAGTTAATTTTTATATTTTGTTTTTTCTTTGTAGTATTTTGTAGTGTATTTGTTGGCATCGGTAACTCTTTAAAAAAAATGGGATAGGGATGCGGAAAAGATTTTTTTATATGGAAGATGTTAAATGTCTATTAACTGTTAATACAAAAATGCTTGTGAAATGTGTGTAGGTAATGAACCCGACGTAAAGGGTGATACTAAAAGATAATGTATAATTCTTAGGCGCTCCACCTTCCCCCCACAGGCAGAGCCTGAGGACCTCATTACCTTCTATCCGCGAAGTGTAGCTGAAAAAAAATTTTTATTGGCCTAAGCCGGTTTTTATATTTTTTGGTAGCTAAAGTCGCCTTTTTGCTTTATTAAATTTTTTTGATGGCCGAAGCCGGGTTTTGTTTAATTTTTGTATTTTTTTGATAGCCGAAGCCGGGTTTTGTTTAATTTTTGTATTTTTTTGATAGCCGAAGCCGGTTTTTGAGTTATATATATTTTGATGGCGATGAGTGTTTTCCCTTGCGTGACATAAAAAGCACTGTTAACTGAAATCTAGTTTGCATCATTATATTTCTTCATGATTAGGTATAGTTCGATCATCAGCGTCAACTACAGTCAACCAGTCTACCAGTTCCATAATTAGGATACGTTAAGCCGTCACTCGAGTTCCCGTCAGGGTGAAAACTGACCTGTCTAAAAGGTGTTTATGGTAATTACGGTAAATTCTCTGAATCATCTGATATCTAGCTATGTATTTATTGCAAATTGTAATAAGTGAACAGTAAAAGTTTTAAGGGAGGTCCGTTTTCAGATGTATGAAATAAGAAATAGTTATAAATGTCTTATGTTTGGCACTATTAAACGATATTATTTTATATGATATCATTATTGGAATAAAATACGGAATTTTAATTCTACAATTTTATTGCGTACTACTACTGAACTGAGTCATAAATACATACACGTAAAGAAGCTAACCTAACCTAACATATAACCTAACCAGGGTTTACCCTTTTCACTTAGCATTACTTCAAGCATTTTGTGTATCACTATAGCGTACGACAACAAACGTTCGGAAATATGTATATTAATAAACTGCCGTTTCGAAAATGACAACTTAATATAATAGAAAATATAATAGAAAAATATATTCATAGCAATTAGTACTGACAGACCCCCTAGCCACCCCAATAGGTTATTCAACTTTTTCATTAGAATTCAGGATTACGAATAGGTATTACGATTTACTGGAATTTTCAAAACTATTTAGTTTACCTGTAAGCGGATTAAATAAACTGGACGGCAATTCAAGTGCGGGATTAAGATACCTGCAAGTGTCGGACGGGAACTCAGGTGTATTTTATAGTCATTAAGAATCCTGACGGGAATTCGTTTGAACCGGAATTGTTTACGAAATACGTGTCGGTCAGTGTTATTAAATGTACCTATTATAATTTTACTATTATAATATAGATAACGTTATAATAAACTGCTATTACAAAATGACAAACTTATGTAAAGATGTTAGATTGTCAATTGAGAGATGTACCTTTTTTACATAATTTGATTGCAATCTATCATATCTTTATACAACTGAAAAATATAATCCTATTATTTTGTTTCAACGAAACTGGTATTCATCGTATGTACAACTATATTCACAAGTCCGACTCTGTTCCACCGCAGCAGGTGGAGTCCTATTGAATGGTTAGATTTTGTAATCGAATCGAAAATTTCTGACAAATGAACTGATTTTGTGGGTTTATTAATTAAATTACAACATTGGCGCAATGTTATCAAATGTTCTATTTTTCAAGACGAATAAGTTGGTATAAAAATATCTGCATTTGAGTGGTCTTTTATTTTCCATAAGATGGAAGCATAGTCCTTTTGAAAAGGCGGCAAAATGCCAGTATGGCTGCTAAAATAAAAGAAGAACTAAAGTGACTCTATTGCAGTATTTTGAATATACACAAACTAAGTCCACTGTGCGGCACAATGCCAGCATGGCTGCTAAAACAAAAGAAGAACTAAAGTGACTCTATTACAGTATTTTGAATTTGCACCAAGTAAGTCCACTGTGTCAATAAAATAATTTACAACATTAGCTATACTGGCCAGTGGCGCCGTAACTTGTGTTAAGATGTTTAGAGTAGTATTTTATTTTTTAGGTCTGTTTTTATTATAACTATTTGCTTAACGGGTGGTAAGCTTTATAAATATAATGTATTAGTAATTAATTAGTACGGACACTATTTGAAACGACAGTTCGAGATAATCGCGAGAATCTAATAATTTAAAAAAATGCACGGTGTTGGGCGGTATTTGCCATCTATAGGATTAAAAATATTTCTCTTCACATTGACAGAGAAAGAGTATACCAATCTGATATGTTTTAATCAAAATGAAAATACAGGCAGAGAGCAATAAATCCTTGTAAAATGACCATTCCAAGGGCGTACCTTCTTGTGATTCTAAAAATCTCAATAATTGTGAATTTTATATTTAAGCAATATCCTAAAATCATGTGAAGTTCTTTTCACGAAAAATGGTTCTGAATCAATAATAGCTTATTTGGGTTCCGCAATTAGAGAACCGTTACTTAACATATTTCCATTTAAAGATCTATTTATACCTAGAAAATAGTTAAAATCCGGCCAGAAATAGACATAAACTTTTATTGTAGTCAAGCACCGTCGGAAAATATGGCAAGATAAAAATGTAACCTCTCCCCGTCAAGCGTCTTTGGATGGTTTATCTGTAGAAAAGCTCCTTGTGGAAAAGGAAAACGACTGATAATTACGCATATTGGAAGTATAGATGGGTTTTTGAATGATGGTTTGTTAGAATTTGAGTGAATTCGCACCGGAGACTATGACGAAAATAAGAATGCTCAAGTTTTGAGGACTATTTTTCACAAATTATAACTCTAATAATAACCACGCGTTGTGAATAAGTTCCATAGTCAATCAAAATATAAAAATAATTCATTATTAAAAATATTATTACAATTGAGTCTGTAATGAACGTATTATTATTATAGCGGGGATTTCGGGATTTACTAAAGCGTGGAAGATTAACATACAGAGGGATACCTTGTACCCAGTTGAGTACCTCTACCAAATATGAGCCCCATATATATGGCCGCCCATCAAGGATAAAGGATCAGATTAGTAAAAAAATTAATCATCAGAAATTCTCGAGCGCGTCATATTAAGGTAGGGTGAGTTAATGACATGCTAAAAAGTGTATATTCCACTAATCTGAAAATTTTCGAGTGACGTAAAGAAGTGGGAGTGTTACAAACTTGTAAAAAAAATCATCATCTCGACATTCTCAAGCGTGGTAAATTTTTTTTATTTTGAAAGAAATAATTCAAGGATAACGAAAAATATATAATCTGACGATTTCCACAAGCCGAAGTAACAAAAATTCCTCGATAAAGTTTAATGCGTGCAGCTGCGTGATGCCTTTTTTCCCCACTTCGCGTTTCTAATCCTCTATCACTCTTTCTCTATCTATTACTCTCACTCCGTCCCCACTCTTGTTTGCAAAAAGAAGATTCTACTATTGCTATCAGAACTTCTGATACTGATATAGTGGTCATCATGTTGGCGAATATGGAACACCTGCAAGCAGTAGTAGAAGTCTGGTTGTATCTTGGAGTTGGCAATGCGCTCGCAGATTCATCGACGTATCCGCTTTTTATAATAAATTAGGCCCAAAAATTTCGAAGGCGCTTCCAGCTTTGCATGTGTTCACTGGTTGCGATTTCAACCCAGCATTGTACCGACGAGGGAAAAAGAAACCTTTACAATTTCTGTTGAATTCAGAAATTTTCCAAAAAGGATTCATGGATTTGGGATCAAAGGAGCATAATGTGCAGGATTTTTTAACATCATACAGTCTTTTACTTGTCGCTTGTATGGGTTGAAATCAAGCCAGGATTGCCATCTTCAATAAGGCGTACAAGGTGAAAGACAAATCACAATCCTTCTCCTTGAGTATCCGGTATTACGATGCGTGCAACTTGCCACCCTGTCAATGGAAGCTACTGCAGCAAGTGTTTCGCACAATATTCATTGCATGCTTGTGGAGTAATGCCCATAATGCAAAAATTATTGATATTCTACCAACGGACTATGGATGGAAAGTTGTCGACGGAAAGTTAGAAATGATCTGCTTTGCAGGTGAGGATGAAATCGAGCCTGAAGAGGAAGATGATTCTACAGATGAATTTTTCATAATTATTTTCCTATAAATACATGTATTCTTCCTAGAAGGCATAACTATTTTATTTCCATGCTATTTCCTGAGCTTTCCAATTTCCAATTCTAGGAACTTTCGGCAAATCACCAATTCTCTTCTGTCATTGATGACACTAGTTAGGTCAGATGTCAGTGGAAAAAGCAATCAGAAGAATAAAGTGACACAACTAACTAGAACTACTACAAAAGTATGGAAAATAAACATAAACGATTAAACGAATATCAAGAAAAACAAATAACACTGACATCTGACATAACTAGTGACAAAATGATAGAAATGAAATGGTGACTTGTATTGGCCACCGATGTGTTGAGAATTCAGCTAAGATGTCATTTTAAATTTTAAAATTTACGCTTCGGGGGTGTATTCATTGCTTTAATAAAGCAATATAGATGTTCGTAATGATATAAAACCTGCAAAAATCTTATGTTTTGAATGGTAGACATCAACTGTCATTCTTGTCATAAAAAACACTTTTTGTTGGTCGCACTGACCTTAAACTGAACTCCTTTATTATACGGCACGCACTGTACGGCACAATTTGGTGAACTGTACGGAGCATAGACAAAAAAAAGAGACAGATTGAAGTATAACCGGTATAAAGCATAACGTTTCTGCTCAACTAACCCGCGCATCGAGTCGCTGCTGTTGCGCGAACTACAAGATCGCTTTACAAAAGCAAAATAGTAAAAAATATTATAAATTGCATAACACTTTAACATACCGCCTTTAATGTCGATAAATATTATAAAATATCCTAGTATATTAACTTTTAAGTCATTAAAAATGAAAATATAAAAAATCAATCATACATTGGTTGGTGTGAATCTGGCTTGCGTTTGTCAAAGTCAAAGTGAAAGTGTCAAAAATAATAATTGCAAATGGCAAGAGGCAGGAGTGGGTAGGATTTAGGATTAGTTTAGTTTTAAATTTAATTATGGTTTTACTTCTAATAAAGGAAATAAAAGTAAGTGAACCTTTAAAATATCATCACCAGGTATATTTATTCATAGTTGTATTGCAAAAAAATGTAATAGTAAATATTTTTGGTCACTTCGCAATTTGAAGTTTCAAAACAGAACATTTTTCAAATTTCCATCTGATATTAATCAAAGGGAACAGTGGTACAAAATCTTAGAACTTCCTTATACATCCAAAGATCAAACGTTGTGTGAAGATCATTTTGATGATTCTTCACGAAAAATACTTATTTTCGCAACCCTTACTTCATACACCACCAAAAGTAGGTAGTTGAACATAATAATAATAAGAATACCCAAGCTTTAGAAAATACCATTTTGCCTGTAAAAAGAAAGCTTAGTTTTTCTAACAATAATGATAGTCAATTTGAACATGTACCTAAAAAACAATGTTTCGAATTAAGTATTTTAAGTAAAATAAATGAAACTAGAGTCAATAATCTACCTCCCAAGAAGAAGAAAATGTTTTATATCAATAAAGATCAGAGAAATAAAATTTATAAATTTAAAAAGGCACTTATCAGTAGTAATAACAAAATATAAAAAGCTGTTAAATTGTCTGAATCAAAGTTATTTCAAAATTTTAATTCAAAATTAGATCCAGCAGGCATGGATTTTTTAAAAAGTAGTACTGCTAACTGTAAGAAACATAAACCTTCTTGGTCAATAACAGATAAGGCCCTTTCATTAGCCATTTATAAAAAGGGACCACGAGCATATAATTTTTTAAAACGTTTTATAGCTTTGCCCAGAAAATCTACTTTATGGTCACTTCTAAGATCAGTGTCATTTGAAACTGGAATTAATAGGCTTAAGAAACGGTTGTCAAAATGAAGCAAATAGATAAAAATTGTGTCTTATTTTTTGATGAAATATCTTCAAAAGAACAATTGACTTTGGATGTGGCTAGCGACAAAGTTGTAGAATTTGTAGATCTTGGTGAAGAAAGTTAGGCAGACAGTTACTGCCTGTTAATCATCCACTGGTGTTTATAATTAATGGATTGCATAAAGCTTGGAAGCAGACAGTGGCTTATTAGTTTACTAAGATGTAGGATTAAATGTAATGGCAATTGTTTGTGATCTAGGGAATACAAATCGAGCAGCTCTGAGACAATTAAGTAGACATTGGAAAATTGAAAAACCTGAAGAGAAAATAATAACTTTATATGACCCTCCTCATCTTTTGAAATGTACGAGAAAGGCTTTATTTAATTATGATATTTATTTTGATAACCATAAATGTGCAAAGTTACAACATATTAAAAATGCTTTTTATATTGATAAATCAGGCTTTGCACAAAATTAAAGAATCATTTTTTGATCTTCGTAGAAACAGTAAAATTAAAATGAAAGTTTCAGTTACTGCAAAAATAATGAGCCACACTATGGCTGCTACCATTGAAAGTTTAATTGTTCCTGGTAAATTACCATCTGAGGCTATCTATACTGCTGAATTTATTGAGGATATTGATAAGTTATTTGATAGTTTTAATGGTAGGAAACCAACCTTCGATGCTGGTAATGCTCTTAGACGGTGTGTTTCAAAAAAGTCGAATCATCTGCTTTTTTGGAATTCTATGTTGCCAAAAATAAAATCTTGGCAGTTTTTACCGAAAAATAGTAAGGCTATGAAAACCAAAATGCCTTTTAAAACCTCTTGGTTAACTACTATTAATGGTGTCAAATTGTTAACAAGAGAATGTTGGAAATTAGGATTCAAATTTATTAGAATGCATTCTTTAATCAGGACCCAGTTGAAAATATGTTTGGGGCAATTCGGCAGTATGGTGCAGCCAATACCTTTCCAAATTGTTACCAATTTATATCGGCTTTAAAAACGTCAATTTTAAATAGTTTAGTTTCTTCAAAGAAAGACAACACAAATTGTGAAGCAGATGACTGTACTTTATTAGATAGCTTAAATTAGATAATAACAATTTTTTGTTTGAGACCTGTTCCTGTCTTCATGGAAATGGAATATCTAGTTTTTAACTCCCTTTATTAAAATATTTGTTGTTTTATCAATAATTTTAAAATAATGTGCAATTTTATGTGATATTGGATTAGCTTTCTTTAAATATAATGTAATTTCAGAGAAAATTTTTAATTTTGTGAAACCAATTCAAATTTTCCAATTAGGATAGAAAATTTATCTTAAACAGTCTTAACAGATATACCTATTATAGAATAAGAATTTATCTAATGTACAATTTTAAGTGATATTAGAATAATTTTTTTATAACAGGAAATATTGGTGAAAACATTTTTTAAAATAAAGTAACTGTGATAATGTAATCCAAAGATAGAATAAGTAGGTATGTTAATGAAAGTTAATAATGTATATAGAATAACCGTCGGTAGGTACTATATTTAATAAACAAATATTTTAGTAAATTTTGTTATGTTATTATGTGCAGGTTAATAAAAATTTTAAATGTGTGTTGTTTTCTTATTTATCCAAATTATGTGTCTTAAAATTGTTCATTAATTATAATTATTTCATTGCAAAAAATGAAATATAATTTTATTTTTTGTAATGAAATAGTTATACAATAAACAATTTTGAGACAAATTGTAAATTTTGCCTACCCATAATTCAAACTACCAAATTTAAATATCCCGCCTGTTAAAATTAGTTCCGACACCCCTTCCTAGTGCGCTGCGATCAACGCGATGCCAACTATTACTACAGCAACGACAACTCTCATTATATATTATTTCTCTATGGTTCGGAGTGTGCTAGGACAACCAATTGTACTAGTTTTGCCCATCACTATAACCTTCGATAAAATGTCGAGAACACACACGCCAAGTTTTAAGTTGTGATTCTCTGAGGGAGAAACCACTATTCCAAGCATCGCGCCGTTGATCAGAGAGATCAATTAAATAGTCACCTCGCTTTGTTAAAACAGTCGAAAATCGAACCTTATCTCTTCCTCCCAGCATTCCACACTTAACAACACGATGGCATTTTAGATACCTTTAATTAAATTGTTCATTAAAGTCTATAACTAATATCCGTTTTTTACCTGTATATGTGCCCTCCAGCAAAATATGGCCGACCTCTCAGTGACGTCATTATGTAATGGTTTATTGAGAAGATAAGGTTAGGACTAGTGATGAGCGATATTTCATGAACAGTTACTTTTTCACTGATACAAACAAATCACAGTCAGTCACAGTTCCTATTAGCAAATCTAAAGCGTGACGTGAATTGAATGAATGAATCGAACATAATATAATCTCCTTGACCTTCATCGCTCTCGTTCGACGAAAATTCGGCAACAAAATCGAATTTCGTTAATTATAGTGAGATTATAAAGATATTTCGTACTTTCTTTGCCAGAAACGAAGAACGGCATACGGTATTCTAATATTTGGTATTCACTATATATTGTTATGATGTGGTGACTCGGATATCTATTATTGATGATACCGTGAAAAGGAACGATATTATATTGATAATGCTTTTCGGTGACATAAATATTGATACCTCCAAAATAAAAGATTTCTCGATGCATAATTGCTTGTTACTTTTTTGGATAGTGAACGTTGCTGTTGGTAACCATGTAGGAAATTTTCCTATTAATTTGTAGGAAAAAATGTTTGGAAAAGTAGAAAAAATGGTACAGGAGTTTGAGAACTTTGTACCTATTAGCTCAGTAGCGAAATTTAAGAATACAACAAAATAATTATGTACTGATACTGATGAATATGGATACATTTTTCCTATCGTATACTCAAAACAGAATAACAAATGTGATCACCTCACGCTTTAAAATAACTGATATTAAAAAATCACCATATCATTTCACAACGTGATTAAAAAAACACGATATCGCTCATCACTAGTTAGGACAGGACAACATCTGTCAGATTCTCTAAATCAATATAAAAAATATGAATTGAACTTTAAGATAAATCTCCCCGTATATTAGAAAATAATTTTGAAATGTGGAGCTTACATCAAACTCGAATTATACGTTAATTACCCTTTATAAACACACACCATTTTGAGCATGTAACATTTCGTTAGATTTTTTTTAAATTTTGTTAAATATTCTTATGAATAAATATCCCGTAACATACCTACACCATATAGTGAACCTAAATATTAGCGAAAAAGAAACTAAAACACGAATTCCCAGTTAAACTCTTTTCCAGTTTCGCTTATCTTTCGCTAAGTGCTTCATGTCCCCAAAATCGATATATTTCAAGTTAGCAAACTCGCCGATCTAGCCCTGATTCAATCTATCTCAAATTAATAAGATAGAGAAAACATATTCTCACTGCCATTAGTCTCTATCTTTTTTCAATGCACGTAAAACATCGCCCATCAGATAAATTATACAGGACAAAATAAGAGCAATAACAGGAGTTCGCTGCTATTGGGCGTCCAGCATCGTTCCTACCACAAGTTGCAATATCATTGGTCAAACCAGTATTTATCATAGGGGAGTGAGAGGAGGGTCTAGCTACACCCCCTCCTCTTCTTTACGAACTCGGCAGTTGAATTGATCTCGCGAGTTGGTTGTGATCCGACGAAAGAACGATTTTTCGGGTTTGTTGCTAAATAAACATAATATTTATACTTTAACCATCGGAGTGTCGTTAACATAAAAAGAAAGAAAAAAAAATGAAAAATCGCTTAACATTCATTAGTTTAAAGATGGTAATAATGTAAAGTGGTGTGAAAAAAACTTTGGTGCCGAAGGGTACCTTGAAAATGGTGACTTTAATGCCTTGCAACTATCTCAACGCACAAAATAGGTGCACAATGATCGACAAGATGTGTGAACCAAAGGTTAGTAAATACTTTTAACTCAATAATACAGAATTTCATGCAACTTGTTCGATTAAGTTTGGGCATTATTGCGCATTCTATATTCTTAGTTAAATCTTTAATTTATAGGGCGTTATCCATACAATTTAAATATCTTAGATATACCATAGGGAGGCTTCTTTACCGCCTCCCTGTCACTAATAATTTTTTTATGATAAGTACATATTTTTATTTTAAAAAACCTGAACTTCAAAAATCATGATTAAAGAAAAAATTATTATTAATCATGGTTGATCTAAAATTATTATTTTTAATCCTTTCATTTAATCATTCGTTTGGTTTGTGCCAACAGCCCAGGCACTTGAACTAAATCTTTGTACCATTTCCTACTTCCATTCCAGAAGCTTCAGGTATTCTATATAGGCCACTACTTAGTTTGACTGGGAGGATTTCCAGTAGTTGTAATAGTTGTATTATTTCCTTTCCAAAGTGCTTCCGTCTGAATCTTTGTCTCAAAGAAGCAAAGTATGTGAAGAAATGTTTCATCATATAAGTAGTTCACATTTTCTGCACATAGGATCATTAATTTTTCCCATTTTAAGCAGATGTTTCTTCAGAGTGCAGTTCCCAGTAATCAGGTTGGTAACTATCTTCAAATGTCTCATACCCAGTTTCAACAGTTTCCTTGTCTACCTCGTTCAGTAAATTCTTTGTATGGAGGTGACCTTATTTCAACCTCCATTTGAATTGATGTTCTTTATCTATCAAAATTTCCACAAAACAGTTCCGGATCTATAAAGTCTCCTTTAGAACCTTCTGCGGCTAACTGGTCTGCTATTTAATTACTCATGTGCCGGCACCCATACTAGAAACACTGTGTTGTTTCTTTCGAGCCAATTAAGGGATTCTTTACTCCTTTTAATCCTTGAAAATTATCTTACAGATGAAGTAGAAACCAGAATTGATAAATAAAAGGTTTCTTTGAATCCTTGTTTCTTAAATATATTCAAATTTGCAAGGTAGATTTAACGCTCTCTAAATGTGCATTTTTGTACCTAGTTTCTAAATAAAGAGTTAATTTGAAATCGATAAACTTATTTTCATACAGTGGGATTACTGATGATAATTCGCTCACTCCAATTTTGCGTTTTTAATAATTTGCAAGCAGATTCTTATTTTTTTACATTTTCAGATATCTAGTAAAAAAATGCTGCCCTAAGCTGCCTTTTTGCCCAATAGATAAATCGGCACTGCTTATACCTACATAAAAAAATATTATTGACATCCTTAAAAATGTTTTAAAGGCAGTTTTCGGTTAAGTAAAACCAAATATAATTAAAAATTCCACAATACTATATTATTTATTTTGGTCCTTGACCGGTTTCACGAATATAAGTTCATCAAAAGGATGACTGTGATTTTTTTACATATTGACATTTCATCACTGTCATCCTTCTGATGATGCGAACTTATGTTCGTGAAACCGGTTAAGGACCAAAATAAATAATATAGTATTGTGGAATTTTTAATTATATTTGGTTTTACTCAATTTAATGCAGTTTCACATTGTAAGGGTTGAACCAATTGAATAGTTTTCGGTTGCATAGAAATAAGTATGAATATATTTGTTTCTTTATATGAACCACGCTGTATACATTTCATTCAAGGACATAATTGCAATAGTTTTGTATTTAAAAGCAATCGCAATTGCTACATTAGTTTAGAGTGAATTATTAACTGAACTTTTACGTCTTGTTAAGTACTTGAAAAATAGATTCATTGTTTCAACTCAACTCCGTAATTATCAAATAAAATCAATAAACAATAAATTCCACAGTTTAAATCGGTGAAGCACAAAGAAATCTTGTAATAAGGTATAGAGCATCTTAGTTGCCATGGGCGTACGCAAAGAGGGACATTTGCTCTCCCCCCTAAATGTTGAAAATAATTTAATAATTTCCTAATTACTAAACAAAAGATAAAAGAATCAATCAATCAAGTTAAAAATTTAAACTTACCTACATAATATTATACAATATACTTATTCCTAACTATTTTTTACTATTTATGATCAAAAATACAAAAGTATTGCTATATTTAAAGACAACTTAATGGGATCCTTGAAGGCATTCAAAAACTATCAGAAGACGGCAATTCTGCAACTAGAAAACCTTGGAATAGAGTTACAGGTGCCAAGGATAGTAGGGCGACAGCAAAATCGTACGAACATTCCAGCTAGCAGTCTGCCAGAATACTGGAGAAGATTTTTGTTAATACCTTATTTGGACTCTCTGATAATATCTTTGGAGCAACGGTTTTCCGATGGAAACCTACCAGCTTTCGAACTATTGTCACTACATCCGTTCGTTATGCTGAACTTGTCATTGAGTGAATTTAAGATGCGGATTAAACAATTTTCAGAATTCTATGGGCTTGACAATGAAGCCGAATTATGGTACAACTTATGGAAAGACAAAAAAATTAATAAAAAGGAGTTAATAAGTTTGGAAGTAGCAGAAGTGGTAAAGGAAGCAGACTGTTTTTTCCATCAACAAAAACTGCTCTACATATTTTGTTCGCATTGCCATGTACAACAAGTACCGTAGAACGCTCTTTTATAGTACTCTACGCAGAGTTAAAACTTGGTTAAGATCCTCAATGACAGGCAATAGATTAAGCGGTTTGTGTATGTTGAATGTACCTACACCGGAAATTAGTTTCACACAGAAAAAGAAAAACATAGAAGGAGAGGTTTTGAGCAGATTTGCTGAAGATCCCAGACGTTTCATTTTGCTATAATACCAGATTAAGATAAAAAATAATATGTATCAATGTTTGTTTTCTCCTTTTCGTTTTTTTTTGTTTGTTTCAAAAAACACCTATTTCATTTCTAACTTTTACTTTTTACATTCTCCCCCCCCCCTAAATTTAATGCTGCGTACGCCCATGTTGGTTGCTGTAGAAATAAACATCCAAATAAGCCAAATTATATCAAAAAGTAAGTCATTTTCAATATCTGGCAGTAATAGTGACAGATAAAAGCGATGAAGATATGGAAATAGACAAAAGGATAAAAAACCAGCAGAGCCTTGGGAGTCTTAGAAAATATGATAAAATCAAGATTATTAACAAGGAAAACAAAGATCAGACTATACTAAACAGTCCCTTTTATACGGAAGTGAAGCTTGAATATTAAATAAAAAGAATAAAAGTAAACTGGAAGGGTGGGAACGAAAGATTTTGAGAAAAATTAACTGAGGAATTAAAGATGCAAGGCAGTGGAGAAGAAGAGCAAACAAAGAAATCAAAGACATGTATAAGGCACCATGCATTACAAGTAAAATTCAAGCACAATCGCTTCGATGGTTAGGCCTTATGGGTAGGATGAATGACGAAAAGTGTGTGAGAAGATTCCTCTTTTTGGTGAAGGACGACCTAGGAAGAAATGGATGCTGTTAAAAAAGGCTTGAAACAGATAGGAATAAAGGACTAGATACGATTGCAAGAGATCGAATAAAATGGAGAAATATAACAAAAAAAGTAGAAGCTATGGGCATGTGAGGCCTAAAATGGCCTAAAACACATTTATGTAAGCCAAAATATGCATGACACTTGGTAATTGTTAAGAACAATACGTTTTGGTATTTTGCACCAATTTTATTCAGAAAACTGCTTAAAATGATACAAATTATCACAAACTAAATTTATTCAAAAGAAATTAAAAAATATATTCAATGAAGGTACTCATAAATGCACAGATAGATAGACACACATGATTCTCCATTGTTAGATAGTATTTTAGATAGCATATTTATTATAAAATGTATAGGTACTGGGTACTACCTATAAGATCCGACGCCTAGCGCCGCCACTGATACCAATACATAAGATTCTCCAAGACTGCCACAATCTTGGGTAATGTCGATCAGTTCCGATCAAAGTATTTTGTCACAAGTTACAACGACCAATTTTAGACGACCTTCGCACAAAACTCATCCGTGGATGAACCACTACCATAATTGAATTGGGCGTATCACCGATAAACATCGATTTTTGATAGTGCTTTATCGCCTCATCTCTGCACTGCTAATTATAAGAAATATCACACAGAAATGTTCACGATTCAAAACAGGATCATATATAAAACACTAAAATAAAACAACCTTTTGTAAATTAATTTGATGTTTCGATGTTTCGTTTTATTCGGTATAATTTGAGACGGAAAAACCAAGAATACTATGAATATTTCCAATGCTAAGAAGAGAAAAATTGGAGCAATGTCTATGTCCCTTGGCGGAACATTTGAGCCCCCACACCTAAAGAAAACGGGGGTCTGGGGGTCCTTCTCAGGAAATTTTTCAAAATTAAGGCTTAGCGTATTTTGATTCGAGAATTTCGCTTCTTTAATTCCAATTTTTGTCCTGAACAAAATGCACTAATCTAAAAAAAAATTATTTTTCATTGCCGATTTTGCGCCCCCTAGGTAGCTGCGCCCATCTCGCCACCGCTTAGAAAAGAGGTTTACCAATGGCACAATTACATTAATAATTATCTTTGCAGACAAAATTATACAGTGCCCGTCTAAAGTCTCCCCCCCCTATCTATTTCATGAACCATAGAACTAAAATCAATAATTGTTTGGGTGCCTGAAATAGGGTACAAATGCAACGTTTTTGATAGTATTTCGTGACGTCATCATTCAAAATGGCGGACGGCCACCGTTTTGCAAGATAATTTTAAATGGCAAGTAATACCTCATTTGAATGCTCGTTCCAAGTCCAGTTCAACGACGCCATCACGATCAAACTATTTCTACTTATTTATGAATTTCAACGCAAAAACGCCAAATTGCGAAAATTGTTACATGGTAGGTATTACTTTAAATAGGTTCTTTATGAAGAGCATCCATTACAATACTGGCTTTAAGCATCAATTGAAGTACAGACTGAAATACCATAGAGTAACGCAAAAGTTAACATAACCTGTCGTTAAGATACAGAAATGAATAATAATAATACAAAAAAAATTAATAATTAAAACAAACAAGTTTGAATAAGATGCTCAATATGTCCAACGTTGAATTATTGGCAATAAAAGATTCTACACAAAAACTCTTCCCGAACGCGTTCAAGGGTCTTTGTTTTCAGATAACCCCACAAAAAGAAATAGAGTGGTGTCAGATCAGGAGAACGAGCAGGCCACTCTATGGAACCCCGTCGTCCTATCCACCTACCAGGGTACTGCTCGCTTAAGTATCTCCTTACTGGTCCATAATAGTAGGGAGGAGCACCAACCTGCTGAAAAGTTATCTCCTAATCACGGAATTCATTAGGATGATCCTGAAGTATTTCAAGTATTAGGGGTTCAATAGCATTCTCTAGCATTTCCAGATATATTTCTCCGGTTAAATTTGTGTTCAGAAATACAGGTCCATCAATGTAGTTTCCAAGAGTCCCTGCCCACACATTTACTTTTTGAGGGAACTGGGTGTGTCCTTCATGGAAAATGAGAGGATTTGTGTCACTCAAGTATGGCACGTTCTGAGTGTTGACATTACCATTAAGAAAGAAGGTAGACTCGACACTAAAACACACTGTCTTGAGATATTTTCTCATCTATTTTCTCTCAAAATTCTGCGATCTGGATCATCTTCTGTCAGCTGGTGGAGCATTTTCACTTTGTAACGGTCAAATTTATGTTTCTTTAAAATTCGTTGTACAGTTTTTGGACATACCTCACAAGTATCTGCAACTTTTGAGTTGGATTGTAATGGGTTCACTACCATTTCCGCAACTATTTCAATTTGTTTATCTTCTGTGATGCTTGGCAGTCAACTTCGCTTATCGTAATTAACGTTTCCCGTCCTCTGAAATTTTTCTAATAGCTCCCTTAGGTATTTCCTTGATATTGGCCGATCTGGATGCCTGTCATTAAACATTCGTTCGGCTGCGTGCAGATTATTTCTAGTTTCACCAAGAATTAATATTGCTTCCACTTTGCCCTCTAGACTACGTTTCAATTTGAGAAAGTTGTAGTAACAAACAAAAGTAAAATAACACTGAATCCTTAAGAAGTCTACTTTTAAATTGAAAAACACTGTAATACATTTTTACAAAAAACCTCAATTTTGACAATATTACGATGTTAATGTCAAAAATGATCCGATTAATAGATCAATAACAGAAAAAATATCCAAGCGACCAATGAACACGTTCGTCCTTTCTAAATGAGCAACTGGGTTGAAATTCATAAAATAGTTTGATCGTGATGGTGTGTCGTTGTACAGGAATTTGAACGAGCATTCAAATGAGGTATTACTTGCCATATAATCCCATTTAAAATTATCTTACAAAATGGCGGCCGTCCGGGGGGAAGCACTGTATACAAATCTGAATAATCTGTGTGGTGCTTCTAACAATATAGACAGCTCTTGCAGTCCAATTAGAATTAGAAACATTTTTGAAAATAATCAATATTTATAATCTTTAGACCTTATTTATTTTATATTTTTATATAAATACTTATACAGGCTTAGTTTACAGTATGGAAACATCTTAATATCTCTCACAAACGGAAAACAATAAAAAGACGATTTTAACGCATGTTGCAAGGTTGCCATTGGAGCATATTTTCACGTTGCGACAAAACTTACAGGGTGGTCCTGAAAAGCGTAGTGACTGCAATGCATGATTTTTCAAATGGAACACCCTGTATATTATATCATTTTATAAATCCTTTCGACTTCTAGATTAACTTTGGTATGAGTTACCCTATGTCCAAATTCTATGGTTACGCAGATATCGGCACTTTAATTATTGCAAAATGTTTATTCTAGTATAACAACTTGAATCCAATAAGTAATAATAAATAATCAACATTGAAAGAAATATAGGTAACCCAACAAATTCTAAAGTAAATGTTCAAAGTGCAAACCATTTACGATTTGACAGTATCCAAGACTTTTACAAAATTGTCCAATTGATTCACGTAAATAAGTGTGTGGTATCAGGTTTATCTCTTCCAAAATACGATTTTGTAGAGTTTGTAGATCAACTGGTCTATTTTTGTGAACTCTATGTTTAAGGTTTCCCCACAAGAAAAAATCTAATGGGGTCAAGTCCGGTGACCGAGCCGGCTATTCTATCGCTCCTCGACGTCCTATCCATTTCTGTGGAAACACTGCATCCAGATAAGTACGTACAGCCAGGGTGTAATGGGGGGAAGCACCATCTTGTTGAAACCATGTGTCATCAGAAGGTAACATGGAATTGTTAGGATTGGGAAATATGGCTGCTATAGCTTGCACAATATTATTTCTTAACAGGTCCAGATATCTGTTACTATTTAAATTACCTTCTACAAGAAAAGGTCCGATTATGTGATTATTAATAATCCCCGCCCAAATATTTATTTTCTGCGGCCACTGCGTGTGTCTCTCGCTCATCCAACGGGGATTACGTCTAGACCAAATCCGGCAATTATGTCTATTCACTTCTCCGTTGAAGCAAAACGTTGCCTCATCAGAAAATACAATTTTTTTTTTCAAAATTAACATCAAGGCTCTTTTTTTCTTCAACCATTTCACAAAACTGTAATCTGCGGTCTGGAACATCTTCTGTAAGTTCTTGATTGTAGTGAATTTTATGGGGTTCCATTTTTTCTGACTTCATAATTCTTACCACGGACATCTGAGCGATATTGTTGTCTAAGGCCAACTGGTGTGAAGATATTTGAGGACTTTCCTGAACTTGGAGTAGCACATTAAGTTTTGTTTCATCATCTGTAGCAGTTTTTGGCCTGCCAGGTTTAAGACAATTTTTAGCATTTCCAGTCTCTCTTTATCTCTTGATATTTTTGAAAACGGTTGATCGGTTAATAACATGTTGAGGATTCAATTCATTAAATATACGTTTAACTTCTTCATACGTTCTTTCCTTGTCGCCAAAGCCTCGTAAAATTAGGATTTGTTTGCGTTCTGTATCGCTAAGATAGGCCATTTTATAAAGTGATTGACATTAACAAATTTTGACAGTTCACTAACATTTATTTACAAAACAGAGTCCCGGCTTTATGACGATAAGTAGTTATTATGTAATGGTCGATATCTGCGTAACCATAAAATTTGGGCATAGGATACCTTATAACTAAGTTAATCTAGAAGTCGAAAGGATTTATAAAACGATATAATATACAGGGTGTTCCATTTAAAAAATCATTCATTGCAGTCACTGCGCTTTTCAGGACCACCCTGTAAGTTTTTTCGCAACGTGAAAATATGCTCATATGACAACCTTGCAGCATGTGTTAAAATCTTCTTTTCATCGTTTTCCATTTGTGAGATATTCAGATGTTTCCATACTTCAAACTAACCCTGTACATGTAACTACTCAAAATTATCAAACTGCCAATGACTATGTACAAATAAAAAATAAACACATTTGATGCTGATAAGATCAAAAACAGAGAAATTGCGTTTTTAATATTTTCATTTCAAAGATGTTGAGATGATCTAGTAATCTGAACATAATAATAAAATTAGGACGAGTTGGTACGTGTGAAAACGCTTCTAAAAATATGCCAGAGTCGCATATACCTACCTGTATCGTATGGGAAGTGTGAAAACACCCTAATCGGAAATATTGTTTTAAATGATTAGTCATTAAATATTGTGATAAAAAGTTCGTGACAAGCTTATAGAAAAACAGGATGTTGACTTTTCAAATGAACAAGCGCCAACTTCAAGCAATATTAATAGTTTGCAAAATATGTTTACCATAGTGATGCCACTCATTATCAAATAAATGAGAAAGTCTACGCTAAGCCTTTTGTTGTTTTAAATTGTGGTAACCTCATGTTTTACAATATTTATCTAGTTTGACGCCCGCTTCTACTTAGGTATATGCTAAACTGTTAATTTTATTGGACGGAAATTTTGACTTAACTAAAAATTTTTATTACTGAAAATTATAAATTCAAAAAACCTCTCTAGAAGAAAACTGATTATTACCATACCATAACAGCACGCTACCTGCTTCAGGAAAAATTAAATTACAAATAATTCAAATATTCAAGGATTACCGAGCAACATTTTCCGTCGGAACATTGTCATAATAAGATTTAAAATTACGACGTAGTATTTGACAACGAAAAATGAGTGTGTGCTAATAGAAAAGTTTCTTTTTTTAAGCTATTTGTATCTCTACATTAAGATCATTTAGGTTCTTGAAAATACCTGAATACTTCGTAAATATTGCAATAACCTGGCAACCAAAAAGCTCGAGTAACGTAACTCGAATGCCATAAACTTTACCCATAGATATGGTATATTTAAAGTCATCAGTGGTATATATATAGTATATACTGGCTTAACACTCCCGTAGGAGTAGCGGCGCTCTTACGAGCTTTCTAGATCCTTTTGTAAGGGTGCATCCGACCACATTTCCTTTTTCATATTTTTTCTACTATTTGTAGCCATTGCTTCCTGTCCTGCGTTTTCTCTTCCCAGTGTTTAATTCCCATTATCTTGAGATCACCTACTACCTCCGGCAACCAATTTATCCTGGGTCTTTCCCTTCTTCTCTTACTACAAGGCTTCCACTCTACCATTGAGTATATTATTGCTTTCTTACCTGCTCTCTATATGTGTCCCAACCATTTTAATCTTTTCTCCTTAATTTTTTTACTACCGACGTCTTTTTTTATCTCTTGATATAGTTCCATGTTTTTTCTTCTTCTATATTCTTCACCTATTTTTTTTGGTCCTAATATTGTTCTGAGTATTTTTCGTTCCTGTATTCTCATATCCTCTTGTTGTTTTTTATTCATAGTTAATGTTCCTATATATACCATAAAATTCAAATATTTATACAACTAATTAATAACAGGCTCATAGAGTATGTAGAGCACCATGGGATATTATCGGAATGCCAGGCAGGTTTCCGTAAGAATAGAAGATGCGAAGATAATATAATTGTGCTGTCAACCATTGTTAATAAAAACCTACGCTTCCCCAACAGAAAATTATTCGCTTTATTTGTAGACATCAAGAAGGCATTTGACTGACTGGATCACAATCTACTTTGGGAAAAACTGTTCACTGATGAAGTTAGTGCTAAGATCACTAGAATCCTAATACTTATGTACAGCTCGGACTCTTTGTTTTTGGAGCGAAAGGATCAAAATAACAACAGGAGTCTTACAGGGACATACTCTCAGTCCATTGATTTTCTCAATTTTCATATCTGATATAAATAACTTTATTTGTAGACATCAAGAAGGCATTTGACTCGCTGAATCACAATCTACTTTGGGAAAAACTGTTCACTAATGGAGTTAGTGCTAAGATCACTAGAATCCTAAAACTTATGTATAGCTCGGACTCTTTGTTTATGGAAGGACATGGTGATGTGTGTGAAAGGATCAAAATAACAAAAGGAGATACTCTCAGGCCATTGATTTTCTCAATTTTCATATCTGATATAAATAGCCCTTTCGAGGAGCACAGTGCAAAGGGTGTAACTCTTGATGACAATGAAAACATAAACTTGCTTCTCTATGCAGATGATTTGGTGCTACTAGCCGAAACCCAAGTAGACCTATCACGAAACTCACTAATCCTCAAAGCATATTGTAATAAAAATAAATTGGAAGTTAACTCCGCAAAGACTAAAATAGAAATATTTCGTAAAAAAATATCAATATAGAATTTACCAATAGTTACAAATTCCTAGGTATGAATTTTACATTCAATGGCATATTTTTAAATAATCTCAAAAAACGGGAACAAAAAGCTAGATTGAGTCAAGGTGTTTTGCTAAAAACTATAAAATGCTCAAAATTTTCAACTTTTGAATCCATAAAGCTATTATATAACAATATAGTAATGCCCACATTCACATATACAGATTGCGAAAAATCTTAGCTCGACATACGATTTACACAAGTACGACAAGGATAATATGAACAACACTACTTGAAAGAGAGAGAAGAGTTTTTCATATTATCCTTGTCGTACTTGTGCAAATCGTATGTCGAGCTAAGATTTTTCGTAATCTGTATATAATTAGTACCTATATGGGCTCTTGGATATCTAGAACAAGTTGAAAAAACACATTTTGGAAAAAAGTTATACATATATACAGGATGTATCAATCTTACGACAAAGTTCGGTATATCGGTTATTTTTAGAGATATCAAAATATATTATGAATAAAATGAGTAGATATCTTTAAGGACCATATTTTGAAACTATCTCGAACTATACAGAGTGTTGAATCTCTCCGTTACAAACCAAACATAAGATTTTTTAGATGGGAATATTATACTGAATTCGGATTGCTCTCATTTTCTTGAAGCTTTTGATATAAGATTTTGCTAAATTATACAGAGTCCTTTAAAAGGTATGGACACTTTTATGTGAGCTTCGTAATATGATGCAATATCGATAAAATTTTAATTATTTTCTCTTTTGTATACAGTTTGGACAGAAACTCGAACCTTTATTTTTCTTTCTTCTTTCAACTGGAACATCCTGTATTATATAACACAAATAGAATCTTCGGTTATGTAACTTTTATTTTTGTTAAGCATTCCCTAAACCCAAAGTTTAAAAACAGAGTTATTTTGTAATTTTTATTTTTATTGTGAGCCGATAACCTATTATGAGAATGCAAGCGTTGAATGAAACAAAAAATCATAAATAATTTCAATAAATTATTTTTTCTAAACAAAAGTATAATCCTAACCGTAATAAAAGTGTTCACTGTTAACATCATTGCAATGCTACAGTCTAAGTTCAAATTTATTGACTAACATTTATCAGCATATTTTACATTAATAGATCGAAATGCAGCTCTGATTCTCTCTTTCATGTCCTCTCCAGTACCTAATCAGGGGAGTTTTATGAACCTAATTTTTCATAAGATACCAAAAAAAGAAATCAGCTTTTGTTAAATCGGGAGGCCGAGCTACCCAATGAGTTGAGCCCCCTCTGCCGATCCATCTGTTTTCGAATTCGGTATTGAGATGATCTCGTATAGGTGCACCATCATGCAAATACCACATTTGTCACTTCTTCTAATGAAAAATAAAAATTTACACTGATCATTTTAAGTACTTCTCACTTTATTTAAGAAAATTATAAAATGCAGGGGCGACAATTACTGCTATTTTTAAGAAATAAAATATACAAACGGTAAACTACTGACGTTTATGTCAAATTTTGTCGCTTACTGATAAAATGTAATAGTTTATAATTAATATTACAAAATAACTCTGTTTTTATAAACTCTGGGTATGGGGAAGGCTCAACAAAAATAAAAGTTACCTAACCGACGATCCTATTTCTGCTATAAAATACAGTGTTCCATTTGAAAGAAGAAAGAAAATGAAAGGTCCTTGTTTCCGTCCACCCTTCATACAAAAAAGAAAATAATTGAAATTTGATCGAATAAGGAGAAGTTTGATACTGTGCTTGAGTATTGTCTTACCGCTTTAATGGTAAGTCAGTCTGAAATCAGAAAAAAAATAATTTTAAAGTAGGTACGATTTTGTTGGTGCTTTTGGCGGCCGACAAGCGCCCCTGGGATTTTTTTCATCTCAAACTGACTTTAGATAAACCATTAAAGCGGTAAGACATTACTCAAGCACAGTATCAAACTTAAAGGATCCTGGAGGATAAAAAAGGAGTAACGTGATTGAAGGTTATATTAATATTTGGTACCAAGTACAAAAAATTTAAAATTTCAACATTTTTAATAATAAAAATAATTTTGGCTGTTTTTTTCTGTATTTATAATATAAACAATTTCAGCCAGTTTCTAGAGTTACGAAATTTGTTCGAATAAAATAATAAAAAATTATAAACTCTATATCTTCAATATTGTATGATTATAGATACTACATTGTGTGTAATTCTAACGGAAAGCTCTTTTTATATGAAGAACGGTAAAAACCATCAATAAGAGATACATGGAACTGTTCTATCAGAAAAAAATCTTTGTGCCTTAAATAATAGTTATTTTTCTCTGATTGACATTAAACGTCAGTTTTAGTGACATTTATCGATCATAGAAGTAACACTTTCACTGCCTAGGCAGTAAAAGTGATTTTTAATGCCTATGCATAAAAAAAATAGTTTTTTCTTCTTTTTTTTTGAAAACTCCCAGACTTAGCAGCGGCAATGATAATGTGATTCAAGCAGGCCCTTCTTTATCTCTGAACAGGCCCATGGAATCAAACAATCACTTCCACGTCACACATACATAGGCTAACTTCACTGGTGCACACTATTATTGTCGATATTTAACATTATATATATTTCGGTAGATATTATTATGTGTACAATTTAAGATCTAATCGACAATAATAATTGAAAAATTCGATTTAATTATTTCCTATATAGCATATGATTAGAAAAAATAATAAAAATTGTGAGTTATATCCGTCATAAAAAAGTTTTCATTTTAATTTGATATTTCTAAACACACTGTACAGACAATCGGAGAAAAAATTATATGTTTCACACGGCAGAGAATCAGATTTACCTTGGCTAGTTTCATTGCCTCGGCTTCGCCTCGACAATGAAATGCTAGCCGCGGCAGTAAATCTGTTACTTCTCTGCATAGTTAAAAAAATAACTATTAATTAATATTAGTATCGACTGTGGATCTGTCACTTTTGGTTTAAGTTATTAGACTTGTCATGCGTACGAAAAAATTAAAAAGTTCGCGAAAGATACAAAACTTAACACCAACGCTATCGGTGACAAAATCAAGTAGTAAAATATTAGAATGATTATTAATTAATTAATGGATTGAATTACTACATTACTCGAATTACATTTGTGTCGATGATACATTTCATTGAAAACAAAAAACGTGATAGTATTAATTATACCTTGGGGAAGTAGTTAGTCATACTAGGCGTTTGATTTTATGAATTATTGTTATTTAAGAGTCGTTATATTAATTTTAAAAATTTTAATAATATAAAACGGATTTGAAAAGGGTCTTTCTGGTGCAAAGAACATTGTAAACAACTTATCTTAATTTTTAGACATAATTATAAAATGAAATAGATATATAATAATAATGGATTTGGTATACTTCCGGTACAATAATAAGAAAATCCGGATGTAAAAATCTACTTCCTTTTGTTAACTCAAATATTTGAAACAAAGGTGAAAAATTTTTAAATTAAAAATGAGAAACAATTTTTTTAAATAGCAAGAAAGGTTTGATGAAGAGCTTGAACGGATAAATTCAAATTCACTTTTTATTTAAACCTCTCCGCCTCTGTTATAAAAAGTTATTTTAAAAGGTTCACACCAGACACTCTGTAAACCAGTTGTCATATCTATTTATTATCAGTAATTAGTAAATTTGTTAATTATAAAGAACATCCTCAAGCAGAAAGCGTAATTAATACTGAGCTTTTGTCGTAAGCTGTTAATTTTAAGTATTCAAAATTGTACACACTCTTAGTTTTTGAAAAAATATGAAACATATTGTAATAGGTATTTACTAACTACCATAAAGCTTTAAAAAAATTTCCATTTCTAGCTTTTATATTTGTTGTAATATAACTCTTCAACTACAATTGTGGTGTAGTGATATTTTTACTCTTTCATAAATTTTTTCCACTTATTTCTGTCAGTGGCCAGCTTTTTAGCTTCTATCCAAGCTATTCCTTTCCGCTGTAATATTTCCCCCATTGTCTCATCCCAAGTCTTCCTGGGTCTACCTCTCTTTTTATTCTTTTGACTTTTCGCTCCCCATATTTTTTTAGTTAATCTCTAGTCTCTAGTCTCCTCAATACGCTGCAAATGTCCCCACCATCCCAGTAGTCTTTCCTCAATATACTCCAAAGTTGACTGTATTTCCAGTTCTTTTCTTATTATTGTGTTTCTTATCTTCTCTTTATTGAAATGATTCCACTTGTTCTATACTTTGATCTTCAAAATATATTTTTATCTTTCCTGTTTAATCACCAATCCCATTCGTACTTATTTTCATACCGTATTGCTTCAATGTTTCATTCCACATGTTTCGGTTTTGCTGTAGTTCCCTTTCACTTTGTGCAAGTATTACAATATAGACGATATTTGTTGTAATGAGTCCTTAATACCTATAATTCTTATGTAATCGACCAATAAAAAACCACCCGGTTTCAAAAATCCGACAACTTTTTAAGTTCTTTAAGGAGTTTGTCGAATTTTTGGAGAAAAATTTCAGATTTCGTATAAAATTCAACTTTTGGATGATTTAAATATTTCGTCATTTATGCTGTGACCTACATTACCTAAAAGAGAAGTTAGCTACATAAGGGCTGACATAGGACCACAATTCTGTTGTCTTCTTTTTTAAAATAATAATGAAGTAAAGGTTTTGCTTATGTTATATATTGCTTTTATAGTTATTTAAATTTACTTCCGATTTAATTTTACAGCTATTAGATTATTTTATAAATTTTACTAAACTCAACTAAAAAAATATTAACACAATACTTTTATTTTTTTATAATATTGAAACGTCAAGCTCATATAAACTGTAAACAAAAACATATATATTATAGACTTTGACAGTTTTTCAAACTTCAAATTCGAATGAGCTTTTTGTAATTGGCTATTAGTTCATAAAACATCTAAATCAGAAAGTGGCTAGCTTCATCTTTGAGTATGTGACGTATCTGTAGTGAAAGTTGGAAACATTTAATAATTATTAATTTCCAGTTTTCTCCTAAAATATTCAGTTTAAAAAATTAGAGTACTAATATACTTTAATAAAATACCAAAAGCCGGATATCGGTTTAACACCCCATTATGGAAAAACCTTTTTTTCTTTACTGGCTCACATTATGCATGGATTCTCTAGCGTCAGATTATATGATTGTGGCCAATGGTCAGTTAACTATAAAAGCATGTCTGAACACTAACCAATTTTAGTTTAAAGTATTCTATGCATTCAGGTACATGCATCCAAAAAGTTTTTTGTTTTCAAACTTCACTGACGCCACTGAATACCTACTACTTGCTCAACCCACTCAGACTACGCAAAAGAGTTTGCAAACTGTCGCTGGAATGTTGTTTACGTTTCACGCTTAATTTGAACAGTTTTGGTTTACTGCAGTTTGATACGTGATTATTTTTTAGGTTGGAATGAGAGAAACACAGAAAAAACAAGACTAAAATAGCGGAGGTCTTCTGAAAGAATATTTTCTTCCATTTTAATATCCACAAATATTCCGCAAAATTCATCCAGCAACTCGCTATACTAACCCATCCTATATCTTTATCAAATAAAATCAATAAATAATAAATTCCACAACAGAGATATATACAGTGCAGTGCGTCCAAAAAGAAACGCCTAAATTTGTTATTAGCTAAATAAACAATAATATGGAAAAATCCCGAACCAGGTTAGGCATTTTCGGGTGATCTAACGGGTCATTCTTCTACTCCCTTTCTTCTCATCCATCGATCTGGAAATGTTCTGTTTAAGAACTGGCGCAAACCATATTCTGATGTCTAAAGTCTAAGGCAATTTGGATATCAGGAAAAAGCTGATCAATCAAGGATTAATCTAATTTCCAGAAAATCCAGATACAATTTTCCTGTTAAATTTCCATAAAAAAAATATGGACCAATAATTGTATTTTCCATACGTTGGTTTCCCCATCCGAAAATAAAACGTTATTCATAAAATCGTTTCACATGTGAATGGGATTTACAATTATGAGTCTGATTTAAGAAAGACCTTTAAATGTTGCATGAGTGCCCCAAAATGTCGCTTTGCCAGTAATTGCGAAAAATTGAACGGTTTTAAAGGCGACCATCTTGCGGGGGAGCGTATCGTGGTACGATCTAGCGGTAAGTGTCAAAGCCCGAACTGATTGTAGAAAAATCCGATCATTTGAATTTTCATACTGGTTTTAATGATCCTAAGCATAATAAAATGTTTTCTAGTTTCATAATTCATGAAGGGAAGACATTAATATCACAAACCGATCCAATTTATGACTAAATTTCACATATTTTAGCTGTTCTAGTTAGTACTTTTTCACGATCCCCACTTATTCTACTTTTGACACGTACCGCTAGATAGCGTCACGAGCAGCTTCGCAAAATGGTCTCCTTTAAAACAATCAATTGTCACACTTTTGTTCAGGATCGTTTCTGAAAAGATGACTAACAGTGGTTTGCACCAATCATAATTAAAAGTTATAGTTAACTAATTATTACTTAGAGATAATCGATAGTTGAATTTGAAATGCTTTGCACCACTAGAATAATTTTGATTGTTAAGTAACTATGGCTTAACTTTTCAGTGTTCCTGTTGGTATTACTGAATTTAGTGAATTTTAGAAACTTTTTGGAAGTAAGAGTTGTCTACCTTGTTTGTAACTTACAAATATAACGTCAGTTGTCAATACACGAATTTGGTGAAAGTTCTGTTGTTGTTTTGTTGACAATTTTTCATGTTAATAATTATTATTATTGTCTTATCAAGAAGTGTCGATTGTATTTAGCCAAAATGAATACAGAAAAGCGCCAGGCCAGAGGTCCGTTAATTTCACTAACGAAGAAAAAATTAACTTACTATACATTATCAAAAAATATAAAGATATTATTGTTACCTGGAAGAGTAAGGAGCAAGCGTGGAAAAATGTTGAACGTGAATTTAATAGTTCCACATCTACACCAAGGCCAGTAGAAGTGATAAAAAGATTTTATAATAATAAAAAGAAAGAAGCACGAAAACAGGCTTCTGTGCAGAGACAGGAATTAAATAAAACTGGCGGTGGAAAGCCAATTATCGAAATAAAAGATGATCCAGTTTTTAATTTGACTCTGGACATAATAAATAGAAAAACGGTGTTTGGTTTCAAAAACAAACATGATGATGATGGGGAATCAGAGGAAGAATCTGAAGGTGTTAATAGAGGAGCTCGAAATGACATTATTTTTGAAATCGATGATAGTCAAGCTGAAAATACTTTTGTCGTAAGTCAAGTAGTTCTTAATTTGCTAACCACTGTTTATTTAATTTACCGAAAACCCCATTACAAAAGAAATACTATTTTTTTAGGAGGAACAACCAGAAAAACTTTTCCATTCTACACCATCATCTTCAAGAAAACCAGTGGTTGGTTGTCCACCAGAAAAAGTTTTGCTTTCCACACCATCATCTTCAGGAAAACCAGTGTTTGATGGTCCATTATCACCAAGGCCAATATTTGTTAAGAAAAATGAAACATGTGGCAGTAGCCGTAAAAGGAAGTCATGTTTTTCAAAAGGTGAAAATGTCGCTTTAAAGTACGAAGAGGTGGCTGTTATTAAAAAATCAGTTTTCGATATGCAGTTAAGTATATTAACTGCATGTAAAGAGGATTTGGAAGAAAAAAGGGCAAGTGAGAGGAAACAAAGGCAGATAAGGGAACTCTGGGAACAAGAAGAACATGAGCTCAAAAAAAAAGCAATGCAGTTGGACATCGAAATTAAAGAAGCTCAGTTAGCCACTTTAAAAGGGCTTTGATCTCTTTTAAGAATGTATTTTTAGTTTTGTAATATTAAAATTTTTATATACTGAAACTAACACGTTATTTTTCTGCTAAATAGAAATCCCGTAATTAAAAATTATACAGTTGGAAATTTTAATATTTATTTGCAATATAAGTATTGTAAAGTTTCAGATTACGATATGTGATGGAAATCCATGAATTTACGATACAAATATATCAGCATTTAAAAAAATAATAATAAACAACTACCAGTTTTAATCTAGAAGTTTTCCAACCTATTAAATATAAATTGAAATTAAACTAAAAATTGTGTTACTTAAAATAATCATTTATTAAGGCTAAAAATTATATATTACTAAAATAATCTCTTATTAAGGCTGTTCTTGTAGCTACAGCTATTTCTCCTTCAACTTCAACGTTGGGAATATAACCATCTCTTATTAGCTCATTAAGAAAGTGCTCATTTAATTCACCTGGTAAAGGTGGAGGTTCTTCATCCCCCATTGAAAGTGGAATATTGTGAAGCACCGAGGTTGCAACTATAAGTGTGAGGAATGTCTCTATTTTCAATCTGCATCCATAAGCTAATATTGGAAACCTTCTCTTTAACACACCAAATAATCGTTCGATTACATTTCTTGTCCTAATGTGTCGCTCATTGTATTATCTTTCTGCATCTATTGCCGGATTTAGCAACGGAGTTAACAAATACAGCCTGTTGGCATACCCATTATCTCCAGAGAAAGACACAAAAATTATTATGTATTGACCAATAAACTGGCTAATCTAAAGTTTCTAGGGATAAAAAAATGCCTTTCAAGTAGTAAACTTCCAGGGTATCCACCATTTTCAAATTGTCGTTTTAGGCGACTGTTATTAAATATAGTCGAGTCATGACAACTTCCAGGCCACCTAGCTACCACACTCAAAATTTTTAAATTTGCATCACACACAAACTGTCCATTTACTGAAAAATATCCTTTCCGATTTCGAAAAATTTCTGGATCAGGGCCTCCTAAAATATGTGAAATAAGTTGTACCTTTGAAAATTAAATTTAATAATATACACACTATACGTATACATAGCATGCTAATTTTTTGCATTAATTAAAAACAATTTTTACGAACCTGGGGATATAATTTTAAAATGTGAGCCATCTATTGCTCCTACTACCCTAGGAAATGCTCCCACATCAAAAAAATCTTGTTGAGTTTTTCTGATCTCGTCAAAATCTCTTGGCATTTTTATATAAATCGGCTTCAGATTTGCTATGGCTTCTGATACTCTTACAACAATTCTTGATACGGTGGACAATTGCATTCCAGCAAAATCTGCCACTGCATCCAAATGTCCACCTGTAGAATAAAGACGAAGAGTTGCGAGTATTTGATTCATTGGGGAAACACAATTATTATTTCTGAAAAAAAGTTATGTAAGATTGTAAGAAATGTTGTGTTACTATATGGAAACTCCAACCTATCTTCTATTCTTACTAAAAGCTGGTGAACTGCATCTTTTGAAAGTCGAAACCTTTTCCGAAATGTAGAATTGTCCATTTGATTAAAGAAATCCGCTCTTTCATATATCTGTCTGGGAAGTCCGAGTTCTATTAATTCTAATGCAACTAAATCATCGTCATCTATCATCTCCATAGCATTAACCAAATTTACCAATTCTATTGCAGCATTCATTTTTAATTCTCAGAACAAACTCTCACTTATGATCACTCATCAACTAATCACAACAAACACAAAAAATAGTTAGGTTAGGAAACCCTTTAATCCACACTTCACTGGCGGATTAAATTTAATTATTAGTTAGAGCTTTAATTATGAATTAAAGTGTCTGTGCAAATACAATTTGTATATAACTAGTAGTTAACATTAACTACCATTTTAATTATGACTGGTGCAAACCACCATAAGTGTGCCAAGTGTGGTCTGAGTTAGAAGTACTCGATCTCAACGTTTTTTGGGTAATTAGACCACGAACTTGTGGACTTTTTCACTACGTTCAACTTAGTTTTTGCACTTTCCTCTGGTTTTCTGTTTGTAGTTTATTATAATATTTCAGATATAATTGCTACCAACATCATGTCGTAGTTGTTAGGTGTATTATTTATTTTTTTGCACTGCAATATAAAACTTATTAGCGTAAAAGGAAGGCGCAAAAGTGAGAGAAATATAAAATTTAAATTTTACCTTCATCGTTAGTAGCGGATATAAAAATTTTTATTCTTTATGCTCTGATGAACCTGAAGGTGACCAGTGATATTAACTGTAATTACTTTTTCATATTAATTTTATAGTCTGATTGTTATCTTGAAATGACAATTAATATATTCGAATATATTTTTTTTAACTAACACGTCCAGCAAAATGCATCCTTATTAACATTATAAATTGATATAGAAGCTACTCGTATTACATAGGTATACATATATCAATTGGAAGCTAGATTTTAAAAAAAAGTTCTTTCACAATCGATGCAGAAAAAACATCATTAAACATTTTATAAAAATGTAACTGGTAGTAATGCCCACGAGAAGAGACGAGACTTTGAAAAATCTCGTCTTGTCTCGCAAGAAAAGTGGAGTGTCTCGCAAGAAAAGTGGAATGTCTCGTCTCGAGTCTCGTCTCGTCTCATGTCTCGCAAAAAATTAGGGAGTAAATATGGGATAGATTTTTTCCAAAAGGATATTTTTCTTCTATAATATTCAGCTTTAGCATCCCCAAAAACCCCATAATTCATATTTTCAACGATTTGAAAATACACAAAAATTCAATTACTATGAATTTATCAAAATTTAAATAAACATTAAACAAGAAACACATAATAATAAATTAATTTTTTACTTTTATTTTTAAAATTAGTTAAAAATATGTATTAAAGGGTTTTTGGGGATGCCGAATGTAAATAATACATATAAATAAAATCTAAATTAAATATCCAATTCGTTTTTTGGTAGTGTCGTTTCTCCGAGGCAATGTTATTGTAAACACAGACTGTTCGCTATTTGACATTTTTATATGCGATACTTCGAGACTTTTGCGAGTGAGATTCGAGACGAGACTTTTGAAAGTCTCGTCTTGTCTCGCCAGGAAAATTTAAAGCATCGTCTCGGGTCTCGTCTCGAGAACGAGACGAAACGAGACTCTCGCAAACCAAAATATCGTGGTCATCACTAGTAACTGGGTCGCAAAATTTCAATTTCAATAAAATACTAACAGGGAATAGTGCATAATAAGGAAATAAGAAAGAAGAGAAGACCTAGGAAGAAGTGTGACTAAATTATTCTATTGGGACTTCAACTTTGTAATTCTAACACCTTAGAAGGAATCAGCTTAAGTAGAAGACCTAGAAAATCATTTAAGATATACAAAATATAAATCTTCAGCTTTATAATTTCTTAATATCTACCTTAGGTAAAGTTTGTCCCAAATCAATTACAGAAGCGAATTTTGTCTTTGATCGGCATTTACCTACACCAAAACTGTCAGAGCTATTATTATTTTTTACTCATTTCTTCCACCAAACTACGTTGGTAAAGTTAAACTATAATTATTCAAATTTAAAATGTGTTAATTATTTTTGACATAAAGAACTTACACATGATTAGTTCTATTCAATTTGAGATTGACATTGAAAAAAAAATGTCTTTACACTATGCCCGATTGCACCAGTTTAGCTTAAATGTGGGACTTGACAAAGTGCAGCTTATTGATAATTCCAATCTTTTATTGCACCATGTTTGGCTTGGTAAAGCCACGCTTATGTGTTCTCTTGAATATAATAGGAATGTTTATTTTTTATTAATTGGGCTCTCATATTTTCACTTAGCAGCTCCAGGTAACCTATGCAGTATACTTAAAAAGTGTCTAAACTACTATACGTAACCTTTTTAATATTTTTTAACTACATTTGTTCAATCCAAATAATCCAATTTCTATTATAGAAAGTTAAAAGAGAATTTGATCGGCAAATATCAATTCAGAAGAAAACATGCTTCGCCTGAATTTGGGTTAAAAATATGAAAGGACGTGGTAAAGTGGAGAGAAAAAGAAGTAGCGTGGAAAAAAAATTGAAAACAATTTAACATTCAAAGCCATACCGCAAACTTCTGTACTAAAATTTTTAGTTCTTCATCTTAGGTTCTTAAGATTTTCTTCTAAATTAATTATGTTTTGCTACATCAGTTAGATTTAATAACCACCAACACAAAAAAAATATGTTATATACCTACAAGTTACACAAATGTTCAAATCAAAAACATCACGGAACGTCAGAATACATACGCGAACTCGCATATGTACTGCTTAAAAATAAGCCATAGGCAAAGCTACGCTTAAAATTTCGCGGAGTGAAGCTACGCTTAAAATTTCGTGGATTGAAGCTTCGCTTAGATGACGGTGCAGCTAACTTAATTTTTTAAGCCAGGCTTACTTGTTAGTCCAAAGTGGTGCAATCGGGCATAAACCTTCTTTTTAAAGTAGCGTTTTTTGTTAGGTTTGCGTTGATACTATTCTTCCTTAAATTTTTATTAATCTGTATAAAAAATATCACGTTTCTCTCATAACATGACCGAGATATTCCAATTTATTTCTCTCGCTTTTTCAATTTTTGTATTTATTTGTTCTGCGAAGAGCCCATTAAAAATGAACCCAAATAAAATCGATGCATCGGCACATACTCGGAAATGATTGTCTCTGCACATTTTCTGAATTGTCAATATTGAACTTTTAAATTGTTAACTTTTAAAATATTATCGATATTTAAATTAGCTTATTACATAATTCGTTGGTGGCGACAACGTTAATACTGGCCTGCTGCCTGCTCCGCCAATGCAACAGGTTCAGCTGTACTAACAATGAGTTCAAAAAAGGTGGGATGAAACAAAATACTGTACTAACTACTGTACTAATATTGCACCAAACTTTGTCAACTGAACAAACATCTCCATAGAATGAGGCTAACAGACACAACCTTGTCTCAAGGCTGTGAACAACCCTATCATCCATTCGTAAATCAGCGTTCTGCGAGTTTTGGCTAACTCCAGCCATGTTGAGAAGAATTCCTCTTGGCGACGTTATCAACTATGTTAAAACTACAGGCTGGTTGACGAACTGAGAGGGACTTCCAGGAGGATGCACAAAAAGCCCAATGAGAGCAAGGTGCTGTGAGTGGCCTGACTAAATTTTAATATAGCTAAAATCCTTTTAATTATTATTAAAATGTTCTACTCAAGCTTTATCCTGGATACCTGCTAGATATTTCATATTCCAGATCTGAGCCGATGCTTTTAATATTTCATCTTATTCTATAATATCATTTAAATTTTTTCTTAGTGGCGATTGCAATCATCGTTTGCTAAGAATGTTAACTACAAATCTTAAGATCAGCTAGTGAACAAGAAAAAGTTGGAAAAAATTTAGTAACCGACAGTGAAATACTTTAGCAGAATTGAGCAGAGCCCTGTTAATTTTTTGTATTTCTTTCAGGTCAAGCGATCAAGGGAAGATGGTGATCCACCTACCGAAAAAGAAAGGTAATTATTTTTCTAATATTTATGTTGTATATTTCAAGATGCAGTATTTCGCAGCTTTATAAGAAAAGATAAGCCCACATATTCGACCTCATAATTGACGTATATTCGTTTTATTTACATTTATCTACGACCTCCATTAAAATTAAGCATTTACAAACTCATATAAATACGTGAAATTACGTTTTATACATACGTCTAAAGCGTGCGAAAAAGAACAATGCTTTTTAAATGGAAGTTTCATTATAACACCCAAAAGAGTGCGAAAAAGTAGAATGCTTTTTAAATGGGATAATCATTATAACACTCTTTTTTATTTGTATATTTATTAAGTTACCTTAGATAATTTTGTGTTTTGTTTTCTGTCAAAGGTTCTATAACTGTAATAATTTTGTACTGTCATTAAGTGTGAAACGTGAATGGTCAATAATTGTCAGAATCTGTCAAAAATTGTCAAAAACTGTCAAAAATTGTTAAAAATTGTTAAAAATTGTTAGATATTTTAAAAAATGGTCAAAAATAGTCAATAATTGTAAAAATTTTTGAAAGTTGTCAAAAATGGTCAATTATTATCAGAAACTGTCAAAAATGGTCAATAATTGTTAAAATTTTGAAAAATATTAAAAAATTGTTAAAATTTTGAAAAAATGGTCAATAATTATAAAAAACTGTCAAAAATGGTCAATAATTGTTGAAAATTGTCAAAATTTTTAAAAAATGGTCAAAATTTTTAAAAAATGGTCAAAATTTTTGAAAAACTGTCAGAAACTGTCAAAAATGGTCAATAATTGTTAAAAAAATTCGGAAAAATGGTCAAAAATTGTCAAAATTTTGAAAAAATGGTCAATAATTATAAAAAACTGTCAAAAATGGTAAATAATTGTTAAAAATTCTCAACATTTCTGAAAAATGGTCAAAATTTTTGAAGAATTGTCAAAAATGATCAATAATTGTCAAAACTGTCAAAATTGGTCAATAATTGAAAAAAAGGATAAAAAATTGTTAAAATTTGAAAAAATGGTCAAAAATTGTTGAAATGTTTGAAAAATTGTCAAAAATGATCAATAATTGTCAAAATTGGTCAATAATTGTCAAAAATGGTCAATAATTCTTAAAATTTGGAAAAATGGTCTAAAATGGTCAAAATTTTTGAAAAACTGTCAAAAATGATCAATAATTGTCAAAACCGTCAAAATTGGTCAATAATTGTTAAAATTTGAAAAATAGTCAAAAATGGTCAAAAATTTTGAAAATATGGTCAATTGTAAAAATTTTTGAAAAATGGTCATTTTATTGTGCATAAGAAGCATGCTTCTGTCGGCGGTGCTACGACCGCTCACCTTTTTTTTTTGGATTGGTGTATCACTAAAAAAATTAAAAATTAGACGGAAATGTTCTTATTGCATAATGGAAATCATCAACGTTATGGTTCCATTATTCAATGTTGAAAACTACCATAAATTTAAATTTAAACATTGATATCAGTAAATTTCATGAACTTATTACCTTCATAAAACGACAATCAGAGAGCCATAAACCAAAAAAATCAAAAATTAATGGAGCACCAGATAATGAATTTCTTATGATGAAGGTAGGCAATAATTCAAACACAATTATTAAAAAGAGAGGTTATGTAATATATAATTAGGGGAAAGTATTTTTAATGTGGTCGTCGATAAAACATTGTATGATACTCATGCGTGAATTACTTTTGCGCACTCGTTGCGAAAAAAGGCACTAGCTACGCTCATGCCTTTCATTTTCGCAGCTCGTGCGCAAAAGTATCACTTCACGCACTTGTATCATAAATAACTATTATAGACAAGAAACTGTTTGGAAATATAGGAGGAAATGTCATTGAAGACATACTTCCCTTTTAAAAAATTGGGGGTTGTAACTGTTACTCGAAGGGGGTTAATGAAGATCATTTTCACGTTGAATAATGTCAATTTATAATTTAAATTTGATCGGAATTTTCTATAAATATGTACAGTAACTGAAAATGAATTTATTTCATTTGACTTTTCCGCACTGTATATTTATGAATTTCATCTTTAGTAGATTTTTAGGGGGCTTCAAGGAGGTTTTGTTATCGTCGAGTCAAACATTGAATAAAACATCTTCTGTATGGTATACCTATTCATTATTGTGGTATATTCATTATTCTTTTTGTTATTTATTTTGGGAAATATTTTTTATGTTTTTAAAAAGATTGTGGTTTGATTTCCCAAATTAAATAACAAAAAGAATATTGAATAAAACAGTTGATAATTTTCAACATAATCCTTAACTTTTGTGGAGAAATTTATGTTGAATAGTGGGACAACAGATATTTTTTTATTTTTTTTTTAGTTAATATTTCTATAAAAAAAACCTGTATCTCTACGGTGTGTATTAAGTTTTACTGAAAAATCGTACTTGTGCTATCAAGTCGGGTTCCAGATTTTGACAGCTTGTAATTTGTAAGTCGACGAACAGACACATTTAGTAACAAATCGAATACGAATATCAGAAAAAGAGATAAGCTTTATTGTCATTAAGATTTTTACAAACTTTATGGACAATGCGACATAATTTAAAAATTGATAAAATATAAAATTCACAACAAAATATAAAAAATAAATAAAAATACGACTTTATACTAATGATACAAAACAATATAATATACAAATTTAATACATTATAATACAATTTTTTTACTAGATCAGAGATTGTTTAAGGGGGCGTCTATTAATTACGTAAGGTGTTCAGGGGGGGAGGGGATCGAGACGAATCTTACCAAATTTCACTTCGGCGAGAGGAAGGGGGGGGGGGGAGGTCTTGGCAAATATCACGTAATGTTTTTCTAGCAGAAAACGATGTGAAATTGCATCAAAGTTAGGTTGATTAAAATAAAAAAAGTGATGATTTCACTGAAAATCACTTGAATATATTGAACTTGATTAGTATTAATTTTCGTTTAGGTATTTATTATCTCATTTTATCACAAATACTAGTATTTGCTAGTCTTAAATAATAGTAATTGAGCAAATTGTTTTTTTTTATAAATCCAACGCTTTTACACCCAAAACACAAATTTTGAAAAATCTCACGAAAGAATAGGGGAGGGGGTGGAGAAAAATCTTACTACATCTCACCAAGGGGGAGGGGGGCTCAAAAAATCCTCAAAAACGCCTCTCGTAATTAATGGACGCCCCCTTAAAGGAATATCGAAATTTTTTCCTCTAGTAGGATAACTATGAATTGGTTTCTCAGTTAAATTGTGAAAGTGTTTTCGAACCAAACACACGGATTCCAAAATGTATAGAGCAGGAAGAGTTGAAATTTTGTATTTTTTAAATTAGAATTCGCTACTACTCAAACCATAAATGTAACGAATAGTTTTTTTTTGCAATTTGAAGATAGATTCGAAGAGGTGCAAACTACAAGATCCCCAGAAAGGCAAAGAGTAGTAAGTTGTTAAAGCAGTAGAAGAATCAAGCTGTTTAGACACATAGCTGAGGATAATTTTTTCGCTAAAGTATTTACATGTACAACCATTCAAGGGTATCTACAGTCAATATGGAGACTAAGAAACTTAATCAAATTTGAAGATCTTATTAAGTTATTGTTAAGTTTGAGAGGTTGCAAAACTCCTTTGTAAAAAAGTTTTCTCAGTGTTAAAACAAATCCCGTTCGAGTCAGACCAGGACTTAATAGTAATGAGATCTTTGCTTATGGTAGGATGTAGAATTGGTATATCTGAACTACTCCAAGTTACACTAGTGTTATCAGCAAATAAAGTGAATTTACCATTAATTTGTAAGTCTGTGACATCGTTAATGAATATCAAGAGAAGAATTGGACCTAAAACTGAACCCTGGGGTACTCCACTGCTAACTAGTAAATTTTAATGGAATACCACGGATGCCATAATATTCCAGGTTATTTATCAAAATTTCATGATCAACACAATCGAAGGCCTTCGCGAAATCACAAAAAACCAAAACCGTGAAAAGTTTATTATTAAGTGAGCTATATACTTCATTAAGGACAGAGAACATTGCGTCATTAGTACCTACAATTATTAGGTAGGAAACCAAATTGTTGAAATTTTTTGTTTAAAAAGAAAGAACAATAGTCGGTTTTTCATTAGTCTTTCGATTATCTTTGATAAGATTGGTAATAAGAATGTAAATCAATTGTTAAGTAGATTAGCCAATATTAGTTGTAATGATTGAGGTATTATTAATAACAAATTAAAAACTAACCTTAAATTAAACAAATTTTTGTGTTAATCTTCAAGAATTGTTATGTAATTTAAGCAGAGAAACTAATTTTTAAAACTAGTACCAAATGCTAAGGTGGGTTTTTTGAAAAGTGGGCTATACCAACCGTTTTCTAAAACATCCTCTTATATTGTTTACACAAAAAATATAATAGACTTACTACCAAATTCTTTGCAACTCAGGTAGAAAATCGCACAATTTTTCAGTTTCTAATCTCATAGTTAGATTTGATCTGATTTTGAGAGTAATCTCAACAGATTATGTCAGATGTTCAGTGAAGCTGAAAAAAACAGTTCTTAAAAACCCATAATCTTTTGTGAAAATGTAAATGGGCTACTACTGAAATGCCACAATAGATCCAAGTGAGCAGTTGCACGCTTTTATTTGAAAGAAATGATTGCGGTCTTTGGGTGCATTTGATGCAGAAAATTACTTAGTGCAGCATGTTATTTCACTTCAGGTACTCGACATTGGAGTCAGGAGGCTCTAAGGTTAATTTGATGTTGGGACTTTTTCATTAGAAGAAATAAAATGATTTAGTAACATTACTCATTCTTGTGGAATATGTTTATTTCGCAGCCCTATGCTCAATCAATCTTATTTCGATTTCAAATATCTTTAAGTGAACAATTAAGTTTTTAAATTCTGGTCCCTATCTGACACTAACGAATAAATTCGACAACTAGACAATCAATAATATTTTGAAGTTTAAGACTGCAAAAAACTTGTTTTCAAATTTTTAAGGTCCATTCACAGTTTATCTTTGATAAAATGTGAAATAATAGTTACTTTTTGCACGAGTTGCATACAATATTTCTTCTACGTGCATGCAAAAACCAAAAATGGCGTCGCTTTGAATGTTTATGTTTGTCATGATGACAAAACGCTAAGTAAAATATCAGATGAGTACAATCTGCGGAGCCATTAGCGGAAATATTTAAAATTAGCGTTAAAAACTGTTAACAAATACATATTTTATGTTCGAAAATCGATTAAAAAAACGTCACTTTTATTAATGATTGTAGAAAAAAGATTTTTTCTATGACATTCTAACAATATTATAGTACACTAGGAACGGATTTATAGAACTTTTTTGCTTATTTCGGAAAAGTTGTTAATAAAACGCGTTTGGTGTTACTTTTTTTGTGATATAATTATTTTTGTTTTAAAATATCTCTAAATCATTTTTGTGATTTTGTGTATTGAAGTGTGTAATGATTAACAACAATTCCAATGATAAATCATAAGAAAAACTGGATAAAAACTTATGATAGGGGAATGAGGGGAAAATGGGGACCTGGTATATTTAAACGATGCATGTGGTAACATCTCCTGTTAATTGCTCCAACACTCAGTTCCACTGGTAACTACGTTGCTACAAAAGTTTTATTGCCTTGGTCGATGCAGCAATGGAGAAATTTGTCATTGAAATAAATTGTGCAGTTGATTAAAAATATAAACGGTAAATACCATTCGTTAATCGACTTATAAAACTTTCATTGGTTGTTGCCTAGCTTAGAAAGTAACATAAACATCTGTTATTTATTATTTTCAATCAACCAATTTGCACCTACAAAAAAGTATCTCATTTGGGTGATTAAGTAAAGTAAATTGAAGGTTTATTTATATTCAAATAAAAATGACTCAACGCAGCTAACGAGCACATGCCAATTAGAGAAAGGGCAGTAAGAATAAAAATGTCTTTTGCGTGGAAAAAGTTTTGTAAATGTTTTTAATGGGTACCCGGAGTGGGATAGGTCACAATTATTTTCAGAATTGTGCTTTCGCTTTATTTATATCTATATTATTTTAAAACTGATAATTGCGTGTTTAACAGTTTAACAAATTAACAGCATATGGTCGTTAATAAATCGAATAACACAGTGCATTAAATAAAATCAATGAAGTTCCCACCCGTTTAATATTTTTAAGTTTATTAAAACGAGATAGCATGCAAACTTCCTCTAAAATTAACTGCGGACGAGTCCCTTTAGTACCTCTAGAGCAAATAAGACTTCCCAACCCCCATTGACAATAAAGAGAGGGCCTTTTAATGCAAGAGCAAACATGTGGTTTTCAGCATGATGTGCGTCTGTCAAATTACTGACTGAAATGTTATTTGGAAAAGAGAAAGAGTCTTTTAGACAACAGGGCGGTAGAAATGTGCCGGAGTGTTTTGCATCGATGGTCTTTTGTCGTTCTCAGAATTTCTTTTATTTAGGCATCTTTTGAAAAGACGATCATCGGCTTCTGTTTAATGGTTATTTCTCGGCAATTTTTAAAAGAGCAAACTAAATTTAGGTAAAATAATATAATGTAGTTCTTACTAATTTTAAATACATTTATTTCGAACAAATTAATTGTTCCATCTCTTGAAATATAGAATCTTTCCATAACTATCAAATAAAATCAATAATTCACAGATTTCAAATAATTCACAAATTACGCTTAAACAAACACACAAACTAGCAGCATATTATTTCTATGATACACAAAGTTTTTCTAATTGCAATGTATTCAGAAAGAAAAATTAAAATAATGAAACTGGATGAGTAATAAAGGAAAGAAAAATATATTAAATGGCCATCAATCCGTTTCCAAAACAAAATGAAAAAAAAACAAGGTTTGGATGTTTCTAGAGATACCTATATTAGGTAGATAATTATTTTGTTTGTTATAATTAATTTTCATTGATTGCGTAATTGTATTTTTTGTAAATGTTAGATGGGGGAAAATTCTTCGAAAATATAATTATTTTGGAACGCTACCAAAATGTTGAAAAAAAAATTGTGCTTAAATTTCCCAAAAAATGACAAACAAAATTGAGAAAACAGTAGAAATTAATGATATAGGTACTTGGACAAAATTTCAACTCAAATTTCAAAGATTATCACATAATTCCGAGAATAATATTACACTCATACACACACAAAAATATTGGATCTTATTCAACAAGTGCTAAAGACAAATTAACTTTTTTACAAAGATCAGGTACATATACAATATACAATACTGTTTATATGGGGGCATCCATTAATTACGTGAGCTCTTTTTCGGTCAGTTTAGACTTCTCCCCCTCCCCCCTTAGGTGAGATTTAGTGAGATTTTCCTGGACCCCCCCTCCTCTTACGTTAGATTGGCGCTAAAAATATTTTAAACTTAATTTATTTTCATTATTCGGGAAAATAATAAATTGTTCAGGTATACTATACTTAATTTATTTATACTCTCGTACTAAATGATATTAATAGACATGAGATTTATTTTAGCGGGTGAAATGATCACTCAAAATAATTTTTTTTTAATATCTGTAATATTTTAAATTTTATGAAGTTAACGCGAGATTTTCGATTATCCCCCCCTCGGTTTAAATGAGATTTGGTGAGAGAGCTCACGTAATTTTTTGAGACCCCTTATCAGTGAAACACAAAGAAATCTTGAAATAAGATATAGTGAACATCTTAGTTGCTTTAGAAATACACATCCAGGTAAGTCAAATTATGCAAAACACTCAATTGAATCAAATAATCACCCTCATTGAAAATTAACACAAACTAAATTTCTTTAAAAAATATAAAAAATAACGACATTTAGGCACACCTGTAAGAGAAGATGTAGATGGACTCCATAGATTATCATTATTATCAGATAATTATTTTTCTACGACAACCTCGATAAATGTTCATTTTATAACCGTAACTTCAATCATAAACAAGCACATTTTGTACAGAATTTCATTTTTGCATCGGTTGCTAAGCAACAAATGCGAAATGGAATATTTCGTGTTAGGTCTAGGTTTACTCTAAAATCACGACGACTACGGCTTGTCAAATTATGACGTCCAGCGACAAATTGATGAAATGTCAGCAGATCGTTTCTGTTAAAGTTTTAGTAGGTAACGAGTAATTTCATAGTTGTTTTCTATAAAAACTATTAATTCAAATGGAAACTGATAGTGATATTGAACTCGATTTGACACCTCCGAACATAATAGAAGCAGCGAAGGTAACAACACTGAATTTATTACCGGAAACGTCGAAGAGTATTTATCAACGCGCTTATAACCTTTTTTGGAATGGAAGGTAGATCAAAAGACAAAATCGTTTTCCGAGAACGTTTTAACGGCTTATTTTGGCGACTTAGCCAAAAAATTTGAAAGTTCCTCTTCGTGGTCACACTTCTCAATGCTGAGAACGACTCTTAGTATCTATAATGATATAGATATTGCCAAATATTTGAAACTCAAAGCATTCCTCAAGCGGCAGTCTAACGGCTACAAAACCAAAAAGTCAAAGATCTTTACAGCAAATGACATCGAAAATTTCATTGAACAGTTTTATATTTCCATTTGATGAAAAATATGTTTAAGTAAACTAATTTACATTGTAGGTTGCATTAGTTATGGGAGTAATGGGTGCATGTAGAAGACATGAATTACATCAAATGAAAATTACTCATTTCAATGATCTTGGCTCAGCTGTTTTAGTAACAATTCCAGACAGTAAAACCAAAATAGTACGAAATTTTACTGTAACTGGCAAATTCTACGAAATTTATAAAAAATACGCAAATCTTCGCCCTCAAAATGCTAATGGTCTATGGTTTTTTATTAATTATCAAAAAGGAAAGTGTACCATTCAGAGAATAGGTCTGAATAAGTTTGGAGCTATGGGAAAAGACATTGCCAAGAATTTAAAATTGCCAGATTACGAATTATATACTGGGCACTGCTTTCGCCGATCCTCCGCAACAATTCTTGTTGATGCTGGAGGTGACATAACCACGTTAAAACGCCACGGTGGCTGGAAATCTACTACAGACGCTGAGGGATATATTGATGAATCGAAGAAAAGTAAGCTTGACATAGCAAATAAAATTGCAAATGCAATACAGAACATACCATCAAGCATACCAACGAATTTAGAAATGGAAAATCGCGAGAAGCCGTCTATTTCAACGTCGACAAATTATCAATTTCGAAAATAATTAAGTTTTCAGCAATCAAGTTCTCCAAATATGATATTCAAGAATTGCACATTCAACTTCAATTAGATACATACATACATTTTTATTGGCTTCTATTTCTGTGTACCTATTAGAAATAGCAATAAAGAAAATATTTTCATATTTCTTCAATTTATATTTTAATTCTGATAGAAAGCCCATTAGCGGCAAATTCGGAGTAATGAAATATTATCAGTTTATTTCTTTCAAAGTTTTTTCAATGTATGCATGTATTAAACGTGAACGATATGTTGTCATAGAAAAAGTATAGTATGCAACTCGCAACAAAATGGACATCATTTTGTGCTCATTGCATAATATACTATTTTGTCTAGCTGATAAAAAAAATATTACAGTGGAAACTTGCTTTGTGTTGTTCGGCATGATCCCAAACCCGGCGACCCTGGACTATTTAACCGATTCTTGAAGGTTTTGGTCAAAGGAAACCGATCGGCATTTTTTTGTGTGGACGGCAAATCTAACTGAACGGCATCGACGCATGGCAGTTTGCTGGTAGAGGTGAATATGTGTGTAGTTTGAAAATGGAGTAAGATGATATGAATGTTTTAAGGTTAATAGAGCTTCGTGAAAGGGAAATATTGTGGAACTGTAATATTAAATCTTTAATCAAATCACTGCCATTATGTCTACTTCGACTTCGAAGGCTTGAACGAATCCAAAATCTTTCCTTTTAAAAAAATAAAAAAGTGCACATGTTGAAAAGAAAATGTCTCATGCATTTTTAATACCCTCAAAATTATCAAAATACAGAAAATGAAAAAATATCATTCTATCAAACAAAAATCTTTGGAATGACATGGTAACTTAAAAAAAATAAAAAACTTCTTAAATTAATCAAAATAAAAAAAATCAAACATTATTCTAAAATCAAAATTAAAAAAACTTATCAAATCACTGCTACTATGTCTCCTTCGATTTCGAAGACTCGAACGAATCCAAAATCTTTCCTTTCGGCGTTTTGGGATTAGAAATATAATTGCAGTTGCAATTGCCACCCACCATTTCGCTGTGCTTTATAAAGCTACATTAACACGTTCGCTGCGGACATGGTATAATGGGGTGTACCCCTTTACTAGAATAATTTTCAAATATCGCGTTTTAAACATTGAAGACGTTGCTAAAAATAGGGATTTCATTTTGTGGTACTTAATCAGTATTGAAAGGTTTACTTTTGTAAAAAAATAATTAATGTCGGTTGAAAATTTTAAATTTTTGTAATTTTTTTCAAAAAGAATCACATTAGTTTTTTTGGTTTTGCAAAATAAATTTTAAAAAAATAAAAAAGTGCACATGTTGAAAAGAAAATGTCTCATGCATTTTTAATACCCTCAAAATTATCAAAATACAGAAAATGAAAAAATATCATTCTATCAAACAAAAATCTTTGGAATGACATGGTAACTTAAAAAAAATAAAAAACTTCTTAAATTAATCAAAATAAAAAAAATCAAACATTATTCTAAAATCAAAATTAAAAAAACTTATCAAATCACTGCTACTATGTCTCCTTCGATTTCGAAGCCTCGAACGAATCCAAAATCTTTCCTTTCGGCGTTTTGGGATTAGCGCATCAAATATAATTGCAGTTGCAATTGCCACCCACCATTTCGCTATGCTTTATAAAGCTTCATTAACAGGTTCACTGCGGACTTAATATAATGGGGTGTACCCTTTTACTAAAATAATTTTCAAATATCGCGTTTTAGACGTTGAACACATTGCTAAAAATAGGGATTTCATTTTATGGTACTTAACCACTATTGAAAGGTTTACTTTTGTACAACAATAAATAATGTCGGTTGAAAATTTTAAATTTTTGTAATTTTTTTCAAACAAAGTACATTCGTTTTTTTGGCTTTGCAAAATTAATTAAAAAAATATTCGTGAAAATAAAAAAGTACACATTTTGAAAAGAAAATATTTCATGCATTTTTAATACCCTGAAAATTATCAAAATACAAAAAATGAAATATCATCCTATCAAACAAAAAACCTTGGAATGCCATGTTACCTTAAAAATAAAATAAAAAATTTCATATATTGATCAAAAGACAAAAAATCAAACATTATTCTAAAAACAAAAATCTTTGGAATGAAATGGTAACTTATAACTAAGTAAAGCAAAATTAAAAAAACTTAAATAATTAAAATACAAAAAATTAAACATTCTAGTAAACAAAAATCGTAGGAATGAAGTAATGGTAACGTAAAACTAAATAAAAAAGTGAAAACTTTTAAAAAGGAAAAATGTTTTTAATCTTGGTCGCTTCCAATCTCCGAGTTTTCATCCATATCCGGCTCAGGTAAGTTAACCATGATGTCTCGGCTTGTTTTTAAAGATTTATAAAAATTATGATAAGCCCTAGGAATCGTTGTCTTCACAAATTTTTTGCAAATATTTTTTCTTCGCTTCACTAATAGACAGTTCAGTTGCATAAGATTTGTTTATTAAAGCTGTTGTGGGACGACCACGGTTTTTAGTTTTGCGGCAGTCTATCTCAACAAAATCTCCAGAAAAATCAGTTTTGTAATAGAATTTTGATGGCTGCTCATTTAAATAGCGAAGCCAGCAAATTCTTCTCTAGGGAATTTTAAAACTAAGAGAAATGCTTGAAAAAGCCTTGAAGTCAAATAACTCATCAAACATGTTTTTTACATTAATAGTCTCCGGTGATCACGAGCATCCCTTATTAATTGTGCCCAACCATCAGGCGTAAACAATGGTACATACTTTGCCTTTCTTTCAACTTTGGAGTGAATGGAGACTCACTCCATTTCACTGTGACCAGTTTCAAAGAAACGGCGATCAATTATCTTCAATGACTACTGATGATTGCTAAGGAGTTGCATACACATGGAAGCAAACAATTTCACCAATCTGATAAATTTTAAGTGCCGAAAACACTATTTTGGATTTCACAAACTCGTTCAAACTGCAATGCCAAAAACACCAATGTGGTACATTCGTGCCTTAGGTATTGAAGCAACTGCTAAGTTCCCAATTTCTCAAATTATACATCGGGCGTTGAGGGGTGTTAGACTCGCGGTGCACATTGGTGGCATTGAAAACTTTCAAGGTTAACACGTCTGCTAAAGCACTTAGGCAAAAATTCCAAATTTGCACATTCGTGGTTTTGGCATTGTACTTACCGACGACTTAGGAACTTGTGAGTAGTTCAAAAGTTCCTAGCAACGTCATATTTTAGAAGTAGAAAGGTCATTTGTGTACATCAAGTAATTGCCTACAACCTAACAGTTTTATTGTTATATTTGTTATTATTCTATAAGACAAAACGTTTTGTTGTGGTATACAAGAAAATAATGGAGAAAAAGTGCACTAGACGTGCAACCAATTTCACGACAACCGAAGAGGCTCTTTTGATGACACTTGTGAAAAAAAGGGCGAGTGAAATAGAGTGTAAGAAGTAGAGTGATACCAATAAAATTAAAAATAAAGGATGGGCGAAGATATGTAACATATTCAATGCTGAATCAAAGGATAGCCCCTATAGAGATGTGGATGTACTTAGAAACAATAATGAAAAAAAAAGAGCAAAGAAGAAGAGTGTGCTGATGAAAAGAGGCATATGTATGGTACAGGGGGAAGCCCACCTGATATCATAGTAGAAACAAATGCGGATAAAGATATAAAGGAAATTATTATAAAAATTCATTATCCCTCCATTTCTCGAAATTATTTGGACGTTCTCTAGCGAATTCAATTATTATATTTGAACTAGTTGTGAAAAATCTTCATCGTTAGTCAGTTCTTCCAAATAATTATCCATGCTAATAATTCAATACAATTTGATATCAGCACAAGAAAAGCTCATTTAGACAAATAAATTATAAATGTCAGTTCCTATTCCTAACATCAATTGTAAAAACTTGATAATCTTGAAATCGACTTGTTCGCACGCTAACGGACGATCACTTTAATTTGTAGATGATCCATAGTTCAAACGTAGTACAAGGAATATCTGATGATGATCTGCGATCAACTTTAATTAAACTAGGTTCGTATAACGAGGACATAATATTGGTTATTTTGATCTTCAGTTTTGAACATGATTTATTATAATTCAAATTTGACTGGTTAAAAAAATTACAGTTGAGATATGTATATATGTGTACTTATTTATATTTATATTCGTGAATATTTTCTCATGGTATGAATTGCTTTTACTTTATTATAAATAATAACCTTTTTTCGGTTTTAAGCACCTAAAAATTTACCCATAATAAACCATTGAAAACAATTTGTTAGAATTCCACTTTTTACCATTATACATATTTCTATAACAAGAACCCAACTTTTTCATACGTCAATAATTGATCCTATTACATTATAGTTACATCAACCCTTCTCTTTTTTGTAAGAAATTGCCTAAAGGCACCAGTTAAAAATACTTGTTTTTTTAACCTTTTTACATATTGAACTATTTCCAATAGTTGAGAAGGGTTAAACCAAATCTTTAGAATGTAATTTCTCACCTTTTACTCTGATTAAATCGTTTATAGCAAAAGAAGCACGGTGTATGTATTTTACCCACGGTAACCCTTCCACACATATTTAAAAATACCTGTTTTTACCCTTTTTTAGAACTCAACTATTTCCGATATCAGAAAAGGGTTAAGCTAAATCTATAAAAATTCATTCTTTTCTTATTACCTTTTTACTTTCTCACGAAACATTTATAATAAATTGTTAAAACGAACCAAAATCTATTTTTGTACACTTCGAGAAGAAAGAAACGACATTGGTGACAGTTTCCTAAAATTTGCTTGAAAAAACCTCGTTTGTGTGACTTAAATGTCTGTCAAGTCCTAAGAAAACAGATGACAATCAAAAACACAAATTAAAATGTCCACCTGGCACTAGCGCTAAAATAAACGTTCCTGAATCGAAATGGGAACAAAATTAGATGCTTTTTAACAGAAATAATATAAATGGCTATTCTATACAACACACTTTTTGAAAAACTGAGAATACTGAATTACTTTTGGAAAATATACAAACTATGTATATTAATTTCTCTGAACCATTTCGATTTTTATTACATCAGCTATCTAGCGTGAAAAATATTTTGAGGTTATAATATTTAAATTATTGTCTTTATTCTTGAAAATATTTAAGAATATACTTAGATACTTTTTATTTCGCAAGTCGGTACTGAATTCTTGAAACTACGATAGTTAATGGTGAAAAAAAAGAGTAGTGGTCCGGAGTTTTTAAACAATGATTGGTCGATTTTATAGGAATCCCCAGATCGTTTAATTAGATAAAATATAGACTAGTACTTTTATCTCATCGTACTGTTAAAATAGTTACAAATCGTACGTGTTATATTATTTCTGTTTTAATCTGTCAGTGGTTGACAAATTTTTGAATAATTTAATGAAGAAATATTTTCAAACTAAAGATCTGTCACAAAAAATTTCATATAAAAACGAAAGAACCAACAAATAATATCAGTTGTCTTTATCAACAAAAAATCTTCTGATCAACTTGAAGAATTTTCTCACCTGTGTTTGAAATGTGGATCTTTACAAAAAATACACTTCGGTTCGCTTTTATTGATTAAATCAGCACTTGTTGGAGGAATAATAGTTATTTTTATATCTAGTGCGCGAAATGCTACTTTGGTGATCGAGAATTTTAAAAATTATTCGAGACCACCAAAGTAGTTCGCGCACGAGATGCAAACAATATTTTTTCTACAAACGTCAAAATCTATCTTTTAAAAATATTATAAGTAAGTAAAATGCCTAATTTATTATAGAAAATAGTGTTGAGCTGGCTGGAGTTATTGTAAAATTCTATCATTATTTTAAAAGTATTTAATTGTTATTCATTTAAAAATAAATAATAATTTGGAGTTTTACTTCATTTTTTCAAAGATTGAAATTCAATAGTAGTTTACCTAACAAGTGCGGAAAGTGATACTTTTCCGCACGCAATTGCAGATGCGTGCGGAAAAGTCATATTACGCAAGTATTAGGTACACTAATTTTTCTACTAGCGTACGGAAAAAACCCAAAAGTTAACATACAGAAACATTTATTATTAAATACATATCAACAAATTAATTATTATTAATATTAATATTGAACGTGCAATTTGTAGCATTCTGCAAATTAATTGCAGAGGCTAAAATGTTTTCCAATGAAGTCAGATTTCGAGGCTTATACCAGGGCCATTAAAAAATTATTGAAACATACGTTTCTTTTTATTAAAAATTATAGCAGAATTCTAACAAATTTCTTAATTTTTCAGTCATTTTGTAAACTACAACCATACAAATATACATTTTAAATATTCAAATGTCAGTAAACTCCCCAAAAACTTAACAAATCTACTTCTCCACACTAAGTGACTAGTGCGGAAAAGTGACTCTTTCAACACTGAAAAGTGGACTTTTCCGCACGCTAGTAGAAAAAAGTCTTATTAATTTACATGCAGTGTGCGAAATACTTCGTACCCTAGTGCGCGAAATATTTCGCTCACGGTGTCATGGTAACGTAAGAATCCGAAAAAAGTGTCACTTCGCATATTGTTGTCAATGCGCAAACCTTGTCATTTTTTGACGTTTGTAGAAAAAAACATTTTTTCTGCTCACTGGAACAAAAGAAGCTCTCTTTTCTTTAAAATTATTCTGAAAAGAAGTCGTGGCTAATAAAACTCTATCCTCACTTTCTACTTCTTTCTTCAAAAAAACATTAAACGGTAAAGACGATCTTTAGGATTAGAATTATCAGTAAAAAGGGAACTTCGATGCCATATTCGCACCAACTCTTCTCCAAGACATGACTCGACAAGAGGATATAAAATTGGAGCACAATTCTCTGCCGACACACCTAAAGTTTCCAGGGCTCTCAGCTGGGATTCAACTTGGTCAAAAAAGGTTGAAATTTTCTGCTTGGAATTAAAATTTCCTAAAATTAATTTTAATAGCTCTCGAATGTACATCTCTACAAGTAAATCTCGTTGACCGAAACGACCTTTTAAGCTCTCGAGGACCTTAGAGTAATTTTCTCCGGTAGCAGGGTAGCTCTCTACCAACTGACGAGCTCTTGAATTGGGAACTGTGGACTGTAAAAGATAATCCTCCATCTACGAATTATCATCAATTCGTTTAAACTGACTCCAAAAGGGAAGCCATTCCTTAAGATCACCACCAAATTTGGACAATTCTATTCTAGGAAGCCTTAATCTATTCTTCGATGCAGATGATTTGTTACTAACTCTATCAAATTAAGGTGCTTTACAAATTTCTTCTACCTTAATTTATAATAATTTCTGTTAATATGATGAGCCTTTTTTATTTCTAAATCAAGGCTCTCGCCGTTATCATCAGACGATAGTAATAAATCATAAAAAAGTTGGTTTAATTCAGTAATACCTGTCACCTTATCTTCCAGCATCCTCATGTTACTTTGAACTTCCAGACGGTCATAATTATCTTGTTCCAGTATCTCTGTAACTTCATCAATTGTCCGTTGGAGAGCATTTCGATGAGCTTCTATAGGGTTATTTTTGTCTTCTCCATATCAGCAACACGGTCAGTCCTGTCACGCTCGATAAAAATTGTAGGGTTTTCCAAGAACTTAACCAGCAATTAGAAAACTGTCTAAAGGAACCGACGTACTTCTCACTCTAACCAGTTTTACTTTCCTCGGTATTGAAATTACGTTCAGGAATTTAGATTTATAGCAATTTTAATTATATTGACAATTACAATTTTTTATTCTGAAAAATTACAATAACTGACTAACTTAAAAACTTCTCTATAAATACTAACAAGATATCTTGAACACAACTGCCACCATCGGTTATTATGAGAGAATTGATATCGGAAGCGTCTACAATTCATTCAATTTCCTAGTCTTTCAAAATTAGTTTGTTGGAACATTCCATGTAATGTTGCCAATGAGTTTTGGTAATTTTTTCAAGCGTTTCATTCCAGGTGCGAATAACATCACTTAGAGATCCATTCCTTCCAATAATTACTGGATCTTAGATTCCCTGACAATTTTGTTGAATAATTTGTTTTGTCTTCTTTGATTGCTAAAATCGATACAAATTTTCAATGTTTCTTCTTAATAAATAAATAGACAAGATGAGAAGTTTGCCATCAATCTAATAAAAGGAAGCAATTAAATTTAATTATTCACATTGAAATTAGTAAGGAATTCGCTGGCTTCATATGGAAAAGGGGTGAATTTGACACCAAACGCAGAAGGGATCTACCCGTATTAAGCAGGAAGGGACAGAAATTTGTAGGTCTTTATCTTCCTTCTCGTTTTTTTTTTTGTCACATTTTGTCACCTGTAAATCATTCTGAAGGCTTCACTCAGACATTCTTTATAAAAAACTGGAAATATCAGTTTACTGTTTAATAAATACAAGACGTATCGTTAAAAACATCATAGTTCATTGAATATTTTTTAAAGAAAATTGTGACATAACTTATATCTACAAACATAAAGAACCGTGTCAACAAATAAAATGAAACGGCTTAAAATATATAAGGTGTCCCATGACTAATGGAGTACTTTCTTGAAGCAAGTGCCAAAAGATACAAAAATGCATTTTTCTTCGAGAATACCTTGAAAAACAATAGTGTTTAAAAATTATCTACTGTTTTTTCCTAGCTCTATTTCCTCGTAATAATGAATCACCCTGTATATGAAATCATATTTTATAGATCTAATAGTTTATAGTTTTTTTAACTGCTGCTGAAAACTATTATTGTATATCCAATATTATGCTTCTCTTCTGTTGTTTTACTTGTAGATATTGCATTCTATAAAATCTAATACTTCTAGCAATAAACACCATTATTCTTAAAGAAACGAAAGCTTTCACCAAAGATCAAACGAAAATGAAGTAAGGGGTCATCAATAAATTGCGACACACGTTAAAGGGGGGGAGGGTATCACCGGTATGTGACATTGTGTGACAAGGGGAAGGGGGGTCAAAAGCTTTGTGACGTCACATAAAATACACACTAAAATATTCGACATTATGTTGATTTTATTAAAGATTATTTAATAAAAATAAGAAAAAAATTAAAATAACTTTTTTCTCTTGATTATTTTTAAATACGTGCATAAAATTGAAACATGTGTGAAGTCACATCACATCAGGGGGAGGGGATTCTTAAAATGTGACAGCCTGTGACAAGGACGAGGGGAGGGGTTAAAGTGTCATAAAATTCGTGTGACGTAATTTCTACTCAGTCTACACATATTGACAAGCTTAAATAGTAGTTTTTGCTTCGTCTGGTATATATAATACTTCACATTAGTATAATCTCAATGGTTAAACGCAACTTAATCTATATCTATTTATCCATTTTAAAAGGAAAAACAAGAGACAGCTGTAACCGAAACGTACGAAAGTAGACTCAACAAGCTTCTACATTGTAAAACAGTTACAGCTGTCGAGCATTAAGCTGACCGAACTTCTAGTGACCATTCAGCGGTTTTGGTTGAGACAAAAATACTTATAAACGTATATGCAAAATACAGCAAAGCCGGTGGGTGGTATGATGTAATTACTGAGGTATTTGTAATTTTGCAAATTAAGAAGCACGTTCAACTAACATTAATGCTGTCGTTATTTTTGCAACTTATTATGTGCATATTCTATGGCGTCGAAGTAGGTATATATTTGAAGAGGATTTTTAAACAGTAGATCTGTGCTATTTGTTTAATAAACGTTTTCAAAGGAACACATTGCGCCTTTACAAATAAAGCTTTAGTGTCCGATTTATTTAAACAAAAAATCTAGTCCTAGAAGTACCTAAATACAAATAGATTTTATATATTGTGTTGATAATTTTCAAAAAAATTTAAATTTGTGTATTACTTTGAATAGGCATGATGACTGATTTTGAAAAACTGCCCCTCGATGTTGACTGATTTATTAGTTCGGTACTACCAGTCTTTAAGCTTTTTGTGCTCTAGGTTGTACCGTTTATGTGAAGAGACCAGTAGCCTTTCTCAGGATCAACAGTCTTTTCACTAGGGGGCGCTCTAATCCTAGGAAGTTATGTGTGAGGCTGCACAACCAACAAATAGGTTCATCCCTATATTATATTGATTATTTACAAGTACTCTCGTTGATGTTAAATATTTTTAATTATTTTATTAATTTTCTGTAAATATATATAAAAAAAATTCATTTTATTTTAATTGTTAATTTATTTCAAAAATTCCTATCTCAGGGTTGCGTTCAATATAAAATTATTTTAAATCGAATTTGGTTTCAAATATTTATTGAACAATTTAATAATAAATACAAACTTTCAAATAATCAACGATGCCGGTTTATGACAGACAGACATTATATTAAATTTTTTTAACTGTATGTAGAAAATACCAAAATTTCTAATTTATGCAAATTAAAATTTCATATCAATTTTTTTACATCTATTACTTCCAAATGTTAATTATGTTATTTATTCAAAATTGGGGTTCGGTAAGGTTCGCGACCCTCGGAATTCTGCAACGATTTTTTTTATTAGAAAGCCCTATTGCTATAGAACATTTTAAAAGAAGAAAATTCTTGGATCATGCACTTTTGAAAGAGAAAATTGCAATTAAAAGTACTAAAAATCCGCCGTTTTTTTTAATTTTTGACAAATTTTGACAATTATGAAGATATCAGATGATCACAAATTTTAGATGAACAATGTTGCCAGTTCTCATTTCCGTAACTCGTGACGGTTGGAAATACTTTACACAAGGGAATCCCTTCCCCTTTTTGGAAAACTTCATGTGGAATACAAATTATTTGACATTTTTTTGAGAAGGGGAAGGGAATGTACCAAGATTCACATATTTCCTTCCACCAGTCGAACCAATTATAACCCGACTTACAGTCACAAATATCTGTACTGAAATTATAATGGAATTTCTTAGTGTTGAATTGGCATAATTAGGAATAACATACCTTTTACAAATAATAATCATGACAATAGTTTTCATAATTCAATTCATCATTGCTTCCCGACCAATGGACACAGATCAAAGTGTAACTATCTATAACAATATCAGAAAATAAGAAACAGAAAACAAATAGTAAATAACAATAGAAATAACCTCAATAAATAATAGTAAAGACAATCAATAGTTTTCATCATAATCCAACACATATCACTTCCCGACCAACTGACACAAATCAAAGTGTAACTAGAACCAAAACCTAACCTAACTTACATTAACCAAATGAAACTCAACAATGTAATAAACTAGCGAGGTTAAGCTCCGAAGTATTATTTCATTTATTTCAAAGTAATAATATATATGAAAAAAACTATGTGGTCCAGCAAAATTTAAGTATTTTCTTCCGGTTTTTTTTGTGAAACATTTAGTTTAAGATAATAACCTTTACAGTTTAAAGTGAAAATATTCATCGTAAAATAGCAATAAATAGTGTTAAAAAAGTATCATTTTTTGAACTAAATTCGTGATTTTTAAAGTAATTACTGAATAATCCAGCGAAATTTTTGGTATTATTTAAGGTAAGCCATCAAACAAATTTAAAATTAACATAAAATTCCGAGGGTCACGAAGTCTACCAGAACCCAAAATTGACTTGGGTATTATTTATTATTGGAATAAGTATTGGAATATCACTTCCCTGGTTTGTATAATGTCAATTCTTCAACTTACAATCGCCAAATATGTTATTTTTGTAATACAATTTCTATTTCCATTTTTATATTATTTGAATGTTTACTGCTTTATATTTTTCAGTCCAATATTTTAAAATTTCAATGGGTTATTTTATTTTTTCCATATTTTTTCTCCTGTCAAAAACTTTCTCCAAATCAAATCTAATAAATATTACCAACACCACCCACATTCAAGTTTTTCCTTTTTGTCCTGATAGCTCTGTTTTCACCAAATTGTTTTCAAAATTGTTATTAAAATCATTCAAATTGACCTTTTCCAAGTACGTCATCGTGACAACATTCACACTTAAATCTAATATAACCTCAAACCGAATAATACAACACGATAACACTCCTAACAATTGCCTTTTTACACTTAAATTATTAAAGTATCCAACTAATACACACTAGTACACAAATTTACCAAAACCAATTAACTTTTGTTCTCGATTTATATTTAGGTAAATCAGTAAAAAATGCTATTTCCATCCATCTTTCTTAAAGTTGTCCGGGATCAGCTGGACGATGACGTCACGTGGAAACGCTCTATTGACATTGACCATACTCACAAATGTCGTATTTTTACAAATATCAAATTTCATAGATCATTTACCATGCCCTTTTACAATATCTATAGTATAGATTCTATACAATATATGCCAATTGTTTTTGCATGTGTTTCCTAAGAGTACAGTGACCGGTAAGTAATCCCGTCACTTTCCTTATCTGGCACCTGCTCAAGTTTAATATTTCGTTAGTCAGCGATTCGTAGGGTTTTTTTGACCAGAAGTTTGCTGTCTTTCTGCTTTGACACGTGGCTCCAGTACGTCTGATGTTTTGTTTGAACCCACCAATATGTACAACCACGTGCTACAGTTTTTGATATTCCAAATGCTGGTCCAGGACCAGTGAATGCAGTTTCAGACCCTAGCTTTGATAGGGTGTCTGCAGTTTCATTGCCTACATTACCCTTGTGTCTGGGACCCTCTTAAGAGTTACTCTATTCTGGTTTGCCAGGGTTAAAAGTTTTTTGTAGGCAGTCCCAGACCAGTCTAGATCTGATCTGGAGGCATGCTAAAGATTTCAGTGCTGCCTGACTATCTGAGAGTATGAGCATGTTTTGGCCTCTATATCCATTTACAATGTTCATTTGCAAACTAGTGTCGTTAGCGTAGATTTCCACCTGGAACACGGATGCAAGCTTTCCCATTGCACCTGGGTCTAGCACCGAGGACTCCAGCTCCTGTTCCTACATCAGTTTAAGATCCGTCAGTGTACCACACCAACGATCCTTACTGACTGCACGCTTCCAACCCAACCAGTTTAGCTGGATTTTGTATGATTGGTAGTTATGTTTTTAATTAAAATAAGCTCCATCTGCTGACAGAACCAATAATTAGGTTTCTTGACGTTTGTTAGTTGTAGGTACTGACAGTAAAATAAAGTCCTTCTTCATATTGATTGCTGTTTGATTTTTACTTCCAAATTTCACTAATACCTTTACGTGTATAAAAAAAGAAAAAACGGAAAAACAGTAACCTGTCTCTGTTTCTAGATATTTATGGAGAACGAGTTTCTTATCATTCTTTTGACATCTTGTTCACTATAAATCTTTTTTGCAGATGTGAAATATGTGAGAAGGGTGTACAGTTAGACAAACTGGAGTCTGTATTACTGACGTGGATGTTTATAAAAAGTGGATAAACCATTTTAATGAAATAATCTTTTATTACGACAATTAATTAAACATTAAATTAAAACGCTTTAGGATGGTTGTATAAGATACTTCATTCTCCATTTTAGAAAATTCTTATTCTGTGTTTACTATTATAGTCTAATAAACAAGTTCAAAAACGTGTTAATTCTTGATAAAGCTCCTAAAAATATGCACATAAAAAATTGCAATTTTTATTAACAAATTAAGATGAAAAGAAAGATAGATAGCATTTATTTTTTTTGTAAATAACTCAAAAACTATTAATATTTAAGTAATGTTTAAAAAATATCCTTAAAGAGGAGAAAATTTCCAATAAAAAATTTTTATCTTCCATCTCTATCTCTATTATTTATAATTTTAATTGAACGACCTAATCTTCGCCAGTCATTTTGGGTATGCGTACGACTCGTCAAAAGCAAACAGGTCACATTAAATAGTTTTTTTAAGTATTAATTGTTAATTTAAAAATTTTTAAAAATTACGATGTATTCTGAATTCATTGCCGTTGGAAAAAATTATTAAAGTTAATTTTTAAACACGTTAGGCAAAATGTTCTTGAACTTCCTTGTTTATTGTAAATAAAAAAAATGTTTAAATAATTGTTTTAAGAATGTTTCGCGTCGTGGAGCTCTTCCTATACAGGGTGTACAAGAAATGAGAGGCCAAAACTTGGGAATGAGTAGGTCGTGTTAAAATAATGTCAGTACTTCATATAATTTTTTTTCTACGGACCTCCTTTGTTGAGTTATAGAGCTTTAAAGCTAGAAATTAAAAATACATTTTTTTCATAACTCCAAAACTATAATTTCCAACTTGATGAAATGAGCCTTTGCTCATTGCTCATATTTTTAGGAGCTTTATCAAGAATTAACTCGTTTTTGTTGATTAGACTATTATACTTATTTTGTGAATTTTTCACATGACTGGCGAGTTGGCATAAGTATTTTTTCTATGAGCGTATGGAAAAGTATAGTTTTCCACACGCATTTTAAGTCAGAAATCTCAACTTTTCCGCTCTCTAGGTATTAACTATTTTTATATTTATATTTTTTTATTGAAATTTTGCCTCTAGTAAAATGATATTTCCTTATTTTCCGCCCGTTCGTAGAAAAAATATTGTTCCAAACATAAGTGTAGCTCTCCGCTTGGCGTCCTTTCAAATTTTGATTATTGACTATTTGGTTTTCAAAATGTTCCATGTAAATATTCGAAAAAATTGGTGACTGACATGGCAAGACGTTCATAAAAATCTTTATTTAATTAAAAATATGTTATACATAATTTTTTCTACAATTTTCGTACATAAAATATGTATTTGTTAAATAGTTTGAAAAAGTGACATTAGAGTGAGTTAAAGTGACTTTAGGGTGAGATAAAGTAGTTTTTTTAACGCCAATTTTAAATATTTCCGCTAATGGCTATGCAGATTGCACTCATCTGACATTTCACTTATCGTTTTGTCATCATGACAAACATTTTTACGCCATTTTAAGTTCATTTAGAGCAACCTAAATAACACATTTTTTGGTTTTTGCTTGATTGTAGAAAAAATAGTGTATGCAACATATGCATAAAGTGTCTTTTTTTCACTCATGGATTGCCACTCGTGAAAAAAAGCACCACTTTATGCACTAGTTGCATAAATAACTATTAAAAATTCCATTCTAAATCATGGTTTTTGTTAAAGTTTGTACAAGTTCGAATAGTAACTTTGTGCACATATTGTACACAATACTTTTTCTACAATCGCGCTTTTCAAGGATAACAATTTTTTAGAAAATGTTTTAATCTTGTTTTTTCCTCCAATTTTTTAATGTAAAAAAAAGTCAGTGTAAATGCGTTGGATTTTTAGTTTTTTGAAATTCATTTATAATGGAATATAGAATGGAATATTCTTTTAGCTTTGGAATCTAAATGGTGGATGCACTTTTAGTTTGGTTTGATTCACCGACCCTCCAAAAAATCCCGCCGCCAAAAATTTGACACATGTCACACGTGATTTTTTTGTTAATTGTAATTGTAATTGTTTTCTTTGAAAACAATACTGTTGTTGTAAATTTGATGTGGTGTTGAATTTGAAAATATACGGGATGTATAAATGTGAAGATATTTTTTACCCTAAATTTAAAATACCCTGTAGGATACAGCAACTGCATCAGGGGGTATCAACTGGTGTCAAAATATAGTACTATGTTTTATGAACATTTTGTTTTTTTTTATTCATGTTATTATCTCAGTTATCAAAAAAGATTCAATGTTTTTAAGCCCACGTTATAAAAAGAACTAAAAATCATATTGAAACGTACTAATCTCTTAAAAATATGATAAAAACATTAAAATAGTCAAATGTATTGCGCTTATATCAAGTGTGACCTCCTCTTTCTGGCCAAAATGACATGGCATCGAATTAATAAGGTTAGTCAAGAAACGATGAGGAATTGCATCGAATTCTGCTTGTACTGCAACTCGAAGATCTTGAATGCTGTCAGAGAAAGCGGGTCGGCGACGAATTCGTATCTGCAGTTGGTTCCAGAGATGCTCAATAGGATAGAGATCAGGGCTACAAGATCGCAAAACCTTTCGTTGAGAATTTTGCATGTGACAACTGCGTTTGAAGGATTTCCTATAAAAGCGTGTAACTTCATAAATGATGATAACGTGAATAAAAAACCAAAGTGTTTAAAAACGTGGTTTCACATATTGACTCCTTCTATTGTAATTGCTGCTTCCTAAAGGGTGTTTCAAATTTCGAGTAAAAAACTTCTGCATCCCGTTTATTTTCAAATTTAACTCAACATCAAAATTTTAAGCACAGTATTGCTACAATTCGCCCAAAAAAGCATAATAATTAAAGATATAACCCACTTTTGAAAACATCAAACTTTAGGAGGCCGGATTTTTCTTACGATGGGTATAGTACTAAGGCTATATTTATCTCCCTTTTTATATTCGCAGCAATGAAACAATGTTTGGTACATGATCAAAAGTCATTAGGAAAAGTTTCGGATGCTTCTGTTAATCATTACTCTACTTTGGCCTAAAAATTTCCCCTGCAATACCCTCCAAAGCAACCTGTAGAAAAAATTATCTGAAGTACATAAAGTTAATAAAACTAGTTCATCGGTTGTAGTGAAATTTACCTAAAAATATTGTAAGAGAAATAACTGTTTTTATTTTTATTCATTGGCACCGCTGCTAGCGTTATTGTCCACATTTTAAGATAATAATTAATTTTCTTCCGTGTAATAACAAATTAAGTTAGTCCTGATAACGATCAATGTCCCTTTAACTATTTTATTAAAGTTGTATATTGTGAGACCACCAAGTATTAAGAATTTATATATATCTAGCGCCCGGTGACAAATTTTATATTTTATGTTTTATACATACTAGACTTTAAATTCTTTAAATTCAAATAGGAAAATGTAAAAAATAATATGGATTGGTACTTCACAGCTGACAATTTTAAGTGTTATGCCTATAGTGGTTCAGTTTATTTGTCGTACCAGAGGATCTGACACATAATGCGCCTGCATATCTTCAAATCTTCATTATCTTTTTTTTAGCTCAATGGGTGTTCTTTATTTCATCATATTTTGTCGTAGCATATTATAAGTGACTATGGGGGTCGTCACAGTGTTAAGACGATTAGTATTAGTAAACGTGTTGGTTATCGTTGATATTTAAATATTTTATAGTATATCGAACAAAGTAATAATATTTATGTTAAGATCGATTTTACCACTTATTCAACGTTTGAAAAACACAGCTTAATACATATTTACGTTTTTTTTAGGTACTTTTTTGCTTTAGTCACTTGGACGGAGATAAACTGACCGAGAAGTAATCATTGTATATTTAATGAATAAAAAACTTGGCGAATAAAGCTAAGAGTTCTCTGAAATTGAAAAGTAAATTGGGCTAGAGACGCTGCAATCCTAATCTCAGCGTTGGTTTTTTTTCAGTGGCTAGTTTTTTTAGAACCGTGCATTGCGACAATACTGCCCATTGGGCTCTGTAGCAAAATAGCTTCAAAATAGCTTCAGTCAAAATAGCGCTAGGTTAAAGTAACGTCAGTCAAATTAGCGCCGCACAAAAATAACGCAGAACAAAAACAGCGGCAGACAAAATAGCTTATTTCTTTCCCCTTTTTGGAAAACTCCATGTGGAATACAAATTCTTTGACATACTTTTGAGAATGGGAAGGGAATAAGCTATTTTGTCTGCCGCTGTTTTTGTTTTGCGTTATTTTTGTGCGGCGCTGTTTTTTTCTGCATTATTTTTTGCGGCGCTATTTTGGCTGACGCTATTTTAACCTAGCGCTATTTTGTCCAGTGCTATTTTGACTGACGCTATTCTGCTACAGAGCCGCCCATTGTACCTCAATCCAAATTAGATACATCTTTAAGTTCAATCTTTCCATGGAATTTGATGATCTGTTAATAGGTAAGTCTATCTACATCCTCAATACGTACAAACACAGCTCCTAAGGTCTGTAGTCTGACTGGTTCGGCAGCACAGACCGTATTCCGCCGATTCAACTCCTTCTAGACAAAGACTACACTCGGTGTTGTCTCAAGCTTGGTACCTCATTCCAATAGGTGCTTGCTAGATGGTCTATCTGGTTTTCTCTTTGTCTGATTTAAAAGGATTCCCTATCTAGGCTCGGTGCCTATGAACTGAGGCTGACCTCCTTTCCTAACAAATTGATCCACTACTTCGTTACCCACAATTCCGGAGTGACCCATACCAGGAGAGCCTTATTGGTTGCACCCATTTAATTTAGGAGTAGTCTAGTATTCCAAACCAGCTTTAAACTGCAACTGTCGGTTGGCTGTAATTGATATTAGAGGTATGAGGTAACAAAAAGTCATCATCTATTGGTATTACCGTAGAGATAAGAATAATTGAGAAATCAGACATGTTCCAAAGTTTTAAAGATCGTATGGCTTATAAGATTCAAAGATGATCAAATTAAATAAAACTCGGTAATAATACAACTATCTGAATTTATTCTCTTCAATGCCAAGGTTACACATCGACTAATTATTCACAATCGCCATATTTTTACTCTAGAAATTTTTTTTACTTTAATTTAACTTTACTTTCACGAAATTTTACATAGTTTTCTATTGAAAATAAAATTTCGTGATATTTGTTAAAAACCCCCCTCTCCACCAAGTGAGATTTGGCAAGATTTTACTTGACCCCCCCCCCTTGAACACCTCACGTAATTAATGGACGCCCCCTTATGTGGATCTTTTTTTAACACAACACAAATATCTAAAGATTGGTCTTCAGTTCTTGCATGTTTTCTGCGTCATGATTTGGATAAACCTTTCACTGCTCCAGTTTCGTTAAACTTTTTTACTAATGTACTGACAGTAGTTTTTATTATGGGATTTTCGTTAGGACATAAATATTCAAATTAAACGAGTTAACTCAATCGTAGCCATCTAATGTATAGTTTGGCAAACATAACTGAAGCTGTGAAAGGAATGTGGTCGAAAACATTCGATATTGCCATGTTTAACTATGAAAAAGCTGAAGTGCTAAGTATGTAGTGATAATAATTAGAAAACGGACTTTTAATTATTAACAATATGTCAATAATGATTAAAAGTTAGTTCTTTAATGTGCTTGTTCATTGGATTTTGTCTATTAACATTATTTTTTCAATTTCTGAATATTAAAAGATGAACACTTTTCCAAATATGTTATGGGTTCCCTTCAAGCCGGCAAAGTCGTGCGAAAATCATAATTACCACGCCCTCCTACTAACTCAATTGGTGAATATTTATCGAACCTCCCTTGCTAGGTAACCACTTCGTATTGGCAAGCGCGTGCGTGTGTTCTTCCCTCTCACTTCGACAATTGACTGACATTGATTATCCAGTGGCGTTTATAATGTCAGTATTTACCTTCGTATTTTCAGTTTTACTTGGTATCTTATTATTTCGTATCCATATTGAATTCAAGTACGATTTTTAACATTATTTGTTCATTCATTCATAAATTGGGTTGTGCTCATCAGCCCAGGCACTTGATCTGAATCTTTGTACCATTTCCCATGTTATCTACTTCCATTCCAGAAGCTTCGTGTCTTCTATAAAGGTCACTAGTTTGACTGGAGGGATTTTCAGTAGTTGTGATGGTTGTATAACTTCCTCTCCAAAGTGCTTTCGTCTAAGTTCTTGTAAGTCCTCGCAGAAGCAGAGTATGTGAGTAGGTGTTTCATCATCAAGTTCACATTTTCTGCACATAGGTTTACTAACTTTGCCCATATTGTACAGATGTTTCCTCAAGGTGCAGTGTCCAGTCACCAGGTCGGTAACTGTCTTCAACATTATTTGTTATTAACAAATAGGTAGTACCGTGTTTTGAAAAATACCTTACCTTTAAAGCAAAGCATAAATCAGTTTCTATATATAATTATTATATAATAATTATTATTATTTTTAATACTTTTATAAAATAGGTTCTGTACGCCATTGGTACGTTTATGACAGATATCGGCGATTTTTGCTCGCCCCTTACCGATGCCCCGTAGCTTCAGATAGACTTGCCAAACTATATAATTTCAGCTTGGGCGGATCTAAAACTCACTCTGTATATACATATTGTTAATAAACATTTAATGAATTCTTTCAGAGTTGCGGCAAAAGATCAATTCTATCGAACTTAACTTACAGCTATGAATGAAATTTACATTAAATATTAATGGTTATCATCTTTAAACAATATTTACGCATAAGCAAATCATCATGGTTTATATCTCCTCATAAAAATATCTCGACAGTCTTGACAAGTGAAACGTTATATCCTGTAGAGATAACTGGCGTTGCAAAAAATGCATAGTAAACATAAGTAGAAATAGTGAGGCGCATTTTTTTACGTCTTTTGTTTCAATAGTTCCAAACCTAGATATACACATTATGTAATTATCTACCGTTTCCAGATTACTACGGCAAAAAGTTCGTCTAGACAGTTTTATTCATGTGAGAAAATGTTTCGTAAACGTTTTTTACACACTTTCAATTTTCTATTTGCAACGTTTTATTTTTTACTTTCTGTGTAGATAAAAATTAAAAATATTTTGTTATAGTCACTATGGGAATACTTATTACATGGAAACAATTAAAATGGAATCAAAAAGTTGTCACAAATACACTGGAATTTCCTTTTACCATAATCGCGATTCTTCTATACGCTTACTCCTATTCCTCAAACACAATTTTGGTGCTATTTTTAACACATCATTCGCTCACTAAGCTCTGCTTTTTTATCCAAACACTACACGACGAGCTAATGGAGGCAACAGCTGAACTGCTTGTTCTTTGTGTTAAGGCGAGGACTGTGCTTATGTTTATTTGCTGGTATTCCAAGATATCGTTGGATCTTTGCATTTCTTACTTAGCAGAGCAAGTAGTATCTACTTGTAATAATTTGTTCAAGAGTATCTATACAACCAATAATGTTTAAACACCTATGTACTTTTCAGTTAGGACTTTGTCAGTAAGAATAGACATCAAAAGAATACAAAATTTGTTTGAATTTTGAGTTAAATTTCATTAATTTGGCATCCAGACTCATGCCAATTTCTCTGGTGTGTTCAGGCTAACTTATGGTCTTAGACTGGTGGCCAAATCAGATCAGAGGAAAGTTATAAAAACTTCAGACGCTTGCTTGTCTATGCATAACGGGTGTGATGACTATTAGAGCGACCAAGGCAATGGAGGCCATACTCAATCTTCCACCTCTAGCTTTGTATTTCGAGAATGGCTGCATACAGGGTGGAATTCACAGAAACACGAAGAACCACCACCGACAGTCATTTCAGAATAACAAATGTACTTAAAAATTCGCTTCTTAAAATGAGAATTGTTAACACTCTGGCCAAAATTAACGACAACCAGCAAAACTGGAATGAGGTAAAAATATCCAGACAGGATGGAACGCTGGTGTGGTGCACTGACTGATCCAAAACTGACAGAACAACAGGAGATGAAGTCCCTGCTGCTATAGCCAGCTGCAACTTTTTTGAGAAAATTTTTGTATTCCAGGTGGAAATTCACGCTTGCGAATGAACATTTGAAAGTCGTAGGCCAAAAGATCCTTATACTTCCCCACAGTCAGGCAGCTCCGAAATCCTTAGCAAGCCCTCATTAGATCTGGTAATGCCTACAAAAACCCTGGCCAATCAGAATGGGGTAACACTTGAGTAGGTCTCAAAGTTATTGTAAGCAATGGAATGGTGTATATCCTGGCAAAGAAAGGGTCTGAAATGAAATGCCTAAGCAGGAACACAGCAAATTCTCGGTTAAAAAACCCTGTCGCTGACCAATGAATTATTAAACCTAAGCAGAGATCAAAATAAAGAAAGTGACCGGATACCCTAAGGCTACTGCACCCTAAAAAAGCCAGTCGGATTTCCCCAAGAAGGAGCTTGTGAAAAGTTTGTTAAGCCTCCACTTTAACAGTATACAACAAAAAACAAAAAGTTTAAAGGCTGAGGAAACGAGGACTTAAAACCTTTGCTGGGCGTACTGAACGAATCAATCAATCTAAAGGTTTCCTAAGCAATTGCAAAGACGCACTTATGGTCAGTTTGAATATAAAAAGATATTAATGTTCCAGTAGGAAAAACTGAAGAAACCATTTTAATAGGCACTACAATCATAAAGACATAGTTTTATAACTTTTTCTCGAAATAAAACAAAATCTTTTTCAAGCTTTAAATCACCTACAGCAGGGGTTCCCAACCGGTGGTACGCGTACCACTGGTGGTACGCGGGAACGTTTCAGGTGGTACGCGTGAATGACGTGAGCCGACATTTTTGACAATCTCAACACACTGAGCTTGGGACTTCAGGGACCAAACTCAACAGCCTTCACAGCCAGTGGCAAATAAACTCCTCCACAAATACAGAAGGAGAATTTATTTGCATTTCCCACTCTATCATCATTTTTTGAAGAAAATTAAATATCTCCAATGCCAGATGTGGTTGCCGATATCTTTGTTCACTTGGAAGGCCTTCAAAAAAACTTTATGAATATTATTCAAAAGTGGACTGGATCAGAAATCCTTTTTCGGGAACCTCACCAAATGAATTGGAACTAAAAGAAAGATTTATCTATCTTACAGAAGATAATTCCATGAAAGATTATTTTAAAGAGAAATCTTTAATTAACTTCTGGATCGGATGTAAAACCGAGTACCCCTTGATCTTCCGGCAAGCTCTGCTATTTTTGATGCTATTTGTTACAAGTTTCTTGTGTGAGACTGGATTTTCTGAACTCTTGTACATAAAATAAACATAGAAGCAGAATAAATTTTGAAGAGGACTTAAGAGTGAAGATAAGTTCCATTACTCCTAATGATGATATTTTAATCACAGGCAAACAACAAGTTTCGCACCAAAGACTATAAAAGTATATTTTGTATGATTATTAATTTTTTGCTGTTATAAATAAACAAATATCTAACCATTAAATATGAAGTTTTCTCAGGAATTTTATTCAAAAAGCATTTGAACACTTTTAGAAGAGTAAATATTATACGTTTATTAAAATATTTAGGTCTGGTGGTACGCCAAAATTTCTCAAAAAGTCAAGTGGTACGCAGGTGCAAAAAGGTTGGGAGCCCCTGACCTACAGTGAACAATATATTTATAAAAAAATTAAAAACAATTACTTTTATAGAGTGATGGATTTATGTTTGAGATCATTCTAGTTGCACTGACAAAAAATGTACCTGTTGAAACCACACGTTCAACAATTTGTATATTTATATTTTAGTTCCTTTGTATATTCATGTAGAGTTATATTTTAGTCCTTTTATTTTCATTCGAAATTCCTACCGGCGCGCCACTGCCTCCAAAATACTTCTACCTTAGTTCAAAATCGCGTTTTGTTTTCTTTCCCTGGCGGCTGATTGGCGCCTTGCAATATTTACTATTATTCATATTATTATTCAGTTGAAGTAGGCTTGATCGGACGCACACTTCGCGCCTAAATGCATTATCTCCCTGACTCTCAGACAGTAGAGTCACCGTACACTAGCACGTTAGTTAGTGTACGGTGGTAGAGTCGATATTGAGTTCCCAACCTGATCGGTCTCCCAGCTAAGACCTACCACTCCTTTACCGGTATAAAACCGATATTTTCAGACCAAAGGGGTCAAGTTTCATAGTAATTAATGTAATTCCTTTAATTCCTGCATAATAAGTGCATTTTTCTATAAAGTTAAAGTTGTATAGTGATTCAAACCCGAAGCAAAGTTATATTTCAAGTGAATAGTGCTTTGAAAACCACAAAGGAAAGAGTAAGATCGTTCTAATAATTACTATTTCATACTGAAAGGCTTGTCTATATTCATCGTTCCATCTGTATGTATTTTCGACGTTAAAGTTTATTAAAGTTTACTGAATTGTTAACAAAATACAGTTATTATTTATGCGAAAGAGCCAGCCTCCTATAGAATTCCAGTCCCCTAAATTGAAGGCATCCTATTTTTTACGACAGCATAAAATTTGTTGTCACCTTCTACTACCTACAGTCTTTATCATATTTGAGAGTTTGCGTTAGAGACTCTCTTCATATTGTCATATATATTCAAATGAGATATTAATGTAGTCAAAAAAATTAAAGATAAATTAAAAACAATTACTTTTATCTTTTATGGATTTATGTTTGAGATCATTCCAGTTGCATTTGACGGTCTGTTGACAAAAAATGTACAGCCCCATCTACTACCTGCAGCCTTTACTTTGTTTAATTTGTTTACTGCATCTTTTACAGATTTACAAAGGGTTGGTTATCATGTTTGAGAGTTTGAGATAGAGACTCACTTCATATTGATGTTTTGTAAATCGTCATATTCGAATGAGATATAAATGTGGTTTAAAATGAGAGTAAAAGATAATTAAGTTTTACCTTTGGGGTACTTACATAGATTGTATTATAATGGATAGGTATTATATCATAGAGGTAATTTGAATATTAGGTAGGTCTCGAAGCAAGTCAAATTTAACATAGATTTAGTATACCCAGTAGATATCTTAATGACAAATCTTAAAGTTATCTATCTTACAAACATTATTACTATTAAGTTTGGAATAATCTTGTACAATCAAGTGGTTTAATATAGAAACCATTTGTACCTAATTAAAAAAAATAACATGAAAATCCGATGTATGTTTAAAATTGATAGGAATTCACGCTGTGACTTCTTTTAAGTTCAGAAACGTTGACAAAGTGTGCCTTATACAGTGTGTATCGGCCAAATGGAACACAATCAGTAGCTCTATATATGATGTCACTGTATAGGTCTAACATAGTTTTTAGGGGTAAATATTTTTAGCCTATTTGTTCCCGACATTATTGACGGTTTTTGAAAATTTAATATTACCATTGTACATCTTTTAAAAATTATTGATATTTTAAACAGTATTAGAAGTAAAAATTAATTACTTTAGCAAACATTAATCAATTTAATAGTACATTTAATGCAAGAGTTGTTCGAAGTATACGGCGAAGCGGACCTAATGGCATGTGACACGTCTTTTTAATTCATCTTTCTCAAACGGCTTAGATTTATAAGCGTTACTTTGAACAAGTTACTTAATCTTTCACGTCTATTGTTCAACAAATTTAATTGTTACAAAAACTATAATATAATATGAAGAAATGAGTAGTTTCAGAACCCAAAAAACCACACAGGACAAATGTTGGAAAATTGGAAAAAACTGAATTTTTTATATGTATGTGAAGACTGGATTGGTCTATTGAAAAATTAAATCATTCGAACAAAAAACAAAAAACTTTAGTAAGAAAATCAATAATTAAAATGGATTTGTCGGGTTGTGAAATGAAGAACAGACAATAATTGAAAAATAGTTGGCTAGTTTCATTGCCTCGGCTTCGCCTCGACAATGAAATGCTAGCCGCGGCAGTAAATCTGATTCTCTGCCGTGTGAAACATATAATTGTTTCTCCGATTGTTTGTACAGTGTGTTTAGAAAAATCAAATGAAAATGAAAACTTTTTCATGACGGATATAACTCGTATGTTATATATTTTTTAATTATTATTATTGTCGATTAGACCTTAAATTGTACACATAATAATATCTACTGAAAAATAATAAATATAATGTTAAATATCGACAATAATAGTGTGCACAGTGAAGTTAGCTTAGGTATGTGTGACGTGGAAGTGATTGTATGATCCCATGGGCCTGCTTGAATCACATTATCATTGCCATTGCTAGGTAAAGCCTGGGAGATTTCAAAAAAAAAGAAGAAAAAATGATTTTTTTAATGCCTTGGCATTAAAAATCATTTTTACTGCCTAGGCAGTAAATGTGTTTCTTCTATAAATGTCACTAAAACTGACGTTTAATGTCAATCGGAGAAAAACTTGTTATCTACAAAATAATCAAACAAAAAACACTAACATAAGACACTGCTTAAATAAAATAACTGTTGAATTGAATGAACTGTAGGCTCATGTCCAAGATCACCTGATATTAGGTGTGACTGGCTACTTGGGTTCGCCGTCATTTGATTTTGACGTCGCTTGGATTTGTCGACTTGAAACGAACTCGATTTTGTGAACGCAGGAAATTATAGGATTTGTCGTGAATACTGAAAATATTTGAACACCTAATTGAATTCCACCGCATTTTAGGCAAATTGGGGTGAACATTCACCGAAATATTGCGCCACCTTCATCTACTCAGTTCCTGAAAAAAGTCTCGTAAACTGGTAGTTCCTTTAGTCCTATTCCATGGAGAATTCATAGGATATCTGCAGGCTTCGGTTTAGATAGGTCTTCCTCTTCTATCCAGTATCCTCCCAGGTACTGTGCCCTGGGACTATTCATTCCGCAAGTACGAAGGTTTCTTCTTTCATTCCACAGAATCTACATTCTTCTTGATCCGTGAGTTTCAGTGGTCCATTCCTATTAGGACCCCTGTCAAAACTCTTGGTGCAGTCTTAATTTGATTAGACATTCCTTTGATAAAACTTTCCCAGAAATATCTTCGATTGTCTTGGCCTTACTAGATCTTCTCTTTTTTTTGGTGTGGTCTATTTCTTCTATCTTCTAATATTACTTTTGTGCTGATACAGCTAAATGATTCCTGTGCCATCTCTTACTATTCTTACATTTTCTATAGAAATGGAGCTAACTCTACCCTTTGTCTCTTCTTCTTTTCGGTGCATTTCCAATTCATTATCGATTAAATCATGCTGTTGTTTATACCGTCTGCATTTAATTCAGCACCCACTGGGCTTCATTCTGAAAAAGGTTTCTTTCCTAACTGTCTAAAAACAGCTATAATTGATCACCGCTAGAAGGGTGGGGAAAAAATAATACTAGTAACTATCGTCCTATTGCCTTATTACCAATATTATCGAAGATAATCGAAAGACTTTCTTTTCAAACATAAAATCTTGGAATTTCAACAATTTGGTTTCCTACATAATTAATGTACTTACTAATGACGCAATGTTCTCTGTCCTTAATGAAATATATAACTATAACTTTTTATGGCTTCGGTTTCTTGTGATATCGCGAAAGCCTTCGATTGTGTTGATCATGAAAGTTTTATGAATAAACTAGAATATGATGGCATACATGGTATTCCTTAAAATGGTTTGAATCTTACCTTGAGTGAAGAAAATAACTGGTACGAGCAAATGGTAAAAGTTTCGAAAAATTCACCAGTTAGCAGTGGTGTACTCCAGAGTTCAGTTTTAGGTCCAATTCAGACGAATTAATAGTAAATTCACTTTATTTGCTGATGACACTAGTGTAACTTGGAGTAGTTCATTTATACCAACTTTACATTCTACCATAGGCAAAGATCTCATTACTATTAAGTCCTGGTCTGACTTGAACAAGATTTGTTTTAACACTGAGAAAACTTTAGTATTATATTACAAAGGGGTTTTGCAACCTCTCAAACTTAACAATAACTTAATAAGATCTTGAAATTCGATTAAGTTTATTGGTCTCCATATGGACGGTTCCCTTAAATGGTCTGTACATGTAAACACTTTAGCGAAAAAATGATCCCCTGCTTGTTTTGCCATTAAATCTGTGTCTAAACAGCTTGATTCTTCTACTGCTTTAACAACTTACTACTCTTTGTTGGAATCGCACCTTCGCTATGGTTTTCCTTTCTGGGGGTCTTGTAGTTTGCAGGTTATATTCATTATATTTATGGTTTAAGTAGTAGGACGCATTGGGAATTCTGTTTTAAAAATTACAAAATTTCAACTCTTCCCGCTCTATTCATTTTGGAATCCGTGTGTTTGGTTCGAAAACACTTTCACAATTTAACCATCACCTTGAATGTCAAACAATTATTCAATCAGCTTCCTTTAGAGTTAAAAATGGCAAATACATTTAATAAGTTCCGAAGATTGATAAAGGCATTTCTGCTTGAAAGTCTTTATGCTTCAGTGGCAGAATTCTAAAATCTACCATAGACTTTAGAGTTATATTGGCATAATCCAATATTTAGTATGGTGTACGATATTATAATATTGTATTATAATATATTATATTATATTTTATATTATTAGTATAGTATAGTCAGTAATTTTATTGTTTTTTCATATTTTTATTTTTATATTTTAACTATTTTAAAATTATGTAGCTTTGTCCATAAAGTTGTAAAATTTTTCATGACAATAAAGCTTATCTCTCTCTCTCTCTCTCTCTCTCTCTATTATTTCACCAATATTTTTGTACGCATCTGACGTATCCGTACTAAACAGAACTTGGATCGATATTAAACATACTTTCATACATTTGAAATTTTTTAATTTTAAGTCCAATAATAGGTACTACTCCAAACTTGCTTCAGTAGAACTGGGTGTATTAAATTTGCTGCTGCTGGTATATCGTAGACTGCTGATAACTTTTTCGTATTTATAACTAATTAGGCATTATAGATCTTCAACTAAAGCTTTTTTCCTCCAAATATTCCCATAACACAAAGTTTAATATACTCGTGTTTTAACTTTATCAAAATAGGCTATTTATGAATTGTTTATATTGGGGTGACATTTACTGAGACCTATTATGCCGCTTTCTTCTACTCAGTTCCTAAGGAAAGTCTCAGAAGCTAGTAGTGTATTCAGACCTATTTCCCGAAGGAATTTTAAGATATCCGCAGGCTTTAGTATGAGTAAGTATCACTCTTCTATCCAGTATTCTCCTAGGTGTTGTGCCCTAGGAGGTTTTTTCTTCCATTCTACATAATCTACAATCTTCTTGCTCCACTATTTTGAGCTTTTTAAAGTGCCCATTAAGGCGAAAGTGTCCCGTAAGGATACACCTGTTAAAACTCTTAGTGCAGTTTTACTCTGGCCTAGGCATTCATTTGTTGTTTGGTTGAAGTCTCCCAGGAGTATATTTGATTGTCTAAGCCCCACTAGATCTTTTCAATGGTCAGATCTTCTCCTCTATTCGGTGTTGCCTATTTCTTCCAATACTATAATGGAATTGATACCGCAAAAGGGTTCCGGAACCAAAATGGGTGTTTAAACCCCTCTCTTCACTAGTTCATCTGCTGTTTCATTTCCTTCTATTCCAGTATGTCCTGGAATCCACAGTAAGTTTACGAAGTTGCTCTTGCTTAGTTCATTGAGTTTCCCTAGGCATTCCCTTACCATTTTAGAACTGATTACGCAAGAACTCAGTGCTTTAATGGCTAGGCTGACTCAAATTCTTTACTGCAGTGGCTCTCTTGAGCACACTTTATATAAAAATAGGAAAAATGTTGAGATAGTCATAATTTCGTCACGATATTGATCTCGAAACATTTATTTTGCACTTGAAACTACAGTATATAATTACAACATAATACACTACTATAAATAAGGTGGCTATTATTTTTTATTTTTAACAGAAGACCATAAAAGCTGGTTCTTGATTAGGTTATTACAAATAAAACTAGAATGTAACTATGCACGACGACGATTTATATAAGAGAAAATTAAGATTCCTTAGAATCTCCCTGTAAACGAGCATTCAGTGTTTCTTGAATTTTGACACATCCATTAGTTACTTTAACGTACTGTTGGGACAAGTTATAAATAGTCGAGTTCTGAGATTAAAAAATGATAAAATTACTAAAACTTTAGATACAAGATATATGTAGTTGTCTGATTACTAACCGGACAAATTCCTTACCAACACGTGACTGGATTGTTAATTATGTTTGTAGAAGGTCAGTTTTATTAATTCTGTCATCAAAATTAGCGCGATCGATCAGATAACATCAACCATTCATAATAAAGGTAAGTATAAAATATTTAAGGTCATAAATACGAGTATATCCAATAACAATAATTCTGGAAAATAATCCTTGATTAGTAGGGGAAGTAACTATTAGTTTCAATATATTTTGAATTTTTCACATTGAAAACCATTGGTTTTTCTAAAAAACAACTACTCTTGATAATCAATAACAATGCTAATGTTTAATCTAACTATGCACGTGGATTCATCAACTCGAATTACTAAAACAACATCTAAGATTACAAAGTCTCCGATTTTATTTCCGCTATTGTGGAAAAGTCAGTAATTAGCTCAGGTCTCTCTTATGAAGCAGTTCTCGCCGAAGTTTTAGTACCTCGTAAGTTTCAGAAGAAAATCTTCTAGATGGTTAGAATATTTTCTCATACCTTTGTCAAATTTCATAACTTATGCTTAGTCACTGATTTGATTGATCTTTCTGAATATATTGACTCGAATTTTTGGAGTTTCTAAATAAAATTATCAAATGTTTGAACACAGCATTTTCTCTTTACTTTCTTAAAACTAATCATCGTAAGCCTGGGACAACTAGAGAAACGTATACTTCTTCTAAGGATATGAAATCACCACTTATATACATTATAAAATTCACACATAAGACTTTTATATCATAAATAGATATCCGAGTCACCATACCATAACGATATACTGAATACAAAATATTAGGATACCGTTTGCCGTTCTCGTTCCTCGTTTCTAGAATAAAGAGCACAGTTTCTTTATAATCTTACGGTAATGAACAAAACAAAATTCGATCTTGTTGACGAATTTTCATCGAATGAGAGCGATGAAGGCAGATGAAGGTCAATATTATGGTCGAATTCGAATATTTCGATTCATTCATTCAATTAAGTGTCATTATCGCTGGCAGTTTTCATATCATGCTTTAGATTTGCTTGTAGGAACTGTGACTGACTGTAATTTGTTCGTATCAGTGAAAAAGTAACAGTTCGTGAAATATCGCTCATCACTAGTCGCGGCAGTGCTCTCCGGACCTCTGCATTTTGTTTTCCAGTCTCTGATTTTCAATGCTTTTAAATCTTCCTCTACTTGATCCCACCATCTGCTTCGTAATCTTCCTCTTGTTCTCGTTTTTAATGGAACCCATGTTGTTATGCTCTTTAACATTTCTGTTGGTGCTCTTCTCATAATGTGCCCCATCCATTCCAGTCTCCTTGCTTTTATATATCGGACTATATTTTCTCCAACTGTTTCCTTTTCTATTTCTATGTTTCTTTTTAATCTTATTTCTCCATCTCTTATTACGTTTGGTCCAAGTATTGTTCTATTATTTTTAGATCTTCTTCTTCTTTTTTGTTTATATTTGTTGTTTCTAGTGCGTAAGTAATGACTGGTCTGATCAAAGTCTTATAGATTTGTATCTTTGTTTTTTTGCTGATCGATTTAGATTTTAATAGTTTCTTATTTATGCCAAGAATTTGGTTTCCTTTTAATATTCTTTCTTTTATCTTGTCTTTACTTGTTTGTCCTATCGATGTTCCTAAATAGCTAAAGCTTGATACAATTCCAAACCAAACTTGTAATTTTTTATTCTAAAGTGACTATCATTGTTCTGTTTTTGTTTCCCCACTCGCATATATTTTGTTTTGTCTTCTTTTATTCGTAATCCGAATATTTGTGCCTCTGCGTCTAGCTTCTCTACTGCTTTTATTAGACTTTTCTTCTCACTACAATCGTTCACTATAATATTTTTCTCGTTCAAGTTTGCATTCCTTAAAATGGTCTTAAGTAATAGGTTAAACAGTGTTGAGTCTCCCTGTTTTACACCTTTATTCATTTTGAATTCTTCTGATATCTCACCTTGAAATTTTATTTTCCCTTTCGTGTTTTGTAGGGTCACCAATTCCCTAAGCTTCTTTTGGATTCCTAGTGTCTTTAGTGCTTCTATAATCTTGGGTTTTATGATTGAGTCAAATGCGTTCCTGAGACATGTAGATTATTATTATATTCCAGGGATTTTTCAAGGATTTGCTCGATGGTGTGAATTGTCGCTAAAGTTGATTTTCCTGGTCTAAACGCGTTTTGGTAGTATCCTCTGATTTTTTCTGCGCATGCTTTCAGTTTTTGATTTATTGGTCTATAATTTGTGCATACTTCTTTATCTCCTTTTTTGTGTATGGGTGTTATTATTGCAGTGTTCCATTCGTATGGCATTTTATTTCCCTCCCAAATTTGTTGTATCAGTTTGGATATTGCATTAGACGTATAAGATTGAAATAAACAACTCTAAGATGGAAAAACTTTATAGCTAAAACGTATATTTAAAGAGCGATTAAAAATCTCTCTTGCGAAATACAGAATAATACATGTTACTCGTGAATATTATCAATTTAACAGCTCATTTTATTCTTTCACACTTCCATATACGTATATCAGCTTAATTATAGATACTTTGACAATCATCACATCTCCATAACAGTTTTTTATGAGATTATATCAAATTGATAATCCTCTTCAAACAAACAATACCTCTGATGACGCTTAAAGATTTAATAGGTCCTTTCCTCTGATATCATCCCCTATCTTTTGTCTACGTGTTTTTGAGGGTTAAATCTGGGGGATTTTATACTGATAATAATGTTGGAAGGGCAAACGTAGCATGTTAAATTCATTATGTTAGTAAATTGTGAATAATCGTACAGCGTTAGGTATTCGCATGTTTTGAAACACTCGTAACTCGAAGTAGACACTCTGTAGAAATAATCAATCAACAAATTATTTATCTTATTTTTATATTTTTTTTAATTCGTATTTTATTCTTAAATGCTACAGAGTAATAAATATTTGTGACCCTTGCAAAACCATCCAAGTAATATTAAAATGTTATCGTCAACATTAATTTTTTTCCGTTTCTGTTTCGGACAGGTAGCTTCACCCAGTATCAGGACGAGTTTAGGGTCTTTTCTATTGTCAATAAATTAAAAATTAAGTTATTACGATAGTCAGTGACGTGGGCTGAGAATGAAATAAATGTTTTAAACGATATTAAGAACACATTTTAAATCGGAACGATTCATTCTTATTCTTTTTGCTCATTATTTTGGGAAATTAAACCGCAATCTTTTTTTGTATTTTTTAATTCAACGTTATCAAGAAAAATTGAGTTTTTTAAATTCTGGTCCCTATCTGACACTAACGAAAAAATTCGACAACTAGTACGCTTAAGGAATTTGGCCAATTGATTGATTTAATGCTCTGCCGGATTTATGAATAAACTATAGTTGAATTACATTTTTGATATTTTAGTTTATTTTTTTATTGTATGGCTGTACAATTTGTTTGAATTGAACCTTATCCTTGCAAAATACTTTGTTTTTAGGATGTAATAAAATGATTGTTATGTAAATTACGGTCCTATTACCAAGTATTCGAATAATACTTTTCCATACAGTTTAACTGGCAGAGAAACTATCTTATGGCACGCAAGTCCACCAGATTTGTATTCTTTGGATTTCTTTTTATGCGGTTATTGCAAACAATCTGCGTGCTCGAATTTCACAAATTATCCAAAATATTACCAAACACACGAATGACAAATACAACTATGTAACATAGTTGACCAACTTCAATAAAAGTCAAAATGCTCCTATTTCAATTTAAATACGGTCCTATACTATTTCTCTGATGTTTTTAAAGTATATTAAAAGTCGAATGCAACGATGAGGTAAAGGTGATTTTTCAAAAATAAACGTGTTACATCCAATAATAAAAAAATATCCCTCGTATAACTCTGAAAATTAAACTAATTTTAGACATGTTTTGATGGCATGACATTGGTTCACTAAAAAGACAACTTTACTCTCATTTAACCTATCTTGTAAATTTTACGGTTTCCAAAATTGCAATGTTGGTACCATTTAAAATGATCAGCCTACATAGGGCTGAAAATCTTCACCTAGATGAAACCTGGTATGATAACCCTGACACTACAACTAGAGGCTGGACCGACCTGAACAATATGTGTCAAATCAAAGCCTCTCCTAACAAGGGTAAAAGCACATCCATTTTATTAACTGGTATTTGGATGGAGTATATCCTACGCTGAAAAGCTGATACATTATTTTACAAATATTAATCCTTAAGGTCGAAACACACCTATCAGCTCCTCATAGGAACAGCGACTGATCAACTCGACGGTTGTGTATGGGCTAACTAAACGAATCGACACGGGATCAGTACCGCCGCGATACCCGACTATAGGCTTTACTTTATATTGTCAGAGATATTTTATTGGCACGCCGTCCGCACAATATTCTCTCTGAGAAATGTGTTGGTATGCTTTTAGGTATGCGCACTTATATTTAAATACACATAAGAAATAAAATCTGCTGGTGATGATCAGTCGCTGTTCCTGTAAGGTGCTGATAGGTGTGTTTCGACCTTTATTCGCCTTAATCTATCAATATCTTCAATGTTTTAATGTTTTTAACGTATATACTTAATTGTTTAGTTTGAAATTGAATTTCTAAAGAGACTAACATATTTAAACAAATTATTCTTATCGAAATTTCACTGTCTCCGTTTCCTTACTGCATATAAAGTCTCCGCCGTATACTTACGCATAAGAGGACAAGATGCGGTCAATAGGGAACTTTCCAATTTTTTTGGTTCGATAATATCATTAAGTGGCGTCTAAAAAACATAGCTTAAAGTTCCGTGTTATTTAAAATCATTTCAAACGACCTCTGTAGCGCGCCAAAGCTGCTGACGTCAATGAGTATGATACCCAGCTGAGTACTCGTGTATCGATCGCCGGCCACAACAGTGATGCCAATTCGAGGAATTTTTGGGGTTTTTTAGGGACACATTTTCGAAGGATTTTTTAAACTGCATTATGAGTGTATGGGTATTTTTATCTAATCACCAATTACTTCATGTGTGTTATTCGGAATAATTTACATCAAAATAATAAACCATGTCTCCATTATCATGTGCCACAAAATCTACTGACTATTAAGTATTAACTACAGACATATTTCAATTTTTATATATTTATGAAAAGTTTTTGTAAATATTCAATTATTTCTTTTACTACGCGTGATATACATATTATATTATATACTGGGTGTCCCAGAAGTTTCTGACCCATTTTAACTTCAAAAATCTCGGAACTCAGAAACGATAGGGAGGTGCGGTTTTCGTTGAACAATTTCTTTTTATATAAAGTTTTTTCAGTATAAATGTTTAATTAGTGAAATCTTATATAGGGTGTATAAAAAAATGGTATTTTCAAATGCAAATATCGTCTATTTTTTAAATGAAACACCCTATATATTTTTATTCTATCTGAAAGCTGAACTATTCCCCTTTCTGAAAATTTATAGTTTGTTGAAGTTTAGATGAAAAATGAATAAGTTATTTGATTTTTAATGATAGGCTGTTATGTAGGCATCTGCTTTGACTTGACGATTCCAGACTTTTTTATATGGTTTTTTATCGAAGGTAGATGTGATCATCCTATTCCAGAGACAACATTGTCCGAACATTTCCAATTACTCCGGAAATGTTACGCAATTCTTTTGATCACTTTTTGTTCAGGTTGCAAAAATGTATGGATTAAAATCGACAACACTTGGAACATTTTAAATATATCTTTATTAAATTAGATAATTTATAATAAATTTTTTCTAATCTTTGGTATTAGTTAGCACTGTTAGCAGACAAATTTTGTAATTGTTTTTTATTTAAAACGTATGTGTCAGACTCCTTTATGTAATAAACAATACCTAATCATTAAAAACCAAATAACTCATTTTTCATCTAAACTTCAACAAATTATACATTTTCGGAACGGGAAAGAGTTCAGCTCTCAGATAGAATAAAAATATATAGGGTGTTTCATTAAAAAAATAGACGATATTTGCAATTAAAAAATACCATTTTTTTAAAACACCCTATATAAGATTTCACTAATTTAACATTTATACTGAAAAAAACTTTATATAAAAAGAAATTGTTCAACGAAAACCGCACCTCCCTATCGTTTCTGAGTTCCGAGATTTTTGCTGTTAAAATGAGTCAGAAACTTCTGGGACACCCAGTATTAGAAAGATGTAACATTATTCGAAACTGGAGAGATTTTGTGAACAAATATGGGACCTGTACGAGGTATTGTTTCTTGTACTGTGCTGGCAACACAGCACAATACATAATTTATATAAGTTTTGCAACTTGTGAATGTTTTTCAGTAATTTGTTATAAACATTCAAAACGAAAAAAAACGTATTTTTTAGTTTTTTTCATATAGTTCTGGTACTCAATGGTATGTATCATTAGTAATTTTTTTGAAAATTCATTTTGTTGCCATTTTTCAATTTAAGAGTTGAAACTTTGTTCAAAAGAAGTTCTTCAAATGCACTTTATGTGTGCGAAGATCAGATGCCAGGCGACGGTCACTGCAATTTTTTAATGCGATAATTTGCAACGTTCGTTATCGATAGTCCGATATTAAATTTAATAGGTTTTGAAAAGTATAGATGTAGAGCAACATAACTTATATTTTTGATTTGTAATAAAATGATGCGAAGTCGGCCAATAATGTCCGATTTATCTATAGAACCATTGAGATTGCTCATGTACTTTTTACGTTATATGAAAAAAACTATAAAAAGTACATTTTTTTCGTTTTAAATGTTTATAACAAATTACTGAAAAACATTTGCGTGTGCAAAATATATCAAAATTATCAGGGCCGGACCGCGACCTTTGGGGGCTAACGATATCCGGGGGACCCACGAAATAATAAAAATATTTGCAATTTCCCTAAAAAAGGGATTACGCGGGAAAATTAAACTTATATTTTTTATTTGTATTATTTTTAATGGTTTATTAATTTATTATTCGGTGCCCATGGAACTCGAAGGCCCTAGACTGGAGCCCATTAAGCCCATCCGACCCTGAAAATTATACTACGTAATGTCTTTTGATGGCACAATCCGTTTTCTTCTAGTATTTTTGTCAAAACTATTTACCTATTGCTTGGCGTATTCGTATCATTTACGTTCTTAAAATTTGTGTTCTGCTATTTTCGGTCATGTTAAGAATATTATAGACGCAAACAAAATTTCACAAAGTCTAATATTTCAGGATTAACCGAAAATACAAAGAAACACGTGGAAGCACTCGAGTAAACAATGGAATATTGGCTGTTCTAATAATGGTATACCTTCGTTAGTTGTCGCATGAACGCACGCGCAGTACCGAAATCATACTCTTTGACGTCATAACCAATAGCAATGCGTTTACAAAAGCTTCGAATACTTTGAATTTTTTGGATGTTAAATTCGTTGTAGTGGTTGTTTGTGACAAAAAAATAGTTTTTTTCTTGCTAGTCGTTTTCATGCAATATAATCTTATGATTTCTAGCTCATTTTTGCTAATTGAAATTTTAGTTAAATTCCCTATTCTGTGATCTGTGTTAAACAAAAATGTCGGTTGTCAAAAAGGTACAAGAATAATCTAGAAACAAGACGTAGAATTGGTCTGGATTCCGAGCCACACCGATATTCCTGGTAATGATACCGCTGATAACCTAGCTTATGTTGGAAGAGAGTACGAGCTTACTTTCTCCAAAGTCGACTCTAGAGAATTTCTACCATATTTTAAGAATAACTTATGGATATCCTGGGAGAGCAAATGGAGAATTATGTCCGAACGTAGAGGGGTTATGTATGCCAGTATTCATCACAAACCTTACAGAAGTCCATGGTTTAAAGTGCTTAACAATAGTTCGAGAGTCTTCATCACTGTGATGTGTAGACTTAGAAGCGGGAATTGCTGCTCCCCAGTCCACCTGCATCGTATTGGAGTGAAGGAAGCTCCTTATTGCATCTGTGGTAAAGTGGGGGAAGTGAACCATATATTCCTAGACTGTAGATTAAACACTGATAGATGTAGATGTATAAATCCTTGCTTGGCAGTATTAGCACCGGTCCTGTTTGCATTAATAACATGTACATTCTACATGCTTAACCTCTATGCGAGTTTTAATGAACTTCTTAGTGTACAGCAACTTAAAGTTATAATTTTTATATTTATATTGTTATTTTCTAAATACAGTAAAAAAAAGAATGATTATGTTATCCTATAAAGAAGAAGTGGTGCACTTACCACGACTCTGGGTCTGGGTTTAATCGGAAAAGAAGAAGAATCTATGTTGTTCATTTTCATCTAATAGTAATAATACTGCTGATTCTACATAAATTACATTACAATTTCCTTAAATAAGTTATTAATTTGATAATATTCTCTAAACTAATAATTTATTATTATCTTAAACAGGAGGGAGTTAAATTGTTAGCTCCCGCCTAAACTTGGTCAACGCCTATAAACACTAACCTAACATCTGTGACTTGATATTACTACTACTTATTCTAATTTTAATTTCCAAGATATCAGTTGTGCAGCAACTATAAAAATCACTGAAATTCGATATTGTAATTCAATTTGCCGTATCATGTTTCTTTGTTTTTTATTTTGGTATACTTGTTTGAATTACAAAAACAAATAAAAAAAGTTGTTCATTCATAAGAGTTACTCTTATTGTTGTAGTGTAGTGATTACGGTACGCTACAAATGTTTAGGTTTTTTATTTTCGCAAAAATAAAGAAGTGTGACACTTTATAGAAATTCTTTTGTTCCGTGTTGAGGAAGTTGAAAAGATGCTTGAAGATTGATTATCAACCAATTAGAAAAAAAATTATTTGAAACAGTAAAAAATGCAGAATATATTAAAAGAAAATTTGCTGATTGGTCATTTGGAAAAATTAGAAGACAACAACAAAAGCTGTGAATAAATATGGTAAATAAAGTCCTCCGTAAGTAGGAACTACTAAAAGCAGATAGCTCTCCTCAATAGTATGATTCAACAAAGTGTCTCTGGTCTGAATCCTTGACCATTCAGTTATGGCAACGAAAAGGCAGACTCCTTTGCAACGGACCAGAATATGCCAAACAAACATTAAATACCTGAACGGCAAGAAAGGCATAATTTACCAGGATTGGTTTATTTGAAGGCTTTTATACATCCTTCGAAGAATGTTTCCAAACAAGTGTTACTATACTCACAAACTAGACTATAATAGCAAATATGACCTACATTGTCTAGCATACAGGGTGTTTCTAAATGCATGCGACAAAATTCAGGAGGTGATTGCTCGTATGAAATTAAGATGGGTCTTTCCTATAACAAAATGTCCTCTGCCCACCCCTTTCCGAGATATCACCCTTAAAAGGTGGTGACTAGAATTGAGTTTTTATTTTTTTTTGTAAAATTTCAGTAAAGCTAGAAACTTGAAATTCTGTAATTTTCGTGCACTCCCAAAAGACTAATCACGGGTATTTTTTCAATATTCCTGTTACATTATACGGGGGTGAAATTAGCAGCCCATCAAAACTTTTTTCCGAGATGAAGTTTTATGAAATAAAATTTAACTTAAAATCCTTGTTTTATTTAAAAAAAAAATTATTCTTAAATTTTTTTCCCAAAACCAATAGCTGCAGAGAAAAAAAATGAACACCATAATTTATAATGTTTTTAATAAATTGAGTGGAAAACAGTAAAGATGTAAAATGTAATACGATTCATAATAAATGCTGGAAATGACAGAATTTCAAGTTTCTAGCTTTACTGAAATTTTAGAAAAAAAATAAAAACTCAATTTTAGTCTCCACATTTTAAGGGTGATATCTCGGAAAGGGGTGGGCTGAGGAAATTTTGTTATAGGAAAGACCCATCTTAATTTAATACGAGCAATCACCTCCTGAAGTCTGTCGCATGAATTTAGAAACACCCTGTACCTTTGAATAATCATATAGGCAGACTTGGACTGTGGAAAGATTCGACGTGTCGTCTTTGTCTGGAAGATGTGCCTGATCCGCTGCGTCCCGAATCAGGCATCTGCTGTTTGGCAGAGTCTCTCTTTCGCCCTCAAACCTGAAATATACTTCTCCAAATAAACTAATTGGCTTTGTTAAGAAGTTGAATTTGTATGGTGAAATTTGAATAGGTGTAAGCCATAATAGACTCGCGAGTTGCAGTGGAGGTTTCAATCACCACAAACCTAACCTAACATAAAATTTACAAACGCGAAAAGCCTAACTAAGTATAGAAAAATATATGCAAGAACAGTATCTAACAAATCCACAATAAAAATCAGGGTATTAAGGCTACTGCAGAATATCTAAATAATAAGAAGTAAAAAGAATGCAACGGAAAGACATTAGTCGGACAGCAAACGCTATATATTATATTATATATTTGAATAAACAAATTATTGTGATATTGTGTGTCTTTGTTTTTACGGTTTTTATTGTTTGAGGATGGTTTAGATTCGGAATTGGTCACAGAAGGTGGCGCTGCCATCGGATTCACACTCAACTTCTCCTGAACGGGGGATTAGCAGGCAAGGCAAGGTTCGTTCAGGACGCCTGTCGGGTCCGCTGGAATGTAATAAAAAATCAAAGGAGTGTATTGAAAAATTGAACAATTTCATGTCAGTGTTATGAATTTAGAGAATGGTAATAATAAAAATGAAGCTTGTGAAGTACTAATGAAATAAATATTAGCAGGTGGAACGCAATAGTAGAACAAAAATTATTATGGGTAACATAGAAATAATATATTTAAGCGACTTGAGTAAGTATACACTGTGTTCAATTGAAAAAGACCCACCCTTAATATTTAAAAAATGGGACACATTAGAAAGAAATGCCGAAACACGTCAACTTTTAACTTGAGGGGGACACTTTTTGGCGCTAATGTCATAAACGTCAGATTCACCCCCTCCCTACTGGAGATACCCCTTGAATTTTTTCAAATGGCATTAGGTATCAAGTCATACCTTATTTAAAAGGTCTGGTAAATCTCTATTCAATCATTTTGATTTGCCTTTGATACCAGCCTTCCATTGTTATTTAATCGTTGTTTAAAATTGGCTCTTTTTCAACTTTTATTGCCTGAATGTTAACGGTGGTAACTTTGAACACATAATTGAATAGCAGTTTTTTCTTGTTAACAGTTGTCTTTTTAATATTAGTGAATTTTGTATTCTTTAAAGAGTCTTTCTGTCATAAAATAATACGGGAACATACGAAAAGTTGGAAGAGAGCCAATTTTAAACAACGATTAAATAACAATGGAAGGCTGGTATCAAAGGCAAAACAAAATGATTGAATAGAGATTTACCATGCCATTTGAAAAAATTCAAGGGGTATCTCCAGTAGGGAGGGGATGAATCTGACGTTTATGACATTAGCGCCAAAAAGTGCCCCCCTCAAGTTAAAAGTTGACGTGTTTTGGCATTTCTTTCTAATATGTCCCATTTTTGAAATATTAAGGGTGGGTCCTTTTCAAATGAACACAGTGTATGTAGGTACAGCGCAGAAACTGTGAAGTAAGGGATGAATCACCTACTCTCTCTCACTTCTGTGAGAACTTACAAGGTCTCAGACGGAAGCATTCTGGAGAGTAAATAATACAACCATCAGAATTACTCAAAATCCCCCTTGTAGTATATATAGAAGACACGAAGCTTTTGCAATAGAAGTAGAAAATATGGTAAATGGTACAAATATTTAGTACAAGTACCTGGGCTTTTGAGCACAACTCAAACGAATAATGCTACAGGTTATGGAAAGTAGATAGATTACTATAGTTGATTTTGTTGTACAAACAGCACAGCCAACACTATTCCCATCTTTGGAAGCATCGGTAAAAAATGTCGTGATGTGGGAGCCGACTGGGTGGCTCTTCTTTTTTATAACAGGTTAGACTGGTGTTCACAGTAGCGATGTGAGATTAATGGAAAAGAATCGATTAAATGAAAATCAATTTTTCTTTATTCAAGATTAATCGATTTGTCAAAAATCGATTTTAATAAAAAATAAATCGATTTCTGCGAAAAAATCGATTTTTTTTGTATTATTTTAAAAAGTATATGCTTTTCATATTCCGATAATAAACCTAAGAGATTCATTCATTAACAATTTATCAGATTGAAAATCAAATAAAATTATATGAAAATTGTCAAAAATTGTCAATTATTGTTAAAAATGGACAATTATTGTTAAAAATGGACAATTTTTATTAAAAATTGTGAATAATTGTTAAAATTTTGAAAAATGGTCGATAATTGTCATTTATTATTGTTAAAAATGGACAATTTTTGCCAAAAATTGTCAAAAATGGTCAATAATTGTCAAATATGGTCGATAATTGTCAAAAACTTGGAAAAATGGTCACTAATTTTGAAAAATGGTCAATAATTGTTTAAATTTTGAAAAATAGTCAATAAATAATACGAGCCGTTTCCGAAAATCGATTTAAACACGTAATTTATAAAATCGATTTACTAAAAATCGATGATTACTATAAAAATCGATAACTAAAAATCGATTATAAGAAAATAATAATCGATTTATATGAAAATCGATTATTTTTTAACATCCCTAGTTCACAGTAGGTAGCTTCTAGGTTCATGGAGGGGCCTTAGAAGTGCAAACAATGGTTTAAAAAACCTGGTAATGGATACACTCCTTCGAGTATATTATCCGGAGTGGATTTAGTGGGGTTTGGTAATTTAAATAGAGGATTTTTTGGATTTGCAGATATTCTAGTGAAGTAGGAGAAAAAAATATTCTCTACTTATAGTGAGTTCAGAGGTTCAATTTGTGGGCTTCCGGAAGAGCTGCATCTGAATCCACCTAGACATAATCGAAGAGCGGTATTCTGGATTGTGTTCAAATACTAAGGAGAACTTCATAGTGATGATACGGTAAAGTTTTTATAATGTTCATTCTCTTGAGACAATTTACTTTTGTTTTTTTCTTTCAATATTTAAAACTTTTGTAAAACGTATATTTGATTTTTTACTTATAATAAAATTGAACCAACTTACGAATTAATTTCATTTTTTCAAGAATTTTTCTTCGGAAAAAAGACATCTTGATAAAACACAGTTTTTAATAAGCTGGAATTTCAAAGAAACGTTCTTTTGAATAATTTAACATACGTTGTTTATGTTGTTACACAAATGCCAAAACGAGTTTTTCAACATGCTTCACTAATTTCAGAATTTAAAATATAACAACATGCTTAAGATAAATCTACCCTCAAATTAACAACTCTTGCATATATCTGCATACAAAAGAAGTACCGATCACAATAAAAATCCATTTATTAACATATTCATTCTCGAAATGCACTGAATAGAAAAATTTAACAGCTGAGCGAACATTTGTTGAACTGTCAAAACTGACCAAATCGTGACCGATAAAAGATCAGTTAACTGGAAGTTAAAAATTATTTACGGATCAATAAGCATTTATAAATTTAATAATTTCAGAAAAAATAAACAGTTGACAAAGCTACAGGTAAAATAAAAGAACCGCACATTCAAAAAATATGGCCATAATTTCATCGGAAAAATCAGTCTGGTGAACAATTAAAAAGCGGAGTTTAGATCTTGATCAATTCCTCATGGTCGTTTTGTCACATGAAGTGCCAGACCTCCTGGGCGCAGCGTGCCCTGCCAGCCCACCTACCTTCACATGTTTTATTATCGTTCACTTGTTCCTTTTATTTCACACAATCTCACCGGCCAGGGAATTAATAACTTTACAACTTTATATCAAGTGGGCTTATCTGAGAAAAATGATAATTGCTTGTCGCAGACCTGAAAACTACAAGAATCGTTTAGATTTTTACAGGCTGTTCATCAACTTGGTCGTGAAACACGCCTTGCGCCAAAAGACAAACTACCGACATCAAAAAATATCAGTAGGGTTGTCAGTGATTTGTCAATGGGACATTCTGTCTTAAAAAGGTTGCTTGAATAAATAATTAGGTAAGGCCAATGAAAAGGTTGTCAAGGACGATTTACGTAAAAATTCTAAAAGGTTAACCCAACCCAAATCAATAATACTAGATTAAGAAACAGAGTGATACGCTCCTTCTGATATATGTTATTTATTACAATGTGGTGTTGTAATTTCTTATGATATCATTTTCCATAATACTGTTACGTCGGATCTGTACTGGGGATATATAGAGATCCATATAGAAAAAGAAGAAGACATACATCTGGAATCAACTAGAACTGTCATCGAAAAGTCTAGAAATGTCATCAAAAAGTCGAGAACTGTCTGGAACAGGTGAAAAGTAAAAAAAGAGGGACAATTGACATTAGTTTGTTTTAGTTTTTGAAGTATTGGAGATTGGAGTTCGTCTGTGTTCTGATATTGAGACGTTATTAGTATTGAATTGTTAAAGTTAATGTTTGTGTTTAAGAAATAATTTTGTCCATGAAATTATTATAAAAAATAAAACATTGACTAAAGAAAGTTATATGTATACTAAATACATAAAAAATACCAAGATAATTGCTATTTATATAACTATTTGGGGTAGTAGGACTAGCCTATTAACGGCGAGAGACAACCTCTCCAGAATTCAAAGACTAGCCTATATATGCATTACAGGAGCGATGAAAACATGCCCAACAGCGGCCATGAATTTTCAACTTCACACCACTACACCACCACCACTATATGTAGAGTGGTGGAAAGTGTTGCAGAAAGAACATGATACTGACTAAATAGAGAGAGAATCATCAAAAAACCACCTTCTCGCTTTTTAGAAATCAGAAATTGTGGGACATGCCACAGGATGGTATGTAGAAAAAGTATAAATTTTTAAAGAAATTCAATATTGAATTAAACAACAAGGAGGAATGGGATCCCAACACCATTACCAGACTTGGAACGAGCTCAGCCCAGCTCAATATTGATAAAAGATATTGAAGGCAAAGGATTATCATCATGTCGGTTAGTCAAGCAGCCAGTAAAGCACTGAGTTCTTGCGTAAAATGTTATGGGAATGCCTAGGGAAACTCAATGAACTAGTCGAGAAACAACATTGTCACCTTACTGTGGATTCCAGGGAACACTGGAATAGAAGGAAATGAAATAGGAGTTGAACTAGCAAAGAATGGAGGAAATAGAAGAAATAGGCAACGCCGAAAAGGGGAGAAGATCTGACCATTGGCTTAGACTTTGACAACCAATATTACTTCATCACTGCACAAAAATGTGACACCATTTAAAGGTTTTTTAAATTTTAAACTATTTGTAATGTGTATGTGAATTAAATAAACAATGTGGTAACATCAATCAGATTAATTACAATATTAGAGATAACATTCTTGATTTTCACTTTTTGGGACGAAGGCTCTGATGATGTGAAGTTTCCAATTTGTAATCAAAGTTACTCCTGGGAGACTACAACCAGGTGAGAACAAATGAATGCCCGAGCCAGTGTAAAACTGTCGCCTGAACGGGCGCCTTTAAAAGCTCAAAATAGTGGAGCAAGAACAATGTAGATTCTGTGGAGTGGAAAAAGAAACCATCCACCTACCTGCAGATTGCTTAGCAATTTAGAATCATAGTGCACAACGCCTAGGAGACTACTGGAACTGTAAATGCAAATATCCTAAAATTCCTCCGGGAACTAGGTCTAAAGGAGCTACTGGTCTCTAAGACTTTCTTCAGAAACTAAGTAGAAGAGAGGTGGCACAATAGAACACAACTCGTTGCAAAATATTTTTATTAAAAATAAATGGATTTGTTGTAATATCTACGGAAGATGGTTGTACAATTTTTTGGCATTGAGGGCGATGGAATTATTTTCTAGGTTAAAAGAGTGCACTGTTAAATAAATATCAAAATCCTTTCTTCCCTTGGGGTATCTATGAGTTGGTGTCTCAGTTAAACTGTGAATATATTTTCAAACCAAACAGACGGATTTCAAAATAAATAGAGTGGATGGAAGTTATTAATAGGCATATTTAATGGCAAAATATATTGATATTTTTTTGTCTATAAGTACAGACCATTCTAGGGCATGGTCAATATAAGGATTATATTAAGTTATTGTTTAGTTAAAAGATTGTTTAAATGGTCCTAATAAAGATAAAACTATACTTTTCTCAGTGATAAAACATAGACCAGGACTTTATATAGTTCATATAATAGCCTTCTTGGTGTGCGTCATCGTTTGTGACGTATATCCGGGTTTTGGGTATGTCGATATTTTATTTGTTATTTTGACATATAGCTAACCTTTAATTTGATAAATAAAATCATCAGGATCGTATTCAGCCAAATTCGAAAAGGCTATGAAATTAATAATACTTGGGATATCAAAACACTGCAAAATAAAACAAATTGTACAGTCTGACGAGACGTAAGACACATTGCCGCTACGAAAGGAACGTCTGCATCGTATTTTGAACGATGTATTTTCTCCCGATTGATAGGTCGCGTTTGCGCGTAATCTAAACATCAACCAATCAAATTTTTGTAAGTCAAAGATTAGGGTTAACGTTTGTAATACGTCTAAACGGTTTATTATTGTGATATTTTAATTAGGATTAATCACAGACCTGCCTTTTTTTCATTTCTACCAACATAATGTGTTAGAAGGACATTAACAATCAATGACGCACACCAAGAAGGCTCATTCATTCATTCATTCATAAATTTGGGCTGTGCTCATCAGCCCAGGCACTTGAACTGAATCTTTGTACCATTTCCCATGTTATCTACTTCCATTCTAGAAGCTTCGTGTCTTCTATGAAGGTCACTAGTTTGACTGGAGGGATTTTCAGTAGTTGTGATGGTTGTATAACTTCCTCTCCAAAGTGCTTCCGTCTAAGTTCTTGTAAGTTCTCGCAGGTGTGTGCAGTGAGTAGGTGTTTCATCATCAAGTTCACATTTTCTGCACATAGGTTCACTAACTTTGCCCATATTGTACAGATGTTTCCTCAAGGTGCAGTGTCCAGTCACCAGGTCGGTAACTGTCTTCAAATGTCTCTTACCCAGTTTCAGTAGCCTGGTTGAGAGTTCCTTGTCTACCTTGTTCAGTAAACTCTTTGTATGAAGGTGCCCTTAAGTCACCCTCCATTTGTATTGGTGTTCCCTATCTAGCCAGTTCCCGATTTCCCCACTTATGCAATCTTTTGTGATTCCACAAAACGGTTCCGGGCCTATGAAGTCTCCTTTAGAGCCTTCTTTAGCTAACTGGTCCGCCATTTAATTACCTGCAATACCCTCATGTGCCGGCACCCATATTAGAAACACTTTGTTGTCTCTTGCCAGCCTGTTGAGGGATTCTTTGCAGTTTTTCACCAGTCTAGACCTAATTGTAGTATTACTGATAGCCTTAAGCAGAGCCTGGCTGCCAGTGAATGTGTTAGAAGGACATTAACAATCAATGACGCACACCAAGAAGGCTATTATATGAACTTTAGTAACGAGATCTTTACATATGAAAGAATGAAAAGTTGTTATATCTGAACTAGGTATTCCATGTTTCACTAGTGTCATCAGAAATTATAGCTGGATTGAGACAGTTAGAGAAGAATACATTTTCAAATGATTCATCATTCAAACAAGTTAAAACCTCAATATTCCCATCAGGATAATTCAAAAATATTTTAGCAGTTAAGCCATTTATAGCTTAGGAACGTGCACTTTTTAAATGTGTAACTGTAAAGGCGCCAATTTGTAACGGTAAAAGTATGCTTTTAGCTGGGCGCCAATTTGTGACGGTAAATGCTGTATCTCACAGGGCACCAGCTCGAAGGGCTCCGGCTAGAGACTCCTCTCAAGGGTGATTCGGCCCCAAGTTTATGCTGCACAAGGATAACAGAAGGGTTGTAAAAATTGAGGGCGCCACTACCTTTTTGACGATAAAAATACTAAAAAAAATGAGGCGGAAAAGGTAGAAACGCCTTGTAAAATTTAAATAAAAGTTAATAATTAAAAAAGTCACTAAAAATTACCCCGGGTGGTATCTCCCTCAACTTTGATAGTTGAGGATTTCTAATAAAAAAAGAATTAAAAACAAATTTACAATTTATTCTGCCACAGGAAATGAACAACGGAATTTAATAGAGGAATTTGTACTTTTATAGGTATTTAGCTTAGATGAAGTGGTTTCCTGGAGAAGAAGTCAGGTCTTGATCCGAACTGATGAGTTCTGTTCTAGGGCGGTAGTTTGGGGGTTCTATCCTTGGCTATATTCTTGGGGTTATATTCTCCGGTTAAATTCTTCGGTTTATATCCTCGGCGTTATATTCTAGGCTATATTCTCGGCGTTAAATTCTTGAGTTATATTCTCGCCTAGGGTTGTATTCTTGAGTTATATACTAGCCTAGGGTTATATTCTTGGCTTATATTCTCGCCTAGGGGCTGTGCTTACCACAGCAAAATTCATAAGATAGGTACTTAAGATATGAAAGATAGCGAAAGATGAACTGTCCCCTTCGGTGGTCGTTAACAAAAAGCGGTGTTTAACGTGGCGGTGTGCAAAGTAAATGGAAGCGACCGTTGGCAGACGTCAATTGTCTTACGTTCGGGGTAGAAGAGTTTGGGATCACAGAACTATAATTGGATGTGGCTAGTGACGACGAGCGCTAATTAAAAGGATTTATTCTGTAAAATCGAAACAGGTCGATAGACATGTTACAAATGTCATTGCTGAGTTCAAAACTCGGGAACAATTAATAGTGACAAAGTGTAAAGTAGACAAAATACATCGTACACCCATGGTGAATGGAAATTTTTACAAATGAATTAATCCCCTTTAAAAATTTCATGGTGCGCCTATGGTAGATGGAAATTTTTGATAATAAATTGACCCTTTTTTAAAAATGCATTCATACCCCCATGGTAAATGAAAATGAAAGGTAAAACACAAGAAGGAAAATTATAAATTTGTTCAGTGTCTGGTTATTAATTTCTTGTAAACAACTGAGACTATAACGTTTGTTAGATTGTAAGATATACCAAACGCCAGTAATTAATTGAAAGACTGTATTATTATCAAGAAAAGAGTTTTGAATCAATTAAGATTTAATATCTTTTATGGTCTCCGATATACAAAGATTCCATATTCAACGTAATTAGACGTAATTTATTTAACGTGTTTCGTGAAAAAAGTGTTCAGTGACTTTTTTTACAGGGTAAAGCAAGTAATGTTTTAAATGGTACACTCTGCATATTCTATAGTTATGGGTTTCAACACTTGCAGTAAGTCATTGAACAAAATGTTGGTTTTTATGGTAAACGTCATTGGAATTACAGAAAACCATTTTCACCATTTGCCATGCCTATCTATAGTATCATAAGAGTGGTCGCTCTCCTATTCTAACAAACGATGCAATTCTTTATGTTCTGTACACTTTGAATTTAGTGTTTTTATTTCTATTTTACAACCAGCTTGTGAACAGCTTGAACGATTTGAAACGAGAGTGTCTACTGATGCGTACTCATTATTTATATACAACAATTAAAAGTTCACTCATTATTTTTATTTAGTTAATTTTATCAAATCAAAACTTCCTTACAATATTTATTGTATGAACAAAAAATATGTCCCAATTACCCAATGTATTATTAAAATAAATATATAATCTTAATTTATATTTCCAAACAGTTTATTAAAAGTCATATTTCTTACAAAGTTAAATCTCCCATTTGACTTTTATTGACACTATTCAAAAAGGCAAACATAAAATACATGTGGGAATTTCTTCTCAAGCTTCTCAAGCAATATGAATGTGTAAAATATTCGAAAGACTGAAATGGAATATAAAAAATAATTATAAGGATTACTCACTAGGTTTTAAAAATATAAGTATATATTTATAATTAAATGTTGATATTTGAGAAAAAATTCTATAGTATGGGGAAGTATGGGGAAAGAATAGTATTAATAAAAGCAAAGCGTTAGGAACGGAAAAGACAGACTAAAGTAGGGAAAGGTGTCTGGCGAGGATTCAGTCTATAGTTTCATCACTTTTTAACATCTACATAAAAAGATATTGAAAAAAAATTGAGAATGATAGTATAAAGAGAAATAATCTCGATGCTTAGAGATTTGCGAACAATATAGTTGTTGTTTGAGTAGAAACAGTGAAAGAATTCAAAAAAAATTGAGATGGGCATGAAGGAAATAAAACGTTGAAAATACGTCGACCTCATCAGTATAAGATATGTGTGGATGAAGGAGGTACCTAAGTTTACATAACTGGAAAGCATGATGTGTTCTTAAAGGAGGATTTGCACGGGAAAAAGGTGTTCTATTGTAAAGGGTCCATTTTGATAACCAGGTACTCGTACGAGTATCTAGGAGTTACTAAAGGTGAAGACGGAAAGGATGATGAAGGTATATTAAAGAAAATAGGAGAAGGATCAAGAATAATTGAAGCACTAAACCCAATCGTGCGGAGCAGAAATATAAAAAAGAAAACAAAAAGAAGTATATATTAGGATTCAGCCGATACAGACGTATAGGTCAGATACGATATTGGACGATATAACTGCACCGAATTAACGATAAAAGGATACATGAAAGGTGGAACCGGGCACCAGCAACAACAAAAAACTAGCAAGACCATAGAAAAATTGGACGTCAAACATCTGCATCGAGATGAAAAGTAAAGGACTTCACGAAGGAGACTGGAATCTGGGATGCGGGAAGCGGCGTTGAGCTCGCCATGTATATATATATGTATATACAGATCAATTCAAACACAAACGGAACATAGGGATTTTAAGCATTGTATCAGAACTGCTTTTGAACTAGTCGACCAACATCCAGCTTCAACAGATTAAAAACACGATTATTACAATCGTTTATTTGGACACCTATAACATATCGTACAATTCCCACCACTCCCTATTCTCAACTGTGGGCGGTCCTTAATTAGCGTCAGACAGTCAGTAAACAGCAGTCGATAGGTGATAGTGTTCAAGCCCATAAGTTTGTTTCAACTTAAAGAATCGTATTTTGTTTTATTTACGAATTTATTTTTATTTTGAAAGCCGTTATGGCCAAAAGAAATCAAAACATATTATCTTAACTCGAAACATTAATTGTTAAAGAGAATTTAACAGTTAATTTTCGATTTTAACAACATAAAACGTAAGCATATTGTTTCAATATGTAGCGACGTTTACTACCCCCATCAAATAATTATTCAATACTAAATCGCAGTTTGCACACACCTCGCACATAACTAACAAATTTTGGAAAGAGAAGGGGCGGGTTTTCTTACATTGGTTCTGCATCCAGCTATCCAGATCAATACTTGATATTCATTGGAGTGAACTTATAGAAATTTTTTGTTGGTGGACTATTTAGATCGAAGAATACACTAACTCCCTATGTTCCGTTTATGTTTGAATGTATCTGTATGTACCAATGTACACACACGACACAGCATGGATTTTATTCTGCAAAATACTTTGTGGATGCAATACTGTTGAAAGTTTGCATTGTAAGACAACAAATCGTGGAGATTTGTCTAACTAGACCTAAGACGAGTTGTGCTTTTAGAAAACCATGATATACGGATATAATAAATCATTTTCTGTTTCCTGTTAAAACTGTATTTGTGAACTGATAATTTAATTCATAGCGAGAATGCTAGTAGTTGTCAGCATTATATTTTTGTGTTTCACGTTTTATTTATATGGCATATGGTTATTAAGGGCCACTTGTATGAGTTGTAGGTACCATTAGATCACCGAGCAAGTGGTGGAATGGTAATGGTCTCGGTTTGCATTCAGAAGAACTGGGGTTAAAATCCAACGCCTGCCTGACCTGCTATGAAATTTTTTAAGAGGTTTTCTCAAAGCAATATGCGAATGCTGGGTCTGTACACACTTCTCAGGCATCCTACCAACGTTCTCTCCATTTTCATCTCGTGAACCCAAAAATACTAATTCCTTCCAATGTTGGCTGAAGAGCACTAGTAATTACGATTTAAAAAAAAGAAGACTACCGAATTGTTGCCCTATGTCAACGTTTATGTAGCTAACTTCTCTTCTAGATAATGTGCGTCTCATAGTAAATAACGGACTATTTAAATCATCCAAAAGTTGAATTTTCACTAGTACTACCACTAGAGGTCTGTCAAAAAAATATTCTGATATTATAAACGTCAAAAAAATTTCCAGTATAATTCGCTGTTGGGTACCCACGAGGAAAAAATTTCCACTAAAATTCATCCGTTGCCATGGCGATCTGTCAATTGGTTAAAAATTACAGGTGTGGAATTTTCAAATAAATATAAAAACCTTATGAGAATAAAGATTTTGAAAGTAATTGATTCCTCTTTATGATTTTGTCGACCACTATCTATTAACACCATTATATCAAGAAACATCATGTTTTTCTTAAGTTTAAAACCTCATTGTAATTAATAATTTTAACAAATATATTCAGGTAGGTACTACTAAAAAATTTCTTGATAATCTTGGACTTTTTATGAAGAAGCAACAACTAATTCGGGTTGTTTGTCCCGACCGACTACAGTCATGTATATCCACTCATTAAAATTATGGAATCCATCTAAATACTGTTAATCCAATTTCCTATAAAGCCTCTCACAATCGTTATAAACTGTAATCTAATTTTCAAACCTCTATATTATGGATAAATAGTTCTAATTGGTCATAATAAAAACCAGCTGGAATTTAGGATTGCTCTTCTTGAAAATGTTTGATTATTATCTAGTTTCAATGGGACGGGACATGATCAAGACAATGCCATGATAACAAATATCTGTAATCATCGGTAAAAAACACAAACTCCTAATTCACTGAAACTTATAAATAATAACAAATAAACGAAAATTTGTGTTTCTTATCATTAAATTGGAATGCATTGACTCCCAAGTTCAATAAAAGAAACATATTTTAAACCTCTTGATGCGCCCACATGTCACGATTAGACGTATTTCTAGTCACTACCATTACTACAACCCTTTCTTATATGTACCTACTTCCTCATTAAATAAAAGACTAGCTGCACATGTTTCGCTCTGCTTTTTTTGTATTTGTTTTTGTCAATAATAAAACCATTCTACTTTCATCTGCTTATATTCTGACGTTAAGTATTTCTCTGTTTTAGATAGTATTTATGTTTTATAATAGTCATTCGATACAGTAAATAAACAATGGACGTTGCAATATAATAAGATCAGTTAAATGCGGTATGCGGAATAACTTTATTAACTCGACAATAAAGTTTATAAATATAATCAGTCAAATTTATTAAAAAAAAACTGTTGAATATTTATCCAATTAATTTGAATAATTCTTTAAGAAATGACGTCAAATATATACACCTAAGTAAATAAATCAAGAATAAATGCAAAGTAAGTAGGTATATGTACCTATACTCTTTTTAAAGTCAATGTGAAGACAGAGATTTTTAAACCCATTAATGGCAAAAGCCGCCCAAATGCGTGCAAATATATTTTATTAATTATTATACTCTATTTGAAAAAGGCAGAGAGCAATAAACTCTTGTAAAATGACCATTCCAAGGGCGTACCAGCTTGTGATTCTAAAAATCTCAATAATTGTGAATTTTACATTTAAGCAATATCCTAAAATCATGTGAAGTTCTTTTAACGAAAAATGGTTCTGACTCAATAATAGCTTATTTGGGTTTCGCCATTAAAGAGCCGTTGCTTATTATCTTTTCATTTATAGATTTACAGATTCATTTTTGGTATTCAAGTGATCGAAATACCAAATGAACGAAATGAATTAATTTATTGAATTAACGTTACACAGAACATGTGTCAAAACATCATAATAATAGTTCATTGACAATAAAAACATCGTTGCCTAGCAATTGGTTATAACGGTAGATACATAACATCTCTTCCCCCATGGGAGAATTCTCTTCTACAGGTTCAGACGGTCAGAAGCCCTTCGGATTCGCGAAGATGTCCTCAAGAGCACTGGAGATGAACAAGCACTGGTTGAAAAAGATGGTTGGTTCATATCCAGTTGAGCTGGCGAGGATCGGTGAGACGATGCGTTATTCCTTGGTGGGCTGTGAGGTGAAATTTGTGTTGGAATCGGCGTTGGTGCTGTAGGCGGAGTATCCTCCAGGGATTCTCCCGGTGTCGGTTCCACAATACTTTGAGAAGAGAATGTAGTGGTGAAGGATTCGAGTATTTTATGTCACCAAGTGGATGAATAACTTGGGAATGTTGGGCTCCTGGACGATTTGGTCTCCTACCTTCTGCATTTGGTCGACATGTCGTCTCCACCTTGACTTGAACTGTGTAGTTCAAGTCTCCATCCTTGGCCAAGATCCATCCGATGGTCCACTTTTTTTTCGGGCTTTGGTAGCTTAGAACAGCAACAATTTCTCCTGGTGAAAACTCTTTAGTATAGAATGAAGTTTCACCTTTTTTCCTTTTTTCGGTAACGGCTTTGATAGGGTCAGGTCTCAGTATGTCCAGTTTTGATCTTATTTCTCTGCCTAAGAACAGCAAGGCTGGGCTGTAACCTTTGGTGATGTTCGGAGCCCGACGGTAAGTGTATAGGAATGTATTCAGGCGCTGTGCTAGCCCGGAACCACGAACAGTTTCAGCAGTTTTGAAAATTATTTGTATTTGGTGTTAACGAAAACTTCACCCAATGGCTTGATCACGCCGTGATTATAAGCACGGAACACCGCGGTTGATGGCTTAAGTATTCCGACATTCCTGGATTACCTGAATTTCCATGGGGTCTTACTGGTTCAAAAGAACTGTCTGAAGATTCGTCGAGGGTCATGAATGTTGCTTGATGTCGTGCTTGCATTTCTGCTTGTTTGGTTACGACGTGAATGAGGTTGCTTACAGTTTCTTGAAGCGAGGCGTTTCGCGCAACTAGGGTATTGAAGTTTGGTATTCAAATGATCGAAATACCAAATGAACGAAATGAATTAATTTATTGAATGAAAGTTACACAGAACTTGTGTCAAAACATCATAATAAAAAACGTCGTTACCTAGATACATAACACCATTTATACCTAGAAAATAGTTAAAATCCGGCCTGCAATGGACATAAACTAAACAGTAAACAGAAAGTCGCTTTTAATCGAAAAATATGAAATTGTATGTAGGAGACGGAATTATTTGCGATCTATAAGGGATTTTCGCAATGAAAATTGAAAAATCATACTAAAATACATAATACCTATAGGTGTTAATTTTTCTTAATATTATTGTGTACATTTTCCATTTCACTCATGCACTTATGCATTCATTAGTTGTAATTTACTGAAGAAGTTTAATTAAAATATTCCAAATTTCTATTTTGCTTGTATTATTTGTATAGGGCTGTAGAAAAAATATTGTATGCAACATATGCATACAGTGTCTTTTTTTGACTCAATTTTTCCATGCGTGAAGAAAAGTACCAGTTGCATAATAGTTATTTATGATACAAGTGCGTGAAGTGATACTTTTGCGCACGAGTTGCGAAAATGAAAGACACGAGCGTAGCCAGTGTCTTTTTTCGCAACGAGTGCGCAAAAGTAATTCACGCATGAGTATCATACAATGTTTTATCTACGACCACATTAAAAATAATTTCCCTTAATTATATATTACATAACCTCTCTTTTTAATAATTGTGTTTGAATTATTGCCTACCTTCATCATAAGAAATTCATTATCTGGTGCTCCATTTATAAAATCCAAAATCTGTTCCCTTGTGAAAATTTTTGATTTGTTTGGTTTATGGCTCTCTGATTGTCGTTTTATGAAGGTAATAAGATTATGAAACTTACTTATATCAATGTTTAAATTTAAATTTATGGTAGTTTTCAACATTGAATAATGGGACCATAACGTTGATGATTTCCATTGACTTTTCCGAGAAATTTGCAATAAGAACATTTTCCGTCTAATTTTTAATTTTTTTAGTGATACACCAATCCAAAAAAAAAAGGTGAGCGGTCGTCGGACCGCCGGCAGAAGCTTGCTTCTTACGCACAATAAAATGACCATTTTTGACCATTTTTCGAAAATTTTGACCATTTTAGACCATTTTTTCAAATTTTAACAATTATTGACCATTTTTGACAATTATTGACCAATTTTGACAGTTTTGACAATTATTGATCATTTTTGACAAATTTTCAAAAATTTTGACCATTTTTCCATATTTTAACAATTATTGACCATTTTTGAGCATTTAGGAGAAGTTCTGACAATTATTGACCATTTTTGACAATTTTTCATAATTATTGAACATTTTTTCAAAACTTTGACAATTTTTGACCATTTTTCCAAATTTTAACAATTATTGACCATTTTTGACAGTTTCTTACAATTTTTCAAAAATTTTGACAATTTTCAACAATTATTGACCATTTTTGGCAGTTTTTTTATAATTATTGACCATTTTTTCAAAATTTCAAGAATTTTTGACCATTTTTCACAATTATTGACCATTTTTGACAGTTTCTGATGATTATTGACCATTTTTGACAACTTTCAAAAATTTTGTCAATTATTGACTATTTTTGACCATTTTTTAAAATATTTAACAATTTTTGACAATTTTTAACAATTTTTGACAGTTTTTGACAGACTCTAACAATTATGGACCATTCACGTTTCACACTTTTTAATGACAGTACAAAATTATTACAATTACAGAGCCTTTGACAGAAAACAAAACACAAAATTATCTAAGGTAACTTAATAAATATACAAATAAAAGAGAGTGTTATAATGATTATCGCATTTAAAAAGCATTGTACTTTTTCGCACTCTTTTGGGTGTTATAATGAAACTTCCATTTAAAAAGCATTGTTCTTTTTCGCACGCTTTAGACATATGTATAAAATGTAATTTCACGTATTTATATGAGTTTGTAAATGCTTAATTTTAATGGTGGTCGTAGATAAATTACTATTATCATATTGTTGTTGTCGAAATTAAAATAATTTCTAATAAAAATTATTATTTACTTTTTAGCTCGATCAGCTATAAAAGCGTGTTTCTTAGTTTTTCAAACTATAATTTTATTTTTGATTTTTTAGACTTCAAGCGAAATTCAGTAGTTTAATTAGACCACGTTAAAAGAAATAAATTATCAATCGTTAATCCCGATCATCCTGCTCAGGATATTGGAACTACTTAAACTATTGTTTTGTCATCAATCCTTGATAAGTGTGCCAATTGTCAATTTAAACTGATGGTTTCAAATTAATGAAAATTACCATTGAAGATTCCATTACAAATAAATCTACATACTCATATACAAGTAAGCTAATAAATGCGTTACAAAAAGAAACTATAGATTATTACACGATCCAAAACTTATTATTAAATTATTAGAAGTTAACAATTAAAAACTTACCAAAGCAAACATCGACGAAAGGCATCATTCTTCCTGCTGCAATTTCATCATCATTTTCACTAAACTGTTCGTAAATCAGTCACAATAAAAACAAGATAAAATTTTCACATAGTAAATAGTATTTTTTTCGAAAAACACTCCCGATATACAAAACCGTCTATTGGAAATAAAATCGATCCGAATTTTGTTTATTACTCATAGTCGTTAAAGTTTTTTGTCCAAACAAAAAACAAGTTGACTGATGAACCAAGCTGCTTGTTGCTTATAACGTCGCAAAAGCATGTAAAATTGAATAGTCCAACTTAGAACATGTAAAAAACTTAAATTCATACCAATATAATTAGAAAATAGCATAGACGTGCGTATTAAAATTAAATAAAGTATGAAGAATAATTATTACAAATTTCAGGAGAAAATTGTAGAGATTTAAATAAACAATTTACTAATAGAAGATAATAAATTAATAAACTTTTCAAACTTAACAACCAATATTGGTCTTCTTTAACAAATGCTAAACAAAAATTAATAATTATAACATCAAATGTTCGCATTACATTACATTGGTTAAACATTGGTTAAACACAGAGATATCTTGGAATAAAATATAGTGAACATCTTAATTGCTTTAAAAATGAACATAATAGACCAGGGTCGATAATTTTTGAAACCAAAAAAAATTATTGTAGGATGAAACCTATTGGAAAAGGAAGAGAATACAACGAAAATTAAAGGAAAAATAATTTACGGGCGATTTGAGGTCGGGAAGTGGTAGGGGGTGTTTTTAAGGGTGAAAAACGGTTTATCTCGATTTCCGGCTAAACTACAGTTCCTATGGAAAAAAGTTAAATGGCAAAGATGTAGGTAATATAAAGATCTACAACTTTTGTGATTACACAAAAATTCAAAAAATTTTATTTTTTATTTTTATCTTTTACAAAACCATTTTTTTCTTACGAAATTTGGTGAAAACTTACCTTTTTATGCCCAAACACACTGTAATTTGTTTAATTTGAAATATTAATTTTTTCACCTTATTTTGACTCAATATCGAAAAAGCAATTCGATTGAAAATTCTCACGTCAACATATCAGCTTTTTCAAAAAAGTCGGTGGGCTTTTTGTTCGTTGAAATCTCTACTTTCTGATGGTAAAAAAAAATACATTACTACGGTAAATCTTCTCAGAAAAAGCAAAGAAACGAAAAATACTTCGAATTTTTTTAAATTTTTATGTAAAATTTTGAGCTGTTTCTTAAAATGTATACTTTAATTGCTTGGAAGACGTAAGATTCCATGTTACAGTAATAAAGATAAAAATTGCAAATCCATAAAACATAAAGATTGCAAAAAAATAGTTGTTCTAAATATTAAAGATAGGACTGTAAAGGGATTTTATCTAAAAAATGTGACAGCTACAATTTTTTTCATTAAAAAAAGTTGATTTATTAAATTCTCAATGCCATAGAAAATCTCATAATATATAATTAATAATTATACATATAAATCGTACTATTGAATTAATATATTTTATACTGATTACATTATTTATAATATTTTCAAAAACAATAATCTTTTTATTTATGAATACTATCTTCAATTCTAAACACTTATCTGTTAGTTTTTGTCTCTTTGATGGTATTTCTTTATCGTTAGATTCGGCAAACCTTCCCGATTCTACTAGATCTTCGAAATCGTCAAGACCATCACCGTCTTCGTCTCCAACATTATTTCCAGTCTGCTTGGTTCTTCATCCATAATTTCATCTGAATCATTAACTTCCTCGTAGGTTTTTTCCACATTGGCGCATTTTTCAGAACCATGACAATTTGAGCATAAATGTGTGCATTTTAAACCATGTTTTCGGCAGCCACATTTTAAACTATTACATCCAGTTTCACAGCTGCAGCAAATAATTTTGAGCAATACTTCCGGAATTAATTCCTTTTCTGTAAATTTGGACATAATGCCACTTTGCTGTTGCTTCCAGCCCCAATCTGTTGCCGTCAGTTCGTTACCCACCCAAGTTTGAAGCTGAATATGCCCTTTAACAATGTTGTTCTGCTGCACCTTCTGTGGGTGGGAGATTTGCCAATATGAAAGATGATTTAATTTTTTGCCAATTGATATTTTCGAAATCTTGATTGATCGCCCTTAAATTATTTTTCCTTTCATTTTTGTTATATTCTCTTCCTTTACCAATGGGTTTCATCCTACTATAATTTTTTTCACTTCTTACCCTGGTCTATAAGTCAAATCATGCAAAACACTTGATTGAATCAGATCATCTCCCCACATTAAATAATACTATTGAACTTTCTTAGAATCATTAGTAATTAAAAAATATACAGAATATGTTCAATAATACTCTGGAAAGTGTCTTTTCTATGTAGAGCTATAACAACGCTTTCTACAGAAAACAATTATAGCTCATTTAAAAACCAGGAGGAGTAATTTGAATTTAAGTTGGCAATTCTGTAGATCTCTGATTGGTCAGATTGCACCCGTTTCAAACAGCACTTTTTAGCATTGGCATCTCGTGATAATTGACAGTTCTGACCTGACATATCTAATATATTTGTTTTTATCATCGCCTTCGTTCCCTTGTTATATCATCATTTTTACTTAATTTTCCACTCTATTTCGTTAAAATAGTTCTTTCCAGAACTCGTGTTTGTTGAATTTCTGCGATTGTTTACATCTCATCTCAACCCGACATCTTAAGAATCATTTTCAGTACATAAGGGTTATCTATGATTGGCTAGTTTCCGCGTCAAGTCAATCAAGGCATATTTCATAGATTTTGAACACGACTATTTCGGAACACTCTCTTTAGTAACTAATTTAGTTACGGTTTTTAAATGAACTATACAAACAGACAACTCTCAAATTATTCAATATAATATAACCTATTCTTCTGACTTCGCTTCTATTATCACTATATAGCTATTACGATTCCAAAAAAGAAGACAGAATTGGGATTCTATATCAACCATTATGCAGCTAACTTATTTTTTACATAATGTGCGTCACATGGTATAAGGCGGACTATTTAAATAATCCAAAAATTAAATTTTCAAATTAACGTAAAAACCTTATGAGAATAAAAACATTCAAATTAACTGATTCCTCATTATACGTTTGTCCACTACTCTTTATTAGGATTGAATAAACATATTTTTGTTAAGTTTAACGCCTAATTGTTCAGATTCAATAAACGATTCGATAATATATTGTCGTAGGTATCTGAAACTGATTTCCTTCGTTTTTGTATCCTATTTTGAACACTTTCATTTGTAAAAGACCGGATCCACTAGATTATTCGACATACGATTCTTTTTCCAAATGTCACTTATTTTGGTAGAATCGTAAAACTGATCCGCTCTGTTGACACAAACAATACGGATTAGACTTTAGACATAAGGAAAGATGAGGATTAGACATATCTCGCGTTCTAACCATTATAATATACAATGTGTCCCAGGAGCTCGTACTAAAAATTTGGGAGTTGACAAAGGGGCTAAAAATAATTATATAAAAAATGTGTGCCTTGCTTCCTCTAAAGATGGAAATTAAAAATAATAAACATTTCCAAAGACATGTGACATCTCGATGAAATTAACAATAGTTTTTAGGCCCACTATCATATCCCAAGTTTTTGGTTCGAACTCTTGGGACACACTGTATAATTACAGTGTTCAAATTTCTAAAATAAAACAATTCTGAGCATCACATCAAACGTAACGTATTTTTTTTTGGCTGTTTACCTAATTAATGATTTTAAATAGTAATGCTGCTTCTGCAACACATGGGTTTTTATTTTGAGATAGAAAATGTTTGAAAAATCAATACCGCTTAGAACTCCACCCTTGGCGGGTAGGTAGGTATCTACCCTTTCTCAAACAGGATAAGTAACAAAACGTACAATAGTGATTTTTAATTTTCCATTCTGCAGTTTAGTGGATTCTAAACGTCAATTCATGCAAGCAAAAACTAAAACTAAGAACATAAAACCATGTAAATGCGAGAAACTAAGAAATTAAGATTAAAATTAAGAAAGATGGTCAACTTTCAACTAAGAAATCAATTTCTCCCATGAATTCGAAAAAACGTATGTATGAAATTACCTACTGGCTCTGAACTTGTCGAACAGCCACCATTTCAGTTGTTATTGTTTACATGAGCTTGTGTTACATGTTTGAAATTTTTTTTAAATATATTTTTCATAAACCAGTTGGTTTACGTTTAATGCTTATCTTCAGTTATCTGTCAGCTCGAAAAGTTTTGACAAATGATTGAAAAAATGCGTATGTCCTCTCGGTTTATTAATTTCTTAATTTATGTTGCATGAACTACTGAAATCTGCTTAGTTTAAATTTAATCTTAAATTAGTTTTATTTTAATTGATGTTGCATGAATCCACCTTCAATTGTGCATATTCCTTAATTAAATACCAAGTTTGAAAATACCCAATTCATTCACAAGAGGTAACAGGAGCAAAACTTTCATTTCGTATTAAAAAGTTCTAACAGTATGGTATTGTATTGATTACTAACACAAAAAAGAATCGAGAAACGTCTAGTTGGATTGATGAGATCTGTTAAACGGGGTGTTGCTAGGGGAACTATTGGATCAGATTACTATAATAGGTCAAAACAATGTGGACCAAATAAATTGGTTTACGGTTTTAGAGATTCTTCAATTCTGATGTTTTTTACATTTATTGTGAATAATATCCACATATCTAGTAGAAGCTCTTAAAATATACAAATAACTCGATGGTAGTTTAGATCAAAACATGTCCTTGGCTTCTACTGCCACAAATAACCTATTCTCTTGAGCCTCATAGTGTACACTGAGGAAAAAGTTTATTCAGCATTATTAAGAATTTAGTTGTAGTACAATAACGTTAATTTTTTATGGAAATTGAAAAGAAAAAAAAACGCATTTTTTAAAATATTTATTAATATTGCACAAAAAATAGAAATTGTGTGTAATAGAAATACCTAAATTCAGATTCGTATTCAGCGACCTCGAAAACATAAAATAGAAGTGGTTTTAGCGATTAGTACACCTTGGACACATACTGTTATTTCTAGGCTTCTTTTTGGGGATGTCTCGCTTGCCTATAACAAAAAATACAGGATGTGATCTTTCAGTCTATATAGGTACCTACTTATTCTAATAAAAATTCTGTTTGTCCAGGATACATTATTTTAGATATTCAACTACAAATTGAAATTTAATTTAATACTCAACTACGCCTAACAAAAAAAAACTGCTTTTTAATGGGTATCAAAAAAGTTAATATTACTATTTGAAATGAAACTAACTGTTAATATTCTTTATAGGGCTACTTTAAACTGCAGTTCACTGCAATGAGGTTGATTACCTTTTACAGAGGTGTCTCAATTAATCATAGAAATTTTTTAACAGTGTTATCACTGCATTTTTTAAATATATTAGATTAAACAAGACTGGACACTGAACAAAATACACTAAACGATGCACGATGTAGTGACGATTAGAGCCGATCTTGTGCGAAATGCAAAATAGTCGTTACAATTAATTAAACCCTTTAATAGTGGTTAACAAACTTAACTAGTATCAGGTAATTGTTATACTTATCATAATTAAAATAATTTCAGAAACAAATTTTAATTGCTCGAATTAAACTGCTAGCTTACGAAAAGTAATTTCAGAAAAAAGTCTTCAGAAAAATAAAAAATTCTAGGGCAAGTTTAATTATGGTTAGCCAGAATTTCTCTATTAAATCAGTTTACTTGGTCTGTTTTTCTCGGTGTAGGTAATAGCTAATAGGTAATCTTTAAAAATCAATAATTGTCCAAAATAATTGTCCATAATAATCACCCTATTTTGTCGATGTTTAAACAAATCTTCAAATAATAAATATTCTGATGATGATCTAAAGAAGGCTCTGCTATCTTTTTACACGCTTTATATTAGCTAAACTTGTGTATTTGTTTAAAACGCATTTCATTCATTCATTCATATATTTGGGTTGTGCTCATCAGCCCAGGCACTTGAACTGAATCTTTGTACCATTTCCCATGTTATCTACTTCCATTCCAGAAGCTTCGTGTCTTCTATAAAGGCCACTAGTTTGACTAGAGGGATTTTCAGTAGTTCTGATGGTTGTATAAATTCCTCTCCAAAGTGCTTCCGTCTAAGTTCTTGTAAGTCCTCACAGAAGCAGAGTATGTGGGTAGGTGTTTCATCATCAAGTTCACATTTTCTGCACATAGGTTCACTAACTTTGCCCATATTGTACAGATGTTTCCTCAAGGTGCAGTGTCCAGTCACCAGGTCGGTAACTGTCTTCAAATGTCTCTTACCCAGTTTCAGTAGCCTGGTTGAGAGTTCCTTGTCTACCTTGTTCAGTAAACTCTTGGTATGAAGGTGCCCTTGTGTCACCCTCCATTTGAATTGGTGTTCCCCATCTAGCCAGTTCCCGATTTCCCCTCTTATGCAATCTTTTGTGATTCCACAAAACGGTTCCGGACCTATGAAGTCTCCTTTAGAGCCTTCTTTAGCTAACTGGTCCACCATTTCATTACCTGCAATCCCCTCATGTGCCGGCACCCATATTACAGACACTTTGTTGTCTCTTGCCAGCCTGTTGAGGGATTCTTTGCAGTTTTTCACCAGTCTAGACTTAGTTGTTGGATTACTGATAGCCTTAAGAGTATTTCAATTTTTTGTCCGGTATATCTATCCTCTTCTGATGTTTTCATCAATACAGGCTATAGCGGCAATCGTCTCTTCTTGAAACACAGTCGTATATCGACCAAGGCTAAAGAACATTCTCTTTCTAGGTCCTTTTATACCAGCCCCAGTGCCATGGTTTGTTTTGTAGCCATCGGTGAACCAGATGATTTTTCCAGAATTACCTGGGTACATCACCTGTTCCCTAAATGGGATGATGATATTCACTCGCTCAGTGAATATATTCTCTGGTGTCATGCTATCAAAACTCATGTGAAATATGGGTTCGTCTAATAATGTCCCAGTTGTATCAGTGTGTCCTTCTCGAACATTGTTCGGGGACCATAAGTCTCCCGATTTCAGCCTAAGAATTGCCATCATTGCCTCCGCCCTTATAAAAAGTTCTAGAGGAGGAAGTCCAATAAGGGCTTCCATTGATGCCGTCCCCGAGCTGTTCATTGCCCCGGTAATACCAAGAAGAGCTTGTCTTTGGATTGCAGTTAGCATATTAACTGCAGAGGTCACTTCTGTCCTCCTTCACCAGACTATTGTTCCATAGGTGATCGTTGGCCTTATCACAGTTGTGTAGAGCCAGTGAACCACCTCAGATCGTATTCCCCAGGTTTTGCCCATAACTCTTCTGCATTGCCAGAAAAGCCTAGTCGCCCTGGTAGTAATTTTTTCCAGGTGTGCCTTCCAATTCAGTTTGGAATCAAGGGTCACTCCCAGATATTTGACTTCTTTGGATATTTCTAGTTCTTCTCCGAACAACAGTACTCTACCCTGCGGGAGAACTCTTCTATTCGTGAAAGCAACTAGTTTGGTTTTTTTTGGATTAACTGAAAGGTCCTCTGTAAGGCGCCATTCCTCCACAATTAGCAGTGCTTCCTGTAGGACATTCATAACCACCTCCGGGAATTTCCCATTGGTGACAATCACTATGTCGTCCACAAAGCGCTGCGTCCATATGCCTTGATCATTCAACCTACAGATCAAGTCATCCACAACTAGGTTCCACAAAAGTGGTGAAAGTACTCCACCTTGAGGACATCCTTTAGTTGTCCTAACGGTGTATGTTTTATCATGCATATGTGCTGTTATTCTCCTATGCTCAAGCAACACACAACCTTTAAACTCGATTTTTACCCACTTTAAACGCTCAGATTAATTCGAAATTTAGCACACTCGTCAAGTACCGGTGACAATACAATATAGTAGTAAAATATAGGGTGCTCCATTTAAAAAAACATAACTTTGATCTGGCTTAGAGTTATGGAACATTGTAACTAATTTATAAATATGAAGCGTAAAGCTATCTACAATTTTTATATATTACTTTTTCGGTATCTTCTATGATAACAGATCTACTGAGCTTTATCACACTAATCAATCATACTGTATATTGAATTATAAAAAAAGTGTGATTTGTAAAACTACCTCAACCCAAACGAATGAATGATTGAGGGCTGAGAAATTCTCTTTAGACTAAAAAGTAAAAAGTAATTCTTAATTTGAGAATAAAATGATTAACGAGAAAATTAATGTCAGTGTGGTAAAAGCGTTGGGGTGCTTTGTACTACATTTATAAACTAACTCTTCATTTCGGAATAAAACTAGTAAAAAATTATAACAATTGATATGGAGCAGCCCCCCACGCTATTACCACAATGACATTAATTTTCTTGTTAATCACTTTATTATAAAATTAAGAATTATTTTTTACTTTTTAGTTCGATTACTTATAAAGCGTGTTTTTTAGTTTTTTTTTAACTACCTATAATTTATTTATCTCAGACACAGCCATTTTCTGAACGTGCATGTGTTATCGTTATCCTTTTGCATTTATTTGAAGGAGCTTTCGTTTAGCATTTTGTTCCAGTCTTTTCGTGCAGTCTCGTGTGTATCAAACCATATTTCGTCAAGGTAGACAAATTGGTCGATTTTGTTCTCTATATTGTAGCTGTTAAATAAATATGAAGCCATTCCCGCAAACGTTGAGATTACATTATAATTTGCCGTTTATTAATTCTTTGATATACAAAACCCATTTCAATTAATATTCTTCTTAGGCTTGAAATCCTTCAAGAGATGTCTGTTTCATCATTGGTCAGTTTTTTAAAGGAAACCAGAGTAGGTAATGATTGCTCTTCATACATTGATAAATGTTTCTTCTTAATAAATCCCAGTCAGATTCATCAACCATAATCACATCAACTTTTTCGGTGAACCCTAGATTGCCAAAGCAGATATATCAGCTAAAGTATCGCTTGAATTGAAATTTCTATAATTTATTTCAGAAAGGTATAGAGTAATAAAACGTCATTAGGTATGCAAAGGGAGCACAGAGTGACCCAACGAATATTTAAGCCACTTTCATAGTTTGGCATTGATTTCATTGTAAAATTCTTTCTTTTTATCAAGTACAGGTAGTACCACCCGGGTTGGGGTCAATATATGGGATTAGCCTATTGTTATCCATTCACAAACACTGAAAATAGTGTGCCAAAGGCGTGCCGGTAGGATACTCGTAAAAAGGAAAGAATTTTACTTTAACCGAATAAAAATTAGGCATTATGTACATAGTATTAGGTACACTTATTTTTTAATGAACATTATACAGAAATTAAATTATAAAAAATCATAATATTCTTCGTCATCTGAAATTTTAATATTACAAACAATACTATTTCAAGACCTACGCCTATGGCCGACACCGAAATTGGGCCGAACTGGACGGAATTCCCCATTTTATTACTCTATACCTTTCTGAAATAGACTATAGCCAGCAAAAATTCGAAAACATTTTTTATTACTTTATCATCAGAATGTGAATGTTTATTGTGAAAGTGTGATTACAAGATTTTTCATTATACCTTACTGAAAACCCTATCTTAACATGTCTATTTAGGGTACCGAAAATGACCTTTTCCTGTGCGCTAAAATGCGTTATTGTTTATTTCCCTTAGCAACACTAAACAACAATTGTATTATTATGACAGCAGATGTCAGTGTTTTGAATTATAGTATAGTATAGTAAATACTTACTAGTTTTTGTTTTCAGAAAGGTATAATGAAAAGTATCGATCACTACACATCCATAAATGCTCTTCCCGTGCTTGCAGCCTATTTTCTGGACTCGTAATGAAATATACTATCACTCTACGATAAACCAAACACTACCGTCTACTCTTTGGAAAACTAAAACTAATGTTACTTAACAGGTATAAAATTTATAGATATTAAAAAGGATTAACAGCGACCCTATAATGTGTGTGATATTATTTTTTATTTTTATTGCAGTCAAAAGCCAAGCCAGCAAATATTCATTACTGTGGGTACCGTCACATATGAGAATACCTACAACGAAATGAAGATGTTGACCATCTGTCAATGCACCTATACTCGAAAAATGTCCACATATAGACCACAAACCTGCGATCAAAAGGTTTCTGGGAAACTTGAAGGTTATCAAAATTCCAATGTCCATAAAGAGTTAACTAGTTTTTTTGATAAGAATTTTCGATTTGATCACAAATAATAATATTTATTTTCTGATATACCCTTGAAAATTTCGATACTTGCTGGTTTGATGGCAAAATTTTTTATGAAGAATAACTTTTTTCCTTAAAATTAATAATAAAAAAGTCTCCCATATCCTGCGAATTTAAGTGAACACAAGGTATACAGTAAATCAACGTTAAATGAAATAACTAAAATTATCTCTATCTCTTTATTATATTTTAATAGAAATGGACATTAATAGTTTTTGGTGTAATATTTTTTGTACATTTTCCATTTGTTTTCATTAAAAATGTAAAATGTTTATTTAGATCGCAACAAATATCTCAATTATTTCATCACCTATCTATTCGAACGTAGGTAGATATTTTGATCCATGTTGTATACGATAAGAATCCAGCCGAAAAATTCTTAAAAGTATTTGTAAATTCTACCATGAATAACCTATACAAAATCAATGAGATTCTTAGATAAAAAGTTTCCTATCCGATCTGTGAAAAGGTACCTACATTATATTAGGTATATAATCTTACATACGAGATCTTTTTATGGATTAAAATGGGCTTCTACCTAGACTTCCTAAGCATCCGTAACTTACAGAGGTTATGAAAAATTATAGGCCAGTCAAATTTTCAAAAAATCGTCCTAAAAATAATGTATTCGCTAAAACCAACATTGTTATTAATATTATTCCAATCTATTGTGGCTCCACCAAAAAAATTCAGCTTCTTAACAAAGCTGATTAGTTTAGTCAGTGGATGATATTTCAAAGACCGGTTTCGGCGTATTTGCGCCTCATCAGTACAAGGTATATTTTCTCCGTCCGAGAACTCTGTGAGTTGGAGGTGACGATGTCGCTGTTATCACAACTTTAACATTTCCTTTACTGGAGAATATGTATTGATTGTGATTTCAGCATCGTCTTTAGTCCGGGATTAGCTATTACTAAATATGAGAATTTTACAGGAAACTGTAATAATCTATTCAAAGTATATACTCGGCTGTTTCATAATCTACCAGACAAAGACAATCCAATTCTTAGGTACTATATTGTGATTCAGATGACAGTTAGTAGCCTGTTAGACAACGCATTCTATAAAACACTTGTTTGGTAATATTCTTCGAATTATGTATGAAGGCATTCGAATGGATCCTGGTAAATTTTGACAGAAGCCTCAAAATCTTTTTTATGTCCAGGTGTGTGTTTGTTTGTCAAAACTTACTAATATGCCAATTGCAGGTTCTGGTCCGTTAAATCCATCTGCGGCACCCTGCAATGGAGTCTTTCTATTCGTTACCATCCATACCAGAAAGCTCAGGGTTCCAAACCTGAGGCAATTTGTTTAGTCTTCCTATTGAGTGAAGTTTGATGCTCTGACTTTACCTGGTAGGAAATAAGTGCCTTTGAAGCCGCTTGGCTGTCCGAAAAAAAAATTTATTTAGAGTCTGTAAGTAAAATTCAACTTTGGTCAAGCTCCTACACAACTCTCGCTTTCTTCCTTTTATTAAAAACTACCAATGTCAAAAATATTGAATTTGTAATAAACAAAAAAAACTTGAAGTAGTCAATATTATCTTATTTCTGTATATATATTACCTTGACTTAGACTAATTTTTGTTTTTTTGCTATATTTGGTTTGACAGAAAAAAGTAATAACCCTATGACATTTGTTACAAAAATAATAAATATAAGTGCTAAAAAGTTTTATTTTCATATTAACAAATAGCAAACATCAAATATTTTTTACTCAAATCCATCACTGTTGTCATCTTCATCAATGTCAACACTGGTGGTGGCTTCGGTGATTGTAAAGGATTGATAAAATGGAACACTTTCTGTTTTTTTTTAAAAAGGTGGCTAGAATGATGTTTGTTTTTAGCTTATCAGCACTGATGGGAGGCATTTTGTCATAATGTTTCCAAACAAAGTTTTCCAATTTTCTCTTATTTCTAACTGCACACCGCTATATGTATTTCGAGTTTTGACGTACTGTGAATCAGCAGACACTTCAATAAATCTGGCTATTCTCAAAGAGAAACTTGGCCTTGGGATTTTTAGGAAATAAGGGGAGCATGCTTGACTCATCTCATCTTGTCTCATTTTATAACAACGTCAAATGGAGATGGTTTTTCTCGCGCCTCCATTATTAAGATATCCCAATCTTCTGGAACTTCCGGACTGTTGGTTCTTTTTTTCTTTTCCACTAAAGCAAAATCCTGATCATTGGGCAGGAAGGAGTGGTCTCTAATAGGAAACATGTGTGTTATTTTTTTAAATAATTTTAACACATGAACTAGTACATATTGAAAATATACCATCACGTTATTCTTATTTTCACCAGAACATCACTTAGTATAACCAAATGATCATGTACTATAGTCTTGTTCTTTAAGTAATGGAGGAGCATGGATGTAACATCATTAGCACCTTTTTTTGCAACATCTTCCGTGTAAACATACATACTAGCTGAGTCAACTACAATATCATGAATGCCAAAAACGTAATACCATAGTTGACTTTTAAAAAAGACGTCACTGGTTCATATGCGTGGCAATGGAAGATTCTGCTCGAAGTCGAATGATATGGCCATGCATCTTCCTGCTCTGGTTTCTCCTTTGTAATATCTCTTCAACTGTGTAAATTTTTCGGTTTTTCGCAAATGAAGATCTTTTTCAATCATCAGTTGAATTTTGCAAGCTTCAGTAGGTTCTATCTTTAATGTCAGTTCGTCACACTTAGCACAAGTATCAGTTCTTGGAACACCTAACGAAATGTTGAACTCGTTTTTAAAAATATTATGATATACAAGATAAGAAACATTAACTCTTATTTCATTTAAAAACATTTTGCACATTTTTCTAACGCTAAGTTCCTCCTTTATTAGGATTATCGCACCGTGAGTAATGAGATTGTCTCCGTATAAAGGATCTTATGTGCAGCCGTATTAAGTTTAATACCGCTTCTGGTGTTTTTGAAGGCCTGTTATCATGCTTGCCACGACCATCACAAGGAGGCAATCCAGATGATTTAATGGAATCCTGAATCTGTCGAAGTCGGCCTCTACTTATGCCGAAGATACTTAAGAATGCCGTGTGACATACTTTTTCTTCTTTTTGGTTAAGTCTTATTTTATAATAAAACGCAACCGAATGGTCAAAGTTGGGGCCGCCGTCATCATTGTCACCATTGAAGTTACGTCTAAGTCGTCTCTGTTTTACATTTTTGAATGAAATAAAACCGGCCAAATAGCTATCCTGTTCATTTTTTCAAGGAAAGGAATTAAATGTTGTCATTAAACAGCTCCTACGCTTTCGAAACACTTATAGCGTTTAGATCTGGAACAAAAAGAAAAACCGTGCTACGAACTAAATTTACTATTTTAACTAAAACTATTCCCACTGTAAGTTCTAAAACGAATCCTATCAAAATGGTGACCGGCAAGCTGCATCCCAAAAAGTAAAATTTTACCTGAACGAAAAAAGGCAACCGTCGAATTGCATCCGTAATCCAAAAAGGTCTGTTCATTAATAATCGCCTATCATGATCAAAGGCTGGTCAAATTTTACAGCAATGTAACCTAACCTACATAATTGAATGTTTAAATTAAATTAATATATTATTCACTATATTGTTATAAAACTGTATTAGACGCAGTTTCGGAAATAAAATTTAGTATCAATTACGATATCAGAATAAACATGACAACAATGCCCGCTTTTATTTAATTATCTACCAGTTTTAGACACAATATTAAATTTGTTGACGGGATGCAACTCAGCGGTTGTACAGATGCAAGTCAGCGGTCAAAAGTTTGGCCTGCTCAAATGGGATGCAACTCACCGGTCCCGATCAAAATGATAGCCCACAAAAAATAAAAACACATAATTCTTATTATGTGCAAGAACTTACCTACAATCGGGCCCTGTAGCTCGTGCTGGTTTAGAAATACCCTTGTGATTGATATGTGCATCTCCAAAAATTTTCAACTTTTTTTTAACATCACTTTTTCTGCTTTTTCTTTTAGTAGGCCAAGCAACATTTGAATCGGGATCTCTCAAAATATTTGATGACATGTTTAAATACTAATATGCAATGCAAAAAATTTATAAAACAGTAACAAATCTCAGTAAAGGCCCAAAGACGTCGACCAAACGTGAAATGTACAAATAAACTAACACTGAATTATAGAATTATTAGAAAATACTACCATGGTCAACCGACCTTGGTTATTTTTGATATTTCTCACTGTGACGAAGGCTGTTTTTGCTATAATGCTGTATCTTTAAACCACTAGAAATTGCTGACATCGGTAGTTTATATCCAATCAAAATTTATGTATACATGCTTAGCTGGCGCCAAAAATTAAAGTTTCCTGAAAATATGACATTGGCTGTTTTTGATAAAAATCCCTCAATTGTTATGAATATTTTGGGTGTGCGCAGTATAAAATAAGTGTTCCAGATAGGAAGAGCTATGAGCAAATTAAATTTGTTTGGTGTTTCCTGTAACTTGTTCAAAACCGAGTTTGTTATTAGTTCTCTTAGTTCCGTAATAAATAGAGAACTTTTAATTTCACGCGTTCTTATTTCAAACGGTTCTTCTTTTTGTACTTTTCAGTAACTTTGCTTTTTGGTTAAATCATATTTGTTTAATTTTACGTAGATTATTATTACTGATTTTTTATTGAGAGTGAATCTGAAGATGAAATTTCGGATTTTTTCGGAGTTTTCATAATTTAAAGCGGAAGCACATTATTCTGGTGACGCATGCGTATCAGATAATGTTAATAACATGTTTGAAACTCACTTCAAAAACAAACCTATTGTCATCCCCCTGTATTACTTCCTTTCTCTTCATTTCTTCCGCTGAGTTTTTTAAATCGATTATAGGTATAATGCCATCCTTGCTATGACCTTTATCTGTTTTATCTACTACGATTATGAAACATCCTTTAAAATTGACTAAATTTTTATTTTTATAGGTATATAAAAAAGGGTCCTGAAAACATGTTATTTATGGTTGGAATACTGTTATCACCCTGTCTAAAAGATTAACGGACTAGTGTTGCTGCAACTGAAATAACGGTGATTTATAATATATTACGGTACGATCTACGTTATGTCATTATATTTGAGAGCGATGCCAATAAAGCCAAACATGATAGCGTAGATAAAATATGTAGGTGGAAATAATGTAGAGCATTGCAATAGATAGTTATTTATTTCAAATAGGTACTACTTTGTTTTAGATATTTAACAAGATAAAAACTCCATATTTTTATTTATATAAATAGTTTTTCTTCTTTGTGAAGGGTACATACTGGAGAATTGTACAGTATTCTATAAGCTTTTAAGCAAATCAACCATACCAATAAAAAAGTTGCCATTTGGGCTAGCTCTCTATCGACCATCCTATCTAGCGTTGCCAGGCGTCCGGATAAAGCCGGATATAGTTAGGCTTTTTGATTGCATGTCTGGCCAAAATAAACGGTGTCCGGCTTTTGTTAGGCTTTTTACCATTGGCGGCTCGTGGTTAATTTGATTAGGGGGTCATAGGTGATGTGACCAAAATCTTAAAATACGGAACGCCACTGACCGGCCCCCCTGAAGCCTATCCGGCGGAAATTTTTCGAAAAACCACTCCCAATTTCTTCCCAGAAGTCGTTAAAATCGTTAAAAAAGCAAAATTTGTGGAGTTCCTTTCCAAAGCCCCAGAGGCAAAAAATGTTTTTGGGCCACGCTTGTTTTATATAAAAATATTGCTCTCTTAAAAAACATTTCTATACATATTAAATATGACAAACTTGAATTAAATGATAATTAGTCTAAATATTTTTAAAATTTAAGTGAAGCCTTCGATCTTTTGTATTAGCAATAACTTATTACGACAAAACACATCTCATTATTTCGCTTCAAATGCTCTCCTTTAAACCAAAATATAGCGCGGCATGCCAACCCCTCTCCTCATCTCTTTTCTAAGCGTGTAATAATCAGCCGACGTAAGTCGATTCATCGTCGATATTGAGCCGGGCTTTTGACCCAGCACATGTAAACTTCGGGCGTATTTCTCTCACGCCGCGAAGATCATCAGCGCTCGGCAAATTCCGTTCCCATATAACACCTTGAGGTCAACAGTGGACTCCAGCCCGCTTTCCAATTTTGGTTTTCGCCGAGTACTTGATGCTTGATGCGGAATAACTTTTACACCTAATGGAGGAGCCGCCACTGCTTCTTAAATTTCGTAAACGAGCGAGCGCCGAGGGTGGACGAGCGCAGGCGAGTCGACTGTCGGTCGCTCTCTCCCGAATAATAACAAAGAGAACGTTGATTTCAAGAAGGTATTAGCACACAAGAAATGGGTAGCCTATTTTAAATCGATGAGTAGTCAAGATTGCTTTTCAGAATTCTTAACCATTTGTCAGTATTACTTTGCGATCCCAGGTCATAACCACCGTACACTAACTAACGACAAGTAAATTCATTTCGTCGATTCAGCGGTTACCGAAAATTTCCTTACCCCGCCTATCGTCTGCTGAGTTCTGGTGAGTTTAAATCGGGAAAGTGTTGAGTACAGGGGTAGCGCGGCGATAACGGGGAGTACGGCGCCAGAGAGACGAAGTACCATAAATTTCAAACGTTCCGACGCAAGTGAATTTACTTGTCGTTAGTTAGTGTACGGTGTCATAACGCAAACGTTGAAAGAGTTTTTTCCTGGATAGCTCAGCAATGGTCAAAAGAACGCAACAGATTACATGTTGACACTGTAGCTAAAATGTTGGTTGTAGAATTTAATTTAAAACATTTGATGTGTAAGAATTTTTACAACTGCATTTTGAAAGAAACTGATCTTTTAAAGCAGGTTTCTGCAAACCAAAAGTGTGATTAATTATTTTTATTGTTTAACTTGAAAAGAAGAAGTTTTGTTTTGTTTCTCTTGGGGGGTCGAGTTTGTTTTTAAAGGGGGTCGCAGTCTGTTGAAAACTACATATAGGTAGGTACAAAAGATTCGTATATTAAAGGAATGAATTTTAGTGTGAGTGAGATAAGATTGTTGTGGTATGTACTAGTGATGAGAGATATTTCACGAACTGTTACTCTTTCACGGATACGAAAATATTGAAATTTTTTCGAATTTTGACGTTTTTTCTGTAAAAAACACTTTTTTGGGGGGATGGAAAAAGACATTATTGCGATTTCCGGCCAAAGTTGAGTTCCTAGAAAAAAAACTTGAATATAAAAGTTGTAGATCTTGGGAAAATCTACAACTTTTTCTTCAATGTTTTTTTCACATAACCTCAAAATTATCTCGAAAAACGCAAAAAACTGCATTTTTCTATTTTTTTTTTAGTTTCGTCAAAAAACGTTCGATTTTGATGAAAATTTGGTAGAAGGTAGTTTTCATAGTCACAAACCATGAAAAAAATTTCAAATTAAAATATTGGAAATTTTTCGAGTTATAACGTTTTTTCGGGGGTAATATCCCTAGTGCATTTAATTTTTCCGGAAAAATTCGGAAAAACGAGTTTCTAAGTAATTTGTTTTAACAAATAGCATGAGCGAGAGTGGTTTTAAAAATCCGAATCGAAGACGAGGATTTTTCCACAGAAAAAATTAGATGCACGACATTTTATTTTAATACAACTTTTTTTTTATTAAAATAATAAGAACAATAATTAATAAGAACAATATAACTTTCAAGGTAGGTAAGGTAATTACTTCAAACTCATTTTAAATTACAATTAATATAAAAATTACAATTATTGTAGGTTACAGGAGTATTGTTAGCCATATCGGTTAAATTGTTTTTAATTATGTTTGTAGTAGCACTATTCTCTATGTTGCTGTAAGGAGTGTCAAACGATTGATGGTGTTGACTCGAAGAAGTGTCTATTTTCTGTCTTTTCAAGGGAGCTTCGAAGCTTGTAGATGGTACATTATTTTGGACGGTTCTTAAGGCAGTGATGTGTGAGTTTTCTGAGTATTTAGTGGAACACTATTTTCAACAGCCGCATTAATTTTACTTTCGGAAACATTTCCAAACCGATTCATTTTGAGTTTCAGTTGAAAAATTAATAAATTCGTAAGCGTTGTTTGTGATCTTTGTTGTTGGTAACGATACATAGCAACACAGCATAGAAACCATCAAGTTTGTTTTTACAAGGCAACTTGTCAAACATGAAATTTTTTCGATTTTTTTTTCCGGAAAAACTGCTGACAGCTAAGTTGACAGTTGTTAAGTAATTTTTCCACTTAAAATTTATATTTGACATACCAATTCTTGATAGCGATTGGTCAAAATTAATAGGAAGGAAATAATCGGTAAAAAACACTTTTTTGGGGGGATGGAAAAAGACATTATTGCGATTTCCGGCCACAGTTGAGATTCTAGAAAAAAAAGTTGATGATAAAAGTTGTAGATCTTGGAAAAATCTACAACTTTTTCATTAGTGACTTTTTTACATAACCTCAAAATTAGCACGAAAAACGCAAAAAACTGCATTTTTTGTTTTTTATTTTTAGTTTCGTCAAAAATAATTCAATTTTAATGAAAATTTGGTAGAAGGTAGATTTCACAGTCACAAACCATGAAAAAAAATTTCAAATAAATATATTGGAAATTTTTCGAGTTACAACGTTTTTTCAGTAAAAAACACTTTTTGTGGGTGGTGGAAAAAGACATTATTGCGATTTCCTTCATCGCTCTCATTTGACTAAAATTTGTCAACAAGATCGAATTTTGTTTTATTCATTATCATAGGACTATAAAAAGACTGTGCAAATAGCAAATAGATAATCTTTCGAAATAAAAAAAGGAGCAATTTTTCCTATCGTATATTAAAAACCGAATATCAAAAATGTCATGATCACGTCACGTTTTTAAAATAACTGATATTAAAAAATCTCGATATCATTTCACAACGTGATTAAAAAATCAGGATATCGCTCATCACTAGTATGTACCTACTTGCTTCCCTGGCTTATACTACTTCCCTAAAAATTAAGCTCGGCCTCGCCAGGGTTGCCAGTTCGATTTTTATTTCATCCGTAAATACCTTGTCAAAAATTCAGTAGACTTATTTTATCCTATACAAATTTAAGGATAATGAAATAAATCTGTGACGTCAAAAAAATTTGTATTTTTATACAAAAAAAATTAATCTATTTCCAACAAAATAGTGACGGGGTCGCAAGACTTTTTACTTAACTTTTTGGCTTTTTCATGGGTCGTGACATAAAAATGGTTGAGAAACGATGGGTTAGACATTTCTCTCAAAGCTGCCTGTGCAAACTAACTATGAAAAAAATCCTTGTTCATTCATTGTATCTGGTACCTTTTACAAAATATGTAAAAAATATATGCAAATCCGTCAAAATGTTCAAGATGAAAATATTTTCCAATTTTATCTAAAATATGAAAAAGGTAAATGTTGCTGATAAGTAAGAGGCATAAAAAAAATTGGCAATAGTCCTAAGAAAATAGCTACATATTTAAAACTTCCAAATCCATTGACACTGAAAAGACACGGTGGGTAGAAGTCAACGAATGTGTCTGAAAGTTATCTGAACAACTCCATGTTAAATAAAAATATAACAGTGAATACAATTTTAACGTCTATTGAGGACAAGAGAAATGATACTTCAAAAATTGTACCATCTGCATCAGAACCAATAAATCCAGTGACATCTGACTCAAACAACATTTCTGAGTCAGTACCGTCAACTTCTAATATAGTTGTACAAACATCTGGACTCCCTATTGTTATTAAAAATGGTAAAAAATTTTCGTTAAATATAAAGTCCAATTTTTAAAAAATATTATAAACTGTTTTCATTAAATTTATAATTTGCCTAATTAAAAAGTAGAAAAAGTACAGTACAATATACGAGTTGCAATGCGTTTTTCATGCAATTCCATTAATATATTTATTTAAGGCAGCTTGACATGGAGCAATACAATTTGCAAGAAATTTCAGCAAGTTCTTGCAAGGTCAGTATATTGCAAATGATGAATCTTGCATGCTGTTTGACATCATGCAATTCTCTTGTCACTGCAACATTGCTGCCAACCCAACCAAGAGTAGAAAGAAAATAGAGATATCAACCTAAAAAAATAATTTTTTATTCAAACATAATATATAAAGTTATTTTATTATTATTTAAAATGAAAATAGCGAAAGTGAGAAAAGCTCAGAGAACAAAACCTAGTGCATCACTGGCGATTATCAAATCACAAATGACAAACCTCAGTCACCACAATCAGCAATCAGCTGATAGGTATCATTTGATTGGAAACAGTTAGTTGGTTGGTAACACAAAAGTAACTAGATTTCTCCCTAGAATTTGGTCTTGCGCATCGGTAACGTTCCAAGTGATACAGATTGCAGATATCAAAAATTAATTTAGAATTTAGAAAATATGATTTTAATAGTTGATCGCAGACGTTGGACGCAACTTTAGTAAAATCCAGAAACGGTAAAGTGTTAACTGTTTTATACTATTTGTCCAACACAAAAAAAACAGATTTCTCCCTAAAATTGCAGGCAATAGAAATGGCACCAAACCGATAAAATTGCAATTGCATCGAATTACAAAAATTTGTCAGCTGGGTCTCAACTGCGCATGCTTTCGATCAAGAAATCTTGCGTCTTGCATTGCAGGTTGTATTTCACCCTGTCAACTCTTGTTATGGAATATATTATTAAATGTGAATTTAAAGAGAGTATATGCAACTAGTTTCGGTAATTACCATCATCAGGCTGTAAAAGAAAAAAGTGAGGTATTAAATCTGGAGATCCCACTATATTAAAATAAAAAAATTTATTGTAAAAAACAATTTGAAGCTTTAATTTGAATTAACAAAGATTAATTAATTATTGAATAATAGATTCTATATTTTATAAAGAGAATTATATTATGTTATTAAATATGCAAAAGTGAGATATATGGAGAAAAAGTGTTTTAATTAATATAAAATTATGAATAAATTGTTAAATGGAACCTATAAAATCATAAAAATGTAGATTAATTATTAAAAAAAAAATAAATTACCTAGAATGAAGCTGGTACAATTGCAAGAAGTGTGTAAATTAATTCCCCATGGGATCAAAAATCAATTAAAGCATAATTTGTAACATTTATTAATTAAAGGTTAAAATTTAATGATGAAGAGGGGTTGTGAAATTTTTTTAATTATTTTAATAATTAGATATAGGTACTAGAGAACTAGAAATAAAAATAAAATAATTTTTTTGAAAAATTAGAAGGGCATTTTCTCATCAAAATTGGAGAAAATAATAAACTTTTTTATATAAAATTGAATCAATTATTCAATAATTAATTAATTTCATTATGTAAATATTTGAATAGTTTGTAATAATTGTGATACCCTACAAGTGGCCATAGTTACCGAGCAGTAAATTGTAAATTAAAAAAAAGAAAATTTATAGTTTATTCATAAATACGGTTGAACAATAAATCAATCAATTTGCCAAATTCCATAAGCGTACTTAATATTAGTTTAAGAATGAATCGTTCCGATTTAAAATGTGTACAATTCAGATTTATTCAAAACATTTCTTCCATTCTCAGCCCACGTCACTAACTACCGTAATGTCTTAATTTCTTTGACAATAGAAAAAACCCTAAACTCGTCCTGATGCGGGGTGAAGGTACCTGCCCAACACAGAAATAGAAAAAAATTAATGTTCACGATAATATTTTATAAAAACAAATATTTCCCTGGTCCATTAATGTAGCTAAAATTTCCGTTACATTCAAACATGATATAATAATTTTTATTTTTTTGTCACTGTCTCCTTAAATATCTGTTAATTATTATGGGTCATACTAAAAATTTTACCATTATAGTTTCATATTTTATACTTAATTATGCTCCAGGTTTCAACTGTTGCTTGTTTTAAGTATAGTATAAGACAGTTTAAGATAAATAAACCACAAATTATATTTTCTTATTGCTTTAGGGGTCACCTTGAACTGAGTCTTTACTTATGGCACGTTCGATAAATGCGCTGATGGTGTATGTATTACAAAATTAATATACGTCAAAACAACCATTACACATTACGGACGTTTGTCACATTTATTGGTTCTAGTTACTTTTATCTACTTTTGAAGTTTTTATTTATTCGACATCGACAAAAACTGTTTCGGTTGAAGTTCTTGGTTTGTGTGAAATGTGAAAATATGCAATCTAAGAAGAATGCTAAGAGTGAAAATTTTAATATTCATTCATTCATTCATTCATATATTTGGGTTGTGCTCATCAGCCCAGGCACTTGAACTGAATCTTTGTACCATTTCCCATGTTATCTACTTCCATTCCAGAAGCTTCGTGTCTTCTATAAAGGCCACTAGTTTGACTAGAGGGATTTTCAGTAGTTCTGATGGTTGTATAAATTCCTCTCCAAAGTGCTTCCGTCTAAGTTCTTGTAAGTCCTCACAGAAGCAGAGTATGTGGGTAGGTGTTTCATCATCAAGTTCACATTTTCTGCACATAGGTTCACTAACTTTGCCCATATTGTACAGATGTTTCCTCAAGGTGCAGTGTCCAGTCACCAGGTCGGTAAATGTCTTCAAATGTCTCTTACCCAGTTTCAGTAGCCTGGTTGAGAGTTCCTTGTCTACCTTGTTCAGTAAACTCTTTGTATGAAGGTGCCCTTGTGTCACCCTCCATTTGAATTGGTGTTCCCCATCTAGCCAGTTCCCGATTTCCCCTCTTATGCAATCTTTTGTGATTCCACAAAACGGTTCCGGACCTATGAAGTCTCCTTTAGAGCCTTCTTTAGCTAACTGGTCCACCATTTCATTACCTGCAATCCCCTCATGTGCCGGCACCCATATTACAGACACTTTGTTGTCTCTTGCCAGCCTGTTGAGGGATTCTTTGCAGTTTTTCACCAGTCTAGACTTAGTTGTTGGATTACTGATAGCCTTAAGCAGAGCCTGGCTGTCAGTGAGTATTTCAATTTTTTGTCCGGTATATCCTCTTCTGATGTTTTCATCAATACAGGCTATAGCGGCTATCGTCACTGCTTGAAACACAGTCGTATATCGACCAAGGCTAAAGAACATTCTTTTTCTAGGTCCTTTTATACCAGCCCCAGTGCCATGGTTTGTTTTGGAGCCATCGGTGAACCAGATGATTTCTCCAGAATTACCTGGGTGCATCACCTGTTCCCTAGATGGGATGATGATATTCACTCGCTCAGTGAATATATTCTCTGGTGTCATGCTATCAAAACTCATGTGAAATATGGGTTCGTCTAGTAATGTCCCAGTTGTATCAGTGTGTCGTTCTCGAACATTGTTCGGGGACCATAAGTCTCCCGATTTCAGCCTAAGAATTGCCATCATTGCCTCCGCCCTTATAAAAAGTTCTAGAGGAGGAAGTCCAATAAGGGCTTCCATTGATGCCGTCCCCGTGCTGTTCATTGCCCCGGTAATACCAAGAAGAGCTTGTCTTTGGATTGCAGTTAACATATTAACTGCAGAGGTCACTTCTGTCCTCCTCCACCTGACTATTGTTCCATAAGTGATCGTTGGCCTTATCACAGTTGTGTAGAGCCAGTGAACCACCTCAGGTCGTATTCCCCAGGTTTTGCCCATAACTCTTCTGCATTGCCAGAAAAGCCCAGTCGCCCTGGTAGTAATTTTTTCCAGGTGTGCCTTCCAATTCAGTTTGGAATCAAGGGTCACTCCCAGATATTTGACTTCTTTGGATATTTCTAGTTCTTCTCCGAACAACAGTACTCTACCCTGCGGGAGAACTCTTCTATTCGTGAAAGCAACTAGTTTGGTTTTTTTTGGATTAACTGAAAGGTCCTCTGTAAGGCACCATTCCTCCACAATTCGCAGTGCTTCCTGTAGGACATTCATAACCACCTCCGGGGATTTCCCATTGGTGACAATCACTATGTCGTCCGCAAAACCCTGCGTCCATATGCCTTGATCATTCAACCTACAGATCAAGTCATCCACAACTAGGTTCCACAAAAGTGGTGAAAGTACTCCACCTTGAGGACATCCTTTAGTTGTCCTAACGGTGTATGTTTTATCATGCATATGTGCTGTTATTCTCCTATGCTCAAGCATGGATCCTATCCATTTGCATGTGGTACTGTTAATCCCTCTGTTTTTAAGGGATCTGTTAATTGATGACATCGATGTGTTGTCAAAAGCACCTTCGATGTCTAGAAATGCTGCAAGGGCTACTTCCTTATGATTCAGGCTCCTTTCGAGACCTGAGACCAAATTATGCAGGGCAGCTTCACCTGATTTCCCTGCTTGATAAGCCCATTGTAGTCTATGTAGAGGGATGCTCTTAAGCGCTCCTTCTTGTAAATACATATGTAATACTTTTTCCATAGTTTTCACCATGAATGATGTCAGACTGATTGGTCGGTAGGATTTAGCCTGGGTGTACGTTTCTTTTCCTGGTTTAGGAATAAACACCACCTTAGACTCTCTCCATGCAATTGGTATATACCCTAGAGCATGGCTGCTTCGAAGTATCAGAGCTAAAGGACCCATTATGATGTCTACTCCCTCTTACAGAAGCTTGGGGAATATGCCATCCGGTCCTGGAGTTTTGTAGGGGTCAAATGAGTTTACAGCCCATCTGATAAGATAGGGTCTGAATATCTTATTCGTGAGTTCCCAGTCCTCTTTGGCTTCCTTTGTTTTGGCAAACGGCCTGTTGTCATAGCTTGATTCTATCTTCACCGAACCTGGAAAGTGCACACTGAGGAGATGCTCTAGAGCCTCTGCCTCAGTATTTGAAAACTCTCCGCTCGGTAACTGAATAGAACCAAGTTTTAGTACGATCAGTTCCCATTATCAGTCCCATTCCCCTAATATTAAGCCCCAGTATCTTACCTTTGTTTATCCAAGGTTCTTGAATTAGAACGATGTCTATGTTTTCAGCCACCACTCTTTGTTGTAGGACAGCGGTGGCTGTCTTTTTGTGCTGCAAGTTAACTTGTAGCACCTTGAAGGTCCTTTGAGGTTGATGGTACAGGTTCTCAATCAGTCCCTGTTTCCTCCTCGGTCGAGTTTTCCAGGGTTTTAAAGCTGGCCCGCTGGAATAGATAGTCACCATTGAGCCCGCACCAGTCCTTTCATGGACTCCTCGTCAATCCGGAGACTCACATGCAGTCCCCTGTCGGATGACTTGGAGCCGAGGATCATCCAGCGATCAACCTTCAGCCCTGGATTCTGTTTCTCGAGCCTCCTCAACCCCACTTTCAGATCCTCTTTCTTAGTCTCAGGAAGTAGGGCGACGACTCGTTGCTGCTTTGGAAGTTCGTCACTCTTGATGAGCTTCCAGTTGGTTTTCTGTGACAAATAGTCCCTCGTTATAATGAAGCCCGTAGTAGCCGTCCATGTATGGACTGGCTTCAAACCTAGGCGCCTTCTGCAAAAAATTTTAATTATTATATTATTTATTTTAATATATTTTTAAATAATTTGAAAACACGAAAAGATAAAAAATGCTGCTTGTCAGCTATTTATAACGTCATTTTAAAAATTTAAAATATTGTAGGTATACTAAAATGTCAAAAATCGAATTGTGGTCGATTCAGTTCTTTTCTATGTTCAGATTAAAGGATGCAAAATTCATGAAATTGAATATACAAAGGCAGATTGATGGTTATTATTTCTGAAATCAGCTCTTACATTATATTACATTGTATAGTTTGGTAAGTCTATCTGAAGCTACGGGGAATCGGTAAGGGGGGAGGAAACATGGCCGATATCTGTCACCAATAGCGTACGGTACCTATTTTATAAAAGTATTAAAAATAATTATATATAGAAACTGATTTATGCTTTGCTTTAAAGGTAAGGTATTTTTCAAAACAAATAATGTTAAAAATCGTACTTGAATTCAATATGGATACTAAATAATAAGATACCAAGTAAAACTGAAAATACGAAGCTAAATATACTGACAATATAAACGCCACTGGATAATCAATGTCAATCAATTGTCGAAGTGAGAGGGAAGAACACACGCAAGCGCTTGCCAATAGGAAGTCAGGTGGTTACTTAGCAACGGTGGTTTGATAAATATTCACCAATTGTGTTAGTAGGAGGGCGTGGTTATTATGATTTTCGCACGACGTTGCCAGCTTGAAGAAAACCCATAACATATTTGGAAAAGTGTTCATCTTTTAATATTCAGAAATTGAAAAAGTAATGTTAATAGACAAAATCCAATGAAACAAGCACATTAAAGAACTAGCGTTTAATCATTATTGACATATTGTTAATAATAAAAAGTCCATTTTCTAATTATTATCAATACATACTTAGCACTTTAGGTTTTTCATAGTTAAACGTGGCAATATCTAATGTTTTCGACCGCATTCCTTTCACAGCTTCAGTTATGTTTGCCAAACTTTATACGTACACCTACTCGTTCGTGTTCCTGATGCCTTGCCTGGCTACGCCTATCTCGCCTATTTCCTGATGCGAGCCTGATGCCTGCACGCCCACTTCAGTCACCCCATCTCACTATCACATCACATTATGGCCTCATGTGGACATTTCGTACATCAAATCCCACTTCTGATATATAAGCTGAATATTCTGAACATTGAAAAAGCGAAACCATCGGGACTCGAACCCGGAACCCTCGGCTAGAAAGCCCTTACGTAACCCTCTGCGCTACGGACGGTTCCTACCTATCAATGTTCTGTTCGATATTATATTAACCGCGACTACGTCTTACATTTGATGTAAAATGTAGAACATTAAAATTAAAAACCGACATGTTTCTGATTTTATTATAAATACTTTTCGTTTAGGGAATATCGAATTTATTCCATACTTCACAGACACTCTGTATATCTTATAAAACTATTTCTATCTTCACCCATTAAAAAAATTGCTCCATTTTAGAACTAAATACTAACAAAGTATTACGGTTTTTTATGTGCTTTCCCTTTATATGTATATTATATAATGAGATTATTATTTGGTAATGTTCATACTTTTGGTATTTTGTGAGTTACCCTGTACATATATGTCTGCTGGTTTTATTTAGAATTCAAAGAAAAAGCACAACCGTTTAGCACGAAATCTCGGCTGATATGTTGTTTCTTTTTCTACCTACGTTAGACTAGAATAGTGTTAGAAAGAAACCACGCATATCCGTTGAATTATGGTGAATTTGTCTTGACAAGTTGTTGGTCCTGACACGAACAAGTGACACATGTCTTGGCTGGTAGGCATAAATTTTGTTACGCGCTGTGGTCATTGCTAACTTACAGGGCCGTACCCTCATATTATTTTGGCTTATTTAAGTAAAAAAAAAGTGAATAACGAACATTTATTATATCTTTTGTAATCACTTCTAGAATGTTAGGAAAACTCATTGAACTAGGCAAGAACAACATTGTCAGCTCACTCTGACTTCCGGGACACACTGGAAAAGAATGAGATGAACTAGAAAAGAGAGGGGCTGGAAAATTGTTTTGGGGATCGGAGCCCTTTTTCGGTATCAGCATCAATGTAATATTGGAAGAAATAAGCAGCGCCAAAAAAAATTGTCTGGGCTGCTTAAGGATATAAAGTATAAGCTAAATATTCTGAAAATTGGAAAAACTAAACCATCGGTAACCCTAGGGATGGTTCCTACCCATCAATGTTCGGTATTATAAGCTACCATTAACCGCGACTGCGTCTTGCAAAAGAAAACCCCCTTTATATACTTAAACCTTTTATTATTTTAGCAATGCTGACCAACAATAACAAAATTACGCCGAATTAACAAATCTCAAAAAATTCTCCAGACCAAATCCGCTCAGTTAAGTATTTCCTATATCAATTAAAATAACTAATTTATCAAATCTAAGGAATAAAATGCTTGCATGTATTATACTTGTAATCAGTACTTCCTAGATTTAATTTCAGGTAATTTATGATTAGGTTAGGTTAGGTTTTTGAGAGTGGGTCTATAAGGCCCTCCACTGCGACTCGCAAGAGTCTATTGTGGCTCACACCTATTCAGATTTCACCAAACAAATTCAGCTTCTTAACAAAGCCAATTAGTTTATTTGGTGAATGATATTTCAGGTCCGAGGGCGAGAGAGAATCCCTGCCAAACATCAGATACCTGATTCCAGCCGCGGCAGGGCAGGCACAAATTATATGCTCTGCTGATTCATCATCTTCCAGACAAAGACGGCAGGTCGGATCTTCCGACAGTCCAAGTTTTAGCATATGATGATTCAGATGACAGTGGCCTGTTAAAAGACCTGTTAGACAACGTAGGTCATGCCTGCTATAGTCTAACATTTTTTTGGAGACATTCTTCGAAGGATGTATGAAAGCCTTTGAATGAACCAATCCTGGTAAATTATGCCAGAAGTCTAAAGCTCTTCTTGCCGTCCAGGTATTCAGTGTTTGTTTGGCAAAACTTATTGCGATGCCAATTATTGGTTCTGGTCCGATAGAAACACGTACGGCACCCTCCCTTGCAAGAGAGTCTGCCTTCTCGTTTCCTTCCATGCCAGAATGGCCAGGGATCCAGACCAGCAATACTTTATTGAGTTCTCCGATTAAGGAGAGTCTTCTTTGGTAGTCTAAAACCAATTTCGACGTTACACGGTGAGAGCTAAGTGCTTTCAAAGCCGCTTGGCTGTCCGAGAAAATTTTTATTGTTCTATGTACGAGATTGGCTTGCTCCAATCTCTCCACACATGAAACAATGGCGTAAATTTCCGCCTGGAATACGGTTGCATAGGATCCTAGAGAGGTTGAGATTTCTGTCCTAGGTCTGCGCCCGTATACACCTGCACCAGAGCCTGAAGGTGTTTTTGAACCGTCTGTGTACCAACAGCTGTCTGCTCTTAATAGTTCATCCTTACGGAGGACCCATTCATCTCTATTTGGAATTAGGACGGTATAAGGCAGGCCGTAGTTTACTGTTGGAGGCATTATGTCAGAGGTCATTCCCAGAATACTGTGACTTTCAGTGTCCACTAGCATTCTGCTTCGTTCTGTATAAGCCTGATTTGTGCATTTAGAAATATGCACAATTCTGTAAGTTGTCCATCTAGCCTCTCTTTCCAAAAATATATGGAGAGGAGGTAGGTCCAGAATTTATGATTGTCTAATATTTTAATAAATAGTTAAAAAAAACATTAGCCAGATATTAGACCCAAAACAAGCCGAAAACTATCGAAAGTGAAACAACATTCGTTGAAAAACAGTTATATAAATCCAATGTTAATGCTAAATTGGTTGGTTGTTCACCTTTGGAAGGGTTTTGAAATTCTACACCAAAAACAGAACACTTGGATTTTCGCGAATTCAAGTAACACACAAAGAAATTTTAGCGGGTGTACCATTACCAATCCCAATAGAAGACACGAGCAATGAATGAAAAAAGTAGACAATTTGTAGGTACTGGAGCCGCTTTTAAAGAATTTTGTAGTGTATTGAACTTTGGAAAAGTTTACATTTCTGGTAGATATAAATTGAAAAAGGATTATTCTTTCTAAAAGCCAATAGACAATTACAATTTCAATTTTGGGCATTGGTTTTAGATTTTAGCCGATCAACACTGGGAATCTTCACTTGCGCCTATTGTCGCGAAAATAATCTCATGCTGATTTTTTATTTATTAGCATCCACAATTGTCGGTTAAGTTCAGTCAAGATTTTAAAAATATGAATCAAAATCGTTTTAGCTCGTTATCTGTGGATAAAATCAGAGTAAAAATGAAGGAAAAAGGATGCAAGTACAAGATGGTGAGCAATGTGTCCATTTGGAAACAATTTAAGAATAAGAGCACTACAAACTTGAAGAAAACAGATCAGTGACAATATTGGCAGAAATATTGACAAAATTATGTACATTTCCATTTACTGGTAGGATATCAATAATGTTATCAAAATCATCTTCTTTTTCATGCAAACCTATATTATACAGTACAGCTGCTGCAGATATAATTGCTACGGATGTATTCAATTTTGTTTCAAGAACTCATTGAAGACATGGAAACCATCTTTTCCAAGTTCCGAACAACCTTTTGACTCCCTTTCGAAAACTCTACTCATGCGTAGATGGTGCAATGCAACCACCAATGACTCGGGGTGCCCATGTCGTTCAATTGGGATGGCACTGTTTGAAGCTGTTTACGCGTGATAAGAATAATTTTTGGGTCGATACAAAACATATGAATTCATCACTATTCGCCGGAGGCGAAAAAGACTGGAGGACGGAAGCTGGCCAAAACGTCCGAAGACACAACAGTCAGCAGACAAGTTTGTGGCCTCTGTATTTTGAGTCACGAACGCAATTTTGCTCAACGAAATAATCAGATGATCATCAGCGATTACTAAATTGAGTTATTGGAAGGAGCCTATTTTAGAGAGAAAACCGTTGGAATGATTGTATCGCTATGAAATGTGATATTAATAAATAAAATCGAAATGTATTATTTATATTTATTTTCATTTTCATAAAAAGGGAAGACATATAACCATTATTTTAAACTTTCTATTCAGTGTTACAAAAATATAGTTGGTATAAGAAATCATTACAATGTTTAAAAAATCTGAAACAAAAGCGTCATTCTATAAATGAAATATGGTTTTCTGTATGTCTATAAATAACGCTTTATAATTCTATAGTCATTTATTAATTCTAAAAATAATTCTTCTATCGTTCCTCCGGATTTGGAATGTTTTTTTTATAAAATTGAGTTAGTTCAACGTCTTAAAAGTTTTCTTTTCGTTCAGCATTCTTATGCAGCTTCTATGCCTTTTGGATACCTATAGTTTAGCAAACCTATCTGAAGCTACTCGGCATCGGTAAGGGGCGAGGAAACATGGCCGATATCTGTCATAAACGTACCAGTGGCTTACTACTTACTTACTTACCTATAAACATTAGCAATCACCCCTCTAATTTGGCTATGAAGTGTCTTTTCACGAGTATATTGATTCATTTTTGAAAAAGGAACAAACTCATAACACTACACTATTCTAAATCACAAAAAAGTTTATTAATACTAATCACAAAATACAAACGCTTAAGATGCCAAATAAAAGTGAAAATAGAATGATAAACACTGACAATACCAACGCCACTGGATAATCAATATCAGTCAATAGTCGAAGTGAGAGGGAAGAACACACGCACGCTCTTGCCAATAGCATGTCAGGTGGTTGCATAGCAACGGGATGTTCGATAAATCTACCAATTTAGTTCGTTAGGAGTACGCGGTAATATGATTTTCGCACGACGTTGACAGGTTAAAGGAAACCCATAACATATTTGGAAATGTGTTTACCTTCTAATATTAAAAAATTGAAAAAATAGTGCTACTAGACAAAATCCAATGAAACAAGCACATTCAAGAACTAACGTTTAATCATTATTGATATATTGTTGATAATCAATAGTCCATTTTATAATTATTATCACTACATACTTAGCACTTTAGCTTTTTCGTAGTTAATTAAACGTGGCAATATCGAATTTCTTAGTCCGCATTCCCTTCACAGCTTCAGATAAGTTTGCCAAACTATACATGTGCCATGTTCTCAAATAATAAATAACACACGAACGATTTTTTTCAATTTTAGGTATCATAGTACAATAATTGTTAATTATTTTTAAATATATAATAGAGACCTACCTGTACCTCTGCGTAAATTAACGACCATTTGTCAACTCCAATGAACAATAGCCCTTCTTATGAAATTGAAAGGAGCCACTTATAACTTACCATTTTACTATTCTCTACCGGTGCTGTGTAATTGTAGGATAAATTTCGGTTACTACACTTATCAATTTGTCAACCCTAAAAAATTGTTCACAACTCATATTTATTTCATAATTTAAGTACGTTATTTCATTAAGTTTGTTCCAACAACAATCAGAAGCTGTCGAAAACTTATTATTATTATTAATAGTCGTGTAATCAGTGATAGGAGTTACGTGGGTGTAAACTGTTGTTTGCTATGACCTTGTTGCTGACAGTCTCTGATTGGAACAGACCTATATTGAAAACGCTTATCGATAATGAATTATGCTCTTTCTTTTACCATTATTATTAAAAGTTCATTTTTGCACCATTAGAAATCTAAGCAGTTTTGTTCTGGTTTCCAGCATTAACTGTTAGGTCTCAATACCATTTTTGTTGGAAGATACGAACTAACGAATGAATTTTCCAGTTTTTGCCATTAATATACAAACGGATGGATACATGCCTTGAGTCTTTAGAGGCTTTTATTTGTCCAGTGTATGTGGAGAGACCAGAAGTCCTTATCGGTCTTTTCACTAGATCCTTCTTGGAGAAATCCTCCCTTTAGCGCTCTAGTCCTAGAATACTATATCTCCAATAAGAGGGTGCTTCACATTCGAAGATAATATGTGAGGCTATTTCCTCCTCTTCCATGCACAACAGTCTGATAGGATCATCCCTATATGCCAATTGTATGCATGTGTTTCCTTAGAGCACAGTGACTGGTGAGTAAACCTGTCACTTTCCTTATTTGCTGCTAAGGTTTAATATTTCGTTAGTCAGCGGCTCCGAGGGTTTTTTGACCAGGAGTTTGCTGTATTCCTGTTTTGGCACCTAGCTCCAGTACGTCTGATGCTTTGTTTGAATCCACCGAGATGTACAACCACGTGCTGCAGTTTTTGATATTCCAAATGCTAGTTCAGGACCACTTAAGACGATGTGACCTACAAAATAGCTTATTTCTTCTAAACCGCTTGTTTTATCGAGTTTGAACAAAATTATATTTTAGCAAATTGTTCAGGAAATCCAACTGTGATCTTTTATAAAAAAAATTAAGCTGTGTCTAAATTATGAACTTTTGACCATTGGCTATAGTCCGTATCTGACTTCGGGGATGGATATAAATTTACTTGAAACGTCAAGAGAGTATTATGTCTACAAGTATAAAATCCTACAATCTTATTAAGATTGAATGAGCTGTTCAGAAAAAAATAAATAAAAAACAATTTCGGGGCCCTATATCTCAGTAACGAAGGGCCTAACATTATTTTTGTCTTTTGTATCTGCTCTCCAATTCATTGCAAGTATTTCGGTATATCAATAATGGGATAAATATTCTCCACAATATGTTTTTTAATAAGTATAAGTCACTGTTTGAGTAATTATATGTACCGTAAATTCATAAGCTGTAGAAGTTCATTATCAGCATTAATTTTCGATATAATTCAGGCAATAATCGGTAGATGTCAGCCAAGTTCGGTGCTTGTACTAATAAAGCATTGACTAGTTAATCATTATCTTATTTCCGAACTAAAGGAATGCTCTTCTCGAATAATACAAGCAACTATAAACATAATAAGGTAATGCAAGTTTTCTTGTTAAATATCCTTTATTCGATAAATTATTTCCGCGGCTAGTCCTGAGCTGTCACAATATGATAGAGATTTGAGACTTGGTTAAGTTTTGGAATAACTAGATTGACACGGTTATTATTTGATTTATGGTTTTCGGAATGGGTTTTGGGACACACACGCCTTCACTGTGTACTGTGTAGCATTGGGCTGTATTAAAAGAAAGAAAATTTCAAATATTGCTTATTATGAGACATAAATGCCGAACGCAGAACTGTTTGTTATGTTATTTGCACATGACATTTATATGTTCTAAAATGATTTTAATTTTAAAATAAATGGAACACAAGACCCTATGTTGCTTTTCCTATTATTTTTATTTGGTTTATTTGTGTTCAATAATTGCATATTTTAAAATCTTTAACAAATTCTTAATCATTACCAAACCCACTATATTTCACAGGATGTTTTTGATTATCAGCATATCTGGGAAGAAATAAAAGTTATTTAAATATGTTGATGCATACCGATCAGAAGTTACACTACAAGTTTCATCACTTTATTCCAATTGCAGTGGAAGAAAAAAAAATGGGGGATTATTCTAAATAAAAGACTTACACTTGGAAAAAGTCCAGACTATCCTTGTGGACTTCGTCGTAGGATCTGTAGAGGATCTCGAGGCTTGAGACCCAAACAAATCTAGTGGATATATGTGATGATTGTTAGACTTAGGATCCCATATGGAGCTATGCACAGCTGTGAACTGTAAACTGTGAACTGTGAACAGCGGTCGGCCCAAACCTACCTCTCTGGTGTACAGAGACATTCTTGCCTGGCAATTACTGGTGCCACTAGCACCATACCGTCAACAGACATGGATGTCCTTCTGGATCTACCTCATCACCGTCTGGATAGAGAGGTTAAGACAACATATAGAATTTCGCATTTCATATGCATTATTGAGGTTAGATTTTCTTCACTGCATATTTTTTACGAAGCAATTAACAGGCTTGTCGATTCATTGAATAAATAGAAAAATTTCTATTATATACCTATCACTCATCTTGATCGGCATCGATGATAATAATTATTTTCTTCGTTGAACGACAACATCTTGGGTAGATTAAGGAAAAATTAATATATTTTTAAACAATGCTCTTAGACTTTTCACTGACAAACTAAGCAAAAATCACATCACAGAGGATTCTAAACGCTACTAAGAATCGAGGAAACATTTCTGGCTTGAAATCAAATCAAATTTATGAATAAACTAATTTCAAAAGATTACATTTTGACTGCGCGAGTTCGTATGGTTTTGGAAAAATGAAAATCTAATAAACTAGGCTTAAGGTACAAAATTAATTTCCACAATATTTCATTACCAGAAAACGAATAATTTATGTAGAACATTATTATGATCAAATACAAACCTACATGACGATCCTATTTATATAAAATTCACTACTTTAACAGCAGAGTGTACATGCATGCGCTTCGAACATAAAGGGCAGGTCCTTTGTGATAATAGTCTGTCGGAAAAAGGACAATTACCGCAGCGTAGGTACTGGACGTGATGCTGTGCTATTATTGTCAAAGGTATAAAAGGACATCAAGAGGGCTCCCATTCACTAACATAATACTAATGTCTGTTAATGCTCTTGATGCCTGCTGATGTTTGAACAAATAGACACACGTTCTAAAATCTGTGTGAAATATCTTGTCTGTATTATTGATCGGAAACTCTTCAGGGAAATAGTCAAGTGTTTTGTAGGAAAATATATAGAAAGAGGAAATAATTTTAAGGAATGAATAGTTAGAGTCTAAAAACATATTTTATGTAGTGTTTTTTACTATAGAACCTATATCTCTGAGGCGAATGCTCGAATTACAAAAATTTATTTGCTCCCGAAGCTTTGGTATTAAGTTCCTGGACACCCTGTATTTATTAAGAAATTGTATTAACAATTAAACGATAGATGTCAAAGGTAATAGTTTAATACTATTATAACGCCAACGCCTTACAAAGTTTATTAAGAACTTAAAAATATATATATCAAACAAGGATTATGAGATCATAAAATCAAGGAAGAAATATTTATTATAACTAAGGAAGGACAGCTAATTTCAGAACTTACAGAAGTCATAGAAAGGTGGAAGAAGCATTTTAACGAGTTAAAAGAAGAGCCCGATCAGGAATAAAGCTGCGATGAAAAGTATCAAGGCTTCGAAGAGATAGAAAAACCTTCAAAACAAGAAGTAGAAGAGGTTGTAAGGTGTACTCCATCCCAAGATATTTAGTTTTAACTCAACACCAACATGATTTATTCAAGAGAAATGCCCACAGCAGGTAGTCATTAATCCGATAACAATAGCACAGTATCGTATCGTACTCATTTCTTCGAAAAGATAATACCTAATAGTATGATTATTTTACAACTGAAACGTTTGGCTGGTAAAATAATATCTAAATTTTAGCGATTACGGATCTGTTACTTTATAAACTTATATTATTAAATCCTTTAGACCGGATACCGAGTCAACGAAATATTGTGAAATATACTTTATCTGAAAAACAAAAAATTCCCATGCGAAAACGAAATAACAGCAGAAATTATTAGATCAGGGGGCGCAAAACAGTTAACCGAAATATACGAGTTAATAAAACATATTTGCAACAACTATAGAGGTATTTCATTATTGGATACAGGGGAGTACCAAGGAGTATTTAGGAGCAATAGGTCGGTAACGGACCAGGTTTTCACTCTCAAGTAAATCCAAATGACCTGTGGTGAGTACAAGACCGAGTTGTATGCTCTTTCTATAGATTTTAAGCAGGCATATGATACACTTAACAGAGTCAAACTTTTTTAAGCTATGAAATGGCTAGGAATACCAGACAAGTTAATAAGGTTAACAGGAATTACTCATCTAAATACAGGAAACAAAATTACCTTTAACAGTCACATATCAACTCTCTTCAAGGTCGGAAACGGTGTAATGCAAGGTGATCCAATATAAACTGTTTTATTCAACTTAGCGCTAGAAGCCATTATCAGAAGATCCAAAGTAAAAAGAGTTGAAACAATCTACAATAACGAATATAAGTGTACTGCGTATGAAGATGATTTGACGGTTCTGGCAAAATCAAAGAGAGAGCTCAAGAAAATTACAAAAAATATCGCAGAACAAGCCGAAATTCTATGACTGAAAATCAATCAAGAAAAAAACAAAATATATGATCCTAGGAGACACTGGAGGTATCGAAAAAAATCTGGTAGTAAAAACGAGTACACTTTCCAAAGAGCAAACGAATTTGTTTATGAGTACTGTTACGAAGTCACCAACTCAAAGCCGGCCGCCACTAAACATAAGTCCTTTGAAAAACGCCGCTCCCATTTTCACCTCCAAAACTCATAGATTAGTGACGACCGGCTTTGAGTTGGTGTCTTCGTAACAGTACTAATAACTAACAATGCCCAAGAAGAACAAGAAATATTGTCAAGAATTACCAAAGGCAACAGAAAATTTGGAATGCTTTTGTCACTGATGAAATCAAAATACTGTTCAAGAAAGATGAAGATGAAAATCTATAATACCATTATAAAACCCACTGTGACGCAGGAAAGTGAAACATGCAGCTTACAAAAAATGGGAAGAGATGCTTAGAGCGGCATAAAAACACCACCTGAAGGGTGGAGAAGGAGAACAAATAAAGAAGTAAGCATGTACGGAGAACCAAAAATAACATCAAGTATAAAAACACTGAGGTTAAAGTGGTTGAGCCACGTCGAAAGATTATGCAAAGAAAGAATGACAAAAATGGAACTCAATAGGACTCTAATTGGGAAAAGAAAAAGAGGACGGCCGAGAAAAAGATGGTTCGAAAGTGTGGTGTCTGATATAAATAAATTGAAAATACTAATGTGGAAAGAGAAGAATGGAGGAAACTAACTGCCCTGGGTCTACAAGGCCTGTAGAGCATATAATTTAAGAATTTCAATTTTTTTTATAGTTATAACAAAAAATTTATTTAGAAGTTCAGAAAGTTGAAACTAACCAATAAAAATTTAAAATTGTTCTATTTAAGGTAGATATACCTAGTTTAAAATATAACGATTAAAAAGTATATTGCCTTTCATATATGTATACTTTAAATCCTAAAAATACTAAAAAGTTGACAGGTGTTCAAATTAAAAAAAGCTAATAAGGAAATTCTTGCTAAAATTGATGACATCCAAATAGAAAACGCTATAAAAAGAGAACTAAATCTGTCACCCGTATAAGAAAATAATCATTATTCTTGTTTATACTCCCGCCTTTTTTTAGGTAAAAACTGTCTGAATGAAATATATTATAAAGAGCGTTATTAGTTCTTAAACATGTGTGAACCAAATGGGTTTTCTTCATCTCTGTCAGCCTGTCGCTCTTTTTGTTCCGTCTCTTTGTCTTATTCAAAGTATTTCTGTTCCCAGTTGACACTTGTTCCTTTACATGCTTTCCGATTGTCGATGTGTTATTTAGAATAATATTATCCTATTTTTATAAAAAGAAAGCAATGTCTACGCATTAACATTAACGGAATGATATTATATTTCTGAACCATTGAATTATATCTTTTAATATTTATAACCTCTACACAGATACAAGATACTTTTAATTGAAAAATGCAATGCCCTTATTAACATGAATTAGTATACAATTATTTAATACCTAGTTATTTATTGTTACAAGTGTTTTAAATAGTTTTTTATCCACGCAAGAAAGTTTAATTTTCTCAAGTGGATAAAACACAACTAAAACATGAATGCAATACAACGTTTTATCCACAATCATGTAAGACTCAAAAAGGATAAAGTATAATGAAACTCGATAATAATACAACTATCTGAATTTACTCTTTTCAATACGAAGGCTATGTATAGACTGAACATTCCAGATCACTTCCATTTTCAGATCCCTTAAACCCTTGGTCATGTGTATATGTTACAAAAGATGAGATGAACAAAACTCGGTTCAACATTCGAGTGACATCTTTGTTAATGGGTCTTGTCTAATAAATATAGTAAGGTGACATATTCATTAATGGGTCTTGTCTAATGAATATAATACGCTAGAAATATGAAATATAACAATCACAGTCATTTAAAATCAGATTTAATCAAAAAGTGATATGACATTTCGCTCTGACAGCAGGGGTAACGTCAAAAATTATTGAAATTAATTTTTTTTTAAATTGGGTAGGTGTTGAATGGTTGCTATTGATTTAGGATTGTATTTTCAATTATTCCACTAGTACTAGTGACTAAAAGTGGTACCTTATATGCTTCATAAGTGTGGATACAACTCCAATTATAATGTGATTGTGGATAAAAATATAAGCACCAGATAGTCCGGCGAAGTGGGGTCTAAAAATTTACTTGACATCAAATTCTTCCCTCTTCTACTGTTAAGTGTAGAGGGTCTTTCATTTTTATTCATTTATTAACTTTCTCCATCTTTTTCTGTCTCTTGATACCACAGCTTCCCTCCTCGTCATCCCGTTCTCTTCCAGTAATTTTGCTAGTTCGTTTTCCCACGTCATCCTACGTTTACCTCTCTTTTTCTTGCCTGTTTTTGTTGCAGTCCATATACTTTTAACTAGTCTATTTTGATTAAGCCTGTTTAAGTGCTCCTACCATCTTAATTTCTTAATTAGGATTTTTCTATATACCGAAGTGGAATATTATGTCTCTAATCGAAAAAGTATCGACCCCCAATCATTTTCCTAGATTCTCGAATAAATTCCGCTGGAGCTTACGACGCTGTTTGCAAGCACATCGTAGATAACTCAAAGTATTTTACGCTGATATCTCTTTCAGTTTTGATGGCACAAAAATATTATGGACATCAAAATTGTAGGAAATCTTATGCCCTATAAAGTGATAGAAATATATTTTCAAAAAAAATTGTTTTTCAACCCTTAATTTTTCAAAATTTGAAATTTTGTTTATAAGTAATAATCAAAATGACGAAATCAAGGTGATAATTTAAGAAAATATAGAGGAAACGTTTCTGAAAAAGTTGGTGTTTTTAAATTTTGAAAATTCCGATTGGAATAATTTTAAGAGGAGCTGACTAATTTGAACAAAAAACGGTTATCATGACTGAACTATAATAGTTAGACATATAACTTCACGGTCTAATTGTGGATATTGATGAGTAATATAAACATGTGGTACATTATTTCAAGTATCATTAATAGTTTTAATGGTACCTCACCTATTATACATGTTGGAATTTCTTTGGTAAAATGCTTAAATAATGTTTTTCTTTTTCAGATTAGTATGTGATTCGGCTTCTAGCCCTCAAAGTGGTCGTTCTTCATCTACGTGCGGATCTCCTCCACCAGTTGCCGTAACTACCGTCGTACACCCAGCACCTGATAATCTTTCGTCGTCTTCACCTCCAACATCGATACCAACAGCGAATTTTACTCCCGCTTGGTCCTTACTAGATACTCAAGGTACGTATAAGAAATCTAACCTACAACTTTAAGTTTACACTAGTCCTCTCAAAAACATTTTGTATTACTTCGCATCTAATTTTCAATCTAATGACTTTGTTTTACATTTTTGGAATCGTATTGTAACGTTTATTCTAATTTATATTTACAGATTTATATGTAATTCAGTCCTTATTTAATAATTTATGTAATACACTAAACACACTAATTATAATTTATATGAGAGTCACTTAATAAACACTTTATCGAGGCGCGATTACTTTCCTTCGGTATCAACACTGACTGATTGACTAATTGCCTGCAGCGATGCTCGTGGCCTATTTATACTCGCGCGTCGTATTTCTAGAATTCGCTCGACGTTTTGGCGGATGCACTGGATGCGGTGGGTATTCTCGATGTTTCTCGAAAATTGGGCGGAGGAGCCATAGTCGTCTCATATGGGGATTTCACTGGGGGCACTAAGTGAGCATATTAATGCAGTAGCTCGCGTAACAATCGAGAAACATCCAGAACACCCGGGTGCATCCGCGAGAATATCGAGAATATCCAATGCGCCCGCGAGAACGCCGAGATACTTCTAGAATTACGGCGCACGAGTATAAATAGGTCACAAGCATCGCTGCAGTCAATTAGTCAATCAGTCAGTGTTGATACCGAAGGAAAGTAATCGCGCCTCGAATAAGTGTTTATTAAGTGACTCTCATATAAATTATAATTAGTGTGTTTAGTGTATGACATAAATTATTAAATAAGGACTGAATTACATATAAATCTGTAAATATAAATTAATTGTAAATATAAATTAGAATAAACGTTACAGTATTAATATCATTAAATCTTAATTGACCAGCAATGATTAAAAAATTTTAAAATATTATATGCAAACCTTTTTCCTCTTTCGCATAACCCGGATATTTGTTATAGTTTCCCACTTATCATCAAAGTTCTACCTAATACAAATTAAATGAATCTTTATTCTAGGTGTTAAAACAGAAATAAGAAGTCCCGGATTGGCAGAATCAGATTGTGTAGCATCTACGCAGGACTCTGCTTCATTTTTTAGTACTACAATAGATTTAGGAAACCTCTACGAAAAAGACTACCACCAAACGTACTCGGCAGCACACTCTTACTACAATAGGTAAAATAATATGTTTTATATATGAAAATAGCATAAAATTAGTATTTGTTTTTGCCATTGGCGTAGGTAGTGAATTTTCCAAGTTCAATAATCCAATTGGAGATCATCCAATTGTTGAGATGGAATAACTAAATTTTGTTCTTTCATAGAGATACTACAGATAGAGGTAACAATCCAGCTCGGAACTCGTCAGCTTATAAGAGAGAGATAGAAAGTCAGAGGTTCAGGCTGTCATGGCGCGCATGCTATAGACGAGAGACAAAGACAGAAAAACCTCTAACGTCTGTCTTTTTCTCTCTCACCGGAGTTCAGACGGACATTCCCACTTACACAGCGGCCTATTGTTTGTTGCCTCTATATGTAGTATCTCTATGTGTTCTTTAGATGAAAGGAAAGAGAACTCTATATTTCTTTAATATTGTCAATTTTTTATGGTGGACAATGAGGTTTGTCTGGTGGGCAATGATCACTTGCCCACTCTTGCTCCTCCCTCACTACGCCCATGGATTTTGTCGTAAGTGGTTAAGCACTTAAGTAATATTTATAAAGTACGACCAGAGATCTTAGAAGGTCGTAAATCAATATAAGCCGACGAACCTCATTATTACCTATTGTTCGAAATATTGATAAGCAATAAAAGTGTGTGTCCCTTAAAAGATTCCCCGGTCCGGATTAAAATAATATTTTAATAATAGTAGGCTCTCCATTATTTTTGGCTTTTGTTGACAGTTGTGTATTTAAATTTATTTGATAATAAAAAATCGATGAAATCAAACAATTTAATTTGTTTAAATCTTCATTTTATTTTGAACTAACGTCCAAATTAAATTAGTGACGCGTTTCGCTACACAGTAGCTTTTTCAATTTAATTTAATTTGAACGTTAGTTCAAAATAAAATGAAGATTTAAAGAAATTAAATTGTTTTATTTCATCGTTTAGTATGGATCTTCATCAAGTAAAAGCCTCATCTATTCAATCATCTATTCAATAAAAAATCCCCTAAGGTTGATTTGGAACCCTTAATAAGGATATGTTTTAATTTGTGTAAATAATAAAATTTACTTACCTGGTCACCAGACTTTCAGTACTAATTGGCTAATAACGAGATTATAGCGACAATGGTCTATTTGCCGTTAAAAAATAAATTACCTATCAGATTTGGAAAACAAGACTGTTTTAGGAACTAACCGCATTCTAATTTCAGAAATAAAAGGAGGGAAGTTTAACAACATTTAGTCATTACCTACCTAATATTCCGTTGTCTCAGTTGTGTCCATTTTAAGGGTATTCATTACAGAATTCTCTTATGGAGAATTCAATACAAATATGCGTTCAAATATCACGAACTTGAGTACAGCTATCAACAAAGTTGTTAATAATTTAGAATCTTAAGAGTCTACTTAATGTATTGTACGTATGATATTTTGGGAAAAAAATTTATGTCTATGTCTATTCGATTTTTGTGTCGTGAAAAATGTGGCGTCCAAGGAGTCATCCTGAAGCTAGTACTTCAACTGGTGGTCGTAGTACCACTAGTCGACAAATTTTACACCCTCATGGAAAACAAATTGTATTAAATGTTTATACTTCCCTTCTGGACCGTGGAATATCCAAGGATCAAGCTGTGCAATAAAGTGCTTCTTTAACAAAAACTCCGTATTCCACAGTGTTTAAAATAGTCTCTTTTACAAAACGGATTTAAATTTAAAAAACTCACTAGTAGCAGAAAATCATAATGGATTCTGTGTGCGCCTTAAGAAGTAGATATTTGAATATTTATTGGTAATAAAGAAATTTAGAAAATATGGTAGAACAGTAGTCAGTAGTGTATTTGAATGAAACTTAGTTCGATACACACGATATTCCAAACAAAATTTGGGGACTCTTTAGTCGATTATCATGATGATACTACAGCCGAATTATTTGAAGGCTGGTTCCAAAATAAACTCATACCAAATATTCCTCCCAACAGTATTATCGTCATGGATACCTAATGCATTATAATCGCATTCATTATCGTGATGTTTATATACATAAACAATTCTCAATTATATAAAATTATCTTAACCCAATATCATCATCATAAAACAAAATTTAATGGCTAGGGAAGGTACAACTCTGCGTAGACTCGACCGCCTGCTGATAACTCAAATGCTGGGTAATTTATGACCTTCTAGATCTCTGGTCGGCTGGTCTGGTCTGGTCGAAGCACCTGATACGCACGTGCACGTACAAATCACAAATGTAAAATATTGTATATAGATGTTATCATTTAAAAATCTGTTTCAGCATACAACCAGGTTATGGGTCATCCAGTGCAACTACTCCTTACATAAATTCGGCGGCTCCTTTTTATAACAATTCTTCATATCCTTACACAGGATTAAACACATCGAGAGTTTTAAATCCAGCTTGTAAAGTTAGTGCCGGCTACATTGCTTCTTCGTACTCTTCGCCCAGTTCGCAGTTCAATACAGCAGGACAGTCTAGTCAGTTTTCTTCTTACGCTGCATACGGTACCCCCGGAGCTTCTTCGTTCACACAAGGATTCACTACGCAGGTAGTTTTATGAAGAGTTTATAATTTATACTTAGTTTGCTCAATATTTTAAATATATTTGTCTTAATAACTTTTGATTGCTAAAGTCTGTTGGTCAAAGGAAAACTTTGTTTAATCCACAACATATTTAGTTTTCGCATAGTGTACTAAGGAGATTCGATAAATATTTTCCTAAATAAATAAAGAAAAACAGTATATACTATACACACTCGTTTATTTACCAATTAAATTAATTTCGATGTTTTAGGGAGTGGACTATAGCTCATATGGATCAACGTATCCTGATTCACAAACTTCACAATTCGCTTCAGGTTATTATGCTCAAAGTTATTCACCATATGTTAGTTCACCAAGTTCCAGTGGAAGCATAGGAGCTACCCCCTACCAATTAACTTCACCTCCAATTTTAGGTAAGTATTTTCATTATTCAAGAAAGTAAACTAAGCTTCACTTCGCCGATTTAACATTATATACTTACGCAATAAGCGTTTAACGTTTGCAAAACGGTTTTAAGTTTATCCAAGGATTTTGAGCAGTAGCTCAGACATCCAACTACCAATACTACTTATCATGGAGGTTAGAATGGACCTCCATATGCTACTTATCATAAAAAGTGAAGCAAGGTAGCCATTTGTGTAGAGACCAAAGCAAATAATTAATATACAGGGTGTTTCCAAAGTAATCTGAAATATTGTTGTGGGTGATTCCTCATTTAATTTTAAGACGAAAAGTTCCTATAAACATGTGTGATAAGTTGTGATACAGGCTGCTTAAACTGCTTAATGTGTTTATTATTTTAATAGAAGCAATAACATTGTGATAAATATAAAAGTAGTAAATTTCGGAGCGAATGTTCAAAATGTGCACCAGCTGCTAAAATACCAGCATCCGCTCGACGTCTAATGGATTGCCGAAGAAGTTCGAAAAATCCAGGAGTATTGCGATTAACATTACAGCCTCATATGATGCGATTTTGAAGATCTTGTAATTTGAAGATCGGAGTTGTGTAAACGAGTGATTTTAAATATCCCCACACACAAAAATCCAGGGGATTGCGTTCAGGTGACCTTGGGAACCATGGGTGTGAAGATCCTCGTCATATCCAACAGTCAAAACTCCCGTACGATTACTGAAAAATGTCTTCCAATTATGAGAGGTACATCTGCCGAAATAACTGGAAGTTCATTTTCTAGAAAATGAAGATATTGTAATGTTTTTGTTATTTATTTAAACAGTTTTTACTTGTGGGATAAAATTATACACACTACTATAGCTAATTACTATCTATTTATTTAAATAAACACACACTGTATTAAACTTAATTTATATATACACTTTACTTAATGTCTACTAATTTATTTACACTCGGTATACTAGTTCTAATTTATTTTCACCACTTGGCTATTACACTATTTAATCACTGTCCGATCTCTAAGAACTTCTGTGAACTAACTCTTTACTGTCCGTTTCACTAATTCTCTCGAACTAACTAACTGTATACGCACTCAAAAACCCGCTATATATAGTCCTTATCGGTTCTGGAAAGTTCTAGTATTTTATGACGCTCCTCATATGCGTAAATACTGCAATAGATCAGAAGGTTCTAGAAAGCGCATTCACCAAAATTTATAATCGAGGGACAGGACCGGCTTTGCGTTGGTGACCTCGCAACAATATGTATTACCGTTTCAAGGAAAAATGGTCCTAATAAATAATTGTCGATAATACCAATCCAAACATTGGCCGAAAAGTAGCATCACTGAGGAAAAATTATGGTCGAAATAAATTTCACCTAGTCAGAGCTCGTTTATTACAAAAAAGTTAACACCCTGTATCTCATTAACGATACAAAACTTATCACACATGTTTATACGAACTTTTCGTCTTAAAATTGAATGATTAATCGCCCACAACAATATTTCAGATTACTTTGGAAACACCCTGTAAGTATATGTATCATCTGATTATTATGACTTGGATTTTAACAAATAATTACACTTTGCCAAATTTTATTCAATAGGCACCAAAAATTAGACAGTGTTAATAGTGACCATACTTTTTTCTTTTTTACAAATTACATAATAATATATTTATACAAGTTATACAAGTAGGTATTTATACTACTTTTTAGCATACCGAATTTTATAGAGCATTTTCAGACGATACCATTATCATACCATTTTCAGCGGGCGATAAATGGTCGCAATTTTGCGTACATCAAATCTATGTGTATTTAAATCGGCCGTTTTCACACATAGGCGATACCATATTTTCAGTACCAGTGTTGTGATATCGAAAAAAACAACATCTAAATTTTTGTCTTTTTTCCTTATAGATGCTGAAAGACGTTCTACTAACATCCTGAAAGTATTGTAGGTCATGCGAAAATAATTGAAAAAATTTTCTTCGTGTTCAATTAATTTGTCAAACTGTATATAAAACGCGCCTTCCAAATATCTAGTTTGTAACAAAGGATGAACCCATCGAGCCTCTTTGTTTCCTTGCTTTTCTCCGTTTGAGAAGAAGCTCTAGCAACACACGTCTTCTGTCCATAACACTTTCTAACTAACTAATCTTGGAAACTGTGTAATAATTACTTTAGGATAAAAAAATTCGATCGTATCAAATTATGGTTATGTGTGTAAGGTAAGTGATATACCATTTTGCGACCATTTATCGCCCGCTGAAAATGGTATGGTAATGGTATCGTTTGAAAATGCTCTTTACTGTTATCATATAAAATGTTACGTCCCTTGATCATGCAAATATTTTACTTTATTTACTTGAGAAGCAACAACTACTTCTCGGGCTATATGCACCGACAGACATTAAATTAGACTTCTAAGTTAAACGGGGTATATTTGCAAGATATAACCAACCGTTCTGGTTTGTAATTAGAAGGAACAACAGTACAAGGTAGATGCTGTCCGTCCAGAAGCCCTGAGAGCATAATCCTGGACTGGAGACAATGCTGAAACCACATCAATACATTAACGTCAGTAAAGGAAATGCTAAGAATGCGATAACAGAAACATCCCCACATCTAATCGCAAATACGCCGAAACCGGTCTACAAGTGATGTTGTCCCGTCTAATTACAAACTAGAATGGTTGGTTATATCTTGCAGATATACCACCCCGTTTAACTTAAAAGTGTAATTAAGTGTCTGTCGGGGCATATAGCCCGAGAAATATATGTTGCTTCTTAGTGAACGGTCTGTTCTTTGAAAAATATGTTTCAAAAACTATGTTAGGCGTTATAAGTGTATACTATGATTTTCAAAAGTATACTCTCTATTTTGAAATGCACTTTTTATGGTTATTACGGAAAACGCAGATATTTCAAACATAAAATCTCTGAATGAACGATTTTTATTATTTAATTTATCTCACACTATGGAGGGTAGAAGGAAGGAGAACCGTCTTGTAACGGGTACAAGTTGAAAAAGTGACCACTTGTAAGCAGCAAATTATAATTTGAAGATTCACCGAAATGGCGCTCGTGTAGCTAATGGAAATGATGTGAATTTAGAATTATATTTCATATGTATGTTTGTCTATGATATAATAATTTAAAAATACGCGCTGTAATAAACCGGAAGTATTTCTTTCCTTTTTTAATTTTGTATCTTACTCTTATAATTCATGGCGCTGTTTTTAAAATCTTTCCACTTGCTACTATGGCGCCACCTTAATTTGCTCCCTTTCAATGGACACTTTTTAATACATTCAGATGGTTCTCCTTCCTTCTACCCTCCATATCTCAGACGACACTTAAAGTAGAGGCCAAATGCCAATTGAGAAAATTAAAAAAGAAGAATTTTTTATTTTAACCTAACCTCCAAAAAAGAACCTATACAGTTTCAATCATAGAATAATACTTATAAACAGTTGTTTCTATTTCAAAACAAATAATGCCCCAGCATAAAATATAATGTCTCTAAAAAAACATTTAAACAGATAATTAATATGGATAATTGGCCAAATAGATTGATTTGTGATTATGCCTAAAAATGTCCATCCAGCTATGCCCTTACAGTGATACTAGTGAATCTGAAAATGAAGGTGGGTTATTAAGTAATCAAAGATTATCTACCAGTCAAAAATAATAACCTACTTTACAATTATACAGTAACCTATTTGAACAACCAATTTATAGTAATGGCTAGTATTAAGAATATTAATTAGTTTTAACCATATCCGTGATATATCTAAGTGTTGAGATCTTTTATTTAATACCTACTAATTAATACATTTGCTTTGGTGTTGAAATATGTAGCTACCTTCTTTTTAGAACTTTTTAAATGCTATTTAATGAATGAATGTGTATTAATCATGTTTTAAATTAACTAAAATAATTTTTGCAGACAATTCTCCTACTAATATAACATTATCGGAAGGATCAACATCTCCATTAAAACCTGATAATAAGCGATCTAGAGATTCATCAGGAAGCTTAAGCTCAGAAACAAGGGGTACAAGAGGCAGAGGAAGACGAACAAACACAGTTTCTCCAACAACACCAGAATCTACAACAGACAGGGTTTTCATTTGGGATCTTGATGAAACTATAATCATTTTCCATACTTTACTAACAGGCAGCTATGCTACAAAATATCAGAAAAATACACAAAGTGTTGTACAGCTTGGATTTAAAATGGAAGAGATGGTTTTTAATTTAGCAGACACACATTTCTTCTTTAATGATATAGAGGTAAGTAGGAATTACGATATGGGTAAAAAAATTCACAATAACGATATACTTATTATGTGTAAGAGAGACACAGATAGTGAAGCCTTCTTCTCTGAGTCATATACACTATTTTCTCTTCAAGATTAAAGTTAATTTTAGGCACACATTGTAATTCTTGAGACATTTTTCAATAATATTTTCAAAACTAACAAACATCAAATTGAACAGTTTTAAAATGACAGTTCCTACCTACTAGATTACAATGCCCATCATTAGGCATTGCTATCGTTTCTCATCATTATAAGATTAGATTTGATGAGGTGGCTAATCGGCCTATTCCACTGTTACCTTTTTAGATCTATTGTGGTCCTCTGAATATATAGTAAAATTTATACCCATTTAGAATAAGACCATCCTTATTTATTATTAATAAATCGGTTGAAACAAAAAATTACCAACAAAAATGAACGTCGTAACTAATTTATTAGATGTCACGTTTTTGAAGTTACGTCAAATTTTGATTTCATGTTAATGTCATAACACAAAATAAGATATAAAAATGCGATATTCTGATGAATCCAAAAAACTTATGCTTAATGTAGTAAACTATTTTCAAAACGATTTAGGATCTCGATTTAAGGCAATTCAAAAAGCGTCCGAAGCACTAAAAGTTCCAGAAAGCACATTATATAATCTTGAAAAACCAAACAGAGCTACAGATTTCGAATTTAGAAGAAATATGTCTGCAAGCGTTTCCCGGAGCAAAACCCGAATTACAAAAAATACCCTGCATTGTTTGAGGGAAGTAATTTATAAAATGTATGCGCGAAAGGATAAAATCACAGTAGAAACTATTTTACGGCAATTTATCGAAGAGTCTCCAGAAACTAAGATTTCCAAAGGTTCGTTATATTTGGGAATTAAAAAAATGGGTTTTAATTTCAAAAAACAGGATGGAAGAAAACATTTATTGGAAATGCCTGCAGTCAGATTAAAAAGAATATTATTTTTGAACAAATACCATGCTGCTAAAAGCGAAAAGCTCTTTACACCTGTTTTTCTGGATGAGACATGGGTTTTTAGTAAAAGCGGGGACAGAAGAATGTGGCAAGATGGTACTAAACACAGTGATTTAAAAATAACTGGAAGTGGGACACGATATGTAATTGTTCATGCCAGTAATAAAAAAGGTTTTGTGGCAAATGCATCGCTTATTTTTAAATGCAATAAAAAAAACAGGCGATTACCATGATAACATGAACACCGAAAATTTTGAAAATTGGTTTAAACAGCAACTAATTGTAAACTTGGAAGAACCATCGTTAATTATAATGGATAACGCAACGTATCACAGTCGCCTGGATGAAGAAATCCCAAGAAAAAGTTGGAGTAAAACACGCATGTTAGAATAGCTCAAAAAAAAGAATATTCCTTTTCCAGATCACATTTTAAAGGATGCTGTTTGGAATATAATTGAAAAGCAAGTTTTGCCAGAAAAAAAATTATCATTTAGACAAATACGCTGCCGAGCATGGTCATTGTGTTCTCAGGCTACCACCCTATCATTGCCATTTTAATGCCATCGAAATGGTATGGTCAGAAACTAAAAGGCATTATGACCAAGCTATTACGAAAACTGCAAGGTCACCTACTGAAGTCTTAAAAGTATGGAATGACGTTGTAAAAAATGTACCGGAGCAACACTGGCAGAATTACATAAATCATACAGAGAAAATTATTTCTGAAGCATGGGAAGTAGAAAACAAACTGGACCTACTAAACATCGAACCTATGGTGATCTCTGTATCCAATGAATCCGATGATGAACTATCACTTTCCGAAAGTTATTCTGATTTAGAAACTAATTAAACATTGTCTTGAAGATCACGTTGTCATTTTTTTTAAATCTAGAATTTGTACTTAATCGAACTCTGAATTGCCATATTTTTTTAAGAAAACTATGTATCTAGTTAATAAAACTGTTTTTAAAATTAGTGCGCTTCTTTTATATTCTTTTATTATGTCAACATCTTTAGAATTTTATGAATTTCATAAAATTAATTTGTATTATTACAAACCGCCACTGATAATATGAAATTTCAAGTCACTACGCCAATGCAATAAGAAATATGTCAAGCATTTGACATGACAAAGGTCATAACCTAATTTTTTTCATGCGGGTTCAGATGGTTCAAGAAGCCGCATACATTAAGTTACTAAAACGGCTGGTACCTCTAAATAGGTATTAATTTTACTATAGATTACATTCTCCAGCCTGACTCTTTTTAAGTAACCAATCAGCCTCGAGACTGAATCTTTAATGTAATTTCTTGCCAGTGGCTTCTCATTGGCTAATACAAGAAACCACACATTCGCACTCAGTCGCACTGGCATAGGATGTGCTCTGCAGTTTACTCTTCTAGGTGACAGAATCTGCACACGTCAACCCCATTAGCTATACGAGCCTGTTGAGCTCACAGTGCCCTGTTAACATACCTACTACAGCTTTGACTTGATTATAATAAAAAATAATAGGTATTTCTACACTATGTCTCATTTATTATTACTTGCTTGAAGAAAAAAGAAAATTTACATTGAAATGAATAAAATAGATAATAAAAATTTTATTGTCATGTAGTAAACTTCAATATTGTTATGTTTAAGTGACATCTTGAGTATAACAATAATAAATAACTGGCATTTAAAAATATGTTCTTAAAAACAGTGAAATGGATAGGTTGGAAGACAATGACTATCAAGTGTTAATGAGGAACTCAATAATCTTGACATCTTGAAGCCAACTCACTGTAAAAATAATTCTCAATTAGTTCTTAGTATAATTTATAAATTACCTTTTTAACCCTTGCAAATTTTTTTATAGGATTGTGATCAGGTTCATATTGACGATGTATCTTCAGATGACAATGGACAAGATTTATCAAATTATAATTTTAGTACGGATGGTTTTCAATCAACAACTTCAGCGGGAAGTGGCAATTTATGTTTAGCAGCAGGAGTGAGAGGAGGTGTGGACTGGATGAGAAAATTGGCTTTTAGATATAGGAAAATTAAAGAAACTTATAATAATTACAGAAATAGGTAAGCAATAGTATATTGTAAATTTCAAACTACATGTAGGTAACTATTTTGAATTTTCCCATTGGGATCAATTTCAAGGATAGTTATTTTCTTATAAACTTGAACAAGGAAAACATTTTTATATAATACTTACATGTATATTTAATTTCAAGATGTTATAGGTTGTAAGTATGATATCGGAGATAATGAAAAAATGTGAAGTTGAATAGAGTTGAGCACTATTTAGAAACAGAACTTGGATGTATTGTAACAAATATACATGATCGTAATTAGCATTGTACAAAAATAATAGTAGCAAAATCGGCGCAACAACTCCAACTTGTTTGTAGGAATATCAGTGATGCTTATAATGTTGTTGAAATATTTTTAAAAGAAATATCGTGAAACCAGAATACAAATTAAGATGCAATTGAATATCCAATTCCTTGAAAAATTATCAATAGTTAGCTATCCATTTTTTAAATAATTTCAATATGTCTAGAATATATACACTATGATGTTATTTTATTAAAATAGCCTGGGACATCCAAAAAGACTGCAATAAAAAAATTGTTTTGCATAAGATAATGGTCCATTTTAAAAATTTTAAAAAGTATAAAGGACACTCAGTAAATAACTATAAATCTAAAACTTGTATTTATTCAATTCAATATGTTTCCCTTGTTATTTATTGATATTTATTACTTTATTACATATGACATTTCCAGTATTATAAATTATTGAAATATTATTCTTAATTTGATAACCCATTGTATATTGAAATATAATTTGCAATTTTCAATGTTTCAGTGTTGGTGGCCTCTTGGGAGCATCAAAAAGAGAACAGTGGCTTCAGCTTAGGTCAGAAATAGAAGCAGTCACTGATAACTGGTTAACTCTAGCAAATAAGTGTTTGACATTAATTAATTCCAGAAGTAATTGTGTAAATGTTCTTGTGACAACTACTCAGCTCATTCCAGCTCTTGCTAAAATTTTGCTGTTTGGTCTTGGAGGAGTCTTCCCCATTGACAATATCTACTCTGCTACAAAAATAGGTAAGTTTTAAATTATTTGTGGGATATGTATAATGAAACCCTTTTCAATGATGGTGCCATCTGTTAGTGAAATTAAAAAAGTTTTATGGACATCATAGTATATTACATAACAAGAGTTGTAATAAGCTTACAACTCAAGTTGTCCACAATACTTTTTCTACGATTATATTCATTTATAAAAATAAAATGCCTAACAAGTAACTATTATTTCTTTAACAAAATTCGGGAACAATTTAAATTAAAAATGTATTTATAATAATTAATTGTAAAATTTTGGCAATTATTTATAACTATACCCTTATCCGTGTTTGGCGGTTGTTCAATAATACGGGGTGAATGGTGGGATGACGTAAACTGTACGGTGTGTTTTTTTTGGACATTGGTATTTTCGGTGTATGTAAAGGTCTATAAATTACTTTCAATTGAATTTATAATTCTATTGGCTGTTGATGTCTTATTATTTATTGACTCATCGACATATCCTTCGGCTGTTGTTGAAGATTTCCATCCACCATGTAGTTTAAGAGCCATTAAATCACCACCGGCATCAACCAAAAGAGTTCGTCTTAAACATTGACCTGTACACATTTTGGGATCTGGTAACTTTAAATATTCGGCTTTTTGTTTAGGAACACCACCTATTTTGTTTAATCCTACCACTTGTTTCGTACATTTACCTCTTTGATAGTTAAGGAAAATTTGCGGATCGTTCATTTGTTGTCGAATCTCTTTTAAATTGTTTGATTGTTTGCAGATTTTATAGAAATTCACGGAAATTATGAATGATCTACATACTTTGGTTTTCGTATCAGGTATTTTAACCAATAACATGGTATTTAAATCATCAATGTCAGTTTTTTTAACTCTTGTTTCTTACAAGCTCCACATATTCCAACAATTGCAATAACCTTAAAATGAAAGTATTATAAATAGGTACATTTATGTTATACTTTTAAATAACATACCTTTATTAACAAGTACTGTACATCAGGAGCTTCATTTAAAAAAAGTTTTAAAATTTTTTGCTTTTGTTTTTAAAACCTTGGATGGTTTAAATTTCTTAGCGATTTCTCCAAAATGGCCAAGGTTAGTTTTTCATCATTTGTTGTACGCCAATCCATAAATTGCGGATATACCTTTTCATATATTATCTTCCTCTTGATTTTTCTGGTAATAGTGTGAGACCTCATAAAAAAAAGACTAACAAAATTATACAAAGTCTCTTAATAAAATAAAAAATATAACTTATTCAATAAAAGTTTAATTCATCGCATAGATGAAATGAAATAAAAGGTCGAGCTTATGTACTACTTACAATAACTGAGTTATTTTAAAGATTTGTCTGAATTATAACCAAGCTAGCCGTCATTTGTTGATTCGATAAGGTATTTATTCATCTGTAAATGAAAGAAAAACAATATCTGAGCAAAAGAATTTGTCTGAATAAATGAATTTGACTTATTATGGTATAATGTGCTCTCTATTTTTTATTATATTACTGATTACAATTACAACGGACCAAAAATGCTGAACGACAGTATGCGGCATGAACGAAAATGCCTAAAATATTCCGAACGACAGGAATAATGCGACCCTGAACGACAGTGTCTAATATCTGAACGGCAGATAAAAAGATCTGAGTATTGTAATCAGTAATTTATTGTTTAATAAAAACTCAGTAAGATATCTATTAAGGAATAATTAAATAAAATGCATGTGCAAAGGTAAATTCGGGTTGTCCGTGAGTAAACTCACCTTATTTGTAAGACAGCAAGCACAACCATAAAAGTCACAATTATTACAAATCAATTAGATAGGTAACCAATTTTAAATAAGACAGAATATCAAGGGCGGACCCTTTTTTTGTTTAGTCTCTCAAATGATTTATATTTCTCTTCAGAATCGTGTACCTATTTAATTTTTATGAAAGAAGGTTTGTTCTTAAAAAATGAATTCTTACAATAGATTCTCGGTAGTGTTCGCAGCTAACTGCATAATATTGGGTGGTGTGCTCTAAATTAATCTTCACTATTCGATGAACTCATTTTATTTTTTTGTATTAAAATTCACTATAATTACAAAATAACTCTATTAATTCGTTTCCATGGTAACTCGTCCAACTGACTTACAAGCCTTAAATGATATATTACACATTTTTATAGAACTGAAGCGTAATTTTTTTATTACCTGTCAGTAGCTGTTATGATATATTTACTTAGCATCCAAATAGTACGTAATATACAATTTACTAGTAAGAGAGTAGAAAAAGAATATTACTTAACCAATACAAAAAACACCAGCAGCTGCTCCTAGGAGCATCATACCAACTTCGGTAGCAGCTGAGTATGTTAAACTTTATAAAACTAATTCTCATGCTACTCATATGCACAAAGAAGTGGAATAGACTATAATAGCTCTTTGTGCAAATATATCCAACGTTGAAAAGTATGTTCCATTCTGAATTCTAATTTGTATATATGTCTTTTTACAGGCAAAGAAAGCTGCTTTGAGAGGATAGTTACGAGGTTTGGCAGAAAATGTACTTATGTTGTAATAGGTGATGGGCAAGATGAAGAAGCAGCAGCAAAAGCCTTGAATTTTCCTTTTTGGCGGATAACAAGTCACAGCGAAATTGCTGCTTTATATAATGCTCTTGACATGGATTTTTTATGATTTCACCTGTTTAGGTTTTTTTTTGTATAAAATGTATATTTTATAAATATTATTAAAATTATAAGAATTTAAACTACATCTTTTATTTTATATAACCTGTTTCCATGGCAGATATTGGCAGATCTCTCAACTTCTAGAAATAATGCTTTAACTTTTGAATTTATAGTAGCTACGTGCGTTAGGACGTCAGGAACACCGCAAACTCCTTATCTAAAAAACCGTCGGGGTTTCTGACCAACAAAATACTATACCCAAGTAACTGTAAAAATTAATAAAGTGACAGGATTACATCAGTCACTGCACCCAACAGAAGCACATACTTGTTACTTGTGCTTGGAAGAGGAAGAAACAGCCTCATACACAAGCTTAACAGTCTTTTGACTAGATCCTTCTTGGAGAACAACTCGATTGCGAGCTCTAGTCCTAGGAGTTTATATCTACAGTGAGTCAGTGCTTTGCTTTGGAAGATTGTGTGTGAGGTTTTTTCTTCCTCATTCCATGCATAACCTATAGGTGCTCATGGTAAGTTCAGGGTTGGAATAGGGCTCTTGGGTGAAAAACAAATTTTCACGGATGAATTTTAGGCAGTTTATTTTTGATTTTAACCTACTTTAACTTTATGATATAATCAATTTTTAACCTTGGCATCATATTCTACGTCATTTTTTACGTATATTTCATTTTATCTAACTGTATCATACTTACTGTGCAGTAAGAAGGGCGAGATATTTCAAATGGGCGAAAAACAGCATTAGTCCAAGCGGTACCCGTCGTGAAAGGGTGGTCAACAAAAAAATCTCGCGCTTAACAAGTAGCAGAGAAGAACTTACTTGACCATGGTCTGGCAGATTTTTGGTCAAGTATGAACGTGCCAGACCAATTCTATTCGAAAGAGGAATACAAAATTTTGATGTTTTACTTTTTCTTATACCTTGTATAGAAAATGTGTTGTTGTAATAAGTTAATTATGGTCAAGTTATGTATAGTAAAATTAATACCTATTTAGAGGTACCAGCCGTTTTAGTAACTTAACGTATGCGGCTTCTTGAACCATCTGACATTAACATGAAATCAAAATTTGACGTAACTTCAAAAACGTGACATCTAATAAATTAGTTACGACGTTCATTTTTGTTGGTAATTTTTTGTTTCAACCGATTTATTAATAATAAATAAGGATGGTCTTATTCTAAATGGGTATAAAATTTACTATAGATCGATTTTACGAAAAAATGAATTAGAAATTTTATTAAAGAAAAAAAATTTGGGCACGTCAAAGACTACCAGGCCAATGGTTTATTATTCATCTAATATCCAAAAATTAATAAAATTCACTACTTATTCTTGTTTACCACCCTTTCACGGCGGTCGCCGCTTGGACTTGCCGGCAAAAATATACTGGTGAGAGCGGGCTGCTGCTATGAATTGGATATACAACTGCTAGAAACGTCAGTAAAAAATTAATTCTGACAACTAAACAGTGAATCTGCGTCATTATTGCGATAAAGTCCAATATCTTGTAAATTCTCAAATGAAATTTTCACCGATTCTAGCCAGACCAAAGGACCATATTTTAAAATTAGTGAAAACTTCGCGCGTTGAGCACTTTTTTGGGTGAAGAAAAATATGGATTTTTCGTCATCGTCACGCTTTTATGCAACACACAATACTTTTGGTCATTCGTCACGCTTTTATGCAACACACAATTTGTTTACTTATGGTTATGCAACACAATTAACAATGAAGCGTATATTGTGTTGCATAAATCATAGTCACGCTTTCTATGAGCTATATGTATATATGTGTTCCCTTTTTATAAGGGGTTAATAATTTAATTGTGAAAATTTCCATCTACCGTAGGGATAGAAAAAATTTTTTAGAAGGGATTCATTTATTTGTAAACATTTACATCTACCATGGGCGTACGATAGACTTTTTAAAGAGGGTTAATTTTGTAATGTATATCTGTGGTTCACAGGTAGGTGATCTGTGGTTCACTTGTCAACTGTAACTTGTCATGGCTTGGCGCGAGGCATGGCGTCCCCGAACCTAACGGCATATAATGTATTATCTTGTTAACTGGAAACTAAAATACTAAACAGTGAAGCTAAAGAAGTTTATTACTTATCTAATAACTAAATATTACATGGTGTCAGGTGTGGCTGCTTGTATTGCCATCAAAGTTCGAGTAGAGAGGTTAAGAAACCTCCTAGAAATAGTAGTGCCATTCTTGAATATTGGAAATTTTATTTACCAACCATATGCTTGAAGATATGGAGTTTAGACCGCCTAATCCGCTTTTTGAAGAAGCTAGACCAGCGGATAACTGGACAAGGTGGAAACAAAAGTTTACGATTTACCTTACTGCGTCAGGAAAAAACAATAAAAGTGAGGAGGTGAAGATTGCTAATCTGCTCAGTTGTATAGGAGATGAGGGTCTCGACATCTATAATAATTTTTCTGAAGACCAGAAGTCAACGTTATCTAAGCTGCTAGATGCATTTGAACATTTTTTTGTACCAAAAAAAATTGTTGCGATGGAGACTTTTAAATTTAACACTCTAGTTCAGTCAGAAAATCAATCCATTGAACAGTATGTGACTGAACTAAAAAAGCAATCAAGTAACTGTGACTTTATTTGCCAAAATGAGGAATGCAACACATCATATGCAGAGAGAATGATAAAAGACAGACTCATAGCAGGCATTTCATGTAAAGAAAGCCAGTTACGATTACTTAGAGAACCAAAGCTTACAGTACAGAACATAGTAGAATATTGTAAGAGCATTGAGCTAAGTAGAGAACATATTAGAGTACTAATCTAATAAGAGGCCAAAAGAAGATTAAATGCAAAAAATGCTCATACGAGCATTATCCCAATAAGTGCCCAGCATTTAACAAAACTTGTGCGAAGTGTCAGAAAAAAGGCCACTTTGCAATGGTTTGCACCCAGGGAATGAAGAGAGAAACATCCAACAGTGAAGAATCTAAAGTTATGCTAGTTTCTGAAGAAAGAGAAGAAGATGAACTATTTATTAATTGTACAGGTTCAAATAGTAGGTCTTGGAATGAAAATATTAATGTAGCAGGTAAAATTATTAGTTTTAAGTTGGACACTGGCTCAGATGTAAGTATTTTGCCTAAAACTGTTTTTGATTCACTTACAAACCAGTTCAGTATTAATAAGTCTATTGTAACTTTGATTTCATATGGAAATTTCAAGATCAAGCCATTAGGTGAAGTATTTATTAATTGCACTTACAAAAACTTATGTAGCAAAGTCAAATTCATTGTTGTTGATTTTGACTCGGACCCTTTATTAGGGCTTGATGATTGTATGAAGTTTCAATTAATTAAGCGAGTTGATAAATTAACTGTTACTCTTCCAAACACAAAGGAGGGCATTTTTTCTAAATACAAGAATGTTTTTGTAGGGTTATGGAGAATGCCTGGGCTTTGTAGCATTGAGCTTGCAGATAATGCTAAGCCTGTAATCCAGTACTCTAGAAAAGTTCCATTTTCTTTACATAATAAGCTAAAAGAAACACTAGATAGTTTAGTAAATGAAAAAGTTATACAGAAAGTTGACTATCCAACGGAGTGGGTGAATAATTTAATGATTGTGGAGAAAAAATCAACAAACACATTAAGGTTATGCATTGACCCAAAGCCCTTAAATAAATACATTCTCCGTGAACATTTTGCTATCCCAACTGTTAATGATATTGTAAGTAAGTTGTCAGGCAAATCATTATTTTCTGTTTTAGATATGAAAGAGGGATTCTGGCAAATTGTTTTAAATGAAAAGTGTTCGGATCTATGTACTTTCAACTCTCCATTTGGCAGATATAAATTCAATAGACTACCATTTGGAATCTCATCAGCACCAGAAATCTTTCAAAAGAAAAACTCCGAAATATTTGGGGTCATTGAAAATGTTGATGTCTACTTTGACGACATAATAATCTCTGGTAGAAATGAGTATGAACATGATATTGCTTTGAGAAAAGTTCTAGAAGCGGCATCTGAAAATAATATTAAATTTAATTATGACAAATTTCAATTTAAAATGACACAAGTTTCATTCATGGGATATCTAATTTCTAAAGAAGGTATTAAACCAGATGTTAAAAATGTTGAAGCTGTTAGTTTATTAGAATCCCCTAAAAACAAGTCAGATGTTATTAGAGTTTTGGGCATGGTAAAATTTTTTTCTAAATTTATTCCCAACTTATCTTCTATTACAGCTAATTTAAGAAAAGATGTTTCTTTTGCCTGGAGTATAGAGCATGAAGATGAGTTAACTCATTTAAAACATTTAATAACAAACTCTCCAACACTCAAAATTTTTGATCCAAACCAGGAAATTATTATTCAATGTGATGCATCTGGTGAAGGCCTAGGTTGTTGCCTCCTGCAAGAAGGTCACCCGATTTCATTTGCCTCTAGATGTCTGACAAAGTCAGAGACAAGATATGCACAAATAGAAAAAGAGCTATTGTCAATTGTCTTTGCATTTGAAAAATTCCATTATTTTGTATATGGATATAAAGTGAGAGTTCAAACTGACCATAAACCTTTGTTAGCTATTTTCAATAAAGACTTGGACAAAGTGAGTGCACGGTTGCAGAGAATGTTACTTAAGTTGCTAAAATATGAAATAAATCTTGTTTATCTGCCTGGTAAAGATATGGTGATAGCTGATACTTTATCTAGGGCATTCTTAAGAGATGAGGTTTCAGATGATCCGGAAATGGATCATGTTGTACACTCCTTGTCCAACAATATTCCAATGTCTGACGAAAAGAAAAAACTTTTTCAGACAGAAATAGACAATGATGAAGTCCTAGCCCAAGTTAAAAGTTTTTGCAATAACACTTGGCCTATAACTGATAAAAACTTGAGTACAGAATTAAAGTTCTTTTATAGATTAAGAGAAAAAATATACTTGTCAAATAATTTATTATTTCTTGATTATAAAGTTATTGTCCCTAAGGCCTTACAGAATGAAATGCTTAAGTTGATTCATGAACCACATTTTGGTATTAGCAAATCAAAATCTCGAGCTAGACAATTACTTTATTGGCCTCACTTAAATAAAGACATTGAAAATATTATATCTAGGTGTGAAAAATGCCAGACATTCCAGAATGCTAATCAAAAGGAGCCTTAATTAGTCATCAAATACCAAAAAGACCATGGCAATATGTCTTCTCCGATTTTTTTGAATTTAACAAATTAAACTACTTGTTAATTGTCGATTCATACTCAAAGTGGGTTGAAGTAAAGCACACCAAATACAAGACTTCAGAAGAAGTTATACAATTTTGCTTAGAAAAATTCACACAATTCGGTGTCCCAGAAAAGTTTTTTTGTGATAATGTTCCTTATTAATTTAATAAATTTGCCAAACAGTGGGACTTTCAAATTATTTACAGTAGCCCACACCATCACCAGTCAAATGGACTGGCCGAGAAATATGTTGGTATTATTAAGCAAATGCTACGCAAAGCATATTCTGTAAAAGAATTGCAATTATTGCTTATGGAATATCGTAACACTCCAATAACTAACATAGAATTTTCACCATCTCAACTGTTTTTGAACAGAATTCTAAAAACCAAGTTACCAGCTTCAGAAGAGAACCTAAAACCAAAATTAATAGATACTGATCTAATCCAAAATAAATTCAAATTAAATCAAGAAAATCAAAAATATTATTATGACCGCAATTCTAAAGAATTGGGAAAACTTGAAAAAAATGATAATGTATTAATAAGAAAAAATAAAAAATGGGTAACTGGTAAAGTAACAGATAAAGTAAATGATAGGTCTTATGTTGTTAAAGATTCCAATGGAACTGAGTACAGAAGGAACAGGAAATTTCTTAGTGAAACAAATCTACCATTTATCGATTATTCAACAGCCTGTGATTTTAGTCATATGTTTAATGAAAATCCACCTATTGATAATAGCAATAATCAAAGAGACCCTACACCATACACTATGGTAATTGGGTTTTTGATAATATATATATATAATAATCAAAGAGTAATAATTGACGTCAATAATAGCAATGTGTATGACAATGAACCAAATGATTTTTTGGACTTAGAAATAATTAATGATAACAATGAATTTGGTGAAAGTGACTTTGAGAGTGCAGCAGGGCAACATAGTGATAATGTAGACGATACAATAGTATCTCACGAATTTGTTAATAAAAGACATTGTAAGCCACCAACCTATTTAAAAGACTATGATCTTAATTATTATAGTGATAGCGACTAAAATATTTTGACATTTTGTAATCAGTTTTAAAAGGGGAACGTGTAATGTATATCTGTGGTTCACTTGTCAACTGTAACTTGTCATGGCTTGGCGCGAGGCATGGCGTCCCCGAACCTAACGGCATATAATGTATTATCTTGTTAACTGGAAACTAAAATAATAAACAGTGAAGCTAAAGAAGTTTATTACTTATCTAATAACTAAATATTACAAATCTATTTGAAAAAAATTCCATTTACGATGGGCTTACGATAAAATTTTTAAAAGGGATTCATTTTTGGTGTTTTCACTTCTGTCGGCAGTACCATGACTGGACTCTACGTTTTTTTGTTGTTGTAAATTTTGAACAAAGGGGTATAGAAATATTTCGCGATTTAAATTGCTCTTAATGCTTGGAACTATCGACTCAAAATTCACTCAGATACCTATGTAAAATTTTCTCCTGAACCGATTGCGTTCCATCTTTCCGATTAGTCGAGTTATGAGTATTTTATGTTTTAGAAAGTGGATTTTCGAAAATTTCATGACACGATTTGATGGCGAAATAATGATTTTATCAAAAAACTGACTGTTCCAGTCGATTTCTCCTCCAAAAAAACTCATTATTGCGAAATTTTAGCATTTTTCATCCCTACAAAAAATTTTTTGTTGGAAATTTTGAACAAATCTGAAAATATTTCGCCATTTAAGTCAAGACTCTCAATGCTTGGAATATCTATTCAAAATCCACTTACATGTAAAATTTTCCACTGAATTGATTGGTAGTCATTACAATTTTCTATCTTTTCAATTAGTCAAATTATGAGTATCTTTTGGTTTTAAAATTGATTGATATTTTGATGTAACATGTAACATTGAAATTAAAAGCCGAAGTTTTTAGATTTTTTTAAAAAGGCTTTTTGTTTAGGAAATATTGAATTTATTTTAACTTATAGATAGGTACCTCCTCACTGTATTATGCTACTTGCAAAAAGTATCTTGAAAAACGAATTAACAATTAACATTTTCTTGGGAATTCTTTAGAACATCCTTTTAAAACAGGAATACATTTTATTTACTATATCTTTTTATACCTGTTTAGGTAATTCTTCTTTTTCATTAAAATACTCACAAAGTCTATGAACAAGCATAAAAAATACGGTATCTTTATACTTATAGGTCCCGGCCAATATATAGGTATCAATCATTGTATTTAAAACAACCAGTATGTATTTTATAGTAAGTAGAATAACAGAGCAAACATACCCAAATTCAACAAGGTTAATAAGACAAAGACAATTCATGTGACTACAACAAATCGATGGGTTTTTGACAAAACATCGTAAGCGACGAGGGTCAAATTTTACAGGACGGCTTTTTTTCTTCCCATGCATTATTTTGTTTTTGAACATAAATGTGTTAAATTTTTTTGTAATCATTTGTACTTTTACAGTGTAGTTTAGACTAGTCAATTTTAGTCAACTTTAACATATTCAGGTATTTTTGCAGCTTATGATACTTTTTCAATACATTTATGTACTTATATTTATTTGTCGCTTAAGATATACTTCGATGTTTTGTCGGCATCTTTTTTTTGAAATAAAATTTATTGCATAAATAAAAACACTATATATTCAAGAACGAAAATGATGATAATAATAATAACATTTAAAAATTATTTCAATCCGAAATAAGCTTTCAACCAGTAAACTCATAGTGTCGTTTCGACATTTTTTGGGTAAATACCATTAAATATGCGTTAGTTTTATGTGTATTGTTTTCAAGCGGTAAGTCGTTTTATAATTACCGTATAGTAACGATTAAATAAATAGGCCAGTCTTTCTGGCCAAATTCACTCAATATTTTGATTTCAAAAATATTTTTAAAAAATGCCAACCACAATAAACCAACCACAACCAGCTGGACCTTTTTTTTCGGGCCGAGATGGGAAACTCATGTTCGAATGGGTCTAGGACCCAAACAGTGTTGGACTCATTCCCAAGGAGATGCCTACCAACCAAACCCACCTCAAACTCGCCGTTACCCCCGCCTCGTAATCACTACCCTAGCATACTTCGAGACGGGCGGCGGTGATTGGAAGATTGGAAAAAGAGAGACTGGAGTGTGCGAGAGGTGTGGAGTGGAGGATGATGTGGAGCATGTGTTTAGATGCTGGAGGAACGAGGAAGTGCTGAAGAAGTTGGAGAGGAAACTAGGGGAGGCGGTCTATTGGGAGAATGTGGTGGAGATAAAGTTGAGGGGGGAGGAGGAATGGATGGAGGTAAGTGGCGTAGTAGAGAGCATGGTCAGGGGGAGAGAACGACTCGATATGGCAAGAGAGGTGGGAGTGGAAGTTAGGGAGAAGACGACGATGTGAGTGGAGAGTGTGCGAGGGACCGCCGCCCGTCTCGAACCAGCTAGACCTAGCTTCGCAGCAGTCACTAAAAATTCAGTAACGAAGCCGCAAGTACCTACAACACTTCCAAGCAGAAATCAAGTTATTGTCATGAACGCACTTCCAGACGACGTCCTTTTTGACTACATTAATGCAATCGGCGAAATCGTAACACCGAAAGGGATTACTTTTGCATCACGCATTTCCAATCACCGTATATGTATATATCTATCTTCTATATCCGTGATAGATAATCTTATAAAAAAGCATCCTTTTGTTACCATCAAACAACAAATTATACCACGGATATCATCCGCGCCTAGAACAAATTCAGCATCTAACCTCAATTTACCGACCAGATTTCCTCTGTCTACAGGAGACCAATTTTAAAACAACTAATATCCCACGAACAAAATCATTTGAAGGGTATCATTTTATTAGAAATAACTGCATTAGAGCCATCGGGGGTTCATCAATATTCGCCTCCAACGCAATATATTCAACACTACTTCCTTTGACAACAAACCTTGAGGCAGTTGCCATAACAGCTTATTGCCCCAATAAGCTAACCATATGCTCCATATATATTCCCCCAGCCGTTTATCCTCCCAGGAGACTTTAACGCCCATAACAGCATGTGAGGTTCACAAAAGACATTTGGACGCGGAAAGGTAGTTGAAAATATATTGAACTGTACAAATTCTTGCCTACCTACTTAATACGATGTAATACTCACTTCAATATTTCCTCCGGTACCTTTTCTGCCATAGACCTGAGCATAAATAAGGGATCCCAAATCAGCCCCTTTTATGACGTGGAATACAGCTTATGGACTTTACGATAGTAATCACTATCCAATAATCATATCTAACAATCACAACGAAGCAGTTTCTGTGAAAAGTTATTGGTGCCTCAAAAAGCTAACTGGTCTGAGTATTCTACTACATCAGTTGATACTCTCTTACTCACAAATGTTGCTCACGCCTCCAACAATGTTGATGACTTGATAAAATCAATAACAGATTCAATTCTTACAGCTGCCAAGACCCACATTGGTAAAATGACCTTTTCGCCAAATCATAAAGCAGTTCCTTTGGTGGAACTCCTCTTGTGATGACGCAACACGCCAATCCGAAAGAGCACTGAATCAATATTTTTGAAAAACAAAAGCCCCGAAAATCTTATTAACTACAAAAGACTTAAGGCTAAAGCGAAATACGTAGTAAAGCAGAGTAAGAAATCTCCAACCCCAGTCAACTATGGAAGAACATTCGACAAATTCAGGGTCACAAAACTAATAACAAAATTACCCGTCTCATTTCAAACGGCTCAGATTTTGGTTCACATGAACATATTTCCAATACTCTTGCAAGTTATTTCGAAGCAAAGTTCAGGAATAATACAAATGTCAATATTTCACCTTCTCACGAAACACCTTCTAGTAACATTCTACTATTATCTGAAGATGTCAAGCACATTAATTCTCCTTTCACCATATGCGAACTAACATGTGCCTTAGCCAAATGCAAAAACACTGCTGCTGGCCCTGATGATATTCCCTATAGTTTCCTTAAATACTTATCCATCTACAGCCTTACTAAGCTCCTGAAGGTATACAATTACATATGGACGTCCCAAAACTTCCCTTCTCAATGGCGCAAGTCTATAGTTATTCCGGTAGTTAAACCGAATCAGTCTCCTATCTTACCCCAATCTTACAGACCGATTTCACTATGTGCAAATTGATGGAAAAAATGATTAATAGACGTCTTTTATGGTTTTTTGAAAAGCACAATATAATTCCAAAGGAACAATCCGGTTTCCAACGACAGCGCTCTACTAGAGATAATCTTGTACTACTACAAACCCACATTTCCAGAGCAATTAATAACAGACAAGATGTAATAGCCGCTATTTTCGACATTAATGGAGCATTTGATAACATCTCTAGAAAGGCAATTCTTAAAAAACTCATACAATGCAATCTCACTGGTAACGTGTGTATGCATCATACAAAGTTTTTTTAACATCTAGGACTTTAAGGGTTTCTGTCAATAACACCATTTCTTCTTCATATACCCAACAAGATGGAGTTCCCCAAGGCTCAGTTTTAAGTACATCCTTGTTCATCCTCACCATTAACAAGTTATGCGACAATCTTCCTTCCCCGGTCAAATTCTCTCTCTATACGCAGATGACCTAATAATTTACTGTCAAGGCAAAACCAATGCCACTACTTGCAAAATACTTCAGCAAGCAGTAAATGACCTACAAAACAAAATTACCACTTTAGGTCTTACCCCTCTCACATGCTAAATCGAAAGTTATTAAATTCAGTAGGATAGCGCAAACTTATATTCCTAGAATCACAGTCAACAACTTTCAATTACCTGTCGTAGATGATTGCAAAATCCTGGGAATGTTATTGGATTCCAAATTATCCTGGAGACAACATATACAGGAAATTAAAGGAATATGTCTTAAGAGACTGAATATTATAAAAACGCTCTCACATTATCATTGGGGCGCAGAAGAAGCTACCTTGCTAAAAGTATATAGAACCCTCATTCTTTCCAAACTTGATTATGGAAGTTTCATTTACATGTCTGCAACTAAAACTATTTTACGCTCCCTCGACACTGTACACAATACCACCATCCGCTTATGTCTTGGTGCATTTCGGTCAAGCCCGGCTCAAAGTTTCTACTGTGAAGTGAAGCTAATGAACCCCCTCTGGCTCAGACGACAATACCTCCTACTCAACTATACTGCCGTGATTTCCTCCAATCCCTCTAATCCAGTATATTCTACAGGGTGTTCCATCTCAGACGAGCCACCCCGTATATTTCTTATTCCATAGTGATTGGAAAAATTTCCCGAAACACGTCGGATGATTTTCTTTGGGGGACATCTTTTCACGTATATTTGAGGCTTGAACAAGCAACCCCCTAAGAGGGGGCTCTTCAACCCCTCAAAATTGAATAGGGAAGAGGGGTTGAGTGATACTTCATTTGTAAGGTCTTGGAAGCCTCTTTACAGCGGTGTATGAAAAAAATCACATTCTTAAAAAAATTCATTGTCTTATCATGCTTACAATCAATAAAATCAAAACTGCGTTTTTAAATCAAATGTCCAAATTGTCCTCCATTGACTTCCATACAATAATAAATTCTCTCGGACTAATAAATTTTAAAAAAATTAAAAAAAATTCTTATCTTGCCTTCATTCTTTGTTCTTAAAAGGTGTTTATCACGTTTCTTCGATCATTTCATGTATTAAAAATCAATCTGTTGAGTTACTACTTTGCTGATTTGTTTATAATTTTAAAAATAATTATGGTGTACACATTGCAAGAACGTGTTGAGCTGGTTAGCCTGTATTACCAAAATCAAAATGGTGCCCGAGAGGCTGCAAGAATATTTAACCGAAACCATCCTGAACGTAGCGTTCGCCATAAGTACGTAATGGAATTAATTTCAAAATTTGTTGTGACGGGTTCAGTAATGGATAAAAAAAGGGCACCCATTGGAATTGTGAATGATGAAAGAGCAGCTGTGGCGGTATTGGGCCATGTCCAACTTATGCCAAACACGCAATCTGTCCGACAATTTTCTGCGGTTTCCGGTATTGGCCAATCTAACGTTTACAGAATTTTACAAATCACAAGTTCCATCCGTACAAAATTAAATTAATTCATGATGGTGATTTGGATCGAAGGCAAGAGTTTTGCGAAATTATGGCCGAGCGCATCAACAATAACCCAAATTTCTTGTACAACGTTTGCTTTTCTGACGAATGCACTTTTTCACTTAATGGAGAGGTTAACCGGCATAACTGTAGAATTTGGAGCGATACAAATCCTCATGTATTTCAAGAAGCTCACACTCAATATCCGGAAAAGCTAAACGTTTGGGTAGGAATTTTGGGAGACCACCTAATTGGACCTCTGTTTATTCCTGGTAAATGGAGAAATTTATCTTGAAATGCTGGAAAATTTGATTGATCTGTTAATAACAGAAAAATTAGAAAACGATCCTCTATATACTAATTGAACAACAATTGCATTTCCAACAAAACGGAGCTCCTCCTCACTACTCCGCACCAGTACGCAAATACCTCAATTTACAATACCCTGGTCGTTGGATTGGAAGAAGAGGTCCTGTGGAGTGGCCTGTCCGATTTCCTGACCTGAACCCTCTGGATTTCTTCTTGTGGGGACATCTTAAGTCCAACATTTTTGTGACTCAGCCTGAAAATTTGGACGAACTACGCCAACGAATTGTAAATGAGTGTCTTCAAATAACTCCAATTATGCTGGACCATGTTAGAGACGGTTTTCAATCAAGATTGTATTATTGTATGGAAGTCAATGGAGGACAATTTGAACATTTGATTTAAAAACGCAGTTTTGATTTTTTTTTATTGTAAGCATGACAAAATAATTAATTTTTTTTAAGAATTTGATTTTTTTCATACACCGATGTAGAGAGGCTTCCAAGACCTTACAAATGAAGTATCACTCATCCCCTCATCCCTATTCAATTTTGAGGGGTTGAAGCGCCCCCTCTTAGGGGGTTGCTTGTTCAAGCCTCAAATATACGTCAAAAGATGTCCCCCAAAGAAAATCATCCGACGTGTTTCGGGAAATTTTTCCAATTACTATGGGATAAGAAATATACGGGGTGGCTCGTCTGAGATGGAACACCCTGTATATTAACATCATATCAGCTTCATCTCAACCCACCATATAACTTTATTATACGTTCCATTCCTCAACTTATATAGCCACTAATTCAAGATGTAAACCTATCCCACACTCGAATTCGCCCTCTCTCCAATACTCCTCCATGGACCTAATTTCTCCCACAATTATGTTTCCCTCTGCAAATTTAACAAAGAAGAAAGCAATACTGATGTTATTCGAACAGCTTTCCTTGAGTTGCTGAATAATAAAGAATATAACATAGTCTTATTTACGGATGCATCAAAGAAAGAATCAGGAGTTGGGTGTTCCGTAACCACGATACAAGGATCGATCGGACTATATAAAAGATCCTCTATTTGTAGCGTCCATACAGGTGAGCTATTCGATATCTTATAAGCCTTCAAACATGTCCAACAACTTGTAAATACACATATAACCATATGCACAGACTCATTATTCTCCATCCATTCCATTAAGTTCATTTACTAACCATCCCCTTGTCCAAGATATACCTGACATATATCAACAACTACGAAGACAAAATACAACCGTCACAATAACATGGGTCCCCCCCACGTTGGGATTATTGGAAACGAAAAAGCCGATTGCCTTGCTAAAGAAGCCGCCTCAACTGCTACTGCCACAGTGAATCTTCAGCTTTGTAATGACTTAAAAGCTTACCCTAAAAAAAATCAACCGTTATTCCAACTGGCAAATTCACTGGAATCAAATTATATATGTCCACTTCGTGAAATTCAACCAACAGTGAATCAATCGGACGCACACGAATTCCCGTCTGGATAACCAGTCTACCTGTTCCATAATTAGCGTACGTTAAGCCGTCACTCGAGTTCCCGTCAGGGTGAAAACTGACCTGTCTAAAAGGTGTTTATGGTAATCGCGGTAAATTCTCTGAATCATCTGATATTTAGCTACCTATGTATTTATTGCATATTGTAATAAGTGAACAGTAAAAGTTATAAGGGAGGTCCGTTTTTAGATGTATGAAATAAGAAATAGTTATAAATGTCTTATGTTTGGCACTCTTACACGCTATTATTTTACATTATATCATTATTGGAATAATATACGGAATTTTAATTCTACAATTTTATTGCGTACTACTACTAACCTGAGTCATAAATACATACATGTAAAGAAGCTAACCTAATCTAACCTAACCAGAAGGGGTTTACCCTTTTCACTTAGTATTACTTCAAGCATTTTGTCATCACTACCTATAGCGTACGACAACAAACGTTTAATATATATATTAATAAACTGCCGTTTTGAAAACGGAACTTAATAATATGTTTCCAAAAGAGAGAAAAATATCGCACCCCGGCAAGAACAGTGACACAACTCAAAAATAAAGTATTTGAGAAATAAATAAAAGAAAACTACAAAACTCATATTGAAATAGTATAAGCTCCTTTTAAATTTCAAGTAGTTATTTTTGGTAGTAAATTCAATTATAATATATAGAATAATATCATGGACCTGTAAATCAGTTTTTGTTAAATATGTGGTGTTACCAGATCAGGTTAGGTCAGGTCTCTGAGTTATGTCACTTTTCTTGCTTTTCTAAAATCAGTTGTTCTTTGTTGTGACCCCTTGAGTAATAGTTATGTCACTTTCCAAGCCCACTTAATTAGAATAAAAAAAGGAAGTTTAAATTAAGTGCTTTATTAGCTTATTTAAAATACAAAAAAATTACATGAAAATAAAGTAGTACACAATTTATACAAACATCGAGTCATAAATGGGCTTATACAACGTGGGAATACTTTTTGCTGAGATAAATGATTTAATATGAGCTTTCTTTATGGCAGAAATCTCCATTTTTTTCTTATATGCCGGAACGCACTTTATTGTAGAGATGCTCTCTTGCCTTCTCCTAGTATTATTGACATTGATCTGCCCATAATCTTTTTGTTCGTATGTAGTTTTCACAAAAATAATGCCGGGATCAGTCTTCTGCACTTTAAATACTTTTAGTTCGCTAGTTTTTATTTGTTCGTTGTTTGGTGTTTTGTTAAAATTTGATCCTATCTGTTCAGAAAGTTTTTTTAAGTCGACAAAATCCTCGTAACTCAATTCTGTTACTTTATACGGATTTCCAGTTTTCCTCGCAGACCGAATTAATCTGACGTAATCAGTAGGAATATAGATGGGACCCGATTTGAGAGCTCTTTTAATTGACTTCTCTATGACAGAGTGCACATTGTCTCCTTCATTTTGTGTGTGTCCCCTGATCAAAAATTTATGTGTGATCGATTTGATTTTAAATTTTTGCACAGCGTACAGCTACATGCCCATTGTGAATTTGTTCTTTTGCTGGCCACAACAATTATCGGAGTAGAAAACAATTTCAAGGTTATCGTCGTTTCTGGTGTTAGCTTTTTCTTCTAAGTATTTCAGAATGCAAGTGCCGATTTCTATGGCACCTCGATTTCCTTGACCCTCATGCCAAAAAAAACACTCGACTTTATCTGACTGAAGTTCATTTATAGTTAAGTTGTAGCTGTTGATTTTGCTTTTATAATAAAAGGTAGACGTATCTCCTCTTGGTGCTGGCAGCACCGCTTGGAGATCGTAAGTGGCGACTATAATTTTTCCTTCGCTTTCTTTTGCCTTCTTTTTGTCCTCTTCTTTTTCTGCTCTTGACAAAAATTTCTCCTTCAAATGTTTATCATATTTCTCTTGTATCGCTTCTCTTTCTTCTACCCTTGCGTTGTTATACGAGCTGCATAAGTCGCACTGATCTTTTTTGGGGGTGAAAAAAGAGATGTTAAAATTGGTATTGAAAATTCGGGAATACATCGTCAGATTTGCAAACGGAAGGTTTTTTTCAATGCACTCGTTTTTGTAGTCACGGTGTAAATCAGCCAGGCTTTTTCCACCCTCTATGAACTCCCGAGTCGTTTGCGCGCGCAGGTAATGACTGTCAATTCTTGGGATAGTATTAATATGAGCAACAACACCATCTTTTATTGCAGAATCTACTTTAAAGTGGTGTCCGTGTTTACCTCTTAGATCTTCTTGAAGAAATCCTTCGTTTAATTTGGTTACTACAGTTCTAATAACTCGGTTGTTGATGTCCAGCGTGGCCATAAAGAAAAATTTGCAAACACGTACGTTTACTTCGTTGATTACGAAATGGAATGCGTGGTTACATTGGCGCCTACTCCCTTCTTTTTTGTACTGATACTGAGGTCTAACGGCGGTCATACTTCTACAGATAAATTCTCGTTGGGATTTCAGACTTTCGAGTGACCAGTAATTTTCAAATATTTCGAGCCTTTTATTTTCTTCTATTTTGCTTGAACATTTTAGCTTACATTTTTCACCACACGCTGGCCGTACCTTTCTTGCCTGCATTTCTGTTTTGCGAATTGATGATGATGTATAAGGTTTTCCAGCATTTCGGAGAAATTTTGCTTTAGTCTTCTTCCATTCAACTGGATTGGCTTTCCTTTTCTTACCTTTTCGCTTATTATCTGTTTGGGTATTGTCTGATTCGGCACCTTCTGTCTTGTTAGTAATAATATTTTCATTCTCTTCCAATCCTGATGACTCGGACGTGTTTTCAGAATTAGGAGATGATGTATAATGAAAATCTGGATCTATGTCTGAATCATCTGCACTTTCATCTAATGATTATTTTTGTTGTGGACTTGGTTCAACCCGTTGGAGCCTCAATCGCATTGTATGCAGATTTTCAACACACTGCCATTTAGAATGTGATCCTTGATCTTCTGGTACTGTGTCGTTGTTCAATTCCGTCTCTTTCGTGGCACTTTCTTGTTCTGTGGTTTCTTCTTCACCGTACTTTGGTCTAAAATGTGTCGTTTGATCTTCCTGTACTATCACTTTGGAAAACTCCGGCACTTCAATCACATTTTCTTGTCCTTCGCTTTCTTCTATATTATTCTCTTCATAAATCTGACTTTCGTCGCTGTTTGTCTCAGTTTGCAGCCTTTTTTCGCCGAGGTCTCTGTTAGGTTTCACGCTTTCTAAAGTGTTCTCCACTTCACCAATCAAGCAGGTTTCTTCGACTTCCATATCAGAAATAGCAGCTGCTAGCATTTTTCTACCTCGGTATCCTTGCTCTGGGTTCATAACGAATCTACAACAAATAAATTTCAAGCTACATTATTGATGTTTATTTCCTAGAGTAATATTATTCGAAATTACAAGGTTAGGTGACTACAATGTAAGACGTACTTTTGAATTAAGAAAAGTGACAACACAAAATACCGATATTCTAAGTCAGGAAAAGTGAGACAAGTCGAAATAAAACAATACAATAACTTACATTTAGAGATAATTCATTCAAGAAAAGTGATACAACACCAAACACTGACCGTCTCCATCAGGAAAAGTGGCACAAATCGAAATAAAACGGTACAAATCAATAGATATAGTGATAATTGATTCAAGAAAAGTGACATAACACAAAACACTAACACTTTCAATCAAGAAAAGTGGCACAAATCGAAATACAACGGAACAAGAAAATATATTTAGGGATAATTGATTCAAGAAAACTGACACTTTTATGCTTATGACAATATCAAAAATTATATTTCACTTACCTTACTGCACGAAAACTGTCACAACTCGAAATGTTACGCTTTTCTTGACCGACAACATGCACACCTTCTTGTAACAACACTGAAGTGACACTGTTCTTGCAGTGATGAACGTGAATTAGCCTAAGAGTAAAACTGATTGGGACTTAGAGATGTGTCGTTTTTCGTGCACGTGAGGATACAAAATATGCATTCATTGCTGTTATTAGCTCAGAATTCGTATTTTTTGAGTTGTGACACTGTTCTCGCCGGAGTGCGATATATTCATAGCAATTAGTACTGATACACCCCCAAGCCACCCCAATAGGTTATTCAACTTTTTCATTAGAATTCAGGATTACGATTTACTGGAATTTTCAGAACTATTCAGTTTACCTGGAAGCGGATTAAACAAACTGGACGGCAATTCGAGTGCGGAATTAAGATATACATGCAAGTGTCGGACGGGAACACATGTGTGTTTTATAGTCATTAAAAAACCAGACGGGAATTCGTTTGCACCGAATCAATCTATCTGCCCCGACTTATCGAGGAAAAATATGACCGTTATACGAAGACTACGTATAGGTCATACTAGGCATAGATAAAGGATGCGTTAGGTTAGGTTGAATTTGACTAGGCTTAAGGCTCGTGTCCACTTGCAAGTAACTTGCGATAGTTTTTTCAGCAAGTACTTGCAGGCGTGTCTACACTATATTGAAATTGTTTTCAAAATTATTGTGGCAAATTACTCTAGCAACCTCGTTTGCTTCAAGTTTCTTTTGCTTTTTTGCTTTTTTACCGAAAAAATGTCGTCTCGGCGAGTGGCTGCTGCGGTTGTGACATATATACATACAAACAAATCCCATGTACTTTTATACAATTCATTTGTTCCCTGTCCACTCTTCTTTTTTTGAATTTTTCTCCACTCCTGATTCAGTTGTGTTCTCCAAGTTATGTACCTTGCGCTGAATTTCATGTTCAGATGTGTCGAAAAGTTCTGCTAACGTTTTATATGCGCCTTGCTTTTTCACTCTATTTTTGAAATCTTTGCGAGTACCTTCCACAATTTTGGGTACAGTTCTAAATTTTCAGTCAACTTAAAAGTTTCATCCCTATTCCATACACGGCGTTCTTCCATTTTTGCAGAAATTATATTTATTATTTGATTTATTCTTGCTGCAAGTATTTCGGGACAGTCTCGAAATTAAAAAGAGCAAACTGACTTGCTTAGATCAGCCGTGTACACAACAAGCTCTAGAAAGTAAGCAAGTACTTGGCGCGCAAGTAAACTTTCAGCAAAATTTCTCTAGCTCTGCTGTTTACACACGTTGCAAGTTACTTGTGAGAGTAGTCTAAGCAAATTTACTTGCAAGTGGACACGAGCCTTTACACATGCTTACCTAATGTCATCATAACCTCAGCCGAATCACAGGTTAATAAACAGTTTATTAAGCTGTGGCCGAATTGTCAGTATTGCCACGTAAGCTCTGCGTCAAGCATATTCTCGTTGAATGTCCATATTTCGCCACAAGACGTCTACAACTTGGCATAAAACCAAACTACAAAATGCCCTAAATAGTGCAAATCAAGTACGCAAAGTGATCAAGTTCGTAGAAGAAGAACAACTTATAAACAGAATTTAATGTAAAAAAAACCTAACTAATTTAGAAAATATCTTCGCTTCTATCATGTCATACTCATATTTTAGTTCAAGCTTTCAGTCTTTATATATATTATGTATTGTTAGGCTACATTCATAATCAATTCGCTGGCCAAGTGGCACTTTGGCACGCAAGCTAAGCAAATCTATTTCAGTGTGATCGTTCACAAAGCAATTTGGCGTCAGAGTTGAAGTTGAAGTCGTCGAAATGTTTTGCAAGCTGCAAACTTTCACTTCGCCTTGCACTTCGTGCCGGCTATGGGACATGCGCATTAATTTTTGTTATTTGTTTTTTGGTATATCGACATCTGTCTGATAGTCCATCACTACTAAACTCCAGTATATACTGCTGTAAAAAATAAATCCAAATTATATATTATAACCTCTAACCTCAGACTGAACTAAATACAGACAGAATCATGCTTCGACCATATGTTGAAGGAATCCTTACAATTATTTAGGTACGAACGCGCTTGCGTTAAAGTCGACTTTGAAGTTATTGTGAATGGCAAATTTCGTGCCGACTTGCGTGCCAAAGTGCCACTTGGCCAGCGAATTGATTACGAATGTAGCTTAACTCGTGCTAATGGCCAAGCTGTCTTATGCTCGATAAATTGAATAAAAAAAAATTATTTTAACTTTTTCATACTGTTTTTAGTTTTCACCCACTATTTATTATAAATGACCTTCATATCTTTTGTTCAGAAGGCAGATTAATAAAAAATAGATTAACAGATACACCATTTCGTCAGCGACATCTAGGGATTAAGAGCCTAAGCACTTGAAATTTTCCTAAATTCGTAGTGAAATATTTTATTCAGCGCCATCTAAACGTTTAGTCCAAAATAATAAGAAAATGAGACAATGAATGATTTTGTGTATGTTTGGTTGCCAATTACATACAAAATCGTTTATTAATAAAAAATCATTCATTAATAGGGGTCACTGATGAATTATTTTGTGTACATTAATATAAAGCTCAAAAATGCACGGTTTTAAATTACGAATTTCTGGTGTCTTAAGTACCTTCTATCTTCCATGTCACATGTAATATTTCGCCAATTTGTATATATTTCGTAGGTATCCTTGGGAGAACCTGTGGTGAAGTGTTCGATAATATCATTTTTAAGAAAAATACAAAGGCATATCAAAACAAAAATATTACATATCTATAGCTCGTTTGAAGACGTCATAAACTAAGCTAATCAAATATAATGCAGTTAATTCAAATTCGACTCTATTTACCGTGTTGACAATTTTTTTATTGCTCACAGAAAGATTTATAATATTTAGATAAGCTAGACAAGCAGATGTGCGATAAAATTCGTTATAATAAGTTTTTGTAATCTAACGTATCTAAAAAAACAAAATATTTTAAACGATGCGGATATTTGTAAAAATTGAGACACATTAAATAAGTCCTTAAGAAAAATAATTATCTCCCTGTCCCTGTATATCAAGAAACATTTTTGGGCATGTTGTGCGCAAAATCATTTAGATGACAGCGCCAGTGGCGCCCCGTTTGGCAATACTGAACGAAGTTAATTGTGTACTTCCGAAGTTAATCGTGAAATATTGAAAAAACATTGTTTAATAATGCAAATGTAAAATAATACAATCAGTGTAGTTAATAAAACGATATTTCTTTCTAAACAGTTTAATTATATAAATGTGCTGTGCAATTTAAGCAAAAGTCGATTTAGTGACAGGGTGTATCGAGTAGTTTTTAGGAAGACCGATAGAGGATTCGCGATTAAACTCTATAAAATATTAGCCAGATTCTATTTTTAAAATATGCCTGTGTAGATTTGTGTTGTATTCTACTAATATATACCTGTCTCAGTAAAGTGGGCTATTTTTGAAAATATTTATGTAAAAATAACTAGTGTCCATGGGCTTGTAAAAATACTCTAGGGAGCCATTTTTTTACTCTACATATTTAATTTTTTCTTTAGTCGGAAAATAAGAGAGTTCGGATATTTGTTTAAGTGATTTTTTGAACATTTATGGTGAAAGCATGCAAAAAAAATTTTCCTCATAATGAGGAATGTGTCCTGAGAATGTAATGTTTTCCTATCCAAGCTATGGAAGTATTTGATTTGGATTTGCAGCTCCTGGAATAAGTGTTTCGGTAGGTATGTACCTAATTTATTTCGGCATCGCAAAAATGAAATTTGTAGATGTAGTAGTATATATATATATATTTGCAAAATTGGTGCTAATTTGCCAAAATAAGAAGTTTCACACAGTATATAGATGTAGACTCCTAAATGGTGGTAGTGTAATGATTATCATACAAAATATATATAATATAATTCCTTTGTACATATTATAATCACACATAAATTTGTCAGAGCTAAGCTTATCTTATTACACAAAAACCTTCAGGTTTTACTTATTTTAATAGTTCTTTAATTGTCAATTAGTAAACATTCCATATTATTGTATTAATTTAAATAAATACTTATACACATCAATTAAATTCTTAGATTCAAATTTTATAGATGATTCAGATATACATCTAGTGATTTATATAAATCTATTAAAACATTTTGTTGTATCACATTTAGATATTTTTGTTTGGTAAATATTCGGAAGTGGGGCTCCTGCTACAATTGTGCTGAACATTTTCTTAACGTTTTTTATTCATAACATGAGAGAAAGCATTATTAGAGTGGCGCAAGATGTTATTTGCCCAAAAAATACATTTTTCCTTCGCATAGTTATCTCACACATGCAAAAAAGGGGACGGGAAAATGTTTTTTTTTTGGCGAACAACATCTTGCACCACCTTAATATTGCTTTCTCTTATGTTCTTTATTCATAAAAAACGTTAAAAAAATGTTCAGCCCAATTGTAGGAGGAGCCCCACTTTCAAATAATAATTACCTTTTGTTCAAATGAAAAATTTTAAATATAATAATTCCTTGTTAGGCAACAAGTTTTAAAATAAAATTGATAAAAGGTTTACTTAATTCCAGTAACAAGCTGTCATGACAAGCCTAAAAGTGACAATTACATTGTTGACATAAAATAAAAACAAATTGTACCTACTCATAAGTAATAATTTCTAAGTAGTATTGTTTTAAGGAAGATTAATATTAGAACATACTTATTTTACAGGAAATTATTTCCTAGAGTATCTGTGTGTCACTTGATGATTTATAATCTTAGTTGTCCAGTTGCCAAAATCTTATCTTAATATTAAAAAAAACCACAGTTGTTCACACAAAAGTTGAGTAAACTATTTTTAGCCCCAAATTAAAAGTAATATCCAAGCCACAGCAAAATTGTGATTTTATATAAAAATATTTATTGCTGTCTATTAACATCGTTTGTGCTTTAAACAGTTTCGTTTATTAATCGCCTTCATTAACAAACTAGTTTATTAAATAACTATTGTGGTTTTGTTTATTGAAGTGTGTATTGGTTAACAATAATACCAACAGTAAATCATAAGAAAACCTGGGTTAAAACCTACAAATGTAATTGTTTATTGGAAATTTCTCTCTTTCACATTAGTAACCAAATTTGACTACATTCTGCTGAAATGTTAGCTACACATTTCTCTGCGTTTATTTAATTTTCTGTCTTTTACTATTGGATTCTTTTAATACTATGTTTGTTGAATCCCATTGAACATTAAGTCCCAAGCATGTTTGCAAATACCTGACTCCCAATCTATAATGTACTTTTTGTGTTAAGCGTTAATTTATTCTGATTTTTAATTGTCTAAATGTTTCACCTAAATATATGCAGTTTTTTCAAGATTGATCTTCATGCTTTGGTTTAGTTTTTGTTAGGATAGGTCCTAAAGTATTGGTAGATTTAAAATTAGTTCGAATATAGAATTGATCACCAATTTTCTGAATTATTTCTGATAAACCCTTATGTCAGTTGAATTATTATTATTATTAGATATTAAAAATAATCAATTTTCTATATTTTTAATTTCTTGGTTTATAAATTCTATCATGTAATTATTATTATTTAAAACCCAAATAAAGCGATCTTTCTCCAAAATAAACACTCTTGTGTATACCAAAAGACACCATATTGAATTTTATTTGACAGGTCACTGGATCGCCTAATAAGTTTTCATTCAGCCATACCCTAGCTTGCTGTGTAAAATGTGGTGAGGCTCCATCGTACATAAACCACAACCACATTGATAGCCTGTCTACATTGATAACATACAATTGTATTAAAAAAGGGGTACACATATTATTAAAAATATATGTTAACATAATCCTATTTTCATAAAACAGGCTGGAGTTTGAGGTTATTGTCATGATATTACCATTTTGATAGGATTCATGACATTGTCAGTTATGTTACAAAGTTGTCAATAATTTTGGATACAGGGAGTTCTGATAGCTATATTTCAAGTAAGTAGAAATATTTGTGTCATTCCTTCAAGAATTAATGTTAAAATGGCTTCAACATCTCTCACGTCGCAAGTTCTTGGATATTGTATTGTACACCTACAAATTTTGGATAACATTTATTCAAATGTAAAGCTTTTAGTCCTTGATGAACTCTGCACTGAAGCAATCATTGGTCATGATATTCTGAAGCAACATTCCCGACTTGAAATTCTCTTTGGAGGTGACAAATCTACCCTATCAATATGCAATTTAGCAGTAGCAAATGTTGAACCATTCAGTTTATTTTCAAATTTGACGTTTAATTGCAAACCAATCGCAATAAAATCTCGTCGAGTTACAACTTCAGACCTCAACTTTATTGAACAAGAAATCAAACATCTTCTAAAAGAATAGATCATAGAACCCAGTATCTCCCCCTGGCGAGCTCAACCTCGGGTAACTTCAAGTGAAAACCACAAGAAACTTATGTGTATTGACTATTCTCAAACCATAAATAAATATACATTATTGGATGCATACCCATTGCCACGGATAGAAGACATTGTAAACCAAATTTCGAAATATTCCGTTTTTAGTACAATTGATCTCCTTAGTGCCTATTACCAAATTCCAATTAAAGATGAAGAAAAGATCTACACTGCATTTGAAGCTTGTGGAAACTACCAATTTACTCGAATTCCGTTTGGTGTTACCAATGGAGTCGCTTGTTTCCAACGATCCGACGACAGCATCATCAAGAAAGAAAATCTTGAAAGCGTCTATACTTATCTGGATGACGTCACTGTTTGCGGTAACTCACAAGAAGAACATGATCAAAACTTACAAAAATTTTTAAATGTCATTAAGAAGTACCATTTAACAATTAATTAAACAAAATCAAGATTTTCCCTCAAATCGATTTGCATTCTTGGGTATTTAATATGCAACAAAACTATGAAGCCGGACCCAGAACGACTTAAGCCTCTCCTGAATTTACCAGTACCTGATACTACAGCTTCTCTTCGAAGAATTCTAGGAATGTTTGCACACTACTCTAAATGGGTTCCTAAATTTTCCGAAAAAATTCAGCCGCTAGCACACAGCACAAGTTTTCCATTATCTGAGAAAGCAATTTAGGCATTTAGACAGATTAAATAAGACATAGCCAACTCTTCGATTTCTTCAATTGATGACGATGCTGTGTTAACTGTTGAAACCGATGCCTCGGAGTTTGCAATAGCTGCTCAATTATCCCAATCAGGAAGACCAGTCTCATTTTTCTCAAGAACCTTGTCCTCTCAGGAACAAAAGCATTCGTCAGTTGAAAAAGAAGCGTACGCAAATAGTAGAAGCACTGAAAAAGTGGCGACATTTTTTGATTGGCAGACATTTTCAGCTCATTACGGATCAGAAGTCAGTGGCATTTATGTTTAACAACAAGTCTTCTTCAAAAATCAAAAATGAGAAAATTCAACGTTGGCGTTTGGAATTGTCATGCTATAAGTATGATATCGTTTACAGGCCAGGAAGTCAAAACACGGTAGCTGATGCATTTTCCTGTATTACTTCTGCAACCATGTCATCGGCTGATCAAAAGAAATTATTTGATTTACATTCTTCTTTGTGTCACCCTGGTATTACCCGGTTTTTCCATTGGATACGCTGCAAAAATCTCCCTTATTCTGTGGAAGACGTCCGTCAAATTACCTCCTCGTGTCCTGTTTGTGCTGAAATTAAACCAAAATTTCACAAAAATGAAGGAACGTTAATCAAAGCCACCTCACCATTTGAACGTCTTAATTTGGATTTTAAAGGTCCTTTGCCTTCATCTTCAAGAAATAAGTACTTACTAACCGTTGTTGATGAATTTTCCAGATTCCCATTCGCATTTCCATGTTCCGACATATCATCCTCTACAGTTATCCAATGTTTGCGTCAAATATTTTCTATATTTGGCACTCCGGCATATGTTCATTCTGACCAAGGTACCTCTTTTATGTCTTGTGAACTTAAGCCATTTTTAGAGACTCACGGTATTGCTTCAAGTCGCACGACTCCCTATAATCCTCAGGGTAATGGTCAGGGCGAACGATTTAATGGAATTATATGGCAAACCATACAGTTGGCTTTAAAATCTCAAAATTTGAAAATCAACCAGTGGGAGCAGGTTCTAGTGGATTCTCTTCACTCTATTAGATCTCTTTTATGCACTGCTATCAACTCGACCCCACATGAACGCATGTTTAACTATGTGAGGCGCTCAACTTATGGATCATCGATTCCTACATGGCTAGCTGCACCAGGACCAGTGCTATTAAAGAGATTCGTCCGTTTGAATAAATACGAACCTTTAGTTGATGAAGTCCAACTCCTAGAAGCCAACTCGGAATACGCCCATATCCGACTGGAAAATGGAGAAGAAAAGACAGTTTCCACTAGGCATTTAGCTCATCGAGGAGACACATCATTAACTTATTGCGATGAAAATTCTGTCAGTCAAAATCAATACCAAAGCATTCAAGAAAGTCAAGACCAAAGCATTAAAGAAAATCAAGACCATCTCATTCAAGACCACTCCATTCAAGACCAAAACAATCAAGACGCAGTACTGAATATCGATAGGCCAGTTAGGACTCGAAGGCGTCCTCAATATTTAGAAGACTACCTCGAGAAATAAGAAGGCGGGAAGAATGTGATGATATTACCATTTTGATAGGATTCATGACATTGTCAGTTATGTTACAAAGTTGTCAATAATTTTCTGTTAGTTGTTCTCTGTAGAATAAAGCCTTATTTTAAAGGTAATCCTTCGTAATTTACTACAGTTATCAAATATCATACGTTGTCAAAATAGAGCCTCAGTCTATGAGGTGCATTTTTTACAACCTATGATATTTGATAACCTCATACTCCAACTGGTTTTACTCCAATAGAATGACGTTAACGTCCCTTTCTAATACTTGTACCACTTTTGTAATACAACTACATCATGAACAAGATCTATCGAATTATTCCCAAAAAAATATACATATCACCATGATATTCTCTTAGTACTAAATGCATGTCAGCGAATTTCGCAAAACTGTAAAGCACCATGTTAATTACTAGTAATATGAACTTAATAACTGGAAATATTTATACTGTTAAATATTTCCACAAATAATTATTCATTAAATGACTTTGACAGGTAACTATGTTTTTGAACAAAATTAAATTGCCTGCTCTTGATATTAAAGAGTTATATTTATATTTTTCTACTCCTGTTTTATAATATACTTACTAAAAGACTAAAATATGTATCATAATGATATTCATTATGATACAAATTTTCATTATGATACAGATTTTTAAGCCAATAGGAATGCGACATTCAAAAGGTTTTTTTGTTTTCTACGGCTCTCAAGAGAAGAGATGCCCAATTGATGCTGCCATGTATTGTAATCTTGATAGGCATTTGTTCTTTTTACAAAACCCAACATTTTCATTGATTTTTGTATGGCATTGGTGATGTGACAATTGAAACTAAGAGAGTTATCGAGAGTAATTCCTAAATCCCCAATCTGATTGACAGTACCAAGCAACTGACCATTAATGTGAATTAAATGCTACTGCATGATGTGTGCAATGAAAGCTAATTACATGACACTTATTGGTATTAAGATCCATGCCATTATACAAGCACCAAGTAGACAGGTTAGTTAGTTCTACTTGCAACAATGAGGCATCTACACAATTGTTAATAATTTTTAAAACATTTCAAGTCATCTGCAAATAGGAGGGCGCTGCTCTCATGAAAACAGTTAGTAATATCGTTGATAAAGCGCTAGACTTATTTACGGGGCACCCTGTATAATAATTGTTTAGTATGGCAGATGTTTCTAGAAATATTAATGTTGAGTTACTCGCTTTTTATGAATGCAAAGAATTTTCGACCTCCAAAAATGTTGAAAAATTGGGCAAATATCATTTTTCTCCAATTGACATTAAACGTCAGTTTTAGTGACATTTATCGATCATAGAAGTAACACTTTTACTGCCTAGGCAGTAAAATTGATTTTTAATGCCTAGGCATTTTTTCTTCTTTTTTTTAAAATCTTGCGATTTAAGCAGGCCCATGGAATCAAATAATCACTTCCACGTCACACATACTATTATTGTCCATATTTAACATTATATTTATTATTTTTCGGTAGATATTGTATACAATTTAAGGTCTAATCGACAATAATAATTAAAAAATAGGATCATACGAATAGAAAAAATATTAAAGACTGTGAGTTGAATCCGTTATAAAAAAGTCGTGATTGTGACAAGGTCAAAAAGTTTTGGAAAAAACTTCACCTAGTTTGATTGAGTTACAAAATGCATTTAATGTAGTAAGCAATGGGAATTGAATGTCATCACGTTTCTCCCAACGTTGTTTAAATAATTTTGACTAGAAGATAGTGTTGTGAGTACCGAACGTTCCCGTAATTTATGGTAAAGTTCGCTCACGTTGAAGCGAAAGTTGCATTGACGCGCTGTCGGCTATAGGTTTCGCGCCGTACTGTTTATATTCCGCTCCGCAATCTGCAAATTGTTTAAACACTGAGGTTAAAAGTTTGCCTATTAAGTCAACAGAAGAAAAAAGAACTGTTGAGTCTTTTTAAAAATAGAAAAAATATGCATTTGGCCGCTTATTTATTGGATTCCAAATACTGTGGCTCTCAATTAAGTAATGATGAACATAATATTCAACCCATGGAATTTCTATATCAAATATTATCGGTTCAACCAAAATTTCAACAAAAAAAAGGATTTGATTTCTACTGGGTTGATATACTTTTTGGCAAAAAGTAATTTATGGCGGTTACCGTTTGTCTGGGACACAGCAAAAAAAAGACGGTATTTCTTGGTGGAAAGGATTTTGTTGCAAAATAAATTTGAAAGATATAGCCACTGCCATATTGGAAATGCCTGCGACAAGTGCCGCAACCGTGCGATCTTTCAGTGCGTTCCCCTTTATTCACTTTAAAAATCGAAACAGATTAACCACAGAAAGGGCTGGCAAAATCGTATTTATTGCCCACAATTCGAAGCTTTTGAATTTGAATGAACCAATTTTAAAAACCCCACGCGATATCCAAGATGTAGCTGAGGCTGGTCCATCTAATGTCAATGTTAACCCACAAATAAACAAAATACATTACAGCAGAAGATCTGGTAGTGAGAGTTCTGATAATGAACTGGAAGAAGATGAAGACTACTCTGTTCATGTCACTAACTCTTCTGATGGTCCAGAACATTTTTCGTATTTGGAAACGGAAGAAATTACAAATTAACTTTTAGTTTTTGTTTTTAAGTTCCTACACTAAGTACCTTTTGTTCCGAATTTCGAAGGGTTTTGTGTATGTGTTTATTCTCTTAATGTTTTGTTGGTTTAAATAACTGGTGTTCCTTTGTTTCCTAACTAGGTAACTGCTTTTAGAAAATGACGTTTTTTGTTTTTTAGTTCTTTTTTTAAACCAGTACTGGCTGGTTTCTTTAACAATATTTTAAATGTTTTCTTAGTACCTACCTATAATGTTGAATAAATAATTATGTTCTAATTATTTTTGTTATTGTACCTAATGCATCACCCAGTTCTTTTAAATTTCTATAACTTTTATGTAATCATAAATTCTCCAAAAAGTTGCAAATTTCAATGGCGCTGAAGTTTACCCAAAATTCTCGAAAATTCCCGAAAGTTCGTAACGAAAAATTAATTACGGTAATTTTCCAACACTACTAGAAGGTAAAAACCATAAATTCCAAGAAACAAATGGAATTGTAATTTTTGTAATAACTTTAAAATACCAACACAAACATTGTATAATTCAAAAACGTTCACACAAAAGTGCAATATTACTATTTCATAGGACTTGGACCATAACATATGATTAAAGACTATGGTATGTATTATATTGAATTTTAATATAAACAAATATTAATCCTCCAATGATCATTGGACTTGCTAATTTCTTCCTTATTTTATTTTCTTATTTAGGTATTTGATGATCCTATTGTTTTGGTTTTATATTCACTTTTTCATGTTCTTCAATATTTTCTGTTACACTTACTTTCATTTGCTTCTGAACCTCTTCATGTCTTAAAATCACCATGTTAATTTTTTCTATAATTTCCACTTGAACTTTTTCTTTTTTCTTCGCCAACTCATATTACTTTCCCTCTTCAAATTTATTTTCTAATCTCGTCCCCATTTCCTTGGTTTGTTCTTGTAACAATCTGTTTTGTCCTTGTATCATTTCATTTTTAAATTCATCTTGTCCTTGTTTCATTATGTTTCTTAATTCATCATATCCTTGTTTCATATCATTTTTTAATTAATCTTTTCTTTGTTCCATTTTGTTTTGTACTTGTTCCAATTTGTTTTGTTCTTGTTCCAATTTGTTCATCATCATACTCATCATTTTCATTAACTTGTATTCCTTATGTTTTTCTTCATCAACCTTCTCATCAGATGTCTTCTCTTGAATGTTTTTTTCTATTTTTCCTTCTCCCTGCACATAATCTATTCTTATCATTTCTGTTTGTTCTATTGGTAGATTATATTCTTCTGTTTTGTCCATAATGCTTTTTCTTTTCTATTATATTTAAATACCTAGTATATTATAATATTATTTATTTAATGATTTCATGGGTAACCTCCAGATATATTAAAATATAATGAAATTTTCAAAAACTATTTTTCTTTAAACTATTAAAATCCCCACAAACTATTATCATTAATGCATATAATGCCCCACCTTTGGTCGAAAAATTATATTGAATTTTATTATAAACAAATATTAATTTTATTCTTTTTTTCTATTTTATGTGCCTCAGCTACTAACTCTTTTCAGGTTGTGGTTCAAAATTGTTTTAATAAAATTGTCCAGAAAGATTTTTTTATATTGAATTATAATGATACAATAAAAGAATAACATTACATAGTCTTTAGATCTATCTATAAATTATCTACTTAAAATTTATTATGAAGAATTAATATTGTTCAAATATAATTATTACTATTATTTTCTATCCCCACAATAGTTATTATTTTAATTTTAATTTTTAAAAATGTCCAAAATATTATTAAGTTCCGAGAATTTATAATTCTATAATATCATTGATAATATGAATTGTTCCAGAATCAAATAGTTTTAGATTAATTTGAAATTTCTATTAATTTTAACTCTTCATACCATGAAATTTCTTGTCAATTGATTTTTTATTCTGACAAAATTTCAAAGTCTGACTGGGCTTCTAACATTTTATATTCTGCATTTTACTAATTCCATATTCTTACTTATAATTTTGGTTTATGTAATTGATTTTTTTGTGTTAAAATAATTTTTCATACTTCTCCCAAAATATTCCAATAAGTTTTTTTATTCATCTCGCAATGCCTTCAATTTTTTTTAGATCACATGCAAGTAGAGTCTACCATTAATCATATCAATTTAACAACTAAACTTGGAGTTTCTTGGAGCACATAATTTCTACATTTTTTCGATGGAACAAAAGTTAGATTTTGATCGAAGGCCAGTCAGATTTTGAAAATCTAGCAAACCCTTGGTTTTTGTTAATTTCTCGAAAATCGTGACTGCATGTAATTTATCATTTGCGCACCTAAAAATACAGTAATTGTGACCTAAATTTCCTTGCATTTTTTTGAGTTGGGCTCGTCCATTTTTTAGGTATTAGTTATTCTCCATATAGAAAGCATTGCTATATCTCTCTATCGCTGCCATCTGAATGTGAATTCCACTAAAGTAAACTGACTTATTTGAGTTTGTATTTGTTTTTAATTTAAATTGTTTTAAATGTCACGTCGTAAATTCTGCAGACAAAGTGATCTGCACCAAATTAAGAATATTTTCGAAATAAAATCACACAAAAACTTTACTTACTCTATACCACATAAAATGTAATTGTCTTTGTAAATACGTTTATATACAATATTATGTAATATAAGAGGGTTTTTTTTGTTACAGGGTGAGAGCCACGGTGGCGTCAGGCCCAGAGTGTGGCCCGGTGGCCGCCGATAAGGGGGCCGATTGTTGGTGGTCCCCCCTGGCGGCCATGGGCTGCTTCGGGAATAGGGACGCTGCCCAGGCGTCCGAAGATATCCGTTCTCAGAAACGTATTAGTGACCAAATAAATAGGCAGCTAGCTAAAGAGAAGCAGGTATATCGTGCTACGCATCGACTGCTACTCTTGGGAGCTGGAGAGTCTGGAAAATCTACTATAGTTAAACAGATGCGTATATTGCACGTTAACGGTTTCAGTGAAAAGGAGAAGAAACAGAAGATAGAGGACATTAAGAAAAATATTCGTGATGCCATCATTGTAAGTACTATAAACATTTATGTACAATTTTTGATAAACTACGGCTGTAGATAAATTTTATAAATATCTCCAGACACAAACTCTCGTAAAAGTTGTCAATACCCTTATTTACACAAAGCTTTGTTGTACAGTGCGTTCATAAAATGTGGAAACGGTCCATTATATCACGAGTTAACTGTTTTCAGAGGTAATGCCTGAACAGATCGATTTTTATTTAGGTATGACAAGCTGACCCAACAGACGTTGTCGTGTTTCAAATATTAATATTGAATTCGAATTGGTATAATAATTAATAAAAAAATATATTATTCAATAACATAACGTTTTTTATTTTAATGCTCTATGATACAAAGCATTCTTCGTTTTATTTTCTGGTGCATATATGAATAGGTTTGTTGGTATGCCAACACGGGAACTGGCAATGTGAAAAACGTGGATTTTCAAGATTGATGCCACAAACACTTAGCACTAGTGCTAGTTACACTGGAAATTGTAATGTAACCGTTTAAAGTCGAATGGCATGTAGTTGGAATCTAAGGAATCCGTGGAATTAAAAAGTCTTCACCTTTGTATTTCCCTTTTAAAATTATGGCTTCGATGACGTTGTTCATTAATTTTTCCACTCCGCTTTGTTCTCTGAATAATTTTTCTTTTATAGCTTGGTATGTTTTATTGTCTACGATCTCTCTCCATTTTCTCCTGACCTGGCATAGTTTATTCCAATTTCTAATTTTAAGTATTTTAATATCTTGGATTATTTGATTCCTCCATTTTTTTCGGTCTTCCCCTTGGTCTGGTTGTGTGTGGGATCCATGCGGTGCTTTTTCTTATTAGTTCCTCTGGTTGTCGACGATGGATGTGCCCCCACCATCTTAGTCTTTGTGCCTTAACTACGTTTACTGATCGTTATTTATTCTCTTAGGCCCGTTAATTCTTATGATTTTCCTTTCAAATATTTTTAGTTGTTCTCTGTCGTTGACTGTGAGGCACATTGTTTCCACTGCATATGTTACAATTGGACGTATTGCTACTTTATATACTTTCAGTCTTGTTTGCTTAAATGCTTGTCATTCAATATTTTTTTTGTGCTTCCAGAATATCTTGTTGCCCATTAGTATTTGCTGGGCTATTTCCTCGCTTCGATTATTATTGCTGGTAATAATTACTCCTAAATATTTGAAATATGTGACTTTTTCAAAACAGTATTCCCCTATCTTTATCTCTTTTATGTTCGGTGTCTCTCTTCTTGTGCATATGAAGTATTTTGTCTTGTCCTCATTGATTTGTAATCATCTCTTTCCAGCCTTTCTTATAAGAGTTAACACTGCTTTTTCCATGCTTCTCTTGTCTGTTGCCATTAACGCTATATCGTCGTCAAATGCTACTACTTGCGTTGAAGCTTGTGCAATTGTTCGGCTTATTCCAGTCTGCCTCACTGCTCCGTCCAAGGCAATGTTGAAGAGTGTAGTCGATAGGGAGTCTCCTTGTCTTCCTGTTTCAATCATGATTTCTTCCGTGGGCCGCTCGCCTTTTAGGACTTTTTCCTTTGATTGTTCAATAGACATTTTGGTTAACCTGATCAACTTTGATGGCAATACCATCAAGCTGATTTATATTCCGCAACATAATTATTACCGATCCGATTTTTAATTGCAAATTATTAGGTGGTAATTCGGGCAATTCCAGCGAATTTAAGAATTGCGTTGGATAGTTGACAACATTATCTTGGTTAGTGACGGAATCAATCGATTTGAATGACATCAATTATCCAGTTGTCTAATTTTCGTAAATCTTGCAACGTCCTGACTAATGCTTCCAAAGATTTTTTGTGTGCCATCATGTACTCATCCCAAACTATTAATTTGCTTTGCTGCAACACTTTGGCCATCGCAGAATTTCTCGAAAGGTTGCAAGTTGGAGTTTCATTTATTTTCATGTTCAACGGTACCTTGAATGCGGAATGAGCTGTTGGACCACCTTTTAACAACGTAGCTGCAATACCTGACGAAGCAAGTCCGATACTATTTTGCGATCTAATCGTTGCCAAAATCAATGATATAAAAAACGTTTTCCCAGTTCCACCAGGAGCATCTGAGAAAAAAATCCGCCAGTTCCATCGTTTACTATTTTCATAATCGTATCGTATGCATATTTTTGCTGCTCATTTAAAATGGGAACGGTTTCTTTTAATGCTTCGGAATCATATTGTGTTTCACGTCTCAACTCTTGATTAAATGTGTCTTGTATGGGTTAAAAGCAACATTTCTATGCTGTTGATTTCGAATCCATCGATTCCATTCAACTTCATTCCGCGTTTCGCGTTGCTCGTCAGTTTGACGTGCTGTTGTATGTCTTTGACTTGCAGCATTGCGAGTTCAGCGACCTATGTTTGTATGTCTAATTGCTGGATCCTATTCCTAGTGGACTATAGTATTGTTAAAATGTCATACAAAAAATATTTTGTTTCACATTTTATCAGGGATGTATTCTACTGTGAATGGACCTTAGAAATTTGACAACAAATTTTTTGAGGTCTTCAAAATATTATTGATTGTCTAGTTGTCGAATTTTTTCGTTAAGTGTCCAAAATAATGAACAAAAAGAATAATGTATGCTCTGCACAAAAAATATGCAATGTATTGCATTCGCGGAGTCTTCGAGATGTTTACACAAATGTGGACATTGCTCTACGAGTATTCCGGCTACAAATTATTCAGGAGAAAGATCTTTTCCACTCTGAAAAGGGTAAAAATCTATTTACGCGCAACTATTCTAACGAGCCCAATATAATCGACGTTTCTGCGTGGACCAAAGACAGGAGAAAGAAATTTTCAAATTGATTAATATATAAAAAAATTTATTGTTTATCTGTCTAAAGTTTCTTAGTATATATCCATAATGTTTATTAATTATATTTCAATAAAATAAAGTTATTTTAAAATAATAAAATTCGATAAAAATTAATACATTTTATCAATCAAAAAGGGCGACGCCTCAAACTGGGCCTTTGTTGGTAGCAAGCCTAAATCCGCCACTGCCTTTATATTAAATTGAACTTTCAATATTAGGCGTGATTGCTCTTAACTTACCGTAATGAATACACTTCTCAAAAACTCACTGTATAATTGAAATTAAACTACACGAAATTATAAATTAATTACTGTGTTAAACGATATTTGCAGCGCGCATTCTGTCAATCGCTGATAGTCATTTCAAACAACTGACAGTTATGTAAAATTTTCTAGTTGGGTTAACTGACAGTACACAGTCCAATGAATTCTTTTGTTGTTTTTGACAATATCACTGGTGTAATTTGTTGCATTTCAGTTGGAATCCTCTCTTTCTGGTTGGAAGGTTGGTACACATATTCTTTACTTTTCAAAAAACTAAATAGAATGTCAATGGGATTCAATTCTGGCGACCTAACAGGCCATTCGATGTGACCGTGTCGTCTAATCCACCGATTCGGAAAAGTTTGATTCAAAAAATGTCCAACCACCATATAGCATAATGTGCACTTGCTCCATCCTGATGGAACCAAATGGTGGGATCTATTTGACCAGAAATATTAATATCTGGAAAAGTTGCAGTTGAAAATGGAACCACACAGCTTCTGTATGCTTCTTTGTAGTATATTCATTTCATTATTTTTTTGGGAAATGAAACCACAATCTTTTTTATATTTTTACTTCAACGTTTCGGTAGCGTTCCAGCTCTGACTATTTGATAGGAGGTAATATCTATTACAAAGGCATATTTCCTAATAGGAGAACATTTATTGAACCTTGTATTAGCAGAATATCCAAAAACTCTTTTTAAATTGAAAAATATTGACATGCTCCAAATAAATTATCCCTCTGCGGTCGTCGGCGTGCAGTACATATATGTATGTAGTATACCATCCAGTGTAGAAGTCGTCAAACAGATAATAAATATAGCCGTATAGGTCGTCTGCATGTGTGACATGCCACGTTAAAATTCCAGTTGCGATCGTAGGCATGTAATTTATGCCGTTTTTTTTTGTGGCAAATCACTCTTTGCAGAGGTATTCAATAGAAAAATCGGACGAATAATCGATTTCTATGCACATTTTACTGATAAAAGGGCACATAAAACAAATCATTTACGGATGTATCTACCGTTGTGAACAATGGACTGGTCTTTGATTAATTTTTCTAGTACAAATCAGAACAAAAAAAGTTTATTTTAAAATTGTGTAAAAATAGTGTTCATTAAAAAAAAGTTAATATACAGGAGGATTGGACAAGAGTTGATTTTTATTAAAAAAATCAAAAATAATTAATTTGGACTTGGGTCGGGACTGTATGGAGGATGGTCCAACAAATTGATGTTTTCTTGCTTTAAAAACTCCATCTATTATTTATTTATTCACATAAAAATTACAGTGTTAAAAAATGCTCTAAAGACAAAAACATGTAAAATTAAATTAGAGAGTGATAACACTACAACACCAATCAACAATCAAAATTTTTAAAATATCACAGTTTAAGCTCCAGCAGATGGTTTTTAAACTTGAATGTTGACACATTAAAAATTGAAATGTCCTCAATAGCGTTAGCTAATCTAAGTGTCCTAGGGAGAAAATTATTCATTGCATAGTTGTAACTATGAAAAGAATAAATATATTTTAGAGAGAAGCTCGGGACTATTACATATTGCATTTATTATATTGAAAAGCTGTATTAGATCTCTTTGCTTTCTGCGAATATCTAGGGAAGGGATGTTTAAGAAGAGTTCTGAAATATCATAACAATGTGTATGTAGTCAATGTATCTTAAAACTTTGTGCTGAACAGCTTCTAGTTTTGCTTTATAAGTAATGTTATGCGGAGACCATACTGGAGAACAATAATCTAGGTGTGTTCTGACCAAAGAGCAATAAAGAGACTTAATAGCAGTGATGTTAGTAAAATCACAAGTGGTTCTTTTTATAAAACCTAACATCTTCATAGATTTTTGAACAGCAGTAGTAACATGGGACTTATAAGTGAGTGAGTAATCAAAAGCTATTGGGTGTTGTATTCGATGAAAACGGATAATATAGCACTTGGATGCATTTAGATTCATACTATTTTGTGTACACCAATTTGATAAGCTATTTGAATCAGATTGTAAAATTAAAGTATCATCATTACTATTAACTACTTTAAAACATTTGAGGTCGTCAGCAAATAACAAAGCTTTGCTACCTTGAAAGCCATTCATTATATCATTAATGAATAAGTTAAATGATGAGACCCTTGGGGAACTCCAGAAGTTACTGGAAAATTATGAGAATAGTAATAATTAACTCGAACCATTTGGAATCTATTCATTAGATAGCTACTTAACCATTGTAATACATGACCTTCCACACCATAAAAACAAAGTTTATGTAGCAAGAGTTCATGATTAACTCTGTCGAAAGCTTTGGAAAAATCAGTGTACACAGTATCAATCTGCAGACCCCTCCCCAAAGCATCAGACAAAAAGTCAACATATGTCAGTACACCCAATTCTGCAGAACTTTTAGAGGTGAAAGGTCTGTTCCATTTTACGACTGACTCATCAACAACAAAATGCAGTTTTGGTACAGCTTTAAACGAAGTGATCTGAAACTTTGGCATTAAGTTAACTAAACATGATAGTTAATTTTGTCATTCGAAATATTTGTTGACAGGCGCCAATTATGTTGTTATATGCAACACTTGAAAGACAACCCTAGTATTCGACGATATTGTGCCACGACAAATAACCTAAAGAATTAATAAAAAGGGAGTTTGATTTTATTATAAAAATCAGCTGATTTATATCTTTATTTAATCCAGCCAAATCCTGATATATACAGGTTAATCACGGCGAACTTACACTATCTATACGCCATGTCCTAGACTAATTCCACCAGGCTATATCGCATAAACGAAAAGAGATATTTGAATGGGACAAAAGCGACTTTTCGAAGAGAATTTCATATGACTTGGAAAAATCATTTTATCTCCCAAGTAAAACCTCTTGTGGTATTATAGTCGATAACTCATAGCGTTGTTTTTAACGACTAGGTTGTCTATTATAAATTCGATATATTTTCCTGAAGGGAACAAGTTTTTATCTCACTAATCGCTTCTGTCTTTGAATAGATAAACATTAATCACTTTTTAACTACTGTTTGAAAAATTATGATCAGTGGAATTACATCGCTATAAAGATTGTTTATCAGAAAGTATTTATCTTGAATGAAAAATTTAAAAATTCCACTAATTAACATTAAAATATGCAATTGTTTCGTAAATGAACTCACATTTTAAGGATCGACAATAAATTGATATCGACAGATATATTATACTATACGTTATGGCAGTACAATACTTAATAATTTTATTCCAATATGCTGACTAGGATTATCGATTCATGTATTCACTCTCCGTCTTATTCTAATTTAAATCAAGGAAAAGTTGGCAGTGGCGATAAGGCGTTGGACTTGCAACTAGAAAGGCTCGGGTTCAATCCCTGCCAATATGATTTTAAAAACTAAAAATGCACAAATAAATAACAAGTCCCAGGACTTCGTATCAAAAACTTGGGAGACGATAGAGAGACTCAAAATAATTTTACTACTTCATATACATTTTTTTTTCTCCAAATGAAATTAAAAGTGGCTTTTCAATTACACTTAACAGGCATAATAGGTTTATTTTTAATGCCTATGCAGAAAAAGTTTGCATGCCATTCCAAGTAATAATTTGAATCAAATTGGTAATCAAAATTGACAATGACATTGGGTGAAGACAAAATTGGATTTTGCGTGAAATTGATTGGAACGAATTTGGAGAAAAAAAAATGTTTCACATGGCAGAAAAGAAGATTCAATGCCTTGGCTGGTTTCCAGACGCTGCATTAAATCTTGTGCTTTTCTGCCTAGTACAAGGCAGTACATGGGGTTCTAACGTGGGGAATTAAAAATGGCTTTTTATTTATAATTATTAAATGGCTTATTGGAAATTAGTAAAATTTTATCCGTCCATAAACACCATAATTGCACTCTAGTCTACACCACACTTGTGAATTCAGGTACGGACTAAGTTGAATGGTTGATGCGGAAATTTTTAAATAAATATAACTTTTTTCAGTTATAAATGCAACAATTAACTTTTCTAAACATTTTTAAAGAAAAAAAAAGTCCTCTTGTGACATTTCGATAAAATTAACGGTTTTAAGAGATACGGACAAATTTATGTCGCACTGCACACCTATTGGCCCATATTGAACATTTGTTGTAATTTTTTTAAACCGGTTTGACTTTTTTATTATCGATAATTATTTGGTTAATCGTTTTTTTAATCAGTTAATGGAATGTAGTTTATTTGCAAAAATTTCCATTTATATCATGGGCGTACGATAATATTTTTATAAGGGATTAATTTATTGATAAAAATAACCATATACCAGGAGCTACTCCTATACATTCTGTACCTTTCCCAATAAAACCTCCTGAAATAGAACCATTTATTTTTTAATTAAAAACATATTGTAATTAATCATAAATCTTATTATTTGCTTATAATTTATTTAATTAACCTTTCTAGACCATTTCGGGTGCAATGTCGACCCTCAGCCCACCCGTGTCTTTAGAAAAACCTGAAAATCAAGCCAGAGTGGATTGGATTCAGGATTGTGCAACGGGTCCTGATTTTGATTATCCACCAGAATTTTATGATCACACTGAGGCACTCTGGAAGGATAGAGGAATACAGGTATGAAGTCAATTTATTATTTTATAAACTTGCAATGACGTTCTTTTTTTAATTTAATTATTTGAGACATTCACGCCCTGAATCGATTCTAAATTAGGATAAATCTACTTTGCATACAATAGAAAGACGAGTTTGGTGAATGAAATTAATGTGGCTTATTTTTATCCTGTCATATTTTACTAACGGTTTACCTATATCTACAAGTGTCAAGTTAACCAGGTTTCTTCCACAAAATAGATATTCCTGTTTTCCCCTTTGAAACTGTCTAACCGCCCTCAAGATCGTTGTTGCCAGCATATGATTCCGTCTTTCTCTATTAAAAGTGAATTTCTGCTTAGGATTATTCCATAAAGAAAATTCATTTCAGACATTATTTGATTCAAGGTCGGTATTTCCTTTTTTAAGTAAAACAAGTCTATGGTTCTTCTCATGGCAGTCTTTTATCTTCATTCATTACATTTTCTTTTCTTCTTGTATTTTTTTTGTGACTTGATGCAGTCACTAAACATTTCAAGTTTTTGATACACTAATGCCCGGTTGTACCACTTTTACTTAATAAGTAAGCCAGGCTTAAAAAATTAAGTCCGCTGCACCGTCATATAAGAGTATACCTGAAGGCAGCAACAAATTCTATACTCGTATCTTCCTACACAAAAATCGCGAATAAAGATAGCGGGTACTCTGTACGTTTATACCGATCTTTTGTGAGTTAACCCACGAAAAACGGGGTCATTTTCAAACTAAATTTTTTATAAAAAAACATGATTACTTTTTTTTATTATATTCTTTAGTGACACCTTGCAGCAACAACTTAGCAACAAATTTTGTCGTATTTGTTTTTACGACAGTCGCCTATTTTCGTCCTGTCCCCGCTAGCATTGTCTTCGATTTTTTGAGATCGGTTTGAGCAACAAAATCGTTTTTTTGGCAACTAATTAGCAACAAATTCAGACGTTTTTTTTTTCGATTTCGCTGATTTTCCACCGCTACCTTTATGGACCTATTAATATGTACCTACAAACTTTTTGGATAATTACTAAATTGCTGAAGAACTTTAAACAAATCCAATAATTGAAGGTGTAATTAAAATATATTGCTTCTGTTAACACTTTATTTTATATACCTAGTTAAATCATAAATAGAAAAGATGAAAACCTCACTCTATATAAATACATATAAAAAGTCCAGAAACACAAAGAATGGTGAACAATGTGTCTAATCCTAATTTCTTAATGATATTTATATGTTTTGACAGCTGACATTCGTTTTTCGTCAACTGTAAGATGTAAAATACCCCAAATTAAAAAGACCTGCAAACTTTTCGGGTTCAACATGGGTGGTAACGGGACTCAAAATAGGTATATAAGAAAAACCACTTCCTTATGCGACTAACCTTTTTCAGTATTTTTTTTATTCTCATGTTGGCAGCATTTGCCTTGTATAGAACTCGTTCACTATGATACATACATACAAATTAACTGCGCTTTTTATTGTACATTTATTTTGTTTACTTCATTTCATTTCTTCAAATTTTATATTCTATTCGAGCTATATAGGTCTTTGACCTCGGCTCGTTTAAACTTTTATAATAATAATAATAAATGATCAAAATTTTTAGTATAACAATAAAACTTTGGGATAAAGAATTGCACTGATTCAGTCGAAAATTAAATTCACAAATTTTATAGAAACAACTTGTTATTATATAGATCTAGTTTGAAAAGTATGGATATTGATCACCTTATAAAATGTTATTTTTTGTTTTTATAAGTTTTACTGTTTTGCAGAACACTTACGACCGAAGTAATGAATATCAACTTATAGACTGCGCAAAATACTTCCTCGATCAAGTAAGCGTAATCAGAAGGTCCGATTACACACCGACAGAACAGGATATACTTCGTTGTCGTGTCCTTACCAGTGGTATTTTTGAAACCCTCTTCCAGGTTGATAAGGTCAATTTTCAGTAAGTACTGTGTCTAGTAGCAAAAGTTCTTAGATTATGTTTGTGTTTTTTTCAATTTTTGTCTACATTTCTGCTGTATATGATGAAAATTTTCAGTTTTTGTCATTTAATGATCTTTCATATAGGTATATTTTCCAGGGTGTTCAAATAATCTGCAACATTTTTAGCTCATTTTACGTCTATTTTACGTAATCCAAAAATGTTCCTTAATGGCCCGAAATATCACCTCTTCCTAATCAAGAAGCGACGACAGTAGCAGAGGCTTTTGTAACCAACGTTATTGCGAGACACGGACTCCCTCTGGAATTACATTCTGATCAAGGATGAAATTTTTAATCTGTGCTGATGAAGACATTAGACATTAAGAAAACATGCACTACGCCTCTCCACCCACAGTCCGATGGAATTATAGAAAGACATCATAGAACTATTTGCCAATATCTCTCAATGTTCATCTCTGAAAACCTAAAAGACTGGGATCTTTTAGTTCCTCTATTTCTGCTGGCCTATAGAAGTTCTGAACACAAATCAACCAGTTATAGTCGTCCATCTATGCTAGTCACTGGCAGATAAATGAAGCTTCCCCTTGATCTTCTTTCCGGAAGACTTCCTCCTGGTGAAGAAGCAGAAGAATGTACACCTCCTATGTACATAGAAATCTTGAAAGAAAAATTGGAAAAGTTCCACAATTTTGCTCATGTACGTTTGAAGCTCTGTAACGATAAGGTGAAGGCTAGACTCGACGTGCATACTACAAACACAAGTTTTTCGAGAGGTGACCCTATATGGCTCGTCAATCACAAGCGCAGAAAAGATTTGTGCCAAAAACTGCAACGAAACTAATGTCAATTGTCCTGCCTTTTATTATTTTCACCTGTTCCATTTCGATGACGGTTCTAGATCATTTTAGATGTACGTCTTCTTCTTTTTCTTTGTGGACCTCTTCATATCCTCAGTACAGGTCCGACGTAACAATATTATTTTGAACACCCTGTTTATATCGATTTGAAACTCCACAATTTTTTATGAGCAGAAGTGAAAATTTTTGAATGTACGTTTTCTATTATATTAGAACTCAATTGCGGATTATAAAAATGATCAGTCCATATAATTATTGTAGAAAGTGCATTTCTTTTACAGTATGTTCGACGTCGGTGGACAGCGTGATGAACGCCGTAAGTGGATCCAGTGCTTCAATGATGTGACGGCCATAATATTTGTAACAGCTTGCAGCTCGTATAATATGGTATTGCGTGAGGATCCAACTCAGAATAGGCTCAGAGAAAGTCTCGATCTGTTTAAGTCAATATGGAACAACAGATGGTTGAGAACCATCTCAGTTATTCTTTTCCTTAACAAGCAAGATCTTCTTGCCGAAAAAATTTTGGCAGGTAATAATTTTTGTCCAAACTTCCAGAAGGTTATCCCGGTTATTAATTTAAATTTAGTGTAAAGTAATTTCGTTAGTTTGTAGTACCTTTGGTATTATTCATTAGAGGTTTCTTAAAAATAATTTTATTATCTGGTATTATTCAAAAATTATTTGAAATAATCCTTGTTATTGTGGCTATATTTATTACCTTATGTTTCTATCTTTTCCCGTATTTTTGCAAGAACAAACTTTATTTTGATTTTGTCTTGTGAAGAACTATAATACATGCTGAATAGGGTGTTTCATTTTTTGGCGATATTTTTTTTTTTCGGTTCTACCTGAAAATCTGATAATTTATAGAAGAAAAAAATATTCCCGCTTTAAAATTTTTTCAAGTAAATTAGAGGCTTCCCTCATTCAAGAATTCGATTTCCCATATAAATAACACAGGAAATTTTTTTTTGGTTTCAACTATACTTTTTAGAAATTTAGAAAAAATTAGTATGAAGCTTTTGTAGGAAATTAAATTTGCAACAAAAAAGTTCCTTTGAGCAAAAACTCTCCAATCAACAGTTTTTGATTTGTAGAGCTGGAAAGGTGAATGTTCATAATAATTGATACCAAATTTTTTGATCTTACATTAAATATTATTTACAATAAAAGCTACAAAGTTATTAAATTGTTATTTATAGACTTAATTTTGTATTTAGTAAATAAATATAAACTTCAATGTATACAGTAGAAACGCTGAAGCTTTTCCATCACGTGACTGTTACGTCAGCAATATTGTTCATATGAATTAAATCAAAACTTGTGTCAACTCAATAGGAATAATCGTTATGACTAATATTCCAAAGGTCGGCGTTTTACGAATTGGTAATTAAACAAGAAATTTAACTTTTTTAATTGTATTTATTTTATTTATATGGTTAACATCGACATATTTATTAAAACTATCGATATACTGGGCGAATAAGTTACAAAATCCAAAATTAATATTAACCATGCTGGCTTATTAGTGGAGAGCTGATTTTTTGTAGGATATCTTGTATTTTATATAAGTACATACAATTTATGAAGTTCATGAAACTGACGTAATGTTTAGTCTACTGACAGGGTGTCCTCTAAAACTTTTAAAATAACACTTTCTAAACTGATTATATTAGAACAATTTTTTTTGGATGGGCTATAGATTGTAAATAGAATAAGATTCCCACACAGCTTGAAGGTGGACGTTTCGATAAATATATTACCATCATCAGGGCAACACATCAAATGGAAACCCTTATATTAAAAGTAAAAAACAGAAATATCCGCAAAAGACATCAAAAATAAAATGTAAACACATATAGGTACTAGAAACGAAAAAACACATCAAATATGACAAATCTTGCTTTATAGTTCATCCATTTCGGAATCTGAGCTGTCTTCACCAGTATTTATTATCACTGGTTCAATATGTATGTTCACCAAATTTCGTTCTCGAGTAAACCAGTCTTCGATTATTTTTTCGGTATGCCTAACACAATTATCCCAAACATTTGCACTACAATTTTCCAATGCTTCTTTCCACATACAAAACACTATCACTATTTTCTCTATATTTTCGAAGGAAGCATGCTCTTTGGCTAGCAATATTTGTTCGTTCTGTTAATGCTCTTCTGTTATCTTCCTTTTTATATTTAAATCCCAAATGTTTCAATAATACCAATAAAGAGGTATTTCCAACAGAAAGAATTTCCTTATTTTTTAGTTCATCATTTATGGTTTTAACAGTAACATGTTTCCCTGAAAAAATAAGAAAATTTAAATTATCATTATCTCAAACAAAAAAAAGATTTTTTTATATTTTCTTCATACTAAACTTGAACACAAATTTTTGATATTCAGATTTTTTTATTATTTGTACCAAATAATGTATAGAACAACTCTGTATGTGACATCAAAAAATTTAAATTAGAAAACTAAATTGTGAAACACAATCTACACTCAGAACATTCAAATTGGTAAACATTTATGGACAGTACTCAACTTAGAAATCAGCACATGTAGAAACACATTCAAATTAAAAATATGCACAACTTTCTGTATTCTAAAGCTTTCATTACTCATAACTTCTATAATCGAACTTACGTTAAATTACCTACTAGTTTTCTAAGATTTTCATATACCACACTATAAGCTGCTGGTGAAAAATCTCACTGTATGGATAATACTACATGCACTATGATGTGTAATCTTAATTATTAAGGTACTATGATTTCACTTCTCTTTTATTTAAAGTGTAAGCTGACTGTAATGTAAGGCTTAAGAACTCCCATGTTCTTGTATTATTGTTTCACATGTTTGTTTTACTTACTTTGTTCATACATATTATATAAGGTATTCCGTACTGCCATTTTGGTTCCCTCGGGTAAATCCTCTGTTTTTAGTTTTAATCGAGGTGTTTGACTGAGTGACGTTGGGAAAGTTGGAATATTTTCCTTACTTTTTTTAAGGGAACATACCGTTTTCACAGATATTTTCATGCAGTTGCCACTCTCTGAAATATAATATTAAATAGAAATGTCCTTAAATAGATGTCAACTTTAGTATAATACCTCCTGAACAGATGAAATAGGTTGAAAGGGTCCGCCGTTGTTTTTTTCCATCTCAAAATATTCAATCAAGTTCATAACAAACTCCTGTGCTCGTGAATTAAGCCACTTTCCAGGCATTTTCTGAAAATAACTATTGGTTATTATACCATTACAAGTACAATCAGACACTTGATTCATGCAAATTTGAAAATTCTGCAGAGATTTACAAATTGTAGAGAATTATAAATACTATTTACCACCAATAAGTAGTAAAATAAGCATTATAATATTCCCGTCTCACGGCATTTTAGGTGTTATGAAATGTCAAAAGTTTACAAGTTGCTAATGTATTATATTCGTACTTACCAATGTTAAATGGAATAAAAAGTCAAATTAGTTCTTACAAGAACTGATTTTAACAATAAATACACTTTTAATCCAAAAATTCGCTGAAAACATGACAGTAAACAAAGCATACATAACCTCAAATACGGTAATGTCAAATTCAACTTTTAGTAGGATCAGTTATTCACGTTACGTCAATTATATCGTTGTCTCTTTTTACGATTACTATGGCAAATTTATAGAAACTATTACGTGTGTCTTGTAGTTGGTCTTGTGTAGAAGACAATCGATCGAACGTTGTTATGTTTGATTTATATTGATAGAAGAAGATAGAATGTAGAAAATATGTGTTGCATAAATCGTAGATTGGATCACGTGATGGAAAAGCTTCAGCGTTTCTACTTTAAATCATTATAATTACTGTAATTAAATTTTTTTTTCATTTCTGAGTTGGTGGTAGTATTAATGTTTGCTTATTAGCATTCGTAAATTGCTTTCTATGCATTGCTACAACTTGCAATAAGTATTGTTTCTGTTTCTCATTATAACTTAAACTCCGATTATATGATTCCAATAATTGAACTCCTCGTTTAGCAGAATCATGTACGACGAGTAAATTTTTTAAAATTGTTAACCTTTCCAGCTCTACAATTCAAAAACTGTTGATTGGGGAGTGTTTGCTCAAAGGAACTTTTTTGTAGTAAATTTAATTCCCTACAAAAGCTGGACTCTTATTTTTTCCAAGAAAATTTTTTTAATAACTTTTTAATGAGCGAAGCCTCTAATTGACTTTTTTTCTATAGATTATCAGATTATCAGGTAGAACCGAAACACCCTAATTCTGAACCTACTTCTCCACATTTTCAAGTTTTCTAGACCTATTTTGTACCTATGTTTTGGATAAAAGCCATGTCCCCACCATATTTTATGTATTCATTTTGTTCAAATGTCTATCTGAATTATTTTTCAACCTGCACTCGCTGAAATTTTACAGTTTTTGTTTCCTTTACATAACTTTCTTACCAATTCTCCATCCGCTTATTTTTCAATGTAGGTTGAAAATTTGTGGCCGGAATCTTTATTCCTCTCTTCTCGTTTCTGTAATATGTGGCTTGTTTTGCCAGTTTGTCCACCTTTCCATTATTTTGTAAACCATTCATTTGAATTTTTTCAAACAATTTTGAACTTTTGACTTATCTGGATATTGTGCCAATATCTAATGATGATATCTAGTAGTCTATGAAATAAACAGAATTGAGTAAAAAACAATGCTAATAACTATTGGTTTTGGAAACACATGAAGTAGGCATCAAAATTGTGCTCATTTCGGTGTTCCATGAAAGCCTTTGATCAAAATGTACTTCTAGGTACTTTGTCTCTTTGGCAAATGGAATCACCTCTCCTCATAGCACTATTGGCTTTAGGCCTTGTAATGCCATCTTTTTCGTGAAATTGATAATTTGTGTTTTCTGAGTATTCACTGTCAGTCTCTCTTGTAAGCACAATTATCAACTATATTTAAGGATGTTTACATACTTCCCGATATCACCCCTGCAAACTTGCCCCCGACTACAGTAGCGAAGTCGTCTGCGTATCCAAGTCAGTAAAAATCTGCTGTGGACAGTTCTGTAAGGAGGTCGTCCACTAAGGTTGCTTATAGTAGTGGTTATAGCACTCCTTAAGAACATCCACCACCCGTCCTTGCCTTGATGGTGACTTGCCCCAGAGTGGAGATTATTATCTTATCCTCAAGAGTTCAAATTATATACATTACTTGTCATAGCAATGTCATCTACATACTGCAAATTTAAATGTTCTGGTTTTAAATAACCTCACAAAATTTTTCATTTCTGTTTCCTAACCTCATTTACGTCACATACTGTCAAATGAGCTAGCAAACAATAAAACGCCATGAACTCCCAAAGTGTATGCAAGGCTTATGATTGGCTGTTATTGCTCTGCAGTAAGATGTTTTTGGTATTGGATTTAAACTGGCGCCCTCTACCATGACCAGAAATTGGAATACCTACATGGAGTCCGATCTCCTTATATAGTCTCCATGATTAAGATGACCACAATAGATCTGGTAGTAACCTCATCAATCAAATCTAATCTATATCTTGAGAATGAAATGGACAAAAAAATTTTCTTTTCAAAAACGCAGAACAAATTAATCAACAGCTCTCTCTGGAATTAAAAAAACTGATTCCATTGCTCTCCATGTTAATGATACAAACTTTCAAACTGTCAATCAACTTGAAACTTTAATGGTAATTGTATCATAATAACCATATACAATACTTTAAAATTTTTTGTCACCAACTCGCCCAACAACTCCTTATTACCTCATTATGTGAAAATTATAATTTATCTCTAAACACTGTTTCGGATCTTGAAAACTCGTAATCATTTTTTAAGTAAGTACTCTATATGTGTATTTTTCAGCTTTTAAAAAAATATTTTAAAAATATTATTAATACGTTATTTTTTAAGGCAAGAGCAAACTAGAAGAATATTTTTCTGAGTTCACAAGGTATACGACTCCAGTGGAAGTCGCAAATGATTCCAACGAACATCCAGAAGTGTTTCGAGCAAAGTACTTTATTAGAGATGAATTTTTGGTAAGTACTTTGTTTTTAATTTTAGATAAAATAGGTAAATACCAGTTTTGATGAACGTTTAAAAAAATATCAAAATTATGTTAGTATACAAGAAGGGAGATTAAAGATATAAAATAGAGCCATTTTTGTCACATTGTAAAGGCAAAGCATATAAAACAATACATGGAACTAATCTGTTCTAAAAATTCGTCCTTAAAGCAGCCAATCTGGGCTAGAAGTCTGTGCCGGACTAAAAATATTTGTCTTCATTTTACGAGTATGTACTTGGTTCCTTATTCAAAAAATGTTTCAAGAAATCTTCATACCCACTCCTAAATTTGACTTTCCACCCAATATTGTTTGGGAAAACTTACTTTTCTAGAATGATAACATTGTCCATCACAATCCCATTCTTTTATTTTTTTGTGAGATTCAGTGTGTTCAAACCGTTTCTCAAATATACCTCCGTCCATCTTTTCATGGTAATCTTCAGCACCTTTTTTAGCCAGACAAAGTCATGTCAGCACCTTCAACAAATCCATATTTGTTTCCAGCATGGACTAAACCAAATCTTGGTCCTTTTCCTTTTGGAGTTTTTAAACCTGTTCATTTACAAAAGCCTGTCGTTTACTTTTTATTATTGTATCTTGCCATACTAGTTCCGATATTAACCCACTATTCGTCCACATAAATGATATTCGCTCCTTGATCGCTCGGTTTTTTATTTCCCGACGAAATTGGCTCCTCCAAGCTTTTATTTCTTATTTATCTATTAATATTGAACTTTTCGAGATATTAATAATTAAAAAACAAACAAGACTAGGCCTCGGAAAGATAGGTATATATAACAATTGGGTTAAAACGATGCTTGCCATATACAAAACCTATATTGTGTCTTCTCAATGTACTTTTAGAAAAAATTCCGGAATGTTGGCGAGTGGTCCTTTTTTACTTTCTTCCCTATATCGAAATATTGTTCAAAGACTAGTCATTTGAGTCGGACCATAACTGTGACAACATTTCTAGTTATTCTCCATATCGTATACAGGGTGATTGATTAGCGTGATTGCTCAGTAGGTCTGTTATCATAAAAGAAAAAGGTTGTTTAAGCTTCATATTTCAAAATTAGTTACAATGTTAAGTTCCATAGCTCAGGCCAGATCAAAGATATGGTTTTTTAAATGGAACCTATGTTTGCAAATTTCAATTGTATTTAAATTAAAAAATAAATAGTCGAAAGAAATACTAAAGTAAGATTTTTTTATGAATGGCGAGCGTCAAGTTGCCGTAGATCCCCTCCCCCCTTTGTATGCGAACGTATTGTATGAACGGCCCCATACCTATTGATACTTTGCATAGAAAAATGAAAATATCTCAAAATCTAATAACTTTAGATATGTGAAATGCTTTATAAAAATAGAAGTATGGTCATAGTACTCTTCGACAATTATATAAAATACAGGGTGATCAATTTAGTATTACTGAGAAAATAATGTACTTGAGTTTTGACTCACCATGAATATTAGCAAAATCATTTGTGATTATTAATTTTGATAATCATTAAAAATATTTGGCTTTAATAGATTATTATTCCCTTACTCCTATCCAATTATAAAGGGCGTTGAACTTGTTACGATTTTTACGGAAAATTGTTTATAACTTTCCACATATCCTGTATAACAGATTACAACCACATATTTTTGTAATGGGCAAGTGAAGCCGATTTCAGTTTTGGAGTAAAATACAGGGTGTTCCATTTAAAAAACCACAACAATCACCCTGTATATCTCTAACACTGCCATCTAAATATAAATTCCACGATAGCGAATAAGTATCAGCATTTAAAATTAATTATTTAAAAATTGCAAGCCTACATGCGACATTTGCCTCGTGTTTTATAATATTTATTCACATGTATTATTTAATAATATTTTGTTATTGTTACAGCGCATAAGCACTGCTTCAGGTGAGGGTAAACACTACTGTTATCCGCATTTCACGTGCGCCGTGGACACTGAAAATATCAAAAGAGTATTTAACGACTGCCGAGACATTATCCAACGTATGCATCTTCGTCAGTATGAACTATTATAACCGCCCACTTCATTTTACAGCATCTTTTTTGGTCTCCAGCGCTTAACTACTTCCTTTCGGTCTGCTGACAGCGATCACTTCTGTCTATCAACTAAGTGGCCGATGTAGCAGGATCTAAAACAGTGATTGGCCAATGTAATAGCCAGTTTTCAATTTCTCCTTTTATCTCCATTAGCTGAAAAGTACATTTTAATGCAAAAAAAAGTCCTACAATTTTTTTTATTTTACAAAATATGTGATCATTTCTATTATAGCATATAGAAAGTAAAGTAATGTTGCCAAACTAAAAAGAGTTATGTAAGCATTTAGAGTATAAGATGTGTTTAGATCTTGGTTTTTAATGTGATATAAAATATTGTAATTTTGGCCGTGGATGAAAAGGAAAACGAATATATATATTTATTTAATAAATGTCACTACATTACAGTAATAGCTGTAAGCATACTGTAGTCGGTCTAAACGAAAATATTTATAACAGTTTTCCAAACCTATGTTTTTAGAAATATTCTATGGAAAAATGTTGAACATAGACGGTAGTATGAAACGTATGACACGCACATTTGTATTATTTACAATCGGTATACATTTAAGCTCCATTTTAGAGTATTCCCAATTACTGTTGCTTAAAGCGATGTGAGAAATACCGTCAATTGTTACTGTATATGTGGTCTTAAGAATGAAAGTATAGTAGTAGATGACTATAATCCTACTTGCATTTGATCATTTTTCATGTTATTTCATTAGCAACTAGACTTACGTGCTCACAATAATCACGTTTGTATAAAACTGCATTAAAAATTATTATGTATACTAGATTTTTATTTAATAATTAATTTAAAGCTTAAAAAATGTACCCTTGATAAATATGAACCAGTACAAAAATACAAACTTTGGAAAGATCCCTAACCAATATTTTTATTAAGATTACATCACACTATTAGTAAAAATTTAGAATAAAAACAAAAAGAAAGCACTAACCTGGTCCAAAAGGGAAAGTATCAATGACATATTCTGTGTAATACATTTTATGAACTGTTTTGAAAGTTGCACTTTGTCTTGCTCTCCTTACACTCGAACTATTTTATTCTGGTGCAATTCACTATCTATGTATATCGGGGTGACATTCACTGAGACCTAAAAGATCTATTGTGCCTCCTTACTTCTACTTAGTTCCTGAGGAAAGCCTCAGAGACTAGTAGCTCATTTAGACCTATTTCCTGGAGGAATTTTAGGATATCTGCAGGCTTTAACTTGAGTAAATGTCCCTCTTCTATCCAGTAGTCTCCTAGGTGTTGTTCCCTAGGGCTGTGCAATTCACAAGAATGTGGATGGAGGTTTGTTTCTTCTTCCATACCACAGAATCTGCATTCTTCTTCCTCCACTATTTTGAGCTTTTACAGGATCCCTGTTAAAACTCTTAGTGCAGTTTTACGTAGGCATTCATTTGATCTCAACAGGTTGTAGTCACCCAGGAGTATCTTCAATTGTCTAAGCGCCCTACTAGATCTTTTCAATGGTCAGATCTTCTCTTTTTTTCGGATTTGCCTATTTCTTCCTGATAAAAGGGTTCCGGCCCCCTAAAAGGGTGTTTGTCCCCCTCTCGGCTAGGTCATCTGCTATTTCATTTTCTTCTATTTCAGTGTGTCCTGAATCCACAGTAAAGTTACTGTTTTGTTCTCGACTAGATCATTGAGTGGCTGCTTGGCTATGCGAGATTATGATAATCCTTTGCCTTCTACATCCAAGCGTGAATTTTCGCTTGAAAGATACTTGGGGTTTTCCCAAGCTTTCGGAGTGTTTGGTTTCTGGTCCTTACACACCTATCCCAGCGCCTTCTATTGCTTTTGAGCCGTCTGTGTACCATTGAATGCTAATGGTATTTGGATCCCATTCTTCTTGTTACTAATTCCGTATCGAATTTCTTTGAGAATTTATACTTTTTCATCATACCATCTTGTGGCATGTCCCAGGTTTTCAGATTTCTAAGAAGCGATGAGGTGGTTTTTTTTATGATTCCCTTTCTACTTAGTCTGAATCTTGTTCTTTCTGCAACACTTTCCACTACAGTGGTGTGAGGTTGAGAATCACTTCCATTGTCGCCGCTGGGCATGTTCTCATCGCTCCTGTAATGCATATACAGGCTAGTCTTTGAATTTTGGAGAGGTCTTCTCTCGTCGTCAATAGGCTATTTCTACTACTCCACGCAACGGCTCCATAAGTAATTACCTATTGGTCTTACTATTGCAGTGTACATCAAGCTCAGGAGTTTTGGGCTACAGCCCCAATTTCTCCCTGCCAGGTTCCAGCAATTCGCTATCTCTATCACTCTTATCGCGTATTATATATAAGTATAAGTCCAACATTCGTATTCAATTGAATAACTATTATTGTTTTTTATCAACTGCATTTTTTCTTCATCATTTAGCAATTAGTTATTAACATTTTACTTCTATAAATCTTCTATGTTTATTGGACGGTATAAAAAAACTATTTATTTTAAATATACTAAAAACAACTAAAATATTGTTCAGAACGGCACCACTGCATTAACTGATTTGTTCTTGCTTTGGTATTGAATACATCTCATAGCTCATAACACTGGATGAAAACCAATCATATTATCTCTCTTGTATATAGTCGACCAAAAACACTTGATATTCTTTCTTTGTTCTGTGTTAATCGATAAACATTTTCGGTATCAAGAGAACTAGCCATGAACTGACATGAAACAAAATAATCATAAGAAAGGGTAGTCACCCAAATTCAAGAAAACAAGAAGACAAGCTCAAACATCCCAATAAAGGAGAAAGAAGAAGAAGCTGAAACATGGAACAGCAAAGGAAAACTATCGACATCTTCACTTTTAAACTAGTGACGTATCTGCATTACAAGTTGCATAATTTCAGTAAATTTTTGTTTTAATTTTTTTCTGTTAATCTAAAGACCAAATTAAAAATAATTTTATTTTTGAGTATCCCATTTGTCACTTATTAACATTACCACGTGGTCAAAATTTGAAGTTGAACACCCTATTGTGCTTTAAGCAGACTGCAACATTATAATATGTATGTATTAAATAGATCTGAAGTGAAAACAAATATTTTTCCTAGAAGGATATGATATAAATATGGGTCTGCTTTTAAAAATTACCATATGTTCTTGATTATAAAGAATATTGAAATTAATATATGGACATAGTTTTAATGAAAAGGATTCACAGTATTCCAAAAGGAATTTTGCAATAAAAAAAATCAAATTTTGTCTACAAAGCGCTACTTTCCCGTCCTTTAAATGTAGATCCTCAAATGAATTGCTGCAGTTTGAGTCTTTGATCTAAGTTAGTGCCATATAATGTAGTAATGTGGTCCGAGCGACCTCAGTGAAAATATTTGTTGTGTAAACTGTCACTCCATTGAGTAAAACCAAGAATTTCGTTGAATCCACCTAAATTAGCCAATTTCGGACCAAACAATATTTCTCCCGAATGATTTTACTCCTATCGGTTCTTGGTTGGGAATTCTGTTCTATAAATAATTTTTATAATACATTATTTTATAAGATTTGAGCTAATGTGATGAATAACTAGTCGTAGAACAGTTAATTTTATTTTAGGATAAATATTATCATCAGCACATAATTTAAAATCACTGTGTGAAAATTTTCAATTTATATCTAATCTTCGGTCACGTGAAAGTAAAACCAAAGTGTGACAATTGTAATGTAACGCTAACCATTAAGCACCTTCTCATTAAATATCCATAATTAGTGGCGAAGCAATAACAGGCGCAGCTTCAATCTTGTGAGTTAGCGGACTTTTTGGGGGCCCCATGTAATGTGCAAAACTTGAAGGCGTTTCTGAAATCAACCGATGTTCTGAATCTCATTTAATTTTATTCTTTTTTGTAATTTTCTGTCCACCTTAATGACGATAATGACCTCCGTGGTCGATGCGTATCAATTATCAAAAGAAATGATCAAATAAGACATCTGTGCTTAACCAAGTGAAAGTTAAACCAAGGATTGAGAGTCGATTAGGGTTCAATTTTCAAGATAAAATAATTTCTGCTGTGTTTGAAGTGGTTTTAATAGAAAAATAGACGAAGTGAACATGTTGAATTATTTTTATATTCGTGCTCTTATATCAGTATTATATTGTTGGCATTACCTAGTAACTGCTCCCCAATAATATGTTTGATGGCTTAACATATCCTCCCGGTTACCAGCCCACAACTTTTATTTTCAGAAAATCTTCAAATTTCGTTATAAATTCTTGTATTTAGATTAAGTTTTTCGAAAATAATCTCTCACCAGTATTAATATACTTCGCCAAGTGGCATCGATAGCTGTTTTAATTTTTTAGTATTCAAAATAGGTAGCAACCGATTCCCAATAAACTAGGACCTATTTACAACACAAAAGTCACAAAACTAAAGAACTATAGCATAGAAGTAGTATAAGAACTCTAATAAAATATTTTATTAGTATTACCAACTTAACAAAATGATAAACAATCAATAAGACCATTGTTTTGTGAAATAGAACAAATTGTTAACCTGAAAATAATCGAGATAAGGTTATCTACCATATCTTAAAAATCAACTTTAATACATTACATTTTATATGGTTTATGGCCGTACGTACCGTTTATAGTACTAAACCCGTTTAACTAAACTGGTTTAAATAGTTAAACGCCCTTGATGTTGCCTTGGTATGCACCAAATGAAGTTTAGTTAAACCTGAAAGAAGTTTAACAACGTCGAAAAATTTAGAGACTTTTTTGTGTGAAAAACGTTCGTTGGTGAGAATGCTTGTCGTTATTTGATTTTTGAGTACTCTCGTTTACAGTTACGGACGTGACGTTTGTTCTTTGAATTCCGAATTACATGTATTTAATTGATAAAACGTGAAACAGTTTAAATAATTAGAATCAACAACTTTTTCTTGACAGTCACCTCATCAAATATAATCAACCTTTTATGAGTAATTGACATCAGTTTCCCAAATGTCAAAAAGAACAGTTTAAAGTTAAACCTCCAGTATTAGGCGTTAACTTCCATAGAATCGATGGTGCACATCAACTCAAAATTATAAACTAGTTTAATGCCTACAAGTTTAGGTGTAAACGGTGCATACGGCCATTAGACATGAATACTGCAAATAAAGATTCATTAAAAACATTTTACTCTTCTAAATGCTTCAATAAATTTTCAAGTAAGTGCTATATTTTCAGCTATGGAAATTAGACGAGAATATATCTTTCAATTTTAAAAATAAATGTACCAATTGGTTGTTTTGGACTTTGGTTAAAAATTGTATATATAATTGTATCAAATTCCATCACAACCATTTCATCATTAAGTCATATCCCTAACTTGTAAATGAATGAATATTTTCCTTTTCCGAGTAAGTTAGATGGTGTCATCAATTTTTAAAATGAAAAAAATAGACAGTTTCTTAGTAACGATGTTAAATAAGATATGCAAATTAGTAAAGTGTATTTGAATCAAATGTTGTGAAACCTTTAAGACTTTCTTATTAGTCCAGATGCTAAAATACCCCGTGTATGCCAGAAGGATGCAAATTCTTTGGAACTTGAATAACTGATAAACAGAGACCATTAAGTTAACCTCTATATACATAAGAAAGAACCTATATATTTCAATGCTATTTAAAAATTTAATAACGTTCTAAAAAATAATGGGACATTGAAAATTAATCTTAACTTCGAAACTGCTAAAAATTTAAATGTTTAACTTTAATAAAATACAGTAAACTAAATAATATGCAACTTTTCTAGTAATTCTTCTAGTTACATCTCATCTACCAAACCATTTTTTACATAAATCAGCAATATGATTCTTGAAGAGTCTTGAAACTTTTCAAGGAAAAAATAGAAATGTTTAACTGGCAATAACGAATATATTAAGTTTATTTGGAATGATCCCTTAATGTCAAAGATCGGTCTTAAAAATTCATTATTAATTACAATGATCGTGGTAAATGAACCAAGCTTTTCTTTTGTGGTTCAAAGTTTAGACATTTTATAATCAAAAAAATATTAAATAGTTTGTTGCAGTCCTGGTTACAATACAAGTTTACATAACCTCCAGATTTCTGTAAAATCCTTTTAGTTAATAGCAAAATAATTTGTAAGGAAATCTCCATCGATACCGTCTAGAAATAAACAAAACGACCAGTTACGTCAGCCTACCTTATGTGTTGACCTTGGTACGGCTTTCTCCTCTTCCTTCTACCTTACCCTGATTAAGCATATTGAACTTAATTCGATCCCAAGAACCCTTTATCGTGTTCAGATAAAGGAGAACTTGATCCTTCTCAGACTTCCACGTTGAGGGAAACAGTACTTTCCCTTACTGGAGCTCGTGTTGAGATATCTAAAAAGGCCTTCCCCAATACGACGAGGAAACCATCGACAATTTGAAAAGAAAACCTCTGAACACAACAAGAAGGGTGTGTTGGTTGTATTGGGATTTACAAGTTTACAGGTTCACTATTTCTATATCACTACAAAATCAATAAATGTTTAATTTTTGACTAACTTTCCTACCCGAGTACCTACAGGGCTCAACCCTTGCATATTTGCCGGAATCGAACCCTAGCCTCTTTAGTGAAAGCCAGGGATCCCTGCTCGGGCGCAAATATGAGAAAATTGAGCTAGTTGCGTTGGTAGGTTCAGTAAGAGTCAGAGTTCAATAAAAATTAAACATTTATTGGTTTTCTAGTTATGTAAGAACAGTGAATCTACGTAAATAAACTGCTAAATCCCGATATATAATGGGCTACTGTTAGTTGATTCCCCAAGAGATTCAATATACGTCGTTTCGGTGGTTTTATTTCATCGTCGTATTGGGAAAGGAAGATCTAGAGAAATGGAAAGTACTGTCTCCCTGAACACGGGAAGACGAAGAAGGATTAAGATTCCCTGTATACCAACACGATAAGGAGTCCTTGGGATCCGATTAAACTCGGCACCCTTAATCAGAGTAAAGTGGAGGGAAATGAAGACAGCCTTATCAACTTCAACACACAAGGTATAGTTTACCTAAAGTCAGTGTGAAATCCGAAAAAAATAATTCAAAGGACCGCTTGTCAAGTATTTTAACAATACCTTTAATTCATGTATCTAAAAAAAAGTACTCAAACTTTTGATATATTCTGTAGTTGGTTCCATAAAAAGTGTTTATCGAATGTATTTATAAAAATTCATCTCACTTTTCATAAAAGTCATAAATATTCTCTTGATAGGTATCAACTGCAGAATCACGAAAATAAAATGTCATTGCTGGCTCGTTTCATTAGACAAATTTACCAATTTTCTCACGCGAAAGATTTTTGGTATTCTTGAACATTTACTTTAACCTTAAAAATGGATAGGGCTCATTGTATTTTAATTCTCTTAAATCGAATCGAATTTTTAACATTTTGAAAAAAATAAAGTCGTCCTTGGTAAGCTAAAAGTAGTAGAAGTTTGTATGTATATTAATAAATGCGTAGAACCACAGGAGCAGTTTCAGTAATAATCGAATACTTGTAGGTCATAGTAATGTTATTTATCCTACATCTACCATCCTCAAACTAACCAAAAACATTATTTTCAAAAGTATTTATATTTGAACAATAATCTAACATGTAAATTGCATTATTCAGAAAAGCAGTTCTTAAATAATTGAGAAATGTGACTATATATGAAGTAATGGATGTGTTATTATAAACAACAAAAATATTTAAAAAATGATCAGATTTCCTATAATTTATGTATGTATATTTGTAAGGTTTATTAACATCAAATCTAGTCAATTTTAGTCACCTCTACAATCAAGTGTGGACTTGCTTTCTTTTGAATTACTCAATAATATTAGGGTATAGCATCTTGACTACTATATATTATTATAAAGCGAAACCTCAATTTTACATACAAATTTTGGTTTAGTAAACATTTAATAATTAAAACGTACATGTTCTGGTTATTTTTTTAAAGAACTGAACGTACATTTCTAAGCACAAAAGTAATTTCTTATAAAATATCCTTTATACGTATTTCCACATAGAAACGGTATAGTACAACGCCTTGTATTTTCTGTTATAATTTAAGAATTTGTTGTAAAATGTGGGTACCTGTTTTCTGTTCTTCTCAAGTATGTAAATATTAACTTTAATGAAATCACAGAAATGAGAATGACTGCAGTTCTGACATGAGTTCGATTTAATTCTATCAGTTTATAATCCAAATATGAAAATATAAAATTGATGTATCCAAAAAAATGTGAAAAAGAAGTAATAATTCTGTTATTTAATATCATAAATTAATGAAATTAATTTCAATGCGGGTAACTAGAAGTATAATACAATACAAATATTTGTTTCGGTTGCAAAGTAAACAATAATTATAGACATTATTAGGCTACTTGCGAATCTTAACTTAAAAATACATATTCTCAATTTTTGATCCGGTTTGAAAACTTGAAAAGTACTACTGGCATTGAATATTTATTTATTCATGGTAAAGACTTATACCGGGTGCCCCTTCATATTTCCGGAGGTTCAAGAGCTTACTTTTAAATGAATAAAGTTTAGCTATTTGTAATAACTTTGATGGGTCCAAACAAAAATGGTACCTATCATTGTAAAGTATTTCAATTAAAACCGCATGTACCTGTCTTTATTTGTTTAAAAGTTATAAGCTCTTAAAAAACTGGAAAATATAATGGGACATCAGGTACTTTGAAAAAGTTGCTGAATTTTCAGATATGCAATCTTGAATAGGTCAAAAAGATTGTGGAAAGGCTAAAATCAATGACAGTACTTCATACAAATTGTGTGTCTGACCCCTTAGTTAACGAACGTTAGTTCTACAGTTAGAAATTGAAAATTGTCGTAAAAAAAATGTCCGAAAAATATAAAATAGAGGGACTAACTTCAAACGTAATCAGAGTATAAAATAAAATTTTAATTTTATAAAAATTAGAATTAATAATTTGGATTCAATAGTTTCCAGTAAATTTTTGGTACATTTTCGGTATATTTAATTTTATCAATGCCAAAATTTCAAGTTAGTATTTTCATATTTGGTGACATATTTCTAAAAAATTTTATTAAAAAAATACTTTGAAAGGGAAAAGAGGAGATGTAGCTAAAGTATTATTTTGTTATTCTATGTTTATAATTTTTATTGTATCGCCAAGTTAATATGAGATTAGAAGTAGATTTCGCTACTGAGCTTATGTGTTGAACATATTTATTATTATAAGTTTTTGTTTAAATTAACTATGCACTTTTGGTAATATTTATATTTTATTCACAAGCCAATCATAAATTCAAATAACAAATAATATTTGAACCATTTTAATTTTTGTAACAGCCATCAGCAAATTAATAAAATAATCTATATAATGTATAAATGTATCCAGATTTTTAATGCAAACAAACAAGTGACAACAGAAAATATCACTATGACCACTACTACTAAAGAAATTAATGAAAATGGACAAACTGTATACCTGAAATATAAAACGTACACGGCAAAGGATTTGGTATGTAACATTTATATAAATAGATACGTAATCATCCTAAAGTCTGAAGATTTTTTTAACATATTAAAAACTTATTAAGGTACAACTTTCTGGTAGGAAAAAATGCCAAACATGCTTGTTACTCTGAGAAAGGAAACTATTGTCAGTCTTTTTGAAAACGTAATTATTTCTGTTCTTCGCCAGTAGCATAATGGTCTAATGTTGATAGATAATTCAGAATCGCATCTACAGTTTCAGAAGAGGACATATTTGTGATTACATTTCCAAAAGAACTCTAGAAGGTTTAATATCCCTATAGTTCAAATAATTCCAAAATTTGCCAGAAAAAAGTTTTGGCAGTAACTTATTGAAGAAAAAAACAAATTTTAGTAATGTTTCTATTTTCCAGTACGTTTTGACGATTCAGTTTGAAATTAATTCCAGATTATATCTATATCAATGAAAAATCTGTATCTTCATCTTTTGAAATTTCAAATAAAAATAATTCTATCTTAAATTGCACCAAAAGCTTGTTCAAGTTATGAATTTTCTTTTAGACCCTGTGATTACTCATATTTTTGGTAGCAATAATACACAGTAATTGACTAGGTATTAATTGATAAATGCTTTCTGTGACATACTAACAATTGAATAGTCAACACGAAATAACTTTGACAGCCAAGCAATTGACATTTCGCATATTGTCTTCAGGAGAACAATTGAGCAATGTAACACAGCCTATTGAAATTAGCATGACCACAGTTTGATAATCAGTAAAGTATATACAGAATGTTGCATAATTAATTGTATTTAGAACAATAGTAGAATCTCAACGTCAAAATATGATCTTATAAAATGTTGGTACTTAACTAGCTACAGACATTCTGGAATAATACAGTAGTTGCTTCACTGATATAGATAAAATTATGGTAGTTATGGTTTTTGATGTGTCAAGGTATTTTTGGTCTATTGTATAAAGAGGTTCTTAATATGCTAACAGAGATGACATTTCTTAGCTATAATATCTGAGCAAAAAAATAAAATATAAATGTATATTGTATTATTTAAATTGTCAAGTTAAGCTGCAGGATTATTCAACATATATACATCTCTGGTATGGTGAACAGTTGAGTTACTGTTACATAACTCCAGTTAACCAACAAATTTCATCTCTAGTTTGTCGAGTTTCCGAATTCTCTCCAACTCTGACTGACTATATGATGGTATACATGATATTTTTTTCTTTGTTGATTGGTTTTAGTCTTCCACGTCTTAATGTCGGATTAAATGTTTGAAAATACATAAAATATTCAAATGCCAAATGTGCAATGTTAAATCAACAATCCGTTTCGTAGTTTCTTTTTCACTTTTTCTTTTAATTTTGAGTGCACAAACCGAAAATCGTGTTTACTACCAAAGACATTTGCTTACTGTTTAATAATATGTTAATTAGTCTTACCATTAAAATAAGCCAAAAATATAATTCTATTGTTGCGTTTGGCGATACATTTTTATTTTATTTAAAAAAAATACACAAATGAATAATATAAAGTTGTATGCTTAGAATCTAATAATTTGGAAACCCTAAAAAATTGAGGTGTTGCAATATCAAAAGATGTTAACTAATTTTATTGTTTTAATTAGTACTGCCTAAAATTCAGCCTGCACAACTACTTCAAAGTACCACTTTTAAAAATACATAGTAGGACCAATAAAATACAACGCAACTACCGACTTCTTTATTTTCAGTGGCGTGTAATTTTTTAAATGACAAAGTTGAGTACATGCATGAATATCTAATAATAGGTTAGGAAATGAAAAAACATCCCTTAAATATAAAAATCTATACGTCAAAAAGTTTTATATTTTATTTTGTATATCATTAAATAACATATATGTGTAGTTTCCTTCTACTCGATTTGTTTTGTGTTTGCCACTTTTAGACCATAGATATAAACATCTAAATTGAGATTACTTTACACAATTTACTTAAGTAAGTAAGGTGGAACACCATATCCAATTTAAATGACAGTTTATCCCATGCCAATACCAAATTACTTTTGAAACATTCATTATTTCGTCTATGGAGAGGTTTCCCATGTAAAATTTCAAATCTGTTGGTAAAAATGGTAATAATCAATCAAGCAGTAGCCAAATATGACTAGATAGTTAGGTGTAATCAATACATTTTTTGCTTTAAAGTTCAAAAGTGGCAAACTTAACTTATTCATTTATTAATTGACGTGCTCAGTGTAGAAATCGGATTTAGATAATCATTAATTTTTTCATTTCCTAGCCTCTGCGGTGACAGTACAAATATAGGGGAGAAAGTGTATAACTTTTATGTATTCAGTGTAATTCATGGACATCACACCAACACACATTAAAAATAAGTGATTTGAGCTTTTTTAGTATGTTTGTGAATAAGTTGGATATCGATCAAATGTTTTTATTTTCGAATTTTATAAACGAAGTTTAAAAAACATTTTTTAAAATTTTGACTAGTTAACCCTTAATTTTATATATTTTTTATATGTTATTCTATTTTTATTTTAAAATTTTATATATGTAACTATGTTTATTGAGAGGAACGTTAGTGCAATATTTAATGTAAAAAATATACTTATGTTTTACTTAATTGTTTTAGATTAAAAAATATCTCAAATAGCGCTAGTAGCTAATTACTAAAATTGTCCTTTAAATACACGAGTCCCATATTTATATAAAAAGTTTTACTCTGTATTTCAGATAACAAAGGTAATTAATTTATATATTTGTTAAAACGTAAAATTACGAACCATATAAATAAACATTTCTGTAAATTGTGCTAATATTCACGTCCTTTTCTGATGTACTTATCTTGAACGAACATTAATCTTCTGAGTTCTGGTTCGAAAGAAACATTTCTTGATAGTTGTACTAATTCTACCATTTTCAAAAATGGTATATTATCAAGTTCCGAGAGCAAGGCATATATAAATGAATATTGTCACGCATTGAAACGTAAATTGCATTTAGGAAATCCTAAATCTGATTTAGGTATTACCTAACTTTCAGAAATGGTTGGTGAAATCGAGCATAATTGCTCAACCGTAAAATTCCCATAGAGATACTACAGATAGAGGCAACAAGCTATAGGCCGCTGTGTAAGTGGAATGTCCGTCTGAACTACGGTGAGAGAGAAAGAGACAGACGAACCTCTTACTTTCTATCTCTCTCTTATATGCTGACGGGTTCCGAACTGGCTTATTGCTTCTATCTGTAGTATATCTATGATAATTCCACTGTGAACTGCGGTTATTAGTGCCAACTTGTTGCAGGTTTCAACTAATCGTATATTAACGTTCTTCTGGTCCATTATAGGTCGTTAGCACATGACACATGTAGTCTTCATTATTATTTCGAATGGAAGCCGTTTTCTCCATCGAGTTTCATGTGAAAAAGAAAGAATAAGGCTTTTTCCCAAGGCCCAAACTGGTTAAACGACGCTACAGTGGACATAAAATTAACTTATGGATTCCGTTTGATATACTTCCCTTAGGAAACTCCTTTATTGAAGACAAATATGAAAAATCCTCGAATTCGTCAATTATTATTTTAATCGAGGTGTTTTATAACATACAAAAAATTATCACCCCTTTTACCCCCTACACTTGACAGCTACCCCCTAGGATTTTCTAAATTGCAAGGGGGTCGTGCGATACTTCGTTAGAAAGGGTTTGAAAAGCAGAACTCAATAATGTATAATTTTGGATGAAACAATTGATTCATAAAAATTATCAAAAAATAATGAAATTAAAGGGACTGGACAAATTATCGTAAAGAAAACTTAATGTACTACAGGAGATGCTCGAAATGTTCTCCATTTACTTCCTGGCATAAGTAGATCCTTTGTTTCCTGTAAAAATACATAGATACTTATACACGTGTTCAGGGTTCGTAACGTCATATACATTTTAGCTTCATGTTATGACCAATTTGCTAATTCAACTTATAAACGACAAACAAATTCCATGACACCCTCTAAGTAGTCATAGCTTACAAGTATAGTGAATGCTACATTACGCGGCTATTGCAACTCGAGGCACACGCTTATAAATTTTTTGTAAATTGATTTTATTCATTATTAGCGAATCAAATTGTATGCCACGATGAAAACATACATGGAAATAATTAGTTGATTATTAATACTTAATGGCATACATAAGTTAAGTAATTGTTCGAGAATGCTCAGTATTTTTATTCATTAACAGTAGTTTATAACAATTAATCAGGAATTGGAAGCCAATCTGCAGTTAGCATTACAATAGAAATGTTTCACTGCACAAAAAGTTACAAGCATAAGTTAATTGCTCTTAATTATAACTTTTACATCAATATGGAAAATTAACAAATGAAGTATCGCCGCAAAATGTATGCCACTTATGTTTATAACATCTACTAAGATAACAAAATCTAAACTCTCTTCGGCATACATAAGTCAATCATTTTTTAACCCTCGCTTATCAACCCTTAGTATCAATTGGATTTGTATGCCATGTTTTTTTAGGAGGAAAAGTAGTTCCCTTTGAATGCATCCAAGAACACGGCATAACTTGTAGTACCCTTGGAATGCATTCAAGTACTCGGCATCTATATCTATAAGTTAATTGTTCTAGTTTCGTGAAAATTCTAAGATTTTCAATATTAATTATAGCGTCGATTATCCAGCTTGCGTCTTGGGGAATAGCCTTATTCTACTTGTTTTACGATTTTTTTGGAAAATTTTGAATTTAGCAGCATTACGAATTAATTTCAATAAAAAATTAAATTCAATAAAACGTCAATCTAGGCACTATAATATATCATCTGAACTTCTTAAAGCCCTACTAGCATTTGTGGCAATGATTCTCCTTTAGGCAAAAGTATATATTCGAAAAAATAAAAAATTAAGTAACTCTTCCAAAGACATGAAACGATAAATACTTGGCGATTTTCGTGTATCTGTAAATTGTAATTTGATTATAATTACATGCTGTATGTTATCACGGAGACTGTTCGAAACGCCATTCTGAATAATACAATAAAATGGGCAGTCATGGAGACTGCAGACAGAAGTGAAAACACAAATAAATGGACCCCTTTAAAAAATTTATGGTTCACCCTTGATATAATTTTTTTACAAATAAATTAATCCCTTGAAAAATTTTTAACGTTTTCTATCCAAAAAGAGTCTGATGCACATGATTCAGTCGAGACGCAGCACGTCACATTAGCATATCAGTGACGCGAACCCATAAGTATTATCCCTATCAAAAATGGCTCAACGCGGCTAATGAAGTTTTCACATTAAAAATGGCCTCTAAGTAAGCCTTAGTTCAGGGAGTTTCGTTATCAGTAACAATCGGAGTTGCAGCCAGAACTATCACTCGCGTGTTGGATAGGAAGCTGGAAAGCAGTTGACCAGATTTTTGGAATAAAATACAATCTGAGTAGGTAATATTTTATAATAAGCCTCTAGGTACAAAATAAATATATAGGTCGCTAAATAAACATTTTAAATAAAAATTTTGGTAAAGTATTATATAAAAAACTAATTAATGTCTGTTCATTTGCTCCACATTAGATTAACATAAAGTACGGGTTTTAAATAAATTAAGTACATATTGCATATTTACAAAGTGAAAATGAAAATTGATAATAACAAATAACAATATGTGGAAATAAATCAATCAAAATATACATTAAAAATCCACAATGCTGAACATGCTGTCTATACATATGTTTCATGAATATTTCTCTTATATATATGTTAAATATTATACTGGAATTTTAATTTATATTTCGTTTTATTTGTTGTGAACATATTCCAAACAGTACCAGTTGAAATACTCATTGCTATCTATCAAATATCACATACACACTCGTTGTTAATTCTTTAAAACTTAGCGATAAATGCAAAAAATGATTCCAAATATAATTTTTCTAATCTTACTATTCACTGTCAAAGGCAGTAGTTATATCACAGATAGAGGCCAAGCAAGCTCGGAACCCGTCAAAATGTAAGAGAGCGATAGAAAATCAGAGGTTCAGGCTGTCCAAAACCTCTGATCGTCTGTCTCTTTCTCTCTCACCGGAGTTCAGACGGACATTCCCACTTACACATCTATCCTCTATCTGTTCTCTCTATGAGTTATAGTCTTGATATTTATTTATTACAAAAACTGAAAACTCCTATAAAAGTAATACTTACTATTTTTATGATGTTTAAACGGTTAATAATACTGTATATTTATCTTTGGCTTTTTCAACTTATTTGATTAATGTTACAAACCTCCATTGGTACAAACAATTCCTTAAAATGTTCCATTAGTGCTAGTTAAAGTTGGCAGGACCTAACCTTTCAAGTGCAATTTTTTAACAGGTAAGTTAATATTGGAATTAAAACTTTACTCTATTACTTTTTAACAAATAATTCTTGGCACCAAGTTATAAAGGAGCAGATGAACAAAACTAACATAAGATCATCACAGTGTTCTTACATAATCGTTCAAAAGGAATACATGGATACATTTTAGGAATTTGGGAGTAAACTACAGAGAACTGTAAAATTTAATTAAATATATGTCGCCTAGATATTCATAGTCATATTGAATATTGACCGAATATTAGGATGTTACCTTCCTATTGGATGTAAACTTTGTATCTTATTGGATTTAATTCATTCAAGTACAGTTCCTGCACATCTAATGATAAAATTAAAGAATAGGAGTCGAAAAAGTAGTAACATTGTCAATATTATTTATGAAGTCAATTCCGATTGTCCAAATATGTAAGAACTTGAGTTGTGAGTGGTAGAAATATCATAGTCACTAGAATCTCGATAAAAGGTGTATAGGGATGAATATTTCAATTTGTATCAAAAAAATTAATTTTTGTTACAAACAAAACAACGTGTTTATTATACATTATTATGCACAAATTCATTGGTTACAACTTATACATCTTCAATAGCTACTCATTGAGTTTATTAATATATTATTTCCAGTGTACGTGACTGAACTTACAGATTATGTTCAATTTGAAATATAAACCAAACCTTTCTTACGTTTTATATGCAGTATAAATTCACATTCAAAGCATGTCCTCAGAGTAAATAATATAAATGTATGAGCTAACCAATTCATCGGTACATAAATTTGAATTTAAAAACTAAAATACATCAAAAAGAATAGTGTACATGTTTTTCTGTATATTGTAAATTATTGTTACATAAAATTAATTTGCAGTTTCACCCAGAACAACACAAATTAAATAAGCGATAATTAAAACAAATAAATCATCAATTTTTAATCAAATTAGAAATGTATTCGATATCAAAAGTTGATATAAATTTATAAAACTGGGATACCCTGAAAAAAAGTTATCATTCAAGAACCATAAATATCTTCACCGAAAAAACACACTCCTGGACAATATTAATGCAACAACATATTAAAAGATACAAATTACTAAAATTAATACATTTTAATGTTTATGAACATTAGTTACATTGTAAGTAAAAAAACGTAGGGTCTTCAATATTTCTCTATAAGATAGGAAACAAAATTATTCTTAAAAGATAATTACGAAATTGTAATGTTGAAAAAACTAAATTATGGGTTCGGATCACAACGTTTAGGCACGTTTCCATAAAATCTTGAAGATTTTGATCCCTCAGTTTTCTAGGTGTAGGTAATTGACGTTTTAACATTTTGCTTGAGGTAGTCCCATAAATGTTCGATCGGATTCATTGTCGTTAGTTCATCGTTTTTGCCCTGGTCTTGTAGAATATTCATGCATATTAACATACGTCTTACTGTGGAAAGATGTTTTTCTAAACAACTGGCAACATAACTTTGACAATAGTCCTTATCCAATAAAACTTGTCCGCACTACCTCTTGGGTCAGATAAATTCCTACCACGTATTACCTACTCTCAAGAAATGAACAATTTATAAGCTTCATTTTAATGAAAAATTTTGATAAGTACTGCACAAATTTGTTGATCTTTTAGCAAATTCTTTATATCTAAACGAATTATTTTGATAGCCGTCATTAACAACAAGACAAAATATTAATTACTTTTTTTGGATAATTTCATATTGTTGCGTTAATTTTAGGAGTGTATATACGATATAAACATTTATTCATAATATATAAAATTATTTTGGGATATTTAATTTCCAAATAGTTTAGTAATTGAAAAATCTGATACATTTCTAGACATAACTTCAAGTTGGTATTACTAACTAACTGCTCTTTTGAAGTATTTGAATGTATTTCAATAGTAAAATTGTTCAAAATACAGAAATATACGCAAATAAAAAAATGTTTGCTGTGTTGTATATTTACGAGAATTAAAATAAAATAGAATTCTACCTTTTTTTCAAAAAGATGACATTCTAGATAAAAACGTCAGAATCTCATGTAACGCATACCAAAAATATGTAATTATTGGATATAAAAATTTCGTTATTGTATATAAAAGTAAGGCACTACTCGGAATTTATTAATATTCATCAAATTTCAAGCACCATGCCTATAAAACATCGTTTTAGTAACTTGAGACATTAGATATTATATTCCTACAAAAATTGCACCTATATTAAAATTACTATTGGGATATTTTACTTTGTACAAAGTTCAATGATATCCACAAATACCGTACAAAGCATTTTACTGTGTATAGATATTAATATGCTTTATTGTATTTTAGGTATTTTCAAGTACAAATTTATATAATTACCCACGTCCAATTGTGTACCATTTGACATATTAGATTACTTTACTTTTCTATGTAAAAGTAACACTCCCAATAGCACATTGCCTACAACGTTCGTATGCATCAAAATATTTATAAATTTATTTATCAGCATAAATTATAATTTTTAGTAATTAACTTCACAAAGAACTCCTTTGCTTAAAAAAGTATTTTATGTTCGTACTATTTGTGTAATTCTTCACCAACAGAAAATAAATTGAAATGAAAAATTCCGTTTAAAACATCATTAGATTCATTGAGTAGAGTTTAGTGGAATCGTACTTATATTTTGGAGAACACTTCAATTGAGGCTGAAGAGCAACTCATCACACTTGATAAATTCCTGCTTTCTTTCTTAATTCCCCACTTGGTGAATGCAACTTTCATTTTTAACAATTTAAAAGATGGTCGAATAGTTTCATTTAATTTCAAGTGTATTATCAAAAAATCCGTAGCATTACAATTTGAGTAAAAATGACGATGGCATATGCTCAATAATAGTGATGCCCTGGAGAGTCTCGTTTTCGAAACGATACTCGGACAACACGAGACGACTTTCATTGGTCTCGCAGGTGACTGGAAGATCCTGAATCTGTAAGTAAGTAACCCATACTGGATTGGAACAAGATTGATGATGAGATTACGATACATTGACCAGACGAGACACGATAGAAGACTTTTTATTTCATCTGCGAGACATGAAAGTCTCGTCTCGTGTGCCTTTTGGGCATTACTACTCAATAGATGAACAATATATAATTTTTTTAACTGCTTTAACACATTTACAGTTAAGTTGTAGTTAACTAAATCCCTACCTAGGTCACGATACATTAACGTTAATATTTTCAAAATACCCACAACTTTATACAATAAAACAGTTATTGAAACATTGTTGAACAAGTTGCATTTTGAGAACCAAACTATTTTCCAAGTCAAAAGAGAAAAATTCGACAAGTCCACGTAACGTCACAAATTATTTTGACAGTCATCCTCCTAAGGATAACCAAAGTGTTCTTTGCACATCACGTGGTTCTGATAGTTAGTTTGATACCGTTTGGTTTTGATTTAGTACTTTTTTCGACGTTGTTTCAATTGCTTCGAGTTTCCTTCCTTTTATAAAAAGGGTGCCAACGTGTATTGTGGTTAGTATATTTTATGGTGCCTCCAAGACGTCATCTCTACTTAAATGCTACAAATTATATTATTAAGGCCCGATCTTTTCACTTACGAATAAATAAGCCTTATCCGACAGATAGTTATCCATCGAATAAGTCCAACGCATCTTTTCACGTCATATTATCTGGTAGATTACTATCTGACAGATAACAGTTTTTGTAACCTGGAATTTTAAATTTCTAACGTCACCGAGTTGATTTTTGACAGATCATACGGTTGATTGGTTAAGTTTGTATAGTTTTGTATGTGTCTTCAGATAGTGTCTTTCAAATAAGTATTATATTAAGGCCCGGTCTTTTCATCTACGAATAAATAAGCCTTATCCGACAGATAATTATCCTTCGAATAATTATTTATCCATCAAATAAGTCCAACGCATCTTTTCACGTCATATTATCTCGTAGATTACTATCTGACAGATAACAGTTTTTGTAACCAAGAACGGACCTGGAATTTTAAATTTCTAACGTCACTGAGTTTATTTTGACAGATCATAGTGTTGATTGGTTAAGTTTGTATAGTTTTGTCTGTGTCTTTAGAGAGTGTCTTTCAAATAACAATATGATATGGATAAACAAAAACGATCAAGGGCTCCTAATTTCAGGCAAGCTGAAATTATACTGTTATTACAAATAGATTTAAGATGTAAAGCTATTATTGAAAATAAAAAAAAAACGGATGCTTTGGTTTTTAAAGATAAAGAAGAGTGCTATTGAAATGATCAGGCCTTGTCCGTATGTGATAATCTCGAGTATGGTCACCATTCTTAACTCCTTCAATCAAATCGAAATCTTAAAAAAATTCTTCCATTGTTAAATTTTACAACTATTATGTTATCCAAAAACACCAACACAGTTGAAAAATAATTTTTAGATTAGATACATACAAACCCGTCAAATAAAGTTTTATCTGGAACTTGAACTGGCAAATAACTATTCGGCAGTTAATCTAATAGATAACTATATTTGACAGTGAAAAGACGGTACTTTATCTACAGAATAAAGTGTCAGATAAATAACTATTCGATGGTGAAAAGACCGGGCCTTAGTGATTATCTACTACTTGTAACTTGATTTTCCCTGATTTCTTGGGACAAAACATCAACCATTCCCTTCCATTTTTGTGAAATATTGATGGAAATTCATTTTATCCCTTTCATTATTATTACTACACCAACTACTGAAGGAAATCTAAGCATTTTGTATCTGACTGTTTATAATAAAAAGGATAATTAAACAACACAAAACAACAAAAGTATAAATCCAACGACATAATTATTCTTCCCGGGGGCGACTATCATTAGTGTCGACTGTCAGTTACTGGACATGCCCTATTGCGACATATGTTGCGTAGAAGCAGTCATATAAAAACTTTGTTTCTGACGTACCAACTTTTAACTTAGAAATGCCATATAAAATAACATATTTTTCTTTTATCAATTTGGTAAGGCCCTTTGTAAAGTTGTATATCTAATGTATTTTTTTTCTAGGAAACTATTGTTTAAGGTTATCTGTCAGATAAAATTACAATCATAACTCAACGATAATAGTTGTACTGTAATAAAAAGTATACTGATTATTTTTTCTTTGGAATTAGAATTGTGAATATCGTACTTGTTCTATTTGGTTATATATTTGAAATCTTTTATTAAAAATAAGTTATTCAAATTGGAAGGTTTGAAAATAATCAAGAGTTGTTAATACATAATACAGCGCTCAAAATGGTCTATGAAACATGTGGATGTATGGAACCAGAATGGAATGGAACTTCGTTTGTTTGGGTGAAATTATGACTTAGGATCGATACATTCAACAAATTTTAGATCCCATTGTCCAGTTATTTGCACATGCAGCCTGGCCAGATTTACTGTATGGGCATGATTAGATATTGGTTGGAGAGTGACCAATAGATTGGCCGATGAATGAATTCATGTTCTTCAATGGCCTCTTCAATAACAGTACATGAATCCTATTGAGCATGTGTGCAACTTGCTCCAAAAAAAATAACACCATTTATGACGTAATTCGTAATTATTGTCCTGGCATTGAAAATCTCTTGTCGAAGCAATGGGAATCGATTCCACAAGAGGCCATTGATCGATTCATTTTAAACATGACCAGGAGATGTCAGGCAGTTATTAATTATCGAGATGGTAATACAGCGTATTAGGCACAGATGTGGAAATAAACTCTGTATTCCTAAATATTGTAGATCATAATTTATTCTTATAAATTTTATTTTTCATTAAACTTGCCTTAGATTAAGTCTAAATTTCACAAAAAAAAGTGTTCCTTATACCATTTTGAGCAGTGTAGATATGTTGAATTCCTTTTTGTTCAGCAAAATATGGGTTCGTTCCAACTGGCGATAGAACCGTTCTAGATATCGTTCGCGCAAGTGCTGTATTTCATTCGCGTTCCAACTGATTATATTATAGTTCTTGAGACGGTACAAAAACTACCTTCTGGAAGGGGTGATAAAATTGATGTGTCCATCCCTAATTCGAGTTTGCGCACTATACAGTACTCGATATGATAACAGAACAGTTCATAAATGCTAGTTGGAACAAACCTTATATAATGTATATATTAAGTTTGCTTTGGAGAATTTTTAATAACCAAATGATACTGACATTAGAAAAAGTAAAATGTATTAAGTATGAGCTGAATAAATTTAACATAAGACTCTAGGGCATCAGCTGACAGAAGTATGTCAATTTTCAAGCTATTTAAATAACTAAACTGTGAAATTGTTATCAAAAAGTACATTTTTCTGTCATTAATATCGATATATTAAAAAGTTAGATGTTCTGCAAACTTGTATTTAAAAGAAATCTGTCTAGGAGTGGCGTAATTTCAAACATTGAATTTTTGATTAACTACCTAGTTTTTGTTTCTAAATTAATAGATACATAATCATTTTCACGTAATTAATGCATATAAAAGAGTAGAATTTTAAGTATATAATATATAAGCGCTTCCATACAATATATGTTCTGCAATACCTTAAAATAGGTCGCATTTATTTGTAATTAAAAATCTCATTAGATCACATTTTGTTATCATAAAAAATCGAAAATGAATACCGGACACCTTAACAATATTGCGATCTTAACTTAAATTAAAATATTGAATCAAATGCAATTTCTTATATACAACATATAGTTTCAGCTTAACATTACATTTGAAATATTAAATAATTTGTTTTTCTTGCTGTATTGACTATATACATTGCGGAAAATTGAACTTAATAATAACACAAATAAATAAATTATTAAAAACATCCCTACAACGAAACACTTCTTGACAGATCATGGGCACCAGTCTGGTTCCTAGAATTAGAAATATTTTAGTGTTAATAAATTACAATTACAATATTAACAACGTAACTAATAAATATTTAAATACTATAAAAATATTAATCAAATTAAGATGTAATTGTAACAAGTTAATAGCTTTGCTGTAATATTTTTGGTTTTAGAAAACAATGGCGTCCTAAGTAAAATACACCGATTGTCATTTTATGCTAGTTAAGTATCTGTCAGAAAAAAACTATATGAAAATATCATTATTTTAATCTCAACAATCTATTTATTGCAAATGTGCACAATTATGCCACAAACAAGCTGGGTAGTATTACTGTTGCTATTGTCGAAATAAAAACTGCAAGTCTTTGATAGAACAGACCTTATATGAGTTCTACTTTGGTGCCCCAAGCACTGGAAAAGCAACAGCGCAACTCATTTAAGGAGAAATGTATAGCTCCAGTTTTTGGATATGCTGAAATAATATAATATGTAAGCTGTAAAAATGGTAAAACAATTACAAGTACAATGTTGTTCTAAGTTATGGGACATTAAAACTAATTGTTCCCTTCACCAGGAAAAGGAACTTTCCTATAATGGTGAGGTTAAGGATGCTTGGTTTTATCAGAAGGATAACTTGTGACTTTCGAAACGTGCAATGTCTTAGAATACTTTACTTCTCCCTTGTTAGACCTCTTATTGAATATGCATCTTCTGTTTGGAATCCCTTCTATACGAACCATATTCACAACATTGAACAAATACAAAGAAAATTTCTAAGACTCATTGCCTATAAATCTGGAATTCATCCTGTTAACACCTACCACCTAAATTACCATGATTTGCATTCCCAGTTTATGTTGGAGCCTCTTCGTTACAGAAGGAATTGCAAGGATCTTTTCATTCTATTCAACATAGTCAATTCTACTCTCGATTGTCCTACTCTTTTGTTGAATATTGGTTTTTCCGCACCAACTAGATCTACTAGAAATAGTGTTACTTTTTCACAACCACACTACTATACTAATTATCGCAATAATTCGTTCATCCCCAGGTCCACAAGATTGGCCAATCGATTGAATCTTGATTTCTTTACATCTTCTTCTGAGTTTCGCCGACAACTCCAAATTTGTAATTTTAAAAAAATATTTTTAGTTGTTATTGTAAGTGATATGTGCTTTATCTTATGTGTTAATTAATGTATCTATAAGTTTATGGTTTTTTCTATTTATATATATATATATATTTTTTTTTCTTTTTTTTTAAATTCTATTTTTCTGTGTATCAATTATTGTACTCTATTGTATTTAATGGGTTCTAGCCCGTCAATAAATAAATAATAATAAACAGCTTACATAAAACGCTCATTTGGAAAAAGTTCTTCATAAGGCTAGACTATCTTTGTGGACTTGTCGTGGCATTTGTTGAAAATTTTGGGGATTAGGACCCAAACAAATCCATTGGATATGTGATTATTGCAAGACAAATGATCACTTATGGAGCTATTGTGGTGGCCAAAAGCTTTACAGTGAACCGCCAAAACAAAGCTCTCTGGTATACAGAGACAGGCTTGTCTGGCAACTACTGGAGCATCACACGGTCAGCAGCCATGGTAATCCTTCTAAACCTACCTCCTTTCTATATCTATATATTTCTGGAAAGAGAGACTACATGGACAGTGATAGAATTGGGCATATTTCCAAATGCGGATTGAAGCAGACTGCTGGTGGACACCGAACGTCACAGTATTCTAGGAATGAACTCTGACGTAATACCATAGTAAACTATGACCTACCTTATACAATCCTAATTTTGAATAGAGAGGACTGGGTTCTCCAAGAGGAGCAGATGGCTCAAAAACACCCTCAGACCCTGGTGCAGGAGTATATAATTGCAAACCTAGGACAGAAATATCAACCTGCCTAGGATTCATGATTGATTCATGTGTGGAGTGATTGAAGGAATTCAATCTCACCCATGTAACAATAAATATTTTCTCAGTCAGCCAAGCGATTTCAAAAGTACTTCTCTACTTACTCTTACCGTGTAACGGCGAAGTTGGTATCCTGCTGCCAAAGAAGGTTGATCCGAATAGGAAAACTCAACAAATTGTCTCTGGTGATGACAAAGTGGTCACAGGTGATTTTACTGGACCAAAACCTGCCATTGTAAGTTTTGCCAAACAAACGTTAAATACCCTGACGGCAAGTAGAGTTTTAGACAATTTTGGGCAAAATTTATCAGGATTGCGTCATTCAAAGGCATTTATATATTCTATGAAGAATGTTACCAAATAAGTGTTAGACTATAGCAGGCATGAAATACATTGTCTAACATGACACTGTCATCTGAATAATCATATAGTAAGATCCGACATGCCATTGGAAGATGATGAAACAACTTCGAGCCTGCGGTTTTGTAAAGAATTTGTTCGGTGAAATATAAATAGGCGCTAGACACAATAGACTCATGCAAGTCGCGTTGGAGGGTGAAATAGTCCCACTCACCACATACCTAACCTAACCTTGGTGAAGTTAAGCACCAAAAGAATAGCAGGGCAATTCATTTGTAGGAAAATCTGTAGTTTCTGTTTTTGGAAGCATGAAAAAATTTAGTATTTGTGAGCCATTCAGAAAATGGTAGAACAATAATTACAATTACAATATTGCGCTAAACTTTTGGATCAGTTGAAACAAAAAATTCGGTAAAAATGCTGGGAGAAGGAAGTTCTTTACCAAAGTAAAGCTCAATAATATTGAAGTCAATTAAATTTTGAAATCGTGCAACAAGGCTTCTCTTTTGTCCACTACGAATTAGTTAATTGAATGATATGTCAACAAAATCATGTTTTCTTTAATCATTTATGAAATTTCCGCCTGGCTCACGATGTACATAATAGTCAAAAATACAGTAATTACATAATCGTTACAACGCACAGAATATCAGAGCACAATTACAGTAACAAAATATTTTCAATGAATCATGTTTTGATATGAAATATATAATTGGTATTTATGAGAAAATTGAATGCCAAAACATATCTGTAGTCACGATTAAAATTGTTGAAGTTTTGTATTGTTTTTTATACAAATATAAGGAGCATTAAAGCAGTTTGTCTTCAGAAAATGGATAAGATGTGTTTTCACTGGGAGCAAAATAGGTGACTAGATTTGCGTTTTTGGAGTGAAGTATAAAATTAAATTATGTACAAATTGACAAAAATGATAACGTTGACCGCATATACTTCACTGAATATAAATAATTTCAGGGTTTTAATTGGCTACCTCAAGTAATTACAAAATTAATCTGAAAAGTTGTTGATGTGTAAACTAAAATAATTTTTCATTAAACATAATAGTGCAACAAAGATAGTGAATTTTAGAATTAAAACTACCTAATGAATACTTGAAAATAAAATTATGCATATTGTTGGAGAATAATCCAACATCCAACACATTTATTTATATTTCAATCTTCTCAACGTGACAACTCTGCAAACACCCGAAATTCACCAGATGTGGTTTCTTAGGACGACCCGTTCCTCTTCCCTGCCTGCGATCGGCATATTTTATGCTGCAGTGTATTATTTTAAGGTTTAATGGTCCCACACCATATAGAAACTAGGAACATCCAGCAGTTTTAAAATTTTCAATGTGCGGGTGTTTGATTAAGAGGGTGAGCGGCTTTATCAAGGCAGTTCATAAAGTGCATTTATAAGGGGTAGGAGGGGAGGTAGAGGGTGATCAGGGGCGGAAAGTTGATGCTTGCAGCTCAATTTTGGAAATTTTTCTCTCGTTTTTTTTTAAATTCTATTTTTTTACGATAGAAAGTAATTGGTAATTTTTCATATTAGTTGACAGTGCTACTATTGTCATATATTTACCTTGTATGGTGTTTCATACCCTCCCTTACTTTTCATTTGATTTTGTAAGGCTATGAGTTGTTCCCCAGGCATTTCTACATCTCTGCTACCCACATGACCAGTGTGTTGAAAATTTGTGGGATATCCTATCGTTGTTCTACAAAAAAATAAACTTTATTTACTCACTTCAGATCACAATCAAATTACAGCCAAATTAGAGAGTTTTGGAACACAAATTTGTTGTAACATGATTCCTGAAAATTTGGATAAATTTCTAGTTATTATATTTCAGTTTGACTTGTACCTTTATTGTATTATAGGTTGTGTTGTTTTTCTAGGTACACTTTTATTTTTCATTTTTCAAGTTGATTTATTTAGGTACTTATATCTTTATCACAAAAATTGCTTTGTTTGTTCTATACATTAACATGTTATATTTGATGTGGTACTTGTAGCTTGGTTTTAGAAAATAATGCCAAATTATTCTTAAAAAAACTATCAGTTGCATAGATATAAAAACTATCATGCATCAAAATATGTACCTACCTAGGTATATTGAGATAATAAAAGAAATGCATGACTATAAAAACTGCTATAGTTTGTTTCAACAAGTACATAGAGTATTGGAATGCAATAATCCTCTAACTAACAGGTGTTTATCGGATATTACAGAGTTAATCTCAAAATCAACGAAATATTTTACAACAATTTAATAGTAACTGTTTGAAAATATATTATTTTGCTAAAATGATTGTGTGATACATATAATCGCAATTTTTTATATTTTGACTAATGCTGTTTAGCAATCTCAAAGAGGCGGGCTTTGGTAACGCTGTGATTAAATGAAACCTTTATTTTGTAGCCATTCCAATGTTTCAGCTTTTCTCCAAGAGGAGGTTGGTAATTTTTCTTGCAGGGCACTATGGTAGCTGGCATTATCGAAAACTATGAGAGATCCTTGTGGAATATTTTCCAAAAACGACTTAAACCGATTCTGAAACACTTGTGCGTTCATTTCTTTATGCTAGTCGCCATCAGTTTTTGAAGTAAATACTAACAAACCATTTTCAGTAAAACCATATGCACAAGGACCTTTAATGCCGGTTGACCATCGTTAATGTCTTTCGTTAACCCAAGTTTCATCAAGATACAAAATTTGTTTTCCCCATCGTCTTGCGGCCATTATTTCGCTACTCCGTTGCTTACATTTAAAACCTAGTTTATTCATAATGCGCCTCAACGTTGTTTTACTTATATACAACAACTCCGCATCACTTTTTATTAATTTTAATATTTAATTTAATGTAGGTACTTCATTTTTTATATAAAATGAATGGATGTATCTTCTAATTGCGTTTTTTATAAATTCATTGGTTTTCTTCACTTTTCGTCCTGGTTTCTCCTTGTTTTTTGTTCACGTATTACTTTGTAAATAGCACTATAAGGTGTGTTTAACGACATGCGATTTTCTTTCTGTATATACTGAAATGTTTAAAATCATCCTTTAGACTTAATCGTCCAAATTTCGGACATTTAGTACAACATTCACTCATTTTCACGAAACTTTCACAAATACAACCATCATAGACGGTTATTACAAAACTGAAACCATAATTAAAACTAATATGAGTACCTATAGGTCATAATGACGAAACTGTACATTAATATTTCTCAAAACAAATAACCAGGTTTTTGTTTTTCTACCTGCAAATTGTAGGACAATAGATAATCTTTATGCCTTTATTGATAACATGTCAAATCGATAGTGATAGTTTGTTTACAATGGGTAAGGAAGCTATAATATTTTATAGTACATAATTTTATATTCGAAGTGATCCACCACAAGTTTTCTTTTATAAACTTAAAAATAGTGGCACTTAAAATTATTTATTTTTCAATAGTACCTACCTAAAGTTACTATTAAATTATTGTAAAATATTTTGTCAATTTTGTGTACAACGCTGTAATATCCGATAAAAACCTGTTAGTTAGGGGATTATTGCGTTCCAATACTCTAATTGTTGAAATAAACTAAACAAATACTTTTAATGTGTATAGTATGTGATAAAATTAAGTTATCTACCTATCAATATGATGTTTTCGTTTTGGTGGTTGTGGAATACAGCAGCTAAACAAAGTCACCCTTAATTCACTTATTGCAGCCATTTCTAAAATAAAATAGTTATTAAAAATTGTTATTGATGTGAATCTTCAAATTTGCAAATGATCAAGGTAGACTGAAATATTAAAATGTTTTCAATCAGTCATTTTTTAAATTTAAATTATGTATCCGGAAGTAGTACCTTAACAATATTATAAGTGTACAAAATTTTATGACTTCTGGTAATTGAACAATTTCTAAAAGTTTAATCGTTTGCTCATATTTTATATCAACAAAGCTAATATCTACTTGACGTTAATACTTTATAAGAGATAAGATAAAAATACTTTTTAGAATGTTATCAGCTTACATGATCATTTTCAACTGCAGAATATTCAAAATGAATCATCAGAACGACATTGAGTCCTTTAATAACATTACAATAAACAATTTATTCTCAAAAGTATGGTCGTACTTACCTCAAATTGTAAATGGTTATGTCTTTGTATATATATAAATCATCTCATTACATTCAATGCAACGCGTAAAATAAAACAATTATACTAAATAATGTTTAAAAATACACCTTATTGTTCTCTCTGTGTCTGTGAAGTTTTGTTTTAAGGTTAGTTTTAGCTGAGGAGAGGGGGTTAGGGACGGGCAATGATAAGATCAAAGATGTCCAAAATGACTGAATTAACGTCAATGCCCGTGAAATATCCGCGCATAATTAAGTGTAGTTTTGTTTAAGTTTATATCACGTTCTAATACATAGAAAATACTATATCTGTCCTATATCATAGTTGAGTTTGACAATACTAAAGTATGACTAAAGAAAACATAGTAAGTAAATATTGAATAATAAAAACTAGAAAGAATAAAAATTGAAAATGGGCAAGTTGTGTTTAATTAAAAATTTAAATATTGGTTGTGTGTGTGATTTGGTTTCCCTTGACTGCCGATACTAAGTCCATTCGCCAACTTAATGAAATATTGGATGGTAGTGCAGCTTCATTTAAAACTGAGACGTGAGTTGACTTTAAGAAAACGAGGAATTTTTCAGTTCCTACCAAAGGTAATTTGAAATATTCTAGGATAAATTAGGAATAAAAATTTCATATAGGTTTGAAATTACATTACTTGTAAGAAGCACAAGTACAGGTTTAAGAAAACTGAGAATTCGGAGAGAACTAACATCTTAATAATAATGATTAGATTTGTCTATAATTTATTACAGATTTATGTGCTCGATACTACTGATCTATTTTCTGTTTTCTCTCAAGTAACAGTTTGATTCAGAACAGAACAAAAAAGGCAAATATAAACAACAATTATATTAGCTATGGTAAAAGTGGAGTTAAATATTTAACAATAATACACAAAATAGTATATACTACAACCGAAGCAACTTATGATATTAAATACTTATATATAAGCAATTATTGCCCATCATGGCTGGAAGTTATTCCCTTTATCCGTAGAAAATATAATCAACCGGTTAAAATATTCACAACCGATGGAAAATATTCCCCACCGGTGGAGGAAATCACAGACAAAATTAGAAAATGCGCCCCCCCTGAAAGCTGGATGTTCTCTACCGGCTGCACTAAGCCAGAGTTTATCTTTACTCTAGCAAAGTGCAGATATATACATTTACAAACAAAAAAAGATATGTTTAATATCAATAAAATATTAACATTTACATTTTTTCATAAGAGCCGAAAAATTGAAACACGAATTACAACATAAAGATATTTTTACATACAATATTTTATAATTAATATACTAATACCCCTAAATCTACACTACTTTACCACCCTCATGCACATTTTAAACCCATGCAGCTAAGAAAAAATCGTGCAAAGAAAAACTTTACCAAATATTAATGAAAATTCTGTAGCTGCAAAATGCAAAGTCGCTTTTGTAACCTAAAAAATCCTTTCCTAATAAGAATTCTAAAACAATAAAAAACAAAATTAATAAGAAAATTTTTAATGTAAGCCCTAGGACAAAAATTATAAGATAGGCCTATCTGCAAGTTTAAATATATGCATATATTCCAAATAAATCCATCCCTAAAAAAATTCCTGGAACAGAAAATCAAATCAAAAATGTACAAAACATTTGATGACATCTTTTGAAGCCTGTAAGAGAAGTGTTAGTAGTGCTGAAAAAAATTGTTAGTAATAAATTGCCAAGAAATGCCATTTTGCATGTACCAACTTAGAAATCTACGATATTTTGATAACCCATACTGGGCAACTATTCCCCCTACTTGTCAACCCATACCTATTCGACAAACGGAAAACACTTAAGCGTACTCGCCCATCTGGATAACTGCTCGTTTTGCAAGCGAGGCTTACGGACAACCTAGGTAACGATCACTTTCCCTCAGTGTGGTAATACGTGTATCCGTGCGGGGAAAAGTCAATTGTAAACAAAAAAGTCGGTACATGTGGCGTACCTACTTAACAATTGCAATAAAAAATAATTCACAATTCCAAATCGAATGACACCAACAGGGGAAAAAGGACAGAAAAAAACAACAAAAAATACGAGGAACGACATAGCCTTTGAAAAAAGTACCTACTTGTTAACGAAAGACTGGATAATATTCAGGAAATATGAGGAATGACATAGCTTACCTATGTCTTTTGAAAATTACCAACTTAGTAACGAAAGGCTGCATAGTATTTAGAAAATTTTCGGATCGACATATACCAACTTTAGAAATCTACGATATTTTTATAACCCGACACCAACAAGGGAAAAAGGACAGAAAAAAACAACAAAAAATACGAGGAACGACATAGCTTTTGAAAAAAGTACCTACTTGTTAACTTGGATAATATTTAGGAAATATGAGAAATGACATAGCTTACCTATGTCTTTTGAAAAATATACCAACTTATTAACGAAAGGCATAGTATTTAGAAAATTTTCGGATTGACATATACCAACTTAGAAATCTACGATATTTTGATAACCCATACTGGGCAACTATTCCCCCTCCTTGTCAACCCATACCCATTCGACAAACGGAAAACACTCAAGTGTACTCGCCCATCTGGGTGACTGCTCGTTTTGGAAGCGAGACTTACGGACAACCTAGGTAACGAGCACTTTCCCACAGTGTGGTAATACGTGTATCCGTGCGGGGAAAAGTCAATCGTAAACAAAAAGTCGGTGGTTCATGTGGCGTAGTTAACAATTGCAATGAAAAATAATTCACAAGAAAGGGCAGAAAAAAAAAACAGAACAAAAAATACGAGGAACGACATAGCTTACCTATGTCTTTTGAAAAAAATACCACTTTTAAAAAAAGGGCTGTATAGTATTTAGAAAATATGAGGAACGACATAGCTTACCCATGCCTTTTGAAAAGTACCAACTTATTAACGAAAGGCATAGTATTTAGAAAATTTTCGGATTGACATATATCAACTTAGAAATCTACGATATTTTGATAACCCGACCAACAGGGGAAAAAGGACAGAAAAAAAAACAACAAAAAATACGAGGAACGACATACCTTTTGAAAAAAGTACCTACTTGTTAACGAAAGACTGGGATAATATTTAGGAAATATGAGGAATGAAATAGCGTACCTATGTCTTTTGAAAAAAGTACCAAATTATTAACGGAAGACTGGATAGTATTTAGAAAATTTTCGGATTGACATAGCTTACCTATGTCTTTTGAAAAAAGTAACATTTGTAAAAAAAGGGCTGGATAGTATTTAGGAAATATTCGGATTGACATAGCTTACCTATGTCTTTTGAAAAGTACCAACTTATTAACGAAAGGTATAGTATTTAGGAAATATGAGGAATGACATAGCTTACCTATGTCTTTTGAAAAAAGTACCAATTTGTAAAAGAAAGGAAGGATGATACTGAGCGATATGATGCCATTTGATAGAAATTGAGAATTACTGTATACTCACACTCCTTTGGAGTAGACCAATACTTTACGAAGCCTAAAACAAAGAATAAAAGAATTATTAAAGAACGATTCTAAATAATTTTACTAAACTAATAATTTTTAAAAATCATGTTTTCTGAAAACCAAACATTTGCGAGGAAACAAAACAAAGGCATGCTAGGGTTATTTTATAAAGAATCATTCTGTATAATAATTTTTTTGCTCGTTATTTCAGCTAAAGAAATCTTGGGAATTGAATTAAAATATACGCAGTTTATAACATTATTATAAGTTCCTATGTTTAAAATCAGCATTAAAACATTATTTATGTATACAGGGTGTTTCCAAATTCAGGCGAAAAAATTCAGAAGGTGATTTCCCGTATAAAATTATAATAAGTCTTTCCTAATTCCACCCCCTTCCAAGCTTTCTCAAATTTAAGTAAAGATGGAAACCACCGGTATTTTCTCAACATTCCTGTTACATTATAAGGGAGTGAAATTATCAACCCTTACTTTATCCAATATCAAAATTTTTTTCGAGATTGAGTTTTGGGAAATAAAAATATTATTTAAAATCTCAGTTGTCTTGAAAAACTTTTTTTACTCTTGAAGTTTTTTCCTAGATCCAATAGATTCGGAGAAAAAAAAATAGAATTTCTAAATCTATTGCATCTAGGAAAAAACTTCAAAAGTAAGAAAAGTGAGGTATTATTGTCGACGTCCATTAAAGACCGAGAAGCGAAGCTTTGAGGTCTTTAATGGATCCGAGACATTAATACACTTTTCTACCGTGGCTCATATAGCATTTTTTTCACTACTTCACTACTGGCATTTTATTTTTTCAAATACTAGTTTGTCGACTCCCGTTTCACATGACATGACAGATGTGAGGATAATTGAATTTAGTTATAATGAAGTAGGCTCTGTATTTTTCTACCTTGGTTAATAATGAACAACTTTACTACCTCAACAAAAGTTGATAAAGTTAGGTTTAGAGGCTAGTAGTGAAAAAATAATATTTTTATTCCGCACAAAACTCAATCTAGAATGAAAGATTTGTTATTAAACAAATTACAAAATTTCAACTTTACTTAAACTTGAGATAATAAAATAAAAACTCAATTTCACTCAGCATCTTTTTAGGGAGTGGAGTGAGGACATTTTTTCATATGAAAGACGTATTATAATTTTATTTGGACAAGCTCCACCTGAATTTTTTCGCATAAATTTAGAAACACCCTGTGTGTAGTATAAAATATTATAGAAACTTCTGTTATATATGAGGTGAGTCAAGAGGAACTGTACATATTCCTACCTCGTATTGATTCTCCTAAGGGGAATGCCAAATATAAAATTTCAACTTGTATTTGGTTTTCGAAAACCTTTATCAAGATTTTAGAAAGTATACAAATAGATAATTAATAATAAGTTTTTCTTTAGTTATTAAGGTTGGACGGGTGGTACTATACAATTCCAAAAGTTTTTGTTCCAAATTGCATAGTGTATTGTCAATTTATCGAGTTCTCAGAATATTGTTTCCTCAAAAGTTTGATATCTTTTAAATTAAAGAAAATAAAATCAAAAAACAATTAGATATTTAAATTAAGAAAATTTGAGAATACACAAGTGTATAGCTTATCTGTTTTTTGAAAAAAAGTATCTGTAGTACTGAAGGTTTTTATTTTGAGTAAAAGTATAAGAAAAGTTTGAGAATTCGATAAAATCCAGATACATACATATGAATTACTAAATACACATTATACAGGGCGATGTTTTAATATTATTGAAAACAGTTTTTTTCTCTCGAAAATCGGTTTTAAAAATTAAGTTCTAAAATTGTATTATTAAGAATATAACACGAATTAAGATTATTAGTTATTAAAAATTGAACATTTGTATAGAATTCAAGATATTTTTCTGAATCTATTTTGCTAAACTTTTATATCAATAAAATTGACTAATTTTTAAAGACCCTGTATGTTAATAAACAAAATGGAAGCAGGACACATTTAAATTGTCATTTAATATTCCCTATAGGAGCCCTAATAAGAGGTATAAGTATATGTACAGTTTATCGTAACTAACCTCCCATATAAGAACAATTTTTCATTGCTAGGAATATAAACCGGCCCCATTTTAAGTATTTTAAATATTTTGGTATAAGAAAATAGTAAAATGATGCAAAAATGGATTATAAATAAACAATATATATCAATTCTGCATATTAAGAAACAATGGAAGCATACACATTTAAATTGTCATTTAATATTCCTTATAGGAGCCCTAATATGAGGTATAAGTATATGTATAGTTTTTAGTAACAATTTTTCAAAGCAAGGAATATATACCGGCCCCCTTTTGTGTATTTTAAATATTTTGGTATAATATAATAGTAAAAGGAATCAAAAATAGATTATAAATAAACAATATTATGTACTAATTCTAATTTCCAAATTAATTTTTCAAGATTAAGCAAATTTAAAACCTACTAATCATTTATAAACAAAATTTTTCGTCTATACAATGACCAAAAAGTACTTATTTATCAAAAAAAGTTCTAAGCAAATTTAAAATCTAATAAAAAATTGTAAAATACTTGGTTTATATATTAAAAATCAATTTATTGTAATAAAATTGTTCGTATGTAAATACAATGAAAACTTACCGTAAATGTATCAGATTGTAATCCAAGTAATCCATATAGGCACTATTCACTACACTACACGATACACGTTACCGAAAATAAATTTCGAACGCACGCCGATAAGTCGCCGAAAGTCAACTCGCTACTGAATATAAATCGACAAAAATTTAGCGTTAGTCACCCGCCGTTAAATAAGTAAAGTTGTTTATCATATCTACGATGAATATTTATATATACCGGCCGTCCTAGAAGTGAATATAAATATATGTATATTATTTTACAAAAATTAAAATGTAATCATGTTATTTTTCAGGACGTTCGAAGAATTTTCAAGAAAATTTTTAATGTTAATTCATTTTTCAGGATACTTTTTGCGAGCAGTATACAGTGACGACTTTTAGGTTGGATTCAATTCGAAATACCCTAAACGAAAAGCCATCTATGTGATTAACCGAAAATTAATGACCAGAAAGAAGAGAACTTCAAAATTATCTACGTTATTACAATGAACAATTTTCACATATAAGCAAATCATCCAACATTCTTCTATTTTTTCGGGAAATTATCAATTAAATCAACGAAAAAAAAGGTAATTTATAATCGTACCTATATTGCAATAAATATTTGTACATCAAACAGCAGTATATAACATTCAAAAAGGTGAACATTGAAATGAATTTATATAAATATAGAATGTGATTAACAGAATTAAAAACACTCGTTAAATAATTATTTCAAAACGAAAAACATTAAAAAGTTTGGTAGTGTAAAGCTGGTTAAAACATGTACATTATAAGGGAGATTTTTTTACATTCGATATATCAAAATGTCAAATTTATTAAAATCCATAACGACACAAAGTCTTCTCTATATTCGTAAACACCACATGTATAAGAAATGTTTATTCGGGATTCTCAGTAGTTTCTATTACATTTTCAACGACAGGCCTACCAATTTCTTCATTAGAATTACCTTCCGAGTTGCTTGTATCCGCATCTAAAAAATATAAAAGTAGATGCAGATAGAACAAAATAAATAGTTTTTTTTTAATCAACATAAGGTTCGACCGACAGCTTTAGCCATAGAGAAATAAGTATTGTTTTTTTATTGAGACCTAGTTTGTTTAAACTTAAGAATAAAACTGTGATTAATTTGATTATTTGTTGAAGACTGTTTTTTATGTATTCGATTTATTTTATATTGACTGTTTTTTTTTAGTTAGATTATTTGTTGAAGGCTGTTTTTTGTGTATTTGATTTATTTTATTTTAACTGTTTTTGTTTAGTTTAGTTTAGCCTCTGACTGATGGTGCCGAACTAATCCATGAATACCTAGTGAATTAAAATATATTGATATTTATTAGATTAAGTTGGAATTTGTTATTGTTTTATTTATTTTTAAATCTTTTGGGCTGTTTTTATAGAAATAAGTATTGTTTTTTTATTGAGACCTAGTTTGTTTAAACTTAAGAATAAAACTGTGATTAATTTGATTATTTGTTGAGGGCTGTTTTTTATGTATTCGATTTATTTTATATTGACTGTTTTTTTAGTAAGATTATTTGTTGAAGGCTGTTTTTTGTGTATTTGATTTATTTTATTTTAACTGTTTTTGTTTAGTTTAGCCTCTGACTGATGGTGCCGAACTTATCCATCAATACCTAGTGAATTAAGATATATTGATATTTATTAGTTTAAGTTGGTAATTGTTATTGTTTTATTTATTTTTAAATCTTTGAGGCTGTTTTTTATAGAAATAAGTATTGTTTTTTCATTGAAACCTAGTTTGTTTAAACTTAAGGCTAAAACTGTGATTTATTTGATTATTTGTTGTCATTGTTGTTGTTTTTTTTTATGTATTTGGGTTTATTTTATTGTAACTGTTTTTTTTAGTTAGATTATTTGTTTGAGATTGTTTTTTTTTGTATTTGATTTATTTCATTATTTATTTTCTATTGACTGTTTTAGTATGTTATTTTAGATATTTTATTTTGTGAAAGATGTTAAATTAATATTTTCTCACTTGCAAAGGTTTTTTTTTATTCTCCTACCATAATTCCCTATAATATAATATAGCTAATAAAATATATGCAGCTGAATGATTTAGCACAATAATTTTATTTTTTAGTCTTTTAAGCCTCGACTTAAAAGACTAGAAAACAAATAATATTAAAGTGCAAAATCATTTAATTGCAAATATTGTACAATATTACGCGTATCCTGAAAGCTTAAAAATTCAAAAAGCGCGCGTCTTAAGTGATAGTTCATACCTGTAGCCAAGGTAGGCGCTAGTGGTAACTCTGTGCCACAGAACACTACACGTTTAACACCTCTCTTATTTTTTATTTCTCTATGGCTTTAGCCCTTTTTATTATATTTTCTTCTTTGACTGTATTAATAATTGTTTTTTGTTGAATATGGCAACACTGTTGACATATTATAGCTTTATGGTAATGTCTTTTCTAAAAGAAGAAGTAGACAGGATATAAGAATAAAGTCAGTTAAGCTTGAATTATTCTATGCCTTCTTTTCTGTATATAATTGTATGAATATGATCATATATGATGTATAAAGAAACTGCTAATAAATGTATATTGTAAATAGCCCATTGTGCATTTTAAATAAAGTGAATGATGGAATACCAGAACAAACAATAGATTATATTAAACATAACATTTTTTAAAGGTTATTATGAATTTGACACTTTCAGATGAATCCCACCTTGTTTTCAGAAATTATTTACTATTCTAAAACTTACCGTATATTAAGAACAAATAAGGAATTGCTGTACAAATTTTTCTGGTCATAGAAATGAAAAAGTTGCAAAATAAGGCAAAATATCTAATACATGTCTTGAAGGTGCCTCAAATAATACACATAATTGATACTGGGTAAAATTTTGTTTAACTTGACCATTTATAATTAATTATTTTTTGTATTATATTCACTCGTAACAGTGAAACACTCCTGTCTATCCAATTCCCTATTGACGAATATGTAAACATTCACAAACACTCACCTCTTAAATTTACAGGTCCTTTGTTCCTACAAGTATTGTACGACCCGCAGTGTACACACTCAAATCCTACTACATGAAATTTAACTGTACTTTCCTAAAATTTAACAATGCAAATATTTTAAAAAGTTTAAAAATGTTATTACAGCTTACAGAATGGCAATCTTTGCAATGTATATCCACGTAATAATTCCTATATTCTGGGGGCATTGGCGTATTTTCTATTTCCATATCCCAATGTTTCCAAAGTCTCTGCATGTTCATTGACGATGTTTGACATATAGGACAAGCATACAATCCATTGCCTAAAAGTTCTTCATAACACAGTCTATGTAAAAGATGCCCACAAGGAGGTATATAGCAGGCTATTCTTGATGTATATGGATATCTTCTAAACATATTGGGCAGTTAGTTCTAGACACATTTTCTACACACTAAAAAGTACTTTTATAAAATCATTTAATTTCTCGATAAATTAAAAAAAATACCTTATGTCCTTGTTTGAGCGAAATAGGAAGACACATATTACATTTCTCGCAGTGATAAAATCTTTCTGCACCTCCAATTCTACATATTCCACAACCTTTACAGTGAAATTGTTTTTTATCATCATAATAGAATAAATTACTTTCTAAACATACATACTTAAAACGTCAAATTATTTAGGTACCTATTGCAATTTTTATATTCAAATTTATTACCTTTCCGAAAACTACTCCACAGTTAATACATTTACTTTGAACTCTTTGTTTAGAATCACATACAGCACATATTAGTTCCATTAGTTCTTTCATATTCAGTTTGTGGTCTTCATTTTCATCATGACAAAATCTACAAGTGTATACTTTGTTGCAGCAAGGTGTCTACAAATAATTTTTAAAATTAGCTTAAAGCAATAATGAACGAAAAATACTAGTATTATTGTGAAAAAAGCGTGGGCGCTTTGTGCCATATTTTTCGTATATCGAGCGCCCGATGCTTTTTTTACAATAATACTAGTATTTTTCGTTCATTATTGCTTTAAGCTTATTTTAAAAATTATTTTGAACTTTTTAGTCCGTTTTTTTAAACTATATTTATTTTTCACTTTTTAGTTTAATATGCTATGAAAGCGGTTGCGTTACAAACATACATACATACAAGTGAACCTTATATAAAAAAATGTCGTGGACGGGATTAGAACCCACAACCGGAGAATCCGACGTTATCTAAGACCCGCGCTCTAGCCCGCTCGGCCATCGAACGCACTGAAATTATTTGGATAACTAACAGTAATAAGCCACCTGCTAGGATAGTTACAAACAAACTCACAAGCTCACATACAGGCGGTGAAGCTAATAAAAGCGTGATAAAAATGAATATCTACTAATTTTAATTTCTAAACGAAGATGAATGTCATTAAAGCCATTAAAGCACTGAGCTCTTGTGTAATCAGTTCCAAAATGGTGTGGGAATGCATAGGCAAACTGAATGAACTAGGCGAGAACAATATAGTTACCTTACTGTGGATTCCAGGACACACAGGGATAGAAGGAAATGAAATAGCAGATGAACTAGCAAAGAGGGGGACTGAAACACCCTTTTGGGGGCCGGAACCCTTTTGCGGTATCAACCCCAATGTAATATTGGAAGAAAAGAGAAGATCTGACCATTGGAAAGATCTAGTAGGACTTAGGCAATCAAAGATTCTTCTGGGTGACTACAACCTGTTGAGATCAAATGAATGCATAAGTCAAAGTAAAACTGCACTAAGAGTTTTAACAGGCATCCTTACTGGACATTGTCGCCTGAATGGGCACCTAAAAAGCTCAAAATAGTGGAGGAAGAAGAATGTAGATTCTGTGATATGGAAGAAGAAACTTCCATCCACATACTTGCGAACTGCACAGCAATTCAGAATCCTAGGGCACAACACCTTGGATATTACTGGATAGAAGAGGGACATTTACCTAAGTTGAAGCCTGCAGATATCCTAAAATTCCTCCGGGAAATAGGACTAAAGGAGCTACTAGTCTCTGAGACTTTCCTCAGGAACTAAGTAGAAGTAAGGGGGCACAATAGATCTTTTAGGTCTCAGTGAATGTCACCCCAATTTACATACATACATACATACATAGGCACATCAAAGGCAAAACAAAATGATTGAATAGAGATTTACCAGACCTTTTAAATGAGGTGTGACTTGATACCTAATGCCATTTGAAAAAATGTAAGGGGTGTCTCCAGTAGGGAGGGGGTGAATCTGACGTTTATAACATTAGCGCCAAAAAGTGTCCCCCTCAAGTTAAAAGTTGACGTGTTTCGGCATTTCTTTCTAATATGTCCCATTTTTGAATTATTAAGGGTGGGTTCTTTTCAAATGAACACAGTGTATATTGTAACGTTTATTCTAATTTATATTTACAATTAATTTATATTTACAGATTTATATGTAATTCAGTTCTTATTTAATAATTTATGTCATACACCAAACACACTAATTATAATTTATATGAGAGTCACTTAATAAACACTTTATCGATGCGCGATTACTTTCCTTCGGTATCAACACTGACTGATTGACTAATTGACTGCAGCGATGCTTGTGGCCTATTTATACTCGTGCGCCGTAATTCTAGAATTATCTCGGCGTTCTCGCGGGCGCATTGGATATTCTCGATATTCTCGCGGATGCACCCGGGTGTTCTGGATGTTTCTCGAAGTTTGGGCGGAGGAGCCATAGTCGTCTCACACGGGGATTTCACTGGGGGCACTAAGTGAGAATATTATTGCAGTAGCTCGCGTAACATTGCCCCCTCCTTAAGAGACAGTTCCTCCTGGAACTAGCTAGGAAACTGGAACGAGATGACTGTATCGGCAACTGGTCCCCTTGTTGCATTTTCCAGTTGTATGGAAGTAACATGCGACCGTCTTCTCTGTTGGCTGTGTCTCCCGAGCATGGCCGCAAACCAGTACCTGCACTTCGGTGTCTCGGAAGATTACTTCTACCATGTTACGGATTATTCGCCAATCTAAATGCCTACATTCAATCTTGGGCATGGCTAGCCTGTACACGTTCAATTCAAGCACATGCTCTCTCAGGCTTCGTAATGGTTCCCAGACATCCTCGTACGTTGGTCTTTCGTCGAAGGTGTTCCTCGTCACTAGGTGGAAATTGTAGCGGGAGCCATTTTGCAGCTTCAGAGCTTTACCTGGTACTGGTAACTGGTTTACCAAAGGTCGTGCGCCACTCTTCTTTATAAACAGAGATGCCAGTCCGCGCGCATCGGTTACGCTGGCAGGGATGTTTATTGCCAGTGAGTATTCCTCCGGAACGGTAAGCAGGTCTTGTCGTCTCTCAGTGGTGACGCCGAATCTTGCTTTTCCGGTACCACCATAAGCACCCATGAACTCTACAAAAGCAGGATCGGCTACTTCCTGAAGCTGGTTTACTTCCTCATCGTGGTCACCCTCGAATGGCGCTAATCGGTTACGGTGTACCACCTTTGGCTTTCCATTTGGGATCTTGCTGATACGATAGATGACATCGTTGATTCTTTTCTTTACGAGGTACGGACCTTCCCAAGCTCTCTGCAACTTTGGAGAAAAATCCTTTTGTCTTCTTGGGTTATGCAGCCAGACTTTGTCTCCTTCGTGGAAACCTCCTTCCGTAGCTTGCGTATCGTACCTTTTCTTCATCCTATCGCTAGCGATCTGAAGATTCGATCGAACCAGCTTGTGTACGTCGTCCATTCTTTTTCTCAGCTTTTTTCTTTTTTTTTTTTTTTTTTCGGGCCGAGATGGGAAACTCATGTTCGAATGGGTCCAGGACCCAAACAGTGTTGGACTCATCCCCAAGGAGATGCCTACCAACCAAACCCACCTCAAACTCGCCGTTACCCCCGCCTCGGAATCACTACCCTAGCATACTTCGAGACAGGCGGCGGTCCCTCGCACACTCTCCGCTCACACTGTCATCTTCTCCCTCCTATCACTCCTGCCTCTCATGCCATATCGAGTCCTTCTCTCCCCCTTACCATGCTCTCTACTACTCCACTCACCTCCATCCATTCCTCCTCCCCCCTCAACATTATCTCCACCATGTTTTCCCAGTACACCGCCTCCCCTAGTTTCCTCTCCAACTTCTTCAGCACTTCCTCGTTCCTCCAGCATCTAAACACATGCCCCACATCATCCTCCACTTCACACCTCTCGCACACACCAGTCTCTCGTTTCCCAATCTTGTGGAGGTACCCTACTCTCGACCCATGTCCAGTGAGCACTTGTGTCAAGAAGTAGTTCACCTCCCCGAATTTCCGGACCATCCAATCTCTCCTATTCCCAATCGCTCCTTTTAGCGCGCCCTCATACTCCTCCCACCTTCTCTCCATTTCCTCCTCCATCCATTCCCGTAACTCTTCTTTGGTCGCACCCCTCCAGCGTTTGCTCCTAGCTCTAGCCAACACGTCCAATGGGTAGGACCTTGCCAGCACCGCTGCTGCCAGTCCACCCACTGTCCTGTACCCCTGCACCACCCTCAGCAGTATCCCTCTCTGCACCCGCAGAAGTGGCCTAACCCTCGCGTTCACCCCCGCTCTTTCACCCCACACCTCCGCACCGTACAGCATACTCTGCTCTACCGTCCTACCAATTACCCTCCTCTTCCACTCTCCCGGCCCTTTCACATTACACATCAATCTCCCCAGCCATGCTGCCCTCACTTTACCCTTCTCTGCCGCCTTTAACATATGGGTTTTGAAGGATAATTGGCTATCCAACCACACCCCTAGGTATTTCACAGACTCCTCCATGCGAATTATCCTTCCCTTAACCATCACCCCCACTTCCCTTGCCCTGCTCCGTCCCTTCACTAGCAACCCCACCGTCTTCTCTTCCGCCACTTCCAGTCCGCACCGCTCTATCTTCTCCACAATCTTCCTGCACATTCTCTCCGCCTTTCTTTCTATCTCCGCCTCTCCCTTTGCCGTACATACCAGACACACATCATCCGCATACACCGTAATCTCACATCCCTCTTCACATACTATCCCACAAACCTCATCAAACACACACTTCCAGAGCGTCGGTCCAAGAACCGAGCCCTGAGGCACTCCAGCCTCCATCTCATATCTCCTCCCTCTAGAGACTACAATCACACGCCCCGTCAGGTAGTCCTCCACCAGGTTAACCAACCCCTGCTCCACTCCAAGCCTCAGCAACGCGCTCAACACTGCCCGTTTGCTGACACTGTTGAACGCGTTCCCGACGTCGAAGAACACGAGTAGGGCCAATTTCTTCTTCCTCCAGCTGCCCTCCCTAGCTCTTTCCACCAAACCCATCACCTTGCTCAGTGCCGAGATGCAAGATTTCTCCTTCGTGAACCCATGCTGGTTTACCCTAAAACCCCCATTCCTACCAACTTCCTCCTCAATCCTATCCCTTATTATCCCCTCCATCAATTTACCCATACCACACAGCTGGCTGATAGGCCTATAGTCCCCCGCCCGCTTCCCCTCTCTACCCGCCTTCTTCATCAGTATCACCCTGGCTACCTTCCATCCTTCCGGGAACTCCTCCTCCCTCAGCACCCTGTTGAATACTTCCCAGAAGTACTCCCTATTGTCATCCAACAGCCTCTTCACCATATCACCCCTCAGGCCATCTATCCCTGGGGCTTTTCTCACTTTAATATTTCTCCCCCAATCTTCTACCTCCCACTTCTCTACCGGCCTTATCCCCCTCATTTTCACTACCCCCCTTGTATCTTGGATTTCCTGAATTCTGCCACCCACTCCTCCTTCTCCCCCTTTGAACAATTTCTCTATAATCTCCTTCTCCCAATCCTCCTCTAGAACCTCGTTTCTATTTCCACCCATCCTCTTCACCGCTATCTCATACGCCTTTCCCCATGGATTGTTTTCCAATTCCCCCAGTAACTCTTCCCACTTCCCTCTTTTTTCCCTCTCCACTCTACGCTCCAGTTCCTTCTTCTTCTCTTTATATCTCCCTCTTCCCTCTATCCTTCTTCTTCCTCTCAGCATCCGTCTTCGTTCTTTCTTACACTCCCTCCACAGCTCCTCTATTTCCTCATTCCACCAGTAATTGGCCCTCCGCTCACGCCTATTGCCCCTCTTTCCCTCTCTTTTGCAGCCCTGTATCACATTGTACAATTCATCTGCATCATGTCCAAGTCCCCTTCCTATCTCTTCTCTTACTTTCTTCCTCATTCTCTCTGCCTCGGCTTTCGTCCACTTCCATTCCCACTCTTCCACTAAATCCTTTCTCTCTTTCCTTATATCCGTCTCCACATACCTATGTAAGCTCAAGCTTTCCTCATCCTCCAGCACCCCCCAACTAAACACTCTTTCCCACAGCCATTCATCACATGCTGTTATATCAATGAATGATGAACCCCCGTCACCCCTCACGAAGGTGGGCAGTAGTCCATCATTCAGCACCACCAACCCGTTGGATGTTAACACTTCCTCAAGGATCTCCCCTCTCCTGTCCGTTTTCTTCCCCCGCATATAGTATTCTTCGCATTGAAGTCCCCTGCCACCATTCTCCTTATGATCCTCCTTTTTCCTTTTGACACCCTCAGATCGTCCTCTAATCCTGTCATGCTCCTCTCATATTCTTCCAGGCAGACATTTGGGCTTATATACACACTATACACCACCATGTCTCCCATTCGCACTACCATCCATCCATTTCCCTTCCTCACTTCATCCGCCCTCAATCCATCCCCCACCACTCTTATTCCTGCTTCTCCTGTATCGTCCATAATCCATCGCTGCTTCCCCACATATCTAGCATTCACCTCGGATCCACACACTACATCCACTTCCCTCCTAAAAATCACTTCATCCAATATATCATGCTCTATCCTGCATTTCCCTAAATTTATCTGTAACACTCTCCATACATCCCCTTCATTCCTCCTTCCCGCGCAATGCTGTCCCCTTCCTCCTATTTGACCAGACTCGTCCCCTCTGAGGGGTCCAGAGGGTCCCTCCCATTTTTTCCTTCACCTTTTCCATCGTCTCCTTCTACTTCTTCCCTTCCCCTACTACATTCTATCTCCCCTGGCCTGTGTCCCCTTTCCCCACATACCCTACAAAGGAAGGCCTGCCGACAGTCTCTCGCCATGTGATCCTCGCTCTTACAAAGCCAACACTTACTCCTCTTCTTGACTACCTTCACCTTACACCCTGCTACTTTATGGCCCTTTATCCCACATCCAAAGCATCTGTCATCCTCTCTACCCTCTATAATATTTACCCTGTTCCACCCCAATCTAATCTCCTTTTTTTTCAACAAGGCTATCGCTTTTTCCCATTCCGCCCTCACCACCGCCATTTTCATCCCGTTCCTCTCCCTTACCACTTTAATCACCGTTGTCCCTTTCCCAATCAAATTCTCTATTTTCCCCCTCACCTTTTCATCTTCCATCCACGGTTCTATCCCTACCATTTTAATGGTTTTTGTTCCCCTCCCCGCTTCGACCACCCTAGCTCCTGTTACCCTTCCTACCTCCCCCAGAATTCCCCTCACCTCAACCCCCTTCTTTGCCTCTATTACCACCACCCTATTTCTTGAGACTCTGAGTCTATCCACCCACTCCCCTGTCATCTCCCTCAACCCCTTCTTAATCCTCTCGATCCCCTCCTGATCGACTTCCCCGATATCCTTCAGGATTATCGCCCCATTTCTACCCTCCTTTTCCTTCTCCCCATCTGTATAGATTGTTACCTCCGCCACCTCTCACCCACGCCACCATCTTCTTCACCACCTCCACCTCTACCTGCTCAAGCCTGTGGAGTCCAATGCTGTCCCCGCTCCCCACTACCCCAAACAGTCGACTCATCAGCTCAAACACCTTTTTCTCATCCCTACAATCTCCCTCCATCCGACAGATCAACTCCTCCGTCTTCACCCTTACCCCATTCCTTTCTGTAGTGCGTACCTCCTTGACCCACTCCATTTCCTCTCCTTTTCCCCCTAGCATCGGGTACCTATCCCTAAACATCCTCTGTATTCCCTTCTCCATTCCACTGTCTTCCTTGGTCACCCATACCACCTTTACCTTTTCATCCCCTAATATTGGATTTCCCACCTTCACCTCTATTCCCTCCCCCTTTTTACCATCCCAGTCCCTATCTCTAACCTCCAGCCATCCTTCCCAGTCTCTTTGCCCCACCTCCCATCGTGTTTGCATTATCCCGTTGCTATCGTCCTCCACCCTCAATCTCTCCAATTCCTTGACCCGCCCCTCTGCCGCTGCCTTCTCTTCCTCCAGCCTTTCCACCTTCTCCTCCAGTCGCCTTACCATATCCTTCAATCTCTCTACACTCTCCCTCTCTTCTTCCTCCCAATCCTCCATTTCCTTCTTTCCTTTCTCCTTCAGTTTCCTCTTCTGTTCCTTGTCCTCCAGAGGCGATACCTCCTTTCTCTTTACTCCAGTATCACTCCACCCTTTCGTCTCCCCCGCCTTATCAGGCGTTCGTTTTACCTTCGTCGACTTACCAAAAATTCCATTTCCTTGCCTTTCTTCATCCATAACCTCCTGTTCTATTTTTCTTTCTTCTTTGTCCATATTCCATCCCACGAGTAGCTAGGGAATTGAATGTCCACCACCACAGAGCCCCGCTTGTGGTGGTAAGGCTGGTTACTCCGGTAGGTCACCAGGTATCCCGGAGGCACCGTTTCTGACTGACTTTCGCGCAGCCATTCATCCATTGCCACGGTAGCTAACAACGTAGATTACGGATTGTTTTATCGAGGTTTACTCCTCTAGGCTTTTTCTCACGGTTGCCTCCGGACGCAGTGGCTTCCGTTGCCTACACTACACCACAACATAGCTGCCTTCCCTATGTCGCTGGTTTTTTATCGAGGTTTACTCCTCTAGATTCCTGGGAATCTAACCTATTAGTCGCCTCTTTCGACAGGTGGGCCTGGGGGTATTCTTCTGAGCCCGCCCCCAGACGGGGGCCTTTTTCTCAGCTGGGTTACGTAATCTTCACCAGCTATGTCTTCTCCGGGTCGGCATCCAAATTCAAGGTCGCAGGGTAATCTCATTTCGCGTCCGAACAGAACTCTTGCTGGTGTTTGGCCGGTGGACTCATTGATGGCGGATCTGTAGGCCATCGCGAATAGCGAGAGATATTGGTCCCAATCTCGCTGATGGTTAGATACTACTTTAGACAGATATTTGCCAAGAGTTCTGTTCATTCGCTCTACCATCCCGTCCGACTGTGGGTGCAAAGCCGTAGTTCTCGTTTTCTTCATGCCGAGCTTTTCGCAAACTTCCTGGAACAGCTGGCTTTCGAAGTTTCTGCCCTGGTCGCTGTGTATTTCCAGGGGCACTCCATATCGGCAAATGAACTCATTCACAAGCCCGTTGGCAACCGTTGCGGCTTCTTGGTTTGGAATGGCATACGCTTCTACCCATTTTGTGAAGTAGTCCATCACCACCAAAATGTACCTGCTGCCATTTGCTGTCGGTGGAAACGGTCCGGCAATGTCCAGGGCAATGCGTTCAAAAGGGCTTCCGACATTGTACTGCTTCATAGGAGCCTTTCTTCTCCCGTGCGGTCCATTGGTCGTAGCACAGGTAGTGCACTTCTTACACCAGTCTTTCACATCTTCGGAACTGTGCATCCAATAAAACCGTTCTCGCACTTTCTGGAGGGTCTTCTTCACACCTAGATGTCCTCCTGACGGACTGTCGTGTAATTTCCGTAGTACTGCTGCTATCCTTGTTCTTGGGATCACCAACTGTCTTCTACTTTCGGAACCCTCATCGTTCTCGATTACTCGCTGTAGCAAACCGTTTTCTAAAACCAGCGAGTCCCACTGGGCCCAATACGATTTCATCGTTGGCGAGTACCTTGAAATCTCCTGCCAAGTAGGTCGACAGTTCTCCTTTTTCCAATGTCGGATTTTCTTCAAGTCGGGATCGTTCTCTTGTTCCTCTTCCAACTTTTCTGGTGTCCATTCGTCGGTGGTCACCGTGGTTCTTCGAATCGCAGCTTCCTTAGCTTCTGTTTTGCTGCAGTGAGAGCACTCTGCAGGGCATGGTCTTCTAGAGAGGGAGTCTTTGGAAGGTCTTCGAGTCGAAGCTGCCTTCTGAAGGTCGACCCTTCCTAGTTTTTCCTGCTGGGCATCTTTGTTTGTAGCAGTTCTCGGTCGTTTGCACGAACTGCGTACATGTCCCATTTCTCCACAATTCCAGCATCTCACAGCTTTCCGTTTTCCATTTGAGATGCTTTTCATCATGTTGACAATCTGGTCAAGCTTGTTCTCAACTTCTTCGTCTGCTTCAGCCCTCACCTTGCCGTATACTCCGGAAGCCTGTGTAGCTGCTTCGTACTCCAAGGCTGCAGAAAGTACGTCGACCAGTGTCTTATGCCGAGCCAAGCGTAGAGTTCTCTGCATTTCATGGTCACGAACTCCGTCGATGAATGTCTGTACCCCTAAACATTCCATGACATTCTCCGGTGCCGATGGATAGGCAAACCGCACCAACCTCACAGTGTCTGCTTCGAATTCTTGCAGAGTTTCGTTGCGTTTTTGTTTGCGGTTTTTCAGCTGCGACTGGTACAGATGCTCCAGGTGTTCCAGGCCATATCTCATATTTAATCGCTTTTTGAGTTGTTCAAAATCTTCGGCCTCTTCCACTGGAATGGTCTGGAGGATATCCATAGCGTCTCCTCTAAGGGCAAGAGTTAAATTTAACGCTTTTTCCTTCTCACTCCAGTTGTTTGCCTTTGATGCCGCCTCGAATTGCTTGAGATAGTTCGGCCATGACGTTTTGCCATCGAATGTTGGCAGTTTCACTCGGCTGTTAATGTCGTTTTCCATTTTCGGTTTCAACTCTACTTTCTCTGCCAGTTCGTCGTTATTCGGGGCTTGCCTAGTTGTAATATCCGGTTTATTACTAGTCTTCCTTTCGATTTCTTTGATTTTTTGTTTCATTTCTTGCTCCATTCTTTCAATCTTTTCTTCCACGGCAGAAATATCAGTCTTCATGGATGTCATTTCATTTTTCATGTCCGTCGAAATTTTATTCTCCATGTCCGACATTTTGTTTTCCATGTCCGCCGAAAGTTTACTTTCCATGGATGAAATTTTATTTTCCACGTCCGACAATTTGTTTTCCATGTCCGCCGAGAGTTTACTTTCCATGGCTGAAATTTCGTTTTTTATATCCGTCGAAATTTTACTTTCCATGGATGAAATTTTATTTTCCACGTCCGACAATTTGTTTTCCATGTCCGCCGAAAGTTTACTTTCCATGGATGAAATTTTATTTTCCACGTCCGACAATTTGTTTTCCATGTCCGCCGAGAGTTTACTTTCCATGGATGAAATTTCGTTTTTTATATCCGTCGAAATTTTATTTTCCATGGATGAAATTTCGTTTTTTATATCCGACATTTTGTTTTCCATCGAAGACAATTCGTTTTTTATGGAAGAGGTTATAGAGGCGGACGCTTCGTCGGTGAATTCAAACGTTTCCGGGTCCAATCCATTGTTAATCATAGCTTCTTTTAGTCGTTCCACTAACACTGACTTGACCCCACTTGTGTCCAGTTCGAAGCTCTGAAACTTTTAATTCACAAAGTTTCTTCGCCATCTTCCTGTATATTTATTTATTTATTTATTTTAATCCCACTTCTGACACCAATGTAACGTTTATTCTAATTTATATTTACAATTAATTTATATTTACAGATTTATATGTAATTCAGTTCTTATTTAATAATTTATGTCATACACCAAACACACTAATTATAATTTATATGAGAGTCACTTAATAAACACTTTATCGATGCGCGATTACTTTCCTTCGGTATCAACACTGACTGATTGACTAATTGACTGCAGCGATGCTTGTGGCCTATTTATACTCGTGCGCCGTAATTCTAGAAGTATCTCGGCGTTCTCGCGGGCGCATTGGATATTCTCGATATTCTCGCGGATGCACCCGGGTGTTCTGGATGTTTCTCGAAGTTTGGGCGGAGGAGCCATAGTCGTCTCATACGGGGATTTCACTGGGGGCACTAAGTGAGAATATTATTGCAGTAGCTCGCGTAACAATATGTTACGTACAGTACAGTGATTTTTGTACCGAGCGCGATGTGAATAGACTACTTTGTTCGAAGTGCGATTTACCGAACTTGGTATTACGAGTTTTGTACTGTTCGGGTTCTGTACAATTTATTTGTACTGAGCTGTTAAATTAAAAGTTTCAGCCAACTTGGTTATTGTACAAACCGAATTAGGAGTCGCCTGACTATCTGAAGGCGTTTTATTATTAGGATTATTATTATTATTGAGCCCCGTAACTACCATGAACAGCAGAAAAACAAAAATTGAAATAACAAGAAAAGAAAAATATATATTTTTATTTTATTTAAAGTATACATAATTTAGCTGCACATACATCATTTATTTATTGGTACAGCCCATTGAATTATGGCAGCGAGAATTACACAAAACTCCTTTTTCCTACATACACATCTCTTATTCAAACATTTTCTAGTGCATGCGCATCGCACAAATCCTTGACCGCCAACTATTGATGCCTGTGAATTTGCAGCTCGTAAAGATACTGATGCATCTGGCACTTCTTCGATTTCCAAAAAAGTAGTATTGCATGGTGCAATTTGATTTCGACTGTATAGCTGTGATAGAACTCCCTTCTTTGTTCCTATTTTGTAAAGGTTATCAGAAGTCACTTCCATAACAACACCTAAAACAAGATAATAAATATAAGAAAAAAAAAGAAGATAATGCGATTTAAACGAAATTAATATTTTCTACTCTAAACCATACCTATAAAGTTTCTGAGATCACCTTAGCTCCTGTCCACATCGGGTACTGGAACTGTTACAGTTGTTCCACATTGCAAGGGTGGATATTTGGAATCATTCTGTAATTTCATACGTTTCGCTTGCTGCTGTAGTCCACTAACGGCTATCTGTTGATTTTTTTGGATGTTCAGATGCACTTTATTTAGTATTGACATTTCTTCTACATTTAGTGATATTTCTTCAGTAGTTTGGACTTCTCTCTTCTCAATTTGGTCTAATTTTTCAGTTTCTTCATTTACTGACATTTCTTCAGTAGTTTGGACTTCTCTCTCCTCGATCTGCTCTGATTCCTCCGTTTCCTCAAAAATTTCATTTGTCATTGAACCAATAATTGTTTCTACATCCTCTTCTGAATTCAAGCTTTCAATGACAGAAGCTGGAAGAGTACTGGATGCTAGTCCTAATTTGGCTTTCCTCCCAAATAATGCTTCAAATGGCGAATGCTTGATTCCAGAATGAAGACTATTATTTTTTTGATACTGACAGAAACGCAAACCTTGACTCCATTGAGTTGAACCATTATCTATCATCCAAGCTCTTATCATTTCCTCCACATCCCGGTTGGCCCGTTCTACACTCCCCTGACTCTGAGATTGGCGCGGTTTGCCATGGACAATTTTTAATTGGGGCCACATGACGGTCAATTCTTCTATGAGAGAATTAACAACTTTTCGTCCGTTATCTGACTGGAGTATTGAAGGGGCACCAAAAATGCAAAAAATATCAATATTATATCAAATCAATATTATTTTTTGGTCTGATCTAGAAATGTAAGGTTATGACGAGCAGACGTATCATTCGAGCTTTGTACAAAAACTGCTGTGCCAACTTGGCTGAAAGGTTGAAATTAACAGCTCGGTACAAATAAATTGTACAGAACCCGAACAGTACAAAACTCGTAATACCAAGTCCGGTAAATCGCACTACTATACACTTCGCGCTCGGTACAAAAATCACTATACGGTGCGCGAATTGTACAATTTCCGGCTTCGTACGTAACATATATGTATTAAAACATATAAAAAAAATCAACAAATTGGTAATATTGTCTATTAACGCAACAACAAAATTTAAATGAAAAAGTGAGAAAATTAGTTGTCTACGATTGGATAACAAAAATAATCTGACTAATTTTTTAAAATGGTTTGACGTATATGAATTTCTAAAATTTTCTGGTAAAAAATTATAGAAACGAGGTGCTAAATACTTGAAGTTTCTTTGTCCAATGGTTTTTTGTGCACTTAGAACTTGTAGATTATTATTATATGAATGAGAAATAAAATTAAAGTATTTTTTATGTTTAAATAAATAAGCAAGAGATCTTGAAAAAAATGTCTGGCGAAGATCCAATACAGAAGCTTCCCAAAAAAGCTGGTCTTTTTTAAATATTGATTTTTAAAAATATTTCTGCGGTACTTGTAGTTTATCCAAATACAGATCTATAGCTCCGCCCCATGCTAAAATACCATATGACAACCTACTAATGAATAATAGAGCATTTTTAGATGGGATAAATCAAGAACTTTCGACAAATATTTAAATCGTCCCAGAAAGGATCTTAAGGTTTTGGTGACGCTATTTATATGATGCTCCCATCTTAAATGACAATCTAACGTTACACCAAGATATTTTATATTATTAGTAATTTTAATTTTCATGATGTATTTTGTATGATCGTTATAAATGCACTGGCATTCCATTTCTATAACTACAAACAGGCAGAAACATGGTTTTTTTATAATTAATTGTTAATAAATTATAATTGAACCAATCAATAATATTTTTCTTGTCGTCTTCTATTTTGGTTTTTAAATCTGACCATGTCTCTCCTGTATAAAATAATACTGTATTATCAGCAAAACTGTATATGGTTCCAGTAATGCTTAAGGTGAGTAAATTATTCAAGTATAAAATAAAGAGAATGGGTCCTAAACAGTCCCTTGTGGAACACCACATTGCATAACTTGCTCTGAGCTTACACAATCATCTATTCTGTCATGTTGTGTACGATTATGGAGGTACGATTTGAAAAGTTTTAGAGCTGTTCCACGTATTCCTGAATCCTCAAAAACGTCGAATAACTGTTTATGCATACATTTTTGAAATTAATGCAGATATAGCATTTTCTGTTGATTAATCCGTCTGAAAACCGAACTAGTTTGATGATAAAATGTTTTCTCCAATTAGAAATGACTCTAATCTGACTTTTAAGATAATTTTGCAAATCTATTAATTAAAGAGATTGGCCTATAGTTTGAAGTACACTTTTATCACCTTTTTTATGAAGAGGTTTTATAATAGCTACTTTAAATTCAGAGGGGAAAATTCCATTTGAAAGTAATTTGTTGATTAGATAACAAAGTGGTGGGGTTATAGTTATTAACGTTACAAGGCCGATATGTAGCAAATAACGGATAAGGTTGAATATCCGAGGCGCAGCCGAGGATTATAACATTCGAATCCGTTATTTGCGTATCGGCCGTGTGTCGTTTAAGACTTTTCGTTATCTCGCTGAAAGATTACATTTTGATTTCGAGGAAAGAACAAACCACGTACCTGGTGAATCTACAGAAAAATCCCAACATCGTGTCAGCTTAACAATATCACAACAATATTATAAACAACGTCAGTTTTTTATGTTCGCGAGTTCGCTTTAACAACGACCATGGATGAAATTGAAGAAATTGAGGAACAAAATCAAATTTCTTTAGAACCATTAGTTTTAACAACTTTTTTTCAATATCCCCAACTTTTTACCATGAGTGGTTCGCAATAGGACTTCGAACTGAATTGTGCACTCCTAAAGGCGCTTATGCCCAAGACTAACATATCCAATAGGAATACAACATCCCACATTCGGTCAACATCCGATAAGTCTATCACTACCTATATCTCTATCGGATCTTAAATTAATTACATTTGTCAGTTCTCTAAAGTTTACTAGTTTTTGAAATTTGTGCATATCAGATGATAAAATTAAAGTATTTGGGAGTAGAAAAATTAGTGCATGCAACTTTTATTTAATGCCTAATCTTCTTTGAATAAAATTGAATTCCGATTAGTTCTGGGATCCTTCAATTACTTTTGGACATTACGTTAGAAACAGAGAGAATAATAAAAGTACCAGTTCTTAATCTTATTGATCCCTCCAGAAAACACGAACGTAATTAAACCCAGACAGAAAAAATTTCATCATACGCGTCCATTTTTACAAATAAATTACTTATAAAAATTTTATCGTACACCTCTGATAAAAGTATATTTTCACAAATAAATTAATTCCTTATAAAAATAATAGTTTCGTTACTCGTTATCCATCCAAAAAGAGTCCAGCACATACATGATACAGTCGAGGCGCAGCACGTCACATTAGAATGTCAGTGACGACGATGATGACGCGAACCCACAAATTTTGTCCGCCCGCCTCTGGTTTTATATAAAGAGCGGAAATTGAAAATTATGTTTGTATAACTTTGATATCTTAATTGCTTTTTAAAATGGGTATAAAAGTGTATCAAATCAAAAAATGTTAATTATTCTTCAGAAAATGATTTACCTCACCATTATATTATTGGTAAGATTTCACATTTGATTTTATTTAAATATATTTCATAAAACTATTTCACACTGTTTAACATACGGTACTCAGAGGTGGTTTATTTTCATTAAAAGCTAGTAACTGTTCATAAAAAATTCTAACTCAAAAACATAGTGATTTAAAATATATTGTTAAAACATTCTAACTGTGTAAATTATATTAATTATACCATGTAAGTAATTATTTGAAAATAATTTAGGAATTTCCATATTTTTCGCGTTAATTAAAGTTATTTTTAGTGAAACTTTTTTAAATTCTTGATATGAAACTTATTGAATTTACTGTTTGGACCCTTACTTTGTGGAATCTACTCATATTAATGTTATAAATGAAACTAACTGTTTCTAATTAATTCTACTATTTAATTGAAAAATTATGAAAATTATTAAAGGATATTGATAATTATTTCGATATTGACATATCATCGTCAGAATGACGGAAGTTACATTTTATGTGATACCTACTTGATGTTTAATATTTTAGCTAGACCAAATAGTAAGTGACCTATCTTGTGATTGACTTAATATATATGAATAGAGAAAAGAAGAAGATATGATTTTACAAATATTAAAGCTTAGGTATTATTAGCCCTATGGGGATATCCTGGATATCTTTTTCCCGTTTAAGATCAGTATAACTGTGCAATGATATAGGAAACCAAGGAAAACTATATCTGCTGATCTTCACAATTGTTACTTAAGAAGACAATTTATTAGTGGAGAGTTCCCTAGATTTATCTGTTCATTGACAACTTCATATTGTGGGTCTCTTAAGTGTTTTCTTATTTGTAGTTCTTCAAGGAAATCTATAGTACTTGTTTCTTATCAAAAATATGCAGTACTTCTAGTTCTGTGTTAGGTGTTAATGAATGTTTTGTGTCAAGAAGGTGTTTTGCGTAATGTGATTTATCTGACTGTTTTAATCTGTATGCTCGTGAGTGTTCATTGTATCTAATTTCAAAATTTCGAATTGTTTGACCAATATAGACAGCATTACATTCTGGACATTTAAGTTTATATATTCCAGACTTTTTTAATGGGGGTATTTTTTTTTTTTTTTGTTTAAATAAATTAAATAGTGGAATTAATTAGAAACAGTTAGTTTCATTTATAACATGAAACTTATGCCTTTACACTTAAAAAAAATAGTCAAATGTGAACAAAATAAGAGCCAAATTCAGCTTACAAATTAATATAACAACAATTATTTGCCCTTAGTTATGCCAGTAGCTACAATTCAAATCATTATACATAATAATATACAGGGTGTTCCAACGAAAACTTGGCCCCCAGAGACCAAGTTTCTTCAAAATGGAAAAAAAAACACGTCAAATTCTGGTGATTCAAGATATGTCTTATGTATAGTGTTTTTCCGTATTCTTAAACTTTCTTCAACAATTGAGACATTTTATTTAGCGAAATCGGCGCAGGTAGTACTAGAAAATTTTCAACAATTTCCTGTCCTGAATAAGCATTTTCAGTCCAAAAACTTGTATTTCTTGTCATTTACGAAAAAATTTGATTATGACCTTTCAACGACATTTCATAATATCCCAAAAGTTAATAATTAAAAAAGTACATTTTGGTTTTAATTAAATTTCTCTCGATTGGGTGGTGGTTTAGAAAGAGTAATGGACTTTGGACACGCGCTTTATGAAATAAAAATAAAATTTAATATTTACATCATTTTATTATCTCTAAAAACCGATTGATGCGCAATTAACAATTTATTTGTTACAGGTTCAGATCATTGCTTTGAGCTCGGCACAAATCACAAGTATAGAGAATCCAGATGGATCTTATTCCATAGGTTTGAGTTCTGAAGGACAAGGTAGCACGGCTGATGCAATTTTAGGTCTGTTGTCCTTATCATCTGGTTGGACAACGACATCACTCATGCATCCGGATAACAATTCTCTTCCCCTTGTTACCAGTATAGAATACATACTAAAATCTATTAAGAAGCCGTTACAAGTGGCAATGAAAAACTTATTTTCAGTAATAAAGAATAACCAAAGTGTTATGCATTTTGCTGTTCGCATTATTTCAATTATTTTGGATTTTCTTAGATACTGCTATGAGACATCTATTATTTCAGTTAACGGATTGCTTGATAGTCGCCTTAAAAATATAAATAAGACAAATATACTCAAAATTGCTTAGTTGTTAAATATTGATAACTTATTCTTGTTATTTTTTTTACCTTTTCCGAGGTGCGCGAAAAAGATCATTTCGTTCCTTTTACTTCTTATAGTGATTGCAGTTATAGTTCATATAACACCCTTTTTGGTGTGCGTCATCGTTTGTGACGTATATCCGGGTTTTGGGTATGTCGATATTTAATTTGTTATTTTGACATATTAAGCTAACCTTTAATTTGATGAATGAAATCATCAGGATCCTATTCAGCCAAATTCGAAAAGGCTATGAAATTAATAATACTTGGGATATCAAAACACTGCAAAATAAAACAAATTGTATATTCAATTTACATATTAAAATAATTTAATATTAGTAAATATAGTCCTGCTTTTGAATAAAAAAAATGCTAACAATAAGATCAATATTCACTTTTCATAAATAATAATTTACCGTAAACAACAAAGTACAGACCTGACGAGAACTGTCAGTTGGACATTAGAAAAAGACGTAAGACACATTGCCGCTACGAAAGGAACGTCTGCATCGTATTTTGAACGATGTAATTTCGCCCGATTGATAGGTCGCGTAATCTAAACAACAACCAATCAAATTTTTGTAAGTCAAAGATTAGGGTTAACGCTTGTAATACGTTTAAACGGTTCATTATTGTGATATTTTGATTAGGATTAATCACAGACCTGCCTTTTTTCCATTTCTTCCAACGAAATGTGTTAGAAGGACATTAACAATCAATGACGCACACCTAGAAGGCTATTATATGAACTTTATAATCACTTCCTCGTTCTAAAAACGATTATTTTCAATCCCATTTTAAATAAATTATACTCATATACTACATGAATGTATGTATGTATATTGGGGTGATATTCACTGAGACCTAAAATATCTATTGTGCCCCCTCTCTTCTACTTAGTTCCTGAGGAGTCTCGGAGACTAGTAGCTCCTTAAGATCTATTTTCTTTAGTTTAGGTAAGTGTCCCTCTTCTTTTCAGTAGTGTCCTAGGAAGCTGTAATGCTGTGCATTCCGCAAAGATGTAAATGGAGGTTTCTTCTTCCATTCCACAAAACCATACCTTCTTGCTCCACTAGTTTGAGTTTCTAGAGGTACCCATTCAGGTGACAGTGTCCCGTTAAGACACCAACCCGTTAATACTCTTAGTGCAGTTTTGCTCTGACTTAGGCATTCATTTGTTCTCAACTGGTTGTAGTCACCCAGAAGTGCCTTTGATTGTCCAAGCTCTATTGCGTAGTTTAATATTTATTTATGCAACTCCACACAAAAATTTCACAATATCAAATCAGTTAAGGAACATCGCTTGGTATGAGCATGGTATAAAAATGGAACTAGTAGGATAACCTCTGTGAATTGTGTCAGATCGCGTATAGGTAGTCATTTTAAAATGTTCTCAGTTGTCAAGCGAAATTAGCGGAGTGTACGTCGTTGACGGACAAGCCCAGATTATTATTATATCACTGCGATAAAACGGTAAATTTACTGAATTCTCAGCGAATGTAAAGTGCCTTTATCTTTATTAATAATTATAAACATCATAAACGTACCAATACCTACATAAATCCTTAGTTACTCATAATACGTTAGTTACCATAATTTAATACGTTAGTTACGAAAGCATAATACGTTAGATACAAAATAATATTAGAACTAGTTTTCATGAACATGTAAAACAATATTTTGACAGTTTTCAAATTTGATGGATACACCTTTAGCGTCCAGTAGCGTTTTTTAGAGTGATCCATCAGTTCGTAATTCTGCTGAACGTCCTAATAAAACCATCGACATATATGTCAACAAATGTCAATTAATACAACTGCAACAACTTAATTTTATTTGATAACCTAACCTATAACCACTGTATAAACTCTATAAAATGATATAACTACCTTGACATTCTATCAGTACTTCACTTATGTTTCTTTTTCTTTTGACAGTCTCTGGCCACTTTGGCCCTTGATTTGCTAAGCCTGCAAAGTATACCTCACAAAACTTCACATCTAAAAATAAAACCATTAAAAAATGCGAGTTAATCACAATAAATTGAAGTCACCACTTTGGAGCATACTATGGAGCGTTGAACTTCCTGATACACTAAAGAATTTATTATTAAAATCATAAGTCACCTCCAGCTGTTCATTCATTTTCACTAGAATACAAACTAAAATATCTCCGAACAAAGATATTTACATTATGTTTTTAACATATGTCATAAATTGACAGTTAATGCATCATTAATCGGTAGCGTGTAGCGTATTTTAATTCTTATTGAAAAAATGGCGACTGATACCACACAGCGCTCAATCTGATCAGTTAACAAAATACGCGTTCAGCAGGAAATTGATGATCGCTTCGGTAGCGCTACGTTGTGATGAACGCGACCAATGATACGATAAAGCTTTGAATATAACTTGATTATTAGCGATTTAACACCGTCTCGGACATTGCTAGGTGACTCGGCTATCGCCTCGTCACCTAGCAATGTCCTCGACTATTATAAATCGCATAATAATCTCGTTATATTAATAGCTATAAAAAAAGAATGACACATAACAAACCAACAAATTGTAATTACAGCTATTTAAAGTTTCCTGTGAATGTTGAACGGTAAGTATGTGTTTTATGTTAATTTTAGCAAACATTTTAATGGACAGTTTAGAAAGAAAAATCTTTGAATGTAACATTTCAAAAAATATATTATTTTGGTATAGGTATGTAGATGACATATTAGCTTGTTTTGTAGGTAGTGAACGACAATTAGATATATTGTTCAATCATATTAATAATTTACATCCAAAAATTAAATTTACATTAGTAGTTGAAGAAAATAACTCAATCAATTTTCTTGATATTAAAATTCAAAGAGTCGATAATATACTTGATTTTTCAGTTTACAGAAAACCAACACAGACTGATGTGACTATACCTACCATACAATTCCAATCATCCCATGTCACATAAATTAGCAGCATATAATTCAATGATACATAGAGCAAATGCTCAGTTCCTATGAACAAATATAATTTTGATAGAGAAATTAATATAATTAAACAAATAGCCACATCCAACGGTTATCCATTACATATAATAAATTAATTAATTAATAAAAAAGAGGAAAAAGTGGCTACAATTAATATTTCCTGTAAAAACTAGGGAAATATATACAGAATTACAAAACCATCACATATGCTGGTAATATTTCTAATAATATTTCAAAGATAATATCCTGTTCAACAAATACAGCAATTTCTTTTAAAACAGAAAACAATGTGAGTAAAAAATTGTTAAATGTAAAAACAAAAATACCCCCATTAAAAAAGTCTGGAATATATAAACTTAAATGTCCAGAATGTAATGCTGTCTATATTGGTCAAACAATTCGAAATTTTGAAATTAGATACAATGAACACTCACGACCATACAGATTAAAACAGCCAGATAAATCACATTACGCAAAAAATCTTCTTAACACAAAACATTCATTAACACCTAACACAGAACTAGAAGTAGGTGGTAGGTACTCCATATCTTCTTCTTTTTTATATTCATATATATTAAGTCAATCACAAGATAGGTCACTTACTATTTGGTCTAGCCAAAATATACATCAAGTAGGTATCACATAAAATGTAACTTCTGTCATTCTGACGATGATATGTCAATATCGAAATAATTATCAATATCCTTTCATAATTTTTTCATTAAATAGTGGAATTAATTAGAAACAGTTAGTTTCATTTATAACATTAATATTCAATATCTATTTGGAATAAATGGGTACCTACGCATCTACTTTTGCAACTATCTAAGAACTATAGTAAAACCAAATTACGACGCATGGATATACTATTATGGTTTATTATTAATGTTAAATAATTTTTGTATTATGTAGATTTTTAGGAAACTCAACAAATTGAAACTACTATCTCAATACTGTTTTCTTCGGTTTCAAAATATAGCTGTAATTACTAACTTTTTTGCATCTATATCTAGGTATATTAGTATTTTAGTGAAGTAGCAAACAATAACACATGAAGCACCGAAATTAACGGATTTTTATATTGCCCCAAATGGGATTCGAGAAAGGCAAGGTCCACTATGCCTCACAAGCTTTCACTTAAACAAAATACTCACCCACTAATATTGTTTTAAATAACTTCTCAAAGTATACTTATCGGAATATTTTTAAAAATTCATATCTATTATATATTTATCAAAATGATTAATTCCATTGATGAAGCAATAAATGGTTCTTCACCATACTCTATTCAAATTTCATTTACTCCCCGTTAAAATAATATCCCGACCTGACAACAGCTCTAGCGACAGACGTTTTGAGTTTTTATTGGTGGATTGGCCATTGGCACTCGTCACTTAACTAATTTTATCAGGGTCAAATTTGGTTTTCGCCAGTCTTCGCTGTACTTGCATTGTTATTACAATCAACTTTTTACTGTTAGTTTGGATATATTTCCAGTTTAAATTGGTTTGACTATTTTTCCAGTTTATGTACTGCATTAATTGTTTTACTAGTAATACTTTATTTGCATTCCCGTAAAATAAAATACGGCCCTGCTCAATTCAAACTTACGTGTTTTTATTTACATCAGGCACAAATGAAATCTGAATATAACTTAACCGAAAAAATAAAAAAAAGTAAACAAAAAGACATTTATTGTTATATTATATCCTCAAACATGGATGTCTATCTGATTTATACATTCAAGGTAAAGCTTTCGTCTTCATAGTGGAGGGGCATGGAATAATAGCTAATGATAGAGATATGGGTCTCCCAAAAATTAGCAACGTTAGTAAAATTATTTTAGTAACAATTTAATGCCGTATCCTTTGAGTTAGGATCGTCTAGGTTAGTCATAAGTAAAGCTGGGATTAAAAATGCATTTTTTTGCATATTCTAGATGATTTTTGCCTTTTTTCATAAATTCCGCCTTTTTGTGCCTTTTTAAAACTTTTATGCTACCATACTGATGATGTTATTCATATTCGGTACTTCATTTTATTACTAAACCTTTCTGTAATAAAATTTTGGGCTAGTAATAAAATATTAATGGTTTGTTTGTTAATGGTCTTCTGGGAAAATTTACCTACCTATTTGCGGATTAAGAAGATGCTTAACAAATGGGGAATCCCTAATGTTTTGACCTTTATATCAGTTGTACAGACGGTTACTGTATCAGAGTTTAGTTTTGTTACAGAAAAGTAAAGAACACACATTTTAAAAAGTTTTAGACGTTTAGTGAGCTTATTTAGAAAGATTACTTCTAAGTTAAGTGCTTGGATCTGACCATATCCGGAACTATTTCTAGAAGGAGAGGTAGCATTTTGTAAACCATGTGGCAAATCAGTAAGTGTCATTTTTTCTTTCTCTCAGTCACCGCATAACTACATAGTATTAAAATTCTAATTAACTATTCTTATTTTTTTAAGTTCTCAGATTTTAAGTACAAAAAAGTACTTTATTGACCAGCATTGTGGAGCTCCACTTCACAAACGGAATTTGGAAAAATTAAATTCCTCTAATGTTAGTCCAAACATATCTCTGCGGGATAGTGTAAGCAGTTCAAAAAAAAGGAGGACACATTTAAATTTGATTTATGTCAGATGATGATTGCATCTAATATACCTCTGTATAAAGTTAATCATCCTAGTTTTGTTATTTTTTAAAAAACATTTTAATAAATCCTTACCGGAGGAGAGTCACATCCAACGGTTATCCATTACATATAATAAATAAATTTATTAATAAAAAAGAGGAAAAAGTGGCATTACAATTAATATTTCCTGTAAAAACTAGGGAAATACAGAATTACAAAACCATCACATATGCTGGTAATATTTCTAATAATATTTCAAAGATAATATCCTGTTCAACAAATACAGCAATTTCTTTTAAAACAGAAAACAATGTGAGTAAAAAATTGTTAAATGTAAAAACAAAAATACCCCCATTAAAAAAGTCTGGAATATATAAACTTAAATGTCCAGAATGTAATGCTGTATATATTGGTCAAACAATTCGAAATTTTGAAATTAGATACAATGAACACTCACGAGCATACAGATTAAAACATCCAGCTAAGCACATTACCCAAAACATCTTCTTGACACAAAACATTCATTAACACCTAACACAGAACTAGAAGTACTGAATATTTGTGATAAGAAACAAGAACTAGATTTCCTTGAAGAACTAGAAATTAGAAGACACTTGAAAGACCCACAATATGAAGTTGTCAATGAACAGATAAATCTAGGGAGCTCTCCACTATTAAATTGTCTTTCTTAAGTAACAATTGTAAAGATCAGCAGATATAGTTTTCCTTGGTTTCCTATATCATTGCACAGTTATACTGATCTTAAATGGGAAAAGATATCCAGAATATCCCCATGGGACTAATAATACCTAAGCTTTAATATTTGTAAAATCAAATCTTCTTCTTTTTTCTATTCATATATATTAAGTCAATCACAAGATAGGTCACTTAGTATTATTATTAAATATTAAACATCAAGTAGGTATCACATAAAATGTAACTTCTGTCATTCTGACGATAATATGTCAATATCGAAATAATTATCAATATCCTTTCATAATTTTCATAATTTTTTCATTAAATAGTGGAATTAATTAGAAACAGTTAGTTTCATTTATAACATTAATATGAGTAGATTCCACAAAGTAAGGGTCCAAACAGTAAATTCAAATAAATTTTACAATTTAGAATGGTTCAATTAAATTAACCTTCCGTCGGGCGCGGCCGATCAGATTGATACAACGCAAATGATTTGTGCTGGTACTTTCGACTCGTAAACAGTCGGCAGTTACCGTCACTAGTAGCTTCCTACCTCCCACCCATCTACGCAATGAGACCTGTTAGTTCTAAATGATCTTTGGTACGAGGAAGGTATCTGCATATTGTTCAGATTGATACACCGCGCCTATACCCGTTACAAAATTAATTTTGTGAATTTGGTACTTGTCAATTATTTTGGTAAGTGTTATCGATTTGTACTACTACTGTTTACATTTTATTATTCACGTATTATATTTTTCACATACATACTCTATAAATATCAAATTGATACACTGCGCCTGATTGAAGATTTTTTTTATGTTAACACAATTATATGTATTTTAGGTTGGAAATACGTTGATCATGGAAAGCTGTAGTAGAAAATATGATCTAGAGGATCCTAAAGATGTTGAAGAGCTACAAAGAATGATGTTTGAAGATGACGAAGCCGACTTACAGGACGATATTGATGATGAAGAGGATACAGATGGTGAATATGCTGTCGAATCTCGTGAAGGCGATTCAGATACGGAGCAGGAGGCTAGTGACGACGATGACTATGATGAGAATGGATCTAACTTAGATGATAATAATTTTTTTTTGGAAGAGAAAAAAATAAAGGAAAGAAGATTATAGAAAAAACAAAATGGAATAAAAATGTCCCATTACAAAGAGTTCGTTCAAAACCGCATAATCTCATTCGCAAGTGTAATAGGTACTGCAAGAATGGCAAAAACTCCTTTAGAATGTTGGAGCTGCATTATGGACGACGAGATATTGAGAATAATTGTACAACAAACGAATCAATACATTGAAAGTATCAAAATATTATTCAAACGCGATAGAGATGCCAAACCTATTGACATCATTGAGCTGAAGGCATTTCTAGGTCTTTTATATTTAGCTGGTGTTCACAGAGGTAATAGACAAAGTTTGGAAGACCTCTGGGGATCCGACGGGGACGGCATTGAAAAATTTCGACTTGTCATGAACATCAAAAGATTTAGATTCATTATGCGTTGTATGCGGTTTGACGATCGGACCACGAGAGATGAAAGAAGAAAAACCGACAAAATCGCAGCAATTCGAGAAATCTTTACAATGATGGTACAAAATTCACAGAAGTCCTATAGTCTGGGACAAAATGTAACGATTGATGAAAAACTAGAAGGATTCCGGGGAAGATGCGGTTTTGTACAATACATCCCGAATATGCCCAATAAGTATGGAATTAAGATATACGCACTGGTTGATTCGCAAGTTTACTATCTATATAATTTAGAAATATATACAGGATTACAACCTGAAGGCCCATTCCAATTTAGCAATTCACCATCGGATGTGGTTCTACGACTTTGCACACCTATATATCAGACCGGACGAAATGTAACTGCAGATAACTGGTTAACCAGTATTCCATTGATAGATGAGTTGCGAAGTAAAAATCTCTCTTACGTTGGAACATTAAAAAAAATAAGGTCGCAATTCCACCTGAGTTTCTGCCAAATAACAAGAGAGCTGTTAATAGTAGCTTATTTGGTTTCAAGAAAGGGTGCACTTTGGTATCTTATGTTCCTAAAAAAGGAAAATGTGTGATTTTGGCTTCAAGTTTACATGAAGATAACTCTATCGATCTTGATACCGGAGATAAAAAGAAACCATCCATAATTACCTTTTACAATAGTACTTGTTTGGGTGTTTGTTGATTGAAGTGGACTGTATACTTGTTAGAAGCACAATAAAACAATTTGATTGGTTTTTTACTTTATTGCACAACTTATTTTGAGCCTTGACTGCCCTTTTTACAATGGCGCTGCTGGCCTCATGGCTGCTCGATAATGAATCGAATTTTTCTTGCGCATGCCCTGTTACTATGGATACCCACATGTGCCGAGTTCGTTAGCGATCTCAACATATTTGAAATTAAAACATAAAATAGTCAAACAGTACTAAAGGTGGAGTTGACAGGACAGATAAATTGTGTGCCTCATTCAATGTTGCTAGAAATACTCGCCGTTGGCCCATGGTAGTATTTTTCGCTATGTTAAATATTAGCGGAATAAATGCTGAGGTACTATATTTTGGCAATGGTCAAGATGTTATTCGAAGAAGAAAATTTTTGAAAGCTTTATCACACGCATTAGTTTCACCTCATATGGCTCGACGAAGTTTACAGACATCAGGCATTCATACCAGCCTGCAACAACGCCTGAAAAGAATTACGCCAGTAGATCAAGAACAACAAAGAGAAGAAAATGAAAATGTAGGAAAACGCAAAAGATGTCATATTTGCATACGATCAAGGCGATTAACAAAATATAATTGCAAAAAATGCAAAAACCCCATTTGTCTCACGAACATTGACAAAAATACCACAAGATACCATAGATGAAGAGATAGTGTAATGATTTAGAAGTTTTTGTATCTTTTATATTACAGTAAAGTCATATATATATATATATATATATATATTGGTAGTTTAGAGTAATATTTTAATTTTGTTTTAAATTGGAAAAATCTTGTTTTAAATATTTTGTAAAGGTAGAATGTACTTACGAAATATATATACGTATATAAAATACCCAAAATTAAAATTTATTGTAGTTATTTACAGAGTATTAGAGTCTAACAAGCGCGTGATCATTTTGATACACCGCGCCCGGTTTTGTTGAGTTTGGGACCGCGCCTGCCGGAAGGTTAAGTGAAAAAGAGCGTATTGAAATTTTAATGATGATCGGTTATGGTGATCGTGTTAGAACTCATGAAGTGTGTCATATTTTTAATAATTTGCATCCGGAGAGAAATCCTATATCACGCTCAACAGTAACTAAAACATTATAACGTTTTAGTACAACTGGGATGGTAAAAAATTTGCTAAAACCTGGAAGACCGCGGACTGCAACGAACGAAACTGTTAAACAAAATATTGCAATCGATTTAGAAGAATCACCTCAAACTTCCTCCACAAATTTGGCACTAAACCATGGTATCTGTCGACGTTCTGTAGGAAAGATATTAAAAAGTGAAAAGTATCATCCGTATAAGGTATATAGTTGGTTCAAGAATTGTCAGACGATGATTTTGACCGACGGCTAATAGACATCTGTAATGTCGACGATAATTTTGCTTCTAACATAGTTTTTTCCGATGAGGCAACTTTTTGTTTAAATGGAACAGTTAATCGCCATAACTCAAGGTATTGGTCAAATGAGAATCCTCATTGGATTCATGAAGCACATACCCAGCATCCACAGAAGTTAAATGTTTGGATGGGAATTGTCGAAAATAGGCTTATAGGCCCATTTTTTATCGACGGAAACTTGAATGGTGACAAGTATTTGGATCTACTAAATAACGAAATTATTCCTGCACTTCAACAGAATGGGCAATTACCACAAAATGTTTGGCTTCAACAAGATGGAGCACCTCCCCACTATGATAGACGGGTTAAGGATTTTCTGGCTGCGAAATTTCCAAATCGATGGATTGGACGTAGAGGATTCATAGAGTGGCCTGCTCGTTCTCCGGATCTTAGCCCGTTAGATTTTTTTTTGGGGTTATCTATAATCACGTGTTTACGTTAGACGACCAACAAACTTACAGGAATTGGGACAAAGAATTATTGATGAATGTGAACTAATCACGTGGAGAAGTCTTGGAAAAAGTGACTCAAGAATTTGTTAATAGGATGGCATATTGTCAGCAAGTAAACGGCGAGCATTTTGAACATTTGAAGTAATTTTGTTTCTCATTATTCTAAAATAATGAAATGTACACCTATTGTACAACTAACAGTTATTCCTCGTTTTCACAAATTTTTTTACACTAAACTCAGTATGTATGAATTCAAAATAACAAGCTCTTTCAAAATCTGTAAAAATATATAGGGTGTCCCATTTAAATTAAAGAAGATGCTGGCATTTCCGGTTAAACCGGAAGTATATTATCAACAACAAAATGTACATCAGATGCGTTTTGTTCCATTGCACGTACCTGCAAATTTTCATAAATATCGTTCTTTTCGTTTAAACGATATTTACTTGGTTCCATACTTTATCCCAACCCTGTATTAAGTTAATTCACTTTGTCTATTAAAATAAATTCTTAATAACTCATTATTAATAAACAGGGAATTACAAGCATTTGCCTATACACTGTGTTCATTTGAAAAGGACCCACCCTAAATATTTCAGAAATGGGACATATTAGAAAGAAATGCCGAAACACGTCAACTTTTAACTTGAGGGGGACACTTTTTAGCGCTAATGCCATGAACGTCAGGTTCACCCCCTCCCTACTGGAGATGCCCCTTGAATTTTTTCGAATAGCATTAGGTGTCAAGTCATACCACATTTAAAAGGTCTGTTAAATCTCTATATTCAATCATTTTGTTTTGCCTTTGATTCCAGCCTTCCATTGTTATTTAATTGTTGTTTAAAATTGGCTCTCTTTCAACTTTTCGTATGCCCCCGTATTAGGTTATGACCGAAAGACTCTTTAAATAAAAAATTTACAAATAGTGAAAAGACAACTGTTATTTAATCACGTGTTCAAACTGACCACCGTTAACATTCAGGCAATAAAAGTTGAAAGAGAGCCATTTTTAAACAACGATTAAATAACAATGGAAGGCTGGTTCAAATGCAAAACAAAATGATTGGATAGAGCTTCACCAGACCTTTCAAATGAGGTATGACTTGATACCTAATGCCATTTGAAAAAATGTAAGGGGTATCTCCAGAAGGAGATACATTAGCGCCAAAAAGTATCCCCCTCAAGTTAAAAGTTGACGTGTTTCGGCATTTCTTTCTAATATGTTGCGTTTTTGAAATATTAAGGGTGGGTCCTTTTCAAATGAACACAGTGTATGTTGAGATTTCTACCTTTTTCAATAAAAATCTTTGCCTATATAAGCGCCTTTTTCTTTAGTTTTTGTTGCCTATAAATCCGAGCTTTAGTCATAAGTTATAATGTCTTAAGCCGGTCGCAGTCACTACGTGCTTTAGGCGAATTCTTGGTATTCGTGCTTATTCGCGTAGCTTGAACGTCCTTCGTAATTTTCCCGCCGCTTGTCGGTAACCTTACAGGAAGTAAAGGACCCCGTAGTATGGCGTAGATAACTTCGGCACTGCTCCCATACATCAATTAAAATTCGTACATTTTTGTGAAATTCAATTTTATTGAAAAAACTTTTATAACAATTTGCTTTTATTTGGCATATATAATATAATAACAAAAACTATTATTTATCTTTTTTGTATAACAAATTTAAAGCTATTTTTGCAGCTGCTTTCCTAGCCATTGCTTTATTTGCTCCAACGCCATGAACAAATTGTGGAATACCATCCACTAAAAATTTAAGCGGTACCATACTTTTATTATTACTAGTTAATTTGGGTTTCCTAAAACAAAAACAAAATGCAAGGCTTGTAATAATATACAACATTTACATTCTAAACAACTAAATACACAATATCAATCGATAAAAATGTATAATTAAAGTAAACCACACCGAATTCGGTTTAGGAAAACTTGAAAACAAGAAAGTACCATTTTGGGTTCTATCTAGACTTCACACACACTAACACACATACAGTCGGCCATTAATACAGGCTTTTCAGTGGCGTCTTATTTTGTTAAATATTAAAATAAAATAAAATTCTAATAAAGAAAACCTTACCCAAACTCAGGATGGGCACCATTCCATTCATGGAGTTTCCTGACTACGTTTATGGGTATATTTTGTGAAAACAAATCGATTTCTTTCCACATTATTTTATAAAACACGTTCCAGACAACTTTTAAATCCTTATTGCTATCCAAATATATAGCACCAGCAATAGCTTCAAAAATATCACCAAGAACCTGGAAGTTGAATTATAAAATCGTTTTTGGTTAAAGTATATCAAGAATTATAAAAATTGAAATAAATACTGGTACCGGTTCATATTTTACATCGCCAAAGAATAAAAAAAACCCAAGCCAAAAAACGACTTTGACGATGCAGATAAAGGTGTACTGCGTAAAGCAATCTTAAATGCGTCTACTGTAGACAAAATTCTAAAATGCCGGATATTTTTAGAAAATTTAAAGAAGCAGAATACAGAGAAGGAATAGATTATTTTTGAAAATATAGTGATGAGTGCGACGAATCATTATTTTCTTGTTAAATGTTAGCGTAGTTAAATTTTAGTATTATACATACATAAAGCGTGTCCACGGATGGGGTATAGGTGCTATATGGGCTATAGGTGAAAATGTTTAAATATTAGTTTTAGTGAAAAGTGTCATTCTTGATAAAAAGTTTTGCTTGTTCTGAAACCCCATAAAATGAAATAAAATTCAAGTTTTTCAAAACCCGTCTCATTTTATAGCCAGTTTTATGAAAACCATATGAATTTTTGCACTAAGTTCGAAAATAATGTATTAATCTAGTGAGTGACGTTTACAATGTACCAAGTAACTGTCAACTTTTATAAATAATTTTCAAATTGTCATTAATAAATATTTGACAACAATGTTAACTATTCAACAAAGAGTATATCTTATCAAGTGTTATGGTATTGGGGAAATTTCGTAGCAGTATGCAATTGCAAAAGTTCACGAAAAATAACCAGATGTACCCATTACGCGGTGTGGATTAAAAAAAATTAATAAAGAAGTTCGATGAGACAGGATCTGTTAAAGACAAAAAGAAATTGAAAAAGGCGTACGTTGAGGAGGATGATGCAGCTAGTGCAATAGCTATGCATTCATCAAGGGAAAATCCCAAGTTGAGTCTACGAAAAATAGCAGTGGAGGATGGTTTTTGCAAGAGTCACTTACAGAAAATATTTAAGCAAAACAAAATTCATCCATTCAAACCGAAATTTATTCATACCTCACAAGATTGTGATTATGACACAAGGTTAGACTTTTGTGCGCGATGATTGGTGAAAAACTTATGCATGACCGATTCTTTCACAATAATATTTTGTTTTCTGATGAAGCAACGTTTACAACAAACGGAGTCGTTTCTTTCCAAAATTGTCGATATTGGGATAGTGAAAACCCGAGCTACAGGATTAACTGTAATAGTCAATTTGCTAAGAAAAGTTAATGTTTGGTGTGCGGTTTTGCCGGATCGAATAATCGGACCGTATTTTCTGGAAGATACATTAAATCAGGAGGTATATTTGTATTTGCTGGACAACTTCTTAATAACTGAATTAGAAAATATTCCCTTGTAGCAAAGGCGTAAAATGTACTTTCAACGTGATGGATGTTCGTCACATTCGACTTTGCTAATTAGAGGATGGCTGGATGAATATTTTCCTGGGCGATGGATGGGACGTTATGGACCAATATTTTTTCCGCCCCGATCGCCCGATTTAACCATTTTAGATTTTTTTATGGGGCTACTTAAAACAAAAAGTTTAGGCAAATAATTTAAACCATAATATTGAAGACTTGAAACGAGCTATCATTGATGCCGTTAACGAAATTACCCCAGAAATGCTGCGAAATACTTATTTAGAAAGAGAGTTGAGAGATGTTTTGAAGCTGGGGGAGGATATATTGAATAGATGTTTTTTGTTTACTTAGTGTTTCTTACATTATTATTCTGTATTGTTATTGTTGATAGTGATTATAATTCTTGAATAGTTAACATTATTGTCAAATATTTATCAAAGAATGACAATTAGAAAATTATTTATAAAAGTTGACAGTTACTTAGTACATCGTAAACGTCACTCACTAGATTAATACATTATTTTCGAACTTAGTGCAAAAATTCATACGGTTTTCATAAAACTGGCTATAAAATGAGACGGGTTTTGAAAAACTAGAATTTTATTTCATTTTATGGAGTTTCAGAACAAGCAAAACTTTTTATCAAGAATTACATTTTTCACTAAAACTAATATTTAAACATTTTTCACCTATAGGATACCCCATCCGTGGGCACACTGTATAATGACAATTACTAGAATTAGTTTCTTGAAAGTCTCCCAGCAGCCACATGAAAATCCTCCTGCAGTATCCGCCACTAGGCTTATCGATTTTTCAAATATTCAGAGGAAACTGGCTAATTCATGAGTTGAAATAAATTACTGGATATCAAGTCGAGTTAAAAATTAAAGAAAGCACTCCAATAAGATTACAGCACTTAATGGTTGATCTTTTAGTATAAAAATGTCAGCTAGTGACCAATCAATGGATTTAAAATTTATTTGTACACCTCTCGAGTTACGAGAATGTGCAGCAACAGCTAAACAAAGCTAATTACTGGAAATAAGTAAAGCAATATACTGACCATTGACATTGCCAGGACGAAAGTACGACCTTTCAACCTGGCTCGAAAGTAAAAGTAACAATCATATATTTTCCAACTTTAAAACCAGTAAAATCATATCTTTACATACAGCGTGCTGAAAATTCTCGCACCAAGGGGTTATCTTTGAACCGGATAAAGGGAAAGTTATGAAATTCTAGGCAATGAATGAGATTTTATGAAATGGCAACCTACGTCGAGTGACGTATCACAAAGAAGCTTATTTTTTCTCTTTCCAAAAATAATAGCAATGTATCACTTTACTCGGAAATTATAATAGAAATTTAACAAAAATATTAAAATTGTAATTTTTAACAAAACTGGATGTTACAGAAATTTATAAACTAAACATTCATTTAAGTTTCAAATACTTTATCATAAGTGCTCAAAATACTGGTCATTTGTTTGTTGACAATGATACAATCTCTCTTCGAAGCTAGGAATAGAATAGTTGATCATTTGTGGAGTAATTCCCTGCATTTCGAGACGTATGCGATCCTTTATATCGTTCAAGTTAGTTGGTCTGAAAGGTCTGAGACACGCTGAAATTTTAACAGGATGAGACTTTTGGAAAATTATTTAAAAATTTTGATCAGAATTTATTTGTTTTTTCACTCTTTAAATATCAAATTTGAAAGTATAGAAATTTCGAAATGACTAGGAAATTTTTTGCAAACAAAATTCGAGCTATTGAAAATATGAGGGTTGATCTCCGCTACCACCTACCAGGTCTGCGGTTCTGTACTTTGGTATTATAGAAGTATTGAATACGTTTTCAGTGTATCAAATACCTACTCAAAAATGTCTATGATTTTTACTTTAAAAATTCTAAATATAGTCTTATTAAATAAGACTCTGAAATTGAAATTATACATGAAGTAAAACGATTATTTCCTATTATGAACATATACGTTCAACAATATTGCGCTCCTCCACATTATCAAAGAGACGTTAGGCAATATTTAAATACAATTTTCTCTCAGAGAGGGTTTGGTCGAAGAGGTGCAATTGATTGGCCGGCAAGATCCCCCGACTTGAAACGAACGATTTAAAGGAACGCAGACGTCTCGATATGCAGGGAATTACTCCACAAATGATCAACGATTCTATTCGTAGCTAGACGCTGACGTCAAAAACATTTGACATTTGCTCTAAAATATGCATAATAACGTCTCATTCATCGTCGTAGAATTTCATAACTTTCCCTTTATCAATTTCAAAGATAATCCCTTGGAGCGAGACTTTTCAGCAATGCTGTATATGGTTGTAAATAGAATATATTTTCAGAAAATTTATATCAGAACTTGAATTTCTATTCATATAAAAATTTTCTTCGCATTTCTGTGAATCAATATAGATTAGTATTACAGAGTAGATATATATTAAGAGTTAGTTGGTAAAAAATAAGAACATATAAGTAAAATCTCACCTTTGGAACGTCCACCGATTCTGCCAAGTGATACTCATCTTCCTGAAGTAAAATCATTACTTCATCATCGATTACGTAATTTTTTTGCTCCATAAACATAACAAACTTATCTATCAGTGTTTGTAATTTGGAATTTGTAATTAATATGTATTTGTGCAATCCCAATCTGACAATCAAACTTGCAAATGTATTATTGTTTACAAGAGCAGACCTTAGGTCAGTTAATTTACCAGGGTCCAAATTTCCACAAGATTCAAAAATATAACAAGTAATAAGAAAATCAAGAATAGCATCTCCTAGAAATTCAAGTTTTTCATACGACAGGGTTGTTCTATTGGGCGTGTACGAAGAATGTGTTAAGGCTTGTAAAAGATACGCTTTGTTTTTAAAAGTATAACCAATTATCTCTTCAATATTTTTGCGAGTGGGTAGATGTACCCTAAACTTATTTTCAACATCTACATTATTCAAGAGAGGATTTGGAGACGGTTGTTTCAATAGAGCTTCTAGGTTTTCAGTACTAGGAATGACTCCGAACCACTCAAGTAATTTCAATGCTCCTGCAAAAAAAAACAATGTTAACCACCACAACATCATAGTTTCGTTCAACTAGACAGAAAAGCATAAATATTAATGCCACATCTGGTGTTTCATAGTCGAGGCTAGGAAACCAGCTAAGGCATTAAATCTGCTTTTCTGCTGTTTGAAACAGAATTTTCTCAATCATACCTTTAAAGCCACAAGCTTGAAAATAAGTTCCAAGAAGACTTTCAGCAACATCAGAAATATGCTTATCAGCAATATACTGACTTTTCAAAAATTGAGCCATTGTTTGAAAATTACATTCTTCAGAATCGTTTGGAGGACACTCGTCATTTAAGATATCGTTTATAGTATCTGTGCTCAAAATACCTGAAACTTGCTCTTCTTCTGATATTCTCAACCCAAATAGAGCATTAATAGACAATTCTTTATTATTAATTCTTCGCAACATTTCTTTGGGAATATCAAACGCGGGAGGCAACCACTCACTCTCAGCGGATAATTCGTTGTACTTGATTATTCCGTTAAGATTCTTTTGTATTGCCACGTAAAAAAGATTCTTGTTGCTGACTAATCTTCCTTTCAATTGAGTAGCACGTCCTTCGTCGTATTGAGGAAATCGTAGGAATATGTAAATGGAGGTAATCAGTTTTAGAAAAGAGTCACCTAGTGTTTCAAGTCGCTCAAGATTGACTATTTCATTCGCCTTGGCAGATGTTAAAGCCCTGCACACAATAAATTTATTAATATTACAAATTACAATAATACTGTATCAATACATGTTAGGTAAACTTCGAAAATACGTCATAATCACTACCATAAAGACTATATAAGGAGATCGGACTCCATGTATTCCAATTTCTGGTCATGGTAGAGGGCGCCAGTTAAAATACAATACCGAAAACATCTGACTGCAGAACAATAACAGCCCATCATAAGTCATTCAGTTCATGTTGTTTTATTGGATGCTAGCTCATTTGACAGCATGTGAGGTTAGGAAACAGAAATTATGTGATATAAAATCACAAGTAAAAGTGTATTACAGTTTTACGCCAAACATTTATACCTCAACAAGGGCTCTCCACTGTCCCATTTGCTCTACAATCCATGTGTGATGTCACAACTATGATTTAGCACCAGAACATTTGCAAACATACATATTGCAGTGTGTAGATGACATTGCTATGATCAGTCATACTTATCTCAAAATAACAGTAATGAGCTACAAAATAGTAAAATGGTTCAGCAGGTGTAGGATGAAGCCCAATGCTTCAAAATCTCAATGCACAATATTTATTTAATCTGTTTAATAACAATAAAAAATACAATATATTTTTAATCAATAGGTTATGTTTAAAAATAGTTTGAACCGGTAGAAGTTTGAAGAAATATTGCTACTTCCGACACCAGCGTTTTCTTTGTCTATTTAACAGGACGGTCAATAACAAAATGTAGTTAATAAAACTATGTCTGTATCAATTCATATTTCTTAAATCAATCTAAATTTATTTTCAAATTAACAATAAGTATAATTGTATGAGGATGTAAACACCTCTAGACATGACAAGAAATAGAAAATAAAACAACAGTAGCACGCAGTTTATTTCTAGTTGAATGATGCAGAAACAGCGTATCTAGTGTGAACACAAACGCAACCTTTTTCCAGGTATAGCTGCAGTAAAAAAACAACTTGCAGCACGCTACTTTTGGCCTCTGTGTGAACACAGTAAGAAACTTTTGCAGCCACACCACAAAAACTGCGCAGTAAAAGTAGCTGTGTCTGACCTTAGCTTTAGTACGAACCAATCAAAATACTGGTTCCTAGAAATTAATTTACAGGGCCATGCCAAAATTTCGAAAAATCCCATTTTTTATAAATCGTAGTGTATTTAAAAATTTTGTAAAATGTAATGGTAATTTTTTTATTATTATTATTCTGTTTGACTTAAATTCCTACAAAATTAAAATTCCGAACAAATCACTCCTGGACAAAAAACGTATCATAACACAGAAACATCTGTTGCGAGAAAACGAGAGTTTTATGATCACTCAAATTATAATAATTTCATTTTCAAATAGCTGGTTTATCCATTTTTCTAATGGAAGATAACTTAAGTTTATTTTGCTAAGATGAATTTTTGAAATAATCAGGCTTATGGAGTAAGATGACTACAATATATCCGTTATTATATGAAATGTGTTCAATTGAATTGAAAAGAGGTTGATTAAAATTACCTGAAAAGCTCACAGAGCTCGGGACCATTACCATCTGAAGGTGTATCTAGCATTTTAATACTGGCAGGAACAAAGTTTTTGTGATATGTTAATGCTAGCGGCCTTTCTTTTAAAGGAGAATTAATATTACGCAACTCACGTGAAACTACGACTTTTTGTCCTAAAACAGTAAAACACACATTAAACAAACCTAACAACATGATGCTACTTTGATTAATCATTGTCTCGCCATGTTGCACAAGGGGATGACAAAAGGAAAAAAAATGTACCTATGAATGTTTCATAATGTTCGATATCCATGATAGATACATCCAAGTCTCTTTCAATATCTATGGGCTCATCTATATTTTTCCAGGGATACTGGGCTTCCAAAAGTTTATCTGAAAAATCTTTATTGATTCGCAACGTAGTTTGCGGTAATTCTATTGCCAAATTTATGTCGATGGGTGGAAGGTTTACTGGGCGTTCTTCTTCCACATAAGGTACGTAATTCAACAGGCTCTCATCTAATTGAAGAGGTAATTTCTGGACTACTGTTCTTTTACCTAATCCTAGAATATAAATGAGAAAATGTGAATTAATGTTACAGGCCAACTATTTTGCTAGTACTCATGTATACTTCATTCCAAGATGTTTCGTTTTAACTTAACACAAAGGCATCAATTCTTGACGGCAATAGAATAGAACGTTCCCCGGGGATCATTCCTCTATTCTACTCTACTGCTGTTCTCTTGTGATCATAACGAAGTATATCAAGGAGGGAGCATGAATCAGAGAACAAAGACACAGCGATGCCATATTTCTTGACCAATTGTTAAACCGAATTTTTTCTCACATAAAAAAACTTTGAAGATTGTTATTATTTCATTGAATATAATGAATTGAACAGCAAAGAGTATAAAAAGTGAGGTTAATGGTCCACAACGTCAAATAAATTCACAAAACTGTCAAATTATTCCATGTTCCCTTCAATTTACCCAGTAGAAGCATGAGGGAGTCATCCTTCTATTGACGTTCGATAGAATGACGTTCCAGAATACCATTCACTCATTCTCGATAGAACCACGCCTCCTTTCTCTCGGTTGTCCTACTCCCCGGTTTTCAAGAATTGGGTCCCAACATGATTGATTCAAGAGAAAAACCCACAGCGGATAGTCGTTAATCCGATAACAATAACTTTTATTATTAAGTCCTCAAGACCGAAATATTGTGAAATATACTTTATGTCTGGTTGCTTATATCACAATCATGCATTAATAGAGAATATTTTAGAAGCAGCAGAGAAGACATTAACATATACAGATATGAAATCAGTGGAGGGCGCTATAAAACATTCTGTAAGAAGAGTCAAAGAAAGAAATGCATATGAATTGAGAGCTGAATCTGCTAATCGATTAATGGTGTTTGTGTATCTTATTTTCGGATAATTACGCGATGCCATTTGCCCCAGTCGAGTTGGAGATGGCGCGCTATAAGGACGTATGTACTCCACCGACTGAATTATATTCCCACGAGAGCCTATTTTCAAAACCGGACCCCCTCTAAATTATTTACAATTTCTGTCTTGGTTAAAACAGATCATTGATTAATTTATCGAGAAGGGCAGAGAAACTGATTGAAGAAGCCCTTTTTCAACACTGTATAGCTTCTTCAATCATTTTCCTTGCCCTTCTCGATAAATTAACCAATGGATCTGTTTCAACCGTTTAAACCGAAAGTCACTATAATATAAAACTGCGAACAGGAAAATGCCTTAACCTGTATTATTTCTAATAAGGGTGATAATAGAACAGAAAACCTAACATCTATTACCTGTTTCACTAGCAATTTTTTGTCTAAGCTCTTCTACTTGAAGCATAAATGATATTCTTGTTATTATTGTTGGTATTAAGTTTGCTTGAGTCCACAAAGAAGCAGGGAATTCTTGCTTTACTACCAACTCAGCAGGAAGATATTCCACCTGCTCTTTAAGTGTTTGATCATGTTTTCTTTTTACTGAAGATCTACTTTTTGGCTACAAAAAAAATGTACACAAAGTTATAGTATATAAGAAAGGTTATAAATATGATTGTTCGATGCGGCGAACGCTCAACTCAAACATTGGGCGCGTTCAGACGAGCCTAACGGTTAAGTTGCTGACTCGGCGGTTGCGTTCAGACGGGATGCTGCCCTCAACTGTTGAGCATCAGACTCAGAGACAATTGTTTGCGCTTTGTTTACTCAGCGCTGTCAAAGATGACAGAACATTTATTGTTGGGTTGAGTTACGTTTTGTTTTTTTGGTAATATAATATATTAATGAACATAAACTTAGAAGACTACAGAGTAGCAATAAATAATAAAACGATTCTATCCAATGAAACTGGAAGAATATTATTAGAAAGTTAGGTTATGTTCCACCGTTAATTTGCGGTAATGCGTTCAGCGGAACTCAGCTGCTGACTGCCTTGTATATACAACATGTTTTGTGCTTAGTTCCAGCAGGTGAGTTGGGGTGTGCGAGAGGTGTGAAGTGGAGGATGATGTGGGGCATGTGTTTAGATGCTGGAGGAACGAGGAAGTGCTGAATAAGTTGGAGAGGAAATTAGGGGAGGCGGTGTACTGGGAGAACATGGTGGAGATAATGTTGAGGGGGGAGGAGGAATGGATGGAGGTTAGTGGAGTTGTAGAGAGCATGGTTAGGGGGAGAGAAGGACTAGATATGGCATGAGAGGTAGGAGTGATAGGAGGATGACGGTGTGAGCGGAGTGTGCGAGGGACCGCCGCCCGTCTTGAAGTATGCTAGGGTAGTGATTCCAAGGCGGGGGTAACGGCGAGTTTGAGGTAGGTTTGGTAGGTAGGCATCCCCTTGGGGATGAGTCCAACACTGTTTGAGTCCTAGACCCAATCGAACATGAGTTTCCCATCTCACCCGAAAAAAAACCGTTGAGCCCGGCTGAACGCGCCTACTTTGTTTCCCACGTTTGGGTAGGATAGTTAATGAATGATATGGCAAATATAGTTTGTGTGGTCCAAGTTGTACAATAAAAAAAATCTATAAGATAGCTAGTCGGTGATTTTGACAGTCTACAAGAGGTCATTTAAAAATTTTTTGGTTGTCCAACTGAGTTCATACAAGCTGTACCCTGCTACAAAGAAAAACGAATGTTCTATAAAGTTTAACCCAACACGTTTCAACTTTATAGAAATTATACATAAAGAAATTGAAGTATTGTTAAATAATTTAAGCAATTTACAAAATGGATGATAATTTTACTGCTGTAGCAACAGTTATTTTGCTATTTTTTTATGAATAAGATCTCTTTAATATACAGGGTGTTTCCTAAGTAATCTAAAATATTGTAGTGGGCGCTTCGTCACTCCATTTTAGGACGAAAAGTTCTTATAAACATGTGTGATAAGTCTTGTCCTTAATGAGATGCAGGGTGTTGAATTATTATTTTATTAGAAGCAACATGTGTTAAACATAAAGGAAAAAATAGTACATTTCAGAACATAATATGTTCTGAAATGTACTATGTTCAAAATGTGCACCTCCAGCCAAAATGCAAGCATCCGCTCGACGTCTAATGGATTGCCGAATACGTTCGAAGATACCAGGATTATTACGAATAACATTACAGCCTTATATGATACGATTTTGAAGATCTCGTAAGTTTAATATCGGGTTTGTGTAAATGAGCGATTTTAAACATCCCCACACACAAAAATCCAGAGGATTGTGTGCAAGTTGACCTAGGGGGCCACGGGTATGGAGATCCTCGTCCAATCCAATGGTCTGGAAAAACGTTGTTTAAAAACTCGCGTAGAATCACTGCAAAATGTGGAGGAGCGCCGTCATGCAAGAACCACATGCGCCTTCTAATAATAAGAGGTACATCTTCCAAAAGAACTGGAAGTTCATTTTCTAGTCTTCGACTCGGGATAATTTTCAAAATATCCATGAGCTCGAAAGAATTTCCGGAAATAATTCGACCTCTATAGTGGTTTTACTAGTAAATATTTTTTTGACAATCTTCGCTAATGTAGATATGTAATGCATGATTGAGCAGGTTAGAATCGTATCATTGGATCTGTAATTTGTCGGATAACAAGGTACTCAACATTCTATATTCTTGGGGAGGTCTTAGGCAGTACTCTACAATCCGACAAATTCGATAGTTCGACACTGTCCTGCAAAACGTTTGTCGGATTACCGGGGATCCTCTGTACATTTTATTTAATAATGAAACTGCTCGACAAAACATTCTCGGAAGTATTTAATAATGGTCGCGTTCATCCCAACGTAGCTACCGAAGCGATAATCAATGTCCTGCTGAACGCATGTTTTGTCAACTGATTGATGTGAGCGCTATGGTAGCAGTCGCCATATTTTCCATCAGAATTTAATTTCGCTACCGATCAATGATGCATTAACTGTCATTTATGACAAATATCATGTTAATAAACATATAAAATGATATAACATATTTTGGTTTGAAGATACTTCAGACATTTGTATCTAGAAAATGAATGAACACCACTAGGAACTATTAAACTAAATTTAAATCGAAGATGAATAAATAACTATTGAAGTCATATATCAAATAAAATTAGGTTATGTTGTCATATCAAGATTAGTACGTTCAGCAGAAGAAACGATGGATTTCTCTAAAAATCGCTACCTGCTGCGGGCTTCTATTTCACAACACGATTTTATCGAGTTGTTCGATCATCCAATTCTATTTTACGATCGAATTGAAATCGGGTGTTCTTGGATTTGGACAGCAATTTTGATACGAAAATGTTTTTTGACATTATCGATAGAATTCATTTGATATTTGGCAGATTAAAAAAAAACTCTTTTTACATTTTTGAACTTTTGATTCTTATATTTGCTAAAATACTATATTAATGTCATTCAATATACGAGTTTGCCACTGCACAATTATTTTCCAATTTATGGAGAAAACTAGAGAATTTGCAAATGACAGGTTCATTGGGGCCTCAGGAAGGGATAAACAGAAAAAATTATGGGCTGAATTAGCCCTCAAACTAAATTCATTGGGATTTGGAGAAATACTAATCCTTTTATTTTTCTGGGCTATAAGGATTCTAATTGATTTAAAAGATATAGATTATTGATAGTAATAATATCAAAATTTTCAAGACGACTTCCCTGAACTTACCTCTTATTTAATCTATAAAGTTCTATAAATCGTAAGTCGGGTATTTCAAAGGAGTAAATTTCTTGCTCTGCCATTAACAGACCCTCCCTCACAATATGCAACATTGTACCAAGAATAATGGTTTATTGCATAAAAAATGACTTCTCTAGATGTTATTTTCGTAAATATTTCCAAAAATCGGCTTTTATTTTTTGTTAGAAATTAAAAGGTGCAGGTTGGAATATGTCAAGAAATGTCAAATATCATATAAGTTTCAAAATAAGTAAACGAATACGATTCGTCCATACCTATCGAGTGAATCGACTCGTAGTGCAACTAATCGAAGAATAGAATCGTTGATTGTCAATTTTGGTCGGCCGTTACGATCGTATCGTAAAATAGAATCCCGGTGCTGATCAAGTTTGTTGGGATGAACGCGACCAATGTCTCTCAATACAAAACTAAACAATATGGCTGACAATCAATAAAGGAAGTAAACTACATCCTGCGTGGGGAAAAGTGTCACGCTGACGTACAATTTAAGACAGTACCTAATCCTAAAAGAACATTTTTTCATTAAAATAAAGGTGTAAAGTATCCATGTAAGATTCAATCAATCACACAAGAATGTTTAAATGTTCAAGTTTCATTCTTTTTACTTTATGAGAAAAGCACTAAAGGGCTGGTATTATTTAAATTAAAAATCATTTTTTTTTCACGAATCCGGGAAATTAAGAGAATTAAGTATTCTGGATAGTTCACCTAAAAGAACATATCAGTTAAAATTTAGCTAAAACAGGTTATATTTGTAATGAGCGTAAATGCACCGTTGAATAAAATAATGTATTAGTCTGGGCCTGTAAATCTATTTAATATCTAATCCTGGCGTCTTATTGAGAAAATGTTGCCTCATTATATTCATGTAAAAAGAAAATAAATCTCACTAAAAACAAAAAGGTAATTCTGAACTAAAAAATGTACTAGAAACCAACAGAGTATTAGAAGAGATCCCAATCAGAATTATAGGGGTGGAAAGTTCCTTGTGAAAAGTACCCTTCTTCCAGAATTGCAATATTATAATCACGTAAAATTTTATATTATATCAGTTGATATATAGTTTGGCAGACATAACTGAAGCTGTGAAAGGAATGCGGTCAAAAACATTCGATATTGCCAAGTTTAACTATGAAAAAGCTAAAGTGCTAAGTATGTAGTGATAATAATTAGAAAATGTACTTTTTATTATTAAAAATATGTCAATAATGATTAAACGTTAGTTCTTTAATGTGCTTGTTCCATTGGATTTTGTCTATTAACTTTATTTTTTAAATTTCTGAATATTAAAAGATAAACACTTTTCCATATATGTTATGGGTTTCCTTCAAGCCGGCAACGTCGTGCGAAAATCATAATTACCACGCCCTCCTAATAACTCAATTGGTGAATATTTATCGAAATGCCGTTGCTAAGTAACCTCATGACTTCCTATTGGCAAGCGTGTGCGTGTGTTCTACCCTGTCACTTCGACAATTGACTGACATTGATTATCCAGTGGCGTTTATGATGTCAGTATTTACCTTCGTATTTTCAGTTTTACTTGGTATCTTATTATTTCGTATCCATATTGAATTCAAGTACGATTTTAACATCATTTGTTTTTAACAAATAGGTAGCATCTTTTGAAAAATACCTTACCTTTAAAGCAAAGCATAAATCAGTTTCTATATATAATTATTATATAATAATGATTATTTTTAATACTTTTATAAAATGGGTACCGTACGCCATTGGTACGTTTATGACAGATATTGGTCATGTTTCCTCACCCTTTACCGATGCCCCGTAGCTTCAGATATACTTGCCAAACTATATTTGTCAATTGTTACTAGTAGAATTAATCATCAAAATTCGAAGCGCAGTTCTTTTTGTTTTAAACTTTTTAACTTACCTTAGTAAAATTCAAGCTTTTTGTTAATCTTTTGACCAGCAATAAGGGCAAGTTAGGATTAAAAATGTTCAAATTGTGCTTTTTTATGAAGTAGTCGGCGAAACTATCAAACTCATCATTTGGAAACTCAGAATTAGCGTTCTTGTTCAAACATACCTGAAACAAATGAAACCTTTATATTGAAAAACAAAAAAATTATATATATATGCCTTAGGTTGGTAACAGACTGATCTAGGGTTTAAAGCGATTGAAAACTGCTCTATTGTTAAATTTTGAATTATATGTATACTCCATTTCAAGATATTTCGTTTTGACTTGATGATTCAAGACCAAAACCCACAGCAGGTATTTGTTAATCCGATAACAATAGCACAGTATCGTACTCGTTTATTTGGGGACTACCGAGTTGTACCACGACTACCTGAGTTAATCCATTTCCGCCTTTATTGGGGATTATACTGACCATCGAGGTGGATCATTGATTAATTTATCGAGAAGGGCAAGGAAAATCATTGATGAAGCCATTTTTTTAACGCTGTATAGCTTCTTCAATGATTTTCCTTGCCCTTCTCGATAAAAACTACAACTATAAAATTGTTAAGGTCATTAGTCATTAGGCCTTATTTTCAAACCGTTGGACCCAAGGACATTCGGTGGTACAACTCGACGGTAGGATTATACCTTCCTGATATATAGTGGTACAACTCGGCGATCGCGGTTTATTTGAAATGCGAAAAGATAATACCTAATAGTATGATTATTTAACAACTGAAATGTTCGGCTGGTAAAATAATATTTGATACCAACCCTAAATTGTATAAAAAAGCGGTTAATTAAAGACGAAACGGGAATTGTTTGAAGCCGAAGAAGTTTGTGGAGAGCTATTTCTCAAATGGGATTTAAATATTGTACCATCAATAAGAGGCAAGCGATAATGGAGTCATATCGTTTACGAATGTGGCGTCATAATTACTTAAAAGATATTCAAAAATATAGATGTGAAAATCGTGTATCTACCTCGACGAAATAATAAATTTAATGTATGTTTTAGTATCTAATTGTTACCGTCTACAGATCTGTTACTGTTTACTGTACAATGAGGGATTTATAAACGTATATTATTAAATCTTTAAGGCCATATGCAGAGTTAACGAAGTATTGTGAAATGTTCTTTAACCACATGTTATTTTACTTACTTCAGTTACAATGTAAGTGGTGCGATCCCTTCTGTACCATGGACTAACAATCTTTCTCAAATGACTTTCTTGAGATACTTGTAAGTTCAATTTTTCTTCCATACTTAATTCTTTAACTAAATTAACCGGGTAACGTGCCCTTAAAACATCCCAATCTATAGTTTTATTAGCTTTATTTACTGGTACCAAGAGCATCATTTCTGGATCATTCCCTCGATCAAAAGTTAGAAACCGCTGAAGCACGTTTATAACACCATCAAATACTTGAAAATGAAATGTTACAATATCTTCGAGATCTTTATTGGTAATTGTAGCTGTAATTTGATTGACTTCCAATGAAACATTGATTGTCCCCAATGTCACATAAATTGGAAAATCACAAATTGTTGGTAATGGGGAATTAGTTATAATACCATAACACAAGGGTGATGTGTACATATTGAAAAGAGTTGACATATGGATGTCTCCATGGTTATTACTAAACAATGGGTTCAGGTGGATCAAATGTACACATACTGTAGAATGTGGTTTAATTTGTTTTGTAAGTATAGTAGGGATCTGAAAAAAAAAATCAATATCATTGTCTAAATATTTTCCTAGCCTACAAATGATGCGTTGCTTAATAGAAGGTGAACTATATGTTCAACATTAAATATAATCCTGTTGTAGTGCCCGTCGTATAATGTAATAATGTATTAGGTCATTTGCGAAATAGCTTAATTTATACTTGTATAGATATGTCTTCCAACAATTATATAAAAGTATTAGTAAGCTTTAATAAAGATATATATTGTCATGATATGTATTATTTATAATAAAAAAATATGAAATTAGAATTGATTTTTATCAATTAACATTTCTGACACAGATATCAAAGAATAAAAATATATTATTCTACGCTTTACAACTAGTTTTGAAAAATATTTTTCAAAAACAGTGACCGTTCAAGTAAGTTTTTAAATAGCATCTAATAATAATTTGAATAATTTAGAAAATTTATACTTTTTTTATAGTTAATATTAACGAAAATACCTAATTTCATATTAATACTTATGGTTTATTGAATTTAAAAGTTATTTTGAAATAGTCATTGTGATATAATTAATATTAATAAATTTTACTTCAAAATATTTTTATAATTAGAAAAATTTCAATGTTTTGTTCATATCAGAGAATATGAAGGTTATTAAAATTATTTATTTGTCATAAATCACAGAATTTTTAAATATCACGAACATTTATATTTTGACATGAATTGAATAGATGGTCACTTGTAAATTTAATTAATTAATGAGAAGATAAGGAAATAAATTATTCTATTGGTTTCTATAAGAAAAAAAATTAAAAAAAGGATACTAAGCAACAGTTATTTGAAAAAAAGATGGATTGATTAAAAATTTTGAAAGAAGTCAGATATTTTTGAAAAAGCGAAAAATAACTCCAGATTCGAGAATAGATAAAAGAATGACTTTTAAATAATGTTTTATTAACGACAACCGGCAAACATTAATCTGTAATGCCCGATTGCACCGTTCACTTTAAGATAGCCTTTTAAAATAGAGGTTGACAGCTGATTTAATCTGAAAAACTTATAGATGACATTTTCGTAGTTGAGTTTGATATCCTCGAAATAATAGAATTACCGAGATGTTCTACTCGAACTGACAACTTACGAGACGCACGCTCAAATTCCAAACGGTGCAAACGAGCATCAGAATCACAAAAAATTAACTGATTATATAACATGGATTATTTTGTACTCACCATTTTATTATGAAGTCTTCTACTTTTTAAATTCCCTGCAAATGGCTCCATCTGCTTCGGATAATGCTTAAATAAAAAGTCAACATCTTCTTCTTTTACAACATTCCTTTTTGGCAACAAATGATCATCTAATTCTCCAGCTTTATAAAGTTTTATGCATGCAACCATTGCTGCTGCCCTTTTTGCTAGTTTCTTGCTGGGCATAAACGGTCCCTGAAAATACAAAATAACTGAAGGAAGCTACAATATTTTTTCAGTTACTGAATATTAAAAGTATTTTTCCAAAGATGTTATGGTTAAGGTCCGAACGAACTCAATTGGTGAAGATCCATCCTACGGCCCGTTGCTACGCAACCACGTGACTTGCTATCGACTATCGATCGATATTGATTATCAAGTGTTATAGGTTTTGTCAGAGTTTATCATTGTATTTCTAGTTTTATGTGGCATCCCAATTTTTTTGTTTGTATATATTTAGCCTTTTTTGTGAGAATGTAGTGTTTTATTCATTTTTCTAATTATAAAGTGGTTTTCTAAGAGCACGCGGAAAAAATGTACTTTTGCCCACGGAAGATATTAACTATTGCATTTTATAATTATTTTTTCCACACGCTCATAGAAAAAATGTTGTTCCAAACACATGCGTAAATTGCCTTTTCGCACTAGTTAGGAAAATAACTATGTTAATAGTTTTATAAAATACCGTACGCCACTGCTACTTTTAAGAATGGAATCGGCTGACTAAAAAATCACGAATAATGCTATGCTATTAATGTTTTACTTACCACTATTTCATCTAAAATGGGACAAATAACGGGTAGTAATATAACAACACTAATTTTATCACTATCCACTCTATAATACCAATCTGGAGCATGAACAGTGTACATATCGGATGGAAGACTTGCACAGTATTGACATAAAAGAGGAATCGCAGAAGTCATGTTCACCTGGGCACTGTTAGGGCCCTTCACGTAAAACGGTGGAATTTCGTCTTCATTGTACATGGCATCAATAGCGTCTTGCGATGGTTTTTGCCTCTCCAAATTCTTTCCTATTAAATACTAAAACAAAAATCATATTAATTGTCATTGTCTCTATAAGGTCCTCTGAAGATTTAGATCTATAGACTATCCTCCCAGATCCAATAAGCCATGGAGGCTAGATAAGGAGATCGAACTCATACGGAAAAATTGACAGCTTAACAGGCACGCAAAGCTAATAGGGTTGACAGATGAAGCCATGTGCAGATTCTGTCACCTATAAGAGGAAACTGCAGAGCACAACCTATGCCAGCGCGAGGCTGATTGGCTACTTAAAAAGAGTCGGGCTAGAGAATGTAATCTAGATTCAGAGGACTACAAGAAATCTGAAAAGGTCGCAGTGGAATAGGCTCTTTAGCCACCTCATCAAATCTAATCTAGGATGACAGGGAGACGATGTCTAAAGAAGTGGGTGTTTCGTAGAGGGGAAGTATGCTGTTCTCTCTTGGACATATATAATTTTATGTATAGTATAACCAAAGATTACAAAATAAATATAAGATATTTCACTTGTACGAATTTATCGCCTAAAGCGTCTATACCGCTGGTTACTGTCTGGTGACAAGACGGTTGACTCTATGATACATTATGTCGCTACCTCCTTACTTGCACTTAATTTTGCATATTATACTGGTCGTCGAGCGTCGGTATTTTAGAATGGTGATTATAATTCGTTGTTCGTGTTCTATGTTTATGTTGTATAGATTTTTAAAATTTATTAATTAATTATTGAAATGAGCAGAAAATAGTATTGCAGGGTTCGGACTCCCCAGTTCAAAAAAAATTCCCCGACTTTTCCAGGTTTTCCACTCAAATAATACAAAATATCTTGAAGCTTTTATTTTGTCTTCGGATATTAAAGTAGTACGAATTGGGTATGCCAACTTTTTTGATTTTATTCTTTTCTGGTGATTTGACCCATTTTCGTGGCTAATCAATGTTTTCCTTCCCATGTTACTCAAAGAAAAACTGTTGCTGAGTTTACATTTTGCCTCAAAAGGGTTTTCGGGTATTTCGCCGAATATTTTACAACAGAGTGGTCTGTTAATTCTCGGATCACACCACGCATGATTGTCTTCTTGTTTCCCATATTTCATATTTTGAACTAACAAAACTTACAAAACCCGTTTTTTTTACTAGATAACCTTGCTTTGTTTAATCGTTCGTTGGTTCGTTACACGGTTCATCACCGTTAGTTAATTCGTTCACAGCGCTTACACCATTTATACTCGGCTTCAGACTCGGACAAAAGAGTAAGAAAAACATACAAACACTCCATCTAAAAGAAAGAGACAGTGAAGAAAGAAGACGCTCTGAATTCAATTTGCTTAAATCTCCATTATAATTTGAACTAACGTTCAATTTAAAATTAGTGACGCGTTTCGCTAACACAGTAGCTTTATCAAACGTTGAACGTTAGTTCAAATTATAATGGAGATTTAAGCAAATTAAATTGTTTTATTTCATCGTTTAGCATGGAACTTCATCAAGTAAAAGCCTCATCTATTCAACTTATGTTTGAAATTCCCTGACCCTTTACTGATTATTGCAAATTTCCCTGACTTTTCCCTGCCCTTTTTGTGCGAACTATAAATTCCCTGACATTTCCAGTCTTTTTGAGTATGATTACATTTTTCCCTGACTTTTCCAGGTTCTCCAGCCGAGACTGAACCCTGTATTAATATTTCTCTCTTCAATGGCAAAGCTTATAAAATAAATATTTTGTAACATTTGTTAATAGTCTTAGTTATATACATAATAAATCTTACGAGTTTCACTTTCCCACGAACTGTGAAAGTAGTCTTCGTTTTAATTATATTTAATATAAACAATGATAGAAATTTAGAGAAGAAACTAAGGGACAGAGATGTAACTGAAATTTCTGTGAATTTTGTATATTTCATTTAATCTTTCGGGAAACGTTATCGAAGTAACATTTCTTGTTCATATTATTTCAACTCCTGCCTTCTAAAAGTAACATTCAAAATATTAAAATTGTTGTGCTGTGATAGGTTGTTCCATCAATGTGGGAAAACCAGAAATATCGTTTTATGGTTGTCCCAAAGTTGTTGAGAGGTGGGTATTAAGTTAATTGCTAACCAAAAAGGAATTGGTCAGTTCCTTATGCACGAATTTTTAAAATTTTCTCTTGATCATCCATGTAATCAATTTCCTTTCAAATATTATGTAAGTCTCTATACCAGAGAAAGACAATGGTTTAAATACATCATATTAACCAAATAAATATATCCTGCAGCTGCATATGTTTCCACTATAAACCATTCCAGAACCCATGACTTTGACAGGTCGGCCAGATAGTGCTGGAGGGCCACCGAATCAATTAGTTGGAGTTGAACCTTGTGTGTTTGTGTTTTATGAATAAAAATTGACTGATATAGGTAAACTAACTAACCTTCTATAAAATATCGAGAACAAACACGACAAGTTTAATGTTTCACTGAGGGGGTCCCGTTTTAAGGCATTAATACAAGCATCGCGGCGTTGATCAGGTATTAAATAGTCACCTCTCTTCGTTAAAACAGCCGGAAATCGAAAAAAAGATACCTTATTTCTTTAAGATACCTTTAAGAACTACTTGTTAATTAAAAACTGTGTGCCATCCAGCACAATATGGCCGACCTGTCATTCTGGAAGGTTAACCTTTTGTAAATCCAAAAATGCGAAAAATACGTGGTGCCTAATTTAAAGATAAAAATTTGAGTTTGAGTGACTATATTCTAGTTGCCAATAAGTATATTTCATTTAATTTGGGATACTCTGTATAAATAACTACTAAACCATCAATAAGTACCACAAAATTACTAAAAAATTGGATCGAAACTGTCAATTCATTTATTTTGAAAATTTAAATGTATTTTTTACTTATAACTAAACTTTCCTTTTCAAATTTATTCTCCTGACCATCTTTCGAAATAATTAACATTTAAAAATATGTATAATAAATTTTCATTAATATGTCAAATATATATTTCTCAAGTTACCCCTGTATAGTTTAGCATAAAATAAACTTTTCTAAATGCTCCGGTACCTACCAGTGGCGTTGCCGTAAATATTATTTATGAGCGCGGCCTACGTTTGTGACAACAACAATTGTTGCCGAACCTGTATATAGCTAATTATTAAAACGAGTAATGTGAGAGGGATACACTCTGAAAGGAGAGCACTGCCACTAGTTCGTTGTATGTACGCCCGGCTAAATTTTTTCTCGTTTCACAGCAAGTTAATAATAACAGACTGAAGGTTTTGCCTGTCAACCGTTTAAATCAATGTACCTATTGTTGCAACTATACATACTGGCACTGTATTAGCCCATTAGCTGCATACATAAGGGTTCATTTATTAAATAAATTCAAGGCGATAGTGATGCGAGTAATCAATATTTAGTATACTTACGTCATTTAGCATTTCTTCAATGGTTCTAAATTCTTCATACTTGTTAAGGAATTTAGGTTTCTCTTCTTTGCTCACCATTACATAATAAATACTCTCTTTATGTCTAGCTCTTCCTTTTGATTGAATGTAAGATCTGTAATCTTCGGGGTAATCATATTTAATAACCAAAGTGCATGTTGGAATATCAACTCCTTCTTCCAACACGTTAGATGCTACTACTACATTTATTTCTTTATTTGCAAAACTGTCCAAAACCTAGAAAATTTAAATAGAAAATATCTTCTGTATGTTCCTTGTGGTGTATTCATTATTCTTTTTGTTAATTATTTTGGGAAATTAAACCACAATCTTTTATTATGTAAAAAAATCCCAAAATAATTAACAAAAAGAACAGAGAGAAAAGTTTCACATTAGGACAACTCTTGATTATATTACCATATCTTGGATAAGGAACTTTTCAGAGTAATCATTACATTTCACGATTTAAAATATTTAGTTTCACTTAGTATAAGATCTTGCAATATTAGAGACGGGAGTAAAGATAACGGGGATATAATAACTAATAAAAATAAAAAATAAAAAAATGAGGAAAATAATAAAAATGCCAATAGATTTAGAACTAAAAAATAAAAAAACAAATAAAGGAGTTAAAATTATGCACGTGGAACGTAAGAACCATGTTAATACCGGGTAAAATGATGGAGATTGGGGATGAACTAAAAAATACAAAATAGACATAGCAGCCTTACAGGATTTAAGATGGAAAGGGCAAGGGGCGATAGAAAAAAATGATTTTAGTCTTTTTTACTCAGGGAATAAAAACCAAGGACAATATGGGGTAGGCTTCATAATAAGGGGTAATTTATGAAATCTTATATTAGAATTCAGACCAATAAGTGAACGACTAGCATACTTGAGAATACAATCAAAACCAATGAATATATCGATAATAAATGCATACGCACCAACTGAAAGTGCAGATAAGGAGGAGAAAGATAATATGTATGAAAATATTGAGGAAGAAATGGAAAAAATACCAAAAGAAGACACAACACTTTTAATTGGCTACTTCAACGCACAAATAGGAAAAGAATTCTTGGGAAAAGTGGCAGGAACATACACGATTCATGAGAAATCAAACAATAATGGACAACGCCTATGTAATCTGGCAGCAAGGATGAATATGATAATAAGTAGCACTAAATTTTCCCACCCAAGAAAACACAAGATAACATGGACATCGCCGGATAATAAATATAGTACACAAATAGACCACGTGCTTATTAATAGAAGAAAGCAGTCGTTCATCAAAGATGTACGAACATACATAGGGGCAAATGCCGTCTCGGACCATTACATGGTAGCGGCCACAATCAAACAAAAAAACATATAAACGTTACAAAAACAAACCGAATTAAATGGAACCTCGAAAAACTTAGCAACGAAAACATAGGAAGCGAATACGAGAAGCATGTGGAAAATATGTTAATGGAATGTGAAGAAACGGAAAATGTGGAATTAGAATGGTATAATATCAGAAAATGTTTACTGAGCTCCTCGGAAAGTCAATTGGGAAGAGAAAAAAACGGAATAAACAAGCAATGGTATGATGAAAAGTGTCGAGAAATTGTGAAAGCGAAAGGAAATGCTAGAATAAAATGGATAAGCACAAACAACTCAGAAGATAAAGAGGAATATGAGGGAATAAGGAAAAATTGGAACAAATTGATAAGAAAAAGATAAAAGAGAATGGATGGATGACAGAATAAGAAAAATAGAAAATGAAAAAACTAACAAAAATACCAAAGCCTATTATAAAAAAATTAATGAACAAAATAAGACATATAAAGGTAGAATTAAAGGTATAAAAAATACAAACGGCGAGGTGAAACAAGAGGAAGCTCAGTATAAGCAAATCTGGAAAGAGTATTTCGAGGAACTGCTAACTGAAGTAGTCTCAGATAATACAACAGAGGAAGAAAGCGAAGAGGAAAAAGGAGAAAATGTAACACAGGAACCAACAAAAAAAATGAAGAAATAGAAGTTATTAAAAGAAGTAAGAATGGGAAAGCACCGGACAAAGACGAAATAAACATGGAATTGATCAAGTATGGAGGAGAGGAGCTGTACGAAAGATTATACCGGCTAAAAAGAAAATATGGAGAGAAGAGAGAATGCCCGAAGAATGGGAAGTTGGGCAAATTGTCACAATACACAAAAAAGGGGATCAGCAGGAGTGCAAAAATTATAGGGGTATAACTCTCTTAAATGTAGTAGACAAAATAATGTCAGTAATAATTCAAAGTCGCCTAGCTGGAAAAGCGAAAGCCATAATAGGTCAATACCAATACGGTTTCACACAAGGTAAGTCAACAATTTACGCTACTCACACTATCAAGCAGATAATGGAAAAGGTCCATGAATACAAATGGAAATAGAAATGCTATTTATAGATTTCCAACAAGCATTTGATTCAGTAAGACGAAGTAAACTGATGAGAGGACTGAAAGAACGGGGGATCGAAAGTAAGTTGAGAAGATTAATTGCAATGACTATGAAGGAGTCAAAAGTGAAGATACTTACAAGTGAAGGAGAAACGGAGGGCATTGTATCTAATAGAGGCGTAAGACAGGGTGACGGTATATCAACAACACTATTTAATTTGGCCCTGGAGCATGTTATGAGAAACATGAACAAGGGAAATTTAAGAACGAGCGGGGGCCAGACGAAAAGAAGGAATATCATGAAACAAATGCTACTAGAATTAACAAAAGGTGAAAAAATGGGATTAAAAATAAATGTAAACAAAACGAAAATAATGAGAGTTAGCAAACAGTGTGAAAACAGAATGATAAAAATAGGAGAATATATGAATTTGAGGAAGTGGAAAAATTCAAATATCTGGGAGTCACGATCAGGAGTAATTGGGAACGAAGATCAGAAATAGACGAAAAAATAATGGTAGCTAATAGGGTATACTATGCCAATAAGAAACTACTAAAAAGCAAACTATTAACAAAATACACTAAATTTAACATTTACAACACAATAATAAGACCTGTGATAATGTATGGAGCAGAAACGATGACAATGACAAAAAGAGATGAAGAGTATTTGAGGATAGTAGAACGAAAAATAATGAAAACAATTCTAGGGCCAATAAAAGTTGAATACAGGCAACGTATGAATCATGAAATACTGAGAGAAATGAACGGGTAAGATATAGTAAAGAGAATAAAGAGGCAAATGATAAAATGTCTCGGACATGTATGGAGAGAAGGAGAGCGCTTCAACATTTCTTGTAAATCACTTGTATCGGGCACGACGAGGTTATGTTTGTCCTGCTCTTTATCCAGCATACAGAATTTGAGCTCCCTACCGTCAAATAACAAAACTGCCGTTGAGTTACGTGTATAGAGCTAACACCTAGGAAGAATTCGTCTTCATGTCCAACGAACAATCCAAGATAATCATATTTTAAGTTTGTTATTTTTGGAAATGTTTCAATCGCTATTGGTTCATGATCCAATCCGTATCCAGTATATTAATTATATGTGAAGGGGTCGTTATATAATCTTTTGGCCAATGCACACGGATTCACCGTTTCTCTTACAAATTTGACCAAAGGTAGAAACAGTTAGCCCACTCGTTCTTCTCTAGTAGTTAACTCAATAAATCTTATTTTTCTCCGATTTACATTAAACGTGTTTTAGTGACATTTATAGATCATAGAAGTAACACTTTTACAGTCCAGGCAGTAAAAATGATTTTTATGTCAAACTAGTTCATTATTGTGTTTTTATTGCTTAGTTACCAACTATCTAATGTCGTACTTTATGCCCGTGCGGGCATAAAGAGAAATAATTCTAACTTTGACACATATAAAAATTATTGTGATTTTATGACATTTACGTTTGTCAACATTCACCTAGCAGCGATAGTGTCTACTATGATAAAATGGCACTGTTATTAATTCAAACCTGATTTGTATTGAGATTGGATTGCAATAACGAACTAGTATGACATAAAAGTTTGTATGTACCGCGGGCATAAACAGATGTGTATACCCTCGGTCGACTCACAAACCCTCGGGTTCGTAAGACGTCGCCCTCGGGGCATAATTTATACCCTTGGTACATAAATAACTATTAATGCCTAGGCATTGAAAAAATCATTTTTTCTTTTTTTTTAATCTCTCAGACTTTGGGACTTTGCAACGGCCATGATAATGTGATTTAAGCAGGCCAATGGAATCAAACAATCACTTCCACGTCATACATACATAGGCTAACTTCACTGTGCACACTATTACACGGCAGAGAATCAGATTTAGTGCCTTGGCTAGTTTCATTGCCTCGGCTTCGCCTCTGAAATGCTAGCCGCGGCAGTAAATCTGTTACTTCTCTGCCTAGTTAAACAAATAACTATTTTTCATCACATTTTTTTTCAAGGTTGTTTCCATTTTTTGCTTTCTAGTATGCGCTTCTTCCTTCAACAGCTCCATAGTCTTCAGTTGGTCCGGATCTTTTCGGTTTTTTATCAAGTCTATGCGATATCTGATCTCTATAAACTTTTCTTCTGACAAACAACAATATGAGCTTCCAAACCTGCAACTTTTAGAATTTCCACATATGTGGTTTTCTCTACAAAGAAATGTGTTCAACAAAAATGTGATTTGGAGTTAGTAGTTTCTTTTCAAATCCTTTCATTTCTGCTAAAAAAGACATATCTTGTTTGCTTCTGAATTCAGTCGATTTTTACAATGCCTCCGCAAATTTCAGAATACTGTTTCTCCACGATCATCACAGAATTTGCCATTTCTGAAATCAAATTTGATTACAGAATGCTGGAATTCTCTCTCTTGAGATTGAAGAAATATTCTGCAACACCTCTGCCCCCTTGCAAGTTAAATGTATTAACATTATCTCTCTTGTGATAGAATAATATTCTCACTTTGGTTAGCAATAATAACATTAGCCTTGACGCAGTTGATTGTCATCGAATTGTCAAAACTTGAGTAAGTGTCAAAATTATTGCTGTCACATTGAGTGTTTATCTAATATAGTTGTGATTGAGTTCTGTAATATAAATTATCTTTTGTTCATTTCCATTTAAAATCTTTGATCGTGGAGAAATTATGGTCTGCTACTCGGTTAGAACGAAAATTCGTGATGCTCGTGCTTCCTCACGCTCACCTTCGGCTCGCACTCGGAACTCTCCACTCGCATCGAATTTTCATTATAACCTTGTTACAGAATATACTATTCTAATTGTCTCCCAAGAATAACCGGTACACCCTTCAGAAGGAAATTACGTCTCCTCGATGAGGATAATCCCTTCAATTTCTTTATTTGTTAATTGAACAAAATTTATTCTCAACGCCCAGAAATGGCAGTTTTTTTGTTGCTTCACCAATAATAACAGCTACTCCGGAGGAAGGATTATAGTTCGCCTTGTAAGATATTTTTAACCAACTGTTACTGAAGGAATGTCATTTTCATTAACATTGCCTTGTTCAATGGCTAGTTTTTCTCTTCTTCGACTGCTAATTTTAGTTGATTCATCAAGGTTTTGTTAAAAACAACTTGCAGCATCCTTAGGGTGGCTAAATATAACTTTCGATGTCATCGGAGGCAATCCCATAATCGTGAGAAATTCAGAGTGTTGTGAATAATACCCAGTACCAATCGAAATACTTCCCAAAAATAAGGTTTCAAAATTAATAAATCAAAGGAAAAAAATATTTTTATGGCGCGGACACCAACTAGTTTTTATTTAAACTGTATTCTAACGAATTATAAACTTTTCATAATTAATAAATTTTTTTTTACTAATCTATTGGTTGTATCAAATTAATATTATAGGTAATTAGAAAAGTTTCAATCAATTAACACAAAAATACAAATTCTACATGGTCTTTCAGTACATTAAACCTTTTTTTGGCGAGAACGCACGCAGCACGTTCTGTTAATATAGAGGTTTTGGTAGGTTTTAATAGACTGTTTTGATTGACTTGACATAAAGAAGAAAACAATAGAATAATTTTTCAATTTCCGGTTTTTAAAAATGCCAGCGTACAAACATAGGTCGCAGAACTCGCAATGCTGCAAGTCAAAGACATACAACAGCACGTCAAACTGACGAGCAACGCGGAATGAAGTTGAACGGAATCGAAACAACAGCATAGAAATGTTGCTTTTAGTCCTTATCGAGCTACATTTAATAATAGCATGCAAATCGATTACAGTTCACAGCAAATCGTTGCTAATGGACCAATGAACGTTGTGTGTAAATATTCTAAAACATTCAAGTTGAAAAATGAAGGCCCTGGATTGTGTTGCCTGTTCCAGTGTTGGCATACCAACAAACCTATTCGTATATGCACCAGAAAATAAAACGAAGAATGTTTTGTATCATAGAGCATTAAAATAAAAAACAATACGTTGTTTTTTAATAATTATTATACCAATTTGAATTCAATATTAATAGCTAAGACAGGACAACGTCTGTCGGGTCAGCTAGTACTAATAAAACATCAATTATTACTATTGTTAATTACCTGTTTGTTCTGCTTATGAATGAACATAGATTCCCTGGTATCATTATAAGGATTGTTGTTGTGACCTACCATAAAATTAGGTCTGATATGGCTGTAATCTGGATGACGACTCAAAGCTTTAAGAACATGAAATATTATTTTAGCAGTAAATCTTCTCTTAGTAAATATAATGCAACATAATTCTTCTTTAGAAACTTTTTTGTATTCTTGGAAAATTTGAAACAAAACTTGGAGTTTATGCGATGAGAAATTAATAATCTTATCCGGATCATTTACGCCAGCCATGTGCTTTTTTAACTGTTCGAAAACGAACATAAACGTCGTCTGTACACAAGTCAAAATGGTCAGAAGTTGCAGATCGTCACAGTGTTTCTTGATTCTGAATGAAAAATAGAAAATATTATTCAAATATGTACCTATACATTTACACATATCATTCGAAAAATTGAGGATTTCATTGATTATTCCATTGCGAGTGCTCGGAAATTACAAAATTTCAAGGTTTCAAGGGGGTGGGCTGAGACTGGATCAGTTTCAGCAATGTCGTCACATTTTGAGAATATTTCTTTTTGGTACCTCAATAGATCTCTATAGATCTAACATAAAAATAACTAATACTTAAAAAATTTTACCTTTCTACCTGAATGATATGGGCGAGACAAGCTTTAAAACCACCATAACAACCCATCGTTTCAATGTGAAATATCAAGTCCTGAATTAAATTTCGTAGCTTTTTTTCGCCCTCTTCAAGTTTTAGAGGTTTTAAACCTTTTACAGTCATTGACATGGGAGTAGGCTCTGGTTTAATAAGCGATAGTGTCTCTATAGTATTGGATAGTGCGACAACCGCTGACATTTCAATAGAACTCAAGTCGTAATTATTAAAGTTCTTCAATCTTTCAATTGGATTAGTTGAATAACTAAAAACAAATATAAAAATCAATTGCTATTAATAATAATAATATAAGTTTATTCAAAGCAAACATAATTAAAATAACAAACTTATATATACTAAAAATATTGCTAGAAGCACAGAAGTAACGTTAAGTTTGTTTATGAGCCTATACATTTGGCATATGACATATTCGAGTAAAATCATAATAATATTTCTGACATCATTAAATTTTTGACATGTACTGTTTTAAAACGCGTCCGGATTTTTTTGTCACAAGCATACAAAGTACTGTTAGTTAAAATCTGTATCTCTCTATTTATTATTTATTAAATCAGAAAATATTAATCTCTCTGCTTCACTGACCCACTTTTTAATTTGTTTTTTGTATATACTATACTTATTTAACGTTTTGACATGTTTGGGCATCATTGCATAAATTATAGGTGCTAAATAACCTACACAACATTGTCCAATAGCCTTATTGCTTCGAAGGAGAAAAATACCATTATAGTGTCGTATTATAATTAAAGTTAAAAACCATGGAGACTATATAAGGAGATCGTACTCCATGTATTCCAATTTCTGGTCATGGTAGAGGGCGCCAGTTTAAATCCAATACCGAAAACATTTGACTGCAGAACAATAACAGCCAATCATAAGTCTTGCATACACTTTCAGTTCATGGTGTTTTATTGGATGCTAGCTCATTTGACAGTATGCGAGGTGAGTGAGGTTAGGAAACGGAAATGATATGATAGAAACAAGTAAAACTGATGACAAAACGCTAAGTAAAATGTCAGATGAGTGAAATCTTCAGAGCCATTAGCGGAAATATTTAAAATTAGCGTTAAAAAAACTACTAAAGCGCCACTTTTATCAAGTTTTGATAATAGTTTAGAGATTAAATCGTGTTTTGTGTGTTTGGATGTGAGTTTAGAAGTTGGGTCGTCAAAATATCGGTCGGCGTACGCGTAACGCAAGTCGGGTGTACAGTATTCGAGATAATGAGACGGAAGAAGAGCGATGTCAGCGTTTGAAGGAAAATAGGATGAGAATTTCTCAAGCGAGATCTACCACCTCTCAGGAAGAACCCATACCATCGACTTCGAGCGAGAGGCGAACAAACAGACGATCAAATGTAACAATTACCTATGAACGTTTGGCGTTTAGATATGATGCAACAGTCTATTACGCTGGTGATAAATCGGTTGATTTTGGAACAATGAATACTATTTGTCGATATTGCCATGCTTTGAGGGTTCGACTGGAACCGACAGGATTATGTTGCATGAATGGAAAGGTCAAATTACTGAAACTAATGACACCACCTGAACCACTGAATTCATTACTTTCAGGGCAAGATCCTCTATCAAAGCATTTCTTGCATAATATACAAAGTTACAACGGTATGTTACATATGACATCATTTGGTGCAAATGTTATTGAACAAAGTGGTTTCAATCCAACTTTTAAGGTATTGATTATTCGGTAAATAATGTATTAATATACACATCCATTGCTACGTATAGCTACACGTTATGATTTCTATTCTATTACTAATTCAGATTCAAGGACAAATTCACCACCGTACAGGAGCATTGTTGCCATCAGTTGATGGTGAATACAAATTTTATTCCAATATTTGTCAATGGTCGCGTTCATCACAACGTAGCGCTACCGAAGCGATCATCAATTTCCTGCTGAACGCGTATTTTGTTAACTGATCAGATTGAGCGCCGTGGTATCAGTCGCCATTTTTTCAATAAGAATTAAAATACGCTACACGCTACCGATTGATGATGCATTAACTGTCAATTTATGACATATGTTAAAAACTACTATTAGACCTACATCTACAGCGTCTTCTTCAGCAATTACAATAGCTGCTTGAATAGGATCCATTTTTTAAGAAACAGAAACTTATTAACACACCAGGCTCATTTTTCGTTGTCGATGATCACGGATTACTAAGCTCAGAAAACACTGGTAATAACTATTAGACTAAATTAAAATCAAAAATGAATAAATAATTGTCGTATGTATCAAATAAAATTGAGTTGTTGTAGTTGTATTAATTGACATTTGTTGACATATATGTCGATGGTTTTATTAGGACTGATGGATCACTCTAAAAATCGCTACCTGATCAACTTTGTTGGGATGAACGCGACCAATAAACAAATTGATATGATTAATATATTCAGTCGTATTATTTTATTTGAACTTAATTTCAATATATGGTGCTATTGAAAATAGAAGCTACTGTTTATTTTTTTAATTTTGTCATAAAACAAAGTCTTTTAGGAATTCAGAAAATATGGCGGTACGAAGTTCGCCGGGTCAGCTAGTTATTATTAAAAATATATTGACCACATTAGAATCAATATAATTGACGACTAAACGTCGGGCATTAAAATCAATATATACAGGGTGTTTTCAAATGACACTTACAACGTTGGCATGTAGAAACCTCTCGTAAAATTGGACAAAATGATATAAGGATTGAGGGGTCCAGCCTATTTACTTTTCGAGATACAGGGTTTTAAAGTTATGGAAAATTAAATGTTTTAATTTGTTAACTTCAAAATGGATGAATATATTGATTTGACATTTGGCAGGTTGTTTTTAAATGTAAAAGAGCATGTTTTGTTGGAAAAATATGTTTCAATTCTTGATCCAGTGGTGTACATTTGGAAGAATATGTCACCTTTCCCCTCCCATTTTTAACGCCACTGGAATTTGAAGATATTTTTATTTTATTTTGTACTCCCCAATGGTTTTCACGTGAAAAACGCATAACCTTTACATATCAAAAAATGTGTAGTTTTCAAGATATTTAATGTTTTTATGAAGTCTGCAAGATCACTTTTTAATAATAAAATAAAAAATATGTAACAGGAACTAATTTGTGAAACTGCAATGCATCTAAAACATTGAGAGAAGATTGTTGAAAATACTTTTCCAAATTTGTGATTTTATTAACAAAAGAATTACAATAAAAAATTAGATAATTACAAAGTTAAATAATATCCCATTCAAACATAATTTTTCACTAAGCAGCCAACAAATTACAAGAGATGTTCAAAATTTTGTACATTTCCATTTATACGTAGTTGTTAAAAAAAATTCAAAAAAAAATTTTTTTATTTCATTATTAAAAAGTGATCTTATGACTTCATAAAAACATTAAATATCTTGAAAACTACAAATTTTTTGATATGTAAAGATTATGCGTTTTTCACGTGAAAACCATTAAGGAATACAAAATTAAATAAAAATAGCTTCAAATGCCAGTGGCGTACAAAATGAGAGGGGAAAGCTGACATATTCTTCCAAATGTACACCTCTGGATCAAGAATTGAAACATATTTTTCCATCAAAACATGCTCTTTTACATTTAAAAACAACCTGCCAAATGTCAAATCAATATATTCATCCATTTTGAAGTTAACAAATTAAAACATTTAATTTTCCATAACTTTAAAACCATGTATCTCGAAAAGTAAATAGGCTGGACCCCTCAATCCTTATATCATTTTGTCCAATTTTACGAGAGGTTTCTACATGCCAACGTTGTAAGTTGTAAGTGTCATTTGAAAACACCCTGTATAACGCCGTAATAAAAAAAAATTGAATATTTAAAGGAACATTTCATAAATATACAAAATTTAAAAAGATGTGTGTAGTTTCAATAGATTTTGTGGCATAGCATCTCTGAGACATGTTTTATTATTTTGATGTAAATTATACCGAATAACACAGAATAACACACGTGAAGTCATTGGTGATTAGATAAAAATGCCCATAATAATTTTATGATGCAGTTCAAAAAACCCCTCGAAAATGTGTCCCTAATGCCAGTTTGCCCCGTTTAGAATTTAAGCATGCCTTTCGTAAATTGTTCTCAACTTTAAGAAGCACTTAATTGTTTTGCTTGTTGCACTAGTGCAGCTTAAGCATTACCTAGTAAAGAACTATTTAACGCATTGCGTACACGGCAACACTGAGAACATCTAGTAACTTGTTATTGACTTTTCAGATTTGGCTTTGTATCGAGTGACAGCTAGCTTTCGCCCGCGTCAAATGTGATAGATTAACCTATAAATACAAAGAAAACAATAAACTTCAGACATCAGCCATGGTTATCAAATGCCCAGTGTAGGCATAAAACCGAAGTGCTGCTAGGAACTGATTCATGGGAGACACGCTGCTGTTTCTATAATAATAGTTGACCATTTGGTTTTGTAGATTTCCTAATTAGGTAATATTTTACTTAAAAATAATTTCGAAATTTCAGAGCTTCCTTTATCAATTCTAAAAACCGCAAACAGCATTGCTTTGTCACTCGAAATATTTTATAAGATGCAAATTCCTTATGACGTGGAAATGATCATATCGAGTGTAAAGCATCTCGGGAAGTCTATTATCTCAAGGATATCAAAATCAACTTCGAAAACGACATTCATTAAGAAAAGTTTTTCAGGTAAAATCAGCTGTCAACCGCGATTTCAAACTAAGTCGAACGTAAGTCGACCCAATCGGGAACTTAATATTAAGTCCTCTTTAACTAGTTTAAGGAATACTAAGAGAGCGGTGCAACGCAAACTAGTTTTTTTGAGATTACTTTATTTTAAGACTGTCTTAAAATAAACGATGCAATCGGGCATACGAAACCCCAAATATTCCTCGAATTGACATCACTGTTGTGACAGGCGATCGATACACGAGTACTCAACTGGGCATCATACTCAATGACGTCAGCAGCTTTACCAAGTTAATATTGATTAAAAAAAAGCATTGGGGATTAGGTTTTTAAATGCCACTTGAAATTATTGAATAAAAAAATTGGAAAGTTCCCTATAACAACTTAATTTTTGGTAAATACTGTAAGTTTGTTAGAGTAGTTAGTATCAGTATGTAACTATGTTAAGCAATTGTTTAGAAAATTATGAACAATATACATGCCGGCAAGTCGAACAGAAACATCTTGTAACAGTAAAGCTGAGTGTAGTAATCTAATTTGTGCGGATTGAGCAGAACTGTTGATAGTATTTGTGTATAATTTATGTACATATGATTATGTTATGAACCTGTAGTATCTAAACCCATAGTGTTTTAAATATTTTTGTCCACGATTATTTGAAAGTTTATATTTTACGTGTGCTTCTTCAAGAATAATGACATTATTCACCAGTGAATAGTAGGTGTGGATAATGAACAGGTCACATGACAGGGATAAATAGGACCTATATTGAAGGTTATTTATACAGTGCTATTCAAAAGTCCCCTCCCCCCCTCGTATCTTTTGAACGGCTACACTTACATTAATAAAATTTGGAGGGTGAAAATAAAGTGTTGTAAACTTCTCTACGAATAGTAACAGGTGACGTAATAGTAATAGGTGATGTCACAGTCACAGTGTTGTAAACTTCTCTACGAATAGTAACAGGTGACGTAATAGTAATAGATGATGTCACAGTGCCACTCTGGCCGATAATTTTAAATAGGACCTTATGGCAAGTGATATCTCGTTTGAAAGGCATTGACATTGGCTACATAGCCATATTAATTTTGTTTGGGTTTAAACTAATTTTGACGGATAAATTAAATAAATACCAAAATTATTGAAATTATTTTTTTTAATTTAATTAATCAAATATCAACAATGGATTTTTTATAGCAAGTGTTCGAAATGTGCTCCGTCTACTTCCTGACAGTAATACATCCTATTAGTAAACTCTTGTCGTACTCGTTCGAATGTGTCAGCTGAAATTGCATTGCATTCTTCAATAATTCTTTCTTTCAAAACGCCAATGCTATCTAGTGCCGTAGTATAAACCTTGGATTTCAAGTACCCCCATAGAAAAAAATCTAATGGTGTCAGATCTGGTGACCGAGGTGGCCATTTTATAGGACCTCGCCGGCCGATCCATCTACCTCGATATTCTTCATCCAGGTAACGTCTTACTGCACCATAATAATGTGCAGGAGCACCATCTTGTTGAAATGTTATTTCCAGATGGCCGAATTCATCTGGATTATCTTCCAGAATTTCAAGAATTAACTGCTCAATTGCATTTTGTAACATCTCCAGATACACTTCACCGCTTAAATTTGAATTTAGGAAAATAGGACCAACTATGTGGTTTCCCAAAATACCTGCCCAAACATTGACTTTTTCTGGAAATTGGGTTGGGTATGTTGTTCACGAAAGGTGTGAGGATTTGTGTCACTCCAATACCTTACATTTTGTGTATTCACATTTCCATTGAGGCAAAAAGTACTTTCGTCACTAAAACAAATTGTTTTTGTGTAATGTGGGTTTTGACTAATTTTATTTGTCATACATTCACAGAATTCCAGTCTTCTGACGGGGTCGTCATCCGAAAGGTGGTGCACCATTTTTAACTTGTATGGATGAAATTTATTTTTAGCCAACACTCTCTGTACTGTACTTTTACTTACTTCACAGAGAGACGCAACTTTAGTTGAAGAGGAAGTAGAGTTTACTACCATTTCAGCAACTATATCAATTTTTTTATCATCACTAAATGTTGGTCGACCAGATCGTTTGGCATCTTGAACACTACCTGTTGCTTCAAACTTGTGAAGAAGCTCCCTCAAATAAGTTCTCGAGATAGGGCGATCTGGGTATCTCTCATTAAATAAACGTTCCGCTTCATGGAGATTCTTTCTAGATTCACCAATTATTAAGATAGCTGCTACTTTGTCGGCTTGAGTACGTACCATTTTGCCTATGTAAATTCTTAAACGTCTCGTTAAACAATAATAAAATTAAATATTTAAGCTATTTAGAAAAACTTTGCAAAGCAACAAATACTATTAAATTAAAAACGTCAATTTTTTGACAACTAACCATAGGCGGACTGAAAAATCTTCAATATTTAAATGTGAAATAATAATTTTGGTATTTATTTAATTTATCCGTCAAAATTAGTTTAAACCCAAACAAAATTAATATGGCTATGTAGCCAATGCCAATGCCTTTCAAACGAGATATCACTTGCCATAAGGTCCTATTTAAAATTATTGGCCAGAGTGGCACTGTGACGTCATCTATTACTATTACGTCACCTGTTACTATTCGTAGAGAAGTTTACAACACTTTATTTTCACCCTCCAAATTTTATTAATGTAAGTGTAGCCGTTCAAAAGATACGAGGGGGGGAGGGGACTTTTGAATAGCACTGTATACAAATGTCACAATATAATAGATAAAAAATATCACCGCGACCAGGATTCGAACCCTATGCCTACAATTCTTCATTTCACGCAGTCAGACCTCTAGACCACTTCGCTACAAAGACATATATAATAATTTATCAGGTTGTTGTATATAGAGCGTATGGTGGTGTCAAAACTAAGAAATTGACGTTTTAAATAATTTATAGCTGATTGCAAGAATTTTAATTATTATACTGAATTTAAATTGAAATTACTAGAATATATAATATAGAAAGCGAATCGAACACTGAAATGAATGTTACACCGCCAAAAACAAGAGAAGCAGAATAAATAGTATCCTTAAGGGCCGATTCTACAATGCCAGTATAAAAGTCAGTATAGTTATTCCTTCGATATTTTATACCTAGATTTATACCGAGAATAACTGGATGTCGGTTCTACAAAGGATTCCTATGACAGGTACAGTTATTCCGAGAATATCTCGCAGGTAGTTCCAATGAACCAACGTTTTGACGTTTGACACTTTGAAAAGCGGGAGTTTCTGATATATTAACTAACCATAATTCAAATTTCTTGGATTGTTTTGATAAATTAGAGAGTGGAAGAGAATTCACTGATTTCAGAATATTAGTTTATTTTTCTTATTTTGGTTATAAATAAAAAGGAAGTTAATCAATAAAATTGATGTGCTATTAATGGAAGAGGTGAAGAGGTTGAATTTTTGAAGTAGGTATTGACCTTTCATATCATTGAATTTATTTCAGAATGCAAAAAGCTGACACAGTTATTAATACCAGGGAAGATTAAGGCCTGCAGACGGCATGTCTGTTTCTGCAGCCAAAAGCACATAAGAAATTCAAGTTCATCATATTCTTCAAAATAATTCTGTCTGATAATAAATTTTTCAAATTAGAAACTTCATTCAACTTATGCTATACTTTACCCAACTTTAAATACTTTCGGATCAGTATAGTTTTATATCTTCAATTTCCTTATCTTCTGACCCGAGACATTACAGCTATTGTTGTTGGTATTTTCACGCGAAACCAACCAATAGAAATGCAGAATAAGTTTATTCCTCGGTTATACCCTCAAATTGGAATGGATAACTTATACTCTGGTTTATACTTGGAATAAAGATATACCTCTAATGTAGAACGCAATAGTGACTCGTTATCCTACGTATAGCAAATACCAGGTTTATACTCAAATTGTAGAACCGGCCCTAAATGTATTGCCAGAAAAGTCAAAAAAATTATATATGAAAGCCTATAATCCCTTCATAAATTAGAGAACATTTATAAACAGGTAATTAATAGTGGTCGACAAAATATAGTATTCTACTCGCATATAATTTTGCTAATATTCACTTAAGTGTTTATGTCACATGCGACATAAACGCACCTTCGTGAATAATAGCCATCATTATATGCTTGTTGAATAACGTACTATTATCCTCCGTTTTTTTCCATTGTATGATCTAAGGTACCTTACAAACATCAATTAACAGAAAACTATTACTTACCCAACAACAGTTTTTAATTCTTCTACCGTTGCCACTTTAGCTTGATAAGTTGTTTCTAAAGATTCAACCTCTTCTATTACCCTGTGGGGCTTACAATTTCCATTGAGAAGGGTGGCTGTTAATCCCAAAACACGCGGTGGTTCTGACAAAGATTGAAATTGTTTCATCAATTGTCTCATGGAATGGTCATTTACTCCTCTGTGACATTCATCAAATATTATTAAATTGACTTTATTTAAATCTAAAAAAAAATGATCTTCTTGATAATACTAATTTTACTGTGCAAACGGTTTCGACGATTTGGTACTATTTCTTCTCTACATTATTGGGTCAGTATGAGAAACAAAGTAACGGACTAAGATATTAATTGTTGTAAATATACAGGGAGGATCGGATTTAATTGACGTATACAGAGATCTCGTAAATAAATCGGAATAGATACAATATCGATTAAATGGAGAAAATGCATGGTATGTAGATGGGTAATTAGATGATTAAAAAAATAATAATAATTAAAATATCTCGACCTGTTCCTAAGATATTCGTAAGTAATATCATAAGAGCATCTAATTTTTCCGAAAAAAATCGGTGTAATATTTTAACAAGAAGCAGGAGTGCTAGTGGCAACAAAAATCCGAGTCGAAGACGAGGATTTTTGCACCTGATTGTTTTTTGATTTTTTTCACAGGAAAAATTAGATGCCCGAATGGTAATTGACAAGACTAACATGAGTAACAGATTATTCTGCATAAACATAGCTTACAAAACATACTACCTATAATACATGCATACATAATAAATATGTAGGTATTTGAAAACTGAAAAACAGGTAATTTATTTAATCACAAAATACTGCAAACTTAATTATTTATGGTACAATTAATATATAAATTGCAATTTTGGTACACAGTAGCAGTATTGTTTGAAATCTTTGTTAACTCATTGATAACGTTGGGTGTAGTTAAACCATTAATGTTGTTGATTTATTTATTTATTTGAATCCAAACAAGTTTTACAACTTTATTACATGGATTTCCTTAACTGTTTCCATATTGACGTATGGGTTTTAACGGTATTGTACGGTACACTTTTCTCAATCGCCAGATCAATATTAGTCATAGAATCATTGAAAAGAAAAATTGTTTAGCGGACCATAATTACTTGTTATCAAAGGTATTGTAATTTTTGGTGACAACAGCTGTTAAGTTTTGCCGCGGGTAAACTCGAAAAAACTGCTGACAGGTGCTGTCATACAGTTTTTTCATCTAGAATCCATTTGCAATTCAAAATTGCGCGTTTGTGATTGGTGGAAATTAAGACGAGACATTTTTTAAAATACGAGGTTTTCTATAAATTACCATACCAAAAATTTCATTACGACGATTTTTGTCTTTACAGGGTCACCATCAACCTCATTTTTTTAAATACGGACCTTCATTTTTTATTGCAATCTTTTTTAGGTTTTGTATAGAAACATGATGGTATAGCATACTTGACGATTCTACCACGTTTAGTCTTTGAAAAATCATCATCTTTTTTGAGTCCGCTCTTCTTTACTGAAGTCAAATTAATCATTTTAAATATTGGTCATTAAATAAGAATTTTCAGAGAAAATGATTAAACTTTCCAAATTCAACAATTTATTTTGAAACTTAATGACAAATGATGTATTTTACAGATGACACTCAAGGTAATAATAAGTTGAAAATAAATTTAAAAATCCAAACAAAAATCAGTCACAAAAGTTGTTCAAAATGACGTCCATTCTGTGCAGTACATAGTTCGATTCTCCTTGACATAGAAGATGTAGGTGCATCAACCATTTCGGGTGTAATTTTTCGAAATGCATCTACTATTCGTTGACGCAGTTACCATATATTATTTGGCATATTTTTGCTGTAAGCTTCGTTTTTTATGAAGCCCCATAGATAATTAAAAATAGTCTGTCCAGGATTTTTTAAGGCAACCCATTTTTAATATATTTTCTAATATACTAAATTTTTTATAAAACATGTTTCATTCTATTATCAGCTCGGTGAAGGTCGACCTTACTTCGGATCTACTAATCCATTTGTAGCATTGTAATATTACCGCACTGTTATTTTCTAATTGCTTAGCAACTGCCCACTATTCTGGAATGTTGAGCTTTGCGCATAGAAAACAGGTCAAAATAGTGTCACTTTTCCCACGATCGGAGAAAAAATATATTGTAAAATAACTTAAAAATGAATTTTTGTTTGTTGGTTCGTATTTTATGCACTACGATAAAACTTTGCCAACTTAAGAATTACCGTTTTCCGCATTGTTCGGTCGTATTGCTCTCAATCTTTTATTCAAAGTAAAATATTTATAAATCTAGTTCGGGAACTGGTATTGTATGATCTCCCTCCTAAAAATTCTTGTATTTTTTCTTCAAATAAAAAGTCACAATTGGAAACCTTATCTTCCCGACCATTACACATAAAAGTGAAATCAGTCGAATCTGGTGATATCAGACTAGAAAAGTTTCTCACCCCAAAGAGCATGAACAATTTTCAATCATATCAAAAGTGAGCAATTACTCACTAAAAATGGTACGTAGGAGTACAGACTCAACGGAGTATCTGTTTTTAATTCATACCAAGAGGAGAACTTACTCCAAATTATCGAGTATAAACTACATGCTCATTTTTATTTATACCACCCATTATCTCCGTCAACGTAATTTTAGTAAAAACTAAAAACAAGCTCGTTGTGAAAATATTTAGTGTATATTTTTGAACAGAGCTTCCACAAGTGAAAAAGCTAAGAGTTTAGTAAGTGGAGGTTTACAAATTTCTCGTAACATTTGAATAGAATAAAATATAATTATAAAAAAACTAGATTATGTAGATATAAAAAAAATTACTTACCTATGTAATTGTTATAGACTAAATTAACTAAAATCTGTGTTGTCATAATGAGGACTTGTTTCTCATTAAATATATCATACCATTTATCTTTTGGCCAGAAATCTAAATTCATCTCACCAGTATATTTTCCAACAGAAAAATCAGTATGTTTGTCTATATATCCAGCATGTTGGTCTACTAGGGCAACTGTATTTACTAAAATAATTGTTATTTTGCCTCCTTGACTATAGGGTCTGAAATTAAAATATGTATAAATTAATTTTTAAACAAAACATATTTTGAAAAAGGTCATGTCCAAGATTCAACAAATATTTTTGATCAAGATCCCATTAATTAGGTTCTCAATGTGTCAACCAAATGAAAAACCACTTTATGATTTGTTGATGTCAAACTGTTAACAATGAAAAACATGTAGGTCTCGTCTCTTGTTTTACACAGGGAGTTGGAGAATCATGTGAGAGCAGATAACTCATTTCAATAAATAGAGATACCTTACATTTTCAAGTATAGCTTAACACACGGTTTTCAAAAATATTTATGTTGTCAACTTAATCTTTCAAAATAAAAAGAAATGAAATTTAAAAAATATTTATTTACAAAAAAAGGACATTAAGAGGCAATAGACCCAAATTCCATGTGGTCAACGAAAAGCCACAAGCTGTAACTTGCAGTAATTATGCGGCATAAGAATGACGAGTCGGATAACTTTTTTGTTTGTGAAAAATCTTGGAAATAGGTTGAGTTTTCTTTGAGAAGTGGGGAAAAGCGTCAATTTGGCGGTTTGCATGCATGCATATAATTTGTGAATTTTAGGACATCCGCAGGCTTCAGTTTAGGTAATTGTCCCTCTACTATCCTGCAGTCTCTTAGGATTCTGTATTGCTATGGATTCCAAAAATATGTGGCTACTTTCTTCCATTTCACTTAATCTACATTCTTCTTGCTCCACTCGTTTGAGCTTTTTATGTTGCTCATTAAGGAGGCAGTGTACAAAATCTTAGTACACTCCGACTCTGGCTTAGGCATAGTTTTTGGCAATTGCTCTCCATCTTTTTAAGCACAAACGATGTTAGGATAATTGGATGAAGGATTTTCGGTTTGTTGGGTACCTTTTTCCAGCTTTTGGAATGAAGGTGACTATTGCGGTTCTCCATGCTTCTGGCATGTAACCCAGTTTAAAACTACATCGAAATGTGGTAGAATTTCGTCTTGTCTTTGTTGGAGCAATGATGGAAAATTTCCATAGACTCCTGGTGCCTTGAAAAATGTTCATAACCCATTCAAGTCTATCGTTACTGCAAATGTGCCTAGCCATTGTAGTGCTTTCTCTTGAAGGTCTGTTGTGACATTCGAGAGGATTTACTTCCCTGTTTAGGTTACTTCTGGGAAAATATGTTTCTAGCAAGAGGTATATTTTAAATCTGGTTTTCTCAAGGCCATATCTGTGTTGACCCTACTTTTGCAAAGACTTTATAAAAACTTGCTGTAGCGGGTGCACTGTTTATGTCTTCACAGAATTTCCTAAAGCTATTTCTTTTAGATTTTTTTATTTCCTTGAAGTAAGTGTTTCGCACCTCAGTGTATCACTGCCAGTTCCCGGTAATTTTTGCTCTATTAAAGAGGTCCCAGGGTCAAGATCTTAATTCTGACGGATGTTTGTTCATATGCATTGATTATTGTCCCGTTCAAGTCCTAAAGCACAGGTCAAGATGGTGTGTCATCCTCTCTCCTAGATTTGAGCTAGGATTTCTTTCAGATAGGTGTTACAGTTGTCCCAATCTGTTTTCCTTTGTGTCCTTCTGAGACTCACCTAGGGTTTGCCAAGTTGTAGTTTAAATGTAATAATACTATGATCAGAGATGGTTCCCACAGAACTCTCCAATCTTTTACTATCTGTTTTAGATCCTGTGATTTCTAAAACTTCTTGCCTTGCCCTTGTTACAAATGTTGGGGTATTCCCTATATTGTATGTATTAAGGATATATTCTAAAAGTTGCTCACCTCTATGATGCTTCTGCCCCAAACAATGTTGTGTGCATTGGCATCAACTACTAGAAGTAGAGGTAGTCTCTTCTCCCGTATTCCAATAGCCTTTGCACTTCTGGGGGTGGTACTAGCCCACCTCCCACAAAGTAACATGAGGCTATTATTTCTCCATGCTCTCGCATTCGAAGAGTGCTCGAACTTCTCGAGTCATGTATTCTGAAAGACAAAAATAATCCTAATCATAATACACGTTTTTGGTATATCACCACCTGTGTTATCCTTTTACCTGGTTATTATTGGCCCAGGGTTCTTGGATCAAACATCCCCCATTGGTCCTTAGTGAACGCTCTTGCGATCACCGCCGAAGCTCCTTTGGCATGGTGAGCATTAACCTGAGACTCCGACACCCGACGGGCTATGAGCGACCTCGTCGGAACAATAGTTCCCTCTCCACGCTGCAAATCGTGATACAGCGATTCCGCGGGAATCCGTTCAACTGTCCTTGGTTTCACATATCCCTCCCCGTTCCGTATGGCTCTTGAAGGAACAGCTACTCGCCCCCCCCCCCCCCCCCCCCCCCCACCAACGAACTATTTGATGTAGCAAACATTTTTTAGGATTTGATGGCCCATATTAGGATAACACAAATATTTTCAATGTTAAAATGACATTTAATAATTTAATTCTTTTTCGTATTGGTAAAACATTCGTTGCACACAGATTATTTAAATTTTTTTCATATGTTATGTCGAACAGACGCGTTCTATGCTTTAACTCTTTTGTAAAAAAATTAAAATTAAATTGCTGTTTTTCAGTAAAGCAGATGTCATCAAATCGACAAGTTCGCAACGTTGAACTACTAAAGCTGACCATGATTTTTATGGGACAATAGTATTTGCAGAGCTTGATTTCAACATTTCAGGCCAAAAATAAAATCAGTCATACCAAATGTTTCCTTCCCTCCATCAACCTACCTTCCCAATAAAAATTTAAAAAAAATGCTGTTCATAATATTTATAAAATCGCCAAATTGATACTTTTTCCCAGTTCTCAAGAGAAAATACCCCATTTCCGAGATTTTTCACAAACAAAAAAGTTGTCCAATTCATTCTTAAGCCGCATACAAAGCTAGCTTTGATTCTTAGAGTTCGTGTTTGATACATAATTTATTACTTTCCAGTTAGCTTTAGAACAATTAGTAGCATTATTGATGGTTAAATACCGCAGCCCTTTAAGTAGTAGGTTTATTTTTCTATATTGCTTGTACCAATTACTATTGTATAAAGAATTTAGAATTAGGTCACATCTTAACTTTAGAGTTAGTTGTAGCTTCATGATACAAAGTTCATTCTTCTTGTTGAACACTTCAAGTGGATAAAATCAATTGCATTGTTGCTTTACTAATAGAATAAATTAAACAGTAAATATAGTGACATTCCTTATGTAAAACATATTCACCCCAGTTAATATTTAACCACATAAATGTGTAATTATAATGTAGGGAGAATTGACATATTGAATTTGCAAATAAGAAAGAAAGAAACTTATTGATCTTTACAAATATACAATATTATGACAATTACTTATATAAATAGCAAACACAACATGTTTAGACACATCATTAAACATCAGAAGTTTAAAATTGATTTACATACCTACATCTAACATTATCATGAAGATCTGGACCTCATAAAATGCCTGTCCTACAAGTACCTGATCCACTATAAATTTTAATTTGTTATGTGTAAAGTTCTTCCATATCAATGGAAGAGTGCTAACTGTATATGTGTATATCTTACAGTTGTGTCTGTCAAAAATAGTTTTGTAATCAACCTTTGTGTGAAAATTATGTATTCTTAATTGCCCTTTGAAATATTTTTAGTCTAGTCTTATTTTAGTTCTCACATAGAAATGATCAAGCTTATTACTCCTGACGATTTTGAAATATAGATATATTCAAGTTTAAAGATAAACTATGTGTATATTATTTACCCCATTTCCTAATAGGTTATGGGCCACGTCTATTAAGAGCGCGCTCCTAAATTAGACAGCTCAAAACAGTTGGCACCCCTGACTTGCAACAAAATTTAGGTCATTTTGTAAACAACAAATCTAAAGAACGCAGTAAAATTAAGTGTTGAAATTTTAACACAATATAACTTGGACCTTTGTCTTGGGGATCAGGTATTTTGGTTAAGTTTTATATTGTTTTAAAAAAGACATTAGCCATTATGTGATGGTATGTTTTTGACAGTTTTGACAATTTGCGGTCACCAATTTGAACGCCAAGATCTGATCCCCAAAAGAAAGCCTATAGAATTCGATTCTGAAAATATGAAATCTCAAACCATTGTATTTTTTGAGATTTGTTGCATACAAAATTTTGGAAACGAACATTAGTTCAGACGTTCCACCGTCTTGATGGATGGCGCTGTATGAAACTTCAATGACAGATGATGACGGTTTTGTGTCCATAAAAATATTTCAAATTATTTATTATTGTTTATAGCATAGCTTGTCAGTATTTGTAAGTGGTTATAATAAAATAATCTTCATGCTGAAAAAGTAAATTTGTGCTTCGTAAATGCTCTTTATATTTACTCCACATGTGCTCCATCACAAGTAACGTGTTTAGTGCCTATAGGTGTGAAATAAACCACAAATATTTTTAGCTACTGCTAGTGATCCCACAAAAAAGTGCCCTATATTTATTGATCCCCATATCGGGGACTTTTGGTTCCTCCGGGGACCTGTACACAACCATAGACTTCATCAGCATACATACATTGGCCACCCGAGTTAGTGAGAAAAACTACATTGGTGATAGTAATAAATGCATTCTGCTAATTGACCAAAATAGACATTTCGTATTCTATTCTATACTGTTGTAATCTTTTATTTTCGAAACACAGGAATAAAAATGTTATATATTTTTGATCTTCAATTTTTCCAGGTGATGTATCGAAATGTTATTATAAATACTTTTTGCAGTTTTCTTCCAGTTTGTAATGAACGGACATGCCTGTTTTTCCATTGACTCTTCTTAATCCTAATTATTCAAGTAAATTATACCAAAAATGTCTTCTTTTATTGAAAACAAAAACAAATTATTTAGGCAATATTTTTGTTTAATTGTAGTATTACAAATTTGAAGTACAGAAAGAAAAGCTAATTAATTAGGTAAACTATAATGTTTATTATAGCAATAAACAGACATGTCTGCTTTTTCAATGATCCTTATTAATTATTCAAAAATGATCACAGCAAAAATAGGTGTATGTATGTTTTTGTTGAAAAGAAACAAACCAAAAATATTCTATAAAAATAAATAAAATTATTATTACATTATGTTTAATGTATTTGTCTTCATATTTATTAGTACATAGCAACTGAAGTTCATCTTCCATTTTTCTCTACCATTTCTCCTCAGAACAAAAAGAAAATTAAAAGTTTATAAAATTATCCATTTTTTACGATTCTACACTCACAAAGGGGTGGTGACACCCATCGACATACTGAAGTCTTGATCCATATAGTTATAAAGACTGAAAAAAAAAACAATTTAATTCTAAATACTCTAAATAAATATTTTTACTAACAAAATTATTTCAAACTCATTTCAGCAAAAGTTTTAAACAATCCATTTTATCAGAACTGTAAATGAAATAAAAAATTAGATGTTTCTTCTAAATAGGTGTTGTCATTTTTTTACTTACTGAATGGTTATAGCGAACACTGCTAGGTATATGGAATATTATTTGGACCTGTGCGGGCAGTTACATCAGGCTTCATTTTAATTACATAATCAGAACTGTAAATGAAATATAAAGATTAGATGTTTCTTCTAAATAGGTGTTGACATTTTTTTACTTACTGAATAGTTATAGCGAACACTGCTATATGGAATATTATTTGGACCTGTGCGGGCAGTTATATCAGGCTTCGTTTTAATTACATAATCAGAACTGTAAATGAAATATAAAGATTAGATGCTTCTTCTAAGTAGGTGTTGACATTTTTTTACTTACTGAATAGTTATAGCGAACACTGCTATATGGAATATTATTTGGACCTGTGCGGGCAGTTATATCAGGCTTCGTTTTAATTACATAATCAGAACTGTAAATGAAATATAAAGATTAGATGCTTCTTCTAAGTAGGTGTTGACATTTTTTTACTTACTGAATAGTTATAGCGAACACTGCTATATGGAATATTATTTGGACCTGTGCTGGCCAGTTACATCAGGCTTCATTTTAAAATGTCTTGTTAGTGTTTTTACTTACGCATTAGTATCGGCATCCATATCTTTGCCCTAATTATCTGGATTCTGTCTTGCCAGACTTCTTTTTCTCATATTCTGATATTGCTTGCTTGATATAAGGGAGGTCAATGTATTTCTGTCCTTTTCCTATTTGATTTCTGATTATTTCAGGAGCTATACATTCTGTGTAGAATTGCTTCAGTTTCAGACGCATTTTTTCGGCCCATATTTTTCTATCTATCTCAATTTCCTGTATATATAGATCTATATTATCGCAGATATACACAACAAAGTAACATCTGCTACTATTAGCACAACACAACCCCGTTGTGTTGTGACTATTAGTTATTTTGGTGTATTCTTTGGTTATATTCTGGTTATATGCAATCGCCCGCCGATTGCCCCTGGATCTAAAAACACACGCTACCCCTACCCAGTCGAATTTGTTCGTTTTTTGCACAATAAAACGTAAATGTTTAGAATTTACATAGTTGCCACAACCATAAAAATAATGTTGAATTTACTTACCTAGATATTGTAACGAGAAAATAATAATGAAAAACCTACAATTGTCTGAAATGAAACAATAACAAAATATAAGCACATACTTTGGAAACCCAAAAATTAATCACAATTTGCCTTATGACTAATACACTCCAGGTACGAAGTCGAATATCGAATTTTGAAAACATAAGAAACCTAACATACAGGTCAAATGGTCACTATATAGATATTGCAAGTCCCTAAAAATATACCTAATATCTTTTATGACGTGCATAGATTTTCTTGTTAAAAAAAAATTTCTCCTTGTTTGAGGATTTTCGTATAACATGGCAACATCGGTTGTGAATGCAGCATTCTGTATTTTACGATTTTACTTGGCTCTTTTGGATTCTAAAGCTTCGAAGCCAAATATAAAAATTATCCCTAGAAATCCTTACAATTTAATAATCCTTTCCATTATGACGATAAAAAGAGATGAGGATGGTTATATAATTTTTAGCTTGCCATAGGTAATAATAATTGTTGAATAAAATTAATGAATGAGGTAGGTAACATTACATTTTAAAATATTTCGAAGCATAAATGTTTTGTAGGTAACTTTGTCTTGTCAATATAGTCGAAATTACCTTGCAAATTAATTGATTATATAAGCATTTAAAACAATGAAAGAAAATAAGAACCCAAATAATTATTATTAAAGGATGACTTAGTGTTAGTTGTTGATTTGAAAAATATTGTAAAACAAAGGAAGACTAAAAAATTAATTTCGTCTACCTACTCTAGAAATGGCAATAGCGCTTCTTCGTCATAGACTTGGTAGAGTTGAAATATAGGAGCTTTATTTATTTTTCCTTCAATCTGTTTTCTTATCTTATCAGTAGGTACTAGTTATGTGGCTTCAATTATTTTTGGAATGAGGGTAGGTCTGTAGAATGGGTAAAAAAACTGAAGTTTCTAAAATGTTTTAGCGAAAAGCTCGGTCAAATTCAGTTCCTTTTTGTATAAACATATTTTAAAATAAATAATCTTTTAAAAACGAAAAGATGTTTAGAATTAAAAATAACTTTCAAATAGGTATTCAATATTGTTTATTTAGATCAAAAAAATATTTTTTTCGACATTTTCTGTGAAATAAAAAAATTTTTGATGTAAAACAGTGTGTTAAATATTTGGACGTTATTTTTAATTCTAAACATCTTTTCTTTATAATTTTTGAAATTGTCCAAAATAAATGTACCTACCTACCTATCTACCTACTTGAGACTCTTGAGCAAAAATCACATCTTATTTAAATTTTGATATCTAATGTATATATTATACCTAGTTTATTTCGTATTCAATAAATTATTTTAAAAAAATGAAAAATGGTCCGTAATAATTAATAATGGGTTGTAAGTTGTGTTGTATATATTATATCTATAGGTAACTTATCACGTGAAAATATTCACAAGATTAGCTTTTTGCAGTGTTTTTTAATTCAGATAATTCCAATGGATTTTTGTTAGGTCGGCTTGGTTTGCTTTGTATTTTATCATTAGGTACTTACCTACTTCTCAATAAATGGAAATTATAAATCTCGATATATAAAACTTGAAAATATAGAGAAACGACGATAATGATTGGAATATTATTTTAATTTCAAAATTAACCTATAAACGTACAGAAAAAAATTAAAGAAGAAAAGAGAATACCGATAGGTAAAATAAACATACTAGCTGTTAAGGAAAAATAGCAAATAAATGAAATCATAATTTACCTATTGCGATTGAAAATAAAAATATTTGCTGGCAGAAATTGTGTTTGTTTGAAACCAAAACATCGAAACAGCTGATCCAGAGAGAAGTTTGTTTGAATCGTCAAGAGCATAGATAATTACTTTATACCTATACGGTCAAGAGTGGAAAGACAATAAGAGAGAGAAAATAAGTTGCATAAATAAAAGCCGATTCGGTACTACTAGCGACATCTATCGTAAATATTTTGAACCAAAAAATTACTAGATAAGTAACAAGTTTTGTGTAAGTTTTAAGGTTTATACACCTGCGCGGAGGGCCCTCTTAAGCTGCGGCATCCTTTTCATAGGGCACGATCCGGACTGGGTCCATAATTTGTTGCGCAAAAATTAATTTTGTTGCTAATGCCGTTACCGAGAAAACGCGTGGCCCCGTAGCGTAATATTAAGCTGCGGCAGCCATGCAGCATATTTCTGTAACGAAAATAGCTACGAGTACAGGCTTGACGGCATATTTTGTTGCTTTAAGATTGTGTGATTCAAAAATTCTCAAAACAGTCCCTACCCGCCAAACTCACCCCCTGCTTTGGCGACATTGAGTTGCGGCAGCCATTTTACATATTTCTGTAACGAAAATAGCTATTCTACGAGTACAGGCCTGACGGCATATTTTGTTGCTTTAAGATGGTATGATTCAAAAATTCCCAAAACAGCCCCTACCCGCAAAACACACTTTTCCGCCTTTAGTAAATTTTTTATGAAAAGCATCCATTTTAAATTGACGGTTTTCCTCAAATTCATTTTATATGTTACCGGCAATCTGTATAATCCGGTATTCTATACAAAATACCTAGGCAATGTATAGAATACCTAAAACGTTTAGGTAATGTATGAAATATGATTTATTTTATACATTTCCTAGGTATTCTATACAATACCGAATGCGCAGCGGGTAATGTGTGTAATAGACAAGAGCGGTGACGGTGTAGGGGGAGACGTAGGAGCATGGAGCAGGCATTATCTAAGTAAACACCGTGCGACGCGGTTAAAACAGATCATTGATTAATCTATCGAGAAGGGCAAGGAAAATCATTGAAGAAGCCATTTTAACAACACTGTATAGCTTCTTCAATGATTTTCCTTGCCCTTCTCGATACCATCTTAAAGCAACAAATTAGCAACAAAATATGCCGTCTGGCCTGTATTCGTAGCTATTTTCGTTACCGAAATATGTAAAATGGCTGCCGCAGCTCAATGTCGCAAAAGCAGGGGGTGAGTTTTGCGGGTAGGGGCTGTTTTGGGAATTTTTGAATTATACCATATTGAAGCAACAAATTAGCAACAAAATATGCCGTCAAGCCTGTACTCGTAGCTATTTTCGTTACAGAAATATGCTGTATGGCTGCCGCAGCTTAATATTACGCTACGGGGCCACGCGTTTTCTCGGTAACGGCATTAGCAACAAAATTAATTTTTGCGCAACAAATTAGCAACAAAATAGCAACAAATTATGGGCCCAGTCCGGATCGTGCCCTATGAAAAGGATGCCGCAGCTTAATAGACGTTTATGGGCCCAGTTAACGTAGTGATATAAATATTAAATTAATGAACTGTAAATATTAAAATACGTAACATAATGGATAAACGTAACACATTAAGCAGTTTTATGGTGATTATTTCCTTCCTATTAATTTTGACCAATCGCTATCAAGAATTGGTATGTCAAATATAAATTTTAAGTGGAAAAATTACTGTCAACTTAGCTGTCAGCAGTTTTTCCGGAAAAAAAAAATCGAAAAAATTTCATGGAAGTTTGACAAGTTGCCTAACAATACTCCTGTAACCTACAATAATTGTAATTTTTATATTAATTGTAATTTAAAATGAGTTTGAAGTAATTACCTTTCCTAGCTTGAAAGTTCTTATTAATTATTGTTCTTATTATTTTAATAAAAAAAAATGTTGTATTAAAATAAAATGTTTAATCAACTCAGGAAATAATCTTACCAAATATCCCTCGTGCATCTAATTTTTTCTGTGGAAAAATTGGAACACTAGGGATATTACCCCCGAAAAATATAGTGTGTGGAAATTAAAGATTTGTGCATTGTGAAATGAAGTTTTGCAAAATCCTTTAAAGATAAATACTGCAAAAAGTAACACACTAATGGCCACCAAGAAGAAAACTTCAAGCTGGAAGTAATAGGGGCATTAAAGGGAACCTGGACTACCAGGAGTTGTTTTAAGTGCTGAAGCAGCAGGCTAGATTTTCTGTTATGGTTCATGAAAATGGAAAATACAGATAAGTAGAACTTGTAAAATATTATATTGAGAGGAAAACAGTTTAATAATTTATCTTTTATTGAATTTACAATCGATAAAGTAAAAGTTCTCTCATGCACTACTTAATAGTGTAAATAATAATTATAAACTTTGGCATAAAAAAATAAGGGCATACTATACCTTGTTTTTAAACTAGGAGGAGCATTTTAGGAAACCTCAAACACACCACTAAAAGTAACTAGATTGGGATTGTTCCGAAAGGGTCGTGTTCAGACTTTAATGAACTAATTGACAATTACATGAAATATGTTTTGTACTGCTGGTAGTTGTCGTAGCCAATGAGGGATCAAGGCATGTCTAAATATCGAATAATCACAGGCCATGGCGAAAGTAGTGAGCAAATGACACATTATTGGGAAAAAATGTATGGTTATAATAGGTAGTTTATGTAAAATTTGTTAATAATTTGAGGATAAATAAGTACGTAGAAAATGCAATTGTATGTTTCAATTATTCTTTATTTACGTTGGAAGCTTAGGTATAGCACAAACTAAAAGTAAACAGAGGTTTTGATATTGAACAATGCGATAATATTGTACTCTAATGTATGTAAAACTTGATGTAAAAATATTTAGAAAAATAAGATTTTACTTGAAAACTTATATTATTAACAAGAAAGAACAAGCATGGATTTTGTTTATCAAACTGAATTAATAATAAAAATAGCACTTAACTTGGTTGGAATATAATACTTTGTTAAAAATAAAACAATCAACAACAAACGCAAAAAAGGGGTACAGTTAGATTCAACTAATGAATATTTTCATATAAATAAAAACAAAACTGACAAATGTCGTTGTCAGTTGCATCAAAAGAGCTGTGTGAAACGGGCTGCAATCTGACCAATCACTAGGCAGCAGAAATGCCAACTTAAATTCAAATCGCTCCTCTTAGTTTAAAAACAAGGTATAGTAAGTCAAAGTTTTAGAAATGAAGAATAAACAAATGGTTAATGATTTAAATTTTACATATAGAATTATACCTACTGATGAATAATGTGAAGCTTGTATAAATGGAAAACAAGCATAATTACTTTTGAAGAAATTGAAAGATAGATAGATAGATAGATATTTATTGCGTACCAGGAACAATTTACATTGTATAGTACATGTCAACACAAAGACATAAGTTGTATTGATAAACCATTGTTTATTATTCATTCTGATGTTTGTGGCCCAATCACTCCTTCAACTATGAATGGCAAAATAGTATATTACATAACGTGTGCGGAAAGTGACATTTTTCACAAGAGTGGGAAATATTGTAGCACAAGGCATAGCCGAGTGCGACAATCACAATCACTTTCGCACAAGTAATGTACAGTATTTTTCCTACGATCACGTGATAATTTCACCAAATAATGTGTAATCAACATCTGACATACACAAAATGTTACAATTAGAGTCAACATAATTGATTTCAAGAAATAACAATAACTATCATTAGTAACAAAAATTTAATTAGTTATAGGTAGGTTATTACAATTAATTCTTAATTATTGTATATATGTCATTGTCAGTATCCACGATATTGTTATGCATGTCTGGGATACGTTGTTATTGTAGATAGTTCCAGGTAGGTAGGTATATAAACTGACCTCACAATTAATGCGCTTCACATCACTAATCAGAATAATTTTTTGACATTTCTCACAATTTGTCAAAGCCTGCTTTTTATATATTAGATAATAAATACCTATAAGATGATTACATTTTCCGTTCATTATTAATGTTGGTTTGGATTAGTTGGTACAGCATCGGACTTATGACGAAGAGTACGTGGGTTCGATCCCCTACCGCGTCCTAAATTTTTTTTCAATCAAGAACATGAAAAAAATTTCACTTTTCAAATAGATCGCTTCAAATTTAGATATTACATAGTTAAATCTAATTAAAAATTATATATTTGACAGCTTGACAGTGGTCAATCTTAATAAAAATTATACATTTGACTGATTATCCGCATGCCTTCGGAAAGTTACTTTCCGCTCATGTATGGAAAGTAATTCGCACGCTAGTTTGATATAAGCCACTTTCCGAGGTACTGTATAGTGCGATATACGTTACTTTCCTATGTGGTCGTAGGAAAAGTATTTATTCATATTTATTGATAGATTTACTCGTTATTGTGTTACATATTCAATTATTTACAAATCCGATGCATTTTGCATGTTTAAAGATTTTGTTGCAAAAAGTGAGGCCCATTTTAATTCAAATGTGGTAAATTTACATTGTGCTAGTGGTGGGAATTTTTGTCAAATAAAGTGAAAAATTATTGTATATAAAAAGACATAACATACCATTCAACAGTGGGTACACACACACCTGAATTAAATGGAACGCTGAACCAAAAAGCGCGTGTAATGAAACGCGATATTGATTTATAAAAAAAAGAAAGATTCTGAGAGTAAACTATTTGGCTGAAACAATTATTAATGTAACTAGCTCAAGCCTTAAATTTTAAGAAAACGTCATATGAATTATGGCACAATTAAGTCTTGTTTAATGTATTTACGAATTTTTGGCTAATACTGTATATGTTCACAATAAAACGAGAAAAACTTAATTTGACGCTAAATCTTAGAAGGGCATTCTTCTAAGGAGAATGGGATGATGAAAAAAAAATATGTTGTTGTAAGAGATGTGATAATATTTGATGAAACAAATCATATAAAATCTCGACCTACAGAAACGGGTGTTTCTGACTTGTCAAAACCTGTGGTACCTGAAACTGATAGTTTAAAATCAGTAGAATGTCATGACTATGAAATATTTGAAACGGTTAAATATGTAGCTGTGAATAAATCTAAGAGTGAAAAACCAGATGAAATTGAATCTGGAGCTATAAGCTTTCAAAATTAAATTATGAAAATGAAGTAATATATGATTATAATGATAGCTGAGTTATTGTCTAATAAAGTTCTCAATTGTTTTGATAAAATTAATAAATCTGACAGTGAAAAACCAGATGAAATTAAATCTGGAGCTGCGAATAAAAATCTGACAGTGAAAAACCAGATGAAATTGAATCTGGAGCTGTGAATAAATAGAACAGTGAAAAACCAGATGAAATTAAATCTGACAGTGAAAAACCAGATGAAATTAAATCTGGAGCTGTGAATAAATCGAACAGTGAAAACCCAGATAAAGTTAAGTTTGGAGCTGTGAAATAAGATGAAATTGAATTTGACACACAAACAGATATTTCTAACGTTATTTCAGTTTAAAAATAAGTAAAATGAATGTTCATCTCAAAGCAAACAGTGTCTAATATCAAATTTATGAAAAGGTACAAGAATAAAAATTTCCCTATAATCTCACGGCGATATACCTGATTATCTTTTGTGTGCTCAATCGGTCATTTGTATTGTTAATCTCAGTATTTTTTTTAGAAATTAAAAAAATTGATATGATAAAATTAAATGGGAAAATTACAAATGAATAGGACTTGGACACTATTGCCAAGGCCTAAAGATAAAAATATTGTTGACTGTAAATGGGTATTGAAGAATGATCAATTTGGAAACCCATGTAAATTTAAAGCTCGGTTTATTTTACGAGGGTACAGTCAAAAATATTTGACAGATTATAATGAAACGTTTAAAGTTTTCGATTTATAATAGCTTTTTTCTACACCCACATGTATATTATCCATTTTCTGCACAATTTACAGAATGTAAATGTAGGCCTTTCCGGTTAACTGAACGGATATGATTTCATATACATCCTAGAACGTATATGAAATCCACCAATCAGCATTTGCGTTTAGTACCCGCCAACTAATCTTTTTTCAATTTCATAGAAACATCAAAATATTTCTATAGTTTTTAAGAAAAATATTAGTAAAAATGAGTGATTCCAGTGATGAATCAATAAATACTTTTCCACCAGATATTCGCTTAGCCACAAAGGAGACATATAACGTATAGAAACAGAATAAATTGAATATTTAAGGGTACTCCTGACAAACGTCAGTTTTTATGTAATACATTAATTTGACGTTATAGATAGATTATTAGTATATTCATCGGTAGTCCAGTGGTAAGTATACCAGCCTCTCACGCGGTAGATCAGAGTTCGATTCCCCGTTGGGAATTTTTTTTTAAATTTCAATTTTATTTCCAAATAATAATAAAATAATAATAGTAAAATTATTAAAAATTTTTAATTTGAAGTTATATTATAGTTTAATGAAATGTTTATTTTCTAGATTTTTTCTTAAGTGGGTCGTAGAAAAAATATACTGTTCGACTCGTGTGGATTGTCCATATCGCTCTCGGACGATTGAGCACTCCGCCTACGGCGTCGTGCTCAAACTTCGTCCTCGTGCGATATGGCCATCATATCCACACTAGTTGCACAAACTACTATTCCTAATCAACATCATTTAATGTTACATCATAAAGATCTAATAATACTTGTTTTGTATGGCATCTTAAAAGGGTCTAGATGTACTTTTAAGCAAAGGAAATGAACTTTGCAAATTAGATAAAGCTTTGTATGGTTTAAAACAAGCTGCTCGATGTTGGTTTGGATGGAGTATTTGAAAAAGCTTATATAGAAAAGGGATTTAAAAATTCCTTAGCTGATACATACAGATAAAGGAAGCATACATGATAATATGTATGTAATATTATGTTGTTGACGTTGTGATTGCCACAAAAAAAAATTCAAACAATGATCAATTTTAAATCATATTTAATGAGTAAGTTTCACATGACTGATTTAAAATAATATATGAAATATTTTCTTGTAATAAAAGTTGAAAGAAACAAAGATACAATTTCATAAGTTCAAAGTGTTTATATTGAAAACGTGTCACAAAAATTTAATATTTGATTGTAATTTTGTAAGCACACCTCAGCCAAGTAAAATAAATTATTTTGTTTTAAAATCAGATGAGAAATAGAAATTGAAGAAATTTAAATGGATGTTTGATGTATGTAATGATTTGCACTGATTTATGTACAGCCTAAACATTTTAAATCGTTATGCAAACATAGAATAAAGAACTTTGCAAAAGTTAAAACGATATCTTAAAGGTTTTATTAACATTAAATTAGACTATTATAAAAGATTTTTTGGCTTTGTTGATTCTGATTAAGGAGGTGATAATGAGTACAATTCAAAAAGTACAACAGGTTGTTGTTTTTTTTTCAAATTGTTTGAAAATAATTATACAAATATACAATTCTCAGTAGCTGCTTTTTCGACAGAAGCTGAATGTAACGCTCTTTTCGAATCTGTAAAAGTAGATTTTGGTTGCAATGATTTTGAACCAGTAAAAATATTCATATTACAGATCCAAAAATAATTGACGAAAATAATATTGATTGTATTAGGTGGTAATCACAAATGTTCAAAACATTTTTCAGAGAACAAATTGAGAAAAATGTAATTGAATTATTTTATGTTTTAACAGGTGAACAGATTGCAGACATTTTTGACAAAACCGTTACCTGCAGACAAGTTCTTGGAACTTCGAGAATAATTGAACCTCAAATAAAAGGCTGTAACGGAAAGAATAATGATTTTTTTTAGTTGTTTTAATTTTTTAAGTTAACGAAATGGTCTGATTAGGTTTTACTGGGTTTCCCTAATCCTTGCAGCATATGTTGGGCCATATGTAAGCTCCCAGAAGTCACGAGTAAAAGCAAGATCATGAATATAATTTTAATGTAAATTGAAAGAAAAGGAAAGTAATTATAGTTTTACAAAATATGTTTATCTTGGTTTATGATATTAATAGATTAATTTTTGAGGTGGTGTGTTGGATTGTGTACAAAAATAATCTATCAATTTGCGGGTTCTCTGCCATAAATAACTAAACCCCGTTTACTTTAGAAATGTAATTCAATGTCTGTCGGGGCATATAGCCCGAGAAGTAGTTGTTGCTTCTTAGTGAACAGTCTGTTGTTTGAAAATTATTTTTCAAATTTGTAAAGCGATATAATGGTATTGAACTATTATTTTTTGACGTCTATAGATCAGGCTTTACTAAAATATGACAATTATTTACAGGTAACTGTAATTAAGTAAATTTGGGAGAAGGTTCTCCCTAAACATATCTAGAGATTTGTGTTAATGTTGAATGTGGATTAATCATCAATATCAGGAGATATGGAGATAGGTACATACTGTTGAAGCAATTTCAAACAGTGTTTTAGCTAGAATGTTACTGAAACATTGGAAATAATAATGTAGTGATAGTTGAGACTATTAATTTGTTATTACAATTATTATTAATTGCCTATTATATAAAATTTTTCAATATTTGATCAACTATTTATGTGATCCACTTAGTAATTCTAAAAAATAATGATGTAATAAACCCATAAGTTTTGATATCCATTTAAATACTTAACATGTACTAGTTAGTAGGTGTCACAGGAGATAATACCTAGTCAGCAGTAATTATCAAGTATCAATTAAAAAAAGTATTGTGAAATAGTTGATTTAAGATGTCTTTTTGTCAAAGGAATGCTTACTTAGTTGGAAGTTGAGGTCCTAAGATATTTATAAGTAAAACCTACCCTTATACATTATAACTGTATTTGTAATAAGTATAATGGTTGCTACTTTTGAAGTCGAAGTATTTGCAATGACATTACCTGGCCCATTTTTATATGCAAGAAATGTCCAATTTGTAATTTTTAAAATGGTTAGGTTATAATTTAAATAAGTTAGAAAAGCATCACTTACTTTAGGAGGGCTTCGCTCATACTTTTCAAAACCAGAAGCCCTATATACGTTTTTCCACTTCCTGTCGGCAAAAAAATTATTGTATTTTGCTTCAAGCAAATTTTCATTATCTCCACTTGATAGTTTCTTGGAGTAAAACTTTCTGGATCACTCATCTTGCACAGCGGCTGATGCAACACAAGAAAAGAAATAAAACCCTTAGAAGAAACTGATATTACGACTTTTATGTGAATCCCAAATAGATCACCTTTTAATCATGTCTAACGTGACGATTGCAATGAACAAAATGGAAGCACTAGGGATTAGGGATGGGAAGAATCACGTTCTGTGACCCTATCGTTCGAATGAACTGAACCAAGCCACCGCAGTTGTAGTACATTTATGTTTTAATTCGACAAAAAATACAAACTATTTCAATTTTTGGATTGTTATTTACAAATTCATCCACTCTAATGAAGGTTCATAAGCAGACGTGAAGTTTAATAAATAAATGAATATGAAAATCTGCATAATAATTTATGCCGTTCATTTCATTCACATCATGAAACGATGGAACAAATAAACAAGGTCATATGAACGAATCTTCAAGAACGGGTCATTTTAATGATTGATCTAGAAGACCCGGGTAACCAAAATGAGCCGGGTCTTACCATCACTAGTGCACCCATGTAACCACCACAGTAGGGATGGCGATCTGAAATCGATTAATCGAAGAATCGATTCATCGGACCAAATAAATCGATTTTTTAAATCGATATATTGTAATGAATCGATTCAGTTAATCGATATTTCACCATGGAAAATCAACATTCGATTTTTTCTGGTTTGGTTTTGGGAACTATAAGCTATATTATCTATTTTCTTAACTTTTTAAAGTAGCAAGTACATTTAGAAAATAGATGTCCTCTTTTATATCTGATCTGATACTTTGATATGGTAATAAAAATGATTGTTATTATCGAATTCCCTGAACTAAAAAATCCCTGATTTTACTGATAAGAGATTGTTTATTATGGTATTTTTCTTGTTTTTCATAAAATGGATTTATATTTACATAGTAAATACAAACTTGAAAAAAATCGATTTTTTGGAAATCGATCTTTTAGACCTCGATTTTTTTATGAATCGATTCATCAGGTTACGATTCGAATCGATTTAAAAATCGATCTTTTTTGGAAAGAATCGCCATCCCTACACCACAGCACACTTTGCATGAAAGGACCATAGGTAACAGAGATAAGATACACCCCGGGCACTCGGGTGGGCGAAATTAATTCAAAATTGGTACGATTTTTACTGACATCTTTATTTGGAGGCGGAACTAAACGTTAAAGATTTCAAATAGAGCTGATAGATGGAGCCTAAGGTGAAATTAAGTTTCGGAGTCAAAAATTAAATTAGGTTCAGCAATCATGCATGGAGCTAGCAGCCATATTGTTTATTATTATTCTTCGTAAATAAAGGGCGTGCCAGTTCGTTCTTTCGTCGTTGTTTGTGCTTTTATTTTCTCATTTATATTCCTAAAGTATTTAAAGATGAGTTCCTATGATGAGAAGTTGCTTTGTTCCTGGATGCATTGAGAAGGTTAGTACTAATCAGACAAATGACCGTCACGTGACCGTCATATGACCGTCATTTTCCTAATCTTTGACAATTCATTAATTTTTGAAATATACCTAAATGCAGAAAGACGTGAAATGCAGATATGTGAATCATTATCTTGAAATTAAAAAAAGGATATAGGATATAAGAAATAAACAATTTATTATTAACATAAATAAAAAAGAACACCAATATCACACTAAAAATTTTAAAGGTACTATGGACTATGGTACTAAAGTACTAAATGTATAAATTATACAACAATAACTGTTGTATAAGATATACTTAGGTAACTTAAGTAATAAGAATATCTATAAATAATATAATTAATATGAATTTATTATTAACATACAGATAAGGTTATGTGCAAAATGACCCGGCGGTCATTTTCGAATGTGACATGACCGTGACCCACGTCATGACCACCAAAATGACGCGGTCATATGACCGACTCACATCACTGGTACTAATTATTAACAATACATGTTAATTTCTACCAATATTATCAGTTGAAGAAATTTTTTTTTATAAAATTAATTCAAATACTAGTTAAGATAGTTAGACTTAATATTTGGAATTGCTAGATGTATTAATTGTGGTTTATACAAAGTCAACGATTTCCTTGAAATAAAAATGAGAAGTATTATAACTAAGAATTAACCTAAGTATTTTTTTATAGGCATAGAATACCTACCTGCTAACCAAGAGGTTAATGCCGTTTGGAATGAGAGAATTAATAATTCTAAGTTGGCTTTTGAGTCTTACAAATCTTATAAAAGTTGTAATATTCATTTTGAAGATTGTGGCAGATTGAAGAAATCTCTCACTACATTTGCATGGTAAGAACTTATCTCATCTATATGTGTACTGAAATAGTAGTTATTAGTACTACAATAGACAGTTGATTGTAACTATATACAAATTATGATTATAGTGTATAAATATATGTTGAATTAGGATTAATGTTTTTTAGGATACAAGAGAAGTGTGAAGGCGATCATTTTTGGGTACCAGAGCAACAACAATCATTTTCAACTCCCGTGAAGCTAAAAGGTATCTATAAATATTTTGCAATATTTTTTTATATCCAGTATTAAATCATTTGTAACTGTATAATGCCTAGTCTTTCGAGAGCAACAACTTATGTTTTATTGATATTAATTTAAAAAAACCCTTTTTTAGAATCGATTTCTATTCTAAGTGCTTTCACCACAAAAAGTAGTAATAGTCTATTAGGAAAAGTACAACGACCAGTCAAGACATATACAAGGAAGCGTTTACTACATGAGTTTGATGAAGTACCTGGTAAGTATTTTTAAAACACCTTCAGGCAGTATAGCTTATGGTGACCTACTTGTGGTTATGTTGAAAACTCAATTGTAAAAAATTCTTATGTAATTTTCTGCTTGCAGTTCATCCACATCAAGTTTTTCACAATTACCGTCCACATCAAGTTTCATACAAGCACCATCCATTTCTTGGCATCTGGGCATATATAAAGGAGTTTTAACTGCAACTGGTAAGATTGTTTAAGTAAAATAACTCATTATTGCATATGCTATTCATACCTTGAATTTTAATAATTGTAAGTACAAGTGATGTCAAAAACTATATTTTTGAAGGAAATCAACCTAAATTACAGAAAAAATTGTTCACAGCAATACCTTGCTTTTGTGTATATAACTTATAAGTTCACTGCATACAACTTGAATGAGGATAACAATAGTTGACTTTTTTTTAGCTCATGGATATAGGGGCAATAGGAAACGTTTCGATTCTCCAGATGTAAGAATTTTATAAAGAAAACTAAGCCAGTGGAAGGCAGCTGCCAAGAAAGCCCAGAAATCGCGTCCAAAGCGGATATTTATCCAAGTCTATTAAATAAAGTGTGTTATGTAATTGTTTCCCATTTTTCATTTATTATATCAAGTGAAATTACCTGCTTTTTAAATTGTTTTTTTCTTAGATTTCTAAAAAGTTCGTAATTGTATTTATGTAAACACCAAGTGGAAATATAAAAACTAGATAAATGCTCATTTCGCATTTGAATTTTTTTACCTACTTTTAACTAAATAAATGTAGGTGGGAAATTTAAATAGTTGTATTCCTAATAATTCTGTAGTGGAGAGGTAATCAGTTGTAACTACAAGTTATACTAGTAGAGTTATTGTCTTTACATTACACTGGTTCTATTTTACTATACTGTATTTGAAAATCAAGAGAGAGTAAATTCCCTGAAATGTTTTGCAGTTATCAGTGTTAAAGGCAGTAAACCATAGACGTGCGTTTTCAAAATTAAATTAATATGGAAATAGAAATATTTAATTTGTTTTAGTTATTTATACCTAGATTACCAATTTTAGATAGATAAACATAATTCGTAAGTAGTAATTTAATTTGGGTAAAATGAAGAAAAAGTCAATATTATTTTAGGCATTTTGTTTTAGGCATATGTTTATTTACAAAATATGTATATAATATGTACAGATAATTACAATTATTTATAAATTAATATGAGGAGCTTAAAAAACAATTAAGTAGGTATATGAGAAAAAAAAACCAACCGCAAGGATAAAATTTGACGAGCAACATGCAAAAAATACGACAATATTAAATCTTAAAAAATAAACATCTAAAAATAAAATTAAAGTACATAAATTAATAATTTTAAAGTTATGGTTCCTCGCACTCTGTGTCAGAAGATTCACCATCTGATTCTAGAGAAATTACAATGGGCTCTATAGTAATATCAATTATGTTATCTAGCTCCCACATTTTTTTTTCTATTTCTGTAACGTGTCTAATACATTTTTGCCAATTTTCACTTGTTACTTCAGATATTGCCTTATTGAAGAGATTTTTAACATCTGATAATTTAAAAGTAGTGTTATTTCTGGCAACATAACCTTTAACTTGAGCCCATATCAATTCTATCGGATTCAGCTCGCAATGGTAGGGTGGCAAACGAAGGATTTCAATTTCTCGTTTTTTGGCTATCTCCTCAATATTATATTTTTTATAATTTTGCTTATGTTTTTTAGCAATAGTTAACAATTCTGCCCTCAGCATTGTATTGTCAAAGGCTAAATTTTTAGAAGATAACCATTTTGCAATTTCATCCTTTTTCCATTTAGTGGTTGGTAAAGGTTCGAGTAATCTGGAGTGGTAACTTGCATTGTCCATTACAATAACCGATCCTTTTGGTATGAATTGAATCATCTGTTCAAAATATTCCTCAAACACGTCTCCATTCATTTCTTCGTGATAATCAACGGTTTTTTTTATTCAAATAAGAGTAAACCATTCTCAAGAAAACCGTTTGTACTGCCTATATGACAAATAATTAATCTTTTACCTTTTCCTATAGGTTCCTTAAAACCAGTAGTATATCCTTCTAGAAAAGCTTGATGGGATGATTTTATATTTTTGTCTTTCCAAACTCTTCCTACACAATGTCCTTCATTAACCCATGTTTCATCTAAATAATAAATGTTTTTATTTTGAGCTTTAACTTGTTGTATTCTTCTGAGGTACTGTCTTCTCCAACATACAATTTCTTCAGAATCAATTAGCATTGAGTGTCTGCCCATTTTTTCAAATTTAAAGTTTAACTCATGTAACGTTTTCCATAGTTTATCCCGGCTTATTGTGGGTAAATCAACATCATTCGTAATGGCTTGCAAAACTTTATCTAAAGTTGGTATTTGCTTGTTTATAAAAAATGAGTGAACAAGCTTACGAATAGCATTTTTAAAAAACTCGTCCACGTTGACTTTTAATAGTTTTGGTCTACCTGGTTTCGGCTTTGGTGAGGTTACTCCACCTGATTTTTCCTCCTTTAGAACTCTATATATTGTAGATTTTCCATATCCCATTGCCTTAGATGTTGTTTCAACTACACTGTCAATAGTGTTTGAGGGATTTTGATGTTTAAAATAGTGGTACACATTCACTACAGCACTCTTTTCATTGAGCGATAAATGGTCTAGTTTTAATTTTTTCACTGGCGTATACTCACAAACTGCTTCCATTTTTAGTCACTACTATTTGTCACGTTTGTCGAAAATCAAATTACTGCATTTCTAGAAACTTGAGCACTATTTATAAGTCAAAATATCTGTCATTAGAAGCTGTTGCCATTCGGAGGTCGTTAAATAACAATTATCCCTTTCTAATCTGCTTACGCCTATGACGCACGTTAATCCTCTTAGGCCTACTGTAGTAACAATGAAAGATCATAAAATAATGTGATAGTCCAAGAAATTTAATAAATTTTGTATTGAAATTAACAAAAACAATTTAGAATGCATTACAAATATTGAAGTTTTACCGCACGTACTGTACTATAGTTTTGCATACCGAATTAGTTTTTATTCTGGGAATTTACTCTCTCTTGATTTTCAAATACACTATATAATAGCAAAATAAAGAGTGTAATGTGAAGACAATAATACTACTAAAATAACTATGTGTTACAACTGATCACCTCTCTACTACAGAATTACATATTACGAATACAACTATTTAAATTTTCCACCTAAATTTATTTTTGAATTTCCCGCTTTTTTCAAATTAGAGGGTTAGCCTGGATCTGAACCTTTAGCATGGCTCTGAACCCTTAGCATAAATCTGAACCCCTAGCATGGATCTGAACCTTTAGAAATGATGGTAGTTCCGCCTCCAAATATAGATGTCACTAGTTTCGGTGCGCGTGGCCACTTTTTTATATACAGTGGCCGATCTACCTGTGTATCTTATCTCTGTGCCCGGGGCCTGAACATCAGTCAACTGAACACAAAGCATACCCCCTGCCCCTGCCACCAGCTGAAGCCCTTTGGTAATTGATAGACCATAGGTAACTGAAATAAGATAGATACGCCACTCAAATCTCTCTATCCATGTTTTATGCCATCAGCCATCTATTGAAATGCTGTGGTACTAATTCAAGGCTGAAGATCTACAATGCACAGAAACGACACTGAGGAGCTTCGTTATAGTTCATTGTTCGTTTCACAGTAAATATAAATAAAGGTAAGTCCCCATGCATACGAATTGCGAAATCCGAATTACGATTCGCAAAAAAATATTCGTACGGAAAATTGTAACGTAACCATACGAACGAAAATCGCATGGAAAAGTTTCGCATTTTTTAGGGAATTTTATTGTTATAACCAAATTCACGTTGGTGATGCTGTTTATAAAATAACGTTGATCACATAATATGACATTTGAATTTAAAATTAAAATGGATCTTTTGAATGCATGTGAAGAGAATAATTTACTGAGAAAATCATTATTGATTGACGGTTTTAATTCAATTTTGAGGTTACAAACAACTAGTTAGATGACAAATGACAACTATTGGCAATCACCAATGAAATATTTTACCGAATGTAAGAGGTATTCGAACGAAGTTAATTGAATTTCAAAACAATGTTATTGCTAATTGTTATCCAATAATAGTCTTAACTGAAACTTGGCTGACAAATGAAATATGTGATGCTGAACTAGGTTTAACTGATTATAATGTATATCGTCATGATCGAAATTCTAACACAAGTACAGCTTCACGCGGTGGTGGAGTATTAGTAGCTGTTGACAAAAATTTGAATAGTATTTGTTTAGACTCCTTTGGAGACATTGAACAAATTTTTGTCAAAATTGGCTCTACTTCAAAAAATGTTATAGTTGGTGCAGTTTACCTACCACCTAAGTCTCCGGCAATTAAATACCAAACATTCTGTAATAACATAGAAATTCTCCAAGAACAACATAAAGCACAGCTTTGCCTTTTGGGTGACTTCAATTTGCCTAAAGCAGAATGGTTAATAGAAGAGTTTTGTTCAGTGACAAGTTTGATAGATGGATTTTCCCGGCAAGAATCAGAAGCGATTGGAATAATTTCAGACTTATGTGCATTCCATAACCTCTACCAGCTGAATAGTATTCCTAATAATCAAGGCAATACGTTAGACTTAGTGTTTTCTCATAATATAAACGATACCGTAAGTAAGGGTGATGACGAATTAGTTGCATCAGATCTTTACCATCCACCTCTTATTGTAAAAATTAGTGACCTTGTAAAATGTACTAATTCAGTTACTCATTAATATCCTAATGAGTTTTACTATGACTATAAGTCAGCAGATCTAAATATAGTTAATAATTACCTTGGGGAAATTAATTGGGATAATTTATTGAATAATCACTCAATTGATAGCATGGTAAATATTTTTTATGATGTATTATTCTCAATTATTCATGTAGTAGTACCTCAAAAGAAAATATCTAAAAGAAATTTCCCACGATGGTACTCTCAGGATTTAAAAAACTTGGTAATTTTGAAAAAGCAGGTTCATAAGAAACTCAAAAATTCCGTTAACAGGAAGGATTACATTAACTTTACTCAATTGCGCTCAGAGTGCAAAAAATTATCACAAATTTGTTATAAAGATTATATAGAAAACTCACAGCTTTCTCTAGTTGTTGATAATAATGTTAGGCAGTTTTGGAATTTCGTACACTCAAAACGTAAAGATAATAATTTACCTTCTGAAATGTTTTATGGTAATCAACATAGTATGTTGGGCCCTGATCTTCCTAATTTATTTGCAAGCTATTTCCAAACAGTATATTCTAAAAAAACAATGTATAGTAAAATTAATACCTATTTAGAGGTACCAGCCGTTTTAGTAACTTAACGTACGCGGCTTCTTGAACCATCTGACATTAACATGAAATCAAAATCACGACAAAAACGTGACATCTAATAAATTAGTTACGACGTTCATTTTTGTTGGTAATTTTTTGTTTCAACCGATTCATTAATAATAAATAAGGATGGTCTTATTCTAAATGGGTATAAAATTTACTATAATACAATCTCTGCAACTTCTAGTAGTAATATTAGTATCAGTAATTTTTCAATTCCAATATCTAGTATCTACGAAGAAATTTGTAAGCTGAGTAATTTTAAAGGACCTGATCCAGATGGTATTCCCCCAATTATACTAAAAAGTTGCAGTTTTGTTATTGCTAGACCACTGTATATAATTTTTAATGAGTCTCTGAAATCAGGTACCTTTCCCAATTTTTGAAAAAGCAGTTACCTAACACCAATTTTTAAATCTGGAAATAGAGCGGATGTATGTAATTATAGGCCGGTATGTAATCTCAGTTGCATTCCAAAGCTGTTTGAGTGTATTATCACAAAATAGTTGACTTCAGTATTTCCACATTGACAATATGGTATCGAGAGCTCTGAGATTGCTGGGTTTTGTCAAAAGATTTACCAGAGATTTTGATAATATTTATGCAATCCGATTACTATACAATTCCCTTGTCAGACCTATTCTGGAGTATGCATCTTCGGTTTGGAATCCAGGATATGCATGCTACATTCACAAAATAGAGCAAGTCCAACGTAAATTTTTAAGATACCTAGCATTTAAGTCTAATATTCCGCGTTTAGATGAATATAGATATGATTTCAATCTCCTTTACAACAAGTTCCAACTATTTCCTCTGAAAACCAGAAGAGATCATAATGATCTTAAAAATATGTTCAAAATATTAAATTCCCTTTCTAACTGCCCATACCTACTAAGTAAGATTAATTTCATGGTTCCTGCAAGAAGCTCTAGATCAACTAATACATTCTATCAATCTTCCTCTCGTACGAACATAGGCCATATAATTCATATATTTCCATCAGAACAACACGTTTGGCAAATAGCTTACCAGAGTTAGATTTCTTTAATAACTATGAGCATTTTATAAGGTCACTTTGTGATAAATAAGAGTAGGAATACGTTTGATTCTTTAGATTGGGTATAATGGATATGTACTTATGTTACTCAGTGTAATTAAGCATATATTTTAACGATTTTAAATAATTGTTTCGATTTTTTTAATTTTTAACTTTTGTTTTAAGAGATTTAAATGTCTTTTTATTTTATTTTTGCTTGATGTTTTTACAGTAATGATGTTATAGTGTAGTACTTAAAAAAATTTAATTATTGTAAATGAATGGGTAATGCCCGTAAATAAATAAATAAATAAACATTTTGCGGTGCTGCCGTACGAATATTTCCCGCCATTAAAATTCAAACACCACAGCGAATAGGAAAGCTTCCGCAATTCCGGATGCATGGGGACTAATCTTAAGGAGAGCGTTAGTATAACAAAATTATTTAATTTGAAATAAGATCAAAACTATATCAAAACCTTAGTGCTTCACGATTTTGCCATATTTAGTTCAAATACAAAAACATATCTTTCAGTTTCTGTTCAGTGCAGCAATTCGGGTAGAGTAGAACCGACATTATATACTGCTTTACTTATTTTTTCCTATCATAAATGTATCTCTCCCACTTTGTCTTTAACCTTGAGCCGTGCTAATAACAGACGGAACAATCAATACGCGTGCGTCATAGACCAAAGACAATCAAGTATTTGTCATTCATTCATTCTGCACATGATGTCTACTTGAATTTTTAAATTTATTTCTTATTTTCAATTTGATATTAATTTGCTCATTTGATCCTTAGTCTTTGTGCGTGGTTAAAGTTCGTGTTAAGAGCGTAGATTCGGTTTACGTTTATGTGGTGAGGTGTTAAGTTATTAATATTAAATAATATTTTTAACTACATACAAATTATTTTATTTGAAATAGTCTAACAACCATACGGACTAATAATTTAACAGTTTTTCGTAATTTTGGACTAAACGTATAGATGGCGTATTGTGAAAGCTGGACAAAACGTTCAGAGGGCGCTGAATGGAATATTTCACTTCGAATTAGAAGAGATATCTGTATGTTTTGAGTGATTATGTTACTAAACGCTAGATGTGACGACACTTCGTATCCTTATTCTATTTTCCAAATAAATCTACCTGCAAAGCCCAAGAATGTTTTTGAAGGTCATCCGTAATAACTTAAATAGTAGGTGAAGGGTGAAAATGTTTTAGCATTGCATTCAGAGATAAATTGCATTTTGCTTGCATTTATAAAGTATATACTTCTTGTCGTAATTGCGTGGATCGTTTTCATAACTTTCTTGAATTTTGGATAATTTTGCTGTTATTCTGTACATACTTTTTATAAATAGTGGTTGTTTTAAAACGAGCATCGTGTTGAAAATATTGTTTTTACCAGAGAGTTTGTACTTATTTATTCTTGTTCAAGGACACTAAGTGCCAATAACCAGTGTTTTAAGTTTATTCAATGTAAGTATACATACACAAATAATAATATATATTTATAATTATAATAGATGCCTACATTTTGCATAGATTATTTAATTTGATAAATACATAACATTAACCCTGGTGATGGATTTTAAAGGAATATGAAGCAACATATATTAATTACCTATCCAATTAATTGTTTCAATCCTTACTAAGTGAAATTTTTCCATAATTATTGTTGACATTCCATGATAATAAAATCTTCAACTGGGTACAAATGTTCCTATGCTTTGTGCTAATGCTAAGAAATGAGTGGTTTGTCCTAACATGAATAATATTTATGCATTATAGACTTGTCTATCTAACTAAAATAATCACATATGCGTTGACTTTGGTTAGCAACGCGAATGTACAAACAAGTTTTTGTCTTGTCAGAGTGACTTTTCATATAGGTAACTCTTAGATTTCATTTAATCTTTTTACCTATACAGATGCCGTTAATCACTCACACATAATCTTAAACATAGTCGTAGCATAATTGCGACATATGAAATGCTCAAATATAAAAAAAATGTTACTTTCAAAAAAAATAAAACTCATGTTTTTTCTTCGTTTCTACGTCTTCTAATCTTAACCACTAAAAAATCTGTTGAAGTTAGTAATTCCACTTACAAGTTAGATGTTCACTTCTTCCATATCCTCCAAGTTGAGGTCTTATTACATATATTATCTTTGTATCCAACCAAATCTTTTAAAGGTATAAAGGTCGCTAACAATATTTCACTGTGAGTAAGGACCATTATGTCACAATTATGCTACCACTATGTTTAAGATTTTGTGTGAATAATTTACGGCATCTGTATCTTCAGTCCATAGGCAATAATATTAAATGAAATGTACAGGAACAATATTGTACATAAATATATAAAAATGAAAACTTAAACCAAAGTACTATAATCTCGACTACAATATATTATATGAAAAGTCAATTATCAAATAAAATAACAAATTCCACAATAGAAATATGATTTGTGAAACCAGTGGAGTAATAAATGTTTTATTTCTGTTTTGGAATTTGTTATTATTTTATTTGATAATTCAACATCTATTTAGTCTTGAAAGACCTATTAAGGTAAGAAATCAAAGAATCCCAAAAAACTAGTAAAAATAAAAGATATGAATAGAAAATTCCAAAAATAATATATACATATATAAAAAAAATGTGAACACCAAACAGATGAATAAGGAACTTGTTGAATACAATTATGTGCATATTATGATCCTAATAACAATGTTAGCACTACTTTGTAGTAATATATTTAGTTATTGTATAACATATTCCTAATTAATAATTATCGTTTTGTGTTACAGATGTCAGGTAACAAATGTGCCTATTATCATTGTGGAAAATCCAGCAGAAATAACCCAGGATTGAGAAAATTTACATTTCCTGTTCATGATGAAAAAAGATGCATTGAGTGGATTCACAACTCAGGTAATTTACTTAATCATAAATAGAAAAATCTTTACTTGAAAATTGAAATATTCATGAATTAATGAGCTCTACAATTCATCAATTCGAAGGGAAAACTATTACATTTATATAGTGTTTCTGAATTTGTAAAAATTACAAGAACAATAAACATTACTACAGGTTATATTAAGTATGTACAGAGAATAAACAGATTACCTTTAAGTTGCCAACGCCAAACGCGCCACTAAAAAAACAGGGAATTTTGGCCGTTATATAAAGGTGGCCGTAATTGGCAGGTTTTGTGTCTTCAAATATGATAAATGTTATTAATTTTTCTTTGTATTTTATTAATTGAAAAGGAAGTAAAACAAGAATATAATTATTTAAGAATCTTCGAATCATTTGCATAATGCTAACTTCTATACCTAACTAATCAAATGAGAATAATCCTGATAGTAGTTCACATTACAACAATCACATTTTATTTTCCCCGTTCTTTAATCGCAAAAGTGTAGCTTTACATAAAGCAATTAGGTTTTGTAAATCTGTTTATTTCTTGTAAATGGGACAACCTGTAAAATAGTGGACATATTTATTAGACTTATTACTTGATAGGTGCTTACATTGTGCTAAGAATTTGTCATTTTGAATTTTTATAAAATTGTAGATTTTTTTAAACACTTTGCAAGATTGTATGTTGTACCATTGTTTAAGAAAGTAACCATAAAATATTTCATTGAGCTGATTAATCTTAAGCAAACATAGTGTTTCACCAACTATGTATTATATAGATTTAAAAGTATTGGTAAAATTATTTGTACTGAAGATGACAGCAAACTGTTTTCTGTTCTTTAAATATGTATCTTAGGATTGATTAGAATAATCATTGTTTTTTATTAATGCAATAAACCGCACATTTTAACAAGAAACAATTATATTTTTAGGTAACTCTGGACTGTCGAATTTGAGCCCAAAATCTCTGAAGTTCTTCATATGAAAGCGATTGTGAATTTACTCTTAAAAATAGTTCAGAAGTTTATTTTGCAGGATATTTGTGTAAAAAGGTATTAGATAAATACGAGTGTAATGTATGCAAAGAATTTTTAGAAGATGATCTGAATCAAGCTCAGGATAAAAATGAATGTCTTATATTTTTATTGAATTTGAATATAGGAGACTTTTCAATTTGACACTGGAAAGTGCCTTCACCTATTTTAAAATAATTTACAAAAATAAGTATGCATTATTTTTCAAAATATTTTGTGGGATTGATGGGAAAGCCGAAATTATCTAAGAAGATGAAAAATCAAATTATCAATAAATTGCGAAAGCACTTGTCTGATTGGTTTGTCGAAAATGAATGTAAAGTACATAGATCTTTTTTATTAGAAATATTGATAAGAACTTTAATTTTTAAGGATCTCAAATATAGATCGTTGAAAGCTGCTGCTGCAAAAAAAGCAGAAAAAAATCTGACAAACTGACAATTTTGCAAAATAAGTGACAGTTGAACATCTTTATTTTAGACTCTTATGTACTTTACGTTTCATTTTCAAATATTTCTAGGTTAGCACACTTTTGAGTTAAATCAAAGTTTAATGTACATATCTTTGAATTTTTTTGTTTTTATTGTTATTTTATGTACAATTTAGTAGAATAAAAGGAAATTTAATAAAAAATTGTTATTAATAATTTTTTTTTACAAAATCCATAACAATACTTTCACCCAAAACCCGATTGTTATACAAGAAGTTCTTAATACCGATTCTATTAGGAATTCATCTCTGTGATAAAGATTATATATAAATGTGTTCATCTAGCTATTTGTCCAACAAAAGAATGTTTCTTTTGAATATTTTTTTATGGAAAACTTACGCATTAACATCATTTGTGGAAAATAATTTCGGTATAGATATAGGGGTATCGAACGGAATGTAAAATACGATTAACTAAAAGAAATAAATTCAATTCATATCTCATTTAAAATTCGAAAATACTTTCACACCATATAAACTCCATTACAAGATATTTCGGTTTAAGGTTTAACTTAACACCAATATGATTGATTCAAGAAAAAACCCACAGCAGGTAGACGTTAATCCGATAACACAGTATCGTATATATTTTTTATTTGATTCATTTTTTGATAACATATCTACCGATTAGATGAAATAAACTAAAGCGTATACGGTGGGCCTCCCTGTATGTTTCAACAGTTTAATTTATTCAATTCTAATTAATAAATAAAAGTTAAATATGTTTTTAAGAAATTCACTGATTTTTTTCCCAAAATAAATTTAATTTATGTTTTAGTATCCAAATTTTACCGACTACGGATCTGTTACTGTTAGGTACTTTACAATGAGTGATTGATGAACTTTTATTATTAATCCGACCAGATACCGGTCAACGAAATATTGTGAAATATACTTTAGTAAGGCTTATTTAAATCGGTGTATAAACATCGAATATTCATTTCAAAAATAACGAAAAACATAATATAATACCTAACAAACAAAAGAGCATTCATCCGAATTTCGAATACCTACTTCTTTTAAATTAAGTGATAGATACCTAATTTACTTTAATGAAAGTTTTGGTAAATGTAGAAATAATTATTGTATTTGAATTTTCATTATTGTCATAAAGACGGCTTTCTTATATTCTCGCCTATTACATTACATGAAGACAATGGGTATAATGCTCTCACTGTTTTAGATAAAAAAGGTAAAATTTTATTTGGTTGGTTAGGTAGGTACACAGATAAGTTGAAATCTATTTACTTGTTGTTTATTTTAAGGATATCATGGTGCCACCTATCGGCCAGTAGTATTTCGGCTACGCAAGTATTTGAAAGTCCCAAATTTCACCGCAATTTAACTTAAACCGCCACCTCTCAAAATATATATGCATCTCTCTTTTTAGGGGATCTGTTATACTCATTAGGTTGACAGACTATTTCTTTTTTAGACAATGTCAATACTTTCCATAGTTTTAATAGATATTATATTTCAATTATTGGAACAATTAAATAATACATATTTTAACTATAATTGCTACAATAATTATACTCTGTGGTAATAAAAAGTAGAGTTAAATACTAAAATTAAAATTAGGTGATTTGCTATAGGTATATGATTCAAATTCAGCCCATTTTTTGTTATATATTTAAAATTGTCATAAGTAATTATATAACGGTATAAATTTGATAACATCCACTTTTAAGATATAAAATTTAATTTAAAAAAAATTCTGAACTGTGTAGGTACATGTAAGAATGATGTACTTAATAGCATGGGCGTAAGCAGCATTAAATTTAGGGGGGGGGGCAAATGTAAAAAGAAATAAAATAGGTGTTTTTTTGAAATAAACAAAAAAAAATGAAAACGAGAAAACAAACATTTTTACATATTATTTTTTATCTTATTCTAGGTAATATAGCAAAACGAAACATCTGGTATCTTCAGCAAATCTGCTCAAAACCTTTTCTTCTATGTGCTTCTTTTTTTATGAAACTAATTTCCGGTGTACACTCAACATACACAAACCTCTTAAGCTATTGCCTATCATTGTGGACCTTTACCAAGTTTTAACTAAGAGAGCGTCGTTCTACGGTACTTGTACATGGCAATGCTAACAAAATATGTAGAGCAGTTTTTGTTGATGGAAAAAAAAGTCTGCTTCCTTTACCACTTCTGCTACTTCCGAAATTTTTAACTCCTCTTTATTAATTTTTTTGTCTTTCCATAAGTTGTACCATAATTCGGCTTCATCGTCAAACCCATTTAAATTATAGAATTCTGAAAATTTTTTGATGCGCATCTTAAATTCACTCAATGACAAGTTCAGCATAACGAACAGATGTAGTGACAGTAGTTCGAAAGCTGGTAGGTTTCCATCGGAAAACCGTTGCTCCAAAGATATTATCAGAGTCCAAATAAGGTATTAACAAAGATCTCCAGTATTCTAGCGGGTTGCTAGCTGGAATGTTCGTATGATTTTGCTGTCGCCCTACTATCCTTGGCACCTGTAACTCTATTCCAAGGTTTTCTGCATGTCCCAGCTAACAAGGTGACGTCAAAGCACGTCAAAGTCACGTAGAAATCAGGTCAAACACGTCGAAGTCATTAAGGTCCCAAAAGGTGACGTCAAAATAACGTCATTTTGAACACGAATTTGGATCAACCTTAATCTGGTTAAAATATCACGTCACTATCACGTGATTTCAATGACAACTTTATAGTTCTTGTAAAAAAGTATCGATTTGTATTGTATATTTCTGAAATAATTTGTATTTGGTGCCAAATGGCAATAACCAATAGCAAAAAATGCAAATATGTCCCTCGCAAATTGAAATTGCTTCAATTGGTAATATATAGGTGGCGCAAAACCAAAAAGCCGATTCGAACCGAGAGCAAACGATCAACGGCATCGCTGCCGTGCTGGACGACAGCGACAGCCATTTTACAAAGCAGAAACCATGCGCACTCGGTTTTTCTACAAGGTATTAGCACGTATTAGTTCGATATATGGATTTTCAAATTAAAACTTTTTTCACTAATCGATCATTTTGTTTCTGTGCTGTTTACCGCGTTAAAAGAGCAAAAACAAAAAGATGTTTTACGGTGTTCAATTTACCGAACCTGATGGGGGATCTATATCATTAGTACATGAAAAATGGCTGACGCCTCGCAAAAAGGATGTTTGGTGGCCTCCTAATAAACAGCAGGATGTTTTTGCTAGAAGCCTTAAAAAGGGAGAACCTCCGAACGAGCAATGGTGCCTATATAAAATATTGAAAACGTTTTTTCAGGAAGGTAAGTTGGATGAATTTTTATTGTAGGTTAGAATTATATAAATATAGGGCGGCTTTTTGTTTTCACAGTGTCTGTTTTCACGGTCCATTATCTTTTTTTTGTGTATCAAAGAATGTATTATAAAGGAGAAGGAATTCGAAGTAAGATAGTTGATATGTAATTTCCTATTTATGTTATAGATAATTTTCAAAAGGCTACAATAAAATTGAAAAGAGCAGAAGATACTTCCGATGTTGCCACAGATATTGGTGAGACTTTACACTTTACCATTGAAAAAGCCTAGGAAACCAAATCGAAAGTTGTTTGAAAGTGAAGAAGACAGTGACTCGTCATCAGAAATCAAGGCTCAGGCACAAAACAGTAAGATTTATTTTTAATTGAAATAATTCAGGTAGAATGTAATCAGTAATGATTTACTGTAATGCGTAATGTGTATACCACACTAGGGTGTTACATTTTCAGGCGATACTTTTCTCATAAACAGTTATATAAATGCCTATCAAAAATTGATCTCAGGATTAAATTTTGAAAATAATTGATATTGCTGTCATATTTATACCATATACATATAAAATATTACATACTGTAAAAAAATTGTGTGAATTAGTTTGATACCCTCGAATTTTTCTAACAAGTTTTTGTAACACCTAACACCCTTTATATGTTTGTAGGCTTCATATTGTGAGACCTTGGGTGGTCGAGATAAAGTTGGAAAAGTCAAAAATATTCTTCGAAGTCTAGTCTCTAATCAAGTTGCAGCCAAATATAGTTTTTTGGGATCAATAAATGAAAAGCAAGCATTTGCAAAACTAAATCTATGGAAAGTAGTTGTCAGTAAGTGTAACTTTTTATTATTTATTAATAACTCAGGGGTAAATTCAAATGTCTACATATTATGACTAATTACCTTTGAGGAAGTTTCTTTAAAACCTTACCTATAATAATATATCAAGAGCTAGCGAAACTCAAACCGATTTCATATAGAATGTTATAGCCTATTTTTTCGTTCACAAAGGTTGAAATTGAGAGTTGATAGTTCTTATTTATAAGTAATGGGCACTATACAAGGTGTTTAAAGCATACATAACATGATTGGTAGGATTAAGACAAAATCCCAAAATAAATAGGGTTTGCTTTTTAAACTTTAGTTTTTAGTTGCCTGGAGTGCCCCAGTTTTGAGAATTATGGCTATAACTTCTCCATCTCTCGATATTTTCCACAAAACATATTATATTCATTTTTAAATTTTAAACTTTAACCCTATCTATCTCAAAAGAGGACTTTATTGAGCACCCTATTTATTTTTGTGTTTTGTCTTAATCCCACCAATCTCGCCATGTTTTGGGACACCTTGTATATTTATTAAGAAAACATTTTAAAGTTTTTTTTGTTGTTAATTTAAGATGCCATTTTATCCAAAAGTGAAGGGGATGCGGCAGAAATCTATGACTGTATTAAAATTTGGCTGAAGCATGCTCCCAAAAGGTTACAGTTAGAAAGAAAAAAGAAAAACAAGAAGGGTAGAATTATCATTTTTATTGTTCAATATTTATATTTGAAAAATATTCTGTGAGTATTTATTATTTTGTTATATTACGGCAATCTTCATATTTACTTTTATATTACTAAACATTTTATTATTAAATTAAATGTACATGTGAGTTCTTACAAAAAAATTTAAGGGTCCAAGAAAAAAATGTTAATTGAAAAAACTCTCATAGGATCTCTAGTATTATCAAGGTAATTATTTCTTTAGTTCTCAAATATAATTTTTTTATTTAAAATGAAAAATATTAAGATTGCCAAAAAAGTTAAATTTTTTATAACTTTGTTTTTAATAGATGATTCCTATTAGAATAGATATACTTTTTGTTTCATTTATATTTTGTAATGAAAAAATAGAGTAAAGAATATACATTACATTTGGACTCAAGCTTTTGTTTAATTATCCAGTTTCCATATATAGATGTGGGAAATGTCCTAATACATTTGATAACAATTATTGTATAACCTGCCTCTGCTGGAGTGTTTAACTTATAGAAAGCTTCGGTTAGCCAATATTTCCGGTAACTTCCAAGTTTACTAAATACGACAATTTTACAGGAAACTGTATTAATTCAACTTCCAAGTTGTTAGTTGCAAACGATCATATCGGGCACTATAGGTGTTTGGAGAAACACTATCTTCCTATATTACTGACTTTATTTGTAATAACTATTTCGAGGTCCAAGAATACAGGTTATGAGACATGTGCTCTATTTCAAGAGCTTTATTTTACAACTTTGACAATACATTACATTCAAGGCGGTGCATGGGAATACAAAACGGTGGTTTCATTGGGAGTTTCAGCATTATCGATTTTTCTCAAATAAATATCTCTTACGTCTTTTGAATGACGTCGATTATCGAAGATACTGTCGTCATAAAAACGTAAATTTAGGTCTCAATTCTGTGATAATTTGACGTAAAAGGTGACGCCTTTTCTACGTCACATAATGACGTCAAATACCTGTGACATATTGCCGTCTTCAGGACGTGAGTTTCTCGTCAATACCTTGGTGATTTTGACGTAAAACGTGACGTTTTATTAACGTCAACGTTACGTCACCTTGCTATGTGGGGTATGTTGGCTTCAGCTAAGATAGTGTTCACGACTTCTTCTGCAGATTCACGTGATGATTTGAACATTGCAATAAATCTAAACTTTTAGATTGCAAGATATTTATTTAGATTGGATATTGGACAAAACCGTTTCTTTAGATTTGAAAGTTAAAAATATACTTGGGACCTATTCCTATTATCATGAAATATAAAGTCTGGTACTGAGCATAATAGACCAACTTTTTAGGAGAACTGAAATTTTAATATTATGTTTGAGCAGGATATATGTTTTGTCACCACTGTACTTTACTCGGTACTTTATAATTTCACAATTTAATTTTTTACCTTTCTTACGGTAGATTAATTAAAATTCTTTACTTTTTAGGGTGGAAATAATGCAAGCCACACTGTGGTTATCCAGGGAGTGGAGTATTATTTTCATCTACTTCCAAGTGGAATAATTCATCCTAATACAAAGTCGATTATAGGTAAGACATTGAAATATTCAATAATACAAGACTCACATTAACATTAATTGTAATTTTAAAATACACAAGACTTATAAAGTTGCCAAATTTAATTTTAAATTGTTTTTATATATCATCAGTTCATTCATATTAAAATGTATTGCTTAAAATTTAAAATCTTTGAATGCATTCCAGATTGTTATTTACTTAATATAAATAAAAACTGTATTCTCAATTTGATTTGAATGTTTTCCCAAACGACTAACATAGAAAGAGGGTTGTCTTTTGAGTGTTGCATATAACAACAAATATCAAATATTAACTGTCATGCAAAGTTTTAGATTGCTTCCTTTAAAGCTATACCTAAACTGAATTTTTATTGATGAGTAAGTCAAAAAATGAGATTAATCCTAGAAAATGTTCGCAATCAAGCACATTATTCGACAATTTCTCGTTCGTATGGAGAATTTAAACGTGGACAGATTAATCTTACCGACGATCCAAGAACAGGTCCACCAACAACGGCAGTCACCCAGGAAAACGTGTCGATGATGTACGTAAGCTCATCCAAGAAGTTCGACATGTCACATATAGTGAAATTGGAGCATTGTCAATGGTGATTGTTGTAAGTCTATGGGCTATCACATCAGCCAATGCCGTGTTCTAATTTGACACTTGCTTAAAAAATTATTCTGACGTATGTAATATCATATCTGAATTATATATTGTGTAAAGTATATTAGTAAAATAGTTTATTAATAATATTTATTCTTTCGTCCGTCGTTCCACCCAACAGTGATGAATCCTGGATTTACATTTATGAACCCGAAAATAAACGTCAGTCGGCTGTAGGTATTTTAAGATAAATCAAAACCGACGAAAGGAGAGTACGTTGAGAAAACAAACTATGGACTACGATATGTGGAATGTATTTCAAAAATTAAACGAGAGTTAGATGGCAATTTCTTGTATATTGTGGATGAAACGACAGATGTATGCGGCAGATATATAGCTAATTTAATGATGGGAATTTTGAACGAAAACTTTCCAACCAATAAAATAGTTCTAATGCTTTCGGATGCTGCAGCATATATGTTAAAAGCTGCTGCTAATTTAAGGGTATTTTATCCCAACTTAATCCATTGCACTTGTGTCGCCCACGGTGTAAATCGAATTGCGGAAGAAATAAGAAATTAGTTTCCGTTGGTGAATGACTTATAATTAATTGTATGCAAAAAGTTTTCTTAAAGGCTCCGTTGAGGGTGCAAATGTATAAAGAAAGACTTCCCGGTGTCCCTTTGCCACCTAAACCAGTGATTACAAGGTGGGGAACGTGGCTCGAAGAAGTGTTCTTTTACTTTGAACACATTGATTAATGAAATAGAATTATACCTTGTGTTTAAACTAAGAGGAGCGATTTGAATTAAAGTTGGCATTTCTGCTGTCTAGTGATTGGTCAGATTGCAGCCCGTTTCATACAGCTCTTTTGATACAACTGACAATGACATTTGTCAGTTTTGTGTTTATTTATATAAAAATATTCATTACTTTAATCTAACTGTACCACTTTTTTGCGTTTGTTGTTTGTTGTTTATTGTTTTATTTTTAGCAAAGTATTATTTTCCAACCAAGTTAAGTGCTATTTTTATCATTTATTCATTATGATAAACAAAATCCATGCTTGTTTTTTCTTGTTAATAATATAAGTTTCCCAGTAAAATCTTATTTCTGTAAATATTTTCACATCATGTTTAACATTCATTACAGTACAATAATATCGCATACAATATTATCGATGTCAAACCCTCTGTTTACTTTTAGTTTGTGCTATACCTAAGCATCAAACGTAAATAATAAAGAATAATTTAAACATACAATTGCATATTCTACCTACTTATTTATCCTCAAATTATTAACCAATTTCACATAAATTACTTATTATAACCATACATTTTTTCACAATAATGTGACATTTGGCTACTTCTTTCGCCATGGCCTGTGGCCAATGATGATTCGATATTTAGACATGCCTTGATCCCTCTTGGCCACGACAACTGCGAGAAGTACAATACATATTTCACGTAATTGTCAATTAGTTCAAAAAGTCTGAACACGACCCTTTCGGAACACACTCCCAATCAGTGATGTGAGTCGGTCATATGACCGCGTCATTTTGGTGGTCATGACGTGGGTCACGGTCATGTCACATTCGAAAATGACCGCCGGGTCATTTTGCACATAACCTTATCTGTATGTTAATAATAAATTCATATTAATTATATTATTTATAGATATTCTTATTACTTAAGTTACCTAAGTATATCTTATACAACAGTTATTGTTGTATAATTTATACATTTAGTACTTTAGTACCATAGTCCATAGTACCTTTAAAATTTTTAGTGTGATATTGGTGTTCTTTTTTATTTATGTTAATAATAAATTGTTTATTTCTTATATCCTATATCCTTTTTTTAATTTCAAGATAATGATTCACATATCTGCATTTCACGTCTTTCTGCATTTAGGTATATTTCAAAAATTAATGAATTGTCAAAGATTAGGAAAATGACGGTCATATGACGGTCACGTGACGGTCATTTGTCACAATGTTTAAAATGACCGTCATTTTACATCACTGCTCCCAATCTAGTTACTTTTAGTGGTGTGTTTGAGGTTTCCTAAAATGCTCCTCCTAGTTTAAAAACAAGGTATAGTAATGTCAGAATTTGGTGATGATCTTTCTGAAGCAATTCGAGAAGCAAAAAATATTTTAAAAAATCCAAAATTAAAACAGCAACTCGCATATATCAATAGCAATTATAAATGAATCGTTAGCACAATTACGTTATTAGAAAGACAAGAGATAAATTTATGTGAGTCAGTTAAATTAATAGATAATTTACAGTCTAAAATTAAATCGGCACCTGGAATTAATGGTCAATTAATGAAATACTAAAAAAATCAAATTTGTTTTTGACAAGAATGAAGGTTTCTCCTTTTTATGTGATGTTGCTGAAGTTGTCAATGGGACATTTTCCAAAGAATTACAAATTGGGCCAGATTTATTATCCTCTCTTAAATATACGCCAATTACATCTGTGGATGTAGAGCGTTCATTTTCTATGTACAAATTAATTTTAAGTGAGAGAAGACAGAGTTTTAAAACAGAAAATATAGAGAAGCACTTAGTTGTAGCTATTAATGATAAAATTTTAAGTGGTTACAATGTTTAATTAGTTCATGTTGTGCAAATACAGGGTTGGGATAAAGTATGGAACCAAGTAAATATCTTTTAAACGAAAAGAACGATATTTATGAAAATTTGCAGGTAAGTGCAATGGAACAAAATGCATCTGATGTACATTTTTTTGTTAATAATATACTTCCGGTTTAACCGGAAATGCCTCAACTTATTTAATTTAAATGGGACACCCTATATATTTTGCTAAAACCTGGAAGACCGCGGACTGCAACGAACGAAACTGTTAAACAAAATATTGCAATCGATTTAGAAGAATCACCCCAAACTTCCTCCACTAATTTGGCACTAAACCATGGTATCTGTCGACGTTCTGTAGGAAAGATATTAAAAAGTGAAAAGTATCATCCGTATAAGGTACAGTTGGTTCAAGAATTGTCAGACGATGATTTTGACCGACGGCTAGAATTTTGCGAACGGCTAATAGACATCTGTAATGTCGACGATAATTTTGCTTCTAACATAGTTTTTTCCGATGAGGCAACTTTTTGTTTAATTGGAACAGTTAATCACCATAACTCAAGGTATTGGTCAAATGAGAATCCTCATTGGATTCATGAAGCACATACCCAGCATCCACAGAAGTTAAATGTTTGGATGGGAATTGCCGAAAATAGGCTTATAGGCCCATTTTTTATCGACGGAAACTTGAATGGTGACAAGTATTTGGATCTACTAAATAACGAAATTATTCCTGCACTTCAACAGAATGGGCAATTACCACAAAATGTTTGGTTTGAACAAGATGGAGCACCTCCCCACTATGATAGACGGGTTAGGGATTTTCTGGATGCGAATTTTCCAAATTGATGGATTGGACGTAGAGGATTCATAGAGTGGCCTGCTCGTTCTCCGGATCTTAGCCCGTTAGATTTTTTTCTTTGGGGTTATCTAAAATCACGTGTTTACCTTAGACGACCAACAAACTTACAAGAATTGAGACCAAGAATTATTGATGAATGTGAACTAATACGTGGAGAAGTCTTGGAAAGAGTGACTCAAGAATTTGTTAATAGGATGGCATATTGTCAGCAAGTAAACGGCGAGCATTTTGAACATTTGAAATAAGTTTGTTTCTCATTATTCTAAAATAATGAAATGTACACCTATTGTACAACTAACAGTTATTCCTCGTTTTTACAAATTTTTTTACACTAAACTCAGTATGTATGAATTCAAAATAACAAGCTCTTTCAAAATCTGTAAAAATATATAGGGTGTCCCATTTAAATTAAAGAAGATGATGGCATTTCCGGTTAAACCGGAAGTATATTATTAACAAAAAAATGTACATCAGATGCATTTTGTTCCATTGCACGTACCTGCAAATTTTCATAAATATCGTTCTTTTCGTTTAAAAGATATTTACTTGGTTCCATACTTTATTCCAACCCTGTATCAAGTTAATTCATTTGTATATTAAAATAAATTCTTAATAACTCATTATTAATAATCAGGGAATTAGAAGCATTTGCCTATATGTTAAGATTTCTACCTTTTTCAATAAAAATCTTTGCCTATATAAGCGCCTTTTTCTTCAGTTTTTGTTGCCTATAAATCCGAGCTTTAGTCATAAGTTATAATGTCTTAAGCCGGTCGCAGTCACTACGTGCATTAGGCGAATTCTCGGTATTCGTGCTTATTCGCGTAGCTTGAGCGTCCTTCGTAATTTTCCCGCCGGTTGTCGGTAACCTTACAGGAAGTAAAGGACCCCGTAGTATGGCGTAGATAACTTCGGCACTGCTACCATACATCAATTAAAATTCGTACATTTTTGTAAAATTCAATTTTATTGAAAAAACTTTTATAACAATTTGCTTTTATTTGGCATATATAATCATGGCGTAGATAACTTCGGCACTGCTCCCGTACATCAAATAAAATTCGTACATTTTTGTAAAATTCAATTTTATTGAAAAAACTTTTATAACAATTTGCTTTTATTTGGCATATATAATATAATAACAAAAACTTAAACTATTATTTATCTTTTTTGTATAACAAATTTAAAGCTATTTTTGCAGCTGCTTTCCTAGCCATTGTTTTATTTGATCCAACGCCATGAACAAATTGTGGAATACCATCCACTAAAAATTTAAGCGTTACCATACTTTTATTATTACTAGTTAATTTGGGTTTCCTAAAACAAAAACAAAATGCAAGGCTTGTAATAATATACAACATTTACATTCTAAACAACTAAATACACAATATCAATCGATAAAAATATAAAATTAAAGTAAACCACACCGAATTCGGTTTAGGAAAACTTGAAAACAAGAAAGTACCATTTTGGGTTCTATCTAGACTTCCATACTAACACACATACAGTCGGCCATTAATACAGGCTTTTCAGTGGCGTCTTATTTTGTTAAATATTAAAATAAAATAAAATTCTAATAAAGAAAACCTTACCCAAACTCAGGATGGGCACCATTCCATTCATGGAGTTTCCTGACTACGTTTATGGGTATATTTTGTGAAAACAAATCGATTTCTTTCCACATTATTTTATAAAACACGTTCCAGACAACTTTTAAATCCTTATTGCTATCCAAATATATAGCACCAGCAATAGCTTCAAAAATATCACCAAGAACCTGGAAGTTGAATTATAAAATCATTTTTGGTTAAAGTATATCAAGAATTATAAAAAGTGAAATAAATACTGGTACCAGTTCATATTTTACATCGCCAAAGAATAAAAAAAACCCAAGCCAAAAAACGACTTTGACGATGCAGATAAAGGTGTACTGCGTAAAGCAATCTTAAATGCGTCTACTGTAGACAAAATTCTAAAATGCCGGATATTTTTAGAAAATTTAAAGAAGCAGAATACACAGAAGGAATAGATTGTTTTTGAAAATATAGTGATGAGTGCGACGAATCATTATTTTCTTGTTAAATGTTAGCGTAGTTAAATTTTAGTATTATACATACATACAGCGTGTCCACGGATGGGGTATAGGTGCTATATGGGCTATAGGTGAAAATGTTTAAATATTAGTTTTAGTGAAAAATGTCATTCTTGATAAAAAGTTTTGCTTGTTCTGAAACCCCATAAAATGAAATAAAATTCAAGTTTTTCAAAACCCGTCTCATTTTATAGCCAGTTTTATGAAAACCGTATGAATTTTTGCACTAAGTTCGAAAATAATGTGCTTATTTTTTCTCTTTCCAAAAATAATAGCAATGTATCACTTTACTCGGAAATTATAATAGAAATTTAACAAAAATATTAAAATTGTAATTTTAAACAAAACTGGATGTTACAGAAATTTATAAACTAAACATTCATTTAAGTTTCAAATACTTTATCATAAGTGCTCAAAATAATGGTCATTTGTTTGTTGACAATGATACAATCTCTCTTCGAAGCTAGGAATAGAATAGTTAATCATTTGTGGAGTAATTCCCTGCATTTCGAGACGTATGCGATCCTTTATATCGTTCAAGTTAGTTGGTCTGAAAGGTCTGAGACACGCTGAAATTTTAACAGGATGAGACTTTTGGAAAATTATTTAAAAATTTTGATCGGAATTTATTTGTTTTTTCACTCTTTAAATATCAAATTTGAAAGTATAGAAATTTCAAAATGACTAGGAAATTTTTTGCAAAAAGGAACGCAGACGTCTCGATATGCAGGGAATTACTCCACAAATGATCAACGATTCTATTCGTAGCTAGATGTGACGTCAAAAACATTTGACATTTGCTCTAAAATATGCATAATAACGTCTCATTCATCGTCGTAGAATTTCATAACTTTCCCTTTATCAACTTCAAAGATAATCCCTTGGAGCGAGACTTTTCAGCAATGCTGTATGTGGTTGTAAATAAAATATATTTTCAGAAAATTTATATCAGAACTTAAATTTCAATTCATATAAAAATTTTCTTCGCATTTCTGTTAATCAATATAGATTAGTATTACAGTGTAGATATATATTAAGAGTTAGTTGGTAAAAAATAAGAACGTATAAGTAAAATCTCACCTTTGGAACGTCCACCGATTCTGCCAAGTGATACTCATCTTCCTGAAGTAAAATTATTACTTCATCATCATCATCGATTACGTAATTCTTTTGCTCCATAAACATAACAAACTTATCTATCAGTGTTTGTAATTTGGAATTTGTAATTAATATGTATTTGTGCAATCCCAATCTGACAATCAAACTTGCAAATGTATTATTGTTTACAAGAGCAGACCTTAGGTCAGTTAATTTACCAGGGTCCAAATTTCCACAAGATTCAAAAATATAACAAGTAATAAGAAAATCAAGAATAGCATCTCCTAGAAATTCAAGTTTTTCATACGACAGGGTTGTTCTATTGGGCGTGTACGAAGAATGTGTTAAGGCTTGTAAAAGATACGCTTTGTTTTTAAAAGTATAACCAATTATCTCTTCAATATTTTTGCGAGTGGGTAGATGTACCCTAAACTTATTTTCAACATCTACATTATTCAAGAGAGGATTTGGAGACGGTTGTTTCAATAGAGCTTCTAGGTTTTCAGTACTAGGAATGACTCCGAACCACTCAAGTAATTTCAATGCTCCTGCAAAAAAAAACAATGTTAACCACCACAACATCATAGTTTCGTTCAACTAGACAGAAAAGCATAAATATTAATGCCACATCTGGTGTTTCATAGTCGAGGCTAGGAAACCAACTAAGGCATTAAATCTGCTTTTCTGCTGTTTGAAACAGAATTTTCTCAATTATACCTTTAAAGCCACAAGCTTGAAAATAAGTTCCAAGAAGACTTTCAGCAACATCAGAAATATGCTTATCAGCAATATACTGACTTTTCAAAAATTGAGCCATTGTTTGATAATTACATTCTTCAGAATCGTTTGGAGGACACTCATCATTTAAGATATCGTTTATAGTATCTGTGCTCAAAATACCTGAAACTTGCTCTTCTTCTGATATTCTCAACCCAAATAGAGCATTAATAGACAATTCTTTATTATTAATTCTTCGCAACATTTCTTTGGGAATATCAAACGCGGGAGGCAACCACTCACTCTCTGGGGATAATTCGTTGTACTTGATTATTCCGTTAAGATTCTTTTGTATTGCCACGTAAAAAAGATTCTTGTTGCTGACTAATCTTCCTTTCAATTGAGTAGCACGTCCTTCGTCGTATTGAGGAAATCGTAGGAATATGTAAATGGAGGTGATCAGTTTTAGAAAAGAGTCACCTAGTGTTTCAAGTCGCTCAAGATTGACTATTTCATTTGCCTTGGCAGATGTTAAAGCCCTGCACACAATAAATTTATTAATATTACAAATTACAATAATACCGTATCAAAATATGATAGATAACCTTCGAAAATACGTCATAATCACTACCATAAAGACTATATAAGGAGATCGGACTCCATGTATTCCAATTTCTGGTCATGGTGGAGGGCGCCAGTTAAAATACAATACCGAAAACATCTGACTGCAGAACATTAACAGCCCATCATAAGTCATTCAGTTCATGTTGTTTTATTGGATGCTAGCTCATTTGACAGCATGTGAGGTTAGGAAACAGAAATTATGTGATATAAAATCACAAGTATAAGTGTATTACAGTTTTACGCCAAACATTTATACCTCAACAAGGGCTCTCCACTGTCCCATTTGCTCTACAATCCATGTGTGATGTTACAACTATGATTTAGCACCAGAACATTTGCAAACATACATATTGCAGTGTGTAGATGACATTGCTATGATCAGTCATACTTATCTCAAAATAACAGTAATGAGCTACAAAATAGTAAAATGGTTCAGCAGGTGTAGGATGAAGCCCAATGCTTCAAAATCTCAATGCACAATATTTATTTAATCTGTTTAATAACAAAAAAAATACAATATATTTTTAATCAATAGGTTATGTTTAAAAATAGTTTGAACCGGTAGAAGTTTGAAGAAATATTGCTACTTCCGACACCTGCGTTTTCTTTGTCTATTTAACAGGACGGTCAATAACAAAATGTAGTTAATAAAACTATGTCTGTATCAATTCATATTTCTTAAATCAAGCTAAATTTATTTTCAAATTAACAATAAGTGTACTTGTATGAGGATGTAAACACCACTAGACATGACAAGAAATAGAAAATAAAACAACAGTAGCACGCAGTTTATTTCTAGTTGAATGATGCAGAAACAGCGTATCTAGTGTGAACACAAACGCAACCTTTTTCCAGGTATAGCTGCAGTAAAAAAACAACTTGCAGCACGCTACTTTTGGCCTCTGTGTGAACACAGTAAGAAACTTTTGCAGCCACACCACAAAAACTGCGCAGTAAACGTAGCTGTGTCTGACCTTAGCTTTAGTACGAACCAATCAAAATACTGGTTCCTAGAAATTAATTTCGAAAAATCCCATTTTTTATAAATCGTAGTGTATTTAAAAATTTTGTAAAATGTAATGGTAATTTTTTTATTATTATTCTGTTTGACTTAAATTCCTACAAAATTAAAATTCCGAACAAATCACTCCTGGACAAAAAACGTATCATAACACAGAAACATCTGTTGCGAGAAAACGAGAGTTTTATGATCACTCAAATTATAATAATTTCATTTTCAAATAGCTGGTTTATCCATTTTTCTAATGGAACATAACTTAAGTTTATTTTGCTAAGATGAATTTTTGAAATAATCAGGCTTATGGAGTAAGATGACTACAATATATCCGTTATTATATGAAATGTGTTCAATTGAATTGAAAAGAGGTTGATTAAAATTACCTGAAAAGCTCACAGAGCTCGGGACCATTACCATCTGAAGGTGTATCTAGCATTTTAATACTGGCAGGAACAAAGTTTTTGTGATATGTTAATGCTAGCGGCCTTTCTTTTAAAGGAGAATTAATATTACGCAACTCACGTGAAACTACGACTTTTTGTCCTAAAACAGTAAAACACACATTAAACAAACCTAACAACATAATGCTACTTTGATTAATCATTGTCTCGCCATGTTGCACAAGGGGATGACAAAAGGAAAAAAAATGTACCTATGAATGTTTCATAATGTTCGATATCCATGATAGATACATCCAAGTCTCTTTCAATATCTATGGGCTCATCTATATTTTTCCAGGGATACTGGGCTTCCAAAAGTTTATCTGAAAAATCTTTATTGATTCGCAACGTAGTTTGTGGTAATTCTATTGCCAAATTTATGTCGATGGGTGGAAGGTTTACTGGACGTTCTTCTTCCACATAAGGTACGTAATTCAACAGGCTCTCATCTAATTGAAGAGGTAATTTCTGGACTACTGTTCTTTTACCTAATCCTAGAATATACATGAGAAAATGTGAATTAATGTTACAGGCCAACTATCTTGCTAGTATTCATGTATACTTCATTCCAAGATGTTTCGTTTCAACTTAACACCAAGGCATCAATTCTTGACGGCAATAGAATAGAACGTTCCCCGTGGATCATTCCTCTATTCTACTCTACTGCTGTTCTCTTGTGATCATAACGAAGTATATCAAGGAGGGAGCATGAATCAGAGAACAAAGACACAGCGATGCCATATTTCTTGACCAATTGTTAAACCGAATTTTTTCTCACATAAAAAAACTTTGAAGATTGTTATTATTTCATTGAATATAATGAATTGAACAGCAAAGAGTATAAAAAGTGAGGTTAATGGTCCACAACGTCAAATAAATTCACAAAACTGTCAAATTATTCCATGTTCCCTTCAATTTACCCAGTAGAAGCATGAGGGAGTCATCCTTCTATTGACGTACGATAGAATGACGTTCCAGAATACCATTTACTCATTCTCGATAGAACCACGCCTCCTTTCTCTCGGTTGTCCTACTCCCCGGTTTTCAAGAATTGGGTCCCAACATGATTGATTCAAGAGAAAAACCCACAGCGGATAGTCGTTAATCCGATAACAATAACTTTTATTATTAAGTCCTCAAGACCGAAATATTGTGAAATATACTTAACCTGTATTATTTCTAATAAGGGTGATAATAGAACAGAAAACCTAACATCTATTACCTGTTTCACTAGCAATTTTTTGTCTAAGCTCTTCTACTTGAAGCATAAATGATATTCTTGTTATTATTGTTGGTATTAAGTTTGCTTGAGTCCACAAAGAAGCAGGGAATTCTTGCTTTACTACCAACTCAGCAGGAAGATATTCCACCTGCTCTTTAAGTGTTTGATCATCTTTTCTTTTTACTGAAGATCTACTTTTTGGCTACAAAAAAAATGTTTCGTACACAAAGTTATAGTATATAAGAAAGGTTATAAATATGATTGTTCGATGCGGCGAACGCTCAACTCAAACATTGGGCGCGTTCAGACGAGCCTAACGGTTAAGTTGCTGACTCGGCGGTTGCGTTCAGACGGGATGCTGCCCTCAACTGTTGAGCATCAGACTCAGAGACAATTGTTTGCGCTTTGTTTACTCAGCGCTGTCAAAGATGACAGAACATTTATTGTTGGGTTGAGTTACGTTTTGTTTTTTTGGTAATATAATATATTAATGAACATAAAATTAGAAGATTACAGAGTAGCAATAAATAATGAAGCGATTCTATCCAATGAAACTGGAAGAATATTATTAGAAAGTCAGGTTATGTTCTACCGTTAATTTGCGGTAATGCGTTCAGCGGAACTCAGCTGCTGACTGCCGTGTATATACAACATGTTTTGTGCTTAGTTCCAACCGTTGAGTTGGGGTGTGCGAGAGGTGTGAAGTGGAGGATGATGTGGGGCATGTGTTTAGATGCTGGAGGAACGAGGAAGTGCTGAATAAGTTGGAGAGGAAATTAGGGGAGGCGGTGTACTGGGAGAACATGGTGGAGATAATGTTGAGGGGGGAGGAGGAATGGATGGAGGTTAGTGGAGTTGTAGAGAGCATGGTTAGGGGGAGAGAAGGACTAGATATGGCATTAGAGGTAGGAGTGATAGGAGGGAGAAGATGACGGTGTGAGCGGAGTGTGCGAGGGACCGCCGCCCGTCTTGAAGTTTGCTAGGGTAGTGATTCCAAGGCGGGGGTAACGGCCAGTTTGAGGTGGGTTTGGTAGGTAGGCATCCCCTTGGGGATGAGTCCAACACTGTTTGGATCCTAGACCCAATCGAACATGAGTTTCCCATCTCACCCGAAAAAAAAAACCGTTGAGCCCGGCTGAACGCGCCTATTTTCTTTCCCACGTTTGGGTAGGATAGTTAATGAATGATATGGCAAATATAGTTTGTGTGGTCCAAGTTGTACAATAAAAAAAATCTGTAAGATAGCTAGTCGGTGATTTTGACAGTCTACAAGAGGTCATTTAAAAATTTTTTGGTTGTCTAACTGAGTTCATACAAGCTGTACCCTGCTACAAAGAAAAACGAATGTTCTATAAAGTTTAACCCAACACGTTTCAACTTTATTGAAATTATACATAAAGAAATTGAAGTATTGTTAAATAATTTAAGCAATTTACAAAATGGATGATAATTTTACTGCTGTAGCAACAGTTATTTTGCTGTTTTTTTATGTATAAGATCTCTTCAATATACAGGGTGTTTCCTAAGTAATCTAAAATATTGTAGTGGGCGCTTCGTCACTCCATTTTAAGACGAAAAGTTCTTATAAACATGTGTGATAAGTCTTGTCCTTAATGAGATGCAGGGTGTTGAATTATTATTTTAATAGAAGCAACATGTGTTAAACATAAAGGAAAAAATAGTACATTTCAGAACATAATATGTTCTGAAATGTACTATGTTCAAAATGTGCACCTCCAGCTCGACGTCTAATGGATTGCCGAATACGTTCGAAGATACCAGGATTATTACGAATAACATTACAGCCTTATATGATACGATTTTGAAGATCTCGTAAGTTTAATATCGGGTTTGTATAAATGAGCGATTTTAAACATCCCCACACACAAAAATCCAGAGGATTGTGTGCAAGTTGACCTAGGGGGCCACGGGTATGGAGATCCTCGTCCAATCCAATGGTCTGGAAAAACGTTGTTTAAAAACTCGCGTAGAATCACTGCAAAATGTGGAGGAGCGCCGTCATGCAAGAACCACATGCGCCTTCTAATAATAAGAGGTACATCTTCCAAAAGAACTGGAAGTTCATTTTCTAGTCTTCGACTCGGGATAATTTTCAAAATATCCATGAGCTCGAAAGAATTTCCGGAAATAATTCGACCTCTAGTGGTTTTACTAGTGAATATTTTTTTGACAATCTTCGCTAATGTAGATATGTAATGCATGATTGAGCAGGTTAGAATCGTATCATTGGATCTGTAATTTGTCGAATAACAAGGTACTCAACATTCTATATGCTAGGGGAGGTCTTGGGCAGTACTCTACAATCCGACAAATTCGATAGTTCGACACTGTCCTGCAAAACGTTTGTCGGATTACCGGGGATCCTCTGTACATTTTATTTAATAATGAAACTGCTCGACAAAACATTCTCGGAAGTATTTAATAATGGTCGTGTTCATCCCAACGTAGCTACCGAAGCGATAAGCAATGTCCTGCTGAACGCAAGTTTTGTCAACTGATTGATGTGAGCGCTATGGTAGCAGTCGCCATATTTTCCATCAGAATTTAATTTCGCTACCGATCAATGATGCATTAACTGTCATTTATGACAAATATCATGTTAATAAACATATAAAATGATATAACATATTTTGGTTTGAAGATACTTCAGACATTTGTATCTAGAAAATGAATGAACACCACTAGGAACTATTAAACTAAATTTAAATCGAAAATGAATAAATAACTATTGAAGTCATATATCAAATAAAATTAGGTTATGTTGTCATATCAAGATTAGTACGTTCAGCAGAAGAAACGATGGATTTCTCTAAAAATCGCTACCTGCTGCGGGCTTCTATTTCACAACACGATTTTATCGAGTTGTTCGATCATCCAATTCTATTTTACGATCGAATTGAAATCGGGTGTTCTTGGATTTGGACAGCAATTTTGATACGAAAATGTTTTTTGACATTATCGATAGAATTCATTTGATATTTGGCAGATTAAAAAAACTCTTTTTACATTTTTGAACTTTTGAATCTTATATTTGCTAAAATACTATATTAATGTCATTCAATATACGAGTTTGCCACTGCACAATTATTTTCCAATTTATGGAGAAAACTAGAGAATTTGCAAATGACAGGTTCATTGGGGCCTCAGGAAGGGATAAACAGAAAAAATTATGGGCTGAATTAGCCCTCAAACTAAATTCATTAGAGTATTAGAAGAGATCCCAATCAGAATTATAGGGGTGGAAAGTTCCTTGTGAAAAGTACCCTTCTTCCAGAATTTCAATATTATAATCACGTAAAATTTTATATTATATCAGTTGATATATAGTTTGGAAGACATAACTGAAGCTGTGAAAGGAATGCGGTCGAAAACATTTAATATTGCCACGTTCAACTATGAAAAAGCTAAAGTGCTAAGAATGTAGTGATAATAATTAGAAAATGTACTTTTTATTATCAAAAATATGTCAATAATGATTAAACGTTAGTTCTTAAATGTGCTTGTTTCATTGGATTTTGTCTATTAACATTATTTTTTAAATTTCTGAATATTAAAAGATTAACACTTTTCCATATGTGTTATAGGTTTCCTTCAAGCCGACAACGTCGTGCGAAAATCATAATTACCACGCCCTCCTACTAACTCAATTGGTGAATATTTATCGAAATGCCGTTGCTAAGTAACCACATGACTTCCTATTGGCAAGCGTGTGCGTGTGTTCTACCCAGTCACTTCGACAATTGACTGACATTGATTATCCAGTGGCGTTTATGATGTCAGTATTTTCCTTCGTATTTTCAGTTTTACTCGGTATCTTATTATTTCGTATCCATATTGAATTCAAGTACGATTTTAACATTATTTGTTTTTAACAAATAGGTACCATGTTTTGAAAAATACCTTACCTTTAAAGCAACGCATAAATCATTTTCTATATATAATTATTTATAATAATGATTGTTTTTAATACTTTTATAAAATAGGTACCGTACGCCATTGGTACGTTTATGACAGATATTGGACATGTTTCCTCACCCTTTACCGATGCCCCGTAGCTTCAGATATACTTGCCAAACTATATTTGTCAATTGTTACTAGTAGAATTAATCAACAAGATTCGAAGCGCAGTTCTTTTTGTTTTAAACTTTTTAACTTACCTTAGTAAAATTCAAGCTTTTTGTTAATCTTTTGACCAGCAATAAGGGCAAGTTAGGATTAAAAATGTTCAAATTGTGCTTTTTTATGAAGTAGTCGGCGAAACTATCAAACTCATCATTTGGAAACTCAGAATTAGCGTTCTTGTTCAAACATACCTGAAACAAATGAAACCTTTATATTGAAAAACAAAAAAATTATATATATGCCTTAGGTTGGTAACAGACTGATCTAGGTTTTAAAGCGATTGAAAACTGCTCTATTGTTAAATTTTGAATTATATGTATACTCCATTTCAAGATAATTCGTTTTGACTTGAGGATTCAAGACCAAAACCCACAGCAGGTATTTGTTAATCCGATAACAATAGCACAGTATCGTACTCGTTTATTTGGGGACTACCGAGTTGTACCACGTTAATCCATTTCCGCCTTTATTGGGGATTATACTGACCATCGAGGTGGATCATTGATTAATTTATCGAGAAGGGCAAGGAAAATCATTGATGAAGCCATTTTTTTAACGCTGTATAGCTTCTTCAATGATTTTCCTTGCCCTTCCCGATTAAAACTACAACTATAAAATTGTTAAGGTCATTAGTCATTAGGCTCTGTATTTAAACCGCCGCTCCCCCCAGGAAAAGTCGGTGGTACAACTCGACGGTAGGATTATATCTACCTGATATCTTGTGGTACAGCTCGGCGATCCCGGTTTATTTGAAATGCGAAAAGATAATACCTAATAGTATGATTATTTAACAACTGAAATGTTCGGCTGGTAAAATAATATTTGATACCAACCCTAGATTGTATAAAAAAGCGGTTAATTAAAGACGAAACGGGAATTGTTTGAAGCCGAAGAAGTTTGTGGAGAGCTATTTCTCAAATGGGATTTAACTATTGTACCATCAATAAGAGGCAAGCGATAATGGAGTCATATCGTTTACGAATGTGGCGTCATAATTACTTACAAGATATTCAAAAATATAGATGTGAAAATCATGTATCTACCTCGACGAAATAATAAATTTAATGTATGTTTTAGTATCTAATTGTTACCGTCTACAGATCTGTTACTGTTTACTGTACAATGAGGGATTTATAAACGTATATTATTAAATCTTTAAGGCCAGATGCAGAGTTAACGAAGTATTGTGAAATGTTCTTTAACCACATGTTATTTTACTTACTTCAGTTACAATGTAAGTGGTGCGATCCCTTCTGTACCATGGACTAACAATCTTTCTCAAATGACTTTCTTGAGATACTTGTAAGTTCAATTTTTCTTCCATACTTAATTCTTTATCTAAATTAACCGGGTAACGTGCCCTTAAAACATCCCAATCTATAGTTTTATTAGCTTTATTTACTGGTACCAAGAGCATCATTTCTGGATCATTCCCTCGATCAAAAGTTAGAAACCGCTGAAGCACGTTTAAAACACCATCAAATACTTGAAAATGAAATGTTACAATATCTTCGAGATCTTTATTGGTAATTGTAGCTGTAATTTGATTGACTTCCAATGAAACATTGATTGTCCCCAATGTCACATAAATTGGAAAATCACAAATTGTTGGTAATGGGGAATTAGTTATAATACCATAACACAAGGGTGATGTGTACATATTGAAAAGAGTTGACATATGGATGTCTCCATGTTTATTACTAAACAATGGGTTCAGGTGGATCAAATGTACACATACTGTAGAATGCGGTTTAATTTGTTTTGTAAGTATAGTAGGGATCTGAAAAAAAAATCAATATCATTGTCCAAATATTTTCCTAGCCTACAAATGATGCGTTGCTTATACAGTGCATGTCATAGAAGGTGAACTATATAGCCCGTTCAGTACAAAAACCGTTGCACGTCATCAAAGTGTCGAAAAAGAGACGTTCGTTTATATCATGTCATTCGATTGCTGCTGTCAATCCTCTGTCAATCACTATGTTAAGCCTCTCTAAACTCACTAAATATTGAAATTTGTAGGTCGCATTGTATTAAAGAATATAAATATATGTTTAAAGAAAGGTATCGTAATTAATTTCATATCAAATACAGCTCGTAGGTTAATTAAATATTAAACTCAAACTAACGTCAGTCTTAATAAAAACTTTTTATGTTGGCAAAAATGCGCGCTGTTGCCGCGATTAAAATGGTTTATTTCAGGTTCAGTTGACGTCTTGACATTTTTGGGGTTATGTTGTGACAAAAACTGCAAAGAACTGTGAGTAATTTTTCACAAGCAGTAATGAGTTATCAAAGTTAAAGTCACATCCAAAAAAACGTATAAATGAAACTTAATAATACTGCAATAGTTGATGCATTTACTCCTGATACTATTTACAGCGTTTATGAAGCAAGTAAGTATAAGTTTAATGTTATACCCAATCAACTGTATTTATTATATTCTGTTACATTATTCTTAATACTTGGCAATTATACATGGACATTTTTTTTATAGATAATCATGTCACTTTAGGAATGTTACTGCAGTAATTGGAGGAAGAACAATAATTATTAAATGTAGAATGTTCCTGAGTAGTTTACTAAAATATGATACATCCACAAAGAGGACTTATGGAACATTCAACAAAAATAAACCACTGTATAAATTTGTTTTTATTAATGAATCCTGAATTTTCCAAAATGGTGCTGCAGGCTGTTCATGTCAAAAGCTATGTTACAATGATAATGTAAAATTTTAGAATGCAAAATTGTTTTTATTCTAGATATTTTTTGTATTACATGCTGAGAATGAAAATGGTTATATTGATGGAGCAGAAAGTATATTTTTATATGAATCTCAGTTGAGTTATTATCATGGGAAAATGAATGAAGAACATGTTTTTAAATGGTTTGAAAACCAATTACTTACTATTGAATCTTTCTGAACCTCTAATAAATTATGGACAATGCTTTTCGATAATATTAGGTTAATGACACAATATAGAATTCAATCAACAAATGTTGAAGCTGAGCTTATTTATATTACAGCCTAGTAAGTAGATACAAACTGTATTTGAACAGTGATATAGCAAATTATATGTTAGAATTCAGAAGACTACACAACTAGTTTAATACATTCAAAATTCTTACTTCAAATTATACCTAATAGACAGTAAATGCTGTTTTACTTTTATTTTTACAAAAATAATAATATAGGTTATTTGAATACTTCCCTTTCAATAAATGTTTTTTTCAGAAACAAACCCCCCAACAAAATACATTGTGGATATGATAGAACAGTATAGTCACAAAGTATTACCTACCATCTTTTTAAAAATCCTATTGAGTTAATACAGGGTACTGCCAAGCAAGCCGATAGATGCATTCCAGAAGTTGCGGGTTGGAATTGGTTTGTCCGTGAACCTCTCAAATTTGAAAGATTTCTATTTGACAATTATTGTTCTACCTTATTTAAAAAAATAGTATTACAAACTTTTCGGTGTAGTAACTAATTTATAAATTTGCAATGTTTCTTTTTAATAAAATAATTCCATAAAAATTAGGGTGGCATTATTTATCATTTTATTTTAATCATGATATTCAAAATAAGTAATTCAGGCAGCATTTTCTAAAGGTACATGTGTATATCACAAAGTTTTATAAAAACTACAAAGAATTAATTTAATAGTTTTTATTGAATTGAAAGGTCTCATTCGATCAATCATTTATTAGCAATACTTTCAGTTGCGGTAAGTGCTGGAGAGCTAAAACAAAATGGTAAATATAAATATGGATTGATTAGAAGATGATGGAGTGATAAATAATTCACCAATATACTGATAATTATAATATGTATTGATTTCAGTGCTACGATTTAGTCAATCATTTGCATATACCTTCACTCGGAGAATAGAATGGATTTGTTCTCCTTTTCTGAGCTGTGGTGGTGCTTGCTGCACAATTTTCTTTTGCTATGATCAATGATCATATATCTCAGGATGATTTTCCTTGTTGAGAATGACCTACACACTAAAGCTTCACATCCCGGCTTTTCTAAAAAAAAATTAAGATTTATTTCAACAAAATATAAAATAAAATTGCCTACCTTTAAAAAGAAGGTAGATCCAGGTTATCAGAACTTTTTTAACTATAATTTGTCTGTAAACCTTACATCAATCTTTCATATTGTAGTGACAACATTTTAGAAGCCAACATGTACTTAGGTAATTGTAACCTAAAAATTATATTAGAGAATATTTTTTCCTTGATACTATTTATACATACATGCATTTTAAATACTAGAATAGTTCCATAACTTCTAACTAATTAAGTGTGTGGTATAAACATACAAATAAAAGTGTTAACTATCCCATACATACCTTTTTAGTGCTAAAAATAATTCCATAGTTTTTAAAATAAGAATTTCTTAGTGCTGTAGGGTTAACATACAAATTAAAATTTTATATGTAACATCTCTGTATGTAACTGAAATAAGTCGAAGTTTCTTTGCACGCAATAACCATCAATAACTAAACCTAACCTAGAATATTTGATAAACTTCATTTGAGATATACTAGATTCTCATATTATTGCAAGGGCTTGGCAACATAGTACAGTTATGACAGATGTGACGTGCAACGGTTTTAATACTGAACGGGCTATATGTTCAACATTAAATATAATCCTGTTGTAGTGCCCGTCGTATAATGTAATAATGTATTAGGTCATTTGCGAAATAGCTTAATTTATACTTGTATAGATATGTCTTCCAACAATTATATAAAAGTATTAGTAAGCTTTAATAAAGATATATATTGTCATGATATGTATTATTTATAATAAAAAAATATGAAATTAGAATTGATTTTTATCAATTAACATTTCTGAGACAGATATCAAAGAATAAAAATATATTATTCTACCCTTTACAACTAGTTTTGAAAAATATTTTTCAAAAACAGTGACCGTTCAACGAAGAAGAAACAAATACTTCCCGGGATACATGCCCCGACAGACATTGAATTACACTTCTAAGTCTAAGTCTTTGATATCTGTTGGTAACACGCTTTACTAAATACGACAATTTTACAGGAAACTGTAATAATTCTATTTCTGGCACAATCTATATTTTTGTTGGTGAATGTTAGAGAGTGTGAAGAAATTGTATTTGAATAATATTGTTATTGTTGTTTGAAATAGTTTATATAATTTTCATATAATATAGGTACAATGTATTGAAGTTTTTAAATAGCATCTAATAATAATTTGAATAATTTAGAAAATTTATACTTTTTTTATAGTTAATATTAACGAAAATACCTAATTTCATATCAATACTTATGGTTTATTGAATTTAAAAGTTATTTTGAAATAGTCAATGTGATATAATTAATATTAATAAATTTTACTTCAAAATATTTTTATAATTAGAAAAATTTCAATGTTTTGTTCATATCAGAGAATATGAAGGTTATAAAAATTATTTATTTGTCATAAATGACAGAATATTTAAATATCACGAAAATTTATATTTTGACATGAATTGAATAGCTGGTCACTTGTAAATTTAATTAATTAATGAGAAGATAAGGAAATAAATTATTCCATTGGTTTCTATAAGAAAAAAATTTAAAAAAGGATACTAAGCAACAGTTATTTGAAAAAAAGATGGATTGATTAAAAATTTTGAAAGAAGTCAGATATTTTTGAAAAAGCGAAAAAGAACTCCAGATTCGAGAATAGATAAAAGAATGACTTTTAAATAATGTTTTATTAACGACAACCGGCAAACATTAATCTGTAATGCCCGATTGCACCGTTCACTTTAAGATAGCCTTTTAAAATAGCGGTTGACAGCTGATTTAACCTGAAAAACTTATAGATGACATTTTCGTAGTTGAGTTTGATATCCTCGAAATAATAGAATTACCGAGATGTTCTACTCGAACTGACAACTTACGAAACGCATGCTCAAATTCCAAACGGTGCAAACGAGCATCAGAATCACAAAAAATTAACTGATTATATAACATGGATTATTTTGTACTCACCATTTTATTATGAAGTCTTCTACTTTTTAAATTCCCTGCAAATGGCTCCAGCTGCTTCGGATAATGCTTAAATAAAAAGTCAACATCTTCTTCTTTTACAACATTCCTTTTTGACAACAAATGATCATCTAATTCTCCGGCTTTATAAAGTTTTATGCATGCAACCATTGCTGCTGCCCTTTTTGCTAGTTTCTTGCTGGGCATAAACGGTCCCTGAAAATACAAAATAACTGAAGGAAGCTACAATATTTTTTCAGTTACTGAATATTAAAAGTATTTTTCCAAAGATGTTATGTTTATGGTCCGAACGAACTCAATTGGTGAAGATCCATCCTACGGCCCGTTGCTACGCAACCACGTGACTTGCTATCGACTATCGATCGATATTGATTATCAAGTGTTATAGGTTTTGTCAGAGTTTATCATTGTATTTCTAGTTTTATGTGGCATCCCAATTTTTTTGTTTGTATATTTAGCCTTTTTTGTGAAAATGTAGTGTTTTATTCATTTTTCTAATTATAAAGTGGTTTTCTAAGAGCACGCGGAAAAAATGTACTTTTGCCCACGGAAGATATTAACTATTGCATTTTATAATTATTTTTTCCACACGCTCATAGAAAAAATGTTGTTCCAAACACATGCGTAAAGTGCCTTTTCGCACTAGTTAGGAAAATAACTATGTTAATAGTTTTATAAAATACCGTACGCCACTGCTACTTTTAAGAATGGAATCGGCTGACTAAAAAATCCCGAATAATGCTATGCTATTAATGTTTTACTTACCACTATTTTATCTAAAATGGGACAAATAACAGGTAGTAATATAACAACACTAATTTTGTCACTATCCACTATATAATACCAATCTGGAGCATGAACAGTGTACATATCGGATGGAAGACTTGCACAGTATTGACATAAAAGAGGAATCGCAGAAGTCATGTTCACCTGGGCACTGTTAGGGCCCTTCACGTAAAACGGTGGAATTTCGTCTTCATTGTACATGGCATCAATAGCGTCTTGCGATGGTTCTTGCCTCTCCAAATTCTTTCCTATTAAATACTAAAACAAAAATCATATTAATTGTCATTGTCTCTATAAGGTCCTCTGAAGATTTAGATCTATAGACTATCCTCCCAGATCCAATAAGCCATGGAGGCTAGATAAGGAGATCGAACTCATACGGAAAAATTGACAGCTTAACAGGCACGCAAAGCTAATAGGGTTGACAGATGAAGCCATGTGCAGATTCTGTCACCTATAAGAGGAAACTGCAGAGCACAACCTATGCCAGCGCGAGGCTGATTGGCTACTTAAAAAGAGTCGGGCTAGAGAATGTAATCTAGATTCAGAGGACTACAAGAAATCTGAAAAGGTCGCAGTGGAATAGGCTCTTTAGCCACCTCATCAAATCTAATCTAGGATGACAGGGAGACGATGTCTAAAGAAGTGGGTGTTTCGTAGAGGGGAAGTATGCTGTTCTCTCTTGGACATATATAATTTTATGTATAGTATAACCAAAGATTACAAAATAAATATAAGATATTTCACTTGTACGAATTTATCGCGTAAAGCATCTATACCGCTGGTTACTGTCTGGTGACAAGACGGTTGACTCTATGATACATTATGTCGCTACCTCCTTACTTGCACTTAATTTTGCATATTATACTGGTCGTCGAGCGTCGGTATTTTAGAATGGTGATTATAATTCGTTGTTCGTGTTCTATGTTTATGTTGTATAGATTTTTAAAATTTATTAATTAATTATTGAAATGAGCAGAAAATAGTATTGCAGGGTTCGGACTCCCCAGTTCAAAAAAAATTCCCCGACTTTTCCAGGTTTTCCAGCCACAAAAAATAATACAAAATATCTTGAAGCTTTTATTTTGTCTTCGGATATTAAAGTAGTACGAATTGGGTATGCCAACTTTTTTTATTTTATTCTTTTCTCGTGATTTGACCCATTTTCGTGGCTAATCAATGTTTTCCTTCCCATGTTACTCAAAGAAAAACTGTTGCTGAGTTTACATTTTGCCTCAAAAGGGTTTTCGGGTATTTCGCCGAATATTTTACAACAGAGTGGTCTGTTAATTCTCGGATCACACCACGCATGATTGTCTTCTTGTTTCCCATATTTCATATTTTGAACTAACAAAACTTACAAAACCCGTTTTTTTTACTACATAACCTTGCTTTGTTTAATCGTTCGTTGGTTCGTTACACAGTTCATCACCGTTAGTTAATTCGTTACACCATTTATACTCGGCTTCAGACTCGGACAAAAGAGTAAGAAAAACATACAAACACTCCATCTAAAAGAGACAGTGAAGAAAAAAGACGCTCTGATTCTCACTTCACCGTGACGTAGCGCATAGACGGTGCAAAAGCAAAAACGTAACCGTTTTTGTCGCATAACCGTTACTTTTCATATTATGTTATTCGAGAACTGTTTATTACGTTTGAATTTAATTTTCCAGCCTTATGTTTTATCGATGAAATAAAACAATTCAATTTGATAAAAATCTCCATTATAATTTGAACTAACGTTCAATTTAAAATTAGTGACGCGTTTCGCTAACACAGTAGCTTTATCAAACGTTGAACGTTAGTTCAAATTATAATGGAGATTTAAGCAAATTAAATGGTTTTATTTCTTCGTTTAGCATGGAACTTCATCAAGTAAAAGCCTCATCTATTCAACTTATGTTTGAAATTCCCTGACCCTTTACTGATTATTGCAAATTTCCCTAACTTTTCCCTGCCTTTTTTGTGCGAACTATAAATTCCCTGACATTTCCAGTCTTTTTGAGTATCATTACATTTTTTCCTGACTTTTCCAGGTTCTCCAGCCGAGACTGAACCCTGTATTAATATTTCTCTCTTCAATGGCAAAGCTTATAAAATAAATATTTTTTAACATTTGTTAATAGTCTTAGTTACATACATAATAAATCTTACGAGTTTATCACTTTCCCACGAACTGTGAAAGTAGTCTTCGTTTTAATTATATTTAATATAAACAATGATAGAAATTTAGAGAAGAAACTAAGGGACAGAGATGTAACTGAAATTTCTGTGAATTTTGTATATTTCATTTAATCTTTCGGGAAACGTTATCGAAGTAACATTTCTTGTTCATATTATTTCAACTCCTGCCTTCTAAAAGTAACATTCAAAATATTAAAATTGTTGTGCTGTGATAGGTTGTTCCATCAATGTGGGAAAACCAGAAATATCGTTTTATGGTTGTCCCAAAGTTGTTGAGAGGTGGGTATTAAGTTAATTGCTAACCAAAAAGGAATTGGTCAGTTCCTTATGCACGAATTTTTAAAATTTTCTCTTGATCATCCACGTAATCAATTTCCTTTCAAATATTATGTAAGTCTCTATACCAGAGAAAGACAATGGTTTAAGTACATCATATTAACCAAATAAATATATCCTGCAGCTGCATATGTTTCCACTATAAACCATTCCAGAACACATGACTTTGACAGGTCGGCCATATAGTGCTGGAGGGTCACCGAATCAATTAGTTGGAGTTGAACCTTGTGTGTTTGTGTTTTATGAATAAAAATTGACTGATATAGGTAAACTAACTAACCTTCTATAAAATATCGAGAACAAACACGACAAGTTTGATGTTTCTCTGAGGGGGTCCCGTTTTAAGGCATTAATACAAGCATCGCGGCGTTGATCAGGTATTAAATAGTCACCTCTCTTCGTTAAAACAGCCGGAAATCGAAAAAAAGATACCTTATTTCTTTAAGATACCTTTAAGAACTACTTGTTAATTAAAAACTGTGTGCCATCCAGCACAATATGGCCGACCTGTCATTCTGGAAGGTTAACCTTTTGTAAATCCAAAAATGCGAAAAATACGTGGTGCCTAATTTAAAGATAAAAATTTGAGTTTGAGTGACTATATTCTAGTTGCCAATAAGTATATTTCATTTAATTTGGGATACTCTGTATAAATAACTACTAAACCATCAATAAGTACCACAAAATTACTAAAAAGTTGGATCGAAACTGTCAATTCATTCATTTTGAAAATTTAAATGTATTTTTTACTTATAACTAAACTTTCCTTTTCAAATTTATTCTCCTGACCATCTTTCGAAATAATTAACATTTAAAAATATGTATAATAAATTTTCATTAATATGTCAAATATATATTTCTCAAGTTACCCCTGTATAGTTTAGCATAAAATAAACTTTTCTAAATGCTCCGGTACCTACCAGTGGCGTTGCCGTAAATATTATTTATGAGCGCGGCCTACGTTTGTGACAACAACAATTGTTGCCGAACCTGTATATAGCTAATTATTAAAACGAGTAATGTGAGAGGGATACACTCTGAAAGGAGAGCACTGCCACTAGTTCGTTGTATGTACGCCCGGCTAAATTTTTTCTCGTTTCACAGCAAGTTAATAATAACAGACTGAAGGTTTTGCCTGTCAACCGTTTAAATCAATGTACCTATTGTTGCAACTATACATACTGGCACTGTATTAGCCCATTAGCTGCATACATAAGGGTTCATTTATTAAATAAATTCAAGGCGATAGTGATGGAGTAATCAATATTTAGTATACTTACGTCATTTAGCATTTCTTCAATGGTTCTAAATTCTTCATACTTTTTAAGGAATTTAGGTGTCTCTTCTTTGCTCACCATTACATAATAAATACTCTCTTTATGTCTAGCTCTTCCTTTTGATTGAATGTAAGATCTGTAATCTTCGGGGTAATCATATTTAATAACCAAATTGCATGTTGGAATATCAACTCCTTCTTCCAACACGTTAGATGCTACTACTACATTTATTTCTTTATTTGCAAAACTGTCCAAAACCTAGAAAATTTAAATAGAAAATATCTTCTGTATGTTCCTTGTGGTGTATTCATTATTCTTTTTGTTAATTATTTTGGGAAATTAAACCACAATCTTTTATTATGTAAAAAAATCCCAAAATAACTAACAAAAAGAACAGAGAGAAAAGTTTCACATTAGGATAACTCAAGATTACATTACCATATCTTGGATAAGGAACTTTTCAGAGTAATCATTACATTTCACGATTTAAAATATTTAGTTTCACTTAGTATAAGATCTTGCAATATTAGAGACGGGAGTAAAGATAACGGGGATATAATAACTAATAAAAATAAAAAATAAAAAAATGAGGAAAATAATAAAAATGCCAATAGATTTAGAACTAAAAAATAAAAAAACAAATAAAGGAGTTAAAATTATGCACGTGGAACGTAAGAACCATGTTAATACCGGGTAAAATGATGGAGATTGGGGATGAACTAAAAAATACAAAATAGACATAGCAGCCTTACAGGATTTAAGATGGAAAGGGCAAGGGGTGATAGAAAAAAATGATTTTAGTCTTTTTTACTCAGGGAATAAAAACCAAGGACAATATGGGGTAGGCTTCATAATAAGGGGTAATTTATGAAATCTTATATTAGAATTCAGACCAATAAGTGAACGACTAGCATACTTGAGAATACAATCAAAACCAATGAATATATCGATAATAAATGCATACGCACCAACTGAAAGTGCAGATAAGGAGGAGAAAGATAATATGTATGAAAATATTGAGGAAGAAATGGAAAAAATACCAAAAGAAGACACAACACTTTTAATTGGCGACTTCAACGCACAAATAGGAAAAGAATTCTTGGGAAAAGTGGCAGGAACATACACGATTCATGAGAAATCAAACAATAATGGATAACGCCAATGTAATCTGGCAGCAAGGATGAATATGATAATAAGTAGCACTAAATTTTCCCACCCAAGAAAACACAAGATAACATGGACATCGCCGGATAATAAATATAGTACACAAATAGACCACGTGCTTATTAATAGAAGAAAGCAGTCGTCCATCAAAGATGTACGAACATACATAGGGGCAAATGCCGTCTCGGACCATTACATGGTAGCGGCCACAATCAAACAAAAAAACATATAAACGTTACAAAAACAAACCGAATTAAATGGAACCTCGAAAAACTTAGCAACGAAAACATAGGAAGCGAATACGAGAAGCATGTGGAAAATATGTTAATGGAATGTGAAGAAACGGAAAATGTGGAATTAGAATGGTATAATATCAGAAAATGTTTACTGAGCTCCTCGGAAAGTCAATTGGGAAGAGAAAAAAACGGAATAAACAAGCAATGGTATGATGAAAAGTGTCGAGAAATTGTGAAAGCGAAAGGAAATGCTAGAATAAAATGGATAAGCACAAACAACTCAGAAGATAAAGAGGAATATGAGGGAATAAGCAAAAATTGGAATAAGAAAAAGATAAAAGAGAATGGATGGATGGCAGAATAAGAAAAATAGAAAATGAAAAAACTAACAAAAATACCAAAGCCTATTATAAAAAAATTAATGAACAAAATAAGACATATAAAGGTAGAATTAAAGGTATAAAAAATAAAAACGGCGAGGTGAAACAAGAGGAAGCTCAGTATAAGCAAATCTGGAAAGAGTATTTCGAGGAACTGCTAACTGAAGTAGTCTCAGATAATACAATAGAGGAAGAAAGCGAAGAGGAAAAAGGAGAAAATGTAACACAGGAACCAACAAAAAAAATGAAGAAATAGAAGTTATTAAAAGAAGTAAGAATGGGAAAGCACCGGACAAAGACGAAATAAACATGGAATTGATCAAGTATGGAGGAGAGGAGCTGTACGAAAGATTATACCGGCTAAAAAGAAAATATGGAGAGAAGAGAGAATGCCCGAAGAATGGGAAGTTGGGCAAATTGTCACAATACACAAAAAAGGGGATCAGCAGGAGTGCAAAAATTATAGGGGTATAACTCTCTTAAATGTAGTATACAAAATAATGTCAGTAATAATTCAAAGTCGCCTAGCTGGAAAAGCGAAAGCCATAATATGTCAATACCAATACGGTTTCACACAAGGTAAGTCAACAATTTACGCTACTCACACTATCAAGCAGATAATGGAAAAGGTCCATGAATACAAATGGAAATAGAAATGCTATTTATAGATTTCCAACAAGCATTTGATTCAGTAAGACGAAAAAAACTGATGAGAGGACTGAAAGAACGGGGGATCGAAAGTAAGTTGAGAAGATTAATTGCAATGACTATGAAGGAGTCAAAAGTGAAGATACTTACAAGTGAAGGAGAAACGGAGGGCATTGTATCTAATAGAGGCGTAAGACAGGGTGACGGTATATCAACAACACTATTTAATTTGGCCCTGGAGCATGTTATGAGAAACATGAACAAGGGAAATTTAAGAACGAGCGGGGGCCAGACGAAAAGAAGGAATATCATGAAACAAATGCTACTAGAATTAACAAAAGGTGAAAAAATGGGATTAAAAATAAATGTAAACAAAACGAAAATAATGAGAGTTAGCAAACAGTGTGAAAACAGAATGATAAAAATAGGAGAATATATGAATTTGAGGAAGTGGAAAAATTCAAATATCTGGGAGTCACGATCAGGAGTAATTGGGAACGAAGATCAGAAATAGACGAAAAAATAATGGTAGCTAATAGGGTATACTATGCCAATAAGAAACTACTAAAAAGCAAACTATTAACAAAATACACTAAATTTAACATTTACAACACAATAATAAGACCTGTGATAATGTATGGAGCAGAAACGATGACAATGACAAAAAGAGATGAAGAGTATTTGAGGATAGTAGAACGGAAAATAATGAAAACAATTCTAGGGCCAATAAAAGTTGAATACAGACAACGTATGAATCATGAAATACTGAGAGAAATGAACGGGTAAGATATAGTAAAGAGAATAAAGAGGCAAATAATAAAATGGCTCGGACATGTATGGAGAGAAGGAGAGCGCTTTAACATTTCTTGTAAATCACTTGTATCGGGCACGACGAGGTTATGTTTGTCCTGCTCTTTATCCAGCATACAGAATTTGAGCTCCCTACCGTCAAATAACAAAACTGCCGTTGAGTTACGTGTATAGAGCTAACACCTAGGAAGAATTCGTCTTCATGTCCAACGAACAATCCAAGATAATCATATTTTAAGTTTGTTATTTTTGGAAATGTTTCAATCGCTATTGGTTCATGATCCAATCCGTATCCAGTATATTAATTATATGTGAAGGGGTCGTTATATAATCTTTTGGCCAATGCACACGGATTCACCGTTTCTCTTACAAATTTGACCAAAGGTAGAAACAGTTAGCCCACTCGTTCTTCTCTAGTAGTTAACTCAATAAATCTTATTTTTCTCCGATTTACATTAAACGTGTTTTAGTGACATTTATAGATCATAGAAGTAACACTTTTACTGTCCAGGCAGTAAAAATGATTTTTATGTCATACTAGTTCATTATTGTTTTTATTGCTTGGTTACCAACTATCTAATGTCGTACTTTATGCCCGTGCGGGCATAAAGAGAAATAATTCTAACTTTGACACATATAAAAATTATTGTGATTTTATGACATTTACGTTTGTCAACATTTACCTAGCAGCGATAGTGTCGACTATGATAAAATGGCACTGTTATTAATTCAAACCTGATTTGTATTGAGATTGGATTGCAATAACGAACTAGTATGACATAAAAGTTTGTATGTACCGCGGGCATAAACAGATGTGTATACCCTCGGTCGACTCACAAACCCTCAGGGCATAAACATCTATTTATACCCTTGGTACATAAATAACTATTAATGCCTAGGCATTGAAAAAATCATTTTTTCTTTTTTTTTAATCTCTCAGACTTTGGGACTTTGCAACGGCCATGATAATGTGATTTAAGCAGGCCAATGGAATCAAACAATCACTTCCACGTCATACATACATAGGCTAACTTCACGGTGCACACTATTACACGGCAGAGAATCAGATTTAGTGCCTTGGCTAGTTTCATTGCCTCGGCTTCGCCTCTGAAATGCTAGCCGCGGCAGTAAATCTGTTACTTCTCTGCCTAGTTAAACAAATAACTATTTTTCATCACATTTTTTTTCAAGGTTGTTTCCATTTTTTGCTTTCTAGTATGCGCTTCTTCCTTCTACAGCTCCATAGTCTTCATTTGGTCCGGATCTTTTCGGTTTTTTATCAAGTCTATGCGATATCTGTTCTCTATAAACTTTTCTTCTGACAAACAACAATATGAGCTTCCAAACCTGCAACTTTTAGAATTTCCACATATGTGGTTTTCTCTACAAAGAAATGTGTTCAACAAAAATGTGATTTGGAGTTAGTAGTTTCTTTTCAAATCCTTTCATTTCTGCTAAAAAAGACATATCTTGTTTGCTTCTGAATTCAGTCGATTTTTACAATGCCTCCGCAAATTTCAGAATACTGTTTCTCCACGATCATCACAGAATTTGCCATTTCTGAAATCAAATTTGATTACAGAATGCTGGAATTCTCTCTCTTGAGATTGAAGAAATATTCTGCAACACCTCTGCCCCCTTGCAAGTTAAATGTATTTACATTATCTCTCTTGTGATAGAATAATATTCTCACTTTGGTTAGCAATAATAACATTAGCCTTGACGCAGTTGATTGTCATCGTAGTGTCAAAATTATTGCTGTCACATTGAGTGTTTATCTAATATAGTTGTGATTGAGTTCTGTAATATAAATTATCTTTTGTTCATTTCCATTTAAAATCTTTGATCGTGGAGAAATTATGGTCTGCTACTCGGTTAGAATGAAAATTCGTGATGCTCGTGCTTCCTCACGCTCACCTTCGGCTCGCACTCGGAACTCTCCACTCGCATCGAATTTTCATTCTAACCTTGTTACAGAATATACTATTCTAATTGTCTCCCAAGAATAACCGGTACACCCTTCAGAAGGAAATTACGTCTCCTCGATGAGGATAATCCCTTCAATTTCTTTATTTGTTAATTGAACAAAATTTATTGTTAACGCCCAGAAATGGCAGTTTTTTTGTTGCTTCACCAATAATAACAGCTACTCCGGAGGAAGGATTATAGTTCGCCTTGTAAGATATTTTTAACCAACTGTTACTGAAGGAATGTCATTTTCATTAACATTGCCTTGTTCAATGGCAAGTTTTTCTCTTCTTCGACTGCTAATTTTAGTTGATTCATCAAGGTTTTGTTAAAAACAACTTGCAGCATCCTTAGGGTGGCTAAATATAACTTTCGATGTCTTCGGAGGCAATCCCATAATCGTGAGAAATTCAGAGTGTTGTGAATAATACCCAAAAATGAGGTTTCAAAATTAATAAATCAAAGGAAAAAAATATTTTTATGGCGCGGACACCAACTAGTTTTTATTTAAACTGTATTCTAATGAATTATAAACTTTTCATAATTAATAAATTATTTTTTACTAATCTATTGGTTGTATCAAATTAATATTATAGGTAATTAGAAAAGTCTTAAACAATAACTATCCTTTACTACCACTTTTTCAAAAAATATCAACAAAACGACCATACAACGTATAAACTTCAAACAATAATCACCGTCACATTTCCAATATCCCCACTACACACTATTTGAAAATAGGCTTTGTGTAATACCACGGTAGATATTGTTTTCGTCTAAAAATATGCCAATGAAGTATTTGGAAGGCGCGCAAGCTAGTTGTTCCCTGTACGACAAATATCCACAAAATGTTAATTTTACAACTGATTAACCATTTCAGGCAATATTGTAATGAACTCTATTCTGTAGATCCAGTCCGCGTTTTGCAACAGACTGTACTCCAAAGAGATCGCTTTTAGCAGCCCCTTTTTAATTCAAATTTACTTGCACCTTCAATAACATTTTTCTCCTTAATTGAATAACAAATTTTGAGACTGTATCACTAGTGAATAGTTTCGGAGACGATACATATTTATAATTGCAATGATAAAATATTAACAGAATTTATTAACGACTTCACAGTATATAATTTTTTTTTCCAAAATTGACATGTATCGACTCTTCGTCTGTAAATTTTGAACTTATTATTTCAAATAATATGGGAGAAAAATGTCTTTGAAGAAAAAATCACTTATTTTTCAAATTTAAAGCTAATCTTAAAATAATTTCTATTTCTGTTTATACAAATTTATGTATTGAGCTATCAAGTTTCAATCAATTAACACAAAAATACAAATTCTACATGGTCTTTCAGTACATTAAACCTTTTTTTGGCGAGAACGCACGCAGCACGTTCTCTTAATATAGAGGTTTTGGTAGGTTTTAATAGACTGTTTTGATTGACTTGACATAAAGAAGAAAACAATAGAATACTTTTTTAATTTCCGGTTTTTAAAAATGCCAGCGTACAAACATAGGTCGCAGAACTCGCAATGCTGCAAGTCAAAGACATACAACAGCACGTCAAACTGTCGAGCAACGCGGAATGAAGTTGAAGGGAATCGAAACAACAGCATAGAAATGTTGCTTTTAATCCTTATCGAGCTACATTTAATAATAGCATGCAAATCGATTACAGTTCACAGCAAATCGTTGCTAATGGACCAATGAACGTTGTGTGTAAATATTCTAAAACATTCAAGTTGAAAAATGAAGGCCCTGGATTGTGTTGCCTGTTCCAGTGTTGGCATACCAACAAACCAGAAAATAAAACGAAGAATGTTTTGTATCATAGAGCATTAAAATAAAAAACAATACGTTGTTTTTTAATAATTATTATACCAATTCGAATTCAATATTAATAGCTAAGACAGGACAACGTCTGTCGGGTCAGCTGGTACTAATAAAATATCAATTATTACTATTGTTAATTACCTGTTTGTTCCGCTTATGAATGAACATAGATTCCCTGGTATCATTATAAGGATTGTTGTTGCGACCTACCATAAAATTAGGTCTGATATGGCTGTAATCTGGATGACGACTCAAAGCTTTAAGAACATGAAATATTATTTTAGCAGTAAATCTTCTCTTAGTAAATATAATGCAACATAATTCTTCTTTAGAAACTTTTTTGTATTCTTGGAAAATTTGAAACAAAACTTGGAGTTTATGCGATGAGAAATTAATAATCTTATCCGGATCATTTACGCCAGCCATGTGCTTTTTTAACTGTTCGAAAACGAACATAAACGTCGTCTGTACACAAGTCAAAATGGTCAGAAGTTGCAGATCGTTACAGTGTTTCTTGATTCTGAATGAAAAATAGAAAATATTATTCAAATATGTACCTATACATTTACACATACCATTCGAAAAATTGAGGATTTCATTGATTATTCCATTGCGAGTGCTCGGAAATTACAAAATTTCAAGTTTTCAAGGGGGTGGGCTGAGACTGGATCAGTTTCAGCAATGTCGTCACATTTTGAGAATATTTCTTTTTGGTACCTCAATAGATCTCTATAGATCTAACATAAAAATAACTAATACTTAAAAATTTTTACCTTTCTACCTGAATGATATGGGCGAGACAAGCTTTAAAACCACCATAACAACCCATCGTTTCAATGTGAAATATCAAGTCCTGAATTAAATTTCGTAGCTTTTTTTCGCCCTCTTCAAGTTTTAGAGGTTTTAAACCCTTTACAGTCATTGACATGCGAGTAGGCTCTGGTTTAATAAGCGATAGTGTCTCTATAGTATTGGATAGTGCGACAACCGCTGACATTTCAATAGAACTCAAGTCGTAATTATTAAAGTTCTTCAATCTTTCAATTGGATTAGTTGAATAACTAAAAACAAATATAAAAATCAATTGCTATTAATAATAATATAAGTTTATTCAAAGCAAACATAATTAAAATAACAAACTTATATATACTAAAAATATTGCTAGAAGCACAAAAGTAACGTTAAGTTTGTTTATGAGCCTATACATTTGGCATATGACATATTCGAGTAAAATCATAATAATATTTCTGACATCAATAAATTTTTGACATGTACTGTTTCAAAACGCATCCGGATTTTTTTGTCACAAGCATACAAAGTACTGTTAGTTAAAATCTGTATCTCTCTATTTATTATTTATTAAATCAGAAAATATTAATCTCTCTGCTTCACTGACCCACTTTTTAATTTGTTTTTTGTATATACTATACTTATTCAACGTTTTGACATGTTTGGGCATCATTGCATAAATTATAGGTGCTAAATAACCTACACAACGTTGTCCAATAGCCTTATCGCTTCGAAGGAGAAAAATACCATTATAGTGTCGTATTATAATTAAAGTTAAAAACCATGGAGACTATATAAGGAGATCGTACTCCATGTATTCCAATTTCTGGTCATGATAGAGGGCGCCAGTTTAAATCCAATACCTATGGAGGGTAGAAGGAAGGAGCACCATCTTATATGGGTGACAAGTTGAAAAGTGTCCACCTGTAAACAGCAAATTATAATTCGAAGATTCACCGAAATGGCGCTCGTGTAGCTAATGGAAATGATGTGAATTTAGGGTTATAAACCGAGTGAAATGTGCTGTGTAGTTGAAAAATATGCAGTATTTAAAATCTCAATTATTTACGTACTATTTCCTTTTTTAATTTTGTACCTTACTCTAATAATTCATGGCGCTGTTTTTAAAATCTTTCCACTTGCTACTATGGCGCCACCTTAATTTGCTTCCTTTCGATGGACACTTTTTAATACATTCAGATGGTGCTCCTTCCTTCTACCCTCCATACCAATACCGAAAACATTTGACTGCAGAACATTAACAGCCAATCATAAGTCGTGCATACACTTTCAGTTCATGGTGTTTTATTGGATGCTAGCTCATTTGACAGTATGCGAGGTGAGTGAGGTTAGGAAACGGAAATGATATAATAGAAACAAGTAAAACTGATGACAAAACGCTGAGTAAAATGTCAGATGAGTGCAATCTTCAGAGCCATTAGCGGAAATATTTAAAATTAGCGTTAAAAAAACTACTAAAACGCCACTTTTATTAAGTTTTGATAATAGTTTAGAGATTAAATCGTGTTTTGTGTATTTGGATGTGAGTTTAGAAGTTGGGTCGTGTTTATTGTTAAAAATGCCACCAGTAAGGCGTCAAAATATCGGTGGGCGTACGCGTAACGCAAGTCGGGTGTACAGTATTCGAGATAATGAGACGGAAGAAGAGCGATGATAAATCGGTTGACTTTGGAACAATGAATACTATATGTCGATATTGCCATGCTTTGAGGGTTCGACTGGAACCGACATGATTATGTTGCATGAATGGAAAGGTCAAATTACTATAACTAATGACACCACCTGAACCACTCAATTCATTACTTTCAGGGCAAGATCCTCTATCAAAGCATTTCTTGCATAATATACAAAGTTACAACGGTATGTTACATATGACATCATTTGGTGCAAATGTTATTGAACAAAGTGGTTTCAATCCAACTTTTAAGGTATTGATTATTCGGTAAATAATGTATTAATATACACATCCATTGCTACGTATAGCTACACGTTATGATTTCTATTCTATTACTAATTCAGATTCAAGGACAAATTCACCACCGTACAGGAGCATTGTTGCCATCAGTTGATGGTGAATACAAATTTTATTCCAATATTTGTCAATAAACAAATTGATATGATGAATATATACAGTCGTATTATTTTATTTTAACTTTATTTCAATATATGGTGCTATTGAAAATAGAAGCTATTGTTTATTTTTTTAATTTTGCCATAAAACAAAGTCTTTTAGGAATTCAGAAAATATGGCGGTACGAAGTTCGCCGGGTCAGCTAGTTATTATTAAAAATATATTGACCACATTAGAATCAATATAATTGACGACTAAACGTGGGGCATTAAAATCAATATATATAACGCTGTAATAAAAAAAAAATAATTGAATATTTAAAGGAACATTTCATAAATATACAAAATTTAAAAAGATGTGTGTAGTTTCAATAGATTTTGTGGCATAGCATCTCTGAGACATGTTTTATTATTTTGGTGTCAATTATTCCGAATAACACACAAGAAGTCATTGGTGATTAGATAAAAATGCCCATAATAATTTTATGATGCAGTTCAAAAAACCCCTCGAAAATGTGTCCCTAATGCCAGTTTGCCCCGTTTAGAATTTAAGCATGCCTTTCGTAAATTGTTCTTAACTTTAAGAAGCACTTAATTGTTTCGCTTGTTGCCCTAGTGCAGCTTAAGCATTACCTAGTAAAGAACCATTTAACGCAGTGCGTACACGAGTGACAGCTAGCTTTCGCCCGCGTCAAATGTGATAGATTAACCTATAAATACAAAGAAAACAATAAACTTCAGACATCAGCCATGGTTATCAAATGCCCAGTGCAGGCATAAAACCGAAGTGCTGCTAGGAACTGATTCATGGGAGACACGCTGCTGTTTCTATAATAATAGTTGACCATTTGGTTTTGTAGGTTTCCTAATTAGGTAATCTTTTACTTAAAAATAATTTCGAAATTTCAGAGCTTCCTTTATCAATCCGAAAACCCGCAAACAGCATTGCTTTGCCACTCGAAATATTTTATAAGATGCAAATTCCTTATGACGTGGAAATGATCATATCGAGTGTAAAGCATCTCGGGAAGTCTATTATCTCAAGGATATCAAAATCAACTTCGAAAACGCCATTCATTAAGAAAAGTTTTTCAGGTAAAATCAGCTGTCAACCGCGATTTCAAACTAAGTCGACCCAATCGGGAACTTAATATCAAGTCCTCTTTAACTAGTTTAAGGAATACTTAGAGAGCGGTACAACGCAAACTAGTTTTTTTGAGATTACTTTATTTTAAGACTGTCTTAAAATAAACGATGCAATCGGGCATACGAAACCCCAAAAATTCCTCGAATTGACATCACAGTTGTGACAGGCGATCGATACACGAGTACTCAACTGGGCATCATACTCAATGACGTCAGCAGCTTTACAAAGTTAATACTGATTAAAAAAAAGCATTGGGGATTAGGTTTTTAGACGCCACTTGAAATTATTGAATACAAAAATTGGAAAGTTCCATATAACAACTTAATTTTTGGTAAATACTGTAAGTTTGTTAGAGTAGTTAGTATCAGTATGTAACTATGTTAAGCAATTGTTTAGAAAATTATGAACAATATACATGCCGGGAAGTCGAACAGAAACATCTTGTAACAGTAAAGCTGAGTGTAGTAATCTAATTTGTGCGGATTGAGCGGAGCTGTTGATAGTATTTGAATAAAATTTATGTTCATATGATTATGTTATGAACCTGTAGTATCTAAACCCATAGTGTTATAAATATTTTTGTCCACGATTATTTGAAAGTTTATATTTTACGTGTGCTTCTTCAAGTATAATGACATTATTCACCAGTGAATAGTAGGTGTGGATAATGAACAGGTCACATGACCGGGATAAATAGGACCTATATTGAAGGTTATTTATATAAGCTACAAAGACATATATAATAATTTATCAGGTTGTTGTATATAGAGCGTATGGTGATGTCAAAACTAAGAAATTGACGTTTTAAATAATTTATAGCTGATTGCAAGAATTTTAATTATTATACTGAATTTAAATTGAAATTACTTGTCCCAAATAAGAGTGACTGATTTTAAACATAAATGCCCAGCTTATTAATTGCTCAAAAGAGATGGGGTTTTCACTAGTTTCACTAGTTTATCAAAGAGATTTTTTTAGGCTTGGCACAGGGTGTTTTACTAATGTTGCTCAAATTCAAAGGGGAAAATATGTTTATTTTAAATGGAACACCCTATAATTTTTTATCTCATTCGAAAGAGCAATCATTCTCCTTTCCAAAAATGTATAGTTTTCTATCATCTTTTGTTTCATTAACAACAAAGATATTCGAGGTTTCATGTAGTAGTACATTTTTAATTAGTAGTTTTATATGAACGTATTTTGATGCCAAAAATCAACTCATGCTGTGACCGTTTGACGCATAACAAAATCATTTAAGTCGGTTTCATGTAGTATGCATTTTTAATTACGTAAATAATTGCCAACAAATCTGACAAACAGTTTATTTAGTAAGAAAACATAATAACATTATTCAATACATATAAAGAACGAAGAACAAAAAAGTTACAATAAATGCTGCATATGCCTACCCTCTTCGTTTATGCATAACTGTAAGCGAAATTTTAAATTTTCAAATGAATTTTCTAACATTTCTTGCGGAATGTTTTCAATAATGTTCCTGATATTATTTTTTAGTTCTGCTAAATTGTTAGGCTTAGGATTGTAGCACCTATCCTTCACATATCCCCAGAGAAAAAAATCTGGGACAGTTAATTCAGGAGACCGCGGTGCCCATTCAATCGGTCCAGCTCGACCTATCCACTTATCATTAAAAAACGTGTTTAATGAATCTCGTGCTATTAACGAATAATGTGGTGGTGCACCGTCTTGTTGAAAGTAAACGTCGTCGCTAATTCCATCTTGAACTAGTTGCGGATAAAAAAAAGTTTCCAACATATCCGTGTAATTAGTACCCGTCACTGTTGGTTCCGAAAAGAAAAAAGGACCATAGATTTTTCGCCGAGATAATGCACACCAAACGTTTACTTTTGGACTATCTCTCTGAAATTTATTAAAAGAAATTGGTTTTTGAGAACCCCATATTCTACAATTATGTTTGTTACACATGCCATTAATGTGAAACGTTGCTTCATCAGACATAATTAATAATGAATTGGATTCGTTTCTTAATAAGTCAAGTAAAGTCTCCAATACCATTACTCGTTTTTCATAATCTGACTCGTACAGTTTTTGATAAGTCTGAATTTTGTATGGAATTGACATCAACTTGTTTAAAAGACCATCATTATTTCTTGGTTTTTTTAAGTGTGCAATGCAACCAGTTTCGATAAATTGTACATACCATTTTTTAATTATATTCTCTGACGGCGGATTTTTCATAAATTTTCTTCTGAATATCCTCCTTGTTTGAATTATTGATTTCGTTTCTGCATAAATTATTACAGTTTGAGCTTTTTCACTCACTGTATAGATCATTTCGAAACCGACTTATATGACTTAACAAAATTACTATTGTCAAAATTGCTGATTTTGTTGTTATGCGTCAAACGGTCACAGCATGAGTTGATTTTAGGCATCAAAATACGTTCATATAAAACTACTAATTAAAAATGTACTACTACATGAAACCTCGAATATCTTTGTTGTTAATGAAACAAAAGAAAAAAAACTATACATTTTTGGAAAGGAGAATGATTGCTATTTCGAATGAGATCAAAAATTATAGGGTGTTCCATTTAAAATAAACATATTTTCCCCTTTGAATTTGACCAACATTAGTAAAACACCCTGTGTTGATGAGATGAAATGCCAGCCAAGCCTAAAAAAATCTCTTTGATAAACTAGTGAAAACCCCATCTCTTTGGAGCAATTAATAAGCTGGGCATTTATGTTTAAAATCAGTCACTCTTATTTGGGACACCCTGTATAGAAAGCGAATCGAACACTGAAATGAATGTTACACCGCCAAAAATAAGAGAAGCAGAATAAATAGTATCCTTAAATGTATTGCCAGAAAAGTCAAAAAAATTATTGTATATATGAAAACCTATAATCCCTTCATAAATTGGAGAACATTTATAAACAGGTAATTAATAGTGGTCGACAAAATATAGTATTCTACTGCATATAATTTTGCTAATATTCACTTAGGTGTTTATGTCACTTGCCTGCGGCTTGCGACATAAACGCACCTAAGTGAATAATAGCCATCATTATATGCTTGTTGAATAATGTACTATTATCCTCCGTTTTTTTTTCCATTGTATGATCTAAGGTACCTTTTACAAACATCAATTAACAGAAAACTATTACTTACCCAACAACAGTTTTTAATTCTTCTACCGTTGCCACTTTAGCTTGAAAAGTTGTTTCTAAAGATTCAACCTCTTCTATTACCCTGTGGGGCTTACAATTTCTATTAAGAAGGGTGGCTGTTAATCCCAAAACACGCGGTGGTTCTGACAAAGATTGAAATTGTTTCATCAATTGTCTCATGGAATGGTCATTTACTCCTCTGTGACATTCATCAAATATTAATAAATTGACTTTATTTAAATCTAAAAAAAAAATGATATTACTTCTTGATAATACTAATTTTACTGTGCAAACGGTTTCGACGATTTGGTACTATTTATCTTTACATTATTGGGTCATTATGAGAAACAAAGTAACGGACTAAGATATTAATTGTTGTAAATATACAGGGAGGATCGGATTTAATTGACGTATACAGAGATCTCGTAAATAAATCGGAATAGATACAATATCGATTAAATGGAGAAAATGCATGGTATGTAGATGGGTAATTAGATGATTAAAAAAAATAATAATTAAAATATCTCGACCTGTTCCTAAGATATTCGTAAGTAATATCATAAGAGCATCTAATTTTTCCGAAAAAAATCGGTGTAATATTTTAATAAGAAGCACGAGTGCACCTGATTGTTTTTTGATTTTTTTCACAGGAAAAATTAGATGCCCGAATGGTAATTGACAAGACTAACATGAGTAACAGATTATTCTGCATAAACATAGCTTACAAAACATACTACCTATAATACATGCATACATAATAAATATGTAGGTATTTGAAAATTGAAAAACAGGTAATTTATTTAATCACAAAATACTGCAAACTTAATTATTTATGGTACAATTAATATATAAATTGCAATTTTGGTACACAGTAGCAGTATTGTTTGAAATCTTTGTTAACTCATTGATAACGTTGGGAGTAGTTAAACCATTAATGTTGTTGATTTATTTATTTATTTGAATCCAAACAAGTTTTACAACTTTATTACATGGATTTCCTTAACTGTTTCCATATTGACGTATGGGTTTTAACGGTATTGTACGGTACACTTTTCTCAATCGCCAGATCAATATTAGTCATAGAATCACTTCCAAAGTGACACATTTTCACTACATAAGCTAGCTAGCACTATTTAAAACCAATATTACAAAATTTACTGACAATAAAATTAGAAAAATTGTTTAGCGGACCATAATTACTTGTTATCAAAGGTATTGTAATTTTTGGTGACAACAGCTGTTAAGTTTTGCCGCGGGTAAACTCGAAAAAACTGTTTACAGGTGCTGTCATACAGTTTTTTTCATCTAGAAACCATTTGTAATTCAAAATTGCGCGTTTGTCATTGGTGGAAATTAAGACGAGACATTTTTTAAAATACGAGGTTTTCTATAAATTACCATACCAAAAATTTCATTACGACGATTTTTGTCTTTACAGGGTCACCATCAACCTCATTTTTTTAAATACGGGGACCTTTATTTTTTATTGCAATCTTTTTTAGGTTTTGTATAGAAACATGATGGTATAGCATACTTGACGATTCTACCACGTTTCGTCTTTGAAAAATCATCATCTTTTTTGAGTCCGCTCTTCTTTACTAAAGTCAAATTAATCATTTTAAATATTGGTCATTAAATAAGAATTTTCAGAGAAAATGATTAAACTTTCCAAATTCAACAATTTATTTTGAAACTTAATGACAAATGATGTATTTTACAGATGACACTCAAGGTAATAATAAGTTGAAAATAAATTTAAAAATCAGTCACAAAAGTTGTTCAAAATGACGTCCATTCTGTGCAATACATATATAGTTCGATTCTCCTTGACATAGGAGATATGTAGTTGCATCAACCATTTCGGGTGTAATTTTTCGAAATGCATCTACTATTCGTTGACGCAGTTACCATATTATATTATTTGGCATATTTTTGCTGTAAACTTCGTTTTTTATGAAGACCCATACAAAATAATCTATGGGGATCGAGGAGGCCATCTTGTTGACCCGTTGGTCCTTCGATCATTAAACAGACTAGTTGTTGCCGTCGATATTGAATTACCTAACATGAATAGTTACACATTGTTTATTATATGTTAATAATATAAATTTGTATTCTTATTAGACTGAGTAAATAGTATTTAAATATCTAATGATACGACACTGGGAGTTTCAGAACTGTAAAACTGTAGAACTGTTCAAAACTTGTTTCTTACCTGTGAAAGGATGTATTGTAAACATCACTTATTTTGCATAGTACACAACGATTCACCATCTTGTAAACATAATTTAACTAATAAATAAAGTGACCCCTTCTAAAATGTATACCCATGGTATTTATGTTAATTCAAGACTCTTTTCGCCGTGGATATTTGGTTATCCTTTTTCTAACACTGCTTGACTCACCATATTCTTTGATATACGTGAAAATATCATTGACGATGGCTGCTGTCTTTCTGGATATAATTTTAAATAGGCCTGAGCTGCCTGTATTCGAGAACATTTTATGTACACATCGTACATATCTTTATTTTCTTCGTCAGTGTAACGAGCCATAGTACCTAGCAACGCCTCGGTATTGTATTTATTGCGGTTTACGAGATCTCTGTATACGTCAATTAAATCCGATCCACCCTGTATACATCAATTGGCAGTCGATAATTCATTTGGGAAAATTTAAAAAGATGTAACGTAAATATGAAAAGAACCCAAACGACTGTGATAATTACCAGACGAGGAGCGTAGCGAGTCTGGTAACACAGGAGTTTGGGAATATGCTTTTCCCACGAATTATACATACTATTTTTTCTTCGATCGTTGATTTACATTTAAAAAATTAATTAAAAAATATTTCATTCAAAGATGTAATCAAGTAAGTTTAGATAGGTTTCTAAACCTATAAAATATAAACCTATAAACCAAACAATTAGCCATGCAGCTTCAACGTCTATAAATTCTCGTTGCCCTCCAGTACAATTTACAAATTGTACAAACTGTACAATAAATGTAAATATTAACAACAATTAATTTGTGTTCAAGAATATCGTTATAAATTAAATGTTTCTTTTATTTCTTTTATAACAACTTTATCAATATAAAAATTAAAACCATACTTTGTTTCATTTTATTGTAATAGTCTAATGCCGGGTCCAGACCAAGCAGACAAAACGAAAACACAATTCTGAAACAAAAACACGACAAACTGGCGACAAAATTTGTCGTCAAAAGACAAAACAAAATTAAGACAAACTGTCCACACCAGAACGACAAAATATAAAAACAAAATTCAGTTGGTGACGTTGTTGTGATTAGTGTTGGTTAACCATGTGGCGTTTTAATCAGGAAAAAAATGAAACTGAAGATTTATTGCTAGCCGCAAGTTGTTTTTTTTGCTCTCATCATCATCCCAGGTTGCTAAAAGAAAACGCAAACGTTTTTGGATTAGACCAAGTCTAAAAATGCGAAAAAGTTGTTCGATAAACAAATTGTTAGTTCAACTACGCGCAGATGATATTGGACTAAGTGGTGAGATTCGATCAAGCTTCAAAATTTTTTTAAGAATGTCCACCGAAGATTTTGAGAATCTGATATACCTTGTTGGTCCTGCAGATGCAAAAAGACATACTAACTTTAGAAATGCTATAAGTGTAACAGAAAGGTTAGCAATCACTTTAAGATTTTTAGCGACAGGTGATTCCTATCACAGCCTTATGTATCTTTCAAAAGTATCAAAGCAATCAATATCTGTAATAATACCTGAAGTATGTAAAGCTTTAATTAACAGTCTTAGTGGTTATGTACAGGTATGTTTAACTTTTTTCATTACTATTTTTCTGTTATTTATTGGTTAAATGTTTAATACAAAATAAATTGACGAATAGGTACATACTACATACAAAATAATGATGAGTCTACTTGTTTTTTCATTCAAAAAGTTCATTATCAGTTTCGTTCGTTTTCTTGATCTGATAAATACTGAGAACGTTGTGTGTCAATACTTTCTTGTAGCGGTTTTTGTAGTCTTTATTTTTAGGGTCTCATAATATCGGATGCTCCCTGTAAAGTTCTATTAACTTGCATGTATTTTGTGTATTCCACTTTTTGTCCCCCGAAATGTTTAGAAAAATACACTAGCATTTAATAATCACTACACAACAACAGAAAAACACACTTAATTTTGATAAAATTGTACATTCTCCTTCTCATTCTCCTACTGCCTAACTCGTTTTGACTTGCACACGCGTCCACACTGCGCCTACAACTTGTCGTCAAATACACAGACAAAACACAGACCTTTTGATCTTTACCGACCTGAGACGGGACTTGAAAAAGTTTTCAAATTTGCAAACAAAACAAAATTGTCGCAGAAATGTCTCACAAATGTTTTCGATTTGTCGCCACTTTGTCGCGAAACATGAATGTTTTTGTATTGTCTGCTTGGTCTGGACCCGGCATTAGATCCGAAGTAAGGTCGACCTTCACCGAGCTGATAATAGAATGAAACATGTTTTATAATAAATTTAGTATATTAGAAAATATATTAAAAATGGGTTGCCTTAAAAAATCCTAGACAGACTATTTTTAACGCATGCTCGGTATTTATACGATATTTATACGACAGAGAATGACATTTTGTGTATATTATCTTTGAATGACATTTTGGAGTAACTAATGACTTGTAATATTATTGTTACGCGAGCTACTGCATTAATATGCTCACTTAGTGCCCCCAGTGAAATCCCCGTATGAGACGACTATGGCTCCTCCGCCCAATTTTCGAGAAGCATCCAAAATACGAAACATCGAGAATATCCAGTGAACCCGCCAGAACGTCGAGAGATTTCTAGAATTACGGCGCGCGAGTATAAATAGGCCACGAGCATCGCTGAAGGCAATTAGTCAATCAGTCGGTGTCGATACCGAAGGAAAGTAATCGCGCCTCGATAAAGTGTTTATTAAGTGACTCTCATATAAATTATAATTAGTGTGTTTAGTGTATTAGATAAATTATTAAATAAGGACTGAATTACATATAAATCTGTAAATATAAATTAATTGTAAATATAAATTAGAATAAACGTTACATTGGTGTCAGGTGTAGGATTAAAAAAATAAATAAGTAAATATACAGGAAGATGGCGAAGAAACTTTGTGAATTAAAAGTTTCAGAGCTTCGAAGAGAGTTGGAGGATTACGAATTGGACACAAGTGGGGTCAAGTCAGTGTTAGTGGAACGACTGAAAAATGCTATGATTAACAATGGATTGGACCCGGAAACGTTTGAATTCACCGACGAAGCGTCCGCCTCTATAACCTCTTCCATAAAAAACGAATTGTCTTCGATGGAAAACAAAATGTCGGACAGGGAAAACAAAATGTCGGACATGGAAAATAAAATTTCGACGGATATAAAAAACGAAATTTCATCCATGGAAAACAAAATGTCGGACGTGGAAAATAAAATGTCGGACGTGGAAAATAAAATTTCGACGGATATAAAAAACGAAATTTCAGCCATGGAAAGTAAACTCTCGGCGGACATGGAAAACAAATTGTCGGACGTGGAAAATAAAATTTCATCCATGGAAAGTAAACTTTCGGCGGACATAGAAAATAAAATGACGGACATGAAAAATGAAATGACATCCATGAAGACTGATATTTCTGCCGTGGAAGAAAATATTAAAATAATGGAGCAAGAAATGAAACAAAAAATCAAAGAAATCGAAAGGAAGACTAGTAATAAACCGGATTTTACAACTAGGCAAGCCCCGAATAACGACGAACTGGCAGAGAAAGTAGAGTTGAAACCGAAAATGGAAAACGATATTAACAGCCGAGTGAAACTGCCAACATTCGATGGTAAAACGTCATGGCCGATCTATCTTAAGCAATTCGAGGCAGCATCAAAGGCAAACAACTGGAGTGAGAAGGAAAAAGCGTTAAATTTAACTCTTGCCCTTAGAGGAGACGCTATGGATATCCTCCAGACCATTCCAGTGGAAGAGGCCGAAGATTTTGAACAACTCAAAAAGCGATTGAATATGAGATATGGCCTGGAACACCTGGAGCATCTGTACCAGTCACAGCTGAAAAACCGCAAACAAAAACGCGACGAAACTCTGCAAGAATTCGAAGCAGACATTGCGAGGTTGGTGCGGTTTGCCTATCCATCGGCACCGGAGAATATCATGGAATGTTTAGGGGTACAGACATTCATCGACGGAGTTCGTGACCATGAAATGCAGAGAACTCTACGCTTGGCTCGGCATAAGACACTGGTCGACGTACTCTCTGCAGCCTTGGAGTACGAAGCAGCTACACAGGCTTCCGGAGTATACGGCAAGGTGAGGGCTGTAGCAGACGAAGAAGTTGAGAGCAAGCTCGACCAGATTGTCAACATGATGAAAAGCATCTCAAATGGAAAACTGAAAGCTGTGAGATGCTGGAATTGTGGAGAAATGGGACATGTACGCAGTTCGTGCAAGCGACCGAGAACTGCTACAAACGAAGACGCCCAGCAGGAAAACTAGGAAGGGTCGACCTTCAGAGGGCAGCTTCGACCCGAAGACCTTCCAAAGACCCTCTCATCCTAATAGCCTCTCTGAAATGTCGCGACGATAGTGTATACGTGGATGGTGAAGTTAATGGAAGGAAGTATACACTATTGGTGGACACTGGAGCAACGAGGACTATTATTCGCCCCGAGACTGTCAACACCCGGAAAAGACTTTTACCGACGAGACTGCGACTCAGGACTGCCACAGGTGAAAGCGCCAATGTCCATGGAGAACTACCGGTGCAATTGGGAATTGGCGCAGAGAAGTTCACCCACACTGTCGTTGTCGCCGATATCGAAGAGGACATAATACTCGGAATGGACGTTATGAACCTACATGGCTTCCAGCTAGATTTCAAGAACCGAGTGATTAGAGTAGGTTCTGAGGAGGTATTCCTTCACCCACACGAGGATAAGAGTGTTCAGGTAGCCGTACAGGAGGATACAGTTGTACCCGCAAGGAGTGAATTTTTCACTGTGGCAAGGCTACAAGGAACCGTCGAAGAAGGAACACCGGTCATGATGGAACCATGGAATCACGATGAAGAGGTTGGTCGAGGAATCCTGGTTGGAAAAGGGTTAGTCATGGCTGCCGAAGAAATACCTGTACGCATTATAAATGTAAATGACCATCCAATAACTATGAAGAAGGATACCAAAAATTGGAACTTGCGTACCAGTGGCGTCAATAATTCATCAAACAACAACCTCCAATGATGCCAACAATAAATTTGAAAAAATGATAGCAGTGGCTGGACAATCCCTTAGCCTGCAAGAGAAGAAAAAAATCAGAGAACTCTTGCTACAATACCGATCTCTTTTTGTACCAAAAGGAGGAAAGACAGGAAGAACATCTGCTGTCAAACACAAAATTGACACCGGCGACGCTAAACCGATAAGACAATCGGCTCGACGGCTACCACAGGCCAAAAGAGAGGAAGCGGAGAGAATTGTTCGCGAGATGGAAAAGGACAAGGTAATAGAACCTTCTACCAGCCCTTGGGTCTCTCCGGTAGTTCTGGTAAAGAAGAAAGACGAGGTTTTGCGTGGACTACCGGCAGTTGAACAATGTTACAAAGAAAGATAGCTATCCCCTGCCGAGAATCGACGACACTCTGGATACGCTGGTAGGTAGCAAATTGTTTTCTACCTTGGACCTGAAGTCTGGATATTGGCAGGTAGAAATGGATCCAGCCGATAAAGAAAAGACAGCGTTTATCACCGGATCTGTACTATGGGATTTCACCGTTATGCCATTTGGGCTGTGCAATGCCCCCGCAACGTTCGAAAGACTGATGGAAAACGTAATGCGAGGGTTGTCCTGGAATACATGCTTAGTGTACCTTGATGACATCATAGTCTCGGGAAGGACATTCGAAGAACATCGAAAGAATTTGGAAGGTGTCTTCAAAAGGTTGCAAGCTGCCCAACTGATGCTCAACCCCAAGAAATGTCAACTATTTCAAAACAAAGTCAATTACCTAGGCCATGTAGTCAGCAAGGATGGTGTAGCTGTAGACGAAGAAAAAGCTGCTGCCGTACGAAAGTGGCCAAGACCCACCGACAAGCACCAAGTTAGAAGCTTCCTTGGACTCTGTACATATTACAGGCGATTTATAAAGAAGTTTGCAGATATCGCTAAGCCCTTGACACGACTTACAGAGGAAGCAAGGGAGTTTCGCTGGGACGAAGATTGCCAAACTTCGTTCGAAACCTTGAAGAAGCACTTGACTACTGCACCTATACTCGGCTATCCACTACCAGAGGGAGAAATCATACTAGATACTGATGCTAGCAATGTTGGAATTGGAGGAGTGCTATCACAGGTTCAAGGAGGACAAGAGAAAGTTCTGGGATATTTTAGTAAAGTCCTTTCCAAACCAGAACAAAACTACTGCGTCACAAGAAGAGAGCTCCTAGCAGTAGTGAAGTCCGTGGAGCACTTCTATCAGTATCTGTATGGGAAGAAATTTGTGATCAGAACCGATCATGCAGCACTTGAGTGGCTTATGCAATTCAAGAACCCTGAAGGTCAAATCGCTAGATGGATCGAGCGGCTCCAAGAATATAATTTCACTATTGAGCATAGAGCCGGAATAAGCCACAGAAATGCAGACTCCCTCTCCAGAAGACCATGCCCTGCAGAGTGCTCTCACTGCAGCAGAACAGAAGCTAAGGAAGCTGCGATTCGAAGAACCACGGTGACCACCGACGAATGGACACCAGAAAAGTTGGAAGAGGAACAAGAGAACGATTCCGACTTGAAGAAAATCCGACATTGGAAAAAGGAGAACTGTCGACCTACTTGGCAGGAGATTTCAAGGTACTCGCCAACGATGAAATCGTATTGGGCCCAGTGGGACTCGCTGGTTTTGGAAAACGGGTTGCTACAGCGAGTAATCGAGAACGATGAGGGTTCCGAAAGTAGAAGACAGTTGGTGATTCCAAGAACAAGGATAGCAGCAGTACTGCGGAAATTACACGACAGTCCGTCAGGAGGACATCTAGGTGTGAAGAAGACCCTCCAGAAAGTGCGAGAACGGTTTTATTGGATGCACAGTTCCGAAGATGTGAAGGACTGGTGTAAGAAGTGCACTAACTGTGCTACGACCAATGGACCGCACGGGAGAAGAAAGGCTCCTATGAAGCAGTACAATGTCGGAAGCCCTTTTGAACGCATTGCCCTGGACATTGCCGGACCGTTTCCACCGACAGCAAATGGCAGCAGGTACATTTTGGTGGTGATGGACTACTTCATAAAGTGGGTAGAAGCGTATGCCATTCCAAACCAAGAAGCCGCAACGGTTGCCGACGTGCTTGTGAATGAGTTCATTTGCCGATATGGAGTGCCCCTGGAAATACACAGCGACCAGGGCAGAAACTTCGAAAGCCAGCTGTTCCAGGAAGTTTGTGAAAAGCTCGGCATGAAGAAAACGAGAACTACGGCTTTGCACCCACAGTCGGACGGGATGGTAGAGCGAATGAACAGAACTCTTGGCAAATACCTGTCTAAAGTAGTATCTAACCATCAGCGAGATTGGGACCAATATCTCTCGCTATTCGCGATGGCCTAAAGATCCGCCATCAATGAGTCTACCTGCCAAACACCAGCAAGAGTTCTGTTCGGACGCGAAATGATATTACCCTGCGACCTTGAATTTGGATGCCGACCCGGAGAAGACATAGCTGGTGAAGATTACGTGACCCAGCTGAGAAAAAGAATGGACGACGTACACGAGCTGGTTCGATCGAATCTTCAGATCGCTAGCGATAGGATGAAGAAAAGGTACGATACGCAAGCTACGGAAGGAGGTTTCCACGAAGGAGACAAAGTCTGGCTGCATAACCCAAGAAGACAAAAGGGTTTTTCTCCAAAGTTGCAGAAAGCTTGGGAAGGTCCGTACCTCGTAAAGAAAAGAATCAACGATGTCATCTATCGTATCAGCAAGATCCCAAATGGAAAGCCAAAGGTGGTACACCGTAACCGATTAGCGCCATTCGAGGGTGACCACGATGAGGAAGTGAACCAGCTTCAGGAAGTAGCCGATCCTGCTTTTGTAGAGTTCATGGGTGCTTATGGTGGTACCGGAAAAGCAAGATTCGGCGTCACCACTGAGAGACGACAAGACCTGCTTACCGTTCCGGAGGAATACTCACTGGCAATAAACATCCCTGCCAGCGTAACCGATGCGCGCGGACTGGCATCTCTGTTTATAAAGAAGAGTGGTGCACGACTTTTGGCAAACCAGTTACCAGTACCAGATAAAGCTTTGAAGCTGCAAAATGGCTCCCGCTACAATTTCCACCTAGTGACGAGGAACACCTTCGACGAAAGACCAACGTACGAGGATGTCTGGGAAGCATTACGAAGCCTGAGGGGGCATGTGCTTGAATTGAACGTGCATAGGCTAGCCATGCCCAAGATTGAATGTAGGCATTTAGATTGGCGAATAATCCGTAACATGGAAGAAGTAATCTTCCGAGACACCGAAGTGCAGGTACTGGTTTGCGGCCATGCTAGGGAGACACAGCCAACGGAGAAGACGGTCGCATGTTACTTCCATACAACTGGAAAATGCAACAAGGGGACCAGTTGCCGATACAGTCATCTCGTTCCAGTTTCCTAGCAAGTTCCAGGAGGAACTGTCTCTTAAGGAGGGGGCAATGTTACGCGAGCTACTGCATTAATATGCTCACTTAGTGCCCCCAGTGAAATCCCCGTATGAGACGACTATAGCTCCTCCGCCCAATTTTCGAGAAGCATCCAAAATACGAAACATCGAGAATATCCAGTGAACCCGCCAGAACGTCGAGAGATTTCTAGAATTACGGCGCGCGAGTATAAATAGGCCACGAGCATCGCTGCAGGCAATTTAGTCAATCAGTCAGTGTTGATACCGAAGGAAAGTAATCGCGCCTCGATAAAGTGTTTATTAAGTGACTCTCATATAAATTATAATTAGTGTGTTTAGTGTATTAGATAAATTATTAAATAAGGACTGAATTACATATAAATCTGTAAATATAAATTAGAATAAACGTTACATTATTATTATTATTGCATCGAAAACACGTGTTATTCTGTATCGTTGTGATAAAAAATGGCTAAAAAGTGTTTTTGTGTGGCTCGGACGATTCTTTAAATGATTTTACTGATGAAACTATTAAAAATTGCTTTTCGTAAAAAAACTTTTTTTTTTAATAATTAAAAATAGTCTGTCCAGGATTTTTAATATATTTTCTAATATACTAAATTTATTATAAAACATGTTTCATTCTATTATCAGCTCGGTGAAGGACCTTACTTCAGATCTTCTGCTATAATAATCCATTTGTAGCATTGTAGTATTACCGCACTGTTATTTTCTAATTGCTTAGCAACTGCCCACTATTCTGGAATGTTGAGCTTTGCGCATAGAAAACAGGTCAAAATAGTGTCACTTTTCCCACGATCGGAGAAAAAATATATTGTAAAATAACTTAAAATTGAATTTTTGTTTGTTGGTTCGTATTTTATGCGCTACGATAAAACTTTGCCAACTTAAGAATTACCGTTTTCCGCATTGTTCGGTCGTATTGCTCTCAATCTTTTATTCAAAGTAAAATATTTATAAATCTAGTTCGGGAACTGGTATTGTATGGTTCTTGTATTTTTTCTTCAAATAAAAAGTCACAATTGGAAACTTTACCTTCCCGACCATCACACATAAAAGTGAAATCAGTCGAATCTGGTGATATTAGACTAGAAAAGTTTCTCACCCCAAAGAGCATGAACAATTTTCAATCATATCAAAAGTGAGCAATTACTCACTAAAAATGATACGTAGGAGTACAGACTCAACGGAGTATCTGTTTTTAATTCATACCAAGAGGAGAACTTACTCCAAATTATCGAGTATAAACTACATGCTCATTTTTATTTATACCACCCATTATCTCCGTCAACGTAATTTTAGTAAAAACTAAAAACAAGCTCGTTGTGAAAATATTTAGTGGATATTTTTGAACAGAGTTTCCACAAGTGAAAAAGCTAAGAGTTTAGTAAGTGGAGGTTTACAAATTTCTCGTAACATTTGAATAGAATAAAATATAATTATAAAAAAACTAGATTATGTAAATATAAAAAAAATTACTTACCTATGTAATTGTTATAGACTAAATTAACTAAAATCTGTGTTGTCATAATGAGGACTTGTTTCTCATTAAATATATTATACCATTTATCTTTTGGCCAGAAATCTAAATTCATCTCACCAGTATATTTTCCAACAGAAAAATCAGTATGTTTGTCTATATATCCAGCATGTTGGTCTACTAGGGCAACTATATTTACTAAAATAATTGTTATTTTGCCTCCTTGACTATAGGGTCTGAAATTAAAATATGTATAAATTAATTATTAAACAAAACATATTTTGAAAAAGGTCATGTCCAAGATTCAACAAATATTTTTGATCAAGATCCCATTAATTAGGTTCTCAATGTGTCAACCACATGAAAAACCACTTTATGATTTGTTGATGTCAAACTGTTAACAAAGAAAAACATGTAGGTCTCGTCTCTTGTTTTACACAGGAAGTTGGAGAATCATGTGAGAGCAGATAACTCATTTCAATAAATAGAGATACCTTACATTTTCAAGTATAGCTTAACACACGGTTTTCAAAAATATTTATGTTGTCAACTTAATCTTTCAAAATAAAAAGAAATGGAATTTAAAAAATATTCATTTACAAAAAAAGGACATTAAGAGGCAATAGACCCAAATTCCATGTGGTCAACGAAAAGCCACAAGCTGTAACTTGCTGTAATTATGCGGCATAAGAATGACGAGTCGGATAACTTTTTTGTTTGTGAAAAATCTTGGAAATAGATTGAGTTTTCTTTGAGAAGTGGGGAAAAGCGTCAATTTGGCGGTTTGAATGCATGCATATAATTTGTGAATTTTAGGACATCCGCAGGCTTCTACTATCCTGCAGTCTCTTAGGATTCTGTATTGCTATGGATTCCAAAAATATGTGGCTACTTTCTGTGGATGGTGTACCCGTTATTCTTGATTTTTTGACAGGATAGATTGTCTATTCCTGCCCTCAAGATTAGGCCTTTGCCCTCTTGCTTAAGATTGAGGACCTTCCATTGGTTTGTTGTCAAACCTTCATTCTGCGCTTCTATAAGTTGAAGAAGCTTCTTCTCTTCTACACCTTGGCTTCTTGGGAGGAAGAACGTTACGGTATGCATTTTTGGGATGTTGTCTCCCTTGCACACCATTAGTTCCGCTCCCTTCCAGGCTTTAAGCTGTGGTACTTTTACCTGGAGCCATTCTGCAGTCTGTGGTTCTGTAGAACGACTCCTGGTCTGAAGTGAATGCCGCCAAATTGGAGCTTATGCTCCCATCCAGCAAACATTTCTTCTACTATTGCGTTCTCCAATAAGGTTTGTTCGTCCGCACTGAGGATAGTCTCGGGGTACGCCTTAGGGAGAACTGCAAATCTGATTGTTATTAATGCAGCTGCGTAGCTGCCTACTGAAGAGGTGGTAGCGGTCGTCTTACCCTCCTTTTTTCTCTTCCCTTGCTCTTGCGGTGCTATGGCCTTCGGCTCTTCCCGTTTCTCACCTCTAGGAGGGATGTTATTCCCCTCTCCCGGGTTTTTATGCAGCGCAGCTTTCTTTCTTGCTTCCTCCGGTGTAAGTCCCTGATCAAGGAAGCGAAGATACCATCTAACTCCCGCCCCACTAAGTCCACGCCTTAATGGGTCGTCCCTCCCTCCGGGTTTAACCAGTTCGGGAAGGTTGAGGTTTTTGGAAATTCTTTTTTTCCGGGGTATTTCCCGAAAATCCACAGCAGTTGAGGAGGTTGAGGGTATGGGTTCCCCAGTCGTTCTCCTCTCCTGTTTTTCTTTTGCTTCCTCAACACGAGGAAAACTCGCGCTTGAAGAAGGTGCTAATTTCTTCTGGGCACTGCGGATGACTTGCTCCGGTTTGTGTCCTGTAGCGGTTGTTGCCCGCTGGGTTTTATTCTTCTTTTTTTCTGAATTCATGGTAGTTCCCACGAGTAGCTAGGGAAATATAAGGTCCACTCCCGCAGAGCCCCGCGTGCAGGATTAAGGGTATTCAAACTGGATGTCACCAGGCATCCAGAGTCCGCATATTAGCGATCAAGCTTCCCCTTGACCACGCAGTCCTCGGCATATGCTGTTCCACCTTGACTTGAGGAAGTTTTTATTGTGGTCTCCTTCCACTTGGCCAGCTGGTTAAGGCACATCTAATGCATATACCTCATCAACCACCTTCCACTAGATACGGTTTATATCAGGCAGGTTTCCGCGAGAAAACTGCCGTTTCGATGACGCCGCCGACTCCGGCACCCGACGGGCTATCAGCGACCTCGTCGGAACAATAGTTCCCTCTCCACGCTGCAAATCCTGATATAGCGATTCCGCGGGAATCCGTTGAGCTGTCCTTGGTTTCACATATCCCTCCCCGTTCCGTATGGCTCTAGAAGGAACAGCTACTCGCCCCCACCAACGACCAGGTCTCACAGCCCCATGGGGGAGTTTAAAATAGTGTGAACAGCATTTTTTAAAATCCTAATTGGTAGGTAAATGTTGAATTAAGAGTTGTGCAAATACAAAAATATCATTGTTTGACTAAACTCAATGTCAGCTTTAGCAATCCAATATTGCGAATCTGTCGATTTGACGTCATCTGATTTACATGAAAGACAGCTGCCGGCCAAAAACAGATATAAATAAGAAAACCTTTTGCTTTATCAGAAATGTCATAAATTTACAGTCCTTTACAAAGATGCAGCTGGAGGGGAACATTAAAAATGATAAATTAAAATTCAAAATGTTTAATCTTTGGGTGATAAGCGAGCTAGATCAAGCAAAAGTATTGAATATTATTCTCAATTATCATCCGGTTTTTATTACCTCGATAACATAAACAAAGATAAAGTGTCTGCATAATAAAACTAGCATTGTTCTGGCATAAATATTTGATGTAGCAAACATTTTTTCACGATTTGATGGCCCATATTAGGATAACACAAATATTTTCAATGTTAAAATGACATTTAATAATTTAATTCTTTTTCGTATTGGTAAAACATTCGTTGCACACAGATTATTTAAATTTTTTTCATATGTTATATCGAACAGACGCGTTCTATGCTTTAACTCTTTTGTAAAAAAAAATAAAATTAAATTGCTGTTTTTCAGTAAAGCAGATGCCATCAAATCGACAAGTTCGCAACGTTGAACTGCTAAAGCTGACCATGATTTTTATGGGACAATAGTATTTGCACAGCTTGATTTTAACATTTCAGGCCAAAAATAAAATCAGTCATACCAAATGTTTCCTTCCCTCCATCAACCTACCTTCCCAATAAAAATTTTAAAAAAAAATGATGTTCATAATATTTATAAAATCGCCAAATTGATACTTTTTCCCAGTTCTCAAGAGAAAATACCCCATTTCCGAGATTTTTCACAAACAAAAAAGTTGTCCAATTTATTCTTAAGCCGCATACAAAGCTAGCTTTGATTCTTAGAGTTCCTGTTTGATACATAATTTATTACTTTCCAGTTAGCTTAAGAACAATTAGTAGCATTATTGATGGTTAAATACCGCAGCCCCTCAAGTAGTAGGTTTATTTTTCTATATTGCTTGTACCAATTACTATTGTATAAAGAATTTAGAGTTAGGTCACATCTTAACTTTAGAGTTAGTTGTAGCTTCATGATACAAAGTTCATTCTTCTTGTTGAACACTTCAAGTGGATAAAATCAATTGCATTGTTGCTTTACTAATAGTATAAATTAAACAGTAAGTATAGTGACATTCCTTATGTAAAACATATTCACCCCAGTTAATATTTAACCACTTAAATGTGTAATTATAATGTAGGGAGAATTGACATATTGCATTTGCAAATAAGTAAGAAAGAAAGAAACTTATTGATCTTTACAAATATACAATATTATGACAGTTACTTATATAAATAGCAAACACAACATGTTTAGACACATCATTAAACATCACAAGTTTAAAATTGATTTACATACCTACATCTAACATTATCATGAAGATCTGGACCTCATAAAATGCCTGTCCTACAAGTACCTGATCCACTATAAATTTTAATTTGTTAAGTGTAAAGATCTTCCATATCAATGGAAGAGTGTTATCTGTATATGTGTATATCTTACAGTTGTGTCTGTCAAAAATAGTTTTGTAATCAACCTTTGTGTGAAAATTATGTATTCTTAATTGCCCTTTGAAATATTTTTAGTCTAGTCTTAGTTTAGTTCTCACATAGAAAAGATCAAGCTTACTCCTGACGATTTTGAAATATAGATATATTCAAGTTTAAAGATACACTCTGTGTAACATAATTTGTAATTGTCAGATGTCACTTGTCATTGCCAATTGACAGACGACTGAAGAAGCCCCGCCATTATCTTGTATCCCGCCGAGTAGGCATGTTGTGTTGAAATAATAAAAAACTAAAAGTAATAACAATCGTTTTAATAAGGTAATATAAAACGATACATGGTGTCAGGTTAGTGGTTCCGACAATTGAAATAACCACGCTTAAGATGGAATTTAGTTCGTTCAAACCACCCAAAACTATGGTATTTGATATCAACCAGCATGGTAATCTGGAAAATTTTATAAGCAGTTTTAACATATACCTAAAAGCAACAGGGCTAAGTGAAAAAGATGATGCAACCAAGGTAGCTATTTTATTGAATCACGCCGGCGAAGAGGCACAAAAAAAATTTAAGACTTTCTGCCTAACAGAGGTACAAAGAAGCAAATTTGACTCAGTTGTTGAGGCTTTTAGAAATTACTGCAAGCCCATGAGAAATGAAACATATAACAGATACCTATTTTTTACAAGAGCGCAACAAGAGGGAGAAGACATTGATCATTTTATAACAGAAATAAAAGTATTAGCATCACATTGTAATTTTGACACTCTTGAAGACTCCTTAGTTCGTGATAAAATCGTAAGTGGAATAAAAGATCTATCATTACAGGAAAGATTGCTTCAGAATCCAGATTTAACGTTGAAAAAAGCTGAGACCTTATGTAGAGCTGTAGAAGTAAGCAAATATCAAGTTAAGGCACTAAGATGTGACAGAGAAGTGGATGTAATTAAACAGAGAGGCAGTAATAATAATTTAAATGAGGAATATGACTGTAACAAATGTGGAAAAAGACATTCTAGAAGAAATTGTTCTGCTTTTGGTAAAATATGTAATATTTGTAAAAAACCCAACCATTTTGCAGTGGGCTGCAAGCTAAAAAATAGAAGAACTAATGCATATAATCAACCCAGTACTAGCAGTAGGTCTAAAGTAGTAAGTAATAGAAACATGAACAGGAACAAAGGATATAATGTTGATGAGATTGACACTTCAAGTGATGAATCTCTATACATTGACACATTGTATGTAAAAAATAACACTAATATAGAAGGTAATGAAGTTAATAATGTAGAGTCTAGTAAACAAGTTAATAATATGTGGACAGTAAATGTAGTAATAAATAATTTGAATATACCTTTTAAATTAGATAGTGGTGCTAACTGTAACTGTTTGCCATTGAAAGTATACAAAAAACTAAATGTTGAAGCAAAAATTTCTAATGATCTAGTCAATGTTGTAAGTTATGGCAACAATAAGGTTAACACCATTGGGTCTATTATATTGAAATGTTATGTGAAGGGTGTTAAGTGCAACATAAGGTTCATTGTTGTTGATGTTGACAGTATACCAATTTTAGGGTTAAAAGCTTGCATGTCGTTAAATCTTTTGAAAAGGGTTGATACTGTTTCAGCAACTACTAAACATGAATTTATTAAACAGAATAAAGACATTTTTGAAGGGACTGGTAAGATTCCCTATAAATATAAAATAATACTTAAAAAAGATGCAATTCCATTCATAAGCTCATGCCGTCGTATACCTGAAACAGTAAAACCTATATTAAAAAATAATTTAGATGATCTAGTTAAACGGGATATAATCTGTAAAATAGAAGAACCAACTGAGTGGGTAAATAACATAGTCATTGTTCAGAAACCAAACAACCAAATAAGAATCTGTCTGGACCCTCTTCATTTGAATAAATCAGTATGTAGTGACCAATATCCAATACCAACATTAGAGGAATTGGCTTTAAAATTAAGAAATAAATCTATTTATACCGTTATTGATTTAAAGGAAGGATTTTATCATGTACCACTTGATGAAGAAAGTGTCAAGTTGTGTACATTCACCACTCCCTTTGGCAAATATTCTTTTAAGAGGCTACCATTTGGGTTAAACGTTAGTCCTGAGGTTTTTCAAAGAGCTAATGAAAAATTATTTGGTGATCTTGATATTGGCATTTACTTTGACGATTTCATAATAGCATCAGATAATGAAGAAGAGCATGACAGAATCCTAAATGAAGTTGTTAATAGAGCCAGAAAGTATGGGATAAAATTTAATAAAAGCAAAATCCAGTATAAGGTAAGTGAGGTTAAGTACTTGGGTCAAATATTTACAAAAGAGGGTATGAAACCAGATTGTAATTATATAGAGGCTATTTTGCAAATTGAAGAGCCTAGAAATAAAAAAGAGTTGTTAAGAATTCTGGGTATGGTTAATTACTTAACAAAATATATACCAAAATTGTCTGATTTTCTTTCTCCCTTGAGGAGTTTATTAAAAAATAATGTTCCATGGAATTGGTCTGTGGATCATTCTAAGGCATTAGATACCATTAAAAAATTAATTACAGAAATTCCAAATTTAAAAATATTTGATTCAAATGTAGAAATTGAAATACAAACTGATGCAAGTCAACATGGCTTAGGAGGATGTTTACTTCAGAATGGACAGCCAGTGGCATTTTGTTCTAGAAGTCTGACAGAAACTGAGATTCGTTACCCCCAAATAGATAAAGAATTACTAAGTATTTGTTTTGCGCTACAAAAATTTCATAACTTTGTATATGGAAGACATGTAAATATTAAAACTGATCATAAACCACTTGTTGCCATTTGCAGCAAAGATTTTTATAAAGTAAGCAATAGACTACAAAGACTAAAATTAAAGTTATTAAAATACAATATTACAGTTTCATACTTACCAGGAAAGCACATGTATATTGCTGATCTCTTGTCAAGATCATTTATAAAAGTAAAAAATTGTGATGTACCAACCAAAACTGAAGTTGTACATTGCATGGACATAGAAATTCATATGTCAGAGCATAGGCTTACTGAATTAAAAAACGAAATTAAAAATGATTCTGTGTTGAATGAAGTTTTGCAATATTGCAATACTGGCTGGCCAAAAAAATCTAACTTATGTAACAGTAGTACAGAGTTGATGACATATTATAAAATTCAGAATGAATTATCTGTAAAAAATGACTTAATATTCTACAATGATAAAATTGTTGTTCCCAAAACCCTTAGAAAATTTTTTTTAGCCAAACTACACAATCCAGCACACTTGGGTATTGAAAAAAGTAAAGCTCGTGCAAGAAAACTTTTTTATTGGCCAGGGTTGTCACAGGACACTTATGATTTTGTATCAGAATGCTCTACTTGTTTAAAGTATAGTAAAAATCCTGTAAAAGAACCTATGATATGTCATGATAGACCTAATATTCCATTTTATAAAGTTGCAGCTGATATTCTAACTTATGGTGGCAAGGATTATTTATCTATTGTAGACTATTTTAGTAGTTGGATTGAGTTAATACCGTTGTCCTCTAAAACAGCCTCTGAATTAATTTCCAAACTAAAAAATATTTTTTCCACTCACGGTATTCCTGCCATTTTTGTTTCAGATAACATGCCTTTTAACAGCATTGAATTTAAAAAATTCGCAAACGAATGGAACTTTAAGTTAGTAACAGCATCACCAAAATATCCCAAGTCAAATGGGATGGCTGAAAGATCCGTAGGAATTTGTAAAAACATATTAAGAAAATGCAATGATAATAATAGTGATATACAACTGGCACTACTAGAATACAGGGCAACACCTCTTTCTGGGTTAAATGTATCCCCATCCGAATTAGTATATAACAGGTTAATACGTACAACTTTACCAGTGACTAATAAAATGTTATTACAAAAACCAGAAATTAACATTAACAAAATTAGAAATCACAGACAGAGAAATAAGTTTTATTATGATAAGCAGGCAAAGGAACGTAATAGCTTCCAAAAAGGGGATAATATAATACTAAAAAAAGAAACTCATTGGGTACCAGCACAAATAGTAGATAAAACTGAACATCCGCGTTCATACATTGTAAGAGACAAATGTGGAAAACAGTATAGACGAAATTCGTCATTTATTAAACATTCTCCTATTCCATATGTAAATGAAGGTTCCTCGCAAGATTATTTTATTGAAAATTCAGACATACCACAAATGATATCTAGTGAACCTGATGCTGAACAAAACTCTTTATTTACAAATGTTCATTCAAATGATAATAATAACTCTATACCGACTAATACAGTTTCTAAAAATGATGTTAGAACTAAATCAGGCCGACTTGTTCAAAAACCTATTAGATATAGAAATTAGCAATTAAGTATTTTTTTTGTAAAAGGTAAAAAGGGGAAGATGTAACATAATTTGTAATTGTCAGATGTCACTTGTCATTGCCAATTGACAGACGACTGAAGAAGCCCCGCCATTATCTTGTATCCCGCCGAGTAGGCATGTTGTGTTGAAATAATAAAAAACTAAAAGTAATAACAATCGTTTTAATAAGGTAATATAAAACGATACACTCTGTGTATATTATTTATCCCATTTCCTAATAGGTTATGGGCCCAGTTAACGTAGTGATATAATTATTAAATTAATGAACTGTAAATATTAAAATACGTAACATAATGGATAAACGTATAACACGTTAAGCAGTTTTATGGTGAAAAATATAGTGTGTGGAAATTAAAGATTTATGCATTGTGAAATGAAGTTTTGCAAAATCCTTTAAAGATAAATACTGCAAAAAGTAACACACTAATGGCCACCAAGAAGAAAACTTCAAGCTGGAAGTAATAGGGGCATTAAAAGGAACCTGGACTACCTGGAGTTGTATAAGTGCTGAAGCAGCAGCAAGATGCAGCAGGCTAGATTTTCTGTTATGGTTCATGAAAATACAGATAAGTAGAACTTGTAAAATATTATATTGAGAGGAAAACAGTTTAATAATTTATCTTTTGTTGAATTTACAATCGATAAAGTAAAAGTTCTCTCATGCACTACTTAATAGTGTAAATAATAATTATAAACTTTGGCATAAAAAAATTTGGGCATACTAGTAAGTCAAAGTTTTAGAAATGAAGAATAAACAAATGGTTAATGATTTAAATTTTACATATAGAATTATACCTTCTGATGAATAATGTGAAGCTTGTATAAATGGAAAACAAGCATAATTACTTTTGAAGAAATTGAAAGACATAAGTTGTATTGATAAACCATTGTTTATTATTCATTCTGATGTTTGTGGCCCAATCACTCCTTCTACTATGAATGGCAAAAAGTATTTATTCATATTTATTGATAGATTTACTCGTTATTGTGTTACATATTCAATTATTTACAAATCCGATGCATTTTGCATGTTTAAAGATTTTGTTGCAAAAAGTGAGGCCCATTTTAATTCAAATGTGGTAAATTTACATTGTGCTAGTGGTTGGGAATTTTTGTCAAATAAAGTGAAAAATTATTGTATATAAAAAGATATAACATACCATTCAACAGTGGGTACACACACACCTGAATTAAATGGAACGCTGAACCAAAAAGCGCGTGTGATACTTATTTATAAAAAAAAAAGAAAAATTCTCAGGGTAAACTATTTGGCTGAAACAATTATTAATGTATCTAGCACAAGCCTTAAATTTTAAGGAAACGTCATATGAATTATGGCACAATTAAAAGTCTTGTTTAATGTATTTACGAATTTTTGGTTAATACTGTATATGTTCACAATAAAACGAGAAAAACTTAATTTGACGCTAAATCTTAGAAGGGCATTCTTCTAAGGAGAATGGGATGATGAAAAAAAAATTTGTTGTTGTAAGAGATGTGATAATATTTGATGAAACAAATCATATAAAATCTCGACCTACAGAAACGGGTGTTTCTGACTTGTCAAAACCTGTGGTACCTGAAACTGATAGTTTAAAATCAGTAGAATGTCATGACTATGAAGTATTTGAAACGGTTAAATCTGTAGCTGTGAATAAATCTGAGAGTGAAAAACCAGATGAAATTGAATCTGGAGCTATAAGCTTTCAAAATTAAATTATGAAAATGAAGTAATATATGATTATAATGATAGCTGAGTTATTGTCTAATAAAGTTCTCAATTGTTTTGATAAAATTAATAAATCTGACAGTGAAAAACCAGATGAAATTAAATCTGGAGCTGTGAATAAAAATCTGACAGTGAAAAACCAGATGAAATTGAATCTGGAGCTGTGAATAAATCGAACGGTGAAAACCCAGATAAAGTTAAGTTTGGAGCTGTGAAATAAGATAAAATTGAATTTGACACACAAACAGATATTTCTAACGTTATTTCAGTTTAAAAATAAGTAAAATGAATGTTCATCTCAAAGCAAACAGTGTCTAATATCAAATTTATGAAAAGGTACAAGAATAAAAATTTGCCTTTAGTCTCACGTCGATATACCTGATTATCTTTTGTGTGCTCAATCGGTCATTTGTATTGTTAATCTCAGTATTTTTTTTAGAAATTAAAAAAATTGATATGATAAAATAAAATGGTAAAATTACAAATGAATAGGACTTGGACACTATTGCCAAGGCCTAAAGATAAAAATATTATTGTTAACTGTAAATGGGTATTGAAGAATGATCAATTTGGAAACCCATGTAAATTTAAAGCTCGGTTTATTTTACGGGGGTACAGTCAAAAATATTTGACAGATTATAATGAAAGGTTTAAAGTTTTCCATTTATAATAGCTTTTTCAAATCAACATCATTTAATGTTACATCATAAAGATCTAATAATACTTGTTTTGTATGGCATCTTAAAAGGGTCTAGATGTACTTTTAAGCAAAGGAAATGAACTTTGCAAATTAGGTAAAGCTTTGTATGGTTTAAAACAAGCTGCTCGATGTTGGTTTGGATGGAGAATTTGAAAAAGCTTTTATAGAAAAGGGATTTAAAAATTCCTTAGCTGATACATATAGATAAAGGAAGCATACATGATAATATGTATGTAGCATTATGTTGTTGACGTTGTGATTGCCACAAAAAAAAATCAAACAATGATCAATTTTAAATCGTATTTAATGAGTAAGTTTCACATGACTGATTTAAAATAATATATGAAATATTTTCTTGTAATAAAAGTTGAAAGAAACAAAGATACAATTTCATAAGATCAAAGTGTTTATATTGAAAATGTGTCAGAAAAATTTAATATTTGATTGTAATTTTGCAAGCACACCTCAGCCAAGTAAATTAAATTATTTTGTTTTAAAATCAGATGAGAAATAGAAATTGAAGAAATTTAATTGGATGTTTAATGTATGTAATGATTTGCACTGATTTATGTACAGCAGTAAACATTTTAAATCGTTATGCAAACATAGAATAAAGAACTTTGCAGCAAAAGTTAAAACGATATCTTAAAGGTTGTATTAACATTAAATTGGACTATTATAAAAGATTTTTTGGCTTTGTTGATTCTGATTAAGGAGGTGATAATGAGTACAATTCAAAAAGTACAACGGGTTGTTTTTTTTTCAAATTGTTTGAAAATAATTATACAAATACAAAGATACAATTCTCAGTAGCTGCTTTTTCGACAGAAGCTGAATGTAACGCTCTTTTCGAATCTGTAAAAGTAGATTTTGGTTGCAATGATTTTGAACCAGTAAAAATATTCATATTACAGATCCAAAAATAATTGACAAAAATAATATTGATTGTATAGGTGGTAATCACAAACGTTCAAAACATTTTGCAGAGAACGAATTGAGAAAAATTTAATTGAATTATTTTATGTTTTAACAGGTGAACAGATTGCAGACATTTTTGACAAAACCGTTACCTGCAGACAAGTTCTTGGAACTTCGAGAATAATTGAACCTCAAATAAAAGGCTGTAACGGAGAGAATAATGATTTTTTTAGTTGTTTTAATTTTTTAAGTTAACGAAATGATCTGATTAGGTTTTACTGGGTTTCCCTAATCCTTGCAGCATATGTTGGGCCATATGTAAGCTCCCAGAAGTCACGAGTAAAAGCAAGATCTTATGAATATAATTTTAATGTAAATTGAAAGAAAAGGAAAGTAATTATAGTTTTACAAAATATGTTTAACTTGGTTTATGATATTAATAGATTAATTTTTGAGGTGGTGTGTTGGATTGTGTACAAAAATAATCTATCAATTTGGGGGTACTCTGCCATAAATATCTTAATAATACTTGTCACCCCAATAATAATAAAATATAAAGGTTTATGGCTTTAAGTACTGTCAGCTATTGGTAAAATATAAACATGATTAAGATAAAATATCCTCTGTCAAAAATAGTTTTGTAATCAACCTTTGTGTGAAAATTATGTATTCTTAATTGCCCTTTGAAATATTTTTAGTCTAGTCTTAGTTTAGTTTTCACATAGAAAAGTTCAAGCTTACTCGTGAAGATTTTGAAATATAGATATATTCAAGTTTAAAGATAAACTCTGTGTGTATTATTTATCCCATTTCCTAATAACATTAATATAATATAAACTATAAAGTGTAATCGGAGCGAAATATTCATGGAAGTTTCTACCAAACTAAAAACTAGAAATAATTTGGCAGAAGACACCAAAAAATAATAGTTCAATACTATTATAACTATTATAACGCTTTACAAATTTGCAAAATAATTTTCAAAGAACAGACTGTTCACTAAGAAGCAACAACTACTTCTCGGGCTATATGCCCCGACAGACATTGAATTACACTTCTTAAGTCAATGAGGTTGGTATATCTTTATATTAATTATATTTATATTTGGTTTATCTTTATTAAAGATATACCAACCCCGTTTACTTTAGAAATGTAATTCAATGTCTGTCGGGGCATATAGCCCGAGAAGTAGTTGTTGCTTCTTAATGAACAGTCTGTTCTTTGAAAATTATTGTTCAAATTTGTAAAGCGATATAATGGTATTGAACTATTATTTTTTGACGTCTATAGATCAGGCTTTACTAAAATATGACAATTATTTACAGGTAACTGTAATTAAGTAAATTTGGGAGAAGGTTCTCCCTAAACATATCTAGAGATTTGTGTTAATGTTGAATGTGGATTAATCATCAATATCAGGAGATATGGAGATAGGTACATACTGTTGAAGCAATTTCAAACAGTGTTTTAGCTAGAATGTTACTGAAACATTGGAAATAATAATGTAGTGATAGTTGAGACTATTAATTTGTTATTACAATTATTATTAATTGCCTATTATATAAAATTTTTCAATATTTGATCAAGTATTTATGTGATCCACTTAGTAATTCTAAAAAATAATGATGTAATAAACCCATAAGTTTTGATATCCATTTAAATACTTAACATGTACTAGTTAGTAGGTGTCACAGGAGATAATACCTAGTCAGCAGTAATTATCAAGTATCAATTAAAAAAAGTATTGTGAAATAGTTGATTTAAGATGTCTTTTTGTCAAAGGAATGCTTACTTAGTTGGAAGTTGAGGTCCTAAGATATTTATAAGTAAAACCTACCCTTATACATTATAACTGTATTTGTAATAAGTATAATGGTTGCTACTTTTGAAGTCGAAGTATTTGCAATGACATTACCTGGCCCATTTTTATATGCAAGAAATGTCCAATTTGTAATTTTTAAAATGGTTAGGTTATAATTTAAATATGTTAGAAAAGCATCACTTACTTTAGGAGGGCTTCACTCATACTTTTCAAAACCAGAAGCCCTATATACGTTTTTCCACTTCCTGTCGGCAAAAAAATTATTGTATTTTGCTTCAAGCAAATTTTCATTATCTCCACTTGATAGTTTCTTGGAGTAAAACTTTCTGGATCACTCATCTTGCACAGCGGCTGATGCAACACAAGAAAAGAAATAAAAACCTTAGAAGAAACTGATATTACGACTTTTATGTGAATCCCAAATAGATCACATTTTAATCATGTCTAACGTGTCCATGGCAATGAACAAAATGGAATCACCCACAGCACACTTTGCATAAAACGACTTGGACTTTGGACTTGAACTTGAACATCAGTCAACTCACTGGGCCCTGGGCACTCGGGTGGGCGAAATTAATTCAAAATTGGTACGATTTTTACTGACATCTTTATTTGGAGGCGGAACTAAACGTTAAAGATTTCAAATAGAGCTGATAGATGGAGCCTAAGGTGAAATTAAATTTCGGAGTCTAAAATTAAATTAGGCAGCAATCATGCATGGAGCTAGCAGCCATATTGTTTATTATTATTCTTCGTAAATAAAGGGCGTGCCAGTTCGTTCTTTCGTCGTTGTTTGTGCTTCTATTTTCTCATTTATATTCCTAAAGTATTTAAAGATGAGTTCCTATGATGAGAATTTGCTGTGTTCCTGGATGCATTGAGAAGGTTAGTACTAATTATTAACAATACATGTTAATTTCTACCAATATTATCAGTTGAAGAAATTTTTTTTAATAAAATTAATTCAAATACTGGTTAAGCTGGTTAGACTTAATATTTGGAATTGCTAGATGTATTAATTGTGGTTTATACAAAGTCAACGATTTCCTTGAAATAAAAATGAGAAGTATTATAACTAAGTATTAACCTAAGTATTTTTTTTATAGGCATAGAATACCTACCTGCTAACCAAGAGGTTTGGAATGAGAGAATTAATAATTCTAAGTTGGCTTTTGAGTCTTACAAATCTTATAAAAGTTGTAATATTCATTTTGAAGATTGTGGCAGATTGAAGAAATCCCTCACTACATTTGCATGGTATAAGAACTTATCTCATCTATGTATATGTGTACTGCACTGTTTGAAATAGTAGTTATTAGTACCACAATAGACAGTTGATTGTAACTATATAAAAATTATGATTAGTGTATAAATATATGTTGAATTAGGATTAATATTTTTTAGGATACAAGAGAAGTGTGAAGGTGATCATTTCTGGGTACCAGAGCAACAACAATCATTTTCAACTCCCGAGAAGCTAAAAGGTATCTATAAATATTTTGCAATATTTTTGTATATCCAGTATTAAATCATTTGTAACTGTATAATGCCTAGTCTTTCGAGAGCAACAACTTATGTTTTATTGATATTAATTTAAAAAAACCTTTTTTAGAATCCATTTCTATTCTAAGTGCTTCCACCACAAAAAGTAGTAATAGTCCAGTAGGAAAAGTACAACGACCAGTCAAGACACATACAAGGAAGCGTTTACTACATGAGTTTGATGAAGTACCTGGTAAGTATTTTTAAATCACCTTCAGGCAGTATAGCTTATGGTGACCTACTTGTGGTTATGTTGAAAACTCAATTGTAAAAAAATCTTATGTAATTTTCAGCTTGCAGTTCATCCACATCAAGTTTTTCACAATTACTGTCCACATCAAGTTTCATACAAGCACCATCCATTTCTTGGCATCTGGGCAGATATAAAGGAGTTTTAACTGCAACTGGTAAGATTGTTTAAGTTAAATAACTCATTATTGCATATGCTAGTCATACCTTGAATTTTAATAATTGTAAGTACAAGTGATGTCAAAAACTATATTTTTGAAGGAAATCAACCTAAATTACAGAAAAAATTGTTCACAGCAATACCTTGCTTTTGTGTATATAACTTATAAGTTCACTGCATAAAACTTGAATGAGGATAACAATAGTTGACTTTTTTTTTAGCTCATGGATATAGGGGCAATAGGAAACATTTCGATTCTCCAGATGTAAGAATTTTATATAGAAAACTAAGCCAGTGGAAGGCAGCTGCCAAGCAGCCCCAGAAATCGCGTCCAAAGCGGATTGTTAAATATTCGAAACTCACCTACCCGGTGATTGAATATGTCGTATGAAGGACAAATATGGATTTAAAAACAGTAAAAGTACCGATAAAATAACAATTCTATTAAAATATCTTCAATATAATTTAACTTCAGCAAAAACTATCAAATACTGACATTAAACTTCAACTTGACAGAAGAAACTACTTTTTAACAATAACAAATAAAATTATGTGAACGTCGACTTTCTTCAACACGGATATTTATCCAAGTCTATTAAATAAAGTGTGTTATGTAATTGTTTCCCATTTTTCTTTTATTATATCAAGTGAAATTACCTGCTTTTTAAATTGTTTTTTTTCTTAGATTTTTAAAAAGTTCGTAATTGTATTTATGTAAACATTGAATGTCCTATACCAAGTGGAAATATAAAAACTAGATTAATGCTCATTTCGAATTTTAATTTTTTTACCTACTTTTAACTAAATAAATGTAGGTGGGAAATTTAAATAGTTGTATTCGTAATAATTCTGTAGTAGAGAGGTAATCAGTTGTAACTACAAGTTATACTAGTAGAGTTATTGTCTTTACATTACACTGGTTCTATTTAACTAAAATAGCAAAATGAAGAGTGTAATGTGAAGACAATGATACAACTAAAATAACCATGTGTTTCAACTGATCACCTCTCTACTACAGAATTATTACGAATACAACTATTCAAATTTCCCACCTAAATTTATTTTCGAATTTCCCGCTTTTTTCAAATTAGAGGGTTAGCCTGGATCTGAACCATTACATGGCTCTGAACCCTTAGCATAGATCTGAACCCCTATCTTATCTCTGAGCAGAGACAAGATAGATAGATGAACACTTTTCCAACTTCTCCACATTTTTGCATCCTTTGGAACCTATTCTCGCCCCTTACCGATGCCCCGTAGCTTCAGATATACTTGCCAAACTATATCTATATAAACTGATTTATGGTCTTTTTCAAAACACGGTATTTCTTAAAAACAAATAATGTTAAAAATCGTACTTCAATTCAATAGGGATACGAAATAATAAGATACCAAGTAAAACTGAAAATACGACACTGACAATATAAACGCCACTGGATAATCAATGTCATTCAATTGTCGAAGTGAGAGGAAAGAACAAACGCACGCGCTTGCCAATAGGAAGTCAGGTGGTTACTAAGCAACGGCGTTTCGATAAATATTCACCAATTAAGTTAGTCCGGAGGGCGTGGCAATTATGATTTTCGCACGACGTTGCCGGCTTGAAGGAAACCCATAACATCTTTGGAAAAGTGTCTTTTAATATTCAGAAATTGGAAAAATAATGTTAATAGACAAAATCCAAAGAAAACAAGCACATTAAAGAACTAACGTTTAATCATTATTGACATATTTTTAATAATAAAAAGTCCATTTTCTAATTATTATCACTACATACTTAGCACTTTAGGTTTTTCATAGTTAAACGTGGCAATATCGAATGTGTTCGACCGCATTCCTTTCACAGCTTCAGTTATGTTTGCCAAACTATACTGTTTTGTTCTATATATGCAAAATATAAAAGACAATCCTCGTATCTACCCATTTTTAATTATACATTTCAACGCTAATTTAGAGAGTAATAAATTAATTAAAAGTGTAGGTGTGATTTTCCACTTGAAGATTGAGTTATAGCAATGAATGATACTGAAAAAATAAAAATTACATTGATTGTTTTTATCTACGAATATAATTTACCGCTTATCACTTTTGTTGCCTTTCTGTGTGTCATAATCATGTGCATCAAAGTTGCGGGTAAAACCCATTATCGTAGCGTTAAACATTGTAAATAAATTTAGTAAAATTCTAAAAACGCAGGCTGTCTCAAAATAATGTGACATTTAATAGGAGTGTGATTTTATCGGTGACCAAACTAATATCATTGTAGCCTATCTTTATACAATGCTAATATAATATAAATAGATTTGTTCTCAGAATGATAGACCTGTCACCAACCTATTAACACCAAATTATTTCACAATTTTCTATAAATGTATATACAATCACCCGAAAACGTAATTAGTTTTATTCTCATATTTTTAAAACAGATCATTGGTTAATTTATCTTTAAGTGCAAGGAAAATTATTGAAGAAGGTATACGGTTTTGAAAAAATGGCCGCCTAAATTGAAAAACTGTAACTTTAAATGCCAATAGCAAAGTAACAGAATTACCTAATAAATAATCCGGAAAGGGTGAGTTTTTGCCAAACTACATGTTGAATTTTATACCTAAAAAGGTTTCTTTGCGAAATTACATATAATAATAGTAAATTATTCAACAAGCATATAATGATGGCTATTATTCACGAAGGTACGTTAAACCTAACCTACCTACACCTAAGTGAATATTAGCCATTACATTATGCGAGTAGAATACATTCATTTCAGTGTCTATATTTTATAGTAATTTCAATTTAAATTCAGTATAATAATTAAAACTCTTGCAATCAGCTATAAATTATTTAAAACGTCAGTTTCTTAGTTTTGACATTGACATCTATACGCTCTATATACAACAGCTTGATAAATAATAATTGTAAATGTTGAGATGTCTGAGTTCGTGAAATGAAGAATTGTACGCTTAAGGTTCGAATTCGGGTCGCGGTGAAAATTTGCAGGGTTGGCAAATATCATGATATTTATATAAATATGATAATATCGGATATGATATATATATCCGATATATATCAGAAATTTTGATTATGTTCCGAGATAAACGAAGATAAAAAATAACATTTTTCCTAAAATATATAATAAAATAAACTTGTCGTTTCATAAATTTTTAAGTAACGCAAAATCGTGAAAGAGGAATATCATCAATCATCATCATCATCTTCACTTAAGGCAACTAGCCAACAACTTCATCATTTAAGGAGATCCAGTCCAAGCTTTTAGCTTTTATATCGGTATTTTGATTTAAACATTTAAAAATAAATACTAGTTTACTCGCTTTTTCATTGCCTAGACGATTTCTTAATTTGGATTAAATTATTCCAAATCTCGAAAAAGTTCTTTCTAAACCAGCTGTTGCTGCTGCTGCACTGAATAACTGCTCACATAGTTGTAAGAATTCGTTTTTTGGCCATGCGGAGTCAGGAATTGCAACTGATTTTGTCCTAAGAATCTGTGATCAAGCATATTCGCCAAATAATGATGTGATCCTAATGCCATATCTTTTCTTTTGACAATTGCTTTTTTACCGTAATTAGTTGATCTTTCATTTTCAAATCTTTTTCCAGTTGATGCCATATTTCTACTGCAACTCCAATTGTAGTTTGATCACGTTGCATGTGGTCTAATGCAACAGGAATGGGATTAAGTCGGTTCATGATATTCATTGCATTTTTTATAATGTGGGTATCATTAATTATTCTAACAATGTCTTTATCGATAACTTCCTCATGATTTTGACATAACTGTACCAATATTCCCCGGTTATCCAAATATGACTTAATTGCATCGCTCATAGTGTTCCAGCGGACTTCTTGAGGCATGACTAGTTTTTTCCCTTTTTTTTTCTTATAAAAAGCTGCAGGTAAATGCTGGTTTCTGAAGTATTTTATAACTTTCAAAATGTGCTCTGTGTCCCCTGCAAGTAAATTAAGGATGTGGGCAGAACATCCATAGTGAATTACATCGACATGTGCTAATACCAATTTGATTTCACGAATTGTGAATTGTCTGTCTGATGTACCTAACAAGCAGTAAACAAAAACCGGGGAATGAATCCCCATAGATAAATACTATATACGGGGAAGAATGGACTCTCCTGTACTCAAGTCCGAACCCACAAAGTTTTGTCGAGTGTTGCGCCATCTATTATGGTGGAAGGTTAGTATTCACTTACGGGGAAAAAATAAAGGAGGAGACCTGCATGATCAGGCACAGTTTACTAGTTACTACTAGATGGCAAACCAAGCAAATATTGGCGGGTTTTTTAAATTATGCCCATATTGTTTTTTCTTAAATAAACCAAAAAAAACAGTCGCACAAAGTTTAAACACTTTTTGAAGCAACCCGTTATTTTATTTTGGCTCAAAAGTAGAATAGGTTGTTTCAAAAAGCCGTGCGACTGTTTTTATTAACCAGGACAATTTATTAAAAGACTTATATTTTGAAAAAATTTATTATACATTTTTTTTTATAAAATAATACAGGTGATTTTCCTTATTTTCTAATTAAACTTAAAAGTCACACATTAGATCTAAAAAATAAAAACTATGAAATAAATTGCTTATATTATGGGTTTATTTTACAGCTTACCTCGACAAGAAAAAGCAAATACGTTTATTATCAACAACTTTCCATAACTTTTGTCATTATTTGTTATTTTTTCAAAGACCTCTACAGATCTTGCTTTCCCCAAGCTTCACCACCTGAAAATAAAAATAGAATTGAATAGATGAGGCTTTTACTTGATGAAGATCCATACTAATGATGAAATAAAACAATTTAATTAAAGCTACTGTGTAGCGAAACGCGTCACTAATTTTAATTTGAACGTTAGTTCAAAATAAAAATGAAGATTTGAACAAATTAAATTGTTTTATTTCATCAATAATAAAAATAGAATTCTTAATTGAAAAAAACCTTTTTTTATATTTTTTACATAAACAGCTTTATTAAAAACTTACAAAATGTAAACAGAACCAAAAAGTGTCAGCAATCAATCAGCTGTCAGGAATATCTTCTTTTATAAGCCTTCCTAAGGATCTTCATAAAATTTTTTATTCGGGTCGAGATGGGAAACTCATGTTCGAATGGGTCCAGGACCCAAACAGTGTTGGACTCATCCCCAAGGGGATGCCTACCTAACCTACCTAACCAAACCCACCTCAAACTTTAAAAAAGTTTATTTCAAACCAATGTCCACTTAACTAAGAAGCAGCAACTACTTTCCGAGCTATAGGCCCCGACAAACATCAAATTGCACGGAAAGTAGTTGTTTCTTCTTAGTTAATCAGTGCTTGGTTTGAAATAATCTTATCCAAAACATGTGAGGTGTCGAAACAGTATTACCTGAGCATGATTCGCTATCTCTGGTGTTTGCTTAAATCCTAGGTTTTCAAAGCCAATAACATTTCCCTCATACCAATTTGGGTGCAGATTTGGTTGTATGCTTATTTCATCAAACATTATAATATAATGTTTATCTAGTTGCTTTTTAAAGTTTTTTGTTTCAGCTTTGAGAACTGCAAAAACTTCGTCATGTATACCAAGTTGAATTGGAATTCTATTAAGGAGTTTCATGACTGTTTTCCTTGATGGCAATGCAAATAGCTTAGACAAGAATCTGTATCCAGATCCACTTTGTTTGTATAAAGCTAATGCCAATACCTTGTCTTCGAGTGTGTACCTTCTTCCTTTTGGTTTTTTATCAACATTTTCAATTTGACTTTCGAAAAATCGTTTGCAAATGCGATCCATACTGGATACACATTTTTAAAAAAGTTCAGATTTTTGAAAGGTTTCAGCAGCATACAACCTTTTTTCCAGCAACAGATGACTTCTTCTAAGCTCGGTTGCCCTTTTTTTAAATTGGGTGGCTCTTCGATAGAGACGTCTGGCTTTTGGTGTTAGGTCTTTAACCCTTGAGACATTCACCTCAGCAAGTAAATCAGATCTTTCTAAAGTAAGAAATAATATCATTAGCAATTAATAATATCAATATGCAATATACATTTCATATAGATATAGCATTTTTCAATGTTAAATTTTCAACCCTATTTTAGACAATATTCTAGTAGAAGTATGTCAAAACTTGACATAAGTAAATAATATAAAACTTTATAAATGGATTTTTAAGCAATAATTTTCCATGTTTTTGATTAGATCAAAATATTTGCCTATAATATCTACCATTTCTGTGAAAATTTCTTTGTTAAACACCTATATTAATAAATCAATTAATTAATCACTCACTTCTTTTTGGAGTATCAGCAGTAGTCAAGTCTGCTAGTGCAGCATCTGTAAAATCTTGAGCAGCATATGTTGTTAAATTCAGCTCGGGTTCAACTGAATAGCTACAACTAGCTTCATTAACAGCACAGAATTCTTATGCCTTTTTAGCTTTCAGTTTTGCAAACTGATCATTTAAAGCTTCCTGTAACTTCAAAGTCCTAGATCTCTCAATTTCAGATTCAGCACCAATTTGTGGTACAGCCAAAGAGGTTGATGGTTGTGCTTCAATTATTGAGGAAGGAACATCATCAGTTACTGGTTCTAAAGATTCTAGAAAATATAAACAATTGAATAAATGTATGCTAGTCAGTTGTTTTTTTATTATTATGGATTTACCTGGTAAATTGACCGATGGGCAAACTCCTCTTTTCAGAACTTTATTTGGACCAAAATCTTCGGGTAAAAAGTGTAAGGCACACACTCTACAATTGTCATCAATGTTTTTGGATGTCATTTTCTCCTTCAACCTTCTATTTCCACATAAATTTACCCATTTGTCAAAAAATGTTTTACTGTTCTTGGCAGGATTGGGAAAACGATGCTTAGAGTAGATGCTTTTATAGCAACCACTAACACAGCATGAGAGTGAAGGCATGACTCAAATATGCTAGCTGGTTATACTCTGGAACAAAAATTATTTAAGTTATACAGTGTTTCTAAGATGTCTTGTCAATGCTCCACCAGATATAAAATGGTTCAAAATAAATTTAAGTAAACTTTGGAAGATATAAGCAAAAATGTTTATGTAGCTTCATTACTTCCAATTTTTGGCAAGTTTACTTAAATCCACTTATTTTGATCCTTTTTATATTTATGAAGACTTGTAAGGAACCACACAAATAATTATAAGAATAAACATAGTTTAAACCTGATCACTTTCAAATATCTCTCTTGAAATAAATTTTTATAAGTACCCTCATGTTGGATTGCTCTGCCTTATTATTCATGTTAATACTTACCCCAAAAAATGCAAGTATAAAACTAGGAAATAGTCTTTAAATTTAAAATTATCAAAAACACAAAGCACAAACCAACTCACTGAACAATGGCAAATTCCGGCATGAATAAGATGCTATGGAATATAAAAAAAATTTTTAGCGTAAACATCCAAACAGCTTGGTTTGATTAATTCACAGATGACGGTATTACAACAATCTGTAAAATAAAGTTTATTAGTGACCTTCCAGGCGGATAGATGGCGTTAAAAATGCAGTCCAATAGTGGTAATAAGAGATCGCAGGGCATGTGAATCCCCGAATGTCGAATTGTATGTTTTCTAACCACGAAACGCACTGTTGCCACGTTCATTTTTAAGCAAGTCGCAAATTATCAAAGATGTTTTGCTCCCGTATTTATTTCTTAAAAATAAGAACATGATATATAACCATCAATAAATATCAGATATATATCATGATATGTATCCTGTTATATATCACTTGATATATATCGGCCAACCCTGAAAATTTGTAAATATTGTATTGTAACAATTGTATATAAATAACCTTCAATATAGTTCCTATTTATCCGTGTCATGTGACCTGTTCATTATCCACACCTATTATTCACTGGTGAATATTGTAGGTCATTATACTTGAAGCACACATAAAATGTAAACATTATCAAATAGTCGTGGACAAAATGAGTTTATGACCTTCTTTGGCGAAATTATCAACACCCCTATCATTTTGAGAACACCCAGTTATTATTCTGAACATAATTCAGATTCTTTGGACATAAGTTACCATGATTATTCGTTTATTTTGGATACAAACTGTTAAACATTTGCATAAATAGGTTTGGAGATAAATATATAAATCTGAGAAAAAGAAATTCTGGGATTAAAACCAATAAAATTAGGGGATTTTGTTTGATGACAAATATTTATTTTGGTGATGAATAAATGTGTTCTCATTTAATAGTATATTATACAAATTGTGTCTTAATTGTCATAAAAAATTTTTTTTCACTACTAGTCTCTAAACCTAACTTTATTGACTTTTGTTGAGGTAGAAAAGTTGTTCATTATTAACCAAGGTAGAAAAATACAGAGCCTACTTGATTAGAACTAAATCTCAATCCATTTGACAGAATGTTAAGCACGGATTTTATCATCGAATATTTGGACCACAAAGTTGAAGGCTTATTCGTTTGGGCTAGTTCTTGAAAATAAACTAGCAATACATTTTCTGACGTTTTTAATACATTTTTCTCATCGCACCATTTTTTATATGCAATGTAGGCCTTGTCATATAATACCTGTTTTTGGCAATATTTCCACTTCTTCGTCCCTTGCTCTAATTTCAGGAGGCGTACAACCACTAGAATAGCTCATTTTTAGCAATCTCGACCACCAGCAAAATATAAACTGACGTTTGTGTTTTACATTTGACAGAAGCATGGATGATTTTTAAGAAAATTTTTAAATTCATATTCGATTTTTATTTGTTTTAAAAACTAATATTTAAAAAAATAAAATGCCAGTAGTGAAGTAGTGAAAAAAATGCTATATGAGCCACGGTAGAAAAGTGTATTAATGTCTCGGATCCATTAAAGACCGAGAAGCGAAGCCTCGACAATAATACCTCACTTTTCTACCTTGGCGCATAATTACTATTCTATGACTCCACATTATATTTTAAATATTATCTAATATTTATGAAATTGACAATTGATCATAAAAAATATTTTATACTTATTCTTTTGGATTCATAATTATATTTTGTATCGTACAATTTTTAAAATGCAATTGAGGCACTTCTGCTACAATATTATGCTTACATTTTTGAAAACTCAATTTGTATACAGTATGACCCAAAACTCATGTACCTACATAATTTTCTCTGCATTGAAAAACAGAAAAGGAAATGATAAATTAATTCATTTTTGGAAAAATAAAGATGCCCAGTTTGAATTATGATTTTTGTGTGTGTTATTCTACTTATTTTAATGCAGAGTGTCCAGAAACTCTCCTGCCAAACGGAAACTACAGTTACTAGAGGTGTCGATTTAGCTCAAATTACCTTAATCCGAAAATGCTTCCTAAGGGAGCTACAGCCCTTTGAAGAAGACGTCCTCATTTCATAAAAAATGTTCTCTTCTTTCAAATCGATATCATGAACCGTTTTCGGGAAAAATAAATTTAAACTTTTTGTGTTTCTTACATAAAATCATGTTGGATTATAAAATTGTATCTGTAATATCAAGTTGGCTTTGAAAAATCAACAAATTGTACAGATACTGGTAACAAAAGTCGTAAGTATTAAGTTGCTTACATTGTTTTGGAAATTTTAAATTAATTTTATTTCGTGAGGGTATAAAACAACAATCAACATTAAAAAAAAACAAAGTTAGAGATAATTACCAACAGAAATAAGAGAATTAATTTTACAACAGATGCTCTACATGACGACCGTTTGTCTCAATACACAAATTTATTCTTTTCTCTAAAGATCGTCTAATTTTTGCAAAAATTCCTGCATTATTTCTAATTTCATTACAAGCGTTCTGGATTCTTTGCCACAGTTCCTATTGGAACAGCATAGACTAATGATTTTAAATAACCCCAAATACAAATATCACAGGGTTTTAAATCTGGAGATCTTGGGGGCCAATTAACTGGACCACCTCTTCCTATTCATTTATCGTGATAGTTATTGTCGAGATATTGACGAACCTCTCTACTGAAATGAGCTGGGCAGCCGTCGTGCATGAACCATAAATTATTTCGAATCATCAGGGGAACCAATCAGGTAAAACATTTTGTAGGAAATGAAGATATTCTTGTCCTGTTAAACGGCTAGGAAGCTCTACGGGTCCCAGAAGCTGATTACCGATTACACCTATCTAAACATTTATACTAAAATCTTTGCAGATACAATTTTATAATCCAACATGATTTTATGTAAGAAACACAAAAAGTTTAAATTTATTTTTCTCGAAAACGGTTCATGATATCGATTTGAAAGAAGAGAACATTTTTTATGAAAATTATCTTGAATTTTCCAAATTCGGTGTCGGATACATAAAAAACTTGAAAATAAATTTTTTTTAATAAAAATACCTGTTGGTCCCCCCGACTGACACGCATGTGATGGATCTGAAAAAAATTTATTTACAGCGAACGACTGGTTTGTAACTGTTTATTGAATATACCAAGTTTGAATATTTCAAGTAACGGTATTTTTGAATAATTTGAAAAAAACTCATATGAGGACGTCTTCTTCAAAGGGCTGTGGCTCCCTTAGGAAGCATTTTCGGATTAAGGTAATTTGAGCTAAATCGACTTAGCATCACCTCTAGTAACTGTAGTTTCCGTTTGGCAGGAGAGTTTCTGTACATTTACAAACAAGATACAATAAATGCAAACTTAGCAATTATAAAAAATGATATGTTTAATATCAATAAAATATTAACATTTAGCTCTGAAAAAAATTGTTAGTAATAAATTGCCAAGAATTGCCATTTTGCATGTACCAACTTAGAAATCTACGATATTTTGATAACCCATACTGGGCAACTATTCCCCCTACTTGTCAACCCATACCCATTCGACAAACGGAAAACACTTGAGCGTACTCGCCCATCTGGATGACTGCTCGTTTTGCAAACGAGGCTTACGGACAACTAGGTAACGATCACTTTCCCTCAGTGTGGTAATACGTGTATCCGTGCGGGGAAAAGTCAATCATAAACAAAAAAGTCGGTACATGTGGCGTACTTAACAATTGTAATAAAAAATAATTCACAATTCCAAATCGAATGACACCAACAGGGGAAAAAGGACAGAAAAAAACAACACAAAATACGAAGAACGACATAGCTTTTGAAAAAAGTACCTACTTGTTAACGAAAGACTGGATAATATTTAGGAAATATGAGGAATGACATAGCTTACCTATGTCTTTTGAAAAGTACCAACATAGTAACGAAAGGCTGCATAGTATTTAGAAAATTTTCGGATCGACATATACCAACTTAGAAATCTACGATATTTTTATAACCCGACACCAACAGGGGAAAAAGGACAGAAAAAAAAACAACAAAAAATACGAGGAACGACATAGCTTTTGAAAAAAGTACCTACTTGTTAACTGGGATAATATTTACGAAATATGAGGAATGACAAAGCTTACCTATGTCTTTCGACACCTTATTAACCTTATTAACGAAAGGCATAGTATTTAGAAAATTTTCGGATTGACATATACCAACTTAGAGATCTACGATATTTTGATAACCCATACTGGGCAACTATTCCCCCTCCTTGTCAACCCATACCCATTCGACAAACGGAAAACACTTAAGTGTACTCGCCCATCTGGGTGACTGCTCGTTTTGGAAGCGAGACTTACGGACAACCTAGGTAACGAGCACTTTCCCACAGTGTGGTAATACGTGTATCCGTGCGGGGAAAAGTCAATCGTAAACAAAAAGTCGGTGGTTCATGTGGCGTAGTTAACAATTGCAATGAAAAATAATTCACAAGAAAGGGCAGAAAAAAAAAACAGAACAAAAAATACGAGGAACGACATAGCTTACCTATGTCTCTTGGAAAAAGTACCACTTTTAAAAAAAGGGCTGTATAGTATTTAGAAAATATGAGGAACGACATAGCTTACCTATGTCTTTTGAAAAGTACCAACTTATTAACGAAAAGCATAGTATTTAGAAAATTTTCGGATTGACATATACCATCTTAGAAATCTACGATATTTTGATAACCCGACACCAACAAGGGAAAAAGGACAGAAAAAAACAACAAAAAATACGAGGATCGACATAGCTTTTGAAAAAGTACCTACTTGTTAACGAAAGACTGGGATAATATTTAGGAAATATGAGGAATGACATATAGCTTACCAATGTCTTTCGAAAAGTACCAACTTATTAACAAAAGACTGGAGAGTATTTAGAAAATTTTCGGATTGACATAGCTTACCTATGTCTTTTGAAAAAAGTACCATTTGTAAAAAGGGGCTGTATAGTATTTAGGAAATATTCGGATTGACATAGCTTACCTATGTCTTTTGAAAAGTACCAACTTATTAACGAAAGGTATAGTATTTAGAAAATATGAGGAATGACATATAGCTTACCCATGTCTTTTGAAAAAAGTACCAATTTGTAAAAGAAAGGAAGGATGATGATACTGAGCGATATGATGCCATTTTATAGACATTGAGAATTACTGTATACGCACACTCCTTTGGAGTAGACTAATACTTTACGAAGCCTAAAACAAAGAATAAAATAATTATTAAAGAACGCTTCTAAATAATTTTACTAAACTAATAATTTAAAAAAAATCATGTTTTCTGAAAAACAAAACATTTGCGACCCATGAACACTTAATGTCGAAATCCAAACCTGTGATCCGAACAATCCCGCTGTACAGTGTGTCAATGCATTTTAACAGACAGGCATGTATTAATAGACTGTCCAAAGTTTTCACAGCAAAGAGTGACATTTAACATCCCACCTACTATGTACCACTTGCTCGGAGAAGAATACAATATGGAAAACTTGGTAGCTTATCTACGTGCTATTCAGTTTCTGCACAAAATTTAATAATTAATTATTAAAATTGTTTCTTTTTTTATACCTATACTGTAGTACTACTTAGTATTTATTGTTCATTTGGTAGCGCTAATAACCTAAAGGGTTGATGCGCTTTATTTTTCTAAAATAAAAAAAAAATAAAAATCATTTGCGAGGAAACAAAACAAAGGCATGCTAGGGTTATTTTATAAAGAATCATTCTGTATAATAATTTTTTTGCTCGTTATGTCAGCTAAAGAAATCTTGGGAATTGAATTAAAATATACGTAGTTTATAACATTATTATAAGTTCGTATGTTTAAAATCAGCATTAAAAAATTATTTATGTATACAGGGTGTTCCCAAAGTCAGACGAAAAAATTCAGAAGGTGATTTCCCGTATAAAATTATAATAAGTCTTTCCTAATGCCACCCCCTTCCAAGATATCATCCTGAATAAAATTGAGTTTTTCTCAAATTTGAGTAAAGATGGAAACCACCGGTATTTTCTCAACATTCCTGTTACATTATAAGGAAGTGAAATTATCAACCCTTACTTTATTCAATATCAAATTTTTTTTCGAGATTGAGTTTTGGGAAATAAAAATATTATTTAAAATCTCAGTTGTCTTGAAAAACTTTTTTTACTCTTGAAGTTTTTTCCTAGATCCAATAGATTCGGAGAAAAAAAATAGAATTTCTAAATCTATTGGATCTAGGAAAAAACTTCAAAAGTAAGAAAAGTGAGGTATTATTGTCGAGGTCCATTAAAGAACGATAATGGATCCGAGACATTAACACACTTTTCTACCGTGGCTCATATAGCATTTTTTTCACTACTTCACTACTGGCATTTTATTTTTTTAAATATTAGTTTGTCGACTCCCGTTTCACATGACATGACAGCTGTGCACAAGTTAACCTCATATTCCTCACAAATGGATTGAGATTTAGTTATAATGAAGTAGGCTCTGTATTTTTCTACCTTTGTTAATAATGAACAACTTTACTACCTCAACAAAAGTTGATAAAGTTAGGTTTAGAGGCTAGTAGTGAAAAAATAATATTTTTATTCCGCATAAAACTCAATCTAGAATAAAAGATTTGTTATTAAACAAATTACAAAATTTAAACTTTACTTAAACTTGAGATAATAAAATAAAAACTCAATTTCACTCAGCATCTTTTCAGGGAGTGGAGTGAGGAAATTTTTTCATAGGAAAGACCTATTATAATTTTATATGGACAAGCACCACCTGAATTTTTTCGCATAAATTTAGAAACACCCTGTGTGTAGTATAAAATATTATAGAAACTTCTGTTATACAGTATGTCGCTAATGCATGGAATAAATTCATTATTTCCAAAATAAACGACTTTTGGAAAAAATCCAAAAACAGGTCAATTTTAATTTTTGAATCGTCATCACATGATGTAGATGTAACGAACATTGCGTTACCAGTATTAACGTGGTGACGTAATCAGCAATTTTTTTAAATGCAACCATGTATCTCAAAACCCTCATTGGAAAGGTCTTCTAATCGTCTTTACAACTATGTAATTATTTGAATATTTATTTCTACAGGGTCGACCAAAACTGTTTATTTACTAAAATACAGAGAACTGTTTAGTAAAAAACAATTAAATTATATTAAATGTTCAAACTGATGACCTTCAGCAATAATGCAATGAGACAGCCGAGCAATAAATTCGTCTCTAACGTTTACGAGAACTTCAGGAATTATTTGTGCAATCTCCGTTCTGATGCGATCCTTCAACTCTTCTATATCATTTGGGCGACTTTGATAAACTTTGCTCTTCAAGTATCCCCATAAAAAAAAGTCTAAAGGAGTCAAATCTGGCGATCGTTCCTTTTCTTCCTATCCACCGATCTGGAAAAACAGCATTTAAGTAGGTTCGTACATCAAAGACGTAATGTGGGGGTGCCCCATCCTGCTGAAACCACAAATCACATCTATTTGGAAATAGTTGATTTAATTGTGGTAATAGATAATCCTGAAGAAATTGAAGACATCGAGGACCGGTCAAGCTTCCTTCAAAAAAAATATGGCCCTATTATTTAATTGTTTATAATGCCGGCCCAAATATTCATCTTTTCAGGATATTGTGTCCTATACTCCTGCATCCAAAGGAGATTTTTACTTGCCCAGTATCGATACGTCTGGCGGTTTACTTGGTCGTTGAGCATAAAAGTTGCTTCATCTGAAAAAAGTATATTTTGTATGAAATTACGATCTCTGTTACATCGTTCCATAATTGTTTTACAGAATTCGATTCTCCTATCAAAGTCATCTTCTAACAGCTCTTGGACCAAATGTACCTTATACATACGCATGCCACTTCTCCTTTTTCAGCACTCTAGCAACAGTAGAATGGTGTAAATTATTATCCAGCGCAACTTGTCTCGAGCTGGTGTGGGGATTTTCTTGAAACTCAAGGAAAACGTCAACTTTTTTGTCTTCGGAAATTGACTTTCTACCACTTTTGGGGAGATCTTTAACATGGCGCGTTTCTCGAAACTTTTACTCGATTTTACCATCGTACATCAACTAACAACATCAACATCTGCTAAAAATGATTTCACTGGAATGTCTAAACCTAAATGTGGTTCTATAGAAAATTTTGGTCCAAGTGATAGAAATTTATTGATATCATAAGGAATGTCTACATTAGTAAGATTTTTTATCCAATTAGGTTGTGTTATTAGACATTCTTGGATCATATTATTACTTAGTGCAGTTAATTTTTTTATGTTTTATATTTAATAATGGTTATCCTAAAACATTAGTCAGAAAAATTCTGTTTAACACCCCTCATCCCATACATACTGCAATTGAACCAAATTTAGTTATTACGAACTCAGAAAATGTAACGAATACAACTACAACTAACATATTTTTTGCATCTTTACCTTACTTTAGAGAGCTTACGCCTAGAATTTCCAAAATATTAAAAGAAGTAACTAATATAAAACTTGCAAATAAAAATGTTCTCTCACTTAATTGTGTTTATAGTAAGTTGAAAGAAATTGATCCTCTTACTGATCTTTCTAATGTAATATATAGATTGACTTGCTTTACATGTAAATCTGCATATGTAGGTGAAACATCACAAAAAATAACTAAACGTATAGCTCTACATAAGAGCGATGGAAGATTATATCCAGAAAGATCAGCATTAGCTGAACATGTTTTTTCTACAAATCATATAATAGATTATAAAAACTTTGAAATTTTACATAAAGAAAACAACTACTCTAAAAGGATTTTCCTGGAAATGGCATTCATATCTCAAGAAGATAATTGCTTAAATAAAAGAACTGATATTCAAAAACTTAGTACAATTTATAGCTATTTATTATCTTTTGACAAAAAAACAAAAAATTCAAATATTGAAGATGAGAATCCTGTTCCTTCATATTAACTTACCAACTATTATTTCACTTGCTAATATACTAAACATATTTAAAGACATTTCTATGACTACTAAAAATTAACATCGATGTCGTAATGTCAATTTTGATAGTTTTATTTTTAATTTAATTTCTTGAAAAAGAAAATTATATCTTATACCATGTTTTTTCTCCATATTATACATATTATATATAGATATTGTGATTAACCTCGCTTAGTTGTAAGTAATTAATGTTTTACTTTTAAACTGAATTTATTTATACCTGTTGAAATATCTATAAATGTATCTTTTGTAGTTCTTTGATAATGGTGATAATAAATTACCGAAAGCTCAGAACAAACTAAAAAGAGTTCACTTATTCACATTGCCGCATCCCCCACAATAATAGTTAGACATATATATATATATATATATTATTTTAGAAAAATTAAAATGTAATCATGTTATTTTTCAGGACGTTCGAAGAATTTTCAAGAAAATTTTTAATGTTAATTCATTTTTCAGGATACTTTTTGCGAGCAGTATACAGTGACGACTTTTAGGTTGGATTCAATTCGAAATACCCTAAACGAAAAGCCATCTATGTGATTAACCGATAATTGACCAGAAAGAAGAGAACTTCAAAATTATCTACGTTATTAGCAGGATAATGAACCATTTTCACATATAAGCAAATCATCCAACATTCTTCTATTTTTTCGGGAAATTATCAATTAAATCAACGAAAAAAAAGGTAATTTATAATCGTACCTATATTGCAATAAATATTTGTACATCAAACAGCAGTATATAACATTCAAAAAGGTGAACATTGTAATGAATTTATATAAATATAGAATGTGATTAACAGAATTCAAAACACTCGTTAAATAATTATTTCAAAACGAAAAACATTAAAAAGTTTGGTAGTGTAAAGCTGGTTAAAACATGTACATTATAAGGGAGATTTTTTCACATTCGATATATAAAAATGTCAAATTTATAAAATCCATAACGACACAAAGTCTTCTCTATATTCGTAAACACCACACATGTATAAGAATTGTTTATTCGGGATTCTCAGTAGTTTCTATTACATTTTCAACGACGGATCTACCAATTTTTTCATTAGAATTACTTTCCGAGTTGCTTGTATTCGCATCTAAAAAATATAAAAGAAGATGCAGATAGGACAAAATAAATAGTTTTTTTTAATCAACATAAGGTTCGACAGACAGTTTTAGCCCTTTTTATTATATTTTCTTCTTTGACTGTATTAATGATTGTTTTTTAAAGGTTATTATGAATTTGACACTTTCAGATGAATCCCACCTTGTTTTCAGAAATTATTTACTATTTTAAAACTTACCGTATGTTAAGAACAAATAAGGAATTGCTGTAAAAAAATTTCTGGTCATAGGAATCAAAAAGTTGCAAAATAAGGCAAAATATCTAATACATGTCTTGAAGGTGCCTAAAATAATACACATAATTGATACTGGGTAAAATTTTGTTTAACTCGACCATTTATAATTAATTATTTTTTGTATTATATTCACTCGTAACAGTGAAACACTCCTGTCTATCCAATTCCCTATTAACGAATATTAAAACATTCACAAACACTCACCTCTTAAAGTTACAGGTCCTTTATTCCTACAAGTATTGTACGACCCGCAGTGTACACACTTAAATCCTACTACATGAAATTTAACTATACTTTCCTAAAATTTAACATTGCAAATATTTTAAAAAGTTGAAAAATGTTATGGCAATCTTTGCAAAGTATATCCGAGTAATAATTCCTATATTCCGGGGGCATTGGCGTATTTTCTATTTCCATTACCCCAATGTTTCCAAAGCCTCTGCATGTTCATTAACGACGTTTGATATATAGGACAAACATACAATCCATTGCCTAAAAGTTCTTCATAACACGGTCTATGTAAAAGATGCCCACAAGGAGGTATATAGCAGGCTATTCTTGATGTATGGATATCTTCTAAACATATTGGGCAGTTAGTTCCAGACACATTTTCTACACACTAAAAAATACTTTTATAAAATCATTTAATTTCTCGATAAATTAACAAAAAATACCTTATGTCCTTGTTTGAGCGAAATAGGTACATTTCTCGCAGTGATAAAATCTTTCTGCACCTCCAATTCTACATATTCCACAACCTTTACAATGAAATTGTTTTTTATCATCATCATAGAATAAATTACTTCCTAACCATACATACTGAAAACGTCAAATTATTTAGGTACCTATTGCAATTTTTATATTCAAATTTATTACCTTTCCGAAAACTACTCCACAGTTCATACATTTACTTTGAACTCTTTGTTTAGAATCACATACAGCACATATTAGTTCCATTACTTCTTTCATATTCAGTTTGTGGTCTTCATTTTCATCATGACAAAATCTACAAGTGAATACTTTGTTGCAGCAAGGCTTCTACAAAAAATAAATATCTAATAATTTTAATTTCTAAACGAAGATGAATGTGGGGATGCTTATAAAATAAATTGAATTACAATTCAAATTTTACCACAAATTTTGATTTTCTTTTGTAATGGCAACAACCAACAACCAAAAGGTTTTTCAGTTTCTTCTGGAGGTCCTTCAGCACTCGGTGTGGAAACTGTATCCATTTGTTTCTAAGTTAAGTATACCACTTTTTAAAACGACCTACAATTGAATGATTGTGTTTCGATTAAAAATATGCTTGTAAACTTTGAATATGATAAAATTTGAAATGTCACGAAGACCCAGTCGAATATGTTCGTTTTTTGCACAAAAAACGTAAATGTTTAGAATTTACATAGTTGCCACAACTATAAAAATAATGTTTAATTTACTTACCTAGTTATTGTAACGAGAAAACCTACAATTATCTGAAATGAAACAATAACAAAATATAAGCACATACACTTTCCTGATATACATATTTCTTTTTTGGAAACCCAAAAATGAATCACAATTTGCCTTATGACTAATACACAAATACACTACGAAGCAGTGCTGGGTAATTCCTAGTTAAAAAGTAATTAATAATTACAATTACTTTTTTTTTCATGTAATTTGTAATTGTACTTAAGCACTTTTTTTTCTTACAGTAATTTGGGATTGTAATTGCAGCAAAATCTGTGGAGGAATTGTACTTTGTAATTATATTATTTGAATTATCTAAGTACAATTACTTCTCATAAGTACAATTACTTTTCCAATTACAATTACTAATTCCAATTACAAGTACAATTAGGTACATTTTTTAATTAGGTACAATTACTTTTAAATGCGTGTTTACGAGATGCACGTGGTACAAAAACAAGAAATTTCCTGTTCGAACCGAACCCTAGACTAATGTTGCCCGATTTGTATGATATGATCATACCTAATATATAATATATCTATGTACCTAGACCCAGAGATAGGTACACGAACTTTTGTATTTTTGTTTCGTTCGAATCAATAAACTTTTTAAGTAAACATTTTATTTTAACTTCCCTGTTTCGTTTTTATATTACTTGTTACTTATTCAGGATTTTGTCTTTTCCCATAAGTTAAGGAGACTTAAGTTGTATACGGGACCGGTGAATTGCATCCCATTTGAGCAGGCCAAACTTTTGACCGCTGAGTTGCATCCGTCTCACCGCTGAGTTGCATCCGTCTCACCGCTGAGTTGCATCCCGTCAACAAATTTAATATTGTGTCTAAAACTGGTAGATAATTAAATAAAAGCGGCCATTGTTTTCATGTTTATTCTGATATCGTAATTGATACTAAATTTTATTTCCGAAACTGCGTCTAATACAGTTTTAAAGCAATATATAAAATTTATTAATTTAATTTAAACATTATTCAATTATGTAGGTTAGGTTGGGTCTCAACACGCCATACTTTCTACTATCGTTAAGATTACATTAGCCACAATCAAAAGCTTAAGAGATTTAAACTAAGAAAATATGATGACATTTTTCAAATATCATACAGATTCATGTTCCAATTTTTATTGAAATATTTACGATTCAAATAATATATCGGCAACATTGATGTAAAATTTTACCTGCTTTTGACCATGATAGGCGATTATTAATGAACATACCTTTTTGGATTACGGATGTTTTCGACGGTCACCTTTTTTCGTTAAGGTAAAATTTTACTTTTTGGGATGCAACTCGCCGGTCGCCGTTGTATAAATGTTACTTAAAGTTAATCTCAGTTTTAGGTGATATATGTCAATTTCCGATCTATAACTATAGGTGCAGTCTAATATTTCGGGCAACAAGCCCTAATTGGTGTTTAGAATGTATCTACGCCATACAAAATTTGACATGTGTCATCTCAAACCGAGTTTAACTTTAGGAAAGCTTTATACAAACCACCCTTAACATATCTTTAACATTAAGGAATCCTTAAGAAAGTCGCTGCAATTGGCTGTTAGTTTAACAGTTTGAATTACCTATTTAAAAATTTTATTCGTATCGGTTGGCTCCCCCATTCTGTCATAATTTGTTGATTTATCCGCAAAGTAATTATAAAAGTAATTGATAATTCCTATTTTTACGACATGTACTTTGTCATTGTAATTAATTCCTTTTTTGGAAAAGTACTTTGTAATTGTAATTAATTCCTTTTTTGGGAAAGTACCTTGTAATTGTAATTATTTTTAAAGTACATGTAATTACCCAGCACTGCTACGAAGTCGAATATCGAATTTTGAAAACATGAGATACCTCTCAGATACAGGTAAAATGGCCACTATATAGATATTGCAAGTACCTAAATATACCTAATAATCTTGTGACGTGCCTAGTTTTTCTTGTTAAAAAAATTTTTTTTCTCCCTGTTTGAGGATTTTCTTATAATATGGCAACATTGGTTGTATGCAGTACTCTATATTTTAATGGCTCTTTTGGATTCTAAAGCTTCGATGCCAAATGTAAAAATTATCCCTAGAAATCCTTAGAATTTATATAATCCTCCAAGAGACGAGGATGGTTATCTAGTTTTTAGCTTGCCATAGGCAATAATAATTGTTGAATAAAATTAATGAATGAGGTAGGTAACATTACATTTTAAAAAATTTCGAAGCATAAATGTTTTGTAACTTTGTCTTGTCAATATATAGTCCAGGTAATATAGAGTTGTGAGTAATGTTTCCCTCATAGTGGCTGATTTTGCTTGACAAGAGGGCAAAATCGATGTAGAATAAGATGCACTTACTCCGACCTCTGAGGTCGTTGCGGAAAATTTTTTAACGAGGTAAGAAGGGCGTGATTCCAATAAAAATGACGTTTTTCGTGTATAACTTTTTACCCTTCAATTTTACAGAAAAAGCGTGGAGACCTTTTTTCTTTCTCCTCAAAGGATCTACCAAACTAGTCTTCGCACGTCAGAAAATATCGATTAGGTCGAAAGTTATGAGCAAAAAAACATTATTATTAATAAACAAATTTAAAACCCGATGTTATCATTATAACGTCTTTATATTATACCTAATTATGATTATGCCCTCAAATTCACAAATAACGTGTACGAAATCTGGAATCTGTAACTTAATTAATTTGCAAATTATGACGTCATAAACAAATTTATTTATTCTCGCCCTGTACGACATTGCGCATCACCCTTTCTTATGCTGTTTGTTTTGTTAGTAGATTTCACTATTATAAGTCATATATCGTTATTATTTTTCAGAAATATTCAATTTCTCAACCGTTGGAATGATTATTTAAAACGGCCTTAGTTGTAAAATGCAATATACCGCATGCTCAATGAATGTTGCGATATATTATCACGTGCATTGATAGAGTATGAAATAAGCTTTAATCTGGAAAAAGATTCCTCTAAGTTCCTTGAAAAACAACGGAGTGACAAACCGTCAAAGTTTAAGGTTCATTGCTCAACAATTTCAGGGAGCAGCGAAAAATTAAAGATATTCATGATCGGAAAACGGAGAGAACTTTCACTGCTTAAAATATTTATTCTAAGGGGAACAGATAACTAAGCTAAAAGCCATTTCCAAAGTTCATGCAACGCTATCATTTTTACTATCTGGCTCGTGGCGACGGAGTCGAGTCCCCGACTCACTCGAGAAAATTTCTCACTGCGCGCTTTCAAACTCGAACCCGGAGCTGTATTGATATGCTGTATTGGTACGTTTCTCGGGAACTATCCAAGATAAGCTGATGTTTTTTTTATTTCATACTACTCGACGAGAGGAATCCATTTTTATTATCTTAATTATAAAATTTATCATCCCGAATCGTTAATAGCGCTTTTATCTAATATCTAAAGTTTGCGGTATTTTTTCCGCTGTCATTTATAATGTTTATTTGAAATCATTAAAATTTCTCTTCTGAAAGTGTACTCTTAGCATATTTTGGAGAACAAACCAGACAGAAGAAGCCGTCCTCTTCGTGGGCAATGTACAGTATGATACGAACGATGCTACAAATTGAAGAAAAAACTGATATTTCGAAACATGGGAAACTGGTGGCCTTCCTAAAACGACAAAATGTGAGCTTCAGGCGCAAGAAATCGAACATATTTTCCAGGAAAAATATAGAGGATTTTTTAAACAAAGCTCCAAATGAATTTCTACCGATAAAGGTAATATATTTGTGATCTTTAAATATGAGTATTTAAAAAAAAATCGTGTTCGAGCTTATACAAGTGCACAGTTATTATGGTATCTGGAGCTTGTCGGACGGACGAATTAGTGAAAATGAAAATTTTCGATGTTGCTTTTTTTGAAGAAAAAATTTCGGTTGAAATTCCAGATTCCAAAACACATACAAGTAGAGAATTTCTCAGTACTGATCCAGTATGGGTCAGGACTACATGAATTTGAGAAAAAACATAGAAATTGATAGATTTTTTGTTCAGCTTAGAGGAGGAATAGTAAGAAATCAACCAATTGGGCATAATACAATAGCTAATTATTCCCAAAAAATTGCTACTTTTTTGAATTTAGAGGACTCGAAGGGCTTTACAGGCCACGCTCTAAGAAGAACCGCTACGTTACTTGCCAACAGTGATGCAAATGTACTCCAATTAAAAAGGCTGGGAGGATGGAAATCTAGTACTGTGGCAGAAGGTTATGTGGATAGCTCAATGGAGAATAAAACCAAAACTGCCAATATGCTGTCCCAACGTGCCATGTCTTGTGAAGCTGTTGCAAGTAGTTCACAAACCTTAGTCATTCAACAGCAAAGTAATTTGTCGACCAAAGAGATAACTGTTGGAGACACCAGCGCTGGTACTGGCCTAAATATTTCTATTTAAATGCTTATAATAATTCAAATTTAACCATTAATTTCAATAAATAGTTTGTTGTATTTTAGTTCATTGTTTGCCATTAAGTAGGTATTATAATATTTGTCAATGTGTTATATTTTTGAATATAAAAAATATTCATCCGGAATAGATGAGAAAAATTTTAACGATCACAATATTTTAGAGGGCGGGAAGTAGAGGTGTGTAATATGACACTTTCTAACCTTCAATGACGTTAGTAATGACAGCATTGCATATATGGTTGTAAATAAAATACTTTATATACGGTCAAGAGTGGAAAGACAGAGAGAAAGAGATAAGTTGCATAAATAAAAGTCGATTCAGTACTACTAGCGACATCTGTCGTAAGTATTTTGAACCAAAAAATTACTAGATACGTAACAAGTTTTGTGTAAGTTTTAAGGTTTATACACCTGCGTGGAGGCCGCTCTTAAAGAATTTCTCCGTGAATGAAACTTTTGGTAACAATTCTAATATTTTCGTTCGCGAATTACACTTGGTCCAATGGCGGTAGAAAAACAGGTATGTTGAAATAGACATTACTTAATATATTAATTTGATACCTTTTTATTCATCTATAAAAACTACAATATATGATATTACTATTGTTTGATATTCTTGTTATTTATAATTGGGTTATTGGTTGATGCTCTATAAACATAAAAAATATGCCCCGACATACATTGAGTTAACACTTCTAAGTTAAAAGGGGCTGGTATATCTCCAAGATATAACCAACCATTCTGGTTTTAGAAGGGACAACATCACTTTGTAGACCGGTTTCGGCGTATTTGCGCCTCATCTGTACAAGTTAGATTCTATCCGTCCAGAAGCCTTGAGAGCATAATCCTGGATCCGTTGAAACCACATCAATAGGTACACCAACCTCAGTAAAGAAAATGCTAAGAATGCGATCAGCGACATATTATCCCCACATCTAACCACAAACCAAAATTCTATATTGGCAAAAAACCATCTCTATTTTGTAGTTAATTACTTAATTACAGTTACCTGTAAAAAATTGTCATATTCTAGTAATAATAATAATAATAATGTTTATTAGCAAAATAATAATTTACAATAACTTTCAGTAGGTATAGTTTTACAATACAATTACTAATAAACCAGAGTACCACAAAGCCAGTGGCTGTCGTGGTATCATTTATATTTTATGTAATCGTACTAATATACTTAATTGTGATTTGTATTTCCAAAATATTAATTAAACTAATAAAATTAATATCTTATATTGCCATATAATCTAACACTATTATAATTTAACATTTTTTGCATAGAACACACAATTGAATATAAGAAAAATTAACAAAATAATAAAGCAGTGCAATAAATATGTATTAAAACATATAAAAAAATCAACAATTTGGTAATGTTGTCTATTAACGCAACAACAAAATTTCAATGAAAAAGTGAGAGAATTAGTTGTCTACGATTGGATAACAAAAATAATCTAACTAATTTTTTTAAATGGTTTGACGTGTATGAATTTCTAAAATTTTCTGGTAAAAAATTATGGAAACGAGGTGCTAAATACTTGAAGTTTCTTTGTCCAATGGTTTTTTGTGCACTTAGAACTTGTAGATTATTATTATATGAATGAGAAATAAAATTAAAGTATTTTTTATGTTTAAATAAATAAGCAAGAGATCTTGAAAAAAATGTCTGGCGAAGATCCAATACAGAAGCTTCCCAAAAAAGCTGGTCTTTTTTAAATATTAATTTTTAAAAATATTTCTGCGGTACTTGTAGTTTATCCAAATACAGATCTACAGCTCCGACCCATGCTAAAATACCATAGGACAACCGAGATTCTACCAATGAATAATAGAGCATTTTTAGATGGGATAAATCAAGAACTTTCGACAAATATTTAAATCGTCCCAGAAAGGATCTTAAGGTTTTGGTGACGCTATTTATATGATGCTCCCATCTTAAATGACAATCTAACGTTACACCAAGATATTTTATATTATTAGTAATTTTAATTTTCATGATGTGTTTTGTATGATCGTTATAAATTCACTGGCATTCCATTTCTATAACTACAAACAGGCAGAAAAATGGTTTTTTCATAATTAATTGTTAATAAATTATAATTGAACCAATCAATAATATTTTTCATGTCGTCTTCTATTTTGGTTTTTAAATCTGACCATGTCTCTCCTGTATAAAATAATACTGTATTATCAGCAAAACTGTATATGGTTCCAGTAATGCTTAAGGTGAGTAAATTATTCAAGTATAAAATAAAGAGAATGGGTCCTAAACAGTCCCTTGCGGAACACCACATTGCATAACTTGCTCTGAGCTTACACAATCATCTATTCTGTCATGTTGTGTACGATTATGGAGGTACGATTTGAAAAGTTTTAGAGCTGTTCCACGTATTCCTGAATCCTCAAAAAAGTCGAATAACTGTTTATGCTACAGTTTCATATATATTTGAAATTAATGCAGATATAGCATTTTCTGTTGATTTATCCGTCTGAAAACCGAACTGGTTTGATGATAAAATGTTTTCTCCAATTAGAAATGACTCTAATCTGACTTTTAAGATAATTTTGCAAATCTATTAATTAAAGAGATTGGCCTATAGTTTGAAGTACACTTTTATCACCTTTTTTATGAAGAGGCTTTATAATAGCTACTTTAAATTCAGAGGGGGAAATTCCATTTGAAAGTAATTTGTTGATTAGATAACAAAGTGGTGGGGTTATAGTTATTAACGTTACAAGGCCGATATGTAGCAAATAACGGATGAGATTGTATATTATACCAACCGAATCCGTTATTTGCGTATCGGCCGTGTGTCGTTCAAGACTTTTCGTGATCTCGCTGAAAGATTATATTTTGATTTCGAGGAAAGAACAAACCACGTACCTCGTAAATCTACAGAAAAATCCCAACATCGTGTCAGCTTAAAAGTATCAACAATATTATAAACAACGTCAGTTTTTTATGTTCGCGAGTTCGCTTTAAGAACCATGGATGAAATTGAAGAAATTGAGGAACAAAATCAAATTTCTTTAGAACCATTGGGAGAATCATGTGCAGAAGTGATTTCTTATCGGCCGCCGGCCGTTAAAAAATCTCAACGGACGGAGGCTGTTAACATTATCTTTTCAATTGTCATCTGAATACCGTAAAATAAAAATAACAGTATGGGATTACGAAAATTCATTACAAGTTTCTTTGAGTAATTCTGTTTTTATTTCATCACTACCAGGAGCTTTAATATTTTTTTAAGAATTTATCAACCGAAGGATTTCTGATTCAGTTACTGGGTTCCAGAAAAATTGAATTTTTATGAATATATGTCTCTTTGGACGAAAAATCGGAGGTTTTTGAATTTGTTTTGCAAGATTTGGTCCAATGTTTGTAAAAAATTTGTTTAATGTCTCGGCAATCTCTAATTTGTTTTTAGATTTAGCATTATTTGGCAATGTTATTTCTTTCATATTAGAATGTTTAGGATTAGAATTCGTTATGTTGTTTATAGTTTTCCAGAGATTTTTTGAATTATGTTTATTTCTTTCAATTTGTCGTTTATGGTCTATTTTAATTTTGTTAAACTAATCAAATTATGTAATTTGTTTCTGTAAAATGAATTATTGTTTTAGATTTATATCTAATGGGTTTTCTTGTTACTTCTTATATAATCTGTCTCTTTCTAGTATTGATTTCAATTTATTTTTCTGACATCTACTTTATTACGGAGTGTCGCTGCATTATCAACAAACTGATACATGGACGTTGAACTGATTCTACATTTTTGCTTATACTAGAAATTTGAATTTGAACTGCGCCTTACTTTTAATAACCAATAAGGGAAAAAGTTGGGGATATTGATGAGAAGTTCGAAAAAAGTTAATTTTTCAAAAAAAATTATTATTTAGAGTTAGATATAATACCTCAAAATGAATTCGTACTAAAAACAACAGTTTTGATATTCGTAACAATGACGAAAACAAAAATTATTGAGTCCAAAGTGAAAAATACAAATATTCCACATGGTAACCGTTATTGTTTATAATTGCTACTATACGTCCAGGCATACTTCAGTTATTATCAATGATCTGTTGTGATAAGTGATCCTAAACATAAGGCAAATGGCTCGTAACTCATCAAGGGTTTGCGGTGGGGGATCGTAGGAAAGAACTGCTCTTTTAAGACATTCCCAAACGTATTCGATGGGATTGAGATCTGGTGATGTGATTGGTAATCGTATTCTTTTGCTTCGATTTGGTCAAGCACAATTATTCTGGCTCTATGTGTTTGCGCATTGTCATCTAAAAACATTGAATTGGGTTCTAAATTATCCCTGTAGTCCTCAACAATTCCATTTATGATATATCATATCATTCATATAGGGCCATTACATAAATACATTGTTCAATTCAGCATTCCATCCTACTCTGGCGCACGACACTAGGCTAAGCGATTTCGGCGGTGTTCAATGTTAAATGGTATAGAGCGCCATGGTCTTCGAGCCTTCAAGTTCACACTATGTATGTGATCCGAACCCGACTAGCTATTCGTAAATCAGCAGCTATCGCCGATGCTGGTCTGGTTACATTTCTTCGTGCCATGATAGTAATGAAGCGGTCTTGCCTTCTGGTGGTTAACCTTGGTCTTCCAGTCCGAGGCCTTTCAGAAACATCGCCTGTTTCCCGATATCTCCGATTAAGCCTACTAATCACACTTTGCGACACACCGAATGCATTTGCCACATCAAATTGTCTCATACCACCCAGCAACATATACCAATAGCTGTGTTAGCGATTCGACAGACAAGTACCTTAATTCCATGTTAAAATTTACACAGTTTACTTAACATTAGAACGCATGATAACTACGTTTTTCAAGAATAAAAACTTAAGTACAAAAACTTCAAAATACGGTAAACAAACCGCTCACCCAAGTTCTCAACAAAAAATCCGATAAATATCATGTTGTTTAGTGTATGAAATTAGACAGTGCCGTATCATATGAAGCTCTCAATTATAACATTTGTTTGAAAAATAAATTAAGTTTTAACAACTTTTTTTCAATATCCCCAACTTTTTACCATGAATGGTTCGCAATAGGACTTCGAACTAAATTGTGCGCTCCTAAAGGCGACCGATTATGCCCAAGACTAACATATCCAATAGGAATACAACATCCTATATTCGGTCAACATCCGATAAGTATATCACTACCTATATCTCTATCGGATCTTAAATTAATTACATTTGTCAGTTCTCTAAAGTTTACTCGTTTTTGAAATTTGTGCATACCTGATGATAAAATTAAAGCATTAATGCCTAATCTTCTTTGAATAAAATTGAATTCCGATTAGTTCTGGGATCCTTCAATTACTTTTGGACATTACGTTAGAAACAGAGAGAATAATAAAAGTACCAGTTCTTAATCCTATTGATCCCTCCAGAAAACACGAACGTAATTAAACCCAGACAGAAAAAATTTCATCATACGCGTCCATTTTTACAAATAAATTAAATCCCTTATAAAAATTTTATCGTACACCTATGATAAAAGTATATTTTCACAAATAAATTAATTCCTTATAAAAATAACAGTTTCGTTACTCGTTATCCATCCAAAAAGAGTCCAGCACACACATGATACAGTCGGGCGCAGCACGTCACATAGTGACGACGACGATGACGCGAACCCACAAATTTTGTCCGCCCGCCTCTGGTTTTATATAGAGAGCGGAAATTGAAAATTATGTTTGTATAACTTTGATATCTTAATTGCTTTTTAAAATGGGTATAAAAGTGTATCAAATCAAAAAATATTAATTATTCTTCAGAAAATGATTTACCTCACCATTATATTATTGGTAAGATTTCACATATTTGATTTTATTTAAATATATTTCATAAAACTATTTCACACTGTTTAACATACGGTACTCAGGTGGTTTATTTTCATTAAAAGCTAGTAACTGTTCATAAAAAATTCTAACTCACAAACATAGTGATTTAAAATATATTGTTAAAACATTCCAACTGTGTAAATTATATTAATTATTCCATGTAAGAAATTATTTGAAAACAATTTAGGAATTTCCATATTTTTCGCGTTAATTAAAGTTATTTATAGTGAAACTTTTTTAAATTCTTGATATGAGACTTATGCCTTTACACTAATAAAAATAGTTAAATGTGAACAAAATAAGAGCCAAATTCAGCTTACAAATTAATATAACAACAATTATATGCCCCGTTAGTTAAGCCAGTAGCTATAATTCAAATCATTATACATAATAATATACAGGGTGTTCCAACGAAAACTTGCCCCCCAGAGACCAAGGGTTTCTTCAAAAGGGAAAAAAACACGTCAAATTCTGGTGATTCAAGATATGTCTTATGTATAGTGTTTTTCCGACATTTTATTTAGCGAAATCGGCGCAGGTAGTACTATAAAATTTTCAACAATTTCCTGTCCTGAATAACCATTTCCAGTCCAAAAACAGTCCAAAAACAAATATAATTTTGATAGAGAAATTAATATAATTAAACAAATAGCCACATCCAACGGTTATCCATTACATATAATAAATAAATTAATTAATAAAAAAGAGGAAAAAGTGGCATTACAATTAATATTTCCTGAAAAAACTAGGGAAATACAAAACTACAAAACCAACCAATTCGAAATTTTGAAATTAGATACAATGAACACTCACGAGCATACAGATTAAAACAGCCAGATAAATCACATTACGCAAAACATCTTCTTGACACAAAACATTCATTAACACCTAACACAGAACTAGAAGTACTCCATATTTGTGATAAGAAACAAGAACTAGATTTCCTTGAAGAACTAGAAATAAGAAGACACTTAATAAGAGACCCACAATATGAAGTTGTCAATGAACAGATAAATCTAGGGAGCTCTCCACTATTAAATTGTCTTCTTAAGTAACAATTGTAAAGATCAGCAGATATAGTTTTCCTTGGTTTCCTATATCATTGCACAGTTATACTGATCTTAAATGGGAAAAAGATATCCAGGATATCCCCATAGGGCTAATAATACCTAAGCTTTAATATTTGTAAAATCATATCTTCTTCTTTTTTATATTCATATATATTAAGTCAATCACAAGATAGGTCGCTTACTATTTGGTCTAGCCAAAATATACATCAAGTAGGTATCACATAAAATGTAACTTCTGTCATTCTGACGATGATATGTCAATATCGAAATAATTATCAATATCCTTTCATAATTTTTTCATTAAATAGTGGAAATAATTAGAAACAGTTAGTTTCATTTATAACATTATAATATTCAATATCTATTTGGAATAAATGGGTACCTACGCACCTACTTTTGCAACTATCTAATAACTATAGTAAAACTAAATTACGACGCATACTATTATGGTTTATTATTAATGTTAAATAATTTTTGTATTATGTAGATTTTTAGGAAACTCAACAAATTGAAACTACTGACTATCTCAATACTGTTTTCTTCGGTATCAAAATATAGCTGTAATTACTAACTTTTTTGCATCTATATCTATATATAGGTATATTAGTCTTTTAGTGAAGTAGCAAACAATAACACATGAAGCACCGAAATTAACGGATTCCCATATTGCCCCAAATGGCATTCGAGAAAGGCAAGGTCCACTATGACTCGCAAGCTTCAACTTAAACAAAATACTCACCCACTAATATTGTTTTAAATAACTTCTCAAAGTACTTATCGGAATATTTTTAAAAATTCATATCTATTATATATTTATCAAAATAATGATTAATTCCATTGATGAAGCAATAAATGGTTCTTCACCATACTCTATTCAAATTTCATTTACTCCCCGTTAAAATAATATCCCGACCTGACAACAGCTCTAGCGACAGACGTTTTGAGTTTTTATTGGTGGATTGGCCATTGGCACTCGTCACTTAACTAATTTTATCAGGGTCAAATTTGGTTTTCGCCAGTCTTCGCTGTACTTGCATTGTTATTACAATCAACTTTTTACTGTTAGTTTGGATATATTTCCAGTTTAAATTGGTTTGACTATTTTTCCACTTTATGTACTGCATTAATTGTTTTACTTGTAATACTTTATTTGCATTACCGTAAAATAAAATACGGCCCTGCTCAATTCAAATTTACGTGTTTTTATTTACATCAGGCACAAATGAAATCTGAATAGAACTTGACCGAAAAAATAAAAAAAAGTAAACAAAAGGACATTCATTGTTATATTATATCCTCAAACATGGATGTCTATTCTGATTTATACATTCAAGGTAAAGCTTTCGTCTTCATAGTGGAGGGGCATGGAATAATAGCGAATGATAGAGATACGGCTCTCCCAAAAATTAGCAACGTTAGTAAAATTATTTTAGTAACAATTTAATGCGGTATCCTTTGAGTTAGGATCGTCTAGGTTAGTCATAAGTAAAGCTGGGATTAAAAATGCATTTTTTTGCCTATTCTAGATGATTTTTGCCTTTTTTCATAAATTCCGCCTTTTTGTGCCTTTTTAAAACTTTTATGCTACCATACTGATGATGTTATTCATATATTCGGTACTTCATTTTATTACTAAACCTTTCGGTAATAAAATTTTGGGCTAGTAATAAAATATTAATGGTTTGTTTGTTTTGGTCTTCTGGGAAAATTTACCTACCTATTTGCGGATTAAGAAGATGCTTAACAAATGGGAAATCCCTAATGTTTTGACCTTTATATCAGTTGTACAGACGGTTACTGTATCAGAGTTTAGTTTTGTTGCGTATACAGAAAAGTAAAGAACACACATTTTAAAAAGTTTTAGACGTTTAGTGAGCTTATTTAGAAAGATGACTTCTAAGTTAAGTGTGCTTGGATCCGACCATATCCGGAACTATCTCTAGAAGGAGATGGAGCATTTTGTAAACCATGTGGCAAATCAGTAAGTGTCATTTTCTCTTTCTCTCAGTCACCGCATAACTACGTATTAAAATTCTAATTAACTATTCTTATTTTTTTAAATTCTCAGATTTCAAGTACAAAAAAGTACTTTATTGACCAGCATTGTGGAACTCCACTTCACAAACGGAATTTGGAAAAATTAAATTCCTCTAATGTTAGTCCAAACATCTCTGCGAGATAGTGTAAGCAGTTCAAAAAAAAGGAGGACACATTTAAATTTGATTTATGTCAGATGATGATTGCATCTAATATATCTCTGTATAAAGTTAATCATCCTAGTTTTAAGTTATTTTTTAAAAAACATTTTAATAAATCCTTACCGGAGGAGAGTCACATCCAACGGTTATCCATTACATATAATAAATAAATTTATTAATAAAAAAGAGGAAAAAAAGCATTACAATTAATATTTCCTGAAAAAACTAGGGAAATACAAAATTACAAAACCATCACATATGCTGGTAATATTTCTAACAATAATTCAAAGATCCTGTTCAACAAATACAGCAATTTCTTTTAAAACAGAAAACAATGTGAGTAAAAAATTGTTAAAGGTAAAAACAAAAATACCCCCATTAAAAAAGTCTGGAATATATAAACTTAAATTTCCAAAATGTAATGCTGTCTATATTGGTCAAACAATTCGAAATTTTGAAATTAGATACAATGAACACTCACGAGCATTTAAAACAGCCAGATAAATCACATTACGCAAAACATCTTCTTGACACAAAACATTCATTAACACCTAACACAGAACTAGAAGTACTGCATATTTGTGATAAGAAACAAGAACTAGATTTCCTTGAAGAACTAGAAATAAGAAGACACTTAAGAGACCCACAATATGAAGTTGTCAATGAACAGATAAATCTAGGGAGCTCTCCACTATTAAATTGTCTTCTTAAGTAACAATTGTAATAATCAGCAGATATAGTTTTCCTTGGTTTCCTATATCATTGCACAGTTATACTGATCTTAAATGGGAAACAGATATCCAGGATATCCCCATTGGGCTAATATACCTAAGCTTTAATATTTGTAAAATCAAATCTTCTTCTTTTTTCTATTCATATATATTAAGTCAATCACAAGTTAGATCACTTACTATTATTATTAAATATCAAGTAGGTATCACATAAAATGTAACTTGTGTCATTCTGACGATTATATGTCAATATCGAAATAATTATCAATATCCTTTCATAATTTTTTCATTAAATAGTGGAATTAATTAGAAACAGTTAGTTTCATTTATAACATTAATATGAGTAGATTCCACAAAGTAAGGGTCCAAACAGTAAATTCAAATAACTTTTACAATTTAGAATGGTTCAATTAAGTGAAAAAGAGCGTATTGAAATTTTAATGATGATCGTGTTAGAACTCATGAAGAAGTGTGTCATATTTTTAATCATTTGCATCCGGAGAGAAATCCTATATCACGCTCAACAGTAACTGAAACATTATAACGTTTTAGTACAACTGGGATGGTAAAAAATTTGCTAAAACCTGGAAGACCGCGGACTGCAACGAACGAAACTGTTAAACAAAATATTGCAATCGATTTAGAAGAATCACCTCAAACTTCCTCCACAAATTTGGCACTAAACCGTGGTATCTGTCGACGTTCTGTAGGAAAGATATTAAAAAGTGAAAAGTATCATCCATATAAGGTACAGTTGGTTCAAGAATTGTCAGACGATGATTTTGACCGACGGCTAGAATTTTGCGAACGGCTAATGGACATCTGTAATGTCGACGATAATTTTGCTTCTAACATAGTTTTTTCCGATGAGGCAACTTTTTGTTTAAAAGGAACAGTTAATCGCCATAACTCAAGGTATTGGTCAAATGAGAATCCTCATTGGATTCATGAAGCACATACCCAGCATCCACAGAAGTTTGGATGGGAATTGTCGAAAATAGGCTTATAGGCCCATTTTTTATCGACGGAAACTTGGATGGTGACAAGTATTTGGATCTACTAAATAACGAAATTATTCCTGCACTTCAACAGAATGGGCAATTACCACAAAATGTTTGGCTTCAACAAGATGGAGCACCTCCCCACTATGATAGACGGGTTAGGGATTTTCTGGCTGCGAAATTTCCAAATCGATGGATTGGACGTAGAGGATTCATAGAGTGGCCTGCTCGTTCTCCGGATCTTAACCCGTTAGATTTTTTCTTTGGGGTTATCTAAAATCACGTGTTTACGTTAGACGACCAAAAAACTTACAGGAATTGAGACAAAGAATTATTGATGAATGTGCTAATCACGTGGAGAAGTCTTGGAAAAAGTGACTCAAGAATTTGTTAATAGGATGGCATATTGTCAGCAAGTAAACGGCGAGCATTTTGAACATTTGAAATATTTTTGTTTCTCATTATTCTAAAATAATGAAATGTACACCAATTGTACAACTAACAGTGAGTTATTCCTCGTTTTTACAAATTTTTTTACACTAAACTCAGTATGTATGAATTCAAAATAACAAGCTCTTTCAACATCTGTAAAAATATATAGGGTGTCCCATTTAAATTAAAGAAGATGATGGCATTTCCGGTTGAACCGGAAGTATATTATCAACAAAAAAATGTACATCAGATGCATTTTGTTCCATTGCACGTACCTGCAAATTTTCATAAATATCGTTCTTTTCGTATAAAAGATATTTACTTGGTTCCATACTTTATCCCAACCCTATATTAAGTTAATTCACTTTGTATATTAAAATATATTCTTAATAACTCATTATTAATAAACAGGGAATTACAAGCATTTGCCTATACACTGTGTTCATTTGAAAAGGACCCACCCTAAATATTTCAGAAATGGGACATATTAGAAAGAAATGCCGAAACACGTCAACTTTTAACTTGAGGGGAACACTTTTTAGCGCTAATGCCATAAACGTCATATTCACCCCCTCCCTACTGGAGATGCCCCTTTAATTTTTTCAAATAGCATTAGGTGTCAAGTCATACCACATTTAAAAGGTCTGGTAAATCTCTATTCAATCATTTTGTTTTGCCTTTGATTCCAGCCTTCCATTGTTATTTAAAATTGGCTCTCTTTCAACTTTTCGTATGCCCCCGTATTAGGTTATGACCGAAAGATATAACTGTTATTTAATCACGTGTTCAAACTGACCACCGTTAACATTCAGGCAATAAAAGTTGAAAGAGAGTCATTTTTAAACAACGATTAAATAACAATGGAAGGCTGGTTCAAAGACGCCAGACCTTTTAAATGAGGTATGACTTGATACCTAATGCCATTTGAAAAAATGTAAGGAGTATCTCCAGAAGGGAGGGGGTGAATCTGACGTTTGACATTAGCGCCAAAAAGTGTCCCCCTCAAGTTAAAAGTTGACGTGTTTCGGCATTTCTTTCTAATATGTCGCGTTTTTGAAATATTAAGGGTGGGTCCTTTTCAAATGAACACAGTGTATGTTAAGATTTCTACCTTTTTCAATAAAAATCTTTGCCTATATAAGCGCCTTTTTCATCAGTTTTTGTTGCCTATAAATCCGAGCTTAAGTCATAAGTTATAAAGTCTTAAACCGGTCGCGGTCACTACGTGCATTAGGCGAATTCTCGGTATTCGTACTTATTCGCGTAGCTTGAACGTCCTTCGTAATTTTCCCGCCGGTTGTCAGTAACCTTACAGGAAGAAAAGGACCCCGTAGTATGGCGTAGATAACTTCGGCACTGCTCCCATACATCAATTAAAATTCGTACATATTTGTAAAATTCAATTTTATTGAAAAAACTTTTATAACAATTTGCTTTTATTTGGCATATATAATATAATAACAAAAACTTAAACTATTATTTATCTTTTTTGTATAACAAATTTAAAGCTATTTTTGCAGCTGCTTTCCTAGCCATTGCTTTATTTGCTCCAACGCCATGAACAAATTGTGGAATACCATCCACTAAAAATGTAAGCGGTACCATACTTTTATTATTACTAGTTAATTTGGGTTTCCTAAAACAAAAACAAAATGCAAAGCTTGTAATAATATACAACATTTACATTCTAATCAACTAAATACGCAATATCAATCGATAAAAATGTAAAATTAAAGTAAACCACACCGAATTCGGTTTAGGAAAACTTGAAAACAAGAAAGTACCATTTTGGGTTCTATCTAGACTTCCATACTAACACACATACAGTCGGCCATTAATACAGGCTTTTCAGTGACGTCTTATTTAGTTAAATATTAATAAAATTCTAATAAAGAAAACCTTACCCAAACTCAGGATGGGCACCATTCCATTCATGGAGTTTCCTGACTACGTTTATGGGTATATTTTGTGAAAACAAATCGATTTCTTTCCACATTATTTTATAAAACACGTTCCAGACAACTTTTAAATCCTTATTGCTATCCAAATATATAGCACCAGCAATAGCTTCAAAAATATCACCAAGAACCTGGAAGTTGAATTATAAAATCATTTTTGGTTAAAGTATATCAAGAATTATAAAAAGTGAAATAAATACTGGTACCAGTTCATATTTTACATCGCCAAAGAATAAAAAAAAACCCAAGCCAAAAAACGACTTTGACGATGCAGATAAAGGTGTACTGCGTAAAGCAATCTTAAATGCGTCTACTGTAGACAAAATTCTAAAATGCCGGATATTTTTAGAAAATTTAAAGAAGCAGAATACACAGAAGGAATAGATTGTTTTTGAAAATATAGTGATGAGTGCGACGAATCATTATTTTCTTGTTAAATGTTAGCGTAGTTAAATTTTAGTATTATACATACATACAGCGTGTCCACGGATGGGGTATAGGTGCTATATGGGCTATAGGTGAAAATGTTTAAGTATTAGTTTTAGTGAAAAATGTCATTCTTGATAAAAAGTTTTGCTTGTTCTGAATCCCCATAAAATGAAATAAAATTCAAGTTTTTCAAAACCCGTCTCATTTTATAGCCAGTTTTATGAAAACCATATGAATTTTTGCACTAAGTTCGAAAATAATGTATTAATCTAGTGAGTGACGTTTACAATGTACCAAGTAACTGTCAACTTTTATAAATAATTTTCAAATTGTCATTAATAAATATTTGACAACAATGTTAACTATTCAACAAAGAGTATATCTTATCAAGTGTTATGGTATTGGGGAAATTTCGTAGCAGTATGCAATTGCAAAATTTCACGAAAAATATCCAGATGTACCCATTACGCGGTGTGGATTAAAAAAAATTAATAAAGAAGTTCGATGAGACAGGATCTGTTCAAGACAAAAAGAAATTGAAAAAGGCGTACGTTGAGGAGGATGATGCAGCTAGTGCAATAGCTATGCATTCATCAAGGGAAAATCCCAAGTTGAGTCTACGAAAAAGAGCAGTGGAGGATGGTTTTTGCAAGAGTCACTTACAGAAAATATTTAAGCAAAACAAAATTCATCCATTCAAACCGAAATTTATTCATACCTTACAAGATTGTGATTATGACACAAGGTTAGACTTTTGAGCGATGATTGGTGAAAAACTTATGCATGACCGATTCTTTCACAATAATATTTTGTTTTCTGATGAAGCAACGTTTACAACAAACGGAGTCGTTTCTTTCCAAAATTGTCGATATTGGGATAGTGAAAACCCGAGCTACAGGATTAACTGTAATAGCCAATTTGCTAAGAAAAGTTAATGTTTGGTGTGCGGTTTTGCCGGATCGAATAATCGGACCGTATTTTCTGGAAGATACATTAAATCAGGAGGTATATTTGTATTTGCTGGACAACTTCTTAATACCTGAATTAGAAAATATTCCCTTGTAGCAAAGGCGTAAAATGTACTTTCAACGTGATGGATGTTCGTCACATTCGACTTTGCTAATTAGAGGATGGCTGGATGAATATTTTCCTGGGCGATGGATGGGACGTTATGGACCAATATTTTTTCCGCCCCGATCGCCCGATTTAACCATTTTAGATTTTTTTATGGGGCTACTTAAAACAAAAAGTTTAGGCAAATAATTTAAACCATAATATTGAAGACTTGAAACGAGCTATCATTGATGCCGTTAACGAAATTACCCCAGAAATGCTGCGAAATACTTATTTAGAAAGAGAGTTGAGAGATGTTTTGAAGCTGGGGGAGGATATATTGAATAGATGTTTTTTGTTTACTTAGTGTTTCTTAAATTATTATTCTGTATTGTTATTGTTGATAGTGATTATAATTCTTGAATAGTTAACATTATTGTCAAATATTCATCAAAGAATGACAATTTGAAAATTATTTATAAAAGTTGACAGTTACTTGGTACATGCGTAAACGTCACTCACTAGATTAATACATTATTTTCGATCTTAGTGCAAAAATTCATACGGTTTTCATGAAACTGGCTATAAAATGAGACGAGTTTTGAAAAACTGGAATTTTATTTCATTTTATGGAGTTTCAGAACAAGCAAAACTTTTTATCAAGAATTACATTTTTCACTAAAACTAATATTTAAACATTTTTCACCTATAGGATACCCCATCCGTGGGCACGCTGTATAATGACAATTACTAAAATTAGTTTCTTAAAAGTCCCCCAGCAGCCACATGAAAATCCTCCTACAGTATCCGCCACTAGGCTTATCGATTTTATAAATATTCAGAGGAAACTGGCTAATTCATGAGTTGAAATAAATTACTGGATATCAAGTCGAGTTAAAAATTAAAGAAAGCACTCCAATAAGATTACAGCACTTAATGGTTGATCTTTTAGTATAAAAATGTCAGCTAGTGACCAATCAATGGATTTAAAATTTATTTGTACACCTCTCGAGTTACGAGAATGTGCAGAAACAGCTAAACAAAGCTAATTACCGGAAATAAGTAAAGCAATATACTGACCATTGACATTTCCAGGACGAAAGTACGACCTTTCAACCTGGGTCCAAAGTAAAAGTAACAATCATATATTTTCCAACTTTAAAACCAGTAAAATCACATCTTTACATACAGCGTGCTGAAAATTCTCGCACCAAAGGGGTTATCTTTGAACCGGATAAAGGGAAATAGGCAATGAATGAGATTTTATGAAATGGCAACCTACGTCGAGTGACGTATCACAAAGAAGCTTATTTTTTCTCTTTCCAAAAATAATAGCAATGTATCACTTTACTCGGAAATTATAATAGAAATTTAACAAAAATATTAAAATTGTAATTTTAAACAAAACTGGATGTTACAAAAATTTATAAACTGAACATTCATTTAAGTTTCAAATACTTTATCATAAGTGCTCAAAATACTGGTCATTTGTTTGTTGACAATGATACAATCTCTCTTCGAAGCTAGGAATAGAATAGTTGATCATTTGTGGAGTAATTCCCTGCATTTCGAGACGTATGCGATCCTTTATATCGTTCAAGTTAGTTGGTCTGAAAGGTCTGAGACACGCTGAAATTTTAACAGGATGAGACTTTTGGAAAATTATTTAAAAATTTTGATCAGAATTTATTTGTTTTTTCACTCTTTAAATATCAAATTTGAAAGTATAGAAATTTCGAAATGACTAGGAAATTTTTTGCAAACAAAATTCGAGCTATTGAAAATATGAGGGTTGATCTCCGCTACCACCTACCAGGTCTGCGGTTCTGTACTTTGGTATTATAGAAGTATTGAATACGTTTTCAGTGTGTCAAATACCTACTCAAAAATGTCTATGATTTTTACTTTAAAAATTCTAAAAATAGTCTTATTAAATAAAACTCTGAAATTGAAATTATACATGAAATAAAACGATTATTTCCTATTATGAACATATACGTTCAACAATATGGCGCTCCTCCACATTATCAAAGAGACGTTAGGCAATATTTAAATGTAATTTTCTCTCAGAGATGGTTTGGTCGAAGAGGTGCAATTGAGTGGCCAGCAAGATCCCCCGACTTGAAACGAACGATTTAAAGGAACGCAGACGTCTCGATATGCAGGGAATTACTCCACAAATGATCAACGATTCTATTCGTAGCTAGACGCTGACGTCAAAAACATTTGACATTTGCTCTAAAATATGCATAATAACGTCTCATTCATCGTCGTAGAATTTCATAACTTTCCCTTTATCAATTTCAAAGATAATCCCTTGGATCGAGACTTTTCAGCAATGCTGTATGTGGTTGTAAATAAAATATATTTTCAGAAAATTTATATCAGAACTTAAATTTCAATTCATATAAAAATTTTCTTCGCATTTCTGTTAATCAATATAGATTAGTATTACAGTGTAGATATATATTAAGAGTTAGTTGGTAAAAAATAAGAACGTATAAGTAAAATCTCACCTTTGGAACGTCCACCGATTCTGCCAAGTGATACTCATCTTCCTGAAGTAAAATTATTACTTCATCATCATCATCGATTACGTAATTCTTTTGCTCCATAAACATAACAAACTTATCTATCAGTGTTTGTAATTTGGAATTTGTAATTAATATGTATTTGTGCAATCCCAATCTGACAATCAAACTTGCAAATGTATTATTGTTTACAAGAGCAGACCTTAGGTCAGTTAATTTACCAGGGTCCAAATTTCCACAAGATTCAAAAATATAACAAGTAATAAGAAAATCAAGAATAGCATCTCCTAGAAATTCAAGTTTTTCATACGACAGGGTTGTTCTATTGGGCGTGTACGAAGAATGTGTTAAGGCTTGTAAAAGATACGCTTTGTTTTTAAAAGTATAACCAATTATCTCTTCAATATTTTTGCGAGTGGGTAGATGTACCCTAAACTTATTTTCAACATCTACATTATTCAAGAGAGGATTTGGAGACGGTTGTTTCAATAGAGCTTCTAGGTTTTCAGTACTAGGAATGACTCCGAACCACTCAAGTAATTTCAATGCTCCTGCAAAAAAAAACAATGTTAACCACCACAACATCATAGTTTCGTTCAACTAGACAGAAAAGCATAAATATTAATGCCACATCTGGTGTTTCATAGTCGAGGCTAGGAAACCAACTAAGGCATTAAATCTGCTTTTCTGCTGTTTGAAACAGAATTTTCTCAATCATACCTTTAAAGCCACAAGCTTGAAAATAAGTTCCAAGAAGACTTTCAGCAACATCAGAAATATGCTTATCAGCAATATACTGACTTTTCAAAAATTGAGCCATTGTTTGATAATTACATTCTTCAGAATCGTTTGGAGGACACTCATCATTTAAGATATCGTTTATAGTATCTGTGCTCAAAATACCTGAAACTTGCTCTTCTTCTGATATTCTCAACCCAAATAGAGCATTAATAGACAATTCTTTATTATTAATTCTTCGCAACATTTCTTTGGGAATATCAAACGCGGGAGGCAACCACTCACTCTCTGGGGATAATTCGTTGTACTTGATTATTCCGTTAAGATTCTTTTGTATTGCCACGTAAAAAAGATTCTTGTTGCTGACTAATCTTCCTTTCAATTGAGTAGCACGTCCTTCGTCGTATTGAGGAAATCGTAGGAATATGTAAATGGAGGTGATCAGTTTTAGAAAAGAGTCACCTAGTGTTTCAAGTCGCTCAAGATTGACTATTTCATTTGCCTTGGCAGATGTTAAAGCCCTGCACACAATAAATTTATTAATATTACAAATTACAATAATACCGTATCAAAACATGATAGATAACCTTCGAAAATACGTCATAATCACTACCATAAAGACTATATAAGGAGATCGGACTCCATGTATTCCAATTTCTGGTCATGGTAGAGGGCGTCAGTTAAAATACAATACCGAAAACATCTGACTGCTAGCTCATTTGACAGCATGTGAGGTTAGGAAACAGAAATTATGTGATATAAAATCACAAGTAAAAGTGTATTACAGTTTTACGCCAAACATTTATACCTCAACAAGGGCTCTACACTGTCCCATTTGCTCTACAATCCATGTGTGATGTCACAACTATGATTTAGCACCAGAACATTTGCAAACATACATATTGCAGTGTGTAGATGACATTGCTATGATCAGTCATACTTATCTCAAAATAACAGTAATGAGCTACAAAATAGTAAAATGGTTCAGCAGGTGTAGGATGAAGCCCAATGCTTCAAAATCTCAATCTCAAATTGTATGAGGATGTAAACACCTCTAGACATGACAAGAAATAGAAAATAAAACAACAGTAGCACGCAGTTTATTTCTAGTTGAATGATGCAGAAACAGCGTATCTAGTGTGAACACAAACGCAACCTTTTTCCAGGTATAGCTGCAGTAAAAAAACAACTTGCAGCACGCTACTTTTGGCCTCTGTGTGAACACAGTAAGAAACTTTTGCAGCCACACCACAAAAACTGCGCAGTAAAAGTAGCTGTGTCTGACCTTAGCTTTAGTACGAACCAATCAAAATACTGGTTCCTAGAAATTAATTTACAGGGCCATGCCAAAATTTCGAAAAATGCCATTTTTTATAAATCGTAGTGTATTTAAAAATTTTGTAAAATGTAATGGTAATTTTTTTATTATTATTATTCTGTTTGACTTAAATTCCTACAAAATTAAAATTCCGAACAAATCACTCCTGGACAAAAAACGTATCATAACACAGAAACATCTGTTGCGAGAAAACGAGAGTTTTATGATCACTCAAATTATAATAATTTCATTTTCAAATAGCTGGTTTATCCATTTTTCTAATGGAAGATAACTTAAGTTTATTTTGCTAAGATGAATTTTGAAATAATCAGGCTTATGGAGTAAGATGACTACAATATATCCGTTATTATATGAAATGTGTTCAATTGAATTGAAAAGAGGTTGATTAAAATTACCTGAAAAGCTCACAGAGCTCGGGACCATTACCATCTGAAGGTGTATCTAGCATTTTAATACTGGCAGGAACAAAGTTTTTGTGATATGTTAATGCTAGCGGCCTTTCTTTTAAAGGAGAATTAATATTACGCAACTCACGTGAAACTACGACTTTTTGTCCTAAAACAGTAAAACACACATTAAACAAACCTAACAACATAATGCTACTTTGATTAATCATTGTCTCGCCATGTTGCACAAGGGGATGACAAAAGGAAAAAAAATGTACCTATGAATGTTTCATAATGTTCGATATCCATGATAGATACATCCAAGTCTCTTTCAATATCTATGGGCTCATCTATATTCTTCCAGGGATACTGGGCTTCCAAAAGTTTATCTGAAAAATCTTTATTGATTCGCAACGTAGTTTGTGGTAATTCTATTGCCAAATTTATGTCGATGGGTGGAAGGTTTACTGGACGTTCTTCTTCCACATAAGGTACGTAATTCAACAGGCTCTCATCTAATTGAAGAGGTAATTTCTGGACTACTGTTCTTTTACCTAATCCTAGAATATACATGAGAAAATGTGAATTAATGTTACAGGCCAACTATCTTGCTAGTATTCATGTATACTTCATTCCAAGATGTTTCGTTTCAACTTAACACCATTGACGGCAATAGAATAGAACGTTCCCCGTGGATCATTCCTCTATTCTACTCTACTGCTGTTCTCTTGTAATCATAACGAAGTATATCAAGGAGGGAGCATGAATCAGAGAACAAAGACACAGCGATGCCATATTTCTTGACCAATTGTTAAACCGAATTTTTTCTCACATAAAAAAACTTTGAAGATTGTTATTATTTCATTGAATATAATGAATTGAACAGCAAAGAGTATAAAAAGTGAGGTTAATGGTCCACAACGTCAAATAAATTCACAAAACTGTCAAATTATTCCATGTTCCCTTCAATTTACCCAGTAGAAGCATGAGGGAGCCATCCTTCTATTGACGTTCGATAGAATGACGTTCCAGAATACCATTTACTCATTCTCGATAGAACCACGCCTCCTTTCTCTCGGTTGTTCTACTCCCCGGTTTTCAAGAATTGGGTCCCAACATGATTGATTCAAGAGAAAAACCCACAGCGGATAGTCGTTAATCCGATAACAATAACTTTTATTATTAAGTCCTCAAGACCGAAATATTGTGAAATATACTTAACCTGTATTATTTCTAATAAGGGTGATAATAGAACAGAAAACCTAACATCTATTACCTGTTTCACTAGCAATTTTTTGTCTAAGCTCTTCTACTTGAAGCATAAATGATATTCTTGTTATTATTGTTGGTATTAAGTTTGCTTGAGTCCACAAAGAAGCAGGGAATTCTTGCTTTACTACCAACTCAGCAGGAAGATATTCCACCTGCTCTTTAAGTGTTTGATCATCTTTTCTTTTTACTGAAGATCTACTTTTTGGCTACAAAAAAAATGTTTCGTACACAAAGTTATAGTATAGTAAATTTTATACCCATTTAGAATAAGACCATCCTTATTTATTATTAATAAATCGGTTGAAACAAAAAATTACCAACAAAAATGAACGTCGTAACTAATTTATTAGTTGTCACGTTTTTGAAGTTACGTCAAATTTTGATTTCATGTTAATGTCAGATGGTTCAAGAAGCCGCATACGTTAAGTTACTAAAACGGCTGGTACCTCTAAATAGGTATTAATTTTACTATATATAAGAAAGGTTATAAATATGATTGTTCGATGCGGCGAACGCTCAACTCAAACATTGGGCGCGTTCAGACGAGCCTAACGGTTAAGTTGCTGACTCGGCGGTTGCGTTCAGACGGGATGCTGCCCTCAACTGTTGAGCATCAGACTCAGAGACAATTGTTTGCGCTTTGTTTACTCAGCGCTGTCAAAGATGACAGAACATTTATTGTTGGGTTGAGTTACGTTTTGTTTTTTTGGTAATATAATATATTAATGAACATAAAATTAGAAGATTACAGAGTAGCAATAAATAATGAAGCGATTCTATCCAATGAAACTGGAAGAATATTATTAGAAAGTCAGGTTATGTTCTACCGTTAATTTGCGGTAATGCGTTCAGCGGAACTCAGCTGCTGACTGCCGTGTATATACAACATGTTTTGTGCTTAGTTCCAACCGTTGAGTTGGGGTGTGCGAGAGGTGTGAAGTGGAGGATGATGTGGGGCATGTGTTTAGATGCTGGAGGAACGAGGAAGTGCTGAATAAGTTGGAGAGGAAATTAGTACTGGGAGAACATGGTGGAGATAATGTTGAGGGGGGAGGAGGAATGGATGGAGGTTAGTGGAGTTGTAGAGAGCATGGTTAGGGGGAGAGAAGGACTAGATATGGCATTAGAGGTAGGAGTGATAGGAGGGAGAAGATGACGGTGTGAGCGGAGTGTGCGAGGGACCGCCGCCCGTCTTGAAGTTTGCTAGGGTAGTGATTCCAAGGCGGGGGTAACGGCCAGTTTGAGGTGGGTTTGGTAGGTAGGCATCCCCTTGGGGATGAGTCCAACACTGTTTGGATCCTAGACCCAATCGAACATGAGTTTCCCATCTCACCCGAAAAAAAAACCGTTGAGCCCGGCTGAACGCGCCTATTTTCTTTCCCACGTTTGGGTAGGATAGTTAATGAATGATATGGCAAATATAGTTTGTGTGGTCCAAGTTGTACAATAAAAAAAATCTATAAGATAGCTAGTCGGTGATTTTGACAGTCTACAAGAGGTCATTTAAAAATTTTTTGGTTGTCTAACTGAGTTCATACAAGCTGTACCCTGCTACAAAGAAAAACGAATGTTCTATAAAGTTTAACCCAACACGTTTCAACTTTATTGAAATTATACATAAAGAAATTGAAGTATTGTTAAATAATTTAAGCAATTTACAAAATGGATGATAATTTTACTGCTGTAGCAACAGTTATTTTGCTGTTTTTTTATGTATAAGATCTCTTCAATATACAGGGTGTTTCCTTAGTAATCTAAAATATTGTAGTGGGCGCTTCGTCACTCCATTTTAAGACGAAAAGTTCTTATAAACATGTGTGATAAGTCTTGTCCTTAATGAGATGCAGGGTGTTGAATTATTATTTTAATAGAAGCAACATGTGTTAAACATAAAGGAAAAAATAGTACATTTCAGAACATAATATGTTCTGAAATGTACTATGTTCAAAATGTGCACCTCCAGCCAAAATGCAAGCATCCGCTCGACGTCTAATGGATTGCCGAATACGTTCGAAGATACCAGGATTATTACGAACAACATTACAGCCTTATATGAGACGATTTTGAAGATCTCGTAAGTTTAATATCGGGTTTGTGTAAATGAGCGATTTTAAACATCCCCACACACAAAAATCCAGAGGATTGTGTGCAAGTTGACCTAGGGGGCCACGGGTATGGAGATCCTCGTCCAATCCAATGGTCTGGAAAAACGTTGTTTAAAAACTCGCGTAGAATCACTGCAAAATGTGGAGGAGCGCCGTCATGCAAGAACCACATGCGCCTTCTAATAATAAGAGGTACATCTTCCAAAAGAACTGGAAGTTCATTTTCTAGTCTTCGACTCGGGATAATTTTCAAAATATCCATGAGCTCGAAAGAATTTCCGGAAATAATTCGACCTCTAGTGGTTTTACTAGTGAATATTTGTTTGACAATCTTCGCTAATGTAGATATGTAATGCATGATTGAGCAGGTTAGAATCGTATCATTGGATCTGTAATTTGTCGAATAACAAGGTACTCAACATTCTATATGCTAGGGGAGGTCTTAGGCAGTACTCTACAATCCGACAAATTCGATAGTTCGACACTGTCCTGCAAAACGTTTGTCGGATTACCGGGGATCCTCTGTACATTTTATTTAATAATGATACTGCTCGACAAAACATTCTCGGAAGTATTTAATAATGGTCGTGTTCATCCCAACGTAGCTACCGAAGCGATAATCAATGTCCTGCTGAACGCAAGTTTTGTCAACTGATTGATGTGAGCGCTATGGTAGCAGTCGCCATATTTTCCATCAGAATTTAATTTCGCTACCGATCAATGATGCATTAACTGTCATTTATGACAAATATCATGTTAATAAACATATAAAATGATATAACATATTTTGGTTTGAAGATACTTCAGACATTTGTATCTAGAAAATGAATGAACACCACTAGGAACTATTAAACTAAATTTAAATCGAAGATGAATAAATAACTATTGAAGTCATATATCAAATAAAATTAGGTTATGTTGTCATATCAAGATTAGTACGTTCAGCAGAAGAAACGATGGATTTCTCTAAAAATCGCTACCTGCCGCGGGCTTCTATTTCACAACACGATTTTATCGAGTTGTTCGATCATCCAATTCTATTTTACGATCGAATTGAAATCGGGTGTTCTTGGATTTGGACAGCAATTTTGATACGAAAATGTTTTTTGACATTATCGATAGAATTCATTTGATATTTGGCAGATTAAAAAAACTCTTTTTACATTTTTGAACTTTTGAATCTTATATTTGCTAAAATACTATATTAATGTCATTCAATATACGAGTTTGCCACTGCACAATTATTTTCCAATTTATGGAGAAAACTAGAGAATTTGCAAATGACAGGTTCATTGGGGCCTCAGGAAGGGATAAACAGAAAAAATTATGGGCTGAATTAGCCCTCAAACTAAATTCATTAGAGTATTAGAAGAGATCCCAATCAGAATTATAGGGGTGGAAAGTTCCTTGTGAAAAGTACCCTTCTTCCAGAATTTCAATATTATAATCACGTAAAATTTTATATTATATCAGTTGATATATAGTTTGGAAGACATAACTGAAGCTGTGAAAGGAATGCGGTCGAAAACATTCGATATTGCCACGTTCAACTATGAAAAAGCTAAAGTGCTAAGAATGTAGTGATAATAATTAGAAAATGTACTTTTTATTATCAAAAATATGTCAATAATGATTAAACGTTAGTTCTTAAATGTGCTTGTTTCATTGGATTTTGTCTATTAACATTATTTTTTAAATTTCTGAATATTAAAAGATTAACACTTTTCCATATGTGTTATAGGTTTCCTTCAAGCCGACAACGTCGTGCGAAAATCATAATTACCACGCCCTCCTACTAACTCAATTGGTGAATATTTATCGAAATGCCGTTGCTAAGTAACCACATGACTTCCTATTGGCAAGCGTCTGCGTGTGTTCTACCCTGTCACTTCGACAATTGACTGACATTGATTATCCAGTGGCGTTTATGATGTCAGTATTTTCCTTCGTATTTTCAGTTTTACTCGGTATCTTATTATTTCGTATCCATATTGAATTCAAGTACGATTTTAACATTATTTGTTTTTAACAAATAGGTACCATGTTTTGAAAAATACCTTACCTTTAAAGCAAAGCATAAATCATTTTCTATATATAATTATTTATAATAATGATTGTTTTTAATACTTTTATAAAATAGGTACCGTACGCCATTGGTACGTTTATGACAGATATTGGACATGTTTCCTCACCCTTTACCGATGCCCCGTAGCTTCAGATATACTTGCCAAACTATACTTGTCAATTGTTACTAGTAGAATTAATCAACAAGATTCGAAGCGCAGTTCTTTTTGTTTTAAACTTTTTAACTTACCTTAGTAACATTCAAGCTTTTTGTTAATCTTTTGACCAGCAATAAGGGCAAGTTAGGATTAAAAATGTTCAAATTGTGCTTTTTTATGAAGTAGTCGGCGAAACTATCAAACTCATCATTTGGAAACTCAGAATTAGCGTTCTTGTTCAAACATACCTGAAACAAATGAAACCTTTATATTGAAAAACAAAAAAATTATATATATGCCTTAGGTTGGTAACAGACTGATCTAGGTTTTAAAGCGATTGAAAACTGCTCTATTGTTAAATTTTGAATTATATGTATACTCCATTTCAAGATAATTCGTTTTGACTTGAGGATTCAAGACCAAAACCCACAGCAGGTATTTGTTAATCCGATAACAATAGCACAGTATCGTACTCGTTTATTTGGGGACTACCGAGTTGTACCACGTTAATCCATTTCCGCCTTTATTGGGGATTATACTGACCATCGAGGTGGATCATTGATTAATTTATCGAGAAGGGCAAGGAAAATCATTGATGAAGCCATTTTTTTAACGCTGTATAGCTTCTTCAATGATTTTCCTTGCCCTTCCCGATTAAAACTACAACTATAAAATTGTTAAGGTCATTAGTCATTAGGCTCTGTATTTAAACCGCCGCTCCCCCCAGGAAAAGTCGGTGGTACAACTCGACGGTAGGATTATATCTACCTGATATCTTGTGGTACAACTCGGCGATCCCGGTTTATTTGAAATGCGAAAAGATAATACCTAATAGTATGATTATTTAACAACTGAAATGTTCGGCTGGTAAAATAATATTTGATACCAACCCTAGATTGTATAAAAAAGCGGTTAATTAAAGACGAAACGGGAATTGTTTGAAGCCGAAGAAGTTTGTGGAGAGCTATTTCTCAAATGGGATTTAACTATTGTACCATCAATAAGAGGCAAGCGATAATGGAGTCATATCGTTTACGAATGTGGCGTCATAATTACTTACAAGATATTCAAAAATATAGATGTGAAAATCATGTATCTACCTCGACGAAATAATAAATTTAATGTATGTTTTAGTATCTAATTGTTACCGTCTACAGATCTGTTACTGTTTACTGTACAATGAGGGATTTATAAACGTATATTATTAAATCTTTAAGGCCAGATGCAGAGTTAACGAAGTATTGTGAAATGTTCTTTAACCACATGTTATTTTACTTACTTCAGTTACAATGTAAGTGGTGCGATCCCTTCTGTACCATGGACTAACAATCTTTCTCAAATGACTTTCTTGAGATACTTGTAAGTTCAATTTTTCTTCCATACTTAATTCTTTATCTAAATTAACCGGGTAACGTGCCCTTAAAACATCCCAATCTATAGTTTTATTAGCTTTATTTACTGGTACCAAGAGCATCATTTCTGGATCATTCCCTCGATCAAAAGTTAGAAACCGCTGAAGCACGTTTAAAACACCATCAAATACTTGAAAATGAAATGTTACAATATCTTCGAGATCTTTATTGGTAATTGTAGCTGTAATTTGATTGACTTCCAATGAAACATTGATTGTCCCCAATGTCACATAAATTGGAAAATCACAAATTGTTGGTAATGGGGAATTAGTTATAATACCATAACACAAGGGTGATGTGTACATATTGAAAAGAGTTGACATATGGATGTCTCCATGTTTATTACTAAACAATGGGTTCAGGTGGATCAAATGTACACATACTGTAGAATGCGGTTTAATTTGTTTTGTAAGTATAGTAGGGATCTGAAAAAAAAATCAATATCATTGTCCAAATATTTTCCTAGCCTACAAATGATGCGTTGCTTATACAGTGCATGTCATAGAAGGTGAACTATATAGCCCGTTCAGTACAAAAACCGTTGCACGTCATCAAAGTGTCGAAAAAGAGACGTTCGTTTATATCATGTCATTCGATTGCTGCTGTCAATCCTCTGTCAATCACTATGTTAAGCCTCTCTAAACTCACTAAATATTGAAATTTGTAGGTCGCATTGTATTAAAGAATATAAATATATGTTTAAAGAAAGGTATCGTAATTAATTTCATATCAAATACAGCTCGTAGGTTAATTAAATATTAAACTCAAACTAACGTCAGTCTTAATAAAAACTTTTTATGTTGGCAAAAATGCGCGCTGTTGCCGCGATTAAAATGGTTTATTTCAGGTTCAGTTGACGTCTTGACATTTTTGGGGTTATGTTGTGACAAAAACTGCAAAGAACTGTGAGTAATTTTTCACAAGCAGTAATGAGTTATCAAAGTTAAAGTCACATCCAAAAAAACGTATAAATGAAACTTAATAATACTGCAATAGTTGATGCATTTACTCCTGATACTATTTACAGCGTTTATGAAGCAAGTAAGTATAAGTTTAATGTTATACCCAATCAACTGTATTTATTATATTCTGTTACATTATTCTTAATACTTGGCAATTATACATGGACATTTTTTTTATAGATAATCATGTCACTTTAGGAATGTTACTGCAGTAATTGGAGGAAGAACAATAATTATTAAATGTAGAATGTTCCTGAGTAGTTTACTAAAATATGATACATCCACAAAGAGGACTTATGGAACATTCAACAAAAATAAACCACTGTATAAATTTGTTTTTATTAATGAATCCTGAATTTTCCAAAATGGTGCTGCAGGCTGTTCATGTCAAAAGCTATGTTACAATGATAATGTAAAATTTTAGAATGCAAAATTGTTTTTATTCTAGATATTTTTTGTATTACACGCTGAGAATGAAAATGGTTATATTGATGGAGCAGAAAGTATATTTTTATATGAATCTCAGTTGAGTTATTATCATGGGAAAATGAATGAAGAACATGTTTTTAAATGGTTTGAAAACCAATTACTTACTATTGAATCTTTCTGAACCTCTAATAAATTATGGACAATGCTTTTCGATAATATTAGGTTAATGACACAATATAGAATTCAATCAACAAATGTTGAAGCTGAGCTTATTTATATTACAGCCTAGTAAGTAGATACAAACTGTATTTGAACAGTGATATAGCAAATTATATGTTAGAATTCAGAAGACTACACAACTAGTTTAATACATTCAAAATTCTTACTTCAAATTATACCTAATAGACAGTAAATGCTGTTTTACTTTTATTTTTACAAAAATAATAATATAGGTTATTTGAATACTTCCCTTTCAATAAATGTTTTTTTCAGAAACAAACCCCCCAACATAATACATTGTGGATATGATAGAACAGTATAGTCACAAAGTATTACCTACCATCTTTTTAAAAATCCTATTGAGTTAATACAGGGTACTGCCAAGCAAGCCGATAGATGCATTCCAGAAGTTGCGGGTTGGAATTGGTTTGTCCGTGAACCTCTCAAATTTGAAAGATTTCTATTTGACAATTATTGTTCTACCTTATTTAAAAAAATAGTATTACAAACTTTTCGGTGTAGTAACTAATTTATAAATTTGCAATGTTTCTTTTTAATAAAATAATTCCATAAAAATTAGGGTGGCATTATTTATCATTTTATTTTAATCATGATATTCAAAATAAGTAATTCAGGCAGCATTTTCTAAAGGTACATGTGTATATCACAAAGTTTTATAAAAACTACAAAGAATTAATTTAATAGTTTTTATTGAATTGAAAGGTCTCATTCGATCAATCATTTATTAGCAATACTTTCAGTTGCGGTAAGTGCTGGAGAGCTAAAACAAAATGGTAAATATAAATATGGATTGATTAGAAGATGATGGAGTGATAAATAATTCACCAATATACTGATAATTATAATATGTATTGATTTCAGTGCTACGATTTAGTCAATCATTTGCATATACCTTCACTCGGAGAATAGAATGGATTTGCTCTCCTTTTCTGAGCTGTGGTGGTGCTTGCTGCACAATTTTCTTTTGCTATGATCAATGATCATATATCTCAGGATGATTTTCCTTGTTGAGAATGACCTACACACTAAAGCTTCACATCCCGGCTTTTCTAAAAAAAAATTAAGATTTATTTCAACAAAATATAAAACAAAATTGCCTACCTTTAAAAAGGAGGTAGATCCAGGTTATCAGAACTTTTTTAACTATAATTTGTCTGTAAACCTTACATCAATCTTTCATATTGTAGTGACAACATTTTAGAAGCCAACATGTACTTAGGTAATTGTAACCTAAAAATTATATTAGAGAATATTTTTTCCTTGATACTATTTATACATACATGCATTTTAAATACTAGAATAGTTCCATAACTTCTAACTAATTAAGTGTGTGGTATAAACATACAAATAAAAGTGTTAACTATCCCATACATACCTTTTTAGTGCTAAAAATAATTCCATAGTTTTTAAAATAAGAATTTCTTAGTGCTGTAGGGTTAACATACAAATTAAAATTTTATATGTAACATCTCTGTATGTAACTGAAATAAGTCGAAGTTTCTTTGCACGCAATAACCATCAATAACTAAACCTAACCTAGAATATTTGATAAACTTCATTTGAGATATACTAGATTCTCATATTATTGCAAGGGCTTGGCAACATAGTACAGTTATGACAGATGTGACGTGCAACGGTTTTAATACTGAACGGGCTATATGTTCAACATTAAATATAATCCTGTTGTAGTGCCCGTCGTATAATGTAATAATGTATTAGGTCATTTGCGAAATAGCTTAATTTATACTTGTATAGATATGTCTTCCAACAATTATATAAAAGTATTAGTAAGCTTTCATAAAGATATATATTGTCATGATATGTATTATTTATAATAAAAAAATATGAAATTAGAATTGATTTTTATCAATTAACATTTCTGAGACAGATATCAAAGAATAAAAATATATTATTCTACCCTTTACAACTAGTTTTGAAAAATATTTTTCAAAAACAGTGACCGTTCAACGAAGAAGAAACAAATACTTCCCGGGATACATGCCCCGACAGACATTGAATTACACTTCTAAGTCTAAGTCTTTGATATCTGTTGGTAACACGCTTTACTAAATACGACAATTTTACAGGAAACTGTAATAATTCTATTTCTGGCACAATCTATATTTTTGTTGGTGAATGTTAGAGAGTGTGAAGAAATTGTATTTGAATAATATTGTTATTGTTGTTTGAAATAGTTTATATAATTTTCATATAATATAGGTACAATGTATTGAAGTTTTTAAATAGCATCTAATAATAATTTGAATAATTTAGAAAATTTATACTTTTTTTATAGTTAATATTAACGAAAATACCTAATTTCATATTAATACTTATGGTTTATTGAATTTAAAAGTTATTTTGAAATAGTCAATGTGATATAATTAATATTAATAAATTTTACTTCAAAATATTTTTATAATTAGAAAAATTTCAATGTTTTGTTCATATCAGAGAATATGAAGGTTATAAAAATTATTTATTTGTCATAAATGACAGAATATTTAAATATCACGAAAATTTATATTTTGACATGAATTGAATAGCTGGTCACTTGTAAATTTAATTAATTAATGAGAAGATAAGGAAATAAATTATTCTATTGGTTTCTATAAGAAAAAAATTTAAAAAAGGATACTAAGCAACAGTTATTTGAAAAAAAGATGGATTGATTAAAAATTTTGAAAGAAGTCAGATATTTTTGAAAAAGCGAAAAAGAACTCCAGATTCGAGAATAGATAAAAGAATGACTTTTAAATAATGTTTTATTAACGACAACCGGCAAACATTAATCTGTAATGCCCGATTGCACCGTTCACTTTAAGATAGCCTTTTAAAATAGCGGTTGACATCTGATTTAACCTGAAAAACTTATAGATGACATTTTCGTAGTTGAGTTTGATATCCTCGAAATAATAGAATTACCGAGATGTTCTACTCGAACTGACAACTTACGAAACGCATGCTCAAATTCCAAACGGTGCAAACGAGCATCAGAATCACAAAAAATCAACTGATTATATAACATGGATTATTTTGTACTCACCATTTTATTATGAAGTCTTCTACTTTTTAAATTCCCTGCAAATGGCTCCAGCTGCTTCGGATAATGCTTAAATAAAAAGTCAACATCTTCTTCTTTTACAACATTCCTTTTTGACAACAAATGATCATCTAATTCTCCGGCTTTATAAAGTTTTATGCATGCAACCATTGCTGCTGCCCTTTTTGCTAGTTTCTTGCTGGGCATAAACGGTCCCTGAAAATACAAAATAACTGAAGGAAGCTACAATATTTTTTCAGTTACTGAATATTAAAAGTATTTTTCCAAAGATGTTATGTTTATGGTCCGAACGAACTCAATTGGTGAAGATCCATCCTACGGCCCGTTGCTACGCAACCACGTGACTTGCTATCGACTATCGATCGATATTGATTATCAAGTGTTATAGGTTTTGTCAGAGTTTATCATTGTATTTCTAGTTTTATGTGGCATCCCAATTTTTTTGTTTGTATATTTAGCCTTTTTTGTGAAAATGTAGTGTTTTATTCATTTTTCTAATTATAAAGTGGTTTTCTAAGAGCACGCGGAAAAAATGTACTTTTGCCCACGGAAGATATTAACTATTGCATTTTATAATTATTTTTTCCACACGCTCATAGAAAAAATGTTGTTCCAAACACATGCGTAAAGCGCCTTTTCGCACTAGTTAGGAAAATAACTATGTTAATAGTTTTATAAAATACCGTACGCCACTGCTACTTTTAAGAATGGAATCGGCTGACTAAAAAATCCCGAATAATGCTATGCTATTAATGTTTTACTTACCACTATTTTATCTAAAATGGGACAAATAACAGGTAGTAATATAACAACACTAATTTTGTCACTATCCACTATATAATACCAATCTGGAGCATGAACAGTGTACATATCGGATGGAAGACTTGCACAGTATTGACATAAAAGAGGAATCGCAGAAGTCATGTTCACCTGGGCACTGTTAGGGCCCTTCACGTAAAACGGTGGAATTTCGTCTTCATTGTACATGGCATCAATAGCGTCTTGCGATGGTTCTTGCCTCTCCAAATTCTTTCCTATTAAATACTAAAACAAAAATATTAATTGTCATTGTCTCTATAAGGTCCTCTGAAGATTTAGATCTATAGACTATCCTCCCAGATCCAATAAGCCATAGAGGCTAGATAAGGAGATCGAACTCATACGGAAAAATTGACAGCTTAACAGGCACGCAAAGCTAATAGGGTTGACAGATGAAGCCATGTGCAGATTCTGTCACCTATAAGAGGAAACTGCAGAGCACAACCTATGCCAGCGCGAGGCTGATTGGCTACTTAAAAAGAGTCGGGCTAGAGAATGTAATCTAGATTCAGAGGACTACAAGAAATCTGAAAAGGTCGCAGTGGAATAGGCTCTTTAGCCACCTCATCAAATCTAATCTAGGATGACAGGGAGACGATGTCTAAAGAAGTGGGTGTTTCGTAGAGGGGAAGTATGCTGTTCTCTCTTGGACATATATAATTTTATGTATAGTATAACCAAAGATTACAAAATAAATATAAGATATTTCACTTGTACGAATCTATCGCGTAAAGCGTCTATACCGCTGGTTACTGTCTGGTGACAAGACGGTTGACTCTATGATACATTATGTCGCTACCTCCTTACTTGCACTTAATTTTGCATATTATACTGGTCGTCGAGCGTCGGTATTTTAGAATGGTGATTATAATTCGTTGTTCGTGTTCTATGTTTATGTTGTATAGATTTTTAAAATTTATTAATTAATTATTGAAATGAGCAGAAAATAGTATTGCAGGGTTCGGACTCCCCAGTTCAAAAAAAATTCCCCGACTTTTCCAGGTTTTCCAGCCACAAAAAATAATACAAAATATCTTGAAGCTTTTATTTTGTCTTCGGATATTAAAGTAGTACGAATTGGGTATGCCAACTTTTTTGATTTTATTCTTTTCTGGTGATTTGACCCATTTTCGTGGCTAATCAATGTTTTCCTTCCCATGTTACTCAAAGAAAAACTGTTGCTGAGTTTACATTTTGCCTCAAAAGGGTTTTCGGGTATTTCGCCGAATATTTTACAACAGAGTGGTCTGTTAATTCTCGGATCACACCACGCATGATTGTCTTCTTGTTTCCCATATTTCATATTTTGAACTAACAAAACTTACAAAACCCGTTTTTTTACTACATAACCTTGCTTTGTTTAATCGTTCGTTGGTTCGTTACACGGTTCATCACCGTTAGTTAATTCGTTCACAGCGCTTACACCATTTATACTCGGCTTCAGACTCGGACAAAAGAGTAAGAAAAACATACAAACACTCCATCTAAAAGAGACAGTGAAGAAAAAAGACGCTCTGATTCTCACTTCACCGTGACGTAGCGCATAGACGGTGCAAAAGCAAAAACGTAACCGTTTTTGTCGCATAACCGTTACTTTTCATATTATGTTATTCGAGAACTGTTTATTACGTTTGAATTTAATTTTCCAGCCTTATGTTTTATCGATGATATAAAACAATTCCATTTGATAAAAATCTCCATTATAATTTGAACTAACGTTCAATTTAAAATTAGTGACGCGTTTCGCTAACACAGTAGCTTTATCAAACGTTGAACGTTAGTTCAAATTATAATGGAGATTTAAGCAAATTAAATGGTTTTATTTCTTCGTTTAGCATGGAACTTCATCAAGTAAAAGCCTCATCTATTCAACTTATGTTTGAAATTCCCTGACCCTTTACTGATTATTGCAAATTTCCCTAACTTTTCCCTGCCTTTTTTGTGCGAACTATAAATTCCCTGACATTTCCAGTCTTTTTGAGTATCATTACATTTTTTCCTGACTTTTCCAGGTTCTCCAGCCGAGACTGAACCCTGTATTAATATTTCTCTCTTCAATGGCAAAGCTTATAAAATAAATATTTTGTAACATTTGTTAATAGTCTTAGTTACATACATAATAAATCTTACGAGTTTATCACTTTCCCACGAACTGTGAAAGTAGTCTTCGTTTTAATTATATTTAATATAAACAATGATAGAAATTTAGAGAAGAAACTAAGGGACAGAGATGTAACTGAAATTTCTGTGAATTTTGTATATTTCATTTAATCTTTCGGGAAACGTTATCGAAGTAACATTTCTTGTTCATATTATTTCAACTCCTGCCTTCTAAAAGTAACATTCAAAATATTAAAATTGTTGTGCTGTGATAGGTTGTTCCATCAATGTGGGAAAACCAGAAATATCGTTTTATGGTTGTCCCAAAGTTGTTGAGAGGTGGGTATTAAGTTAATTGCTAACCAAAAAGGAATTGGTCAGTTCCTTATGCACGAATTTTTAAAATTTTCTCTTGATCATCCATGTAATCAATTTCCTTTCAAATATTATGTAAGTCTCTATACCAGAGAAAGACAATGGTTTAAATACATCATATTAACCAAATAAATATATCCTGCAGCTGCATATGTTTCCACTATAAACCATTCCAGAACCCATGACTTTGACAGGTCGGCCATATAGTGCTGGAGGGTCACCGAATCAATTAGTTGGAGTTGAACCTTGTGTGTTTGTGTTTTATGAATAAAAATTGACTGATATAGGTAAACTAACTAACCTTCTATAAAATATCGAGAACAAACACGACAAGTTTAATGTTTCACTGAGGGGGTCCCGTTTTAAGGCATTAATACAAGCATCGCGGCGTTGATCAGGTATTAAATAGTCACCTCTCTTCGTTAAAACAGCCGGAAATCGAAAAAAAGATACCTTATTTCTTTAAGATACCTTTAAGAACTACTTGTTAATTAAAAACTGTGTGCCATCCAGCACAGTATGGCCGACCTGTCATTCTGGAAGGTTAACCTTTTGTAAATCCAAAAATGCGAAAAATACGTGGTGCCTAATTTAAAGATAAAAATTTGAGTTTGAGTGACTATATTCTAGTTGCCAATAAGTATATTTCATTTAATTTGGGATACTCTGTATAAATAACTACTAAACCATCAATAAGTACCACAAAATTACTAAAAAGTTGGATCGAAACTGTCAATTCATTCATTTTGAAAATTTAAATGTATTTTTTACTTATAACTAAACTTTCCTTTTCAAATTTATTCTCCTGACCATCTTTCGAAATAATTAACATTTAAAAATATGTATAATAAATTTTCATTAATATGTCAAATATATATTTCTCAAGTTACCCCTGTATAGTTTAGCATAAAATAAACTTTTCTAAATGCTCCGGTACCTACCAGTGGCGTTGCCGTAAATATTATTTATGAGCGCGGCCTACGTTTGTGACAACAACAATTGTTGCCGAACCTGTATATAGCTAATTATTAAAACGAGTAATGTGAGAGGGATACACTCTGAAAGGAGAGCACTGCCACTAGTTCGTTGTATGTACGCCCGGCTAAATTTTTTCTCGTTTCACAGCAAGTTAATAATAACAGACTGAAGGTTTTGCCTGTCAACCGTTTAAATCAATGTACCTATTGTTGCAACTATACATACTGGCACTGTATTAGCCCATTAGCTGCATACATAAGGGTTCATTTATTAAATAAATTCAAGGCGATAGTGATGGAGTAATCAATATTTAGTATACTTACGTCATTTAGCATTTCTTCAATGGTTCTAAATTCTTCATACTTTTTAAGGAATTTAGGTGTCTCTTCTTTGCTCACCATTACATAATAAATACTCTCTTTATGTCTAGCTCTTCCTTTTGATTGAATGTAAGATCTGTAATCTTCGGGGTAATCATATTTAATAACCAAATTGCATGTTGGAATATCAACTCCTTCTTCCAACACGTTAGATGCTACTACTACATTTATTTCTTTATTTGCAAAACTGTCCAAAACCTAGAAAATTTAAATAGAAAATATCTTCTGTATGTTCCTTGTGGTGTATTCATTATTCTTTTTGTTAATTATTTTGGGAAATTAAACCACAATCTTTTATTATGTAAAAAAATCCCAAAATAACTAACAAAAAGAACAGAGAGAAAAGTTTCACATTAGGATAACTCAAGATTACATTACCATATCTTGGATAAGGAACTTTTCAGAGTAATCATTACATTTCACGATTTAAAATATTTAGTTTCACTTAGTATAAGATCTTGCAATATTAGAGACGGGAGTAAAGATAACGGGGATATAATAACTAATAAAAATAAAAAATAAAAAAATGAGGAAAATAATAAAAATGCCAATAGATTTAGAACTAAAAAATAAAAAAACAAATAAAGGAGTTAAAATTATGCACGTGGAACGTAAGAACCATGTTAATACCGGGTAAAATGATGGAGATTGGGGATGAACTAAAAAATACAAAATAGACATAGCAGCCTTACAGGATTTAAGATGGAAAGGGCAAGGGGTGATAGAAAAAAATGATTTTAGTCTTTTTTACTCAGGGAATAAAAACCAAGGACAATATGGGGTAGGCTTCATAATAAGGGGTAATTTATGAAATCTTATATTAGAATTCAGACCAATAAGTGAACGACTAGCATACTTGAGAATACAATCAAAACCAATGAATATATCGATAATAAATGCATACGCACCAGCTGAAAGTGCAGATAAGGAGGAGAAAGATAATATGTATGAAAATATTGAGGAAGAAATGGAAAAAATACCAAAAGAAGACACAACACTTTTAATTGGCGACTTCAACGCACAAATAGGAAAAGAATTCTTGGGAAAAGTGGCAGGAACATACACGATTCATGAGAAATCAAACAATAATGGACAACGCCTATGTAATCTGGCAGCAAGGATGAATATGATAATAAGTAGCACTAAATTTTCCCACCCAAGAAAACACAAGATAACATGGACATCGCCGGATAATAAATATAGTACACAAATAGACCACGTGCTTATTAATAGAAGAAAGCAGTCGTCCATCAAAGATGTACGAACATACATAGGGGCAAATGCCGTCTCGGACCATTACTTGGTAGCGGCCACAATCAAACAAAAAAACATATAAACGTTACAAAAACAAACCGAATTAAATGGAACCTCGAAAAACTTAGCAACGAAAACATAGGAAGCGAATACGAGAAGCATGTGGAAAATATGTTAATGGAATGTGAAGAAACGGAAAATGTGGAATTAGAATGGTATAATATCAGAAAATGTTTACTGAGCTCCTCGGAAAGTCAATTGGGAAGAGAAAAAAACGGAATAAACAAGCAATGGTATGATGAAAAGTGTCGAGAAATTGTGAAAGCGAAAGGAAATGCTAGAATAAAATGGATAAGCACAAACAACTCAGAAGATAAAGAGGAATATGAGGGAATAAGGAAAAATTGGAACAAATTGATAAGAAAAAGATAAAAGAGAATGGATGGATGACAGAATAAGAAAAATAGAAAATGAAAAAACTAACAAAAATACCAAAGCCTATTATAAAAAAATTAATGAACAAAATAAGACATATAAAGGTAGAATTAAAAGTATAAAAAATAAAAACGGCGAGGTGAAACAAGAGGAAGCTCAGTATAAGCAAATCTGGAAAGAGTATTTCGAGGAACTGCTAACTGAAGTAGTCTCAGATAATACAATAGAGGAAGAAAGCGAAGAGGAAAAAGGAGAAAATGTAACACAGGAACCAACAAAAAAAATGAAGAAATAGAAGTTATTAAAAGAAGTAAGAATGGGAAAGCACCGGACAAAGACGAAATAAACATGGAATTGATCAAGTATGGAGGAGAGGAGCTGTACGAAAGATTATACCGGCTAAAAAGAAAATATGGAGAGAAGAGAGAATGCCCGAAGAATGGGAAGTTGGGCAAATTGTCACAATTCACAAAAAAGGGGATCAGCAGGAGTGCAAAAATTATAGGGGTATAACTCTCTTAAATGTAGTATACAAAATAATGTCAGTAATAATTCAAAGTCGCCTAGCTGGAAAAGCGAAAGCCATAATATGTCAATACCAATACGGTTTCACACAAGGTAAGTCAACAATTTACGCTACTCACACTATCAAGCAGATAATGGAAAAGGTCCATGAATACAAATGGAAATAGAAATGCTATTTATAGATTTCCAACAAGCATTTGATTCAGTAAGACGAAGTAAACTGATGAGAGGACTGAAAGAACGGGGGATCGAAAGTAAGTTGAGAAGATTAATTGCAATGACTATGAAGGAGTCAAAAGTGAAGATACTTACAAGTGAAGGAGAAACGGAGGGCATTGTATCTAATAGAGGCGTAAGACAGGGTGACGGTATATCAACAACACTATTTAATTTGGCCCTGGAGCATGTTATGAGAAACATGAACAAGGGAAATTTAAGAACGAGCGGGGGCCAGACGAAAAGAAGGGATATCATGAAACAAATGCTACTAGAATTAACAAAAGGTGAAAAAATGGGATTAAAAATAAATGTAAACAAAACGAAAATAATGAGAGTTAGCAAACAGTGTGAAAACAGAATGATAAAAATAGGAGAATATGAATTTGAGGAAGTGGAAAAATTCAAATATCTGGGAGTCACGATCAGGAGTAATTGGGAACGAAGATCAGAAATAGACGAAAAAATAATGGTAGCTAATAGGGTATACTATGCCAATAAGAAACTACTAAAAAGCAAACTATTAACAAAATACACTAAATTTAACATTTACAACACAATAATAAGACCTGTGATAATGTATGGAGCAGAAACGATGACAATGACAAAAAGAGATGAAGAGTATTTGAGGATAGTAGAACGGAAAATAATGAAAACAATTCTAGGGCCAATAAAAGTTGAATACAGACAACGTATGAATCATGAAATACTGAGAGAAATGAACGGGTAAGATATAGTAAAGAGAATAAAGAGGCAAATAATAAAATGGCTCGGACATGTATGGAGAGAAGGAGAGCGCTTTAACATTTCTTGTAAATCACTTGTATCGGGCACGACGAGGTTATGTTTGTCCTGCTCTTTATCCAGCATACAGAATTTGAGCTCCCTACCGTCAAATAACAAAACTGCCGTTGAGTTACGTGTATAGAGCTAACACCTAGGAAGAATTCGTCTTCATGTCCAACGAACAATCCAAGATAATCATATTTTAAGTTTGTTATTTTTGGAAATGTTTCAATCGCTATTGGTTCATGATCCAATCCGTATCCAGTATATTAATTATATGTGAAGGGGTCGTTATATAATCTTTTGGCCAATGCACACGGATTCACCGTTTCTCTTACAAATTTGACCAAAGGTAGAAACAGTTAGCCCACTCGTTCTTCTCTAGTAGTTAACTCAATAAATCTTATTTTTCTCCGATTTACATTAAACGTGTTTTAGTGACATTTATAGATCATAGAAGTAACACTTTTACTGTCCAGGCAGTAAAAATGATTTTTATGTCATACTAGTTCATTATTGTTTTTATTGCTTGGTTACCAACTATCTAATGTCGTACTTTATGCCCGTGCGGGCATAAAGAGAAATAATTCTAACTTTGACACATATAAAAATTATTGTGATTTTATGACATTTACGTTTGTCAACATTTACCTAGCAGCGATAGTGTCTACTATGATAAAATGGCACTGTTATTAATTCAAACCTGATTTGTATTGAGATTGGATTGCAATAACGAACTAGTATGACATAAAAGTTTGTATGTACCGCGGGCATAAACAGATGTGTATACCCTCGGTCGACTCACAAACCCTCAGGGCATAAACATCTATTTATACCCTTGGTACATAAATAACTATTAATGCCTAGGCATTGAAAAAATCATTTTTTCTTTTTTTTTAATCTCTCAGACTTTGGGACTTTGCAACGGCCATGATAATGTGATTTAAGCAGGCCAATGGAATCAAACAATCACTTCCACGTCATACATACATAGGCTAACTTCACTGTGCACACTATTACACGGCAGATAATCAGATTTAGTGCCTTGGCTAGTTTCATTGCCTCGGCTTCGCCTCTGAAATGCTAGCCGCGGCAGTAAATCTGTTACTTCTCTGCCTAGTTAAACAAATAACTATTTTTCATCACATTTTTTTTCAAGGTTGTTTCCATTTTTTGCTTTCTAGTATGCGCTTCTTCCTTCAACAGCTCCATAGTCTTCAGTTGGTCCGGATCTTTTCGGTTTTTTATCAAGTCTATGCGATATCTGATCTCTATAAACTTTTCTTCTGACAAACAACAATATGAGCTTCCAAACCTGCAACTTTTAGAATTTCCACATATGTGGTTTTCTCTACAAAGAAATGTGTTCAACAAAAATGTGATTTGGAGTTAGTAGTTTCTTTTCAAATCCTTTCATTTCTGCTAAAAAAGACATATCTTGTTTGCTTCTGAATTCAGTCGATTTTTACAATGCCTCCGCAAATTTCAGAATACTGTTTCTCCACGATCATCACAGAATTTGCCATTTCTGAAATCAAATTTGATTACAGAATGCTGGAATTCTCTCTCTTGAGATTGAAGAAATATTCTGCAACACCTCTGCCCCCTTGCAAGTTAAATGTATTTACATTATCTCTCTTGTGATAGAATAATATTCTCACTTTGGTTAGCAATAATAACATTAGCCTTGACGCAGTTGATTGTCATCGTAGTGTCAAAATTATTGCTGTCACATTGAGTGTTTATCTAATATAGTTGTGATTGAGTTCTGAAATATAAATTATCTTTTGTTCATTTCCATTTAAAATCTTTGATCGTGGAGAAATTATGGTCTGCTACTCGGTTAGAATGAGAATTTGTGATGCTCGTGCTTCCTCACGCTCACCTTCGGCTCGCACTCGGAACTCTCCACTCGCATCGAATTTTCATTCTAACCTTGTTACAGAATATACTATTCTAATTGTCTCCCAAGAATAACCGGTACACCCTTCAGAAGGAAATTACGTCTCCTCGATGAGGATAATCCCTTCAATTTCTTTATTTGTTAATTGAACAAAATTTATTCTTAACGCCCAGAAATGGCAGTTTTTTTGTTGCTTCACCAATAATAACAGCTACTCCGGAGGAAGGATTATAGTTCGCCTTGTAAGATATTTTTAACCAACTGTTACTGAAGGAATGTCATTTTCATTAACATTGCCTTGTTCAATGGCAAGTTTTTCTCTTCTTCGACTGCTAATTTTAGTTGATTCATCAAGGTTTTGTTAAAAACAACTTGCAGCATCCTTAGGGTGGCTAAATATAACTTTCGATGTCTTCGGAGGCAATCCCATAATCGTGAGAAATTCAGAGTGTTGTGAATAATACCCAAAAATAAGGTTTCAAAATTAATAAATCAAAGGAAAAAAATATTTTTATGGCGCGGACACCAACTAGTTTTTATTTAAACTGTATTCTAATGAATTATAAACTTTTCATAATTAATAAATTATTTTTTACTAATCTATTGGTTGTATCAAATTAATATTATAGGTAATTAGAAAAGTCTTAAACAATAACTATCCTTTACTACCACTTTTTCAAAAAATATCAACAAAACGACCATACAACGTATAAACTTCAAACAATAATCACCGTCACATTTCCATTATCCCCACTACACACTATTTGAAAATAGGCTTTGTGTAATACCACGGTAGATATTGTTTTCGTCTAAAAATATGCCAATGAAGTATTTGGAAGGCGCGCAAGCTAGTTGTTCCCTGTACGACAAATATCCACAAAATGTTAATTTTACAACTGATTAACCATTTCAGGCAATATTGTAATGAACTCTATTCTGTAGATCCAGTCCGCGTTTTGCAACAGACTGTACTCCAAAGAGATCGCTTTTGGCAGCCCCTTTTTAATTCAAATTTACTTGCACCTTCAATAACATTTTTCTCCTTAATTGAATAACAAATTTTGAGACTGTATCACTAGTGAATAGTTTCGGAGACGATACATATTTATAATTGCAATGATAAAATATTAACAGAATTTATTAACGACTTCACAGTATATAATTTTTTTTTCCAAAATTGACATGTATCGACTCTTCGTCTGTAAATTTTGAACTTATTATTTCAAATAATATGGGAGAAAAATGTCTTTGAAGAAAAAATCACTTATTTTTCAAATTTAAAGCTAATCTTAAAATAATTTCTATTTCTGTTTATACAAATTTATGTATTGAGCTATCAAGTTTCAATCAATTAACACAAAAATACAAATTCTACATGGTCTTTCAGTACATTAAACCTTTTTTTGGCGAGAACGCACGCAGCACGTTCTCTTAATATAGACGTTTTGGTAGGTTTTAATAGACTGTTTTGATTGACTTGACATAAAGAAGAAAACAATAGAATAATTTTTTAATTTCCGGTTTTTAAAAATGCCAGCGTACAAACATAGGTCGCAGAACTCGCAATGCTGCAAGTCAAAGACATACAACAGCACGTCAAACTGTCGAGCAACGCGGAATGAAGTTGAACGGAATCGAAACAACAGCATAGAAATGTTGCTTTTAATCCTTATCGAGCTACATTTAATACTAGCATGCAAATCGATTACAGTTCACAGCAAATCGTTGCTAATGGACCAATGAACATTGTGTGTAAATATTCTAAAACATTCAAGTTGAAAAATGAAGGCCCTGGATTGTGTTGCCTGTTCCAGTGTTGGCATACCAACAAACCTATTCGTATATGCACCAGAAAATAAAATGAAGAATGTTTTGTATCATAGAGCATTAAAATAAAAAACAATACGTTGTTTTTTAATAATTATTATACCAATTCGAATTCAATATTAATAGCTAAGACAGGACAACGTCTGTCGGGTCAGCTGGTACTAATAAAATATCAATTATTACTATTGTTAATTACCTGTTTGTTCCGCTTATGAATGAACATAGATTCCCTGGTATCATTATAAGGATTGTTGTTGCGACCTACCATAAAATTAGGTCTGATATGGCTGTAATCTGGATGACGACTCAAAGCTTTAAGAACATGAAATATTATTTTAGCAGTAAATCTTCTCTTAGTAAATATAATGCAACATAATTCTTCTTTAGAAACTTTTTTGTATTCTTGGAAAATTTGAAACAAAACTTGGAGTTTATGCGATGAGAAATTAATAATCTTATCCGGATCATTTACGCCAGCCATGTGCTTTTTTAACTGTTCGAAAACGAACATAAACGTCGTCTGTACACAAGTCAAAATGGTCAGAAGTTGCAGATCGTTACAGTGTTTCTTGATTCTGAATGAAAAATAGAAAATATTATTCAAATATGTACCTATACATTTACACATACCATTCGAAAAATTGAGGATTTCATTGATTATTCCATTGCGAGTGCTCGGAAATTACAAAATTTCAAGTTTTCAAGGGGGTGGGCTGAGACTGGATCAGTTTCAGCAATGTCGTCACATTTTGAGAATATTTCTTTTTGGTACCTCAATAGATCTCTATAGATCTAACATAAAAATAACTAATACTTAAAAATTTTTACCTTTCTACCTGAATGATATGGGCGAGACAAGCTTTAAAACCACCATAACAACCCATCGTTTCAATGTGAAATATCAAGTCCTGAATTAAATTTCGTAGCTTTTTTTCGCCCTCTTCAAGTTTTAGAGGTTTTAAACCCTTTACAGTCATTGACATGCGAGTAGGCTCTGGTTTAATAAGCGATAGTGTCTCTATAGTATTGGATAGTGCGACAACCGCTGACATTTCAATAGAACTCAAGTCGTAATTATTAAAGTTCTTCAATCTTTCAATTGGATTAGTTGAATAACTAAAAACAAATATAAAAATCAATTGCTATTAATAATAATATAAGTTTATTCAAAGCAAACATAATTAAAATAACAAACTTATATATACTAAAAATATTGCTAGAAGCACAAAAGTAACGTTAAGTTTGTTTATGAGCCTATACATTTGGCATATGACATATTCGAGTAAAATCATAATAATATTTCTGACATCATTAAATTTTTGACATGTACTGTTTCAAAACGCATCCGGATTTTTTTGTCACAAGCATACAAAGTACTGTTAGTTAAAATCTGTATCTCTCTATTTATTATTTATTAAATCAGAAAATATTAATCTCTCTGCTTCACTGACCCACTTTTTAATTTGTTTTTTGTATATACTATACTTATTTAACGTTTTTGACATGTTTGGGCATCATTGCATAAATTATAGGTGCTAAATAACCTACACAACGTTGTCCAATAGCCTTATCGCTTCGAAGGAGAAAAATACCATTATAGTGTCAGTAGATAGAAAAGGGGGAAGCATTTAAGGTGATTTTGAGCAGCCTGACAGCAGTTGACCTCTAGGAAATGACTGTGCATGGGGAAGCAGTTAAGGGGATTTTGAGCAGGGTTAATGGCCGCAGTTGACCTCTAGGAAATGACTCAGGGTTTCATAGAAATCAGTGATGCATGTGGAACACGGAAAATAAAAATTATACAGGGTGCACCGAAAGTAACTACATTTAACAGGAGGGGGTATACAGAGCAGTAGTCAATTACACTATATGTAGTGAAGAGTAGTGAGTGAATTATTATTATTTGAGTAGAAATGGAAGAATTGAAAGAAGCTGTGCAAACTTTAGTATATGATTTTAACAAACGTCGACAAATGATTGATCGGGAGCAGATATATGGTTGGGAAGAATATACATAGCAGAAGATTGTATGCAGCAGGCGAAAGTGTATAGAAAAGGAGCTGACGCTTGCAAAAATTTTATAAAAGGATTAATTTGCATTGTATGTTAGAATACAATCACTTACTTCCTGAAGAACTTCGCTTGAAGAATGAAGAATTCAAGGAAGAAAAATAATGTTATCTTAAAATAAAAAGCAGTGAATTTCATACGTTGTATTCATAGTTATTATACAAAACAACATTCTTTATGAGGTATTGCATGCGTAGTCTATCAATCAAGTTTCTTCAAGTAGAACAGCATATGGTTTGAAAACACGCAAATTCATTTTCTACCGTCTTACATGTATTGAGAATATTGTAAATGAGATATCCATTAATAGTACCCGCATATGTAATAACATAAATTTATAGACACGTAGAACTGCGAAAATGATGAAACAGAAAAACCCATACATGATTAAAGTAAATTCCTGATTACCCGCATATCGTAAATTCAGCGAGATATATAACTATGAAACAAAAAAATCCATAAATCGAGAAACGGTTCAAGCGAACATATTAAAAAGTGGTTCAAAGACCTGTCCTGGGAAACTAATACATGATTAAAGTAAATTTTTGATTACCCGCATATCGTAAATTCAGCGAGATATATAATTATGAAACAAAAAAAATCCATAAATCGAGAAACGCTACAAGTGAACATATTAAAAAGTCGTTCAAACACGCATCCTTTAAAACTAATTGAAGAATAAATTACAACAAGTATCGACAAGTATCGACTAGACCCGCATATAATTTTAAAAGCAGAAATTTATGGGAAGATGTACAGCTCTGAGAATTAATTGGTTTACTATTAAAACTTGTTCAAATCTTCTTAAGTAATTCTCCTACTCCTAACTCTCGGGCCTTGCGGTATATAAGAGGAAAATATTACGCTCAAAGTATAGTTTATTTTATCGCATAGATGAAATGCAAAAACAACAAAAAATTGTAAATATAATTAGTGAGTTTAGGAGAACAAAAAAGCAAACAAGATTCGAAAAGATGAGTAAAAAAAGTATACCAATGGTGATCAAAAAGGAAGCTTCAGGAACCAATTACCAAATATTGTCAGCCACAAAAAATGATGATTGTTCATCAAATAATTCAAACGACGTAATAATAATAGAAGGTGAAACACAAACATTACGAAATTGTAATTATGACGACATATCTATGGATGGGATTGTAGAAAACGAGTTCGATGTAGAGCAACTTTTTCAACAGGATGATTTCAATAGTGTTGTAGGAGTTACCGAAGATGGCGTAGATCAAGTAAAATTGGAAACAATGATCAATAAGTATAGTGAAAATGTGAACATGTTAATAGAATCGAATAAAACATTTTTAAGTGAAGGTTACGCGCAGCGACAAAATTTAAAGTTAAAAATGGAGAAATACGAGAAAAAATATTTGACAGCCAAAATTCTATTAGAAAAATTAGATGTTAATCTAAAAATTGCAGAATCGCTCAACTGTTTAAATCTGTAGTGAGGATAGTGATATATTAAAAACAATAATCGAATCAAAATTGAATCAATTGTTTAAATTTTTAGTGAGTTATAGTGATAAAGAAGTATAGTGAAAACATTAATCGAATCGAATAAATTGAAAGTTGAAGAGAGAAAAACACAAGAAAAATATTTGACAGCCAAAATTCTATTAGAAAAATTGGACGCTAAACTCAAAAATTGTTAAATTAATAAATTGTTAAACATTTAAATTATATATTTTGCATTTCATCTATATGATAAAATAAACTATCATATTATAACTAATTATGACTTATTTTTCCCTATACACCCAGTGAGAAAATAAATTGAAAGTTGAAGAGAGAAAAACACAAGAAAAATATTTGACAGCCAAAATTCTATTAGAAAAATTGGACGCTAAACTCAAAAATTGTTAAATTAATAAATTGTTAAACATTTAAATTATATATTTTGCATTTCATCTATATGATAAAATAAACTATCATATTATAACCAATTATGACTTATTTTTCCCTATACGCCCAGTGAAAGTATATTTGAGAAAATAAATTGAAAGTTGAAGAGAGAAAAACACAAAAAAAATATTTGACAGCCAAAATTCTATTAGAAAAATTGGACGCTAAACTCAAAAATTGTTAAATTAATAAATTGTTAAACATTTAAATTATATATTTTGCATTTCATCTATATGATAAAATAAACTATCATATTATAACTAATTATGACTTATTTTTACCTATACACCCAGCTGAAGCAATTAATCTCATACAATTTTTGTTAATTCACGAGATAAAATAAAGTATAACTAATTTATCCTCGTACATTAAAGTATATTTAGCAAGACCGGATATCCATTTCTTTTGTAAGCGTGAAACGAGTTTCTTCTTTTTTACCGTGTCAGGCATCGGATCGTAATTCTTGAAAGTAAAACAGTTATGAAAGCACAGGACCGGATTGGAAATTAAAGATGATATATGAAATATAGTATTTTATTCGATCAAACCCAAAAGTGTAGTGAAATAAAATCCACAGTACTGGATATGTGACTAATGTCATACATTTTTATGTTGAAAAATATAAAAAGACACAATTGAATAGATATTAAAATAAATTGAATATAAAGTTGCATTAATATTAAAATTGTAGTGAAATAAAATCCACAGTACTGGACGTGTTACTAAATTTCAAAAATATAAAATTTTTTGAACAATACAAAAAGATATAATTGAATTAAAACAAATTTATGGCGCATTGATGTTGAAATGTTTGTTGTTGCACAAAGAACAATAATCAACTATACAATATATAAATAGTTCTCTTTCACAAATTGTACATTTAAAACATGAGTCTGGTAAATTTGCAGCAGGTCCGGTGAAATGCTCGCTGACATGTTGAGATTCCACGTTTAAATTGAGCCCGCTGGTCACATCAAAAAAGCAACAAGTACATAGTCGTTGATCAGTCATGGAATAGTAGTACTGTAACACGCAAAGCGGTTTTCCAAAACTATAATTTAGCCATTTCTGACTATCCACTGTTTCAATATGAAACGATTTGAAATCAATAGTGGAACCTGTATCATGTTCCTGTTCCGAAGTACAGGAACTGATAACAGAATCCACTTCACTTCCACTATCGTCATCGATTCTATTAACCTCTTGGTTTTCTAACAAAACCGCAAAATCGAAAGACTCGTTATCACTATCCATACTTTCTTCTTTTATTGCACTACAGTTTTGGGTTTGATACGTTTTGCAGCGTTTAAACGTATTATATATAAAATTTCAGACATGCGCAAACAAGAGTAGCTAGGGCATGCGCAAATGAAAGCACTATTCAGTGTCTCACCACAAAATCATTTATTATAATATAAGCTAGTAAAAACAAATTCAGACATGCGCAAACTCAAGCACTATTCAGTGTCTCACCACAAAATCATTTATTATAATATAAGCTAGTAAAAACAAATTTATTGGTAGAGTTGTATTAAATATTTGTAGAGTATTCCAACGTCTGTTATCCATCTTGTCGTTTTCTTTTTTGATTGATTTTTTCATCATCTTGGCAAACTTACAGTCTGGGCTAAATTTTAAATGTTCTTCATGAACGCAATCTTCGGATAACCACTCATGAATTTCCACATGACAATTAAAACAACGAGTTATGTCACTATAACCAACATAAAAAAAACCCGCTAACGCCAAATCTATAGGAGAAACTTTACCAGCCCAATTTTTGAATGATTGCAAGCGGTAGTCATACAATGATAATAAATCGGAGAAATCTTCTAAACACATATTGATGGTGTGAGTCAAATTCGTTTTGCTATAACTATTTATAGATTTCCCCATCCATTCCAATACTAGCATAATTTCTCCCACCACTTTCACATATCTATAAAAAGTCATGAAGAAACCATTCCGAGCATAGTTTTGTCATGTTAGTTGTGGGGGAAATGTCTTCAAATATGGTTCAAAAGGAAGTGTTTTTGGGGGAGCGTCGATTTGACTTGAATCAGTCAAAGTCAAAGTTTGTTACAGTGTGTTTATCAGCAGAGTGCACTCCTTGTGTAATAATTTCAGGGAACAGGAATAATTATATAGTTTTTTACGAAAAGGAATGGGAGGAATTAATATGTTTCAAGGATTTGATTGACAATTTTTTCACTGCAGCGGAAACCCTAGACCCTATAGATGCGGGCTATTTTTGGCTTCAATTTCAAAAGTTTGAGCAGAATAAAGTGCTAAAAATTTTAACTGGACACGCTAGTATTTGTTTGGGGTATGCAAGTATATCCGAGCTGTGGAAGATATTACCACTAATAAAGAACACCTTTGAAACATTAAAAAACCAGCAGTTTTTAGGAACTATGAAAATTTTACAACTGGCTGTTACTAAATCACAAGATGCTCCGAAAACAGCACTAGAAGTTCTACAACCAATCAAAAAAATCAATCCAATTACATACAACCTAGGTCTTGAAGTAATTTACAGATTTCCTGAATTACTACAAGATGAAAAAAGTCAGCTTTAACGAAAACTTTAACAAAATACATGTTCTATATGTCTGGCGATATGCATATCATGCGGCAAGAAAAAACGATTGGCAAGCTAGATATCTCGATCAGTTACGCTTCAAGCAACGAATTCAACAAGCCGCCAAATTTATCAATCCTATTTTACATGTAATACATAGATGTAAAGTTTATAATAAAAGATATGCAGTAATTATTATGTTTTATTTAAAAAGTTAGTTTACAATACATTATTTTTATTAATCCAAGAGTTGTGCGAGTTATCTAATCCCAGCCATTTCACCAAAACCTTATTTCCTTTTTTTCTCAATACTTTTTCAACGAGATAAACGTCGGGGTGTTTCACTTTTAAAAGTTCCTCAGTGTAAAAAGCTCCTTGAATCGGTTGATTACTCTCGTCTTGTAAAATATATGTGGCTGGATTGGTCAGCTTGACTTTATAGATTGTGAAAATTTCGGTTGACCAGTTGGGTGTATAACCTTTGGAAAATGATTCACGATATTTACTTATGCGTACAAAATCACCTTTTTTAAATCTAGGTTTGCGGGGGTCGACTGTTTTCATGTGGTTGAAAGCAATAATATATTTGGCGTTTGTCTCATTAACCTTACTGGGAATAGCACCCGTTGTTGAATGCCTGGTATTATTGTATTTCTTAACAATTTTTGGTAGCAATTCCAACCATTTATATGACCCTTGCACACTAAATTCTTTCCACAATAAAGTTTTGAGTGTTCGAATAACTCTTTCTACAATGCTAGCTTTAAGGTTTGAAAATGTGCTGTAATGATTTATTCCATACTGTTGCATCAGCTGTTGGAACTCTTTGTTATAAAATTCTTTACCCATATCGGTCTGTAAGTTTTTAGGCGGGCTCATTTGGGAGAGTACTTTTTGCATAGCCTCTGTAATGTCCTTGGCATTTTTTCGCTTTACAGGTTCAGCCCAAACGAATTTACTAAAAGTATTGATTATTACAAGTATATATCCAAAACCTTTGTTAACGCTTTTATAATTATTCAGAATCGCCAAATCAGCCTGAAGAAGATCATGCAAACCTTTGACAATCACATGTCGTCTCTTGTAATTTTTACGAGCCGGACTATGCAATTCATTAACTACATCTCGCTTCACATTACTCATATTTTTGTAGAGCACACTGAATTACAAATTCAACGTAAAATTGCTTATAACTAGGGTTTAACGCAAACTGTAAAGTATCGCCTTTTTTAACAGATTTATCAACTATACCGGATTGGTCAGATATTTTTTTGTTATAGCGAATATATAGTCCATCAAAAGTGCATTTAAAATGTTCAACTTTTCCTGATACTGGTATCGTAAAAGTGCTTGTATTACAGTCTAAGACGTAAAAAAACTTGTCTGTTCCTTGACTACCATTGATTTTGAAAAAAATTTTGGTATGGAATTTATAGGGATCCCCAATATAAAAATTATCACTGAGCAGTGATGCTGCTACAATTTCGTCAGAGGGTTTTAACGCTTGACTGCGAAGGAAGTGTTGATTGAACCTGTTAATCGGCATATTAAGATTGAATGGGCCATTTTTATCAAGGGGGTGCTATTTATTCAACTGTTGCAACGGGCAAAGTAGGGTAAAATCAGCACACATATTATTTACAGAACCTACTTTAAATTCAATTTTATCGCCCTTTTTTATTTTCATGGTGGATAACTCATGATATTTATAAACCTTGCCATTTATCAAAACATCACCGTCACTCGAGTAGTGCTTACAGCTTTCGATAGAACCTTCAACAGGAAAAACGAAAGCAGTCCCTCCATTCTCTAAAACATACAAGGGATTTTTTGTCTTTTTTACCCCTATTAATCGAATGATGCATGTACTAAAATATTCTTTTGGTGTGCAAATGTAAAAGGGTGTTTTAAGTATCGGTTCAGCGGTAGAAGGAACGTCTACACATTCTGAGGTGGAGAGGTAATGTTGGTTGAAATGATTTAACGGCATGTTCACGACTAAACAATTTATAAAGTAATCAAAGTATTTATTCGATTATACCACCCTCCCGTAATTCTTCAATAATGGATATAATTTCATTGCGATGACCTGTATTCCCTGCTGCTTGAGAAGCTACAAGTAATCGTAACCTATCAACTATTTCATTAAAATCATCAAAATATTTATAATCAATGGGTTTGTTATTGTAATCCATCATAGTCAACTTCCCCCCAAGTTTTGACATTTTACGTGTCAGTACACCAGTTAATAGAGACCGAGGGGCCGTACCAGCCCTCGGTCTAATCGGATTTGGTTTTAGATCAGGCTTAATGATGAATGTATATTTATCTTTAATATCATTGGGGAATGTTCTGATGGGTAAATCGGGGTTATGTTCTCGACGAATAGCATTTGTTCGTTTAATAATATCTACATAATTATCCACATCTCGTTTAGTATATACAATTGGGTTTTTTTTAAAAAGCAACTCGTACAACCCAGGTGTACCCAAATATGTTATATGTTTTACGATAATATTTTTACCCTTAAAGTCAAGTTCAGAATCACCAATGTAAAACTTTTCTTCGTTGGGATTATGAAAAACGCCCAAAATATGATCATATACCCCTTCCGTATCTCGTATCATCCCCTCGATAAATTCTCTAGGAAGAGGTGTGTCAAACTGTTCAAAATACTCTCTCAAAACGTTTGGGTCGGTGATTGTACGATAAAAATCACTTATGCTGTCATCGATAAATTGGTCTTGTCTGGTTCTATCTGGAATATCTCCCGAATCATTTCGAGATTCATAAGTTGTTTCATCTGTTAAAAATCTCGTGTTGTCCTGGAAAGTACTGTGAAAATCTGGATCGTTATCGGGCTCAAAAAATGCTAGTTGATCGTAACGAGTTGTGGGTGATTTTTTAATAGTAATGTTACCTTTTGTCGGTGATATTTCTTGTTTAATAGGTTTCCCCAAAGTTGAAACAAATTCTTTGAGAGGCTGGTATGATTTTTCCAATTTACTTTGAGACTCATGCCTCTGCTGTTTGAGAAGTTTATATTTCTTTTTAATATCTTGACGTGATTTTATGAGCTGTTTCCCTAATCGTTCATTCATTGTGACTAATAGATTTCACATTTTTTAAGGTCTTATATATACATCAAACCCTTTTCGATATTTTCCAGAGGATAATGCACAGTCCTTATCAATAACTAAAAATCCAAACTTATCTTTCCAACAAAACGATCCCATGTCTTTAAATTGTTGAAAACTCATGTCGATATTTGCATGGTCGTCAAAAATATGTTTCAGATTAGTAACATCTTGGGGGAATACAATTAACAGATTAGCATTATCCCGAATTAGTTGTTTTGGAATCGCTGAATATGTTTGACATAAATAAAAACAATCGGTCTCTTTATGTCGACCAAAACAAAAATAATTTTTGATGATATTTTGGTCACAAGACGCCACATCGTCAAATATAACTATGGAATTATGTTTAATATTTTCGGGGAGCGGAAAATCTTCACTTTTACTAAATTCTTGGTAACCGATCTCTCGTATGGGTTGTAGTAATAATCGCAGATATTGATATTTTGGTTGCTGCAGTGATTTCGAATATAAATAAACATTTTCATATTTCATACCATTAGGATGTTCCAACAAGGATAACATTACGTTGGTTTTACCACTTCCACTAGGCCCTACTATAAGTGTTCGTTTAGAATTACCTCCAAATAATACACCGTGATTATTTTCATTATTTGTAATGTCATAGTTTTTAACTGGTAAGGAAACTTGTTGTTTTACAAGCTTCATGTTGAAGACTGTTAGTATATAAAGAGAAACACTCATATATAGGTGTTAGTATGAAAAATAAAGCGGTGCCACTTGAACGTCGTAGGACTAGAGGTAGAGGACTTGTTAATACATTAATAAATAAGCTCCCCTTTGAACTACACGCCCCTGGGGGGTATCGGTATTTAGGTCCTGGAACGAAGCTAGCAAAGAGATTAGCTCGAGGGGATAAACCAATAAATCCTTTGGACGAAGCAGCGCTACAACACGATATAGCATATTCTCAGAGCAACGATCAAAGTGAACGCCACGTGGCTGATAAAATTTTAGAGAACAGAGCTTGGGATCGTGTCAAATCCAAGGAGGCCAAATTAGGTGAAAAAGTAGCTGCCTGGCTGACAACAACAGTTATGAAAGGAAAACGCAAACTTGGAATGGGTCTAAGACGAAAACGTAAAACTAAGAAGCGTGTTATTAAACCACCAAAAATTGGAGGATTTTTACCATTTTTAATCCCTCTGATTGGGGCTTTAGCTGCTGCCGGTGGCGGTGCTGCTGGTATCGCAAAAGCCGTGAACGATGCTAAAGCTAATAGAGATCAATTAGCCGAGCAGCAACGACATAATCTTGAAATGGAGCAAGCTGCTAAAGGCGGTAAAGGGTTATATTTAAGACCATATAAAGGATATGGAATGAGGCAAAAAAAACAAAAAATATGTAAAAAGGGGCGGGGTTTTTATTTAAAACCATATTCAAGAAACTCCCGATAAAATTACCTCAGCACATAATGACAGACTTTGAACTTGAAAAATATATAACGTTATTGCAAATTCCTTATTTTCGTGGCATTTACATGCGTAACTCCTTACCTACAAAAATTAACAAATACGAGTCTGGTATTATCAACTTGGACACACTGCAAGGTGTTGGAACGCACTGGACAGCTTATACAAAGAAGAGTAAAAATGTTACATATTTTGATAGTTATGGTAATTTACCACCACCAATAGAAGTCGTAAAGTATTTTACAAGTAATGGAAAAGTAGACATCCACTTCAATTACGAAACAGTACAAAGATTAGGTTACCAATGTGGACAGTATTGTCTTAGATTTTTATATAGTCAGTATAACTGAGTAGGCAACTCATTCCATAACCAACTGTCCAAGATGTCGTATACTTTTACGTTAAGTGGGGAGTCATCAATTCTAAGTGGTGACTTTAACCCACCCATTTACTTAGATGAAAATTCCGAGTATGAGATAGGATTAGCTAATTTTGATACATTCAATAGTATTCCAAACGTAACTCAAACCAATAACGTATTAGTGTGGGGTCAGAAAAGTCAATACAACTATATCATCCCTATAGGCTCCTATGAACTGGATGATATTATAAAATTAATTGAAAAAGAAATGTTTAATATAGCGGGTACTACAACCCGCATTGTGCCAGATAGTCGAACAGGGTCTGTATCAATGAAAAGCACTGAAACTATAAATTTTACAGTTGATAATTCAATAGGGGATCTGTTGGGTTTCTCAAAAGTCTTTCTTGAACCGAATAAGGTAAATACCTCAACAAAAATGATAAATATTTTAAAAGTTAATACTATATGTATTGACTGCAACATTGCAGTCGGATCATTTTTGAATGGAGAACCAGTCCACATTATACATCAGTTTTTCCCCCAAGTTCCCAGTGGGTATAAAATAGTGGAGCAACCTTTAACCATACTCTATTACCCTGTAAGCATTAAAACCATAAACAACATTACTGTTAGGGCTCTCGATCAAAGCGGTGATTTAATTGATTTTCAAAAAGAAACTATTACTGTTCGCTTACATCTTCGAAAAACTAATTGAAATGGTTTGGCAGTTTAATCGTATACACCCATATAAAAGCACATTTATTCACAAAACTATCAGTAGAGGGAAAACCACAGCATTGTTAACGTCTACAAATCGGAAATTTTTGCAGTCTTTGGGTTTCAAAGTGTTGGTATAATGGAAGTTTTACATGTTACGGGCGAACCTTTTAGCGACACTACCATTGAAGACTATCAATTCCATACATACCAACCGGATTCTTCTGCCAACCTCAACTATAATGATGAAATAAGAATTCCAATTCAAGATCTAGAAGCTCATACTCTCCCCAGTAATTCAGTTCTGTACATAGAAGGGAAATTACTGACTGATAAAAATACTGTTCCAACAAAATTTAACTTTATTAATAACGCTATTGCGTTTTTATTTAGAGAAATCAGGTATGAGTTGAATGGTGTAATTATTGACGCTGTCCGACAAGTTGGTATAGCTACGACAATAAAAAATTATCTATCTTTAAACGAAAATGAGAGTAAGCTGATGAATAATGGGGGGTGGTATCCAAACAATGGAAAAATTCTAACAGATTCCAAGGGTAATTTTAATATATGTATTCCTTTAAAACTACTCATGGGTTTTTTTGAGGATTTCAAGAAAATTATAATTAATATGAGACAAGAGTTGATTATAATTCGAGACAAAGACGACATCGATGTTGTAGTTGCTTCTGATGAGTCTGAGAAACCAAAAATTGAGCTATTGAAAGTTTATTGGAATGTACCTCACATAACTCCAAGCATTAAAGAACAGCTGAGACTAAATAAAATTATTCATAGCAATATTGATCTACCAATTAAATTTAGGAGCTGGGAACTGATTGAATATCCTGCTCTTACAGATACTACTCGTCACACCTGGCCCGTCAAAACGACAACTAAAATTGAAACACCCCGACATATTGTGGTAGCATTCCAAAAGGGTAGAAAGGGCAAACTTTTGAAAGATATGAGTAAATTTGATCACTGTAACTTGACTAATTTACGTGTGTTTTTGAATTCTGAGCGTTATCCTTATCATGATTTACATCTAGATTTTGATAGTAATCGTTTTGCCACTTTGTATGAGATGTTTGCCAATTTTCAAGAAAGTTATTACCACATCCAAACTAATCAACCTATATTTAATCCAGAAGAATTTAAAACCAAAGCCCCCATCGCCCACATCGACTGTTCTCGTCAAAAGGAGGTTTTACAGAGTGGTTCTATTGTTCTTCGAATAGAATTTGAAACCAGTAAAAATGTGGGTAATGATGTATCAGCATATTGTTTGATTATACACGAAAAAGAATTTTATTACAATCCCATGACAAAAATTGTTAGACAAGTGTAATGCGCATGCGTTTATGTGTTAAAAGTCTGCAGCAGCATGAAGTTTCTTTCAGTACACTATGGGATTTCGTCAACGACTCGAGCAGTATATTATTAACTTGGCTAAACTCAAAGCTGATATTGAGTGGTATAAAAAGAAAAAGCAACTAGTTGAACACTTTAAAAATCTACAAATATGAGATTAGTGATGGATGTTCAGGGTTTTAGGATTGAAAACAATAAATTTATAGTGAAGGAATTTGCGGCATACAACGGAAATCAGGTTTGTCATTATGTGTTTAAACCACCATTTCCTTTACGAATGCTGTCCCCCGATTTGCACAGACAGGCTGTTTGGCTCATGAAAAAGCATCACTCTATTGACTGGAATGTTGGTTTCACACCAATACATTTGTTTGGTAATATAGTTGCTAATTTAACAAATGATGCTGACGTGGTTTACGTTAAAGGAAAAGAGAAGGCTGACTATATCAAAAAATATTCATTGGCTCCAGTTTACGAATTTGAAGAATACCCTCCAGTTATTTCATCTGAACCGAAATGTTTTTACCATAGTAATATTAATTGTATTTGTGCGCTATCGAATGTATTTTTTTTATATGAAAACTTTATAATGAAAGAATAAAATAATATAATGACTTTCAATTCACCTTCAGACCTATTGCGCATGCGTTTTCTTGTATATAAATGTAATTACAGAATTGATTCTGTTTAGTTTCATCATGCATTGTATCAAGTGCGGTAAGCGATTTTCTAGAGCTTACAATCTTCGTCGACATCAGTTATGTTGTGGTCAACGTTCAACTACTTGTGACAGTTGTGGAAAACAGTTTTCAAGGTTCGATAACCTCAAAAATCATCAACGTAAGAGTTGTGATGGTCCATCTTTTATTCCTAAAAAAAGACTTAGACCTATGGGTATGGAAGTGTTGGAACCCGGTGTTACCAAGTTACATCACGCATTCAAAACCAGAATAGCTTCCTATCGGTTTTCCATTCCAGATAAAAAGACAAATTATATGGATTTTCTCAATGAGGTTCAACCAAAAGTATTAAATAAAATTCAAGAATACCTTCAGCAACATTATTCATTAAAAATAAATTTTGAAATATTCGGTATATACATAATACCAGAGAAGGAGATTTCAGATATAAAGTCTATGAATACAGCCAACAAAGTTGTGACTACATCAACCGATTTGAAACATGTATATGAAGAATTTAAAGATGAAATTATGAACCAGGCTTCAGAGTTTCAAGAAAAAGATAGTGGGTGGGCACTTCAAGAAATAATGTTTTTAGATGTGAACATAAACCGGTTTAATGCAATTTCCGCTTCTTCTTATGTCAAGTTGCCAAGGGCGATAATTAGAAAACAGACTGTTTTAAATATCCGGAATAATGATAATGCATGTTTCGCTTGGTGTGTGAATGCAGCAATATTTCAACCCCAAGGAGATCCCACGAAGCCAGAATCTTACCCCCATTTTGATACCTTGCTAGATTTCACAGGAGTAGAGTTTCCGGTAACCCTGAAAGACATTATAAAATTCGAGAAATTGAATAATATATCTGTAAATGTTTATGGGTTGGAATCAGAATTTAAAGATGGAAAAAAAAAATATGAAGTTGTTGGCCCCCTTCATTTTACGTCAGAGCGGAAACCGACCCATATTAATCTCTTATTGATAACTGATAGAGATGGAAACACTCATTATACTCTCATCGGGGATTTATCTAAATTATTGAGAAGTCAAAAGACAACGCACAAAGAGAGAACTTTCTTTTGTGATGGATGTCTACAAAGTTTTTCAACAGAATCCAAATTACAACACCACCAAGAAAATGATTGTACTCACATATACACTAAGCTACCAACTTCTGAAATTAAAATAAACAAGTGTGGGGAGTGGTTACCAGAAAATACATTAAAATTCATCAACTTTGAAAAACAGCTGCAAGTTCCATTCGTTATATACGCGGACTTTGAAAGTTTATTAAAACCGATAGATCATACTGAACCCCATGCTGGTGAATCCTTCACAGTTAAAGTGTGTGAACATGAGCCTTACTCGTTTGCTTTTTATGTAAAGTGTACATATGACGATAGTTTATCCAAATTTGAAATTTATGAAGGTGCCGATGCAGCCCAAGTCTTCATACAAAAATTGGATTCAATAGTTCAAGATTTGTACAATAACCATCTTAAACATGTTATACCGATGCGATCATTAACACCTGAGGAACAAGATAGATATGACACTGCTACCGTTTGTCATATTTGTGAAAGACCATTTGATGTTTTTGATAAAAAGGTTATGGATCATTGCCATGTTACCGGAAAATTTAATAATGCAGCCCATAACTCTTGCAATTTAAATTATAAACTTCCGAAATATATTCCAGTCTTTCTACATAATTTAAAAAATTATGATTGTCATTTGTTTATCAAAGAACTGACCACCAAAGGTGAAAAAATCAGTGCCTTACCCCAAACAAAGGAGAAGTATATATGCTTCTCAAAATCTATTTTGGTGGAAAAGTTTAGTGGTCCCAAGATACGAGATGTGTATATGACATTAAAATTTGTTGATTCCTTTAGTTTTCTAGCTAGTTCATTAGAAAAACTGGCTTCTACGTTGAATCCTGAACAGTGTAATGAGGTACGAAAGTTTTTCCCAAAACATTTTAATTTAATGAGACAAAAAGGCGTGTTTCCGTATTCATATGTGACATCTTTTGATAAACTACGCGAGCGACAATTACCATATAAGGAACATTTTTTTGATACCTTAAAAGGTGTTGATATCTCTGATGAGGAATATGCACGAGCTCAACTAGTATGGAATACTTTCAACTGCACAACTATTAGTGATTATGCAAAGTTATATTTAAAAACTGATGTGTTGCTTCTTGCCGACGTCTTTGAGAATTTTCGCAAAGTTTGTCTTAAGGAATATAAGATGGATCCAGCTCACTACCTTACCGCTCCTTCCCTGAGTTGGGATGCCATGTTGAGATGTACTCAGATTGAACTACAACTCTTAACCGATGTGGATATGCTTCACTTCTTCAAAAAAGGAATTCGAGGCGGAGTAGCTCAATGCAGCAAGAGGAAAGCTGTAGCAAACAATAGATACTTGGACACCTTTGATGTTAACAAACCAGAGAGCTACATAATGTTTTTAGATGCTACAAACCTTTACGGGGCTGCAATGAAGGAATATCTACCATTTGGTGACTTTAGGTGGTTAACTGAATCTGAAATTGAATTATTCGATGTCGATACTATTGAAGATGATTCGCCTAAAGGATATGTTTTGGAAGTGGACTTGGAGTATCCTACCAACCTGCATGATGCACATAACGATCTTCCTTTCTGCCCGGAAAGTATCATCCCTCCAAAATCCAAATATTCAAAGCTGATACCGAACTTGAACGATAAAACCAAATACATAATACACTATCGTAACCTTAAACAGTGTTTGAAAAATGGTTTAAAATTGAAAAAGATTCACAGAGTTATCGAGTTTTCACAGTCTGCGTGGCTAAAGACATACATTAAACTTAACACCAGACTACGCAACAAAGCTACAAATGCCTTTGAAAAAGATTTGTTTAAACTTTTAATCAATGCAATCTTTGGAAAAACGATGGAAAATGTTGAAAAAATAAAACGTATAATTATATCAAGTCATTGGGAAAACACCAGAGGATCCCTGGGAGCGAAAACTTTAATTGCGAAACCAGAATTCAAATCTTGTTCTGTGTTTAACGATAATTTGGTGGCGGTTCAACTGAATAAAATTAAAGTAGTGTATGATAAACCGTTATATGTAGGATTTTCAGTTTTGGATATTTCAAAGACTATAATATATGAGTTTTATTATGATTATGTTAAACAACAGTATGGTGATTCTGTTAAGTTGTGTTATACGGATACTGATTCATTAGTGTTGGAAGTATTTACTGAAGATTTCTACAAAGACATGAAGGAAAATATTGAATATTTCGATACATCCAATTATCAGACAAATAATATCCATGACATTCCTAAAACAATATCTATTGTCGGTAAAATGAAAGATGAGTTTGCTGGTGTAGTTGTTGAGTCTTTCTATGGAACTGGTGCTAAAGCATATTGCGTTAAATTATCGGAACGATACAACAAGTCTGATATTTTAAAGAAGGCTAAAGGTATTTCTAAACATATAATTGAAACTCAACTCCATCTTAATGACTATAAACAAATCGTTGAAACTGGCGGTATTGTATATAGAAAAATGTATGTTTTCCTTTCCAATATGCATATTATCCACACAGAATTAAAAAACAAGGTGGCTCTTTCTTCAAAGGATGATAAGAGGTATGTAATACCACATGACATAAATACTCTAGCATGGGGGCATTTTCTCCTAAATCCATCCTCCAATTCAGGCACATTAGATGATCTTCTCCAAGCATTAGAAGAAGAAGAAGCAGTGGAGAATTTTTTCAGTGATGTGAATATAGAAGAATACTTAGATTCTACAGATTTTGATTTTTTAGATGTTTAACAAAAAATAAATGTTATTTATATACTTATTTCTTTTATTTCAACAAACGAAGGACAATTTTATAAAATATTGTACCAGTCACAATAGTAGAACATGTAGCTATATAATATAATATATAAGTATGCGTATTTATGTGTGTGCTTGCGACCTGGTGAACTGCATACAACTGCAACCATTCGGATTCTTGGTAGTTTCCATTACCTTTGAAAAGACGCACTTTATATGTTGTACTATTGGTAGGTATCTCAGCTTTTAGGGTTACTGCATTATTTGGTGTATACGATTCCATTCGTGTCCATTTTTCAGGCCAACTATCATTTTTTGTACCATTACTATCAAAACATACAAACACTTCTCTAATATTATATGGATGCTGTATTAAAAGGTAGTTACCAATAATAGCTTGCAATATTATAAACGTTGGGGCCTGCATATCGACTAATACTAAATAAATGTTAATATATCCAATCTTTTATATATGATTTTTTGACGTTTCACATTTTTGTGTATTTCATTTCTATTATTATTGGTGGAACCCTTTTTTAGTCGGGCAGTGATGGATAATAGCATGGATTAAATATTGTTGTATCAATCAACCCCTCTCCTACCAATTCACCAGAGTCATCCTCTTGTACATCACTATTTTTTACGATTTGCACTTTTAATTCATGGATACAGTTCACATTTAACAGGCTATACAAATCACATGGAATTACAAATTCGTAGATAGTATCATGTTTGAAATATCTATAGCCGATTCCAATGTTCTTATTATTTACATCTTTGATACACCAATATACAGCATTTGCAGCGATACTTGCTAATCTTGGAGCACTGTAGTATAAACAGTCTGAATTAAAAATAAGCTCTGGTGTAACACACTTACTAGCTTCCATTTCTACTCAAATTAATAATAATTCACTCACTACTCTTCACTACATATAGTGTAATTGACTACTGCTCTGTATACCCCCTCCTATTAACTGTAGTTACTTTCGGTGCACCCTGTATAATTTTTATTTTCCGTGTTCCACATGCATCACTGATTTCTATGAAACCCTGAGTCATTTCCTAGAGGTCAACTGCTGTCAGGCTGCTCAAAATCCCCTTAACTGCTTCCCCATGCACAGTCATTTCCTAGAGGTCAACTGCTGTCAGGCTGCTCAAAATCACCTTAAATGCTTCCCCCTTTTCTATCTACTAGTGTCGTATTATAATTAAAGTTAAAAACCATGGAGGCTATATAAGGAGATCGTACTCCATGTATTCCAATTTCTGGTCATGGTAGAGAGCGCCAGTTTAAATCCAATACCGAAAACATTTGACTGCAGAACAATAACAGCCAATCATAAGTCGTGCATACATGGTGTTTTATTGGATGCTAGCTCATTTGACAGTATGCGAGGTGAGTGAGGTTAGGAAACGGAAATAATATGATAGAAACAAGTAAAACTGATGACAAAACGCTTAGTAAAATGTCAGATGAGTGCAATCTTCAGAGCCATTAGCGGAAATATTTAAAATTAGCGTTAAAAAAACTACTAAAACGCCACTTTTATTAAGTTTTGATAATAGTTTAGAGATTAAATCGTGTTTTGTGTATTTGGATGTGAGTTTAGAAGTTGGGTCGTGTTTATTGTTAAAAATGCCACCAGTAAGGCGTCAAAATATCGGTCGGCGGCGGGAAGTCTATTATCTCAAGGATATCAAAATCAACTTCGAAAACGACATTCATTAAGAAAAGTTTTTCAGGTAAAATCAGCTGTCAACCGCGATTTCAAACTAAGTCGACCCAATCGGGAACTTAATATCAAGTCCTCTTTAACTAGTTTAAGGAGTACTTAGAGAGCGGTACAACGCAAACTAGTTTTTTTGAGATTACTTTATTTTAAGACTGTCTTAAAATAAACGATGCAATCGGGCATACGAAACCCCAAAAATTCCTCGAATTGACATCACAGTTGTGACAGGCGATCGATACACGAGTACTCAACTGGGCATCATACTCAATGACGTCAGCAGCTTTACAAAGTTAATACTGATTAAAAAAAAGCATTGGGGATTAGGTTTTTAGACGCCACTTGAAATTATTGAATACAAAAATTGGAAAGTTCCATATAACAACTTAATTTTTGGTAAATACTGTAAGTTTGTTAGAGTAGTTAGTATCAGTATGTAACTATGTTAAGCAATTGTTTAGAAAATTATGAACAATATACATGCCGGGAAGTCGAACAGAAACATCTTGTAACAGTAAAGCTGAGTGTAGTAATCTAATTTGTGCGGATTGAGCGGAGCTGTTGATATTATTTGAATAAAATTTATGTTCATATGATTATGTTATGAACCTGTAGTATCTAAACCCATAGTGTTATAAATATTTTTGTCCACGATTATTTGAAAGTTTATATTTTACGTGTGCTTCTTCAAGTATAATGACATTATTCACCAGTGAATAGTAGGTGTGGATAATGAACAGGTCACATGACCGGAATAAATAGGACCTATATTGAAGGTTATTTATATAAGCTACAAAGACATATATAATAATTTATCAGGTTGTTGTATATAGAGCGTATGGTGATGTCAAAACTAAGAAATTAACGTTTTAAATAATTTATAGCTGATTGCAAGAATTTTAATTATTATACTGAATTTAAATTGAAATTACTTGTCCCAAATAAGAGTGACTGATTTTAAACATAAATGCCCAGCTTATTAATTGCTCCAAAGAGATGGGGTTTTCACTAGTTTATCAAAGAGATTTTTTTAGGCTTGGCTGGCATTTCATCTCATCAACACAGGGTGTTTTACTAATGTTGCTCAAATTCAAAGGGGAAAATATGTTTATTTTAAATGGAACACCCTATAATTTTTGATCTCATTCGAAAGAGCAATCATTCTCCTTTCCAAAAATGTATAGTTTTCTATCATCTTTTGTTTCATTAACAACAAAGATATTCGAGGTTTCATGTAGTAGTACATTTTTAATTAGTAGTTTTATATGAACGTATTTTGATGCCTAAAATCAACTCATGCTGTGACCGTTTGACGCATAACAAAATCATTTAAGTCGGTTTCATGTAGTATGCATTTTTAATTACGTAAATAATTGCCAACAAACCTGACAAACAGTTTATTTAGTAAGAAAACATAATAACATTATTCAATACATATAAAGAACGAAGAACAAAAAAGTTACAATAATTGCTGCATATGCCTACCCTCTTCGTTTATGCATAACTGTAAGCGAAATTTTAAATTTTCAAATGAATTTTCTAACATTTCTTGCGGAATGTTTTCAATAATGTTCCTGATATTATTTTTTAGTTCTGCTAAATTGTTAGGCTTAGGATTGTAGCACCTATCCTTCACATATCCCCAGAGAGAAAAATCTGGGACAGTTAATTCAGGAGACCGCGGTGCCCATTCAATCGGTCCAGCTCGACCTATCCACTTATCATTAAAAAACGTGTTTAATGAATCTCGTGCTATTAACGAATAATGTGGTGGTGTACCGTCTTGTTGAAAGTAAACGTCGTCGCTAATTCCATCTTGAACTAGTTGCGGATAAAAAAAAGTTTCCAACATATCCGTGTAATTAGTACCCGTCACTGTTGGTTCCGAAAAGAAAAAAGGACCATAGATTTTTCGCCGAGATAATGCACACCAAACGTTTACTTTTGGACTATCTCTCTGAAATTCATTAAAAGAAATTGGTTTTTGAGAACCCCATATTCTACAATTATGTTTGTTACACATGCCATTAATGTGAAACGTTGCTTCATCAGACATAATTAATAATGAATTGGATTCGTTTCTTAATAAGTCAAGTAAAGTCTCACATACCATTACTCGTTTTTCATAATCTGACTCGTACAGTTTTTGATAAGGCTGAATTTTGTATGGAGTTAGTTTTAAAATTTTTAGACATCTTTGAACGTCACTCTTGCTAAGCTCTAAAATTCCAGCAATTTTTCTGATTGAAATTTTATGATCGTTATCATGTAGCACTTCATTAATTGACATCAACTTGTTTAAAAGACCATCATTATTTCTTGGTTTTTTTAAGTGTGCAATGCAACCAGTTTCGATAAATTGTACATACCATTTTTTAATTATATTCTCTGACGGCGGATTTTTCATAAATTTCCTTCTGAATATCCTCCTTGTTTGAATTATTGATTTCGTTTCTGCATAAATTATTACAGTTTGAGCTTTTTCACTCACTGTATAGATCATTTCGAAACCGAATATGACTTAACAAAATTACTATTGTCAAAATTGCTGATTTTGTTGTTATGCGTCAAACGGTCACAGCATGAGTTGATTTTAGGCATCAAAATACGTTCATATAAAACTACTAATTAAAAATGTACTACTACATGAAACCTCGAATATCTTTGTTGTTAATGAAACAAAAGAAAGAAAACTATACATTTTTGGAAAGGAGAATGATTGCTCTTTCGAATGAGATCAAAAATTATAGGGTGTTCCATTTAAAATAAACATATTTTCCCCTTTGAATTTGACCAACATTAGTAAAACACCCTGTGTTGATGAGATGAAATGCCAGCCAAGCCTAAAAAAATCTGATAAACTAGTGAAAACCCCATCTCTTTGTAGCAATTAATAAGCTGGGCATTTATGTTTAAAATCAATCACTCTTATTTGGGACACCCTGTATAGAAAGCGAATCGAACACTGAAATGAATGTTACACCGCCAAAAATAAGAGAAGCAGAATAAATAGTATCCTTAAATGTATTGCCAGAAAAGTCAAAAAAATTACAGTTGGTCCAGTGAATCTTTTCCCATGTATGAAATTATTCACATACTACTTTTTGTAGTACGTCTCTTTTCTACTCACAGAATCTAAACCCCCGAAATGAAACCGTTTGTTCCATTACAACATAATATAACAGACAGAGATAGCCATATGATGAATGTGGGTGATTAGGTGTAACCCACACAACAGAAGTTCTGTGGTTTAACCGCGAACTTGTATATTGACAGACCAAAGACTTTGTTTACATTTTTATTTTACATTTTTATCCATTTTTTTGCCCCTTGCATATACATTTATTTCAAAAACAGTTGTTATAACGACTAACTTATACCTGAGTGTTCGAATTATTGCGTTAAGTAAATATTATTTATCTACTTTTTATTTATTTACTTCGCAATGAAAACTAACCTTAAATTGACATTTCATTATGATTCTGGATAGAACTCCATCAAACTGAATTATATGAAACATATTTTGCTTCCACCAATGTAGAAAATATTGACCTAATTTTCCGAAAGACCAGAGCTATTAATGAATGGTTTTTATTTTTAGAATATGCCTGGAAAAACGTTGAATTCGCAAGCACAGGAGCTGGTCCTAAATGTGTTCGAGTATTTTGAGTTAGAAAAAAGAAATGGAGGACCTTTGGAACCACTTTCATGTGTTCAAGAGGTAACATAAATATTGCTTGCATGCTTGTTTAGCAATATACTTATTATCAATCAATTTTTTTATGTTAGAGGGTAGCTGCTGCTTTGAAAATATCTCGACGAACAGTATATGCTATAAAAAAAAGAAAAGAAAATAATCCAATTCTTTCAAGCCCAGGCAAAAGCAGAACTCGTTCTAAAACTAAAACAACTGATCTACCTGAGGGAGCTAAGATGGCAGTACGGATCACATTATATGATATGTACCAACAGAGTAAATATCAATCTATTTAATTATAATTTTTTGGTAAAATGTAGGTGTAGGTATTTTGTAATGAGTATTCAAATCATGGTATATTCAAGAAAAATTTAGGAAGGTATTTATATAGATTTTAGTAGTTTTGTGACTACATTACAATTTAATTCAACTATTAAATTTACCTTATTTTTGAACAGTCAAGGTTAAAACGTTAATGAAATGAACAAACATAATATCAATAAAAATATAGTATTTGTTCAAATTGAATCTGTACTATAATTTTTGTTTTTGTTTTAGAGAAGCATGTTACTTTGACTACCTTCAATTGTAAATTGAGGGAAAGCGAAATTGTATCTATTGGCAAAACATCTCTGAGCACTTTGTTAAAAACATTGGGATTCAAATATAACAAAGATGACAATCGGAGAGCTTCAATGGAGCGGACCAGTATTGCAGCCTTGAGAGCCAATTTTCTGCGTAAATATATGGAAAACCTTTCAAGTACTCACACAAGAGAACTTGTATTTTTGGATGAAACATGGATCTATTCGAAGGGAAATAAAACAAAATCTTGGCAAGACAACAGCACTAAAAGTGTACGTAAACCAGATGGTTATGATGGTAAACGTTTTATAATTGTCCATGCTGGTTCTACCAAAGGATTTGTCTCTGAAGCAAGTTTATTATCCTGTTCAAAATCTAAAGTAGCTGATTACCATGGAGAAATGAACAATGAAATATTTATGAAATGGATAAGTATTCAATTAATTCCCAACTCAGAAGAGCCATCTCTTATTGTTATGGATAATGCTCCATATCATAGTGTTCTTTTAGAAAAGCAACCTTCTACTAATTCAACAAAAAATGAGATTGTTACATGGTTGATAACAAACAACATTAAGTTTGATACAAAACTTACGAAACCTGAATCGCTACAAATTGCAAAAATGAATAGAAAAGAAAACGTGTATAGAATTGATGAGTTACTACGAGAACATGGTCATGAAGTGCTGAGACTACCGCCATATCATTGTGAATTCAACGCTATTGTATTAATTTGGGCAAATTGCAAGACATATTATAATAAATATATTGGTAAAGATGGGTATTCAGATAGTTCTGTTATAAATATGTGGAAAGAGGCACTGGGACAATGTAATCAACAAATATGGGAAAAATGTGTTAGGCATACCCATGAAATTATTCAAAAGTGGTATGCCCGAGAGCAGAATATAGTTGATATTAGCATTCAACCAATTACAATAGATATAAATACTGGTGATAGCTTTGATTCTGACTATGAGGAAAATTAAATAAAATCTATTGTATATATATGAGTCTTAAATATACATATTTAAAATATTTATTATTCATTCTTACAACCCAAAAGATTTTTATTTTTCATTGTTGAACTGTATGGGTGTGACGGCCCAATAGTAATGGTTGCCAGCAATAACCCTAACAGGGCAATACTGATTTGCAAAGTTTCTACTGAGGAAGTTGTTATTAATACCAACTCTTATGCAAGTAAATTTGCTTAATAGCAAGTTTGCAGAATAGCGCGCCCCATAAAACTCTGGAATACTAACAGTTTTTTCAAACTAAAGGTTTAGGTAGCATATTGCTAAACGGAGGTAAAATATTTACAAATATCTATTACACCAGCTTCAATACATTAATAAATAACGTTCACCGTCATTTTAGCCATATCCTAATTAAACCATCAATCTACGAACTACGTGTTACTTAATGTATTGATTTATTGCATTTGTATATGAATGATGACGCGTGGGAAAAGATTCACCGGACCAACTGTATATATGAAAGCCTATAATCCCTTCATAAATTGGAGAACATTTATAAACAAGTAATTAATAGTGGTCGACAAAATATAGTATTCTACTGCATATAATTTTGCTAATATTCACTTAGGTGTTTATGTCACTTGCCTGCGGCTTGCGACATAAACGCACCTAAGTGAATAATAGCCATCATTATATGCTTGTTGAATAATGTACTATTATCCTCCGTTTTTTTCCATTGTATGATCTAAGGTACCTTTTACAAACATCAATTAACAGAAAACTATTACTTACCCAACAACAGTTTTTAATTCTTCTACCGTTGCCACTTTAGCTTGAAAAGTTGTTTCTAAAGATTCAACCTCTTCTATTACCCTGTGGGGCTTACAATTTCTATTAAGAAGGGTGGCTGTTAATCCCAAAACACGCGGTGGTTCTGACAAAGATTGAAATTGTTTCATCAATTGTCTCATGGAATGGTCATTTACTCCTCTGTGGCATTCATCAAATATTAATAAATTGACTTTATTTAAATCTAAAAAAAAATGATATTACTTCTTGATAATACTAATTTTACTGTGCAAACGGTTTCGACGATTTGGTACTATTTATCTTTACATTATTGGGTCATTATTAGAAACAAAGTAACGGACTAAGATATTAATTGTTGTAAATATACCGGGAGGATCGGATTTAATTGACGTATACAGAGATCTCGTAAATAAATCGGAATAGATACAATATCGATTAAATGGAGAAAATGCATGGTATGTAGATGGGTAATTAGATGATTAAAAAAAAATAATAATTAAAATATCTCGACCTGTTCCTAAGATATTCGTAAGTAATATCTTAAGAGCATCTAATTTTTCCGAAAAAAATCGGTGTAGGTAATATTTTAACAAGAAGCACGAGTGCACCTGAATGTTTTTTGATTTTTTTCACAGGAAAAATTAGATGCCCAAATGGTAATTGACAAGACTAACATGAGTAACAGATTATTCTGCATAAACATAGCTTACAAAACATACTACCTATAATACATGCATACATAATAAATATGTAGGTATTTGAAAACTGAAAAACAGGTAATTTATTTAATCACAAAATACTGCAAACTTAATTATTTATGGTACAATTAATATATAAATTGCAATTTTGGTACTCAGTAGCAGTATTGTTTGAAATCTTTATTAACTCATTGATAACGTTGGGTGTAGTTAAACCATTAATGTTGTTGATTTATTTATTTATTTGAATCCAAACAAGTTTTACAACTTTATTACATGGATTTCCTTAACTGTTTCCATATTGACGTATGGGTTTTAACGGTATTGTACGGTACACTTTTCTCAATCGCCAGATCAATATTAGTCATAGAATCACTTCCAAAGTGACACATTTTCACTACATAAGCTAACTAGCACTATTTAAAACCAATATTACAAAATTTACTGACAATAAAATTAGAAAAATTGTTTAGCGGACCATAATTACTTGTTATCAATGGTATTGTAATTTTTGGTGACAACAGCTGTTAAGTTTTGCCGCGGGTAAACTCGAAAAAACTGTTTACAGGTGCTGTCATACAGTTTTTTTCATCTAGAAACCATTTGTAATTCAAAATTGCGCGTTTGTCATTGGTGGAAATTAAGACGAGACATTTTTTAAAATACGAGGTTTTCTATAAATTACCATACCAAAAATTTCATTACGACGATTTTTGTCTTTACAGGGTCACCATCAACCTCATTTTTTTAAATACGGACCTTTATTTTTTATTGCAATCTTTTTTAGGTTTTGTATAGAAACATGATGGTATAGCATACTTGACGATTCTACCACGTTTCGTCTTTGAAAAATCATCATCTTTTTTGAGTCCGCTCTTCTTTACTAAAGTCAAATTAATCATTTTAAATATTGGTCATTAAATAAGAATATTCAGAGAAAATGATTAAACTTTCCAAATTCAACAATTTATTTTGAAACTTAATGACAAATGATGTATTTTACAGATGACACTCAAGGTAATAATAAGTTGAAAATAAATTTAAAAATCCAAACAAAAATCAGTCACAAAAGTTGTTCAAAATGACGTCCATTCTGTGCAATACATAGTTCGATTCTCCTTGACATAGGAGATGTAGTTGCATCAACCATTTCGGGTGTAATTTTTCGAAATGCATCTACTATTCGTTGACGCAGTTACCATATTATATTATTTGGCATATTTTTGCTGTAAACTTCGTTTTTTATGAAGACCCATACAAAATAATCTATGGGGATCGAGGAGGCCATCTTGTTGACCCGTTGGTCCTTCGATCATTAAACAGACTAGTTGTTGCCATCGATATTGAATTACCTAACATGAATAGTTACACATTGTTTATTATATGTTAATAATATAAATTTGTATTCTTATTAGACTGAGTAAATAGTATTTAAATATCTAATGATACGACACTGGGAGTTTCAGAACTGTAAAACTGTAGAACTGTTCAAAACTTGTTTCTTACCTGTGAAAGGATGTATTGTAAACATCACTTATTTTGCATAGTACACAACGATTCACCATCTTGTAAACATAATTTAACTAATAAATAAAGTGACCCCTTCTAAAATGTATACCCATGGTATTTATGTTCATTCAAGACTCTTTTCGCCGTGGATATTTGGTTATCCTTTTTCTAACACTGCTTGACTCACCATATTCTTTGATATACGTGAAAATATCATTGACGATGGCTGCTGTCTTTCTGGATATAATTTTAAATAGGCCTGAGCTGCCTGTATTCGAGAACATTTTATGTACACATCGTACATATCTTTATTTTCTTCGTCAGTGTAACGAGCCATAGTACCTAGCAACGCCTCGGTATTGTATTTATTGCGGTTTACGAGATCTCTGTATACGTCAATTAAATCCGATCCACCCTGTATACATCAATTGGCAGTCGATAATTCATTTGGGAAAATTTAAAAAGATGTAACGTAAATATGAAAAGAATAATAGTATATTGTATAATTAGTGGGAAAAGCATAATATTCCCAAACGACTGTGATAATTACCAGACGAGGAGCGTAGCGAGTCTGGTATCACAGGAGTTTGGGAATATGCTTTTCCCACGAATTATACATACTATTTTTTCTTCGATCGTTGATTTACATTTAAAAAATTAATTAAAAAATATTTCATTCAAGATGTAATCAAGTAAGTTTAGATAGGTTTCTAAACCTATAAAATATAAACCTATAAACCAAACAATTAGCCATGCAGCTTCAACGTCTATAAATTCTCGTTGCCCTCCAGTACAATTTACAAATTGTACAAACTGTACAATAAATGTAAATATTAACAACAATTAATTTGTGTTCAAGAATATCGTTATAAATTAGATGTTTCTTTTATTTCTTTTATAACAACTTTATCAATATAAAAATTAAAACCATACTTTGTTTCATTTTATTGTAATAGTCTAATGCCGGGTCCAGACCAAGCAGACAAAACGAAAACACAATTCTGAAACAAAAACACGACAAACTGGCGACAAAATTTGTCGTCAAAAGACAAAACAAAATTAAGACAAACTGTCCACACCAGAACGACAAAATATAAAAACAAAATTCAGTTGGTGACGTTGTTGTGATTAGTGTTGGTTAACCATGTGGCGTTTTAATCAGGAAAAAAATGAAACTGAAGATTTATTGCTAGCCGCAAGTTGTTGTTTTTTTTGCTCTCATCATCATCCCAGGTTGTTAAAAGAAAACGCAAACGTTTTTGGATTAGACCAAGTCTAAAAATGCGAAAAAGTTGTTCGATAAACAAATTGTTAGTTCAACTACGCGCAGATGATATTGGACTAAGTGGTGAGATTCGATCAAGCTTCAAAATTTTTTTAAGAATGTCCACCGAAGATTTTGAGAATCTGATATACCTTGTTGGTCCTGCAGATGCAAAAAGACATACTAACTTTAGAAATGCTATAAGTGTAACAGAAAGGTTAGCAATCACTTTAAGATTTTTAGCGACAGGTGATTCCTATCACAGCCTTATGTATCTTTCAAAAGTATCAAAGCAATCAATATCTGTAATAATACCTGAAGTATGTAAAGCTTTAATTAACAGTCTTAGTGGTTATGTACAGGTATGTTTAACTTTTTTCATTACTATTTTTCTGTTATTTATTGGTTAAATGTTTAATACAAAATAAATTGACGAATAGGTACATACTACATACAAAATAATGATGAGTCTACTTGTTTTTTCATTCAAAAAGTTCATTATCAGTTTCGTTCGTTTTCTTGATCTGATAAATACTGAGAACGTTGTGTGTCAATACTTTCTTGTAGCGGTTTTTGTAGTCTTTATTTTTAGGGTCTCATAATATCGGATGCTCCCTGTAAAGTTCTATTAACTTGCATGTATTTTGTGTATTCCACTTTTTGTCCCCCGAAATGTTTAGAAAAATACACTAGTATTTAATAATCACTACACAACAACAGAAAAACACACTTAATTTTGATAAAATTGTACATTCTCCTTCTCATTCTCCTACTGCCTAACTCGTTTTGACTTGCACACGCGTCCACACTGCGCCTACAACTTGTCGTCAAATACACAGACAAAACACAGACCTTTTGATCTTTACCGACCTGAGACGGGACTTGAAAAAGTTTTCAAATTTGCAAACAAAACAAAATTGTCGCAGAAATGTCTCACAAATGTTTTCGATTTGTCGCCACTTTGTCGCGAAACATGAATGTTTTTGTATTGTCTGCTTGGTCTGGACCCGGCATTAGATCCGAAGTAAGGTCGACCTTCACCGAGCTGATAATAGAATGAAACATGTTTTATAATAAATTTAGTATATTAGAAAATATATTAAAAATGGGTTGCCTTAAAAAATCCTAGACAGACTATTTTTAACGCATGCTCGGTATTTATACGATATTTATATGACAGAGAATGACATTTTGTGTATATTATCTTTGAATGACATTTTGGAGTAACTAATGACTTGTAATATTATTGTTACGCGAGCTACTGCATTAATATGCTCACTTAGTGCCCCCAGTGAAATCCCCGTATGAGACGACTATGGCTCCTCCGCCCGATTTTCGAGAAGCATCCAAAATACGAAACATCGAGAATATCCAGTGAACCCGCCAGAACGTCGAGAGATTTCTAGAATTACGGCGCGCGAGTATAAATAGGCCACGAGCATCGCTGAAGGCAATTAGTCAATCAGTCGGTGTCGATACCGAAGGAAAGTAATCGCGCCTCGATAAAGTGTTTATTAAGTGACTCTCATATAAATTATAATTAGTGTGTTTAGTGTATTAGATAAATTATTAAATAAGGACTGAATTACATATAAATCTGTAAATATGAATTAATTGTAAATATAAATTAGAATAAACGTTACATTGGTGTCAGGTGTAGGATTAAAAAAATAAATAAGTAAATATACAGGAAGATGGCGAAGAAACTTTGTGAATTAAAAGTTTCAGAGCTTCGAAGAGAGTTGGAGGATTACGAATTGGACACAAGTGGGGTCAAGTCAGTGTTAGTGGAACGACTGAAAAATGCTATGATTAACAATGGATTGGACCCGGAAACGTTTGAATTCACCGACGAAGCGTCCGCCTCTATAACCTCTTCCATAAAAAACGAATTGTCTTCGATGGAAAACAAAATGTCGGACAGGGAAAACAAAATGTCGGACATGGAAAATAAAATTTCGACGGATATAAAAAACGAAATTTCATCCATGGAAAACAAAATGTCGGACGTGTAAAATAAAATTTCGACGGATATAAAAAACGAAATTTCAGCCATGGAAAGTAAACTCTCGGCGGACATGGAAAACAAATTGTCGGACGTGGAAAATAAAATTTCATCCATGGAAAGTAAACTTTCGGCGGACATAGAAAATAAAATGACGGACATGAAAAATGAAATGACATCCATGAAGACTGATATTTCTGCCGTGGAAGAAAATATTAAAATAATGGAGCAAGAAATGAAACAAAAAATCAAAGAAATCGAAAGGAAGACTAGTAATAAACCGGATTTTACAACTAGGCAAGCCCCGAATAACGACGAACTGGCAGAGAAAGTAGAGTTGAAACCGAAAATGGAAAACGATATTAACAGCCGAGTGAAACTGCCAACATTCGATGGTAAAACGTCATGGCCGAACTATCTTAAGCAATTCGAGGCGGCATCAAAGGCAAACAACTGGAGTGAGAAGGAAAAAGCGTTAAATTTAACTCTTGCCCTTAGAGGAGACGCTATGGATATCCTCCAGACCATTCCAGTGGAAGAGGCCGAAGATTTTGAACAACTCAAAAAGCGATTGAATATGAGATATGGCCTGGAACACCTGGAGCATCTGTACCAGTCGCAGCTGAAAAACCGCAAACAAAAACGCGACGAAACTCTGCAAGAATTCGAAGCAGACATTGCGAGGTTGGTGCGGTTTGCCTATCCATCGGCACCGGAGAATGTCATGGAATGTTTAGGGGTACAGACATTCATCGACGGAGTTCGTGACCATGAAATGCAGAGAACTCTACGCTTGGCTCGGCATAAGACACTGGTCGACGTACTCTCTGCAGCCTTGGAGTACGAAGCAGCTACACAGGCTTCCGGAGTATACGGCAAGGTGAGGGCTGTAGCAGACGAAGAAGTTGAGAGCAAGCTCGACCAGATTGTCAACATGATGAAAAGCATCTCAAATGGAAAACTGAAAGCTGTGAGATGCTGGAATTGTGGGGAAATGGGACATGTACGCAGTTCGTGCAAGCGACCGAGAACTGCTACAAACGAAGACGCCCAGCAGGAAAACTAGGAAGGGTCGACCTTCAGAGGGCAGCTTCGACCCGAAGACCTTCCAAAGACCCTCTCATCCTAATAGCCTCTCTGAAATGTCGCGACGATAGTGTATACGTGGATGGTGAAGTTAATGGAAGGAAGTATACACTATTGGTGGACACTGGAGCAACGAGGACTATTATTCGCCCCGAGACTGTCAACACCCGGAAAAGACTTTTACCGACGAGACTGCGACTCAGGACTGCCACAGGTGAAAGCGCCAATGTCCATGGAGAACTACCGGTGCAATTGGGAATTGGCGCAGAGAAGTTCACCCACACTGTCGTTGTCGCCGATATCGAAGAGGACATAATACTCGGAATGGACGTTATGAACCTACATGGCTTCCAGCTAGATTTCAAGAACCGAGTGATTAGAGTAGGTTCTGAGGAGGTATTCCTTCACCCACACGAGGATAAGAGTGTTCAGGTAGCCGTACAGGAGGATACAGTTGTACCCGCAAGGAGTGAATTTTTCACTGTGGCAAGGCTACAAGGAACCGTCGAAGAAGGAACACCGGTCATGATGGAACCATGGAATCACGATGAAGAGGTTGGTCGAGGAATCCTGGTTGGAAAAGGGTTAGTCATGGCTGCCGAAGAAATACCTGTACGCATTATAAATGTAAATGACCATCCAATAACTATGAAGAAGGATACCAAAAATTGGAACTTGCGTACCAGTGGCGTCAATAATTCATCAAACAACAACCTCCAATGATGCCAACAATAAATTTGAAAAAATGATAGCAGTGGCTGGACAATCCCTTAGCCTGCAAGAGAAGAAAAAAATCAGAGAACTCTTGCTACAATACCGATCTCTTTTTGTACCAAAAGGAGGAGAGACAGGAAGAACATCTGCTGTCAAACACAAAATTGACACCGGCGACGCTAAACCGATAAGACAATCGGCTCGACGGCTACCACAGGCCAAAAGAGAGGAAGCGGAGAGAATTGTTCGCGAGATGGAAAAGGACAAGGTAATAGAACCTTCTACCAGCCCTTGGGTCTCTCCGGTAGTTCTGGTAAAGAAGAAAGACGAGGTTTTGCGTGGACTACCGGCAGTTGAACAATGTTACAAAGAAAGATAGCTATCCCCTGCCGAGAATCGACGACACTCTGGATACGCTGGTAGGTAGCAAATTGTTTTCTACCTTGGACCTGAAGTCTGGATATTGGCAGGTAGAAATGGATCCAGCCGATAAAGAAAAGACAGCGTTTACCACCGGATCTGGACTATGGGATTTCACCGTTATGCCATTTGGGCTGTGCAATGCCCCCGCAACGTTCGAAAGACTGATGGAAAACGTAATGCGAGGGTTGTCCTGGAATACATGCTTAGTGTACCTTGATGACATCATAGTCTCGGGAAGGACATTCGAAGAACATCGAAAGAATTTGGAAGGTGTCTTCAAAAGGTTGCAAGCTGCCCAACTGATGCTCAACCCCAAGAAATGTCAACTATTTCAAAACAAAGTCAATTACCTAGGCCATGTAGTCAGCAAGGATGGTGTAGCTGTAGACGAAGAAAAAGCTGCTGCCGTACGAAAGTGGCCAAGACCCACCGACAAGCACCAAGTTAGAAGCTTCCTTGGACTCTGTACATATTACAGGCGATTTATAAAGAAGTTTGCAGATATCGCTAAGCCCTTGACACGACTTACAGAGGAAGCAAGGGAGTTTCGCTGGGACGAAGATTGCCAAACTTCGTTCGAAACCTTGAAGAAGCACTTGACTACTGCACCTATACTCGGCTATCCACTACCAGAGGGAGAATTCATACTAGATACTGATGCTAGCAATGTTGGAATTGGAGGAGTGCTATCACAGGTTCAAGGAGGACAAGAGAAAGTTCTGGGATATTTTAGTAAAGTCCTTTCCAAACCAGAACAAAACTACTGCGTCACAAGAAGAGAGCTCCTAGCAGTAGTGAAGTCCGTGGAGCACTTCTATCAGTATCTGTATGGGAAGAAATTTGTGATCAGAACCGATCATGCAGCACTTGAGTGGCTTATGCAATTCAAGAACCCTGAAGGTCAAATCGCTAGATGGATCGAGCGGCTCCAAGAATATAATTTCACTATTGAGCATAGAGCCGGAATAAGCCACAGAAATGCAGACTCCCTCTCCAGAAGACCATGCCCTGCAGAGTGCTCTCACTGCAGCAGAACAGAAGCTAAGGAAGCTGCGATTCGAAGAACCACGGTGACCACCGACGAATGGACACCAGAAAAGTTGGAAGAAGAACAAGAGAACGATTCCGACTTGAAGAAAATCCGACATTGGAAAAAGGAGAACTGTCGACCTACTTGGCAGGAGATTTCAAGGTACTCGCCAACGATGAAATCGTATTGGGCCCAGTGGGACTCGCTGGTTTTGGAAAACGGGTTGCTACAGCGAGTAATCGAGAACGATGAGGGTTCCGAAAGTAGAAGACAGTTGGTGATTCCAAGAACAAGGATAGCAGCAGTACTGCGGAAATTACACGACAGTCCGTCAGGAGGACATCTAGGTGTGAAGAAGACCCTCCAGAAAGTGCGAGAACGGTTTTATTGGATGCACAGTTCCGAAGATGTGAAGGACTGGTGTAAGAAGTGCACTAACTGTGCTACGACCAATGGACCGCACGGGAGAAGAAAGGCTCCTATGAAGCAGTACAATGTCGGAAGCCCTTTTGAACGCATTGCCCTGGACATTGCCGGACCGTTTCCACCGACAGCAAATGGCAGCAGGTACATTTTGGTGGTGATGGACTACTTCATAAAGTGGGTAGAAGCGTATGCCATTCCAAACCAAGAAGCCGCAACGGTTGCCGACGTGCTTGTGAATGAGTTCATTTGCCGATATGGAGTGCCCCTGGAAATACACAGCGACCAGGGCAGAAACTTCGAAAGCCAGCTGTTCCAGGAAGTTTGTGAAAAGCTCGGCATGAAGAAAACGAGAACTACGGCTTTGCACCCACAGTCGGACGGGATGGTAGAGCGAATGAACAGAACTCTTGGCAAATACCTGTCTAAAGTAGTATCTAACCATCAGCGAGATTGGGACCAATATCTCTCGCTATTCGCGATGGCCTAAAGATCCGCCATCAATGAGTCTACCGGCCAAACACCAGCAAGAGTTCTGTTCGGACGCGAAATGATATTACCCTGCGACCTTGAATTTGGATGCCGACCCGGAGAAGACATAGCTGGTGAAGATTACGTGACCCAGCTGAGAAAAAGAATGGACGACGTACACGAGCTGGTTCGATCGAATCTTCAGATCGCTAGCGATAGGATGAAGAAAAGGTACGATACGCAAGCTACGGAAGGAGGTTTCCACGAAGGAGACAAAGTCTGGCTGCATAACCCAAGAAGACAAAAGGGTTTTTCTCCAAAGTTGCAGAAAGCTTGGGAAGGTCCGTACCTCGTAAAGAAAAGAATCAACGATGTCATCTATCGTATCAGCAAGATCCCAAATGGAAAGCCAAAGGTGGTACACCGTAACCGATTAGCGCCATTCGAGGGTGACCACGATGAGGAAGTGAACCAGCTTCAGGAAGTAGCCGATCCTGCTTTTGTAGAGTTCATGGGTGCCTATGGTGGTACCGGAAAAGCAAGATTCGGCGTCACCACTGAGAGACGACAAGACCTGCTTACCGTTCCGGAGGAATACTCACTGGCAATAAACATCCCTGCCAGCGTAACCGATGCGCGCGGACTGGCATCTCTGTTTATAAAGAAGAGTGGTGCACGACTTTTGGCAAACCAGTTACCAGTACCAGATAAAGCTTTGAAGCTGCAAAATGGCTCCCGCTACAATTTCCACCTAGTGACGAGGAACACCTTCGACGAAAGACCAACGTACGAGGATGTCTGGGAAGCATTACGAAGCCTGAGGGGGCATGTGCTTGAATTGAACGTGCATAGGCTAGCCATGCCCAAGATTGAATGTAGGCATTTAGATTGGCGAATAATCCGTAACATGGAAGAAGTAATCTTCCGAGACACCGAAGTGCAGGTACTGGTTTGCGGCCATGCTAGGGAGACACAGCCAACGGAGAAGACGGTCGCATGTTACTTCCATACAACTGGAAAATGCAACAAGGGGACCAGTTGCCGATACAGTCATCTCGTTCCAGTTTCCTAGCAAGTTCCAGGAGGAACTGTCTCTTAAGGAGGGGGCAATGTTACGCGAGCTACTGCATTAATATGCTCACTTAGTGCCCCCAGTGAAATCCCCGTATGAGACGACTATAGCTCCTCCGCCCAATTTTCGAGAAGCATCCAAAATACGAAACATCGAGAATATCCAGTGAACCCGCCAGAACGTCGAGAGATTTCTAGAATTACGGCGCGCGAGTATAAATAGGCCACGAGCATCGCTGCAGGCAATTTAGTCAATCAGTCAGTGTTGATACCGAAGGAAAGTAATCGCGCCTCGATAAAGTGTTTATTAAGTGACTCTCATATAAATTATAATTAGTGTGTTTAGTGTATTAGATAAATTATTAAATAAGGACTGAATTACATATAAATCTGTAAATATAAATTAGAATAAACGTTACATTATTATTATTATTGCATCGAAAACACGTGTTATTCTGTATCGTTGTGATAAAAAATGGCTAAAAAGTGTTTTTGTGTGGCTCGGACGATTCTTTAAATGATTTTACTGATGAAACTATTAAAAATTGCTTTTCGTAAAAAAACTTTTTTTTTTTTAATAATTAAAAATAGTCTGTCCAGGATTTTTAATATATTTTCTAATATACTAAATTTATTATAAAACATGTTTCATTCTATTATCAGCTCGGTGAAGGACCTTACTTCGGATCTTCTGCTATAATAATCCATTTGTAGCATTGTAATATTACCGCACTGTTATTTTCTAATTGCTTAGCAACTGCCCACTATTCTGGAATGTTGAGCTTTGCGCATAGAAAACAGGTCAAAATAGTGTCACTTTTCCCACGATCGGAGAAAAAATATATTGTAAAATAACTTAAAATTGAATTTTTGTTTGTTGGTTCGTATTTTATGCGCTACGATAAAACTTTGCCAACTTAAGAATTACCGTTTTCCGCATTGTTCGGTCGTATTGCTCTCAATCTTTTATTCAAAGTAAAATATTTATAAATCTAGTTCGGGAACTGGTATTGTATGGTTCTTGTATTTTTTCTTCAAATAAAAAGTCACAATTGGAAACTTTACCTTCCCGACCATCACACATAAAAGTGAAATCAGTCGAATCTGGTGATATTAGACTAGAAAAGTTTCTCACCCCAAAGAGCATGAACAATTTTCAATCATATCAAAAGTGAGCAATTACTCACTAAAAATGATACGTAGGAGTACAGACTCAACGGAGTATCTGTTTTTAATTCATACCAAGAGGAGAACTTACTCCAAATTATCGAGTATAAACTACATGCTCATTTTTATTTATACCACCCATTATCTCCGTCAACGTAATTTTAGTAAAAACTAAAAACAAGCTCGTTGTGAAAATATTTAGTGTATATTTTTGAACAGAGTTTCCACAAGTGAAAAAGCTAAGAGTTTAGTAAGTGGAGGTTTACAAATTTCTCGTAACATTTGAATAGAATAAAATATAATTATAAAAAAACTAGATTATGTAAATATAAAAAAAATTACTTACCTATGTAATTGTTATAGACTAAATTAACTAAAATCTGTGTTGTCATAATGAGGACTTGTTTCTCATTAAATATATTATACCATTTATCTTTTGGCCAGAAATCTAAATTCATCTCACCAGTATATTTTCCAACAGAAAAATCAGTATGTTTGTCTATATATCCAGCATGTTGGTCTACTAGGGCAACTATATTTACTAAAATAATTGTTATTTTGCCTCCTTGACTATAAGGTCTGAAATTAAAATATGTATAAATTAATTATTAAACAAAACATATTTTGAAAAAGGTCATGTCCAAGATTCAACAAATATTTTTGATCAAAATCCCATTAATTAGGTTCTCAATGTGTCAACCACATGAAAAACCACTTTATGATTTGTTGATGTCAAACTGTTAACAAAGAAAAACATGTAGGTCTCGTCTCTTGTTTTACACAGGAAGTTGGAGAATCATGTGAGAGCAGATAACGCATTTCAATAAATAGAGATACCTTACATTTTCAAGTATAGCTTAACACACGGTTTTCAAAAATATTTATGTTGTCAACTTAATCTTTCAAAATAAAAAGAAATGGAATTTAAAAAATATTCATTTACAAAAAAAGTACATTAAGAGGCAATAGACCCAAATTCCATGTGGTCAACGAAAAGCCACAAGCTGTAACTTGCTGTAATTATGCGGCATAAGAATGACGAGTCGGATAACTTTTTTGTTTGTGAAAAATCTTGGAAATAGGTTGAGTTTTCTTTGAGAAGTGGGGAAAAGCGTCAATTTGGCGGTTTGAATGCATGCATATAATTTGTGAATTTTAGGACATCCGCAGGCTTCTACTATCCTGCAGTCTCTTAGGATTCTGTATTGCTATGGATTCCAAAAATATGTGGCTACTTTCTGTGGATGGTGTACCCGTTATTCTTGATTTTTTGACAGGATAGATTGTCTATTCCTGCCCTCAAGATTAGGCCTTTGCCCTCTTGCTTAAGATTGAGGACCTTCCATTGGTTTGTTGTCAAACCTTCATTCTGCGCTTCTATAAGTTGAAGAAGCTTCTTCTCTTCTACACCTTGGCTTCTTGGGAGGAAGAACGTTACGGTATGCATTTTTGGGATGTTGTCTCCCTTGCACACCATTAGTTCCGCTCCCTTCCAGGCTTTAAGCTGTGGTACTTTTACCTGGAGCCATTCTGCAGTCTGTGGTTCTGTAGAACGACTCCTGGTCTGAAGTGAATGCCGCCAAATTGGAGCTTATGCTCCCATCCAGCAAACATTTCTTCTACTATTGCGTTCTCCAATAAGGTTTGTTCGTCCGCACTGAGGATAGTCTCGGGGTACGCCTTAGGGAGAACTGCAAATCTGATTGTTATTAATGCAGCTGCGTAGCTGCCTACTGAAGAGGTGGTAGCGGTCGTCTTACCCTCCTTTTTTCTCTTCCCTTGCTCTTGCGGTGCTATGGCCTTCGGCTCTTCCCGTTTCTCACCTCTAGGAGGGATGTTATTCCCCTCTCCCGGGTTTTTATGCAGCGCAGCTTTCTTTCTTGCTTCCTCCGGTGTAAGTCCCTGATCAAGGAAGCGAAGATACCATCTAACTCCCGCCCCACTAAGTCCACGCCTTAATGGGTCGTCCCTCCCTCCGGGTTTAACCAGTTCGGGAAGGTTGAGGTTTTTGGAAATTCTTTTTTTCCGGGGTATTTCCCGAAAATCCACAGCAGTTGAGGAGGTTGAGGGTATGGGTTCCCCAGTCGTTCTCCTCTCCTGTTTTTCTTTTGCTTCCTCAACACGAGGAAAACTCGCGCTTGAAGAAGGTGCTAATTTCTTCTGGGCACTGCGGATGACTTGCTCCGGTTTGTGTCCTGTAGCGGTTGTTGCCCGCTGGGTTTTATTCTTCTTTTTTTCTGAATTCATGGTAGTTCCCACGAGTAGCTAGGGAAATATAAGGTCCACTCCCGCAGAGCCCCGCGTGCAGGAGTAAGGGTATTCAAACTGGATGTCCCCAGGCATCCAGAGTCCGCATATTAGCGATCAAGCTTCCCCTTGACCACGCAGTCCTCGGCATATGCTGTTCCACCTTGACTTGAGGAAGTTTTTATTGTGGTCTCCTTCCACTTGGCCAGCTGGTTAAGGCACATCTAATGCATATACCTCATCAACCACCTTCCACTAGATACGGTTTATATCAGGCAGGTTTCCGCGAGAAAACTGCCGTTTCGATGACGCCGCCGACTCCGGCACCCGACGGGCTATCAGCGACCTCGTCGGAACAATAGTTCCCTCTCCACGCTGCAAATCCTGATATAGCGATTCCGCGGGAATCCGTTGAGCTGTCCTTGGTTTCACATATCCCTCCCCGTTCCGTATGGCTCTAGAAGGAACAGCTACTCGCCCCCACCAACGACCAGGTCTCACAGCCCCATGGGGGAGTTTAAAATAGTGTGAACAGCATTTTTTAAAATTCTAATTGGTAGGTAAATGTTGAATTAAACGTTGTGCAAATACAAAAATATCATTGTTTGACTAAACTCAATGTCAGCTTTAGCAATCCAATATTGCGAATCTGTCGATTTGACGTCATCTGATTTACATGAAAGACAGCTGCCGGCCAAAAACAGATATAAATAAGAAAACCTTTTGCTTTATCAGAAATGTCATAAATTTACAGTCCTTTACAAAGATGCAGCTGGAGGGGAACATTAAAAATGATAAATTAAAATTCAAAATGTTTAATCTTTGGGTGATAAGCGAGCTAGATCAAGCAAAAGTATTGAATATTATTCTCAATTATCATCCGGTTTTTATTACCTCGATAACATAAACAAAGATAAAGTGTCTGCATAATAAAACTAGCATTGTTCTGGCATAAATATTTGATGTAGCAAACATTTTTTCACGATTTGATGGCCCATATTAGGATAACACAAATATTTTCAATGTTAAAATGACATTTAATAATTTAATTCTTTTTCGTATTGGTAAAACATTCGTTGCACACAGATTATTTAAATTTTTTTCATATGTTATATCGAACAGACGCGTTCTATGCTTTAACTCTTTTGTAAAAAAAAATAAAATTAAATTGCTGTTTTTCAGTAAAGCAGATGCCATCAAATCGACAAGTTCGCAACGTTGAACTGCTAAAGCTGACCATGATTTTTATGGGACAATAGTATTTGCACAGCTTGATTTTAACATTTCAGGCCAAAAATAAAATCAGTCATACCAAATGTTTCCTTCCCTCCATCAACCTACCTTCCCAATAAAAATTTTAAAAAAAAATGATGTTCATAATATTTATAAAATCGCCAAATTGATACTTTTTCCCAGTTCTCAAGAGAAAATACCCCATTTCCGAGATTTTTCACAAACAAAAAAGTTGTCCAATTTATTCTTAAGCCGCATACAAAGCTAGCTTTGATTCTTAGAGTTCCTGTTTGATACATAATTTATTACTTTCCAGTTAGCTTAAGAACAATTAGTAGCATTATTGATGGTTAAATACCGCAGCCCCTCAAGTAGTAGGTTTATTTTTCTATATTGCTTGTACCAATTACTATTGTATAAAGAATTTAGAGTTAGGTCACATCTTAACTTTAGAGTTAGTTGTAGCTTCATGATACAAAGTTCATTCTTCTTGTTGAACACTTCAAGTGGATAAAATCAATTGCATTGTTGCTTTACTAATAGTATAAATTAAACAGTAAGTATAGTGACATTCCTTATGTAAAACATATTCACCCCAGTTAATATTTAACCACTTAAATGTGTAATTATAATGTAGGGAGAATTGACATATTGCATTTGCAAATAAGTAAGAAAGAAAGAAACTTATTGATCTTTACAAATATACAATATTATGACAGTTACTTATATAAATAGCAAACACAACATGTTTAGACACATCATTAAACATCACAAGTTTAAAATTGATTTACATACCTACATCTAACATTATCATGAAGATCTGGACCTCATAAAATGCCTGTCCTACAAGTACCTGATCCACTATAAATTTTAATTTGTTAAGTGTAAAGATCTTCCATATCAATGGAAGAGTGTTATCTGTATATGTGTATATCTTACAGTTGTGTCTGTCAAAAATAGTTTTGTAATCAACCTTTGTGTGAAAATTATGTATTCTTAATTGCCCTTTGAAATATTTTTAGTCTAGTCTTAGTTTAGTTCTCACATAGAAAAGATCAAGCTTACTCCTGACGATTTTGAAATATAGATATATTCAAGTTTAAAGATACACTCTGTGTATATTATTTATCCCATTTCCTAATAGGTTATGGGCCCAGTTAACGTAGTGATATAATTATTAAATTAATGAACTGTAAATATTAAAATACGTAACATAATGGATAAACGTATAACACGTTAAGCAGTTTTATGGTGAAAAATATAGTGTGTGGAAATTAAAGATTTATGCATTGTGAAATGAAGTTTTGCAAAATCCTTTAAAGATAAATACTGCAAAAAGTAACACACTAATGGCCACCAAGAAGAAAACTTCAAGCTGGAAGTAATAGGGGCATTAAAAGGAACCTGGACTACCTGGAGTTGTATAAGTGCTGAAGCAGCAGCAAGATGCAGCAGGCTAGATTTTCTGTTATGGTTCATGAAAATACAGATAAGTAGAACTTGTAAAATATTATATTGAGAGGAAAACAGTTTAATAATTTATCTTTTGTTGAATTTACAATCGATAAAGTAAAAGTTCTCTCATGCACTACTTAATAGTGTAAATAATAATTATAAACTTTGGCATAAAAAAATTTGGGCATACTAGTAAGTCAAAGTTTTAGAAATGAAGAATAAACAAATGGTTAATGATTTAAATTTTACATATAGAATTATACCTTCTGATGAATAATGTGAAGCTTGTATAAATGGAAAACAAGCATAATTACTTTTGAAGAAATTGAAAGACATAAGTTGTATTGATAAACCATTGTTTATTATTCATTCTGATGTTTGTGGCCCAATCACTCCTTCTACTATGAATGGCAAAAAGTATTTATTCATATTTATTGATAGATTTACTCGTTATTGTGTTACATATTCAATTATTTACAAATCCGATGCATTTTGCATGTTTAAAGATTTTGTTGCAAAAAGTGAGGCCCATTTTAATTCAAATGTGGTAAATTTACATTGTGCTAGTGGTTGGGAATTTTTGTCAAATAAAGTGAAAAATTATTGTATATAAAAAGATATAACATACCATTCAACAGTGGGTACACACACACCTGAATTAAATGGAACGCTGAACCAAAAAGCGCGTGTGATACTTATTTATAAAAAAAAAAGAAAAATTCTCAGGGTAAACTATTTGGCTGAAACAATTATTAATGTATCTAGCACAAGCCTTAAATTTTAAGAAAACGTCATATGAATTATGGCACAATTAAAAGTCTTGTTTAATGTATTTACGAATTTTTGGTTAATACTGTATATGTTCACAATAAAACGAGAAAAACTTAATTTGACGCTAAATCTTAGAAGGGCATTCTTCTAAGGAGAATGGAGTGATGAAAAAAAAATTTGTTGTTGTAAGAGATGTGATAATATTTGATGAAACAAATCATATAAAATCTCGACCTACAGAAACGGGTGTTTCTGACTTGTCAAAACCTGTGGTACCTGAAACTGATAGTTTAAAATCAGTAGAATGTCATGACTATGAAGTATTTGAAACGGTTAAATCTGTAGCTGTGAATAAATCTGAGAGTGAAAAACCAGATGAAATTGAATCTGGAGCTATAAGCTTTCAAAATTAAATTATGAAAATGAAGTAATATATGATTATAATGATAGCTGAGTTATTGTCTAATGAAGTTTTCAATTGTTTTGATAAAATTAATAAATCTGACAGTGAAAAACCAGATGAAATTAAATCTGGAGCTGTGAATAAAAATCTGACAGTGAAAAACCAGATGAAATTGAATCTGGAGCTGTGAATAAATCCAACAGTGAAAACCCAGATAAAGTTAAGTTTGGAGCTGTGAAATAAGATAAAATTGAATTTGACACACAAACAGATATTTCTAACGTTATTTCAGTTTAAAAATAAGTAAAATGAATGTTCATCTCAAAGCAAACAGTGTCTAATATCAAATTTATGAAAAGGTACAAGAATAAAAATTTGCCTTTAGTCTCACGTCGATATACCTGATTATCTTTTGTGTGCTCAATCGGTCATTTGTATTGTTAATCTCAGTATTTTTTTTAGAAATTAAAAAAATTGATATGATAAAATAAAATGGGAAAATTACAAATGAATAGGACTTGGACACTATTGCCAAGGCCTGAAGATAAAAATATTATTGTTAACTGTAAATGGGTATTGAAGAATGATCAATTTGGAAACCCATGAAAATTTAAAGCTCGGTTTATTTTACGGGGGTACAGTCAAAAATATTTGACAGATTATAATGAAAGGTTTAAAGTTTTCGATTTATAATAGCTTTTTCAAATCAACATCATTTAATGTTACATCATAAAGATCTAATAATACTTGTTTTGTATGGCATCTTAAAAGGGTCTAGATGTACTTTTAAGCAAAGGAAATGAACTTTGCAAATTAGATAAAGCTTTGTATGGTTTAAAACAAGCTGCTCGATGTTGGTTTGGATGGAGAATTTGAAAAAGCTTTTATAGAAAAGGGATTTAAAAATTCCTTAGCCGATACATATAGATAAAGGAAGCATACATGATAATATGTATGTAGCATTATGTTGTTGACGTTGTGATTGCCACAAAAAAAAATCAAACAATGATCAATTTTAAATCGTATTTAATGAGTAAGTTTCACATGACTGATTTAAAATAATATATGAAATATTTTCTTGTAATAAAAGTTGAAAGAAACAAAGATACAATTTCATAAGATCAAAGTGTTTATATTGAAAATGTAATATTTGAAAATTTTGAAAATTTAATATTTGATTGTAATTTTGCAAGCACACCTCAGCCAAGTAAATTAAATTATTTTGTTTTAAAATCAGATGAGAAATAGAAATTGAAGAAATTTAATTGGATGTTTAATGTATGTAATGATTTGCACTGATTTATGTACAGCAGTAAACATTTTAAATCGTTATGCAAACATAGAATAAAGAACTTTGCAGCAAAAGTTAAAACGATATCTTAAAGGTTGTATTAACATTAAATTGGACTATTATAAAAGATTTTTTGGCTTTGTTGATTCTGATTAAGGAGGTGATAATGAGTACAATTCAAAAAGTACAACGGGTTGTTTTTTTTTCAAATTGTTTGAAAATAATTATACAAATACAAAGATACAATTCTCAGTAGCTGCTTTTTCGACAGAAGCTGAATGTAACGCTCTTTTCGAATCTGTAAAAGTAGATTTTGGTTGCAATGATTTTGAACCAGTAAAAATATTCATATTACAGATCCAAAAATAATTGACAAAAATAATATTGATTGTATAGGTGGTAATCACAAACGTTCAAAACATTTTTCAGAGAACGAATTGAGAAAAATTTAATTGAATTATTTTATGTTTCAACAGGTGAACAGATTGCAGACATTTTGACAAAACCGTTACCTGCAGACAAGTTCTTGGAACTTCGAGAATAATTGAACCTCAAATAAAAGGCTGTAACGGAGAGAATAATGATTTTTTTAGTTGTTTTAATTTTTTAAGTTAACGAAATGATCTGATTAGGTTTTACTGGGTTTCCCTAATCCTTGCAGCATATGTTGGGCCATATGTAAGCTCCCAGAAGTCACGAGTAAAAGCAAGATCTTATGAATATAATTTTAATGTAAATTGAAAGAAAAGGAAAGTAATTATAGTTTTACAAAATATGTTTAACTTGGTTTATGATATTAATAGATTAATTTTTGAGGTGGTGTGTTGGATTGTGTACAAAAATAATCTATCAATTTGGGGGTACTCTGCCATAAATATCTTAATAATACTTGTCACCCCAATAATAATAAAATATAAAGGTTTATGGCTTTAAGTACTGTCAGCTATTGGTAAAATATAAACATGATTAAGATAAAATATCCTCTGTCAAAAATAGTTTTGTAATCAACCTTTGTGTGAAAATTATGTATTCTTAATTGCCCTTTGAAATATTTTTAGTCTAGTCTTAGTTTAGTTTTCACATAGAAAAGTTCAAGCTTACTCGTGACGATTTTGAAATATAGATATATTCAAGTTTACAGATAAACTCTGTGTGTATTATTTATCCCATTTCCTAATAACATTAATATAATATAAACTATAAAGTGTAATCGGAGCGAAATATTCATGGAAGTTTCTACCAAACTAAAAACTAGAAATAATTTGGCAGAAGACACCAAAAAATAATAGTTCAATACTATTATAACGCTTTACAAATTTGCAAAATAATTTTCAAAGAACAGACTGTTCACTAAGAAGCAACAACTACTTCTTGGGCTATATGCCCCGACAGACATTGAATTACACTTCTTAAGTCAATGAGGTTGGTATATCTTTATATTAATTATATTTATATTTGGTTTATCTTTATTAAAGATATACCAACCCCGTTTACTTTAGAAATGTAATTCAATGTCTGTCGGGGCATATAGCCCGAGAAGTAGTTGTTGCTTCTTAATGAACAGTCTGTTCTTTGAAAATTATTGTTCAAATTTGTAAAGCGATATAATGGTATTGAACTATTATTTTTTGACGTCTATAGATCAGGCTTTACTAAAATATGACAATTATTTACAGGTAACTGTAATTAAGTAAATTTGGCAGAAGGTTCTCCCTAAACATATCTAGAGATTTGTGTTAATGTTGAATGTGGATTAATCATCAATATCAGGAGATATGGAGATAGGTACATACTGTTGAAGCAATTTCAAACAGTGTTTTAGCTAGAATGTTACTGAAACATTGGAAATAATAATGTAGTGATAGTTGAAACTATTAATTTGTTATTACAATTATTATTAATTGCCTAGTATATAAAATTTTTCAATATTTGATCAACTATTTATGTGATCCACTTAGTAATTCTAAAAAATATGATGTAATAAACCCATAAGTTTTGATATCCATTTAAATACTTAACTTGTACTAGTTAGTAGGTGTCACAGGAGATAATACCTAGTAAGCAGTAATTATCAAGTATCAATTAAAAAAAGTATTGTGAAATAGTTGATTTAAGATGTCTTTTGGTCAAAGGAATGCTTACTTAGTTGGAAGTTGAGGTCCTAAGATTTTTATAAATAAAACCTACCCTTATACATTATAACTGTATTTGTAATAAGTATAATGGTTGCTACTTTTGAAGTCGAAGTATTTGCAATGAGTCATTACCTGGTCCATTTTTATATGCAAGAAATGTCCAATTTGTAATTTTTAAAATGGTTTGGTTATAATTTAAATATGTTAGAAAAGCATCACTTACTTTAGGAGGGCTTCACTCATACTTTTCAAAACCAGAAGCCCTATATACGTTTTTCCACTTCCTGTCGGCAAAAAAATTATTGTATTTTGCTTCAAGCAAATTTTCATTATCTCCACTTGATAGTTTCTTGGAGTAAAACTTTCTGGATCACTCATCTTGCACAGCGGCTGATGCAACACAAGAAAAGAAATAAAAACCTTAGAAGAAACTGATATTACGACTTTTATGTGAATCCCAAATAGATCACATTTTAATCATGTCTAACGTGTCCATGGCAATGAACAAAATGGAATCACCCACAGCACACTTTGCATAAAACGACTTGGACTTGAACTTGAACATCAGTCAACTCACTGGGCCCTGGGCACTCGGGTGGGCGAAATTAATTCAAAATTGGTACGATTTTTACTGACATCTTTATTTGGAGGCGGAACTAAACGTTAAAGATTTCAAATAGAGCTGATAGATGGAGCCTAAGGTGAAATTAAATTTCGGAGTCTAAAATTAAATTAGGCAGCAATCATGCATGGAGCTAGCAGCCATATTGTTTATTATTATTCTTCGTAAGAAAGGGCGTGCCAGTTCGTTCTTTCGTCGTTGTTTGTGCTTCTATTTTCTCATTTATATTCCTAAAGTATTTAAAGATGAGTTCCTATGATGAGAATTTGCTGTGTTCCTGGATGCATTGAGAAGGTTAGTACTAATTATTAACAATACATGTTAATTTCTACCAATATTATCAGTTGAAGAAATTTTTTTTAATAAAATTAATTCAAATACTAGTTAAGCTGGTTAGACTTAATATTTGGAATTGCTAGATGTATTAATTGTGGTTTATACAAAGTCAACGATTTCCTTGAAATAAAAATGAGAAGTATTATAACTAAGTGTGGATTTATGCAGCAACATTTAACAATTATCAATTAGCATTTAACAATTAACATTTATCATTTAACAATTAGTAAAACTGCCATCGTTTATGCAGACACAATTATAAATTAGGAGAAAATAGTAAGCATGCGCACAAGCCCGAGATTCTAGTTATTATAACCCTACATTTTCATGTCTATTTGTGCATTGGAACAATTTTGAAGATGTATAGTAGAAATGAAGAAGCTGAGACTTTTTTTCTTTTATTAATGATGCTGACGGCAAGTATGTTCTTATTGAACAAAGGCAGGAAAAGGAGATGGGCTGTCAACTTCAGGATCTGCGTACTAGTTGCGCACTAGATGAAAATTCGGTACATTTAATTTAAGAAAGTTAAAAGTTGGCCAACTTCGTAATTGTTAAATGATAAATGATAATTGTTAATTGTCTGCATAAATGGAATCATAGTGAAATGAGTAGTTTAACTTATAATTGATAAATGTTAATTGTTAAATGCTAATTGATAATTGTTAAATGTTGCTGCATAAATCCACACTAAGTATTAACCTAAGTATTTTTTTTATAGGCATAGAATACCTACCTGCTAACCAAGAGGTTTGGAATGAGAGAATTAATAATTCTAAGTTGGCTTTTGAGTCTTACAAATCTTATAAAAGTTGTAATATTCATTTTGAAGATTGTGGCAGATTGAAGAAATCCCTCACTACATTTGCATGGTATAAGAACTTATCTCATCTATGTATATGTGTACTGCACTGTTTGAAATAGTAGTTATTAGTACTACAATAGACAGTTGATTGTAACTATATACAAATAATGATTAGTGTATAAATATATGTTGAATTAGGATTAATATTTTTTAGGATACAAGAGAAGTGTGAAGGTGATCATTTCTGGGTACCAGAGCAACAACAATCATTTTCAACTCCCGAGAAGCTAAAAGGTATCTATAAATATTTTGCAATATTTTTGTATATCCAGTATTAAATCATTTGTAACTGTATAATGCCTAGTCTTTCGAGAGCAACAACTTATGTTTTATTGATATTAATTTAAAAAAACCTTTTTTAGAATCCATTTCTATTCTAAGTGCTTCCACCACAAAAAGTAGTAATAGTCCAGTAGGAAAAGTACAACGACCAGTCAAAAGACACATACAAGGAAGCGTTTACTACATGAGTTTGATGAAGTACCTGGTAAGTATTTTTAAATCACCTTCAGGCAGTATAGCTTATGGTGACCTACTTGTGGTTATGTTGAAAACTCAATTGTAAAAAAATCTTATGTAATTTTCAGCTTGCAGTTCATCCACATCAATTACTGTCCACATCAAGTTTCATACAAGCACCATCCATTTCTTGGCATCTGGGCAGATATAAAGGAGTTTTAACTGCAACTGGTAAGATTGTTTAAGTTAAATAACTCATTATTGCATATGCTAGTCATACCTTGAATTTTAATAATTGTAAGTACAAGTGATGTCAAAAACTATATTTTTGAAGGAAATCAACCTAAATTACAGAAAAAATTGTTCACAGCAATACCTTGCTTTTGTGTATATAACTTATAAGTTCACTGCATACAACTTGAATGAGGATAACAATAGTTGACTTTTTTTTTAGCTCATGGATATTGGGGCAATAGGAAACATTTCGATTCTCCAGATGTAAGAATTTTATATAGAAAACTAAGCCAGTGGAAGGCAGCTGCCAAGAAACCCCAGAAATCGCGTCCAAAGCGGATTGTTAAATATTCGAAACTCACCTACCCGGTGATTGAATATGTCGTATGAAGGACAAATATGGATTTAAAAACAGTAAAAATACCGATAAAATAACAATTATATTAAAATATCTTCAATATAATTTAACTTCAGCAAAAACTATCAAATACTGACATTAAACTTCAACTTGACAGAAGAAACTACTTTTTAACAATAACAAATAAAATTATGTGAACGTCGACTTTCTTCAACACGGATATTTATCCAAGTCTGTTAAATAAAGTGTGTTATGTAATTGTTTCCCATTTTTCTTTTATTATATCAAGTGAAATTACCTGCTTTTTAAATTGTTTTTTTTTCTTAGATTTTTAAAAAGTTCGTAATTGTATTTATGTAAACATTGAATGTCCTATACCAAGTGGAAATATAAAAACTAGATTAATGCTCATTTCGAATTTTAATTGTTTTACCTACTTTTAACTAAATAAATGTAGGTGGGAAATTTAAATAGTTGTATTCGTAATAATTCTGTAGTAGAGAGGTAATCAGTTGTAACTACAAGTTATACTAGTAGAGTTATTGTCTTTACATTACACTGGTTCTATTTAACTATAATAGCAAAATGAAGAGTGTAATGTGAAGACAATGATACAACTAAAATAACCATGTGTTTCAACTGATCACCTCTCTACTACAGAATTATTACGAATACAACTATTCAAATTTCCCACCTAAATTTATTTTCGAATTTCCCGCTTTTTTCAAATTAGAGGGTTAGCCTGGATCTGAACCATTACATGGCTCTGAACCCTTAGCATAGATCTGAACCCCTATCTTATCTCTGAGCAGAGACAAGATAGATAGATGAACACTTTTCCAACTTCTCCACATTTTTGCATCCTTTGGTACCTATTCTCGCCCCTTACCGATGCCCCGTAGCTTCAGATATACTTGCCAAACTATATCTATATAAACTGATTTATGGTCTTTTTCAAAACACGGTATTTCTTAAAAACAAATAATGTTAAAAATCGTACTTCAATTCAATAGGGATACGAAATAATAAGATACCAAGTAAAACTGAAAATACGACACTGACAATATAAACGCCACTGGATAATCAATGTCATTCAATTGTCGAAGTGAGAGGGAAGAACAAACGCACGCGCTTGCCAATAGGAAGTCAGGTGGTTACTAAGCAACGGCGTTTCGATAAATATTCACCAATTAAGTTAGTCCGGAGGGCGTGGCAATTATGATTTTCGCACGACGTTGCCGGCTTGAAGGAAACCCATAACATCTTTGGAAAAGTGTCTTTTAATATTCAGAAATTGGAAAAATAATGTTAATAGACAAAATCCAAAGAAAACAAGCACATTAAAGAACTAACGTTTAATCATTATTGACATATTTTTAATAATAAAAAGTCCATTTTCTAATTATTATCACTACATACTTAGCACTTTAGGTTTTTCATAGTTAAACGTGGCAATATCGAATGTGTTCGACCGCATTCCTTTCACAGCTTCAGTTATGTTTGCCAAACTATACTGTTTTGTTCTATATATGCAAAATATAAAAGACAATCCTCGTATCTGCCCATTTTTAATTATACATTTCAACGCTAATTTAGAGAGTAATAAATTAATTAAAAGTGTAGGTGTGATTTTCCACTTGAAGATTGAGTTATAGCAATGCATGATACTGAAAAAATAAAAATTACAGTAAAATTCAAAGTGACATTGATTGTTTTTATCTACGAATATAATTTACCGCTTATCACTTTTGTTGTCTTTCTGTGCGTCATAATCATGTGCATCAAAGTTGCGGGTAAAACCCATTATCGTAGCGTTAAACATTGTAAATAAATTTAGTAAAATTCTAAAAACGCAGGCTGTCTCAAAATAATGTGACATTTAATAGGAGTGTGATTTTATCGGTGACCAAACTAATATCATTGTAGCCTATCTTTATACAATGCTAATATAATATAAATAGATTTGTTCTCAGAATGATAGACCTGTCACCAACCTATTAACACCAAATTATTTCACAATTTTCTATAAATGTATATACAATCACCCGAAAACTTAATTAGTTTTATTCTCATATTTTTAAAACAGATCATTGGTTAATTTATCTTTAAGTGCAAGGAAAATTATTGAAGAAGGTATACGGTTTTGAAAAAATGGCCGCGTAAATTGAAAAACTGTAACTTTAAATGCCAATAGCAAAGTAACAGAATTTCCCAATAAATAATCCGAAAAGGGTGAGTTTTTGCCAAACTACATGTTGAATTTTATACCTAAAAAGGTTTATTTGCGAAATTACCTATAATAATAGTAAATTATTCAACAAGCATATAATGATGGCTATTATTCACGAAGGTACGTTAAACCTAACCTACCTATACCTAAGTGAATATTAGCCATTACATTATGCGAGTAGAATACATTCATTTCAGTGTCTATATTTTATAGTAATTTCAATTTAAATTCAGTATAATAATTAAAACTCTTGCAATCAGCTATAAATTATTTAAAACGTCAGTTTCTTAGTTTTGACATTGACATCTATACGCTCTATATACAACAGCTTGATAAATAATAATTGTAAATGTTGAGATGTCTGAGTTCGTGAAATGAAGAATTGTACGCTTAAGGTTCGAATTCGGGTCGCGGTGAAAATTTGCAGGGTTGGCAAATATCATGATATTTATATAAATATGATAATATCGGATATGATATATATATCCGATATATATCAGAAATTTTGATTATGTTCCGAGATAAACGAAGATAAAAAATAACATTTTTCCTAAAATATATAATAAAATAAACTTGTCGTTTCATAAATTTTTAAGTAACGCAAAATCGTGAAAGAGGAATATCATCAATCATCATCATCATCTTCACTTAAGGCAACTAGCCAACAACTTCATCATTTAAGGAGATCCAGTCCAAGCTTTTAGCTTTTATATCGGTATTTTGATTTAAACATTTAAAAATAAATACTAGTTTACTCGCTTTTTCATTGCCTAGACGATTTCTTAATTTGGATTAAATTATTCCAAATCTCGAAAAAGTTCTTTCTAAACCAGCTGTTGCCGCTGCTGCACTGAATAACTGCTCACATAGTTGTAAGAATTCGTTTTTTGGCCATGAGGAGTCAGGAATTGCAACTGATTTTGTCCTAAGAATCTGTGATCAAGCATATTCGCCAAATAATGATGTGATCCTAATGCCATATCTTTTCTTTTGACAATTGCTTTTTTACCGTAATTAGTTGATCTTTCATTTTTAAATCTTTTTCCAGTTGATGCCATATTTCTACTGCAACTCCAATTGTAGTTTGATCACGTTGCATGTGGTCTAATGCAACAGGAATGGGATTAAGTCGGTTCATGATATTCATTGCATTTTTTATAATGTGGGTATCATTAATTATTCTAACAATGTCTTTATATCGATAACTTCCTCATGATTTTGACATAACTGTACCAATATTCCCCGGTTATCCAAATATGACTTGATTGCATCGCTCATAGTGTTCCAGCGGACTTCTTGAGGCATGACTAGTTTTTTCCCTTTTTTTTTTATAAAAAGCTGCAGGTAAATATGCTGGTTTCTGAAGTATTTTACAACTTTCAAAATGTGCTCTGTGTCCCCTGCAAGTAAATTAAGGATGTGGACAAAACATCCATAGTGAATTACATCGACATGTGCTAATACCAATTTGATTTCACGAATTGTGAATTGTCTGCCTGATGTACCTAACAAGCAGTAAACAAAAACCGGGGAATGAATCCCCATAGATAAATACTATATACGGGGAAGAATGGACTCTCCTGTACTCAAGTCCGAACCCACAAAGTTTTGTCGAGTGTTGCGCCATCTATTATGGTGGAAGGTTAGTATTCACTTACGGGGAAAAAATAAAGGAGGAGACCTGCATGATCAGGCACAGTTTACTAGTTACTACTAGATGGCAAACCAAGCAAATATTGGCGGGATTTTTAAATTATGCCTATATTGTTTTTTCTTAAATAAACCAATAAAAACAGTCGCACAAAGTTTAAACACTTTTTGAAGCAACCCGTTATTTTATTTTGGCTCAAAAGTAGAATAGGTTGTTTCAAAAAGCCGTTTAAACTTTGTGCGACTGTTTTTATTAACCAGGACAATTTATTAAAAGACTTATATTTTGAAAAAATTTATTATACATTTTTTTTTATAAAATAATACAGGTGATTTTCCTTATTTTCTAATTAAACTTAAAAGTTACACATTAGATCTAAAAAATAAAAACTATGAAATAAATTGCTTATCTTATGGGTTTATTTTACAGCTTACCTCGACAAGAAAAAGCAAATACGTTTATTATCAACAACTTTCCATAACTTTTGTCATTATTTGTTATTTTTTCAAAGACCTCTACAGATCTTGCTTTCCCCAAGCTTCACCACCTGAAAATAAAAATAGAATTGAATAGATGAGGCTTTTACTTGATGAAGATCCATACTAATGATGAAATAAAACAATTTAATTTGTTTAAATCTTCATTTATATGTTTGAAAAAGCTACTGTGTAGCGAAACGCGTCACTAATTTTAATTTGAACGTTAGTTCAAAATAAAAATGAAGATTTGAACAAATTAAATTGTTTTATTTCATCATTAATAAAAATAGAATTCTTAATTGAAAAAAACCTTTTTTTATATTTTTTACATAAACAGCTTTATTAAAAACTTACAAAATGTAAACAGAACCAAAAAGTGTCAGCAATCAATCAGCTGTCAGGAATATCTTCTTTTATAAGCCTTCCTAAGGATCTTCATAAATTTTTTTATTCGGGTCGAGATGGGAAACTCATGTTCGAATGGGTCCAGGACCCAAACAGTGTTGGACTCATCCCCAAGGGGATGCCTACCTAACCTACCTAACCAAACCCACCTCAAACTTTAAAAAAGTTTATTTCAAACCAATGTCCACTTAACTAAGAAGCAGCAACTACTTTCCGAGCTATATGCCCCGACAAACATCAAATTGCACGGAAAGTAGTTGTTTCTTCTTAGTTAATCAGTGCTTGGTTTGAAATAATCTTATCCAAAACATGTGAGGTGTCGAAACAGTATTACCTGAGCATGATTCGCTATCTCTGGTGTTTGCTTAAATCCTAGGTTTTCAAAGCCAATAACATTTCCCTCATACCAATTTGGGTGCAGATTTGGTTGTATGCTTATTTCATCAAACATTATAATATAATGTTTATCTAGTTGCTTTTTAAAGTTTTTTGTTTCAGCTTTGAGAACTGCAAAAACTTCGTCATGTATACCAGGTTGAATTGGAATTCTATTAAGGAGTTTCATTACTGTTTTCCTTGATGGCAATGCAAATAGCTTAGACAAGAATCTGTATCCAGATCCACTTTGTTTGTATAAAGCTAATGCCAATACCTTGTCTTCGAGTGTGTACCTTCTTCCTTTTGGTTTTTTATCAACATTTTCAATTTGACTTTCAAAAAATCGTTTGCAAATGCGATCCATACTGGATACACATTTTTAAAAAAGTTCAGATTTTTGAAAGGTTTCAGCAGCATACAACCTTTTTTCCAGCAACAGATGACTTCTTCTAAGCTCGGTTGCCCTTTTTTTAAATTGGGTGGCTCTTCGATAGAGACGTCTGGCTTTTGGTGTTAGGTATTTAACCCTTGAGATATTCACCTCAGCAAGTAAATCAGATCTTTCTAAAGTAAGAAATAATATCATTAGCAATTAATAATATCAATATGCAATATACATTTCATATAGATATAGCATTTTTCAATGTTAAATTTTCAACCCTATTTTAGACAATATTCTAGTAGAAGTATGTCAAAACTTGACATAAGTAAATAATATAAAACTTTATAAATGGATTTTTAAGCAATAATTTTCCATGTTTTTTAATAGATCAAAATATTTGCCTATAATATCTACCATTTCTGTGAAAATTTCTTTGTTAAACACCTATATTAATAAATCAATTAATTAATCACTCACTTCTTTTTGGAGTAACAGCAGTAGTCAAGTCTGCTAGTGCAGCATCTGTAAAGCAGCATATGTTGTTAAATTCAGCTCGGGTTCAACTGAATAGCTACAACTAGCCTCATTAACAGCACAGAATTCTTAGGCCTTTTTAGCTTTCAGTTTTGCAAACTGATCATTTAAAGCTTCCTGTAACTTCAAAGTCCTAGATCTCTCAGTTTCAGATTCAGCACCAATTTGTGGTACAGCCAAAGAGGTTGATGGTTGTGCTTCAATTATTGAGGAAGGAACATCATCAGTTACTGGTTCTAAAGATTCTAGAAAATATAAACAATTGAATAAATGTATGCTAGTCAGTTGTTTTTTTATTATTATGGATTTACCTGGTAAATTGACCGATGGGCAAACTCCTCTTTTCAGAACTTTATTTGGACCAAAATCTTCGGGTAAAAAGTGTAAGGCACACACTCTACAATTGTCATAAATGTTTTTGGATGTCATTTTCTCCTTCAACCTTCTATTTCCACATAAATTTACCCATTTGTCAAAAAATGTTTTACTGTTCTTGGCAGGATTGGGAAAACGATGCTTAGAGTAGATGCTTTTATAGCAACCACTAACACAGCATGAGAGTGAAGGCATGACTCAAATATGCTAGCTGGTTATACTCTGGAACAAAAATTATTTAAGTTATACAGTGTTTCTAAGATGTCTTGTCAATGCTCCACCAGATATAAAATGGTTCAAAATAAATTTAAGTAAACTTTGGAAGATATAAGCAAAAATGTTTATGTAGCTTCATTACTTCCAATTTTTGGCAAGTTTACTTAAATCCACTTATTTTGATCCTTTTTATATTTATGAAGACTTGTAATGAACCACACAAATAATTATAAGAATAAACATAGTTTAAACCTGATCACTTTCAAATATCTCTCTTGAAATAAATTTTTATAAGTACCCTCATGTTGGATTGCTCTGCCTTATTATTCATGTTAATACTTACCCCAAAAAATGCAAGTATAAAACTAGGAAATAGTCTTTAAATTTAAAATTATCAAAAACACAAAGCACAAACCAACTCACTGAACAATGGCGAATTCCGGCATGAATAAGATGCTATGGAATATAAAAACTATTTTTAGCATAAACATCCAAACAGCTTGGTTTGATTAATTCACAGATGACGGTATTACAACAATCTGTAAAATAAAGTTTATTAGTGACCTTCCAGGCGGATAGATGGCGTTAAAAATGCAGTCCAATAGTGGTAATAAGAGATCGCAGGGCATGTGAATCCCCGAATGTCGAATTGTAAGTTTTCTAACCACGAAACGCACTGTTGCCACGTTCATTTTTAAGCAAGTCGCAAATTATCAAAGATGTTTTGCTCCCGTATTTATTTCTTAAAAATAAGAACATGATATATAACAATCAATAAATATCAGATATATATCATGATATGTATCCTGTTATATATCACTTGATATATATCGGCCAACCCTGAAAATTTGTAAATATTGTATTGTAACAATTGTATATAAATAACCTTCAATATAGTTCCTATTTATCCGTGTCATGTGACCTGTTCATTATCCACACCTATTATTCACTGGTGAATATTGTAGGTCATTATACTTGAAGCACACATAAAATGTAAACATTATCAAATAGTCGTGGACAAAATGAGTTTATGACCTTCTTTGGCGAAATTATCAACACCCCTATCATTTTGAGAACACCCAGTTATTATTCTGAACATAATTCAGATTCTTTGGACATAAGTTACCATGATTATTCGTTTATTTTGGATACAAACTGTTAAACATTTGCATAAATAGGTTTGGAGATAAATATATAAATCTGAGAAAAAGAAATTCTGGGATTAAAACCAATATAATTAGGGGATTTTGTTTGATGACAAATATTTATTTTGGTGATGAATAAATGTGTTCTCATTTAATAGTATATTATACAAATTGTGTCTTAATTGTCATAAAAATTTTTTTTTCACTACTAGTCTCTAAACCTAACTTTATTGACTTTTGTTGAGGTAGAAAAGTTGTTCATTATTAACCAAGGTAGAAAAATACAGAGCCTACTTGATTAGAACTAAATCTCAATCCATTTGACAGAATGTTAAGCACGGATTTTATCATCGAATATTTGGACCACAAAGTTGAAGGCTTATTCGTTTGGGCTAGTTCTTGAAAATAAACTAGCAATACATTTTCTGACGTTTTTAATACATTTTTCTCATCGCACCATTTTTTATATGCAATGTAGGCCTTGTCATATAATACCTGTTTTTGGCAATATTTCCACTTCTTCGTCCCTTGCTCTAATTTCAGGAGGAGTACAACCACTAGAATAGCTCATTTTTAGCAATCTCGACCACCAGCAAAATATAAACTGACGTTTGACAGAAGCATGGATGATTTTTAAGAAAACTTTGAAATTCATAATCGATTTTTATTTGTTTTAAAAACTAATATTTAAAAAAAATAAAATGCCAGTAGTGAAGTAGTGAAAAAAATGCTATATGAGCCACGGTAGAAAAGTGTATTAATGTCTCGGATCCATTAAAGACCGAGAAGCGAAGCCTCGACAATAATACCTCACTTTTCTACCTTGGCGCATAATTACTATTCTATGACTCCACATTATATTTTAAATATTATCTAATATTTATGAAATTGACAATTGATCATAAAAAATATTTTATACTTATTCTTTTGGATTCATAATTATATTTTGTATCGTACAATTTTTAAAATGCAATTGAGGCACTTCTGCTACAATATTATGCTTACGTTTTTGAAAACTCAATTTGTATACAGTATGACCCAAAACTCATGTACCTACATAATTTTCTCTGCATTGAAAAACAGAAAAGGAAATGATAAATTAATTCATTTTTGGAAAAATAAAGATGCCCAGTTTGAATTATGATTTTTGTGTGTGTTATTCTACTTATTTTAATGCAGAGTGTCCAGAAACTCTCCTGCCAAACGGAAACTACAGTTACTAGAGGTGTCGATTTAGCTCAAATTACCTTAATCCGAAAATGCTTCCTAAGGGAGCTACAGCCCTTTGAAGAAGACGTCCTCATTTCATAAAAAATGTTCTCTTCTTTCAAATCGATATCATGAACCGTTTTCGGGAAAAATAAATTTAAACTTTTTGTGTTTCTTACATAAAATCATGTTGGATTATAAAATTGTATCTGTAATATCAAGTTGGCTTTGAAAAATCAACAAATTGTACAGATACTGGTAACAAAAGTCGTAAGTATTAAGTTGCTTACATTGTTTTGGAAATTTTAAATTAATTTTATTTCGTGAGGGTATAAAACAACAATCAACATTAAAAAAAAAAACAAAGTTAGAGATAATTACCAACAGAAATAAGAGAATTAATTTTACAACAGATGCTCTACATGACGACCGTTTGTCTCAATACACAAATTTATTCTTTTCTCTAAAGATCGTCTAATTTTTGCAAAAATTCCTGCATTATTTCTAATTTCATTACAAGCGTTTTGGATTCTTTGCCACAGCTGATTACGGGTTCCTATTGGAACAGCATAGACTAATGATTTTAAATAACTCCAAATACAAGAATCACAGGGTTTTAAATCTGGAGATCTTGGGGGCCAATTAACTGGACCACCTCTTCCTATCCATTTATCGTGATAGTTATTGTCGAGATATTGACGAACCTCTCTACTGAAATGAGCTGGGCAGCCGTCGTGCATGAACCATAAATTATTTCGAATCATCAGGGGAACCAATCAGGTAAAACATTTTGTAGGAAATGAAGATATTCTTGTCCTGTTAAACGGCTAGGAAGCTCTACGGGTCCCAGAAGCTGATTACCGATTACACCTATCCAAACATTTATACTAAAATCTTTGCAGATACAATTTTATAATCCAACATGATTTTATGTAAGAAACACAAAAAGTTTAAATTTATTTTTCTCGAAAACGGTTCATGATATCGATTTGAAAGAAGAGAACATTTTTTATGAAAATTATCTTGAATTTTCCAAATTCGGTGTCGGATACATAAAAAACTTGAAAATAAATTTTTTTTAATAAAAATACCTGTTGGTCCCCCCGACTGACACGCATGTGATGGATCTGAAAATAATTTATTTACAGCGAACGACTGGTTTGTAACTGTTTATTGATTATACCAAGTTTGAATATTTCAAGTAACGGTATTTTTGAATAATTTGAAAAAAACTGATATGAGGACGTCTTCTTCAAAGGGCTGTAGCTCCCTTAGGAAGCATTTTCGGATTAAGGTAATTTGAGCTAAATCGACTTAGCATCACCTCTAGTAACTGTAGTTTCCGTTTGGCAGGAGAGTTTCTGTACATTTACAAACAAGATACAATAAATGCAAACTTAGCAATTATAAAAAAAAATATGTTTAATATCAATAAAATATTAACATTTAGCTCTGAAAAAAATTGTTAGTAATAAATTGCCAAGAATTGCCATTTTGCATGTACCAACTTAGAAATCTACGATATTTTGATAACCCATACTGGGCAACTATTCCCCCTACTTGTCAACCCATACCCATTCGACAAACGGAAAACACTTAAGCGTACTCGCCCATCTCGTTTTGCAAACGAGGCTTACGGACAACCTAGGTAACGATCACTTTCCCTCAGTGTGGTAATACGTGTATCCGTGCGGGGAAAAGTCAATTGTAAACAAAAAAGTCGGTATATGTGGCGTACTTAACAATTGTAATAAAAAATAATTCACAATTCCAAATCGAATGACACCAACAGGGGAAAAAGGACAGAAAAAAACAACACAAAATACGAAGAACGACATAGCTTTTGAAAAAAGTACCTACTTGTTAACGAAAGACTGGATAATATTTAGGAAATATGAGGAATGACATAGCTTACCTATGTCTTTTGAAAAGTACCAACATAGTAACGAAAGGCTGCATAGTATTTAGAAAATTTTCGGATCGACATATACCAACTTAGAAATCTACGATATTTTTATAACCCGACACCAACAGGGGAAAAAGGACAGAAAAAAAAACAACAAAAAATACGAGGAACGACATAGCTTTTGAAAAAAGTACCTACTTGTTAATTGGGATAATATTTACGAAATATGAGGAATGACAAAGCTTACCTATGTCTTTCGACACCTTATTAACCTTATTAACGAAAGGCATAGTATTTAGAAAATTTTCGGATTGACATATACCAACTTAGAGATCTACGATATTTTGATAACCCATACTGGGCAACTATTCCCCCTCCTTGTCAACCCATACCCATTCGACAAACGGAAAACACTTAAGTGTACTCGCCCATCTGGGTGACTGCTCGTTTTGGAAGCGAGACTTACGGACAACCTAGGTAACGAGCACTTTCCCACAGTGTGGTAATACGTGTATCCGTGCGGGAAAAAGTCAATCGTAAACAAAAAGTCGGTGGTTCATGTGGCGTAGTTAACAATTGCAATGAAAAATAATTCACAAGAAAGGGCAGAAAAAAAAAACAGAACAAAAAATACGAGGAACGACATAGCTTACCTATGTCTCTTGGAAAAAGTACCACTTTTAAAAAAAGGGCTGTATAGTATTTAGAAAATATGAGGAACGACATAGCTTACCTATGTCTTTTGAAAAGTACCAACTTATTAACGAAAGGCATAGTATTTAGAAAATTTTCGGATTGACATATACCATCTTAGAAATCTACGATATTTTGATAACCCGACACCAACAAGGGAAAAAGGACAGAAAAAAACAACAAAAAATACGAGGATCGACATAGCTTTTGAAAAAGTACCTACTTGTTAACGAAAGACTGGGATAATATTTAGGAAATATGAGGAATGACATATAGCTTACCAATGTCTTTCGAAAAGTACCAACTTATTAACAAAAGTCTGGAGAGTATTTAGAAAATTTTCGGATTGACATAGCTTACCTATGTCTTTTGAAAAAAGTACCATTTGTAAAAAGGGGCTGGATAGTATTTGGGAAATATTCGGATTGACATAGCTTACCTATGTCTTTTGAAAAGTACCAACTTATTAACGAAAGGTATAGTATTTAGAAAATATGAGGAATGACATATAGCTTACCTATGTCTTTTGAAAAAAGTACCAATTTGTAAAAGAAAGGAAGGATGATGATACTGAGCGATATGATGCCATTTGATAGACATTGAGAATTACTGTATACGCACACTCCTTTGGAGTAGACTAATACTTTACGAAGCCTAAAACAAAGAATAAAATAATTATTAAAGAACGCTTCTAAATAATTTTACTAAACTAATAATTTAAAAAAAATCATGTTTTCTGAAAAACAAAACATTTGCGACCCATGAACACTTAATATGTCGAAATCCAAACCTGTGATCCGAACAATCCCGCTGTACAGTGTGTCAATGCCCTTCAACAGACAGGCATGTATTAATAGACTGTCCAAAGTTTTCACAGCAAAGAGTGACATTTAACATCCCACCTACTATGTACCACTTGCTCGGAGAAGAATACAATATGGAAAACTTGGTAGCTTATCTACGTGCTATTCAGTTTCTGCACAAAATTTAATAATTAATTATTAAAATTGTTTCTTTTTTTATACCTATACTGTAGTACTACTTAGTATTTATTGTTCATTTGGTAGCGCTAATAACCTAAAGGGTTGATGCGCTTTATTTTTCTAAAATAAAAAAAAATAAAAATCATTTGCGAGGAAACAAAACAAAGGCATGCTAGGGTTATTTTATAAAGAATCATTCTGTATAATAATTTTTTTGCTCGTTATGTCAGCTAAAGAAATCTTGGGAATTGAATTAAAATATACGCAGTTTATAACATTATTATAAGTTCGTATGTTTAAAATCAGCATTAAAAAATTATTTATGTATACAGGGTGTTCCCAAAGTCAGACGAAAAAATTCAGAAGGTGATTTCCCGTATAAAATTATAATAAGTCTTTCCTAATGCCACCCCCTTCCAAGATATCATCCTGAATAAAATTGAGTTTTTCTCAAATTTGAGTAAAGATGGAAACCACCGGTATTTTCTCAACATTCCTGTTACATTATAAGGGAGTGAAATTATCAACCCTTACTTTATTCAATATCAAATTTTTTTTCGAGATTGAGTTTTAGGAAATAAAAATATTATTTAAAATCTCAGTTGTCTTGAAAAACTTTTTTTACTCTTGAAGTTTTTTCCTAGATCCAATAGATTCGGAGAAAAAAAATAGAATTTCTAAATCTATTGGATCTAGGAAAAAACTTCAAAAGTAAGAAAAGTGAGGTATTATTGTCGAGGTCCATTAAAGAACGATAATGGATCCGAGACATTAACACACTTTTCTACCGTGGCTCATATAGCATTTTTTTCACTACTTCACTACTGGCATTTTATTTTTTTAAATATTAGTTTGTCGACTCCCGTTTCACATGACATGACAGCTGTGCACAAGTTAACCTCATATTCCTCACAAATGGATTGAGATTTAGTTATAATGAAGTAGGCTCTGTATTTTTCTACCTTTGTTAATAATGAACAACTTTACTACCTCAACAAAAGTTGATAAAGTTAGGTTTAGAGGCTAGTAGTGAAAAAATAATATTTTTATTCCGCATAAAACTCAATCTAGAATAAAAGATTTGTTATTAAACAAATTACAAAATTTCAACTTTACTTAAACTTGAGATAATAAAATAAAAACTCAATTTCACTCAGCATCTTTTCAGGGAGTGGAGTGAGGAAATTTTTTCATAGGAAAGACCTATTATAATTTTATATGGACAAGCACCACCTGAATTTTTTCGCATAAATTTAGAAACACCCTGTGTGTAGTATAAAATATTATAGAAACTTCTGTTATACAGTATGTCGCTAATGCATGGAATAAATTCATTATTTCCAAAATAAACGACTTTTGGAAAAAATCCAAAAACAGGTCAATTTTAATTTTTGAATCGTCATCACATGATGTAGATGTAACGAACATTGCGTTACCAGTATTAACGTGGTGACGTAATCAGCAATTTTTTTAAATGCAACCATGTATCTCAAGACCCCTCATTGGAAAGGTCTTCTAATCGTCTTTACAACTATGTAATTATTTGAATATTTATTTCTACAGGGTCGACCAAAACTGTTTATTTACTAAAATACAGAGAACTGTTTAGTAAAAAACAATTAAATTATATTAAATGTTCAAACTGATGACCTTCAGCAATAATGCAATGAGACAGCCGAGCAATAAATTCGTCTCTAACGTTTACGAGAACTTCAGGAATTATTTGTGCAATCTCCGTTCTGATGCGATCCTTCAACTCTTTTATATCATTTGGGCGACTTTGATAAACTTTGCTCTTCAAGTATCCCCATAAAAAAAAGTCTAAAGGAGTCAAATCTGGCGATCGTTCCTCTTCTTCCTATCCACCGATCTGGAAAAACAGCAATTAAGTAGGTTCGTACATCAAAGACGTAATGTGGGGGTGCCCCATCCTGCTGAAACCACAAATCACATCTATTTGGAAATAGTTGATTTAATTGTGGTAATAGATAATCCTGAAGAAATTGAAGACATCGAGGACCGGTCAAGCTTCCTTCAAAAAAAATATGGCCCTATTATTTAATTGTTTATAATGCCGGCCCAAATATTCACCTTTTCAGGATATTGTGTCCTATACTCCTGCATCCTAAGGGGATTTTTACTTGCCCAGTATCGATACGTCTGGCGGTTTACATGGTCGTTGAGCATAAAAGTTGCTTCATCTGAAAAAAGTATATTTTGTATGAAATTACGATCTCTGTTACATCGTTCCATAATTGTTTTACAGAATTCGATTCTCCTATCAAAGTCATCTTCTAACAGCTCTTGGACCAAATGTACCTTATACATACGCATGCCACTTCTTCTTTTTCAGCACTCTAGCAACAGTAGAATGGTGTAAATTATTATCCAGCGCAACTTGTCTCGAGCTGGTGTGGGGATTTTCTTGAAACTCAAGGAAAACGTCAACTTTTTTGTCTTCGGAAATTGACTTTCTACCACTTTTGGGGAGATCTTTAACATGGCGCGTTTCTCGAAACTTTTACTCGATTTTACTAATTGTTGATTGAGAAATGGGTTCACGGTTGGGGTATTTAGCATTAAATAAATTGCCAACTTCTTTCTGTGTCCTTACTCTATCTCCATAGCCAATCATCATTAATATTTCGATTCGTTTAGTTTCTGTAAGTTTCATTAGTAAAATATGCTAATTTAAAGATTTTAATTATTGAACACTTGACTGATGATACACATCAATTAGTGTTAAATTAGAATTTAGTACTATTATCAGTAACATATCCAAAAACAGAAAAAAATTTCGGGTACACTACGATGTTTTATTTCCAGTGGCGGTCCTTACAATAACTTAGTTCATTGAATCAGAATTTATGATTAAAATTTTACCAAATAAACAGTTTTGGTCGACCCTGTAGAAATAAATATTCAAATAATTACATCGTTGTAAAGACGATTAGAAGACCTTTCCAATGAGGTGTCTTGAGACACATGGTTGCATTTAAAAAAATTGCCGATAACGTCACCACGTTAATACTGGTAACGCAATGTTCGTTACATTTAAATTAAAATTGACCTGTTTTTGGATTTTTTTCAAAAGTCGTTTATTTTGGAAATAATGAATTTATTCCATACATTAGCGACATACTGTATCTAAGTTGAGTCAAGAGAAACTACACATTCCTACCTCCTACTGATTCTCCTTCGGAGTATGCCAAATATAAAATTTCAACTTGTATTTGGTTTTCGAAATCCTTTATCAAGATTTTAGAAAGTATACAAATAGATAATTAATAATGAGTTTTCCTTTTATTAAGGTTGGACGGGTGGTACTATACAATTCCAAAAGTTTTTGTTCCAAATTGCATAGTGTATTGTCAATTTATCGAGTTCTAAGAATATTGTTTCGTCAAAATACAGTTTGATCTCTTTTAAATTAAAGAAAATAAAATATACACAAGTGTATAGCTTATCTGTTTTATACAGGGCGATGTTTTAATATTATTGAAAACAGCTTTTTTCCCTTGAAAATCGGTTTTAAAAATTAAGTACTAAAATTGTATTATTAAGAATATAACACGAATTGAGATTGTTAGTTATTAAAAATTGAACATTTGTATAGAATTCAAGATATTTTTCTGAATCTATTTTACTAAATTTTTATATCAATAAAATTAACTAATTTTTAAAGACCCTTTATGTTAATAAACAAAATGGAAGCAGGACACATTTAAATTGTCATTCAATATTCCCTATAGGAGCCCTAATAAGAGGTATAAGTATATGTACAGTTTATCGGAACTAACCTTCCATATAAGAACAATTTTTCATAGCTAGGAATATATACCGGCCCCCTTTTAAGTATTTTAAATATTTTGGTATAATAAAATAGTAAAAGGAATCAAAAATAAAATATAAATAAACAAAATTATGCACTAATTCTAATTTCCAAATTAATTTTTCAAGATTAAGCAAATTTGAAACCTACTACTCATTTATAAACAAATTTTTTCGTCTATACAATGACCAAAAAGAACCTATTTATCAAAAAAGTTCCAAGCAAATTTGAAATCTAATAAACAATTGTAAAATACTTGGTTTATATTATTAAAAATCAATTTATTGTAATAAAATTGCTCGTATGTAAATAAAACGAAAACTTACCGTAAATGTATCAGATTGTAATCCAAGTAATCCATAGAGGCACTATTCACTACACTACACTACACGATACACGTTTCCGAAAATAATTTTCGAACGCACGCCGATGTTTCGAAAGTCCGCTCGCTACTGAATATAAATCGACAAAAATTTAGCGTTAGTCACCCGCCGTTAAATAAGTAAAGTTGTTTATCGTATCTACGGTGAATATTTATACATACCGGCCGTCCTAGAAGTGAATATATATATATATATATATATATATATATATATATATATATATATATATATATATATATATATATATAGGAAATAGTTCTTTGCCGATACTAGTTAGGTCAAACTTTTATTGTGGGGGATGCGGCAATGTGAAAAAGTGAACTCTGTTTAGTTTGTTCTGAGCTTTCGGTAATTTATTAAAACCATTGTCAAAGAACTACAAAAGATAGGTACATTTATAGATATTTCAAAATAAAAATAAATTAGTTTAAAAGTAAAAAACATTAATTACTTACAATTAAGTGAGGTTATTCACAATATCTATAAATATGTATAAAATGGAGAAAAAACATGTTATATAATTTTCTTTTTCAAAGAAATTAAATAAAAAATAAAACTTTCAAAATTGACATTACGACATCGATGTTAATTTTTAGTAGTCATAGAAATGTCTTTAAGTATGTTTAGTATATTAGCAAGTGAAATAATAGTTGGTAAGTTAATTAAAAGTAACAGAATTCTCATTTTCAATATTTGAATTTTTTGTTTGTTTGTCAAAAGATAATAAATAGCTATAAATTGCACTAAGTTTTTGAATATCTGTTCTTTTATTTAAGCAATTATCTTCTTGAGATATGAATGCCATTTCCAGGAAAATCCTTCTAGAGTAGTTGTTTTCTTTATGTAAAATTTCAAAGTTTTTATAATCTATTGTATGGTTTGTATTTTTATATATATATATATATATATATATATGTATATTATTTTAGAAAAATTAAAATGTAATCATGTTATTTTTCAGGACGTTCGAAGAATTTTCAAGAAAATTTTTAATGTTAATTCATTTTTCAGGATACTTTTTGCGAGCAGTATACAGTGACGACTTTTAGGTTGGATTCAATTCGAAATACCCTAAACGAAAAGCCATCTATGTGATTAACCGATAATTGACCAGAAAGAAGAGAACTTCAAAATTATCTACGTTATTAGCAGGATAATGAACCATTTTCACATATAAGCAAATCATCCAACATTCTTCTATTTTTTCGGGAAATTATCAATTAAATCAACGAAAAAAAGGTAATTTATAATCGTACCTATATTGCAATAAATATTTGTACATCAAACAGCAGTATATAACATTCAAAAAGGTGAACATTGTAATGAATTTATATAAATATAGAATGTGATTAACAGAATTCAAAACACTCGTTAAATAATTATTTCAAAACGAAAAACATTAAAAAGTTTGGTATAATACACATAATTGATACTGGGTAAAATTTTGTTTAACTCGACCATTTATAATTAATTATTTTTTGTATTATATTCACTCGTAACAGTGAAACACTCCAGTCTATCCAATTCCCTATTGACGAATATTAAAACATTCACAAACACTCACCTCTTAAAGTTACAGGTCCTTTGTTCCTACAAGTATTGTACGACCCGCAGTGTACACACTTAAATCCTACTACATGAAATTTAACTATACTTTCCTAAAATTTAACATTGCAAATATTTTAAAAAGTTGAAAAATGTTATTACAACTTACAGAATGGCAATCTTTGCAAAGTATATCCGAGTAATAATTCCTATATTCCGGGGGCATTGGCGTATTTTCTATATCCATTACCCCAATGTTTCCAAAGCCTCTGCATGTTCATTAACGACGTTTGATATATAGGACAAACATACAATCCATTGCCTAAAAGTTCTTCATAACACGGTCTATGTAAAAGATGCCCACAAGGAGGTATATAGCAGGCTATTCTTGATGTATGGATATCTTCTAAACATATTGGGCAGTTAGTTCCAGACACATTTTCTACACACTAAAAAATACTTTTATAAAATCATTTAATTTCTCGATAAATTAACAAAAAATACCTTATGTCCTTGTTTGAGCGAAATAGGTACATTTCTCGCAGTGATAAAATCTTTCTGCACCTCCAATTCTACATATTCCACAACCTTTACAGTGAAATTGTTTTTTATCATCATCATAGAATAAATTACTTTCTAACCATACATACTGAAAACGTCAAATTATTTAGGTACCTATTGCAATTTTTATATTCAAATTTATTACCTTTCCGAAAACTACTCCACAGTTCATACATTTACTTTGAACTCTTTGTTTAGAATCACATACAGCACATATTAGTTCCATTACTTCTTTCATATTCAGTTTGTGGTCTTCATTTTCATCATGACAAAATCTACAAGTGAATACTTTGTTGCAGCAAGGTGTCTACAAAAAATAAATATCTAATAATTTTAATTTCTAAACGAAGATGAATGTGGGGATGCTTATAAAATAAATTGACTTACAAGTCAAATTTTACCACAAATTTTGATTTTCTTTTGTAATGGCAACAACCAACAACCAAAAGGTTTTTCAGTTTCTTCTGGAGGTCCTTCAGCACTCGGTGTGGAAACTGTATCCATTTGTTTCTAAGTTAAGTATACCACTTTTTAAAACGACCTACAATTGAATGATTGTGTTTCGATTAAAAATATGCTTGTAAACTTTGGATATGATAAAATTTGAAATGTCACGAAGACCCAGTCGAATATGTTCGTTTTTTGCACAAAAAACGTAAATGTTTAGAATTTACATAGTTGCCACAACTATAAAAATAATGTTTAATTTACTTACCTAGTTATTGTAACGAGAAAACCTACAATTATCTGAAATGAAACAATAACAAAATATAAGCACATACATTTTCCTGATATACATATTTCTTTTTTGGAAACCCAAAAATGAATCACAATTTGCCTTATGACTAATACACAAATACACTACGAAGCAGTGCTGGGTAATTCCTAGTTAAAAAGTAATTAATAATTACAATTACTTTTTTTTCATGTAATTTGTAATTGTACTTAAGCACTTTTTTTTCTCAAAGTAATTTGGGATTGTAATTGCAGCTAAATCTGTGGAGGAATTGTACTTTGTAATTATATTATTTGAATTATCTAAGTACAATTACTTCTCATAAGTACAATTACTTTTCCAATTACAATTACTAATTCCAATTACAAGTACAATTAGGTACATTTTTTAATTAGGTACAATTACTTTTAAATGCGTGTTTACGAGATGCACGTGGTACAAAAACAAGAAATTTCCTGTTCGAACCGAACCCTAGACTAATGTTGCCCGATTTGTATGATATGATCATACCTAATATATAATATATCTATGTACCTAGACCCAGAGATAGGTACACGAACTTTTGTATTTTTGTTTCGTTCGAATCAATAAACTTTTTAAGTAAACATTTTATTTTAACTTCCCTGTTTCGTTTTTATATTACTTGTTACTTATTAAGGATTTTGTCTTTTCCCATAAGTTAAGGAGACTTAAGTTGTATACGGGACCGGTGAATTGCATCCCATTTGAGCAGGCCAAACTTTTGACCGCTGAGTTGCATCCCGTCAACAAATTTAATATTGTGTCTAAAACTGGTAGATAATTAAATAAAAGCGCATCACCCTTAATTATGCTGTTTGTTTTGTTAGTAGATTTCACTGTTATAAGTCATATATCGTTATTATTTTTCAGAAATATGCAATTTCGCAACCATGATTATTTAAAACGGCCTTAGTTGTAAAATGCAATATACCGCATGCTCCATGAATGTTGCGATATATTATCACGTGCATTGATAGAGTATGAAATAAGCTTTAATCTGGAAAAAGATTCCTCTAAGTTCCTTGAAAAACAACGGAGTGACAAACCGTCAAAGTTTAAGGTTCATTGCTCAACAATTTCAGGGTGCAGCGAAAAAATAAAGATATTCATGATCGGAAAACGGAGAGAACTTTCACTGCTTAAAATATTTATTCTAAGGGGAACAGATAACTAAGCTAAAAGCCATTTCCATTGCAACGCTATCATTTTTACTATCTGGCTCGTGGCGACGGAGTCGAGTCCCCGACTCACTCGAGAAAATTTCTCACTGCGCGCTTTCAAACTCGAACCCGGAGCTGTATTGATATGCTGTATTGGTACGTTTCTCGGGAACTATCCAAGATAAGCTGATGTTTTTTTTATTTCATACTACTCGACGAGAGGAATCCATTTTTATTATCTTAATTATAAAATTTATCATCCCGAATCGTTAATAGCGCTTTTATCTAATATCTAAAGTTTGCGGTATTTTTTCCGCTGTCATTTATAATGTTTATTTGAAATCATTAAAATTTCTCTTCTGAAAGTGTACTCTTAGCATATTTTGGAGAACAAACCAGACAAAAGAAGCCGTCCTCTTCGTGGGCAATGTACAGTATGATACGAACGATGCTACAAATTGAAGAAAAAACTGATATTTCGAAACATGGGAAACTGGTGGCCTTCCTAAAACGACAAAATGTGAGCTTCAGGCGCAAGAAATCGAACATATTTTCCAGGAAAAATATAGAGGATTTTTTAAACAAAGCTCCAAATGAATTTCTACCGATAAAGGTAATATATTTGTGATCTTTAAATATGAGTATTTAAAAAAAAATCGTGTTCGAGCTTATACAAGTGCACAGTTATTATGGTATCTGGAGCTTGTCGGACGGACGAATTAGTGAAAATGAAAATTTTCGATGTTGCTTTTTTTGAAGAAAAAATTTCGGTTGAAATTCCAGATTCCAAAACACATACAAGTAGAGAATTTCTCAGTACTGAGAAAAAACATAGAAATTGATAGATTTTTTGTTCAGCTTAGAGGAGGAATAGTAAGAAATCAACCAATTGGGCATAATACAATAGCTAATTATTCCCAAAAAATTGCTACTTTTTTGAATTTAGAGGACTCGAAGGGCTTTACAGGCCACGCTCTAAGAAGAACCGCTACGTTACTTGCCAACAGTGATGCAAATGTACTCCAATTAAAAAGGCTGGGAGGATGGAAATCTAGTACTGTGGCAGAAGGTTATGTGGATAGCTCAATGGAGAATAAAACCAAAACTGCCAATATGCTGTCCCAACGTGCCATGTCTTGTGAAGCTGTTGCAAGTAGTTCACAAACCTTAGTCATTCAACAGCAAAGTAATTTGTCGACCAAAGAGATAACTGTTGGAGACACCAGCGCTGGTACTGGCCTAAATATTTCTATTTAAATGCTTATAATAATTCAAATTTAACCATTAATTTCAATAAATAGTTTGTTGTATTTTAGTTCATTGTTTGCCATTAAGTAGGTATTATAATATTTGTCAATGTGTTATATTTTTGAATATAAAAAATATTCATCCGGAATAGATGAGAAAAATTTTAACGATCACAATATTTTAGAGGGCGGGAAGTAGAGGTGTGTAATATGACACTTTCTAACCTTCAATGACGTTAGTAATGACAGCATTGCATATATGGTTGTAAATAAAACACTTTATATACGGTCAAGAGTGGAAAGACAGAGAGAAAGAGATAAGAGCCATAAATAAAAGTCGATTCAGTACTACTAGCGACATCTGTCGTAAGTATTTTGAACCAAAAAATTACTAGATACGTAACAAGTTTTGTGTAAGTTTTAAGGTTTATACACCTGCGTGGGGGCCGCTCTTAAAGAATTTCTCCGTGAATGAAACTTTTGGTAACAATTCTAATATTTTCGTTCGCGAATTACACTTGGTCCAATGGCGGTAGAAAAACAGGTATGTTGAAATAGACATTACTTAATATATTAATTTGATACCTTTTTATTCATCTATAAAAACTACAATATATGATATTACTATTGTTTGATATTCTTGTTATTTATAATTGGGTTATTGGTTGATGCTCTATAAACATAAAAAATATGCCCCGACATACATTGAGTTAACACTTCTAAGTTAAAAGGGGCTGGTATATCTCCAAGATATAACCAACCATTCTGGTTTTAGAAGGGACAACATCACTTTGTAGACCGGTTTCGGCGTATTTGCGCCTCATCTGTACAAGTTAGATTCTATCCGTCCAGAAGCCTTGAGAGCATAATCCTGGATCCGTTGAAACTACATCAATAGGTACACCAACCTCAGTAAAGAAAATGCTAAGAATGCGATCAGCGACATATTATCCCCACATCTAACCACAAACCAAAATTCTATATTGGCAAAAAACCATCTCTATTTTGTAGTTAATTACTTAATTACAGTTACCTGTAAAAAATTGTCATATTCTAGTAATAATAATAATAATAATGTTTATTAGCAAAATAATAATTTACAATAACTTTCAGTAGGTATAGTTTTACAATACAATTACTAATAAACCAGAGTACCACAAAGCCAGTGGCTGTCGTGGTATCATTTATATTTTATGTAATCGTACTAATATACTTAATTGTGATTTGTATTTCCAAAATATTAATTAAACTAATAAAATTAATATCTTATATTGCCATATAATCTAACACTATTATAATTTAACATTTTTTGCATAGAACACACAATTGAATATAAGAAAAATTAACAAAATAATAAAGCAGTGCAATAAATATGTATTAAAACATATAAAAAAATCAACAATTTGGTAATATTGTCTATTAACGCAACAACAAAATTTCAATGAAAAAGTGAGAGAATTAGTTGTCTACGATTGGATAACAAAAATAATCTAACACATTTTTTTAAATGGTTTGACGTGTATGAATTTCTAAAATTTTCTGGTAAAAAATTATGGAAACGAGGTGCTAAATACTTGAAGTTTCTTTGTCCAATGGTTTTTTGTGCACTTAGAACTTGTAGATTATTATTATATGAATGAGAAATAAAATTAAAGTATTTTTTTTGTTTAAAAAAATAAGCAAGAGATCTTGAAACAAATGTCTGGCGAAGATCCAATACAGAAGCTTCCCAAAAAAGCTGGTCTTTTTTAAATATTAATTTTTAAAAATATTTCTGCGGTACTTGTAGTTTATCCAAATACAGATCTACAGCTCCGACCCATGCTAAAATACCATAGGACAACCGAGATTCTACCAATGAATAATAGAGCATTTTTAGATGGGATAAATCAAGAACTTTCGACAAATATTTAAATCGTCCCAGAAAGGATCTTAAGGTTTTGGTGACGCTATTTATATGATGCTCCCATCTTAAATGACAATCTAACGTTACACCAAGATATTTTATATTATTAGTAATTTTAATTTTCATGATGTGTTTTGTATGATCGTTATAAATTCACTGGCATTCCATTTCTATAACTACAAACAGGCAGAAAAATGGTTTTTTCATAATTAATTGTTAATAAATTATAATTGAACCAATCAATAATATTTTTCATGTCGTCTTCTATTTTGGTTTTTAAATCTGACCATGTCTCTCCTGTATAAAATAATACTGTATTATCAGCAAAACTGTATATGGTTCCAGTAATGCTTAAGGTGAGTAAATTATTCAAGTATAAAATAAAGAGAATGGGTCCTAAACAGTCCCTTGCGGAACACCACATTGCATAACTTGCTCTGAGCTTACACAATCATCTATTCTGTCATGTTGTGTACGATTATGGAGGTACGATTTGAAAAGTTTTAGAGCTGTTCCACGTATTCCTGAATCCTCAAAAAAGTCGAATAACTGTTTATGCTACAGTTTCATATATATTTGAAATTAATGCAGATATAGCATTTTCTGTTGATTTATCCGTCTGAAAACCGAACTGGTTTGATGATAAAATGTTTTCTCCAATTAGAAATGACTCTAATCTGACTTTTAAGATAATTTTGCAAATCTATTAATTAAAGAGATTGGCCTATAGTTTGAAGTACACTTTTATCACCTTTTTTATGAAGAGGCTTTATAATAGCTACTTTAAATTCAGAGGGGGAAATTCCATTTGAAAGTAATTTGTTGATTAGATAACAAAGTGGTGGGGTTATAGTTATTAACGTTACAAGGCCGATATTTAGCAAATAACGGATGAGATTGTATATTATACCAACCGAATCCGTTATTTGCGTATCGGCCGTGTGTCGTTCAAGACTTTTCGTGATCTCGCTGAAAGATTATATTTTGATTTCGAGGAAAGAACAAACCACGTACCTCGTAAATCTACAGAAAAATCCCAACATCGTGTCAGCTTAAAAGTATCAACAATATTATAAACAACGTCAGTTTTTTATGTTCGCGAGTTCGCTTTAAGAACCATGGATGAAATTGAAGAAATTGAGGAACAAAATCAAATTTCTTTAGAACCATTGGGAGAATCATGTGCAGAAGTGATTTCTTATCGGCCGCCGGCCGTTAAAAAATCTCAACGGACGGAGGCTGTTAACATTATCTTTTCAATTGTCATCTGAATACCGTAAAATAAAAATAACAGTATGGGATTACGAAAATTCATTACAAGTTTCTTTGAGTAATTCTGTTTTTATTTCATCACTACCATTTATCAACCGAAGGATTTCTGATTCAGTTACTGGGTTCCAGAAAAATTGAATTTTTATGAATATATGTCTCTTTGGACGAAAAATCGGAGGTTTTTGAATTTGTTTTGCAAGATTTGGTCCAATGTTTGTAAAAAATTTGTTTAATGTCTCGGCAATCTCTAATTTGTTTTTAGATTTAGCATTATTTGGCAATGTTATTTCTTTCATATTAGAATGTTTAGGATTAGAATTCGTTATGTTGTTTATAGTTTTCCAGAGATTTTTTGAATTATGTTTATTTCTTTCAATTTGTCGTTTATGGTCTATTTTAATTTTGTTAAACTAATCAAATTATGCAATTTGTTTCTGTAAAATGAATTATTGTTTTAGATTTATATCTAATGGGTTTTCTTGATACTTCTTATATAATCTGTCTCTTTCTAGTATTGATTTCAATTTATTTTTCTGACATCTACTTTATTACGGAGTGTCGCTGCATTATCAACAAACTGATACATGGACGTTGAACTGATTCTACATTTTTGCTTATACTAGAAATTTGAATTTGAACTGCGCCTTACTTTTAATAACCAATAAGGAAAAAAGTTGGGGATATTGATGAGAAGTTCGAAAAAAGTTAATTTTTCAAAAAAAAATTATTATTTAGAGTTAGATATAATACCTCAAAATGAATTCGTACTAAAAACAACAGTTTTGATATTCGTAACAATGACGAAAACAAAAATTATTGAGTCCAAAGTGAAAAATACAAATATTCCACATGGTGACCGTTATTGTTTATAATTGCTACTATACGTCCAGGCATACTTCAGTTATTATCAATGATCTGTTGTGATAAGTGATCCTAAACATAAGGCAAATGGCTCGTAACTCATCAAGGGTTTGCGGTGGGGGATCGTAGGAAAGAACTGCTCTTTTAAGACATTCCCAAACGTATTCGATGGGATTGAGATCTGGTGATGTGATTGGTAATCGTATTCTTTTGCTTCGATTTGGTCAAGCACAATTATTCTGGCTCTATGTGTTTGCGCATTGTCATCTAAAAACATTGAATTGGGTTCTAAATTATCCCTGTAGTCCTCAACAATTCCATTTATGATATATCATATCATTCATATAGGGCCATTACATAAATACATTGTTCAATTCAGCATTCCATCCTACTCTGGCGCACGACACTAGGCTAAGCGATTTCGGCGGTGTTCAATGTTAAATGGTATAGAGCGCCATGGTCTTCGAGCCTTCAAGTTCACACTATGTATGTGATCCGAACCCGACTAGCTATTCGTAAATCAGCAGCTATCGCCGATGCTGGTCTGGTTACATTTCTTCGTGCCATGATAGTAATGAAGCGGTCTTGCCTTCTGGTAGTTAACCTTGGTCTTCCAGTCCGAGGCCTTTCAGAAACATCGCCTGTTTCCCGATATCTCCGATTAAGCCTACTAATCACACTTTGCGACACACCGAATGCATTTGCCACATCAAATTGTCTCATACCACCCAGCAACATACCAATAGCTGTGTTAGCAATTCGACAGACAAGTACCTTAATTCCATGTTAAAATTTACACAGTTTACTTAACATTAGAACGCATGATAACTACGTTTTTCAAGAATAAAAACTTAAGTACAAAAACTTCAAAATACGGTAAACAAACCGCTCACCCAAGTTCTCAACAAAAAATCCGATAAATATCATGTTGTTTAGTGTATGAAATTAGACAGTGCCGTATCATATGAAGCTCTCAATTATAACATTTGTTTGAAAAATAAATTAAGTTTTAACAACTTTTTTTCAATATCCCCAACTTTTTACCATGAATGGTTCGCAATAGGACTTCGAACTAAATTGTGCGCTTCTAAAGGCGACCGATTATGCCCAAGACTAACATATCCAATAGGAATACAACATCCTATATTCGGTCAACATCCGATAAGTATATCACTACCTATATCTCTATCGGATCTTAAATTAATTACATTTGTCAGTTCTCTAAAGTTTACTCGTTTTTGAAATTTGTGCATACCTGATGATAAAATTAAAGCATTAATGCCTAATCTTCTTTGAATAAAATTGAATTCCGATTAGTTCTGGGATCCTTCAATTACTTTTGGACATTACGTTAGAAAAAGAGAGAATAATAAAAGTACCAGTTCTTAATCCTATTGATCCCTCCAGAAAACACGAACGTAATTAAACCCAGACAGAAAAAATTTCATCATACGCGTCCATTTTTACAAATAAATTAAATCCCTTATAAAAATTTTATCGTACACCTATGATAAAAGTATATTTTCACAAATAAATTAATTCCTTATAAAAATAACAGTTTCGTTACTCGTTATCCATCCAAAAAGAGTCCAGCACACACATGATACAGTCGGGCGCAGCACGTCACATAGTGACGACGACGATGACGCGAACCCACAAATTTTGTCCGCCCGCCACTGGTTTTATATAGAGAGCGGAAATTGAAAATTATGTTTGTATAACTTTGATATCTTAATTATTGCTTTTTAAAATGGGTATAAAAGTGTATCAAATCAAAAAATATTAATTATTCTTCAGAAAATGATTTACCTCACCATTATATTATTGGTAAGATTTCACATATTTGATTTTATTTAAATATATTTCATAAAACTATTTCACACTGTTTAACATACGGTACTCAGGTGGTTTATTTTCATTAAAAGCTAGTAACTGTTCATAAAAAATTCTAACTCAAAAACATAGTGATTTAAAATATATTGTTAAAACATTCCAACTGTGTAAATTATATTAATTATTCCATGTAAGTAATTATTTGAAAACAATTTAGGAATTTCCATATTTTTCGCGTTAATTAAAGTTATTTATAGTGAAACTTTTTTAAATTCTTGATATGAAACTTATGCCTTTACACTAATAAAAATAGTTAAATATGAACAAAATAAGAGCCAAATTCAGCTTACAAATTAATATAACAACAATTATTTGCCCCGTTAGTTAAGCCAGTAGCTATAATTCAAATCATTATACATAATAATATACAGGGTGTTCCAACGAAAACTTGCCCCCCAGAGACCAAGGGTTTCTTCAAAAGGGAAAAAAAACACGTCAAATTCTGGTGATTCAAGATATGTCTTATGTATAGTGTTTTTCCGACATTTTATTTAGCGAAATCGGCGCAGGTAGTACTATAAAATTTTCAACAATTTCCTGTCCTGAATAACCATTTCCAGTCCAAAAACAGTCCAAAAACAAATATAATTTTGATAGAGAAATTAATATAATTAAACAAATAGCCACATCCAACGGTTATCCATTACATATAATAAATAAATTAATTAATAAAAAAGAGGAAAAAGTGGCATTACAATTAATATTTCCTGAAAAAACTAGGGAAATACAAAACTACAAAACCAACCAATTCGAAATTTTGAAATTAGATACAATGAACACTCACGAGCATACAGATTAAAACAGCCAGATAAATCACATTACGCAAAACATCTTCTTGACACAAAACATTCATTAACACCTAACACAGAACTAGAAGTACTCCATATTTGTGATAAGAAACAAGAACTAGATTTCCTTGAAGAACTAGAAATAAGAAGACACTTAATAAGAGACCCACAATATGAAGTTGTCAATGAACAGATAAATCTAGGGAGCTCTCCACTATTAAATTGTCTTCTTAAGTAACAATTGTAAAGATCAGCAGATATAGTTTTCCTTGGTTTCCTATATCATTGCACAGTTATACTGATCTTAAATGGGAAAAAGATATCCAGGATATCCCCATAGGGCTAATAATACCTAAGCTTTAATATTTGTAAAATCATATCTTCTTCTTTTTTATATTCATATATATTAAGTCAATCACAAGATAGGTCACTTACTATTTGGTCTAGCCAAAATATACATCAAGTAGGTATCACATAAAATGTAACTTCTGTCATTCTGACGATGATATGTCAATATCGAAATAATTATCAATATCCTTTCATAATTTTTTCATTAAATAGTGGAAATAATTAGAAACAGTTAGTTTCATTTATAACATTAATATTCAATATCTATTTGGAATAAATGGGTACCTACGCACCTACTTTTGCAACTATCTAATAACTATAGTAAAACTAAATTACGACGCATACTATTATGGTTTATTATTAATGTTAAATAATTTTTGTATTATGTAGATTTTTAGGAAACTCAACAAATTGAAACTACTGACTATCTCAATACTGTTTTCTTCGGTATCAAAATATAGCTGTAATTACTAACTTTTTTGCATCTATATCTATATATAGGTATATTAGTCTTTTAGTGAAGTAGCAAACAATAACACATGAAGCACCGAAATTAACGGATTCCCATATTGCCCCAAATGGCATTCGAGAAAGGCAAGGTCCACTATGACTCGCAAGCTTCAACTTAAACAAAATACTCACCCACTAATATTGTTTTAAATAACTTCTCAAAGTACTTATCGGAATATTTTTAAAAATTCATATCTATTATATATTTATCAAAATAATGATTAATTCCATTGATGAAGCAATAAATGGTTCTTCACCATACTCTATTCAAATTTCATTTACTCCCCGTTAAAATAATATCCCGACCTGACAACAGCTCTAGCGACAGACGTTTTGAGTTTTTATTGGTGGATTGGCCATTGGCACTCGTCACTTAACTAATTTTATCAGGGTCAAATTTGGTTTTCGCCAGTCTTCGCTGTACTTGCATTGTTATTACAATCAACTTTTTACTGTTAGTTTGGATATATTTCCAGTTTAAATTGGTTTGACTATTTTTCCACTTTATGTACTGCATTAATTGTTTTACTTGTAATACTTTATTTGCATTACCGTAAAATAAAATACGGCCCTGCTCAATTCAAATTTACGTGTTTTTATTTACATCAGGCACAAATGAAATCTGAATAGAACTTGACCGAAAAAATAAAAAAAAGTAAACAAAAGGACATTCATTGTTATATTATATCCTCAAACATGGATGTCTATTCTGATTTATACATTCAAGGTAAAGCTTTCGTCTTCATAGTGGAGGGGCATGGAATAATAGCGAATGATAGAGATACGGCTCTCCCAAAAATTAGCAACGTTAGTAAAATTATTTTAGTAACAATTTAATGCGGTATCCTTTGAGTTAGGATCGTCTAGGTTAGTCATAAGTAAAGCTGGGATTAAAAATGCATTTTTTTGCCTATTCTAGATGATTTTTGCCTTTTTTCATAAATTCCGCCTTTTTGTGCCTTTTTAAAACTTTTATGCTACCATACTGATGATGTTATTCATATATTCGGTACTTCATTTTATTACTAAACCTTTCGGTAATAAAATTTTGGGCTAGTAATAAAATATTAATGGTTTGTTTGTTTTGGTCTTCTGGGAAAATTTACCTACCTATTTGCAGATTAAGAAGATGCTTAACAAATGGGAAATCCCTAATGTTTTGACCTTTATATCAGTTGTACAGACGGTTACTGTATCAGAGTTTAGTTTTGTTGCGTATACAGAAAAGTAAAGAACACACATTTTAAAAAGTTTTAGACGTTTAGTGAGCTTATTTAGAAAGATGACTTCTAAGTTAAGTGTGCTTGGATCCGACCATATCCGGAACTATCTCTAGAAGGAGATGGAGCATTTTGTAAACCATGTGGCAAATCAGTAAGTGTCATTTTCTCTTTCTCTCAGTCACCGCATAACTACGTATTAAAATTCTAATTAACTATTCTTATTTTTTTAAATTCTCAGATTTCAAGTACAAAAAAGTACTTTATTGACCAGCATTGTGGAACTCCACTTCACAAACGGAATTTGGAAAAATTAAATTCCTCTAATGTTAGTCCAAACATCTCTGCGAGATAGTGTAAGCAGTTCAAAAAAAAGGAGGACACATTTAAATTTGATTTGTCAGGATGATGATTGCATCTAATATATCTCTGTATAAAGTTAATCATCCTAGTTTTAAGTTATTTTTTTAAAAACATTTTAATAAATCCTTACCGGAGGAGAGTCACATCCAACGGTTATCCATTACATATAATAAATAAATTTATCAATAAAAAAGAGGAAAAAAAGCATTACAATTAATATTTCCTGAAAAAACTAGGGAAATACAAAATTACAAAACCATCACATATGCTGGTAATATTTCTAACAATAATTCAAAGATCCTGTTTAACAAATACAGCAATTTCTTTTAAAACAGAAAACAATGTGAGTAAAAAATTGTTAAAGGTAAAAACAAAAATACCCCCATTAAAAAAGTCTGGAATATATAAACTTAAATTTCCAAAATGTAATGCTGTCTATATTGGTCAAACAATTCGAAATTTTGAAATTAGATACAATGAACACTCACGAGCATACAGATTAAAACAGTCAGATAAATCACATTACGCAAAACATCTTCTTGACACAAAACATTCATTAACACCTAACACAGAACTAGAAGTACTGCATATTTGTGATAAGAAACAAGAACTAGATTTCCTTGAAGAACAAGAAATAAGAAGACACTTAAGAGACCCACAATATGAAGTTGTGAATGAACAGATAAATCTAGGGAGCTCTCCACTATTAAATTGTCTTCTTAAGTAACAATTGTAAAGATCAGCAGATATAGTTTTCCTTGGTTTCCTATATCATTGCACAGTTATACTGATCTTAAATGGGAAACAGATATCCAGGATATCCCCATTGGGCTAATATACCTAAGCTTTAATATTTGTAAAATCAAATCTTCTTCTTTTTTCTATTCATATATATTAAGTCAATCACAAGTTAGATCACTTACTATTATTATTAAATATCAAGTAGGTATCACATAAAATGTAACTTGTGTCATTCTGACGATGATATGTCAATATCGAAATAATTATCAATATCCTTTCATAATTTTCATAATTTTTTCATTAAATAGTGGAATTAATTAGAAACAGTTAGTTTCATTTATAACATTAATATGAGTAGATTTCACAAAGTAAGGGTCCAAACAGTAAATTCAAATAACTTTTACAATTTAGAATGGTTCAATTAAGTGAAAAAGAGCGTATTGAAATTTTAATGATGATCGGTTATGGTGATCGTGTTAGAACTCATGAAGAAGTGTGTCATATTTTTAATCATTTGCATCCGGAGAGAAATCCTATATCACGCTCAACAGTAACTGAAACATTATAACGTTTTAGTACAACTGGGATGGTAAAAAATTTGCTAAAACCTGGAAGACCGCGGACTGCAACGAACGAAACTGTTAAACAAAATATTGCAATCGATTTAGAAGAGTCACCTCAAACTTCCTCCACAAATTTGGCACTAAACCGTGGTATCTGTCGACGTTCTGTAGGAAAGATATTAAAAAGTGAAAAGTATCATCCATATAAGGTACAGTTGGTTCAAGAATTGTCAGACGATGATTTTGACCGACGGCTAGAATTTTGCGAACGGCTAATGGACATCTGTAATGTCGACGATAATTTTGCTTCTAACATAGTTTTTTCCGATGAGGCAACTTTTTGTTTAAAAGGAACAGTTAATCGCCATAACTCAAGGTATTGGTCAAATGAGAATCCTCATTGGATTCATGAAGCACATACCCAGCATCCACAGAAGTTTGGATGGGAATTGTCGAAAATAGGCTTATAGGCCCATTTTTTATCGACGGAAACTTGAATGGTGACAAGTATTTGGATCTACTAAATAACGAAATTATTCCTGCACTTCAACAGAATGGGCAATTACCACAAAATGTTTGGCTTCAACAAGATGGAGCACCTCCCCACTATGATAGACGGGTTAGGGATTTTTTGGCTGCGAAATTTCCAAATCGATGGATTGGACGTAGAGGATTCATAGAGTGGCCTGCTCGTTCTCCGGATCTTAACCCGTTAGATTTTTTTCTTTGGGGTTATCTAAAATCACGTGTTTACGTTAGACGACCAAAAAACTTACAGGAATTGAGACAAAGAATTATTGATGAATGTGAACTAATCACGTGGAGAAGTCTTGGAAAAAGTGACTCAAGAATTTGTTAATAGGATGGCATATTGTCAGCAAGTAAACGGCGAGCATTTTGAACATTTGAAATATTTTTGTTTCTCATTGTTCTAAAATAATGAAATGTACACCTATTGTACAACTAACAGTGAGTTATTCCTCGTTTTTACAAATTTTTTTACACTAAACTCAGTATGTATGAATTCAAAATAACAAGCTCTTTCAACATCTGTAAAAATATATAGGGTGTCCCATTTAAATTAAAGAAGATGATGGCATTTCCGGTTAAACCGGAAGTATCAACAAAAAAATGTACATCAGATGCATTTTGTTCCCTTGCACGTACCTGCAAATTTTCATAAATATCGTTCTTTTCGTATAAAAGATATTTACTTGGTTCCATACTTTATCCCAACCCTATATTAAGTTAATTCACTTTGTATATTAAAATATATTCTTAATAACTCATTATTAATAAACAGGGAATTACAAGCATTTGCCTATACACTGTGTTCATTTGAAAAGGACCCACTCTTAATATTTCAGAAATGGGACATATTAGAAAGAAATGCCGAAACACGTCAACTTTTAACTTGAGGGGGACACTTTTTAGCGCTAATGCCATGAATGTCAGATTCACCCCCTCCCTACTGGAGATGCCCCTTGAATTTTTTCAAATAGCATTAGGTGTCGTCATACCACATTTAAAAGGTCTGGTAAATCTCTATTCAATCATTTTGTTTTGCCTTTGATTCCAGCCTTCCATTGTTATTTAATTGTTGTTTAAAATTGGCTCTCTTTCAACTTTTCGTATGCCCCCGTATTAGGTTATGACCGAAAGACATAACTGTTATTTAATCACGTGTTCAAACTGACCACCGTTAACATTCAGGCAATAAAAGTTGAAAGAGAGCCATTTTTAAACAACGATTAAATAACAATGGAAGGCTGGTTCAAAGGCAAAACAAAATGATTGGATAGAGCTTCACCAGACCTTTTAAATGAGATATGACTTGATACCTAATGCCATTTGAAAAAATGTAAGGAGTATCTCCAGAAGGGAGGGGGTGAATCTGACGTTTATGACATTAGCGCCAAAAAGTGTCCCCCTCAAGTTAAAAGTTGACGTGTTTCGGCATTTCTTTCTAATATGTCGCGTTTTTGAAATATTAAGGGTGGGTCCTTTTCAAATGAACACAGTGTATGTTAAGATTTCTACCTTTTTCAACAAAAATATTTGCCTATATAAGCGCCTTTTTCTTCAGTTTTTGTTGCCTATAAATCCGAGCTTAAGTCATAAGTTATAATGTCTTAAGCCGGTCGCAGTCACTACGTGCATTAGGCGAATTCTCGGTATTCGTGCTTATTCGCGTAGCTTGAGCGTCCTTCGTAATTTTCCCGCCGGTTGTCGGTAACCTTACAGGAAGTAAAAGACCCCGTAGTATGGCGTAGATAACTTCGGCACTGCTCCCATACATCAATTAAAATTCGTACATTTTTGTAAAATTCAATTTTATTGAAAAAACTTTTATAACAATTTGCTTTTATTTGGCATACATAATATAATAACAAAAACTTAAACTATTATTTATCTTTTTTGTATAACAAATTTAAAGCTATTTTCGCAGCTGCTTTCCTAGCCATTGCTTTATTTGCTCCAACGCCATGAACAAATTGTGGAATACCATCCACTAAAAATTTAAGCGTTACCATACTTTTATTATTACTAGTTAATTTGGGTTTCCTAAAACAAAAACAAAATGCAAGGCTTGTAATAATATACAACATTTACATTCTAAACAACTAAATACACAATATCAATCGATAAAAATATAAAATTAAAGTAAACCACACCGAATTCGGTTTGGGAAAACTTGAAAACAAGAAAGTACCATTTTGGGTTCTATCTAGACTTCCATACTAACACACATACAGTCGGCCATTAATACAGGCTTTTCAGTGGCGTCTTATTTAGTTAAATATTAAAATAAAATAAAATTCTAATAAAGAAAACCTTACCCAAACTCAGGATGGGCACCATTCCATTCATGGAGTTTCCTGACTACGTTTATGGGTATATTTTGTGAAAACAAATCGATTTCTTTCCACATTATTTTATATAACACGTTCCAGACAACTTTTAAATCCTTATTGCTATCCAAATATATAGCACCAGCAATAGCTTCAAAAATATCACCAAGAACCTGGAAGTTGAATTATAAAATCGTTTTTGGTTAAAGTATATCAAGAATTATAAAAAGTGAAATAAATACTGGTACCAGTTCATATTTTACATCGCCAAAGAATAAAAAAAACCCAAGCCAAAAAACGACTTTGACGATGCAGATAAAGGTGTACTGCGTAAAGCAATCTTAAATGCGTCTTCTGTAGACAAAATTCTAAAATGCCGGATATTTTTAGAAAATTTAAAGAAGCAGAATACTCGGAAGGAATGGATTATTTTTGAAAACATAATGATGAGTGCGACGAATCATTATTTTCTTGTTAAATGTTAGCGTAGTTAAATTTTAGTATTATACATACATACAGCGTGTCCACGGATGGGGTATAGGTGCTATATGGGCTATAGGTGAAAATGTTTAAATATTAGTTTTAGTGAAAAATGTCATTCTCGATAAAAAGTTTTGCTTGTTCTGAATCCCCATAAAATGAAATAAAATTCAAGTTTTTCAAAACCCGTCTCATTTTATAGCCAGTTTTATGAAAACCGTATGAATTTTTGCACTAAGTTCGAAAATAATGTATTAATCTAGTGAGTGACGTTTACAATGTACCAAGTAACTGTCAACTTTTATAAATAATTTTCAAATTGTCATTAATAAATATTTGACAACAATGTTAACTATTCAACAAAGAGCATATCTTATCAAGTGTTATGGTATTGGGGAAATTTCGTAGCAATATGCAATTGCAAAATTTCACGAAAAATATCCAGATGTACCCATTACGCGGTGTGGATTAAAAAAAATTAATAAAGAAGTTTGATGAGACAGGATCTGTTCAAGACAAAAAGAAATTGAAAAAGGCGTACGTTGAGGAGCATGATGCAGCTAGTGCAATAGCTATGCATTCATTAAGGGAAAATCCCAAGTTGAGTCTACGAAAAAGAGCAGTGGAGGATGGTTTTTGCAAGAGTCACTTACAGAAAATATTTAAGCAAAACAAAATTCATCCATTCGAACCGAAATTTATTCATACCTCACAAGATTGTGATTATGACACAAGGTTAGACTTTTGAGCGATGATTGGTGAAAAACTTATGCATGACCGATTCTTTCACAATAATATTTTGTTTTCTGATGAAGCAACGTTTACAACAAACGGAGTCGTTTCTTTCCAAAATTGTCGTTATTGGGCTAGTGAAAACCCGAGCTACAGGATTAACTGTAATAGTCAATTTGCTAAAAAAAAGTTAATGTTTGGTGTGCGGTTTTGCCGGATCGAATAATCGGACCGTATTTTCTGGAAGATACATTAAATCAGGAGGTATATTTGTATTTGCTGGACAACTTCTTAATACCTGAATTAGAAAATATTCCCTTGTAGCAAAGGCGTAAAATGTACTTTCAACGTGATGGATGTTCGTCACATTCGACTTTGCTAATTAGAGGATGGCTGGATGAATATTTTCCTGGGCGATGGATGGGACGTTATGGACCAATATTTTTTCCGCCCCGATCGCCCGATTTAACTATTTTAGATTTTTTTATGGGGCTACTTAAAACAAAAAGTTTAGGCAAATAATTTAAACCATAATATTGAAGACTTGAAACGATCAGTCAGGATTTAGGGAAGGCCATTCATGTGAAACATCTTTACAATTAACTATATCTAAATGGAAGCAAGTACTTGATGAAAATAAATATATAATAGCAGTTTTTCTAGATTTCAAACGAGCTTTTGAGACAATAGATCGTAAAATTTTGATTAATAAATTGAAATATTATGGTTTTGCAGGACGAGTTCCGACCTGGTTTAAACAGTATATGATAGATTACAATATGTGTAAATCAACATCTGAAGTGTTAGAAAATAACTCAAGGAAGTATATTAGGACCGCTTCTATTTATCATATATTTAAATGACATTAATTATATTGAGTGTGATTTTATTAATCTATTTGCAGATGATACACTGTTATCATGTTATGGGTATAACCTTGAGGAAATTTTAAATAAACTGAATAATATATTGAAAGTCTTAACCCAGTTTTTAAATAAAAATAAACTTAATACTAAAAAAACGAAAGCAATGATTTTGGGAAGTAAATATAAATTAAGTCAAATAAATTATAATGGATATAACATTAAAATTGAAAATGAGAACGTAGAATGAGTTAATGAATTTAAATACTTGGGATTTATTTTAGATGAAAATTTATTATTGAAACCTCATTGCGAATATGTATGTAAAAAAAATAACAAAAAAGCTATTTTTCTTCTCAAGGATTGCTTCAAATCTCTCTCTCTTCTCTAGATTAACAGTGTATAAAACTATTATACAACCTCATTTTGACTACTGCGGATCATTACTTTATAAATTGGATAATAGCTGTTTACAAAGACTACAAAAATTGCAAAATAGAGGAATGAGAATAATCCTTCGATGTAACAGATACACACCTATTAATAGTATGCTGACAACTTTAAGTTGGATTTCAGTCAGACAAAGATTTTATTATTTAGCAATGACTTTTGTTAACAAATCTAAAAATAAAAAACTTCCTGAGTACTTCAATGATTTTATCATCTATAATAATGAAATACATAACTACAATACTAGATCTGTTAATAATTTCTATATACCACAAGCAAGTCTAGCCATAGCAACAAAATCTATTTTTATATGCGGATTACGTGAATTTAATGCTTTGCCTACTGAAATTAAAACGAGTACCTCTCTACCTCAGTTTAAAAAATATTTGCTACAATTTATTTCCAATCCGTAAATTAAATTAACTTTGTATTTTTGTATGTTTATTTTAATATGTATTTATTTTAACTTTAATACTAAAACTTCTTACTTTTATTACTAATTTTATCAAGATTTTATTTTATTTATTCAACTGAATTTGTATGTACTGACTACAATATGTGATATTTACTACTATGTATTAGGACCTCCTATATTAAATAAAGATTCATTAATAAGACTCAAATTGAAATTATACATGAAATAAAACGATTATTTCCTATTATGAACATATCCGTTCAACAATATTGCGCTTCTCCACATTATCAAAGAGACGTTAGGCAATATTTAAATACAATGTTCTCTCAGAGATGGTTTGGTCGAAGTGGCCGGCAAGATCCCCCGACTTGAAACGAACGATTTAAAGGAACGCAGACGTCTCGATATGCAGGGAATTACTCCACAAATGATCAACGATTCTATTCGTAGCTAGACGCTGACGTCAAAAACATTTGACATTTGCTCTAAAATATGCATAATAACGTCTCATTCATCGTCGTAGAATTTCATAACTTTCCCTTTATCAATTTCAAAGATAATCCCTTGGAGCGAGACTTTTCAGCAATGCTGTATATGATTGTAAATAAAATATATTTTCAGAAAATTTATATCAGAACTTAAATTTCAATTCATATAAAAATTTTCTTCGCATTTCTGTGAATCAATATAGATTAGTATTACAGTGTAGATATATATTAAGAGTTAGTTGGTAAAAAATAAGAACGTATAAGTAAAATCTCACCTTTGGAACGTCTACCGATTCTGCCAAGTGATACTCATCTTCCTGAAGTAAAATCATTACTTCATCATCGATTACGTAATTTTTTTGCTCCATAAACATAACAAACTTATCTATCAGTGTTTGTAATTTGGAATTTGTAATTAATATGTATTTGTGCAATCCCAATCTGACAATCAAACTTGCAAATGTATTATTGTTTACAAGAGCAGACCTTAGGTCAGTTAATTTACCAGGGTCCAAATTTCCACAAGATTCAAAAATATAACAAGTAATAAGAAAATCAAGAATAGCATCTCCTAGAAATTCAAGTTTTTCATACGACAGGGTTGTTCTATTGGGCGTGTACGAAGAATGTGTTAAGGCTTGTAAAAGATACGCTTTGTTTTTAAAAGTATAACCAATTATCTCTTCAATATTTTTGCGAGTGGGTAGATGTACCCTAAACTTATTTTCAACATCTACATTATTCAAGAGAGGATTTGGAGACGGTTGTTTCAATAGAGCTTCTAGGTTTTCAGTACTAGGAATGACTCCGAACCACTCAAGTAATTTCAATGCTCCTGCAAAAAAAAAACAATGTTAACCACCACAACATCATAGTTTCGTTCAACTAGACAGAAAAGCATAAATATTAATGCCACATCTGGTGTTTCATAGTCGAGGCTAGGAAACCAGCTAAGGCATTAAATCTGCTTTTCTGCTGTTTGAAACAGAATTTTCTCAATCATACCTTTAAAGCCACAAGCTTGAAAATAAGTTCCAAGAAGACTTTCAGCAACATCAGAAATATGCTTATCAGCAATATACTGACTTTTCAAAAATTGAGCCATTGTTTGATAATTACATTCTTCAGAATCGTTTGGAGGACACTCGTCATTTAAGATATCGTTTATAGTATCTGTGCTCAAAATACCTGAAACTTGCTCTTCTTCTGATATTCTCAACCCAAATAGAGCATTAATAGACAATTCTTTATTATTAATTCTTCGCAACATTTCTTTGGGAATATCAAACGCGGGAGGCAACCACTCACTCCCTGCGGATAATTCGTTGTACTTGATTATTCCGTTAAGATTCTTTTGTATTGCCACGTAAAAAAGATTCCTGTTGCTGACTAATCTTCCTTTCAATTGAGTAGCACGTCCTTCATCGTATTGAGGAAATCGTAGGAATATGTAAATGGAGGTGATCAGTTTTAGAAAAGAGTCACCTAGTGTTTCAAGTCGCTCAAGATTGACTATTTCATTCGCCTTGGCAGATGTTAAAGCCCTGCACACAATAAATTTATTCATATTACAAATTACAAATAATACTGTATCAATACATGTTAGATAACCTTCGAAAATACGTCATAATCACTACCATAAAGACTATATAAGGAGATCGGACTCCATGTATTCCAATTTCTGGTCATGGTAGAGGGCGCCAGTTAAAATACAATACCGAAAACATCTGACTGCAGAACATTAACAGCCCATCATAAGTCATTCAGTTCATGTTGTTTTATTGGATGCTAGCTCATTTGACAGCATGTGAGGTTAGGAAACAGAAATTATGTGATATAAAATCACAAGTAAAAGTGTATTACAGTTTTACGCCAAACATTTATACCTCAACAAGGGCTCTCCACTGTCCCATTTGCACTACAATCCATGTGTGATGTTACAACTATGATTTAGCACCAGAACATTTGTAAACATACATATTGCAGTGTGTAGATGACATTGCTATGATCAGTCATACTTATCTCAAAATAACAGTAATGAGCAACAAAATAGTAAAATGGTTCAGCAGGTGTAGGATGAAGCCCAATGCTTCAAAATCTCAATGCACAATATTTATTTAATCTGTTTAATAACATTAAAAAATACAATATATTTTTAATCAATAGGTTATGTTTAAAAATAGTTAGAACCGGTAGAAGTTTGAAGAAATATTGCTACTTCCGACACCTGCGTTTTCTTTGTCTATTTAACAGGACGGTCAATAACAAAATGTAGTTAATAAAACTATGCCTGTATCAATTCATATTTCTTAAATCAAGCTAAATTTATTTTCAAATTAATAATAAGTGTAATTGTATGAGAATGTAAACACCACTAGACATGACAAGAAATAGAAAATAAAACAACAGTAGCACGCAGTTTATTTCTAGTTGAATGATGCAGAAACAGCGTATCTAGTGTGAACACAAACGCAACCTTTTTCCAGGTATAGCTGCAGTAAAAAAACAACTTGCAGCACGCTACTTTTGGCCTCTGTGTGAACACAGTAAGAAACTTTTGCAGCCACACCACAAAAACTGCGCAGTAAAAGTAGCTGTGTCTGACCTTAGCTTTAGTACGAACCAATCAAAATACTGGTTCCTAAAAATTAATTTACAGGGCCATGCCAAAATTGCGAAAAATCCCATTTTTTATAAATCGTAGTGTATTTAAAAGTTTTGTAAAATGTAATGGTAATTTTTTTATTATTATTATTCTGTTTGACTTAAATTCCTACAAAATTAAAATTCCGAACAAATCACTCCTGGACAAAAAACGTATCATAACACAGAAACATCTGTTGCGAGAAAACGAGAGTTTTATGATCACTCAAATTATAATTTTATTTTCAAATAGCTGGTTTATCCATATTTTAAATGGAAGATAACTTAAGTTTACTTTGCTAAGATGAATTTTTGAAATAATCAGGCTTATGGAGTAAGGTGACTACAATATATCCGTTATTATATGAAATGTGTTCAATTGAATTGAAAAGAGGTTGATTAAAATTACCTGAAAAGCTCACAGAGCTCGGGACCATTACCATCTGAAGGTGTATCTAGCATTTTAATACTGGCAGGAACAAAGTTTTTGTGATATGTTAATGCTAGCGGCCTTTCTTTTAAAGGAGAATTAATATTACGCAACTCACGTGAAACTACGACTTTTTGTCCTAAAACAGTAAAACACACATTAAACAAACCTAACAACATGATGCTACTTTGATTAATCATTGTCTCGCCATGTTGCACAAGGGGATGACAAAAGGAAAAAAAAAATGTACCTATGAATGTTTCATAATGTTCGATATCCATGATAGATACATCCAAGTCTCTTTCAATATCTATGGGCTCATCTATATTTTTCCAGGGATACTGGGCTTCCAAAAGTTTATCTGAAAAATCTTTATTGATTCGCAACGTAGTTTGCGGTAATTCTATTGCCAAATTTATGTCGATGGGTGGAAGGTTTACTGGACGTTCTTCTTCCATATAAGGTACATAATTCAACAGGCTCTCATCTAATTGAAGAGGTAATTTCTGGACTACTGTTCTTTTACCTAATCCTAGAATATACATGAGAAAATGTGAATTAATGTTACAGGCCAACTATCTTGCTAGTATTCATGTATACTTCATTCCAAGATGTTTCGTTTCAACTTAACACCAAGGCATCAATTCTTGACGGCAATAGAATAGAACGTTCCCCGTGGATCATTCCTCTATTCTACTCTACTGCTGTTCTCTTGTGATCATAACGAAGTATATCAAGGAGGGAGCATGAATCAGAGAACAAAGACACAGCGATGCCATATTTCTTGACCAATTGTTAAACCGAATTTTTTCTCAAATAAAAAAACTTTGAAGATTGTTATTATTTCATTGAATATAATGAATTGAACAGCAAAGAGTATAAAAAGTGAGGTTAATGGTCCACAACGTCAAATAAATTCACAAAACTGTCAAATTATTCCATGTTCCCTTCAATTTACCCAGTAGAAGCATGAGGGAGTCATCCTTCTATTGACGTTCGATAGAATGACGTTCCAGAATACCATTTACGATAGAACCACGCCTCCTTTCACTCGGTTGTTCTACTCCCCGGTTTTCAAGAATTGGGTCCCAACATGATTGATTCAAGAGAAAAACCCACAGCGGATAGTCGTTAATCCGATAACAATAACTTTTATTATTAAGTCCGCAAGACCGAAATATTGTGAAATATACTTTATGTCTGGTTGCTTATATCACAATCATGCATTAATAGGGAATATTTTAGAAGCAGCAGAGAAGACATTAACATATACAGATATGAAATCAGTAGAGGGCGCTATAAAACATTCTGTAAGAAGAGTCAAAGAAAGAAATGCATATGAATTGAGAGCTGAATCTGCTAATCGATTAATGGTGTTTGTGTATCTTATTTTTGGATAATTACGCGATGCCATTTGCCCCAGTCGAGTTGGAGATGGCGCGCTATAAGGACGTATGTACTCCACCGACTGGATTATATTCCCACGAGAGCCTATTTTCAAAGCCGGACCCCCTCTAAATTATTTACAATTTCTGTCTTGGTAAAAAACAGATCATTGATTAATTTATCGAGAAGGGCAGAGAAACTGATTGAAGAAGCCCTTTTTCAACACTGTATAGCTTCTTCAATCATTTTCCTTGCCCTTCTCGATAAATTAACCAATGGATCTGTTTCAACCGTTTAAACCGAAAGTCACTATAATATAAAACTGCGAACAGGAAAATTCCTTAACCTGTATTATTTCTAATAAGGGTGATAATAGAACAGAAAACCTAACATCTATTACCTGTTTCACTAGCAATTTTTTGTCTAAGCTCTTCTACTTGAAGCATAAATGATATTCTTGTTATTATTGTTGGTATTAAGTTTGCTTGAGTCCACAAAGAAGCAGGGAATTCTTGCTTTACTACCAACTCAGCAGGAAGATATTCCACCTGCTCTTCAAGTGTTTGATCATGTTTTCTTTTTACTGAAGATCTACTTTTTGGCTACAAAAAAAATGTTTTGTACACAAAGTTATAGTATATAAGAAAGGTTATAAATATGATTGTTCGATGCGGCGAACGCTCAACTCAAACATTGGGCGCGTTCAGACGAGCCTAACGGTTAAGTTGCTGACTCGGCGGTTGCGTTCAGACGGGATGCTGCCCTCAACTGTTGAGCATCAGACTCAGAGACAATTGTTTGCGCTTTGTTTACTCAGCGCTGTCAAAGATGACAGAACATTTATTGTTGGGTTGAGTTACGTTTTGTTTTTTTGGTAATAGAATATATCAATGAACATAAACTTAGAAGATTACAGAGTATCAATAAATAATGAAACGATTCTATCCAATGAAACTGGAAGAATATTATTAGAAAGTTAGGTTATGTTCCACCGTTAATTTGCGGTAATGCGTTCAGCGGAACTCAGCTGCTGACTGCCGTGTATATACAACATGTTTTGTGCTTAGTTCCAACCGGTAGTTGGGGTGTGCGAGAGGTGTGAAGTGGAGGATGATGTGGGGCATGTGTTTAGATGCTGGAGGAACGAGGAAGTGCTGAATAGGTTGGAGAGGAAATTAGGGGTGGCGGTGCACTGGGAGAACATGGTGGAGATAATGTTGAGGGGGGAGGAGGAATGGATGGAGGTTAGTGGAGTTGTAGAGAGCATGGTTAGGGGGAGAGAAGGACTAGATATGGCATGAGAGGTAGGAGTGATAGGAGGATGACGGTGTGAGCGGAGTGTGCGAGGGACCGCCGCCCGTCTTGAAGTTTGCTAGGGTAGTGATTCCAAGGCGGGGGTAACGGCGAGTTTGAGGTGGGTTTGGTAGGTAGGCATCCCCTTGGGGATGAGTCCAACACTGTTTGGATCCTAGACCCAATCGAACATGAGTTTCCCATCTCACCCGAAAAAAAAAACCGTTGAGCCCGGCTGAACGCGCCTATTTTGTTTCCCACGTTTGGGTAGGATAGTTAATGAATGATATGGCATATATAGTTTGTGTGGTCCAAGTTGTACAATAAAAAAAATCTATAAGATAGCTAGTCGGTGATTGACAGTCTACAAGAGGTCATTTAAAAATTTGTTGGTTGTCCAACTGAGTTCATACAAGCTGTACCCTGCTACAAAGAAAAACGAATGTTCTATAAAGTTTAACTCAACACGTTTCAACTTTATTGAAATTATACATAAAGAAATTAAAGTATTGTTAAATAATTTAAGCAATTTACAAAATGGATGATAATTTTACTGCTGTAGCAACAGTTATTTTGCTATGTATAAGATCTCTTTAATATACAGGGTGTTTCCTAAGTAATCTAAAATATTGTAGTGGGCGCTTCGTCACTCCATTTCAAGACGAAAAGTTCTTATAAACATGTGTGATAAGTCTTGTCCTTAATGAGATGCAGGGTGTTGAATTATTATTTTATTAGAAGCAACATGTGTTAAACATAAAGGAAAAATAGTACATTTCAGAACATATGTTCAAAATGTGCACCTCCAGCCAAAATGCAAGCATCCGCTCGACGTCTAATGGATTGCCGAATACGTTCGAAGATACCAGGATTATTACGAATAACATTACAGCGTTATACGATACGATTTTGAAGATCTCGTAAGTTTAATATCGGGTTTGTGTAAATGAGCGATTTTAAACATCCCCACACACAAAAATCCAGAGGATTGTGTGCAAGTTGACCTAGGGGGCCACGGGTATGGAGATCCTCGTCCAATCCAATGGTCTGGAAAAACGTTGTTTAAAAACTCGCGTAGAATCACTGCAAAATGTGGAGGAGCGCCGTCATGCAAGAACCACATGCGCCTTCTAATAATAAGAGGTACATCTTCCAAAAGAACTGGAAGTTCATTTTCTAGCCTTCGACTCGGGATAATTTTCAAAATATCCATGAGCTCGTAAGAATTTCCGGAAATAATTCGACCTCTAGTGGTTTTACTAGTGAATATTTTTTTGACAATCTTCGCTAATGTAGATATGTATTGCTTGATTGAGCAGGTTAGAATCGTACCATTGGATCTGTAATTTGTCGGATAACAAGGTACTCAACATTCTATATTCTAGGGGAGGTCTTAGGCAGTACTCTACAATCCGACAAATTCGATAGTTCGACACTGTCCTGCAAAACGTTTGTCGGATTACCGGGGATCCTCTGTACATTTTATTTAATAATGAAACTGCTCGGCAAAACATTCTCGGAAGTATTTAATAATGGTCGCGTTCATCCCAACGTAGCTACCGAAGCGATAATCAATGTCCTGAATGCATGTTTTGTCTACTGATTGATGTGAGCGCTATGGTAGCAGTCGCCATATTTTCCATCAGAATTTAATTTCGCTACCGATCAATGATGCATTAACTGTCATTTATGACAAATATCATGTTAATAAACATATAAAATGATATAACATATTTTGGTTTGAAGATACTTCAGACATTTGTATCTAGAAAATGAATGAACACCACTAGGAACTATTAAACTAAATTTAAATCGAAGATGAATAAATAACTATTGAAGTCATATATCAAATAAAATTAGGTTATGTTGTCATATCAAGATTAGTACGTTCAGCAGAAGAAACGATGGATTTCTCTAAAAATCGCTACCTGCTGCGGGCTTCTATTTCACAACACGATTTTATCGAGTTGTTCGATCATCCAATTCTATTTTACGATCGAATTGAAATCGGGTGTTCTTGGATTTGGACAGCAATTTTGATACGAAAATGTTTTTTGACATTATCGATAGAATTCATTTGATATTTGGCAGATTAAAAAAACTCTTTTTACATTTTTGAACTTTTGAATCTTATATTTGCTAAAATACTATATTAATGTCATTCAATATACGAGTTTGCCACTGCACAATTATTTTCCAATTTATGGAGAAAACTAGAGAATTTGCAAATGACAGGTTCATTGGGGCCTCAGGAAGGGATAAACAGAAAAAATTATGGGCTGAATTAGCCCTCAAACTAAATTCATTGGGATTTGGAGAAATACTAATCCTTTTATTTTTCTGGGCTATAAGGATTCTAATTGATTTAAAAGATATAGATTATTGATAGTAATAATATCAAAATTTTCAAGACGACTTCCTCTTATTTAATCTATAAAGTTCTATAAATCGTAAGTCGGGTATTTCAAAGGAGTAAATTTCTTGCTCTGCCATTAACAGACCCTCCCTCACAATATGCAACATTGTACCAAGAATAATGGTTTATTGCATAAAAAATGACTTCTCTTGATGTTATTTTCGTAAATATTTCCAAAAATCGGCTTTTATTTTTTGTTAGAAATTAAAAGGTGCAGGTTGGAATATGTCAAGAAATGTCAAATATCATATAAGTTTCAAAATAAGTAAACGAATACGATTCGTCCATACCTATCGAGTGAATCGACTCGTAGTGCAACTAATCGAAGAATAGAATCGTTGATTGTCAATTTTGGTCGGCCGTTACGATCGTATCGTAAAATAGAATCCCGGTGCTGATCAAGTTTGTTGGGATGAACGCGACCAAAGTCTCTCAATACAAAACTAAACAATATGGCTGACAATCAATAAAGGAAGTAAACTACATCCTGCGTGGGGAAAAGTGTCACGCTGACGTACAATTTAAAACAGTACCTAATCCTAAAAGAACATTTTTTCATTAAAATAAAGGTGTAAAGTATCCATGTAAGATTCAATCAATCACACAAGAATGTTTAAATGTTCAAGTTTCATTCTTTTTACTTTATGAGAAAAGCACTAAAGGGCTGGTATTATTTAAATTAAAAATCATTTTTTTTCACGAATCCGGGAAATTAAGAGAATTAAGTATTCTGGATAGTTCACCTAAAAGAACATATCAGTTAAAATTGAGCAAAAACAGGTTATATTTGTAATGAGCGTAAATGCACCGTTGAATAAAATAATGTATTAGTCTGGGCCTGTAAATCTATTTAATATCTAATCCTGGCGTCTTATTGAGAAAATGTTGCTTCATTATATTCATGTAAAACGAAAATAAATCTCACTAAAAACAAAAAGGTAATTCTGAACTAAAAAATGTACTAGAAACCAACAGAGTATTAGAAGAGATCCCAATCAGAATTATAGGGGTGGAAGGTTCCTTGTGAAAAGTACCCTTCTTCCAGAATTTCAATATTATAATCACGTAAAATTTTATATTATATCAGTTTGTTGATATATAGTTTGGCAAACATAACTGAAGCTGTGAAAGGAATGCGGTCGAAAACATTCGATATTGCCACGTTTAACTATGAAAAAGCTAAAGTGCTAAGTATGTAGTGATAATAATTAGAAAATGTACTTTTTATTATTAAAAATATGTCAATAATGATTAAACGTTAGTTCTTTAATGTGCTTGTTTCATTGGATTTTGTCTATTAACTTTATTTTTTAAATTTCTGAATATTAAAAGATAAACACTTTTCCATATATGTTATGGGTTTCCTTCAAGCCGGCAACGTCGTGCGAAAATCATAATTACCACGCCCTCCTAATAACTCAATTGGTGAATATTTATCGAAATGCCGTTGCTAAGTAACCTCATGACTTCCTATTGGCAAGCGTGTGCGTGTGTTCTACCCTGTCACTTCGACAATTGACTGACATTGATTATCCAGTGGCGTTTATGATGTCAGTATTTTCCTTCGTATTTTCAGTTTTACTTGGTATCTTATTATTTCGTATCCATATTGAATTCAAGTACGATTTTAACATCATTTGTTTTTAGCAAATAGGTAGCATCTTTTGAAAAATACCTTACCTTTAAAGCAAAGCATAAATCAGTTTCTATATATAATTATTATATAATAATGATTATTTTCAATACTTTTATAAAATAGGTACCGTACGCCATTGGTACGTTTATGACAGATATTGGTCATGTTTCCTCACCCTTTACCGATGCCCCGTAGATATACTTGCCAAACTATATTTGTCAATTGTTACTAGTAGAATTAATCAACAAGATTCGAAGCGCAGTTCTTTTCGTTTTAAACTTTTTAACTTACCTTAGTAAAATTCAAGCTTTTTGTTAATCTTTTGACCAGCAATAAGGGCAAGTTAGGATTAAAAATGTTCAAATTGTGCTTTTTTATGAAGTAGTCGGCGAAACTATCAAACTCATCATTTGGAAACTCAGAATTAGCGTTCTTGTTCAAACATACCTGAAACAAATGAAACCTTTATATTGAAAAACAAAAAAATTATATATATGCCTTAGGTTGGTAACAGACTGATCTAGGTTTTAAAGCGATTGAAAACTGCTCTATTGTTAAATTTTGAATTATATGTATACTCCATTTCAAGATAATTCGTTTTGACTTGAGGATTCAAGACCAAAACCCACAGCAGGTATTTGTTAATCCGATAACAATAGCACAGTATCGTACTCGTTTATTTGGGGACTACCGAGTTGTACCACGTTAATCCATTTCCGCCTTTATTGGGGATTATACTGACCATCGAGGTGGATCATTGATTAATTTATCGAGAAGGGCAAGGAAAATCATTGATGAAGCCATTTTTTTAACGCTGTATAGCTTCTTCAATGATTTTCCTTGCCCTTCTCGATAAAAACTACAACTATAAAATTGTTAAGGTCATTAGTCATTAGACTTTTTTTTTAAATCGCGTCCCCAGGAAATTCGGTGGTACAACTCGACGGTAGGATTATACCTACCCGATATCTTGTGGTACAACTCGGCGATCCCGGTTTATTTGAAATGCGAAAAGATAATACCTAATAGTATGATTATTTAACAACTGAAATGTTCGGCTGGTAAAATAATATTTGATACCAACCAAAGATTGAATAAAAAAGCGGTTAATTAAAGACGAAACGGGAATTGTTTGAAGCCGAAGAAGTTTGTGGAGAGCTATTTCTCAAATGGGATTTAAATATTGTACCATCAATAAGAGGCAAGCGATAATGGAGTCATATCGATTACGAATGTGGCGTCATAATTACTTACAAGATATTCAAAAATATAGATGTGAAAATCGTGTATCTACCTCGACGAAATAATAAATTTAATGTATGTTTTAGTATCTAATTGTTACCGTCTACAGATCTGTTACTGTTTACTGTACAATGAGGGATTTATAAACGTATATTATTAAATCATTAAGGCCAGATGCAGAGTTAACGAAATATTGTGAAAGGTTCTTTAACCACATGTTATTTTACTTACTTCAGTTACAATGTAAGTGGTGCGATCCCTTCTGTACCATGGACTAACAATCTTTCTCAAATGACTTTCTTGAGATACTTGTAAGTTCAATTTTTCTTCCATACTTAATTCTTTAACTAAATTAACCGGGTAACGTGCCCTTAAAACATCCCAATCTATAGTTTTATTAGCTTTATTTACTGGTACCAAGAGCATCATTTCTGGATCATTCCCTCGATCAAAAGTTAGAAACCGCTGAAGCACGTTTATAACACCATCAAATACTTGAAAATGAAATGTTACAATATCTTCGAGATCTTTATTGGAAATTGTAGCTGTAATTTGATTGACTTCCAATGAAACATTGATTGTCCCCAATGTCACATAAATTGGAAAATCACAAATTGTTGGTAATGGGGAATTAGTTATAATACCATAACACAAGGGTGATGTGTACATATTGAAAAGAGTTGACATATGGATGTCTCCATGTTTATTACTAAACAATGGGTTCAGGTGGATCAAATGTACACATACTGTAGAATGCGGTTTAATTTGTTTTGTAAGTATAGTAGGGATCTGAAAAAAAAATCAATATCATTGTCTAAATATTTTCCTAGCCTACAAATGATGCGTTGCTTATACAGTGCATGTCATAGAAGGTGAACTATATGTTCAACATTAAATATAATCCTGTTGTAGTGCCCGTCGTATAATGTAATAATGTATTAGGTCATTTGCGAAATAGCTTAATTTATACTTGTATAGATATGTCTTCCAACAATTATATAAAAGTATTAGTAAGCTTTAATCAAGATATATATTGTCATGATATGTATTATTTATAATAAAAAAATATGAAATTAGAATTGATTTTTATTAATTAACATTTCTGACACAAATATCAAAGAATAAAAATATATTATTCTACGCTTTACAACTAGTTTTGAAAAATATTTTTCAAAAACTGACCGTTCAACGAAGAAGAAACAACTACTTCCCGGGCTACATGCCCCGACAGACATTGAATTACACTTCTAAGTCTAAGTCTTTGATATCTGTTGGTAACACGCTTTACTAAATACGACAATTTTACAGGAAACTGTAATAATTCTATTTCTGGCACAATCTATATTTTTGTTGGTGAATGTTAGAGAGTGTGAAGAAATTGTATTTGAATAATATTGTTATTGTTGTTTGAAATAGTTTATATAATTTTCATATAATATAGGTACAATGTATTGAAGTTTTTAAATAGCATCTAATAATAATTTGAATAATTTAGAAAATTTATACTTTTTTTATAGTTAATATTAACGAAAATACCTAATTTCATATTAATACTTATGGTTTATTGAATTTAAAAGTTATTTTGAAATAGTCAATGTGATATAATTAATATTAATAAATTTTACTTCAAAGTATTTTTATAATTAGAAAAATTTCAATGTTTTGTTCATATCAGAGAATATGAAGGTTATAAAAATTATTTATTTGTCATAAATGACAGAATTTTTAAATATCACGAAAATTTATATTTTGACATGAATTGAATAGCTGGTCACTTGTAAATTTAATTAATTAATGAGAAGATAAGGAAATAAATTATTCTATTGGTTTCTATAAGAAAAAAAATTAAAAAAGGATACTAAGCAACAGTTATTTGAAAAAAAGATGGATTGATTAAAAATTTTGAAAGAAGTCAGATATTTTTGAAAAAGCGAAAAAGAACTCCAGATTCGAGAATAGATAAAAGAATGACTTTTAAATAATGTTTTATTAACGACAACCGGCAAACATTAATCTGTAATGCCCGATTGCACCGTTCACTTTAAGATAGCCTTTTAAAATAGCGGTTGACAGCTGATTTAACCTGAAAAACTTATAGATGACATTTTCGTAGTTGAGTTTGATATCCTCGAAATAATAGAATTACCGAGATGTTCTACTCGAACTGACAACTTACGAGACGCACGCTCAAATTCCAAACGGTGCAAACGAGCATCAGAATCACAAAAAATTAACTGATTATATAACATGGATTATTTTGTACTCACCATTTTATTATGAAGTCTTCTACTTTTTAAATTCCCTGCAAATGGCTCCATCTGCTTCGGATAATGCTTAAATAAAAAGTCAACATCTTCTTCTTTTACAACATTCCTTTTTGGCAACAAATGATCATCTAATTCTCCAGCTTTATAAAGTTTTATGCATGCAACCATTGCTGCTGCCCTTTTTGCTAGTTTCTTGCTGGGCATAAACGGTCCCTGAAAATACAAAATAACTGAAGGAAGCTACAATATTTTTTCAGTTACTGAATATTAAAAGTATTTTTCCAAAGATGTTATGGTTATGGTCCGAACGAACTCAATTGGTGAAGATCCATCCTACGGCCCGTTGCTACGCAACCACGTGACTTGCTATCGACTATCGATCGATATTGATTATCTAGTGTTATAGGTTTTGTCAGAGTTTATCATTGTATTTCTAGTTTTATGTGGCATCCCAATTTTTTTGTTTGTATATTTAGCCTTTTTTGTGAAAATGTAGTGTTTTATTCATTTTTCTAATTATAAAGTGGTTTTCTAAGAGCACGCGGAAAAAATGTACTTTTGCCCACGGAAGATATTAACTATTGCATTTTATAATTATTTTTTCCACACGCTCATAGAAAAAATGTTGTTCCAAACACATGCGTAAAGTGCCTTTTCGCACTAGTTAGGAAAATAACTATGTTAATAGTTTTATAGAATACCGTACGCCACTGCTACTTTTAAGAATGGAATCGGCTGACTAAAAAATCCCGAATAATGCTATGCTATTAATGTTTTACTTACCACTATTTCATCTGAAATGGGACAAATAACAGGTAGTAATATAACAACACTAATTTTGTCACTATCCACTCTATAATACCAATCTGGAGCATGAACAGTGTACATATCGGATGGAAGACTTGCACAGTATTGACATAAAAGAGGAATCGCAGAAGTCATGTTCACCTGGGCACTGTTAGGGCCCTTCACGTAAAACGGTGGAATTTCGTCTTCATTGTACATGGCATCAATAGCGTCTTGCGATGGTTCTTGCCTCTCCAAATTCTTTCCTATTAAATACTAAAACAAAAATCATATTAATTGTCATTGTCTCTATAAGGTCCTCTGAAGATTTAGATCTATAGACTATCCTCCCAGATCCAATAAGTCATGGAGGCTAGATAAGGAGATCGAACTCATACGGAAAAATTGACAGCTTAACAGGCACGCAAAGCAAATAGGGTTGACAGATGAAGCCATGTGCAGATTCTGTCACCTATAAGAGGAAACTGCAGAGCACAACCTATGCCAGCGCGAGGCTAATTGGCTACTTAAAAAGAGTCGGGCTAGAGAATGTAATCTAGATTCAGAGGACTACAAGAAATCTGAAAAGGTCGCAGTGGAATAGGCTCTTTAGCCACCTCATCAAATCTAATCTAGGATGACAGGGAGACGATGTCTAAAGAAGTGGGTGTTTCGTAGAGGGGAAGTATGCTGTTCTCTCTTGGACATATATAATTTTATGTATAGTATAACCAAAGATTACAAAATAAATATAAGATATTTCACTTGTACGAATCTATCGCGTAAAGCGTCTATACCGCTGGTTACTGTCTGGTGACAAGACGGTTGACTCTATGATACATTATGTCGCTACCTCCTTACTTGCACCTAATTTTGCATATTATACTGGTCGTCGAGCGTCGGTATTTTAGAATGGTGATTATAATTCGTTGTTCGTGTTTCATGTTTATGTTGTATAGATTTTTAAAATTTATTAATTAATTATTGAAATGAGCAGAAAATAGTATTCCAGGGTTCGGACTCCCCAGTTCAAAAAAAATTCCCCGACTTTTCCAGCCACAAAAAATAATACAAAATATCTTGAAGCTTTTATTTTGTCTTCGGATATTAAAGTAGTACGAATTGGGTATGCCAACTTTTTTGATTTTATTCTTTTCTGGTGATTTGACCCATTTTCGTGGCTAATCAATGTTTTCCTTCCCATGTTACTCAAAGAAAAACTGTTGCTGAGTTTACATTTTGCCTCAAAAGGGTTTTCGGGTATTTCGCCGAATATTTTATAACAGAGTGGTCTGTTAATTCTCGGATCACACCACGCATGATTGTCTTCTTGTTTCCCATATTTCATATTTTGAACTAACAAAACTTACAAAACCCGTTTTTTTTACTACATAACCTTGCTTTGTTTAATCGTTCGTTGGTTCGTTACACAGTTCATCACCGTTAGTTAATTCGTTCACAGCGCTTACACCATTTATACTCGGCTTCAGACTCGGACAAAAGAGTAAGAAAAACATACAAACACTCCATCTAAAAGAAAGAGACAGTGAAGAAAGAAGACGCTCTGATTCTCACTTCACCGTGACGTAGCGCATAGACGGTGCAAAAGCAAAAACGTAACCGTTTTTGTCGCATAACCGTTACTTTTCATATTATGTTATTCGAGAACTGTTTATTACGTTTGAATTCAATTTTCCAGCCTTATGTTTTATCGATGAAATAAAACAATTCAATTTGCTTAAATCTCCATAATTAGTGACGCGTTTCGCTAACACAGTATCTTTATCAAACGTTGAACGTTAGTTCAAATTATAATGGAGATTTAAGCAAATTAAATTGTTTTATTTCATCGTTTAGCATGGAACTTCATCAAGTAAAAGCCTCATCTATTCAACTCATGTTTGAAATTCCCTGACCCTTTACTGATTATTGAAAATTTCCCTGACTTTTTTGTGCGAACTATAAATTCCCTGACATTTCCAGTCTCTGTAACGGCTACTCAGTTTAGAGAGCACCTCAGGTGTAGATTCTGAGACCAAACTAGTACAAATTCAGAGAGTAGTCTTACCGGTTCTCGGGTAATCCTACTTGAAATTTATTTAAGGTACTGAAATTAGATGAAGGTAAATTATGAAAATTAAGAAAGGTAAGTGGGCGCCACCCTGAATAATACTAGCTTATTTGTTATTCACATCAGCATTATAACGACAAATCCTGTAAGATTGGAAGGGAAAATAAACTTTATGAACAACGTTATTAAATTTACAAGTTGTATATTGACTTTGAAAAAACAAACAATTAAGCAAAGGAAAAAATTACTAGTTTTTATTGACGGTTGTTGAAGAGTTGAAAAATCTCTAGATGGTACTTTCCTGGAGTGATAGAGATGGAGTCCTTGTTGAAGTACAGGTAACAGGTAAAGTTCTAGGTAAAGCGTTCCATGGTACTTTCCTAGAGTGATAGAAATGGAGTCCTCGTTGAAGTACAGGTAACAGGTAAAGTTCTAGAGTCCCATGTAAAATGTCCCAGGTAAAGTTTCGGGTCTAGGTAAAGTTTTGGTCCAGGTAAAAAAATATAATCAAAGAGGGAAAAGGGATGCAATAAAATATAGACAGATTGAATCCATGTCTATAAGTGAAATATCTAGATCAATCTTTCGGAATGATCATAGATAGAGGTATGTAATGAGCAAAATTGAAAATTTTCAAAAGTAGACAAGATTTTAAATAGACAAGATATTAGGTAAGATATTGACTGAAGATAAGCAAAAAGAATTTCTGTAATGTAAGTTGAAATCTCGAACATATTAACAAATAGATAATAAAAAAAATTTTAAAACACTTCGAGATACTAAAAATTTTCAACATGAAGGTAATGAAAATTTTTAAGGTAATTAAGATAAAGGAAATTTTAAAACAGTTAAGATATTAAAATTTCAAGATAGTTGAGATATTAAAATTTCAAGATAGTTACGATAATAGAAATTTTAGATAACTGAGGTAATAAAACTTTAGAGCTAAGATAATAACTTCGATATCCCCTGATATGTCAGCAACTATGTAAGATAATTGCAAAGTCAAATTGTCAATGGTCTTTAAAGAAGAAATTTTATATACCCTTTCGGCATATAAATACAGACAAGACACTTTTGTCTGTAACGATAAGATAAGTACTATAAAATATATAGTACAGTAGACAAGTTTACTACCCTTGTCCACTTATATAAAATAAGATAAGATATTTATCGTAAACTACGATAATTAAGATAAGATACTGAAGATATAATATCACCCCTAAAACATTTAAGGTATATCCGATATTTCTCCAAATCAATTAGACCCAATTTCATTAACCTCTATGCATGTGCGCAACAGGTTTATTACTCAATTTGATTTGACTGTGCAAAAAAAACTTTTTCAAAATTATAATAAATTTGAATATTTTAAAAATTCGAAAAATTCTCAACAGATTTTTTATTATAATTCTTAGATTAGAATTCCATCCGGCTAGGAAAATATTTATTACACTACTCATTTATCCCAGAACACGAAGGTTAATTTGCTAATCAGTAGTAGGGAAAGAAAGTCATTATCGTTTACTAGTCAAAGAAAAAGGAAAATCTCTATGATAAAAAGATAAAAAAAAAATTCGAGACACCAACATTCAACACAAATAGAATGAACAATTAGGAAAGATATATTTATCTGATTACGTTAAGGTTGCTTCGGAATCATCGATATCAGAACACTCATCATCAGACAAGATACCAGCTTTAAGGTCTTTCATGTGCCATCGACCAATATTTTTTCCCGTTTCATCTTTTAATTCATACACTAAGGGAAAGATAACACGATATACGGTACATTGTGTATATTTCGGTAAAAATTTTACGGAAATATATCTGGCTTTGTCCGATTTTGGGTAGTTCTTTTTCTAAACCCGATCACCTACATAAAACCTATGATCACGTTTGCGCAAATTATAACGTTGACTACTTTGTCGATATGCTGTTTGCAAGTTCTTTCTCACCACTTCGAAAAATTTAGGCATTTCTTGTGTATCCTGAATTCGGTGAACTTTGTCGGAAATGGTAACCTGATTATTTGCATTTTCTGCAATTTTACCATAAAAATTTCCCGAGACAGGTACATTTCGAGCAAAGGTAAGGAAGGAAGGGGTGAAATCGGTAACTTCATGTTTCGACAGCCGAATTGCTTGAGCAATTTTATATATTTCTTCATCCCATGTTCTATGATCTTCATAACTATAAGATCGTATAGCTGTGACAATGGATTTGTTTACGCGCTCAGTATGATTAATTTGCGGATGAAAGTTAGCATTATACCATATCTTTTGTACTGAATATTTTTCCATGAGATTTTTGAAAAGATGACTCGTGAACTGTTTACCATTATCACACGAAACGATTTGAGATATTCCAAAAATGAGAAAAACATGATTTTCCAAGAAATCCACTATAGAACGAGCGGTAGCCTGACGTAAGGGATGAACCAATACGAATTTAGTGAACCAGTCAACTACAACAAGTGCGAACTGATTACCTTTGCGAGATCGGGGATATGGCCCTAAAAGATCACACGATATTAATTGAAAAGGGAAGTTAATATTCCGATATTGTCCCATTAATCCTGCTTGTGGTAAGTTAGATGGTTTACTCGATGCACATATTTTACAACGACTGACATATTTATAAACCGATTTTCTAAGATTCGGCCAATAATAAATTTCAGAAATTCTCTCTAATGTTTTGAAAACACCGAAGTGAGAAGAAGTTAGACTATCATGAAAATGATGTAAAATTTCATTTAGATTTTTAGTAGGAACGACAATTTTCCAATCGGAAATATTACTAATTGGTCCAAATTTATTCAAGACATGTTTATATAATATGTTATTCTCACCTCGAAAACTTGGGTATTTTTCCGGAAAATCCAGAACATGAGAAATCATGTCATTATACCATTTATCAGGATGCAAGGTAGATAAGTCTAAAATACTAACTTCAGGTATACGAGATAAAGCATCCGCAACTACAGTTCCGGTAGATCTACGGTGTACGATAGAAAAGTTGTATTGCGACAATTGCAATATCCATCTAGCTAAGCGAGGAGAAGGTTTTTTCATGTTATTCAACCAAACCAGAGAAGAATGATCGGTAATTACGGTGAAATGACGACCGATAAGATAATACCTAAAATGATCGATCCCTAACAAAACTGCTAACAGTTCCTTTTCGGTAGTACTGAACTTCTTTTGACCCTTTGTGAGTTTCTTACTCATATAAGCTATGGGATGTTCGAGTCCATCTTCCAGTTGAAAAAGAACACTTCCCACCCCAACATCACTAGCATCTGTCATAAGGAAAAAAGGTTTGGTGAAATCGGGACTACTTAAGATAGGAGCGGTAGTTAAGACAGTTTTCACCTTTTCGAAAGCTTGATCTGCTTGGGGTGTCCAAGTAATGGGTTGGTGTTTCTTTCGCTCACTTAGAAGATCAGAAATTGGAGCAGATAAGGAAGAAAAATCTTTAAGAAACCGTCGATAATACGAAACCATTCCCAAGAATCTACGCACCTGAGTGGCAGTTTTCGGAACAGGATACACACAAATAGCAGAAACCTTTTCAGGGTCGGTACGAAGACCATTTTCATCCACTACATAACCTAGATATCTAAGGGAAGAACGACAAAACTGACATTTATCTAAACTCACCGTCAAGCCGGCATCTTGTAATCTCTCAAAAACACCCTGGAGAATTTCCATGAGTTTGTCAAAATCAGGAGTACAAATGATGATGTCATCCAGGTAGTAAAAACAATACGGTTCTAAGGAAGGACCAATGACCAAATCGATCAAACGACACATACTAGCAGGAGCAGAGACTAAACCGAAAGGAGTAGTGACATACTCGAATAAACCTTTACCCTTAACTGCAAAAGCTGTTTTTTCCCGAGATGATTTCTCCAACGGAATTTGATAAAATGCTTGCTTCAGATCGATACTAGATATATAACGAGTATCTCGAAGTTGACTCAGTATAACTTCGATTGAAGGTAAGGGATAAGCATCTTTATTTAAAGTTACACTATTTAATTTACGTCCATCAAAACACATTCTATATTTACCATCTCCCTTTTGAACTAACCAGATAGGGCTACAATATGAAGATTTACACCTAATTCAAGCAAAGTATCTACTTCCTTTTCCAGGAAAGCTTACATAGCATGAGGTAAGGGATATTGGGTTTGTTTAAAGGGAGGGGAATTTCCGGTATCAATGAAATGCTCTATCAAATGGGTTTTGCCGATTTTATCTGAAGGACTAATAGTCTTGAAGAGATCAATAGTTTGATTTAATTTACCAGTTTGATTAGGAGTTAAATGAGATATATCCCGAATTGTATTGACTACAGCCAACGAGAGAGAATTTACAGTTAAAGATGATTTAGAGAAATTTATTTTTACGTTAAAAATCTTAAGAAAGTCCATGCCGAGAATAATGTCATGTTTAACAGAAGATATTAGATAAAATTTCATAAGCCTAGATATCTTGTCTGTGATGACATATGTTTCGATATAACCAAGAGCGTCCTGCAACTTGCCATCTGCAGTAGATATTTTTAAGTTATCATCGTTTAAGATAGGTATCGATAAGTTATGAATAAACTCTAGTGCACGAGAACCAATCAATGAGATATTTGAACCAGTATCAACAAGGCAAGAAATTGTTTTATCAAAAATTATGATATCGACATAAGGTCGAAGGTCGATTATCATTTTCCATGTTATACAACAGTGACCCTACATTTGCTAGAGACTTATGCTTTGAGTTTGAAACTATTGAATTTGATCTTGAATTTAATTTATAGAAGTTTTTGACAAATAAAAGCCATGAATTCCAGACGGAGCGACTTACAGTAGGAACCTTTTTTAAGATAGAAGGAGAAATTTTCCTTGCAGAACTGGAATTTACAGGATTTATTTGAGATAACCTCAATTTTTGTCTTTTGTGGGTTTTTCCTGAGGTTTTGGTTTTACTTTGGTGCTGGATTTTCCTGATGTTCCCGGTTTCTGAGCGACTGTGGTAGAGTGGGAAGCTCGACCACCGCTTGGTTCGTTTTTTTGAACATTTTGGACATTTCGTTTTTACTGTATCAGGATGTCCACAACCCAAACAAAACAATTTCCTAGGAAATTGACAGTTATAATACATATGACCTGCTTGTTTGCAATTCCAGCAAGTCTAGGTAGAAGATACTACAGATAGATTTTTTCGTGTTTGTTTAAAACAAGAATTATCCTTAAAAGAGGTTCTAGGTATTCTCAAATCTGGTTCAAGTAAATATTGACTGCTCTTATGATTAGCTGTGAACTGTTGGTCCCAAGTTAATGTTTCCTCTAGTCGTTTACATTTTTCAGTCAAAATATCAACAGTATCAATATCAATTAAAGCTAATGCTTGTGCATAATGAGGTAAAAGATTTTTACGAATAATACGAATAATGGCACTTTCGCTGGGCTTGTCATCAAGACGGTTGAACAAACCACACATGGCGTTAATATACAAGGTAACTCGTTCTTGTTGACCTTGTTTTCTAGCTTTGATTTCCTCTAGTAAATCATCTTGGTAGTTATACGGTAAGAAATCGGATTTTAATTTGGTCACTAATTGTTCCCAATTCTGAACTTTGCATCTGTTAATAAGATACCAATTAAAAGCCTGATCACTAAATAAATCAGCTAAGCTAGAAAACAATTCAGCATCTGTGATACCTCTCGAAAGTTTGAGGCAATTTACGCGTTCTAAAAATCCAAGTACAGATTCTTTGGAATCTATTCCTGAGAATCTTATCCCCCATTTATGTACAGGTACAGGTTTAGAAAAACAAAAGCTATTTACTGGAGTGGATTGTCTGCCTGAATCGATAACATTGATTTTGCTATCTAATTCACCTTCTAAACAAAATATTTCTGCTGTTAAATGTTTCTTTACTTGCTCTTGTTCGTCCTCCTCGCAAGTTAAACGAGAAGTACGTTGAGTGAGGTGAGTTAGACGGCAAGTCAACCTTCGGTACTCGACATCCGAAGAAGTTCCAACAAAATCTTGAACCTTCTTCTTCAAGTCGGCAAAAGACATCTTAATACCTGTAATTTCGGTAATAAAAGGAAGTTCAACATATGAAATCGAACTCCTCATAGATACTTCCTGTGTTAGAACACCGCGTAATAATTTCCTCTTCTCTGTAATCAGTGAAGGTATTTCTAAGCCACGATAAGAAAGTTCGTAATCCAATTCATGAGATAAAAGATAATCAACATTTAATTTGAAAATTCGAGCCATGTTATTATACGTTAATTGACGGTATTAAAAATATAAGATAAAACAGGAAAAACGAGTACTGTTGATATTGACGAAAAAGAAAATTTTATAGGTACGATACGTGAAGATATACGATAAAAATATAAAAATATATAGATATGTGAGATAACGATAATAAAAATAGATATTACCAACTCAACTGTGAACGATATGATCAGTAAAAGATAGAAAGATAAATAATACGATAGATATTAGAATAATAAAGTGATTGCTTCTTACTTCAACTACTGTCCAAACTTCCAAGTTTCAAGATTTATCGATATAAAGCAGATGTGTAAAACAAGGCCCACACACGTTCGGTTGCCAATTTTTAACGGCTACTCAGTTTAGAGAGCACCTCAGGTGTAGATTCTGAGACCAAACTAGTACAAATTCAGAGAGTAGTCTTACCGGTTCTCGGGTAATCCTACTTGAAATTTACTTAAGGTACTGAAATTAGATGAAGGTAAATTATGAAAATTAAGAAAGGTAAGTGGGCGCCACCCTGAATAATACTAGCTTATTTGTTATTCACATCAGCATTATAACGACAAATCCTGTAAGATTGGAAGGGAAAATAAACTTTATGAACAACGTTATTAAATTTACAAGTTGTAGGGTTGTTGAAGAGTTGAAAAATCTCTAGATGGTACTTTCCTGGAGTGATAGAGATGGAGTCCTTGTTGAAGTACAGGTAACAGGTAAAGTTCTAGGTAAAGCGTTCCATGGTACTTTCCTGGAGTGATAGAGATGGAGTCCTCGTTGAAGTACAGGTAACAGGTAAAGTTCTAGAGTCCCATGTAAAATGTCCCAGGTAAAGTTTCGGGTCCAGGTAAAATTTTGGTCCAGGTAAAGTTTTGGTCCAGATAAAGTTTCGGGTCCAGGAAAAGTGCACTCAAATGAATGCACTTCTTAAAGAAGATACGATAAGAAAAAGGCTTCAATAGTACATGTTCACAGGAAAGAAGAACGAAACCCTTTTGCCACTTGTTTAAATACTCGAAATCATGTGAAAGACAACAGACTTACGTCTCATGTTCGTGTCACGCTCATACGCTTTGACCGGGAAAGGAACTTACATTTCAGTAGTGAATTCTTGCTTCATATTTACTTTATAATTGGTAGAAGAAGAGGCACGAGGTCGAAGTGGGAATCTCAAAATAGAAGTGACTAGTTTCACTACAGACGGACCTCGATCGGCCCGCATAGAAACGTTGATTTCGACTCTCGTCCACAGCAAATATATTCAGCCTTGAAACATTTCTCGGTGTTGGGTATGAGAAAGGACTGGCTATTCGCCGCCCATACGATAATTTATTAATTTAATAGAGGAAAGTAAAGTGAACGAAATTAACGTTACATCTTTTTGAGTATCATTACATTTTCCCCTGACTTTTCCAGGTTCTCCAGCCGAGACTGAACCCTGTATTAATATTTCTCTCTTCAATGGCAAAGCTTATAAAATAAATATTTTGTAACATTTGTTAATACTCTTAGTTATATGCATAATAAAACACTTTCCCACGAACTATGAAAGTAGTCTTCGTTTTAATTATATTTAATATAAACAATGATAGAAATTTAGAAAAGAAACTAAGGGACAGAGATGTAACTGAAATTTCTGTGAATTTTGTATATTTCATTTAATCTTTCGGGAAACGATATCGAAGTAACATTTCTTGTTCATATTATTTCAACTCCTGCCTTCTAAAAGTAACATCCAAAATATTAAAATTGTTGTGGTGTGATAGGTTGTTCCATCAAGGTGGGAAAACCAGAAATATCGTTTTATGGTTGTCCCAAAGTTGTTGAGAGGTGGGTATTAAGTTAATTGCTAACCAAAGAGGAATTGGTCAGTTCCTTATGAACGAATTTTTAAAATTTTCTCTTGATCATCCATGTAATCAATTTCCTTTCAAATATTATGTAAGTCTCTATACCAGAGAAAGACAATGGTTTAAATACATCATATTAACCAAATAAATATATCCTGCAGCTGCATATGTTTCCACTATAAACCATTCCAGAACCCATGACTTTGACAGGTCGGCCATATAGTGCTGGAGGGCCACCGAATCAATTAGTTGGAGTTGAACCTTGTGTGTTTGTGTTTTATGAATAAAAATTGACTGATATAGGTAAACTAACTAACCTTCTATAAAATATCGAGAACAAACACGACAAGTTTAATGTTTCACTGAGGGGGTCCCGTTTTAAGACATTAATACAAGCATCGCGGCGTTGATCAGATATTAAATAGTCACCTCTCTTCGTTAAAACAGCCGGAAATCGAAAAAAAGATACCTTATTTCTTCAAGATACCTTTAAGAACTACTTGTTAATTAAAAACCATCCATCCAGCACAATATGGCCGACCTGTCATTCTGGAAGGTTAACCTTGTAAATCCAAAAATACGAAAAATACGTGGTGCCTAATTTAAAGATAAAAATTTGAGTTTGAGTGACTCTATTATTCTAGTTGCCAATAAGTATATTTCATTTAATTTGGGATACTCTGTATAAATAACTACTAAACCATCAATAAGTACCACAAAATTACTAAAAAGTTGGATCGAAACTGTCAATTCATTTATTTTGAAAATTTAAATGTATTTTTTACTTATAACTAAACTTTCCTTTTCAAATTTATACTCCTGGCCATCTTTCGAAATAATTAACATTTAAAAATATGTATAATAAATTTTCATTAATATGTCAAATATATATTTCTCAAGTTACCCCTGTATAGTTTAGCATAAAATAAACTTTTCTAAATGCTCCGGTACCTACCAGTGGCGTTGCCGTAAATATTATTTATGAGCGCGGCGTACGTTTGTGACAACAACAATTGTTGCCGAACCTGTATATAGCTAATTATTAAAACGAGTAATGTGAGAGGGATACACTCTGAAAGGAGAGCACTGCCACTAGTTCGTTGTATGTACGCCCGGCTAAATTTTTTCTCGTTTCACAGCAAGTTAATAATAACAGACTGAAGGTTTTGCCTGTCAACCGTTTAAATCAATGTACCTATTGTTGCAACTATACATACTGGCACTGTATTAGCCCATTAGCTGCATACATAAGGGTTCATTTATTAAATAAATTCAAGGCGATAGTGATGCGAGTAATCAATATTTAGTATACTTACGTCATTTAGCATTTCTTCAATGGTTCTAAATTCTTCATACTTGTTAAGGAATTTAGGTTTCTCTTCTTTGCTCACCATTACATAATAAATACTCTCTTTATGTCTAGCTCTTCCTTTTGATTGAATGTAAGATCTGTAATCTTCGGGGTAATCATATTTAATAACCAAAGTGCATGTTGGAATATCAACTCCTTCTTCCAACACGTTAGATGCTACTACTACATTTATTTCTTTATTTGCAAAACTGTCCAAAACCTAGAAAATTTAAATAGAAAATATCTTCTGTATGTTCCTTGTGGTGTATTCATTATTCTTTTTGTTAATTATTTTGGGAAATTAAACCACAATCTTTTATATGTAAAAAAAATCCCAAAATAATTAACAAAAAGAACAGAGAGAAGAGTTTCACATTAGGATAACTCAACATTACATTACCATATCTTGGATAAGGAACTTTTCAGAGTAATCATTACATTTCACGATTTAAAATATTTAGTTTCACTTAGTATAAGATCTTGCAATATTAGAGACGGGAGTAAAGATAACGGGGATATAATAACTAATAAAAATAAAAAATAAAAAAATGAGGAAAATAATAAAAATGCCAATAGATTTAGAACTAAAAAATAAAAAAACAAATAAAGGAGTTAAAATTATGCATGTGGAACGTAAGAACCATGTTAATACCGGGTAAAATGATGGAGATTGGGGATGAACTAAAAAATACAAAATAGACATAGCAGCCTTACAGGATTTAAGATGGAAAGGGCAAGGGGTGATAGAAAAAAATGATTTGTCTTTATTACTCAGGGAATAAAAACCAAGGACAATATGGGGTAGGCTTCATAATAAGGGGTAATTTATGAAATCTTATATTACTGAAAGTGCAGATGAGGAGGAGAAAGATAATATGTATGAAAATATTGAGGAAGAAATGGAAAAAATACCAAAAGAAGACACAACACTTTTAATTCGCGACTTCAAAGCACAAATAGGAAAAGATTACTTGAGAAAAGTGGCAGGAACATTCACGATTCATGAGAAATCAAACAATAAAGGACAACGCCTATGAAATCTGGCAGCAAGGATGAATATGATAATGAGTAGCACTAAATTTTCACACCCAAGAAAACACAAGATAACATGGACATCGCCGGATAATAAATATAGTACACAAATAGACCACGTGCTTATTAATAGAAGAAAGCAGTCGTCCATCAAAGATGTACGAACATACATAGGGGCAAATACCGTCTCGGACCATTACATGGTAGCGGCCACAATCAAACAAAAAAACATATAAACGTTACAAAAACAAACCGAATTAAATGGAACCTCGAAAAACTTAGCAACGAAAACATAAGAAGCGAATACGAGAAGCATGTGGAAAATATGTTAATGGAATGTGAAGAAACGGAAAATGTGGAATTAGAATGGTATAATATCAGAAAATGTTTACTGAGCTCCTCGGAAAGTCAATTGGGAAGAGAAAAAAACGGATTAAACAAGCAATGGTATGATGAAAAGTGTCGAGAAATTGTGAAAGCAAAAGGAAATGCTAGAATAAAATGGATAGGTACAAACAACTTAGAAGATAAAGAGGAATATGAGGGAATAAGGAAAAATTGGAACAAATTGATAAAAAAAAGCTAAAAGAGAATGGATGGATGACAGAATAAGAAAAATAGAAAATGAAAAAACTAACAAAAATACCAAAGCCTACTATAAAAAAATTAATGAACAAAATAAGACATATAAAGGTAGAATTAAAGGTATAAAAAATAAAAACGGCGAGGTGAAACAAGAGGAAGCTGAGTATAAGCAAATCTGGAAAGAGTATTTCGAGGAACTGTTAACTGAGGTAGTCTCAGATAATACAACAGAGGAAGAAAGCGAAGAGGAAAAAGAAGAAAATGTAACACAGCAACCAACAAAAAAATTAAGTAATAGAAGTTATTAAAAGAAGTAAAAATGGCAAAGCACCGGGCAAAGACGAAATAAACATGGAATTGATCAAGTATGGAGGAGAGGAGCTGTACGAAAGATTATACCGGCTAAAAAGAAAATATGAAGAGAAGAGAGAATGCCCGAAGAATGGGAAGTTGGGCAAATTGTCACAATACACAAAAAAGGGGATCAGCAGGAGTGCAAAAATTATAGGGGTATAACTCTCTTAAATGTAGCATACAAAATAATGTCAGTAATAATTCAAAGTCGCCTAGCTGGAAAAGCGAAAGCCACCAATACGGTTTCACACAAGGTAAGTCAACAATTTACGCTACTCACATTATCAAGCAGATAATGGAAAAGGTCCATGAATACAAAATGGAAATAGAAATGCTATTTATAGATTTCCAACAAGCATTTGATTCAGTAAGACGAAGTAAACTGATGAGAGGACTGAAAGAACGGGGGATCGAAAGTAAGTTAAGAAGATTAATTGCAATGACTATGAAGGAGTCAAAAGTGAAGATACTTACAAGTGAAGGAGAAACGGAGGGCATTGTATCTAATAGAGGCGTAAGACAGGGTGACGGTATATCAACAACACTATTTAATTTGGCCCTGGAGCATGTTATGAGAAACATGAACAAGGGAAATTTAAGAACGAACGGGGGCCAGACGAAAAGAAGGAATATCATGAAACAAAATGCTACTAGAATTAACAAAAGGTGAAAAAATGGGATTAAAAATAAATGTAAACAAAACGAAAATAATGAGAGTTAGCAAACAGTGTGAAAACAGAATGATAAAAATAGGAGAATATGAATTTGAGGAAGTGGAAAAATTCAAATATCTGGGAGTCACGATCAGGAGTAATTGGGAACGAAGATCAGAAATAGACGAAAAAATAATGGTAGCTAATAGGGTATACTATGCCAATAAGAAACTACTAAAAAGCAAACTATTAACAAAATACACTAAATTTAACATTTACAACACAATAATAAGACCTGTGATAATGTATGGAGCAGAAACGATGACAATGACAAAAAGAGATGAAGAGTATTTGAGGATAGTAGAACGAAAAATAATGAAAACAATTCTAGGGCCAATAAAATTTGAATACAGACAACGTATGAATCATGAAATACTGAGAGAAATGAACGGGTAAGATATAGTAAAGAGAATAAAGAGGCAAATAATAAAATGGCTCGGTCATGTATGGAGAGAAGGAGAGCGCTTCAACATTTCTTGTAAATCACTTGTATCGGGCACGACGAGGTTATGTTTGTCCTGCTCTTTATCCAGCATACAGAATTTGAGCTCCCTACCGTCAAATAACAAAACTGCCGTTGAGTTACGTGTATAGAGCTAACACCTAGGAAGTATTCGTCTTCATGTCCAACGAACAATCCAAGATAATCATATTTTAAGTTTGTTATTTTTGGAAATGTTTCAATCGCTATTGGTTCATGATCCAATCCGTATCCAGTATATTAATTATATGTGAAGGGGTCGTTATATAATCTTTTGGCCAATGCACACGGATTCACCGTTTCTCTTACAAATTTGACCAAAGGTAGAAACAGTTAGCCCACTCGTTCTTCTCTAGTAGTTAACTCAGTAAATCTTATTTTTCTCCGATTTACATTAAACGTGTCTTAGTGACATTTATAGATCATAGAAGTAACACTTTTACTGCCCAGGCAGTAAAAATGATTTTTATGTAATACTAGTTCATTATTGTGTTTTTATTGCTTAGTTACCAACTATCTAATGTCGTACTTTATGCCCGTGCTGGCATAAAGTTCACTTTATGGCCCGTGCGAGCATAAAGAGAAATAATTCTAACTTTGACACACATAAAAATTATTGTGATTTTATGACATTTACGTTTGTCAACATTCAGCTAGCAGCGATAGTGTCTACTATGATAAAATGGCACTGTTATTAATTCAAACCTGATTTGTATTGAGATTGGATTGCAATAACGAACTAGTATGACATAAAAGTTTGTATGTACCGCGGGCATAAACAGATGTGTATACCCTCGGTCGACTCACAAACCCTCGGGTTCGTAAGACGTCGCCCTCGGGGCATAATTTATACCCTTGGTACATAAATAACTATTAATGCCTAGGCATTGAAAAAATCATTTTTTCTTTTTTTTTAAATCTCCCAGACTTTGGCATGATTAAAATAGTACAGGTTACTCCAGTAGCGCTTGACCTTGGAACCAAAATAAAAATCTGTTGCGCAGGGGGCTAAAGGCGGCCATTTTGCTATACATGTATGTGTGTGTTTTATTTTAAAGCATGTACTGTTTGTTAAAATGTTATATATTTAATGTAAATTCTCAAGATTTAGATATATTAATGTACATTATTAAAACTGAGAAAAAAAATTACTAGTATGTAGCATGTTGACTTATTTTTTTAAATATTGTAACATTATATTTTTTAAAAATATGTTATTTTATACCACATTAAAAAGTTTTTTAATTTTAAAATAAAAAATTTTATTAATAATTTACAATTATTTTCAATTTTCATTGATCCTATCCTAAAAAACTTTTTTATACTTTTATACTTTATACTTTTTTTAAATTCCAATTTGTTAAAAAATACTTCTATTTGTAATGTATAGGTAATAAAATACATTTTTGTAAACTTTAAATTATGATAATTTTTAATACTAATAAAAGTAAATTTTTGCATTAATTATTACTTGAATATAAATATACATAAATATAAATTGTAGTTTTAAAAACTAGCGCCTCGATTGTAATTGGCTTTGCGCGACAAGATGGTTGCCTTTAAACCCCACTTCTCATTGGGCACTATATTTTTAATAAAAGCTTATGCGCGAACTGCTACTGGACTAACCTGTACTATTTTAATCATGGACTTTGGGACTTTGCAACGGCAATGATAATGTGATTTAAGCAGGCCAATGGAATCAAACAATCACTTCCACGTCATACATACATAGGCTAACTTCACTGTGCACACTATTACACGGCAGAGAATCAGATTTAGTGCCTTGGCTAGTTTCATTGCCTCGGCTTCGCCTCTGAAATGCTAGCCGCGGCAGTAAATCTGTTACTTCTCTGCCTAGTTAAACAAATAACTATTTTTCATCACATTTTTTTTCAAGGTTGTTTCCATTTTTTGCTTTCTAGTATGCGCTTCTTCCTTCTACAGCTCCATAGTCTTCATTTGGTCCGGATCTTTTCGGTTTTTTATCAAGTCTATGCGATATCTGATCTCTATAAACTTTTCTTCTGACAAACAACAATAAGAGCTTCCAAACCTGCAACTTTTAGAATTTCCACATATGTGGTTTTCTCTACAAAGAAATGTGTTCAACAAAAATGTGATTTGGAGTTAGTAGTTTCTTTTCAAATCCTTTCATTTCTGCTAAAAAAGACATATCTTGTTTGCTCCTGAATTCAGTCGATTTTTTCAATGCCTCCGCAAATTTCAGAATACTGTTTCTCCACGATCATCACAGAATTTGCCATTTCTGAATTCAAATTTGATTACAGAATGCTGGAATTCTCTCTCTTGAGATTGAAGAAATATTCTGCAACACCTCTGCCCCCTTGCAAGTTAAATGTATTTACATTCTCTCTCTTGTGATAGAATAATATTCTCACTTTGGTTAGCAATAATAACATTAGCCTTGACGCAGTTGATTGTCATCGTAGTGTCAAAACTTGAGTAAGTGTCAAAATTATTGCTGTCACATTGAGTGTTTATCTAATATAGTTGTGATTGAGTTCTGTAATATAAATTATCTTTTGTTCATTTCCATTTAAAATCTTTGATCGTGGAGAAATTATGGTCTGCTACTCGGTTAGAACGAAAATTTGTGATGCTCGTGCTTCCTCACGCTCACCTTCGGCTCGCACTCGGAACTCTCCACTCGCATCGAATTTTCATTCTAACCTTGTTACAGAATATACTATTCTAATTGTCTCCCAAGAATAACCGGTACACCCTTCAGAAGGAAATTACGTCTCCTCGATGAGGATAATCCCTTCAATTTCTTTATTTGTTAATTGAACAAAATTTATTCTTAACGCCCAGAAATGGCAGTTTTTTTGTTGCTTCACCAATAATAACAGCTACTCCGGAGGAAGGATTATAGTTCGCCTTGTAAGATATTTTTAACCAACTGTTACTGAAGGAATGTCATTTTCATTAACATTGCCTTGTTCAATGGCTAGTTTTTCTCTTCTTCGACTGCTAATTTTAGTTGATTCATCAAGGTTTTGTTAAAAACAGCTTGCAGCATCCTTAGGGTGGCTAAATATAACTTTCGATGTCATCGGAGGCAATCCCATAATCGTGAGAAATTCAGAGTGTTCTGAATAATACCCAGTACCAATCGAAATACTTTCCAAAAATAAGGTTTCAAAATTAATAAATCAGAGTAAAAAAATATTTTTATGGCGCGGACACCAACTAGTTTTTATTTAAACTGTATTCTAATGAATTATAAACTTTTCATAATTAATAAATTATTTTTTACTAATCTATTGGTTGTATCAAATTAATATTATAGGTAATTAGAAAAGTCTTAAACAATAACTATCCTTTACTACCACTTTTTCAAAAAATATCAACAAAACGACCATACAACGTATAAACTTCAAACAATAATCACCGTCACATTTCCAATATCCCCACTACACACTATTTGAAAATAGGCTTTGTGTAATACCACGGTAGATATTGTTTTCGTCTAAAAATATGCCAATGAAGTATTTGGAAGGCGCGCAAGCTAGTTGTTCCCTGTACGACAAATATCCACAAAATGTTAATTTTACAACTGATTAACCATTTCGGGCAATATTGTAATGAACTCTATTCTGTAGATCCAGTCCGCGTTTTGCAACAGACTGTACTCCAAAGAGATCGCTTTTGGCAGCCCCTTTTTAATTCAAATTTACTTGCACCTTCAATAACATTTTTCTCCTTAATTGAATAACAAATTTTGAGACTGTATTACTAGTGAATAATTTCGGAGACGATTCATATTTATAATTGCAATGATAAAATATTAACAAAATTTATCAACGATTTCACAGTATATAATTTTTTTTTCCAAAATTGACATGTATCGACTCTTCGTCTGTAAATTTTGAACTTATTATCTCAAATAATATGGGAGAAAAATGTCTTTGAAGAAAAAAACACTTATTTTTCAAATTTAAAGCTAATCTTAAAATAATTTCTATTTCTGTTGATACAAATTTATGTATTGAGCTATCAAGTTTCAATCAATTAACACAAAAATACAAATTCTACATGGTCTTTCAGTACATTAAACCTTTTTTTGGCGAGAACGCACGCAGCACGTTCTCTTAATATAGAGGTTTTGGTAGGTTTTAATAGACTGTTTTGATTGACTTGACACAAAGAAGAAAACAATAGAATAATTTTTCAATTTCCGGTTTTTAAAAATGCCGGCGTACAAACATAGGTCGCAGAACTCGCAATGCTGCAAGTCAAAGACATACAACAGCACGTCAAACTGACGAGCAACGCGGAATGAAGTTGAACGGAATCGAAACAACAGCATAGAAATGTTGCTTTTAATCCTTATCGAGCTACATTTAATAATAGCATGCAAATCGATTACAGTTCACAGCAAATCGTTGCTAATGGACCAATGAACGTTGTGTGTAAATATTCTAAAACATTCAAGTTGAAAAATGAAGGCCCTGGATTGTGTTGCCTGTTCCAGTGTTGGCATACCAACAAACCTATTCGTATATGCACCAGAAAATAAAACGAAGAATGTTTTGTATCATAGAGCATTAAAATAAAAAACAATACGTTGTTTTTTAATAATTATTATACCAATTCGAATTCAATATGAATAGCTAAGACAGGACAACGTCTGTCGGGTCAGCTGGTACTAATAAAATATCAATTATTACTATTGTTAATTACCTGTTTGTTCTGCTTATGAATGAACATAGATTCCCTGGTATCATTATAAGGATTGTTGTTGTGACCTACCATAAAATTAGGTCTGATATGGCTGTAATCTGGATGACGACTCAAAGCTTTAAGAACATGAAATATTATTTTAGCAGTAAATCTTCTCTTAGTAAATATAATGCAACATAATTCTTCTTTAGAAACTTTTTTGTATTCTTGGAAAATTTGAAACAAAACTTGGAGTTTATGCGATGAGAAATTAATAATTTTATCCGGATCATTTACGCCAGCCATGTGCTTTTTTAACTGTTCGAAAACGAACATAAACGTCGTCTGTACACAAGTCAAAATGGTCAGAAGTTGCAGATCGTCACAGTGTTTCTTGATTCTGAATGAAAAATAGAAAATATTATTCAAATATGTATACATTTACACATATCATTCGAAAAATTGAGGATTTCATTGATTATTCCATTGCGAGTGCTCGGAAATTACAAAATTTCAAGTTTTCAAAAGGGTGGGCTGAGACTGGATCAGTTTCAGCAATGTCGTCACATTTTGAGAATATTTCTTTTTGGTACCTCAATAGATCTCTATAGATCTAACATAAAAATAACTAATACTTAAAAATGTTTACCTTTCTACCTGAATGATATGGGCGAGACAAGCTTTAAAACCACCATAACAACCCATCGTTTCAATGTGAAATATCAAGTCCTGAATTAAATTTCGTAGCTTTTTTTCGCCCTCTTCAAGTTTTAGAGGTTTTAAACCTTTCACAGTCATTGACATGGGAGTAGGCTCTGGTTTAATAAGCGATAGTGTCTCTATAGTATTGGATAGTGCGACAACCGCTGACATTTCAATAGAACTCAAGTCGTAATTATTAAAGTTCTTCAATCTTTCAATTGGATTAGTTGAATAACTAAAAACAAATATAAAAATCAATTGCTATTAATAATACTAATATAAGTTTATTCAAAGCAAACATAATTAAAATAACAAACTTATATATACTAAAAATATTGCTAGAAGCACAGAAGTAACGTTAAGTTTGTTTATGAGCCTATACATTTGGCATATGACATATTCGAGTAAAATCATAATAATATTTCTGACATCATTAAATTTTTGACATGTACTGTTTCAAAACGCATCCGGATTTTTTTGTCACAAGCATACAAAGTACTGTTAGTTAAAATCTGTATATCTCTATTTATTATTTATTAAATCAGAAAATATTAATCTTTCTGCTTCACTGACCCACTTTTTAATTTGTTTTTTGTATATACTATACTTATTTAACGTTTTGACATGTTTGGGCATCATTGCATAAATTATAGGTGCTAAATAACCTACACAACGTTGTCCAATAGCCTTATCGCTTCAAGGGAGAAAAATACCATTATAGTGTCATATTATAATTAAAGTTAAAAACTATGGAGACTATATAAGGAGATCGTACTCCATGTATTCCAATTTCTGGTCATGGTAGAGGGCGCCAGTTTAAATCCAATACCGAAAACATTTGACTGCAGAGCAATAACAGCCAATCATAAGTCTTGCATACACTTTCAGTTCATGGTGTTTTATTGGATGCTAGCTCATTTGACAGTATGCGAGGTGAGTGAGGTTAGGAAACGGAAATGATATGATAGAAACAAGTAAAACTGATGACAAAACGCTAAGTAAAATGTCAGATGAGTGAAATCTTCAGAGCCATTAGCGGAAATATTTAAAATTAGCGTTAAAAAAACTACTAAAGCGCCACTTTTATCAAGTTTTGATAATAGTTTAGAGACTAAATCGTGTTTTGTGTGTTTGGATGTGAGTTTAGAAGTTGGGTCGTCAAAATATCGGTCGGCGTACGCGTAACGCAAGTCGGGTGTACAGTATTCGAGATAATGAGACGGAAGAAGAGCGATGTCAGCGTTTGGAGGAAAATAGGATGAGAATTTCTCAAGCGAGATCTACCACCTCTCAGGAAGAACCCATACCATCGACTTCGAGCGAGAGGCGAACAAACAGACGATCAAATGTAACAATTACCTATGAACGTTTGGCGTTTAGATATGATGCAACAGTCTATTACGCTGGTGATAAATCGGTTGATTTTGGAACAATGAATACTATTTATCGATATTGCCATGCTTTGAGGGTTCGACTGGAACCGACAGGATTATGTTGCATGAATGGAAAGGTCAAATTACTGAAACTAATGACACCACCTGAACCACTGAATTCATTACTTTCAGGGCAAGATCCTCTATCAAAGCATTTCTCGCAGAATATACAAAGTTACAACAGTATGTTCCAAATGACATCATTTGGTGCAAATTTTATTGAACAACGAGGTTTCAATCCAACTTTTAAGGTATTGATTATTCTGTAAATAATGTATTAATATACACATCCATTGCTACTTATAGCTACACGTTATGATTTCTATTCTATTACTAATTCAGATTCAAGGACAAATTCACCACCGTACAGGAGCATTGTTGCCATCAGTTGATGGTGAATACAAATTTTATTCCAATATTTGTCAATAAACAAATTGATATGATGAATATATACAGTCGTATTATTTTATTTTAACTTTATTTCAATATATGGTGCTATTGAAAATAGAAGCTATTGTTTATTTTTTTAATTTTGTCATAAAACAACTGATTCATGGGAGACACGCTGCTGTTTCTATAATAATAGTTGACCATTTGGTTTTGTAGATTTCCTAATTAGGTAATATTTTACTTAAAAATAATTTCGAAATTTCAGAGCTTCCTTTATCAATTCTAAAAACCGCAAACAGCATTGCTTTGTCACTCGAAATATTTTATAAGATGCAAATTCCTTATGACGTGGAAATGATCATATCGAGTGTAAAGCATCTCGGGAAGTCTATTATCTCAAGGATATCAAAATCAACTTCGAAAACGACATTCATTAAGAAAAGTTTTTCAGGTAAAATCAGCTGTCAACCGCGATTTCAAACTAAGTCGAACGTAAGTCGACCCAATCGGGAACTTAATATTAAGTCCTCTTGAACTAGTTTAAGGAATACTAAGAGAGCGGTGCAACGCAAACTAGTTTTTTTGAGATTACTTTATTTTAAGACTGTCTTAAAATAAACGATGCAGTCGGGCATACGAAACCCCAAATATTCCTCGAATTGACATCACTGTTGTGACAGGCGATCGATACACGAGTACTCAACTGGGCATCATACTCAATGACGTCAGCAGCTTTACCAAGTTAATATTGATTAAAAAAAAGCATTGGGGATTAGGTTTTTAAATGCCACTTGAAATTATTGAATAAAAAAATTGGAAAGTTCCCTATAACAACTTAATTTTTGGTAAATACTGTAAGTTTGTTAGAGTAGTTAGTATCAGTATGTAAATATGTTAAGCAATTGTTTAGAAAATTATGAACAATATACATGCCGGCAAGTCTAACTGAAACATCTTGTAACAGTAAAGCTGAGTGTAGTAATCTAATTTGTGCGGATTGAGCAGAACTGTTGATAGTATTTGTGTATAATTTATGTACATATGATTATGTTATGAACCTGTAGTATCTAAACCCATAGTGTTTTAAATATTTTTGTCCACGATTATTTGAAAGTTTATATTTTACGTGTGCTTCTTCAAGAATAATGACATTATTCACCAGTGAATAGTAGGTGTGGATAATGAACAGGTCACATGACAGGGATAAATAGGACCTATATTGAAGGTTATTTATATACAAATGTCACAATATAATAGATAAAAAATATCACCGCGACCAGGGTTCGAACCCTGTGCCTACAATTCTTCATTTCACGCAGTCAGACCTCTAGACCACTTCGCTACAAAGACATATATAATAATTTATCAGGTTGTTGTATATAGAGCGTATGGTGATGTCAAAACTAAGAAATTGACGTTTTAAATAATTTATAGCTGATTGCAAGAATTTTAATTATTATACTGAATTTAAATTGAAATTACTAGAAAATATAATATAGAAAGCGAATCGAACACTGAAATGAATGTTACACCGCCAAAAACAAGAGAAGCAGAATAAATAGTATCCTTAAATGTATTGCCAGAAAAGTCAAAAAAATTATATATGAAAGCCTATAATCCCTTCATAAATTGGAGAACATTTATAAACAGGTAATTAATAGTGTTCGACAAAATATAGTATTCTACTCGCATATAATTTTGCTAATATTCACTTAGGTGTTTATTTCACTCGCCTGCGGCTTGCGACATAAACGCACCTTCGTGAATAATAGCCATCATTATATGCTTGTTGAATAATGTACTATTATCCTCCGTTTTTTCCATTGTATGATCTAAGGTACCTTACAAACATCAATTAACAGAAAACTATTACTTACCCAACAACAGTTTTTAATTCTTCTACCGTTGCCACTTTAGCTTGATAAGTTGTTTCTAAAGATTCAACCTCTTCTATTACCCTGTGGGGCTTACAATTTCCATTAAGAAGGGTGGCTGTTAATCCCAAAACACGCGGTGGTTCTGACAAAGATTGAAATTGTTTCATCAATTGTCTCATGGAATGGTCATTTACTCCTCTGTGACATTCATCAAATATTATTAAATTGACTTTATTTAAATCTAAAAAAAAAAATGATATTACTTCTTGATAATACTAATTTTACTGTGCAAACGGTTTCGACGATTTGGTACTATTTCTTCTCTACATTATTGGGTCAGTATGAGAAACAAAGTAACGGACTAAGATATTAATTGTTGTAAATATACAGGGAGGATCGGATTTAATTGACGTATACAGAGATCTCGTAAATAAATCGGAATAGATACAATATCGATTAAATGGAGAAAATGCATGGTATGTAGATGGGTAATTAGATGATTAAAAAAAAATAATAATTAAAATATCTCGACCTGTTCCTAAGATATTCGTAAGTAATATCATAAGAGCATCTAATTTTTCCGAAAAAAATCGGTGTAATATTTTAACAAGAAGCAGGAGTGCTAGTGGCAACAAAAATCCGAGTCGAAGACGAGGATTTTTGCACCTGATTGTTTTTTGATTTTTTTCACAGGAAAAATTAGATGCCCGAATGTTAATTGACAAGACTAACATGAGTAACAGATTATTCTGCATAAACATAGCTTACAAAACATACTACCTATAATACATGCATACATAATAAATATGTAGGTATTTGAAAACTGAAAAACAGGTAATTTATTTAATCACAAAATACTGCAAACTTAATTATTTATGGTACAATTAATATATAAATTGCAATTTTGGTACACAGTAGCAGTATTGTTTGAAATCTTTATTAACTCATTGATAACGTTGGGTGTAGTTAAACCATTAATGTTGTTGATTTATTTATTTGAATCCAAACAAGTTTTACAACTTTATTACATGGATTTCCTTAACTGTTTCCATATTGACGTATGGGTTTTAACGGTATTGTACGGTACACTTTTCTCAATCGCCAGATCAATATTAGTCATAGAATCACTTCCAAAGCGACTCATTTTCACTACATAAGCTAACTAGCACTATTTAAAACCAATATTACAAAATTTACTGACAATAAAATCAGAAAAATTGTTTAGCGGACCATAATTACTTGTTATCAAAGGTATTGTGATTTTTGGTGACAACAGCTGTTAAGTTTTGCCGCGGGTAAACTCGAAAAAACTGCCGACAGGTGCTGTCATACAGTTTTTTCATCTAGAATCCATTTGCAATTCAAAATTGCGCGTTTGTGATTGGTGGAAATTAAGACGAGACATTTTTTAAAATACGAGGTTTTCTATAAATTACCATACCAAAAATTTCATTACGACGATTTGTCTTTACAGGGTGACCATCAACCTTATTTTTTTAAATACGGACCTTCATTTTTGATTGCAATATTTTTTAGGTTTTGTATAGAAACATGATGGTATAGCATACTTGACGATTCTACCACGTTTCGTCTTTGAAAAATCATCATCTTTTTTGAGTCCGCTCTTCTTTACTAAAGTCAAATTAATCATTTTAAATATTGGTCATTAAATAAGAATTTTCAGAGAAAATGATTAAACTTTCCAAATTCAACAATTTATTTTGAAACTTAATGACAAATGATGTATTTTACAGATGACACTCAAGGTAATAATAAGTTGAAAATAAATTTAAAAATCCAAACAAAAATCAGTCACAAAAGTTGTTCAAAATGACGTCCATTCTGTGCAATACATAGTTCGATTCTCCTTGACATAGGAGATATGTAGGTGCATCAACCATTTCGGGTGTAATTTTTCGAAATGCATCTACTATTCGTTGACGCAGTTACCATATTATATTATTTGGCATATTTTTGCTGTAAACTTCGTTTTTTATGAAGACCCATACAAAATAATCTATGGGGATCGAGGAGGCCATCTTGTTGACCCGTTGGTCCTTCGATCATTAAACAGACTAGTTGTTGCCGTCGATATTGAATTACCTAACATGAATAGTTACACATTGTTTATTATATGTTAATAATATAAATTTGTATTCTTATTAGACTGAGTAAATAGTATTTAAATATCTAATGATACGACACTGGGAGTTTCAGAACTGTAAAACTGTAGAACTGTTCAAAACTTGTTTCTTACCTGTGAAAGGATGTATTGTAAACATCACTTATTTTGCATAGTACACAACGATTCACCATCTTGTAAACATAATTTAACTAATAAATAAAGTGACCCCTTCTAAAACGTATACCCATGGTATTTATGTTCATTCAAGACTCTTTTCGCCGTGGATATTTGGTTATCCTTTTTCTAACACTGCTTGACTCACCATATTCTTTGATATACGTGAAAATATCATTGACGATGGATGCTGTCTTTCTGGATATAATTTTAAATAGGCCTGAGCTGCCTGTATTCGAGAACATTTTATGTACACATCGTACATATCTTTATTTTCGTCAGTGTAACGAGCCATAGTACCTAGCAACGCCTCGGTATTGTATTTATTGCGGTTTACGAGATCTCTGTATACGTCAATTAAATCCGATCCACCCTGAATACATCAATTGGCAGTCGATAATTCATTTGGAAAAATTTAAAAAGATGTAACGTAAATATTAAAAGAATAATAGTATATTGTATAATTAGTGGGAAAAGCATAATATACCCAAACGACTGTGATAATTACCAGACGAGGAGCGTAGCGAGTCTGGTAACACAGGAGTTTGGGAATATGCTTTTCCCACGAATTATACATACTATTTTTTTATCGATCGTTGATTTACATTTAAAAAATTAATTAAAAAATATTTCATTCAAGATGTAATCAAGTAAGTTTAGATAGGTTTCTAAATCTATAAAATATAATCCTATAAACCAAACAATTAGCCATGCAGCTTCAACGTCTATAAATTCTCGTTGCCCTCCAGTACAATTTACAAATTGTACAAACTGTACAATAAATGTAAATATTAACAACAATTAATTTGTGTTCAAGAATATCGTTATAAATTAGATGTTTCTTTTATTTCTTTTATAATAACTTTATCAATATAAAAATTAAAACCATACTTTGTTTCATTTTATTGTAATAGTCTAAGATCCAAAGTAAGGTCGACCTTCACCGAGCTGATAATAGAATGAAACACGTTTTATAATAAATTTAGTATATTGGAAAATATATTAAAAATGGGTTGCCTTAAAAAATCCTGGACAGACTATTTTTAATTATTAAAAAAAAAATGAAAGTACGCATGCTCGGTATTTATACGACAGAGAATGATATTTTGTGTATATTATCTTTAAATGACATTTTGACATTTTGGAGTAACTAATGACTTGTAATATTATTATTATTATTGCATCGAAAACACGTGTTATTCTGTATCGTTGTGATAAAAAATGGCTGTGTTTTTGTGTGGCTCGAACGAGTCTTTAAATGATTTTACTGATGAAACTTTTAAAAATTGCTTTTCGTAAAAAAACTTTATTTTTTTATTTTTTTTTAATAATTAAAAATAGTCTGTCCAGGATTTTTTAAGGCAACCCATTTTTAATATATTTTCTAATATACTAAATTTATTATAAAACATGTTTCATTCTATTATCAGCTCGGTGAAGGTCGACCTTACTTCGGATCTACTAATCCATTTGTAGCATTGTAATATTACCCCACTGTTATTTTCTAATTGCTTAGCAACTGCCCACTATTCTGGAATGTTGAGCTTTGCGCATAGAAAACAGGTCAAAATAGTGTCACTTTTCCCACGATCGGAGAAAAAATATATTGTAAAATAACTTAAAAATGAATTTTTGTTTGTTGGTTCGTATTTTATGCGCTACGATAAAACTTTGCCAACTTAAGAATTACCATTTTCCGCATTGTTCGGTCGTGTTGCTCTCAATCTTTTATTCAAAGTAAAATATTTATAAATCTAGTTCGGGAACTGGTATTGTATGATCTCCCTCCTAAAAATTCTTGTATTTTTTCTTCAAATAAAAAGTCACAATTGGAAACCTCATCTTCCCGACCATTACACATAAAAGTGAAATCAGTCGAATCTGGTGATATCAGACTAGAAAAGTTTCTCACCCCAAAGAGCATGAACAATTTTCAATCATATCAAAAGTGAGCAATTACTCACTAAAAATGATACATAGGAGTACAGACTCAACGGAGTATCTGTTTTTAATTCATACCAAGAGGATAACTTACTCCAAATTATCGAGTATAAACTACATGCTCATTTTTATTCATACCACCCATTATCTCCGTCAACGTAATTTTAGTAAAAACTAAAAACAAGCTCGTTGTGAAAATATTTAGTGTATATTTTTGAACAGAGCTTTCACAAGTGAAAAAGCTAAGAGTTTAGTAAGTGGAGGTTTACAAATTTCTCGTAACATTTGAATAGAATAAAATATAATTATAAAAAAACTAGATTATGTAGATATAAAAAAAATTACTTACCTATGTAATTGTTATAGACTAAATTAACTAAAATCTGTGTTGTCATAATGAGGACTTGTTTCTCATTAAATATATCATACCATTTATCTTTTGGCCAGAAATCTAAATTCATCTCACCAGTATATTTTCCAACAGAAAAATCAGTATGTTTGTCTATATATCCAGCATGTTGGTCTACTAGGGCAACTGTATTTACTAAAATAATTGTTATTTTGCCTCCTTGACTATAGGGTCTGAAATTAAAATATGTATAAATTGATTATTAAACAAATTATATTTTGAAAAAGGTCATGTCCAAGATTCAACAAATATTTTTGATCAAGATCCCATTAATTAGGTTCTCAATGTGTCAACCAAATGAAAAACCACTTTATGATTTGTTGATGTCAAACTGTTAACAAAGAAAAACATGTAGGTCTCGTCTCTTGTTTTACACAGGGAGTTGGAGAATCATGTGAGAGCAGATAACTCATTTCAATAAATAGAGATACCTTACATTTTCAAGTATAGCTTAACACACGGTTTTCAAAAATATTTATGTTGTCAACTTAATCTTTCAAAATAAAAAGAAATGAAATTTAAAAAATATTTATTTACAAAAAAAGGACATTAAGAGGCAATAGACCCAAATTCCATGTGGTCAACGAAAATCCACAAGCTGTCACTTGCTGTAATTATGCGGCATAAGAATGACGAGTCGGATAACTTTTTTGTTTGTGAAAAATCTTGGAAATAGGTTGAGTTTTCTTTGAGAAGTGGGGAAAAGCGTCAATTTGGCAGTTTGCATGCATGCATGCATATAATTTGTGAATTTTAGGACATCCGCAGGCTTCAGTTTAGGTAATTGTCCCTCTACTATCCTGCAGTCTCTTAGGATTCTGTATTGCTATGGATTCCAAAAATATGTGGCTACTTTCTTCCATTTCACATAATCTACATTCTTCTTGCTCCACTCGTTTGAGCTTTTTATGTTGCTTATTAAGGAGTCAGTGTAAAAAATCTTAGTACACTCTGACTCTGGCTTAGGCATTTTTTTGTCAATAGCTCTCCATCTTTTTAAGCACAAACGATGTTAGGATAATTAGTTGAAGAATTTTCGGTTGGTTGGGTACCCTTTTCCAGCTTTTGGAATGAAGGTGACTATTGCGGTTCTCCATGCTTCTGGCATGTAACCCAGTTTAAAACTACTTTGACTAATTCTAGTCAAATGTGGTAGAATTTCGTCTTGTCTTTGTTGGAGCAATGATGGAAAATTTCCATAGACTCCTGGTGCCTTGAAAAATGTTCATAACCCATTCGAGTCTATCGTTACTGCAAATGTGCCTAGCCATTGTAGTGCTTTCTCTTGAAGGTCTGTTGTGACATTCGAGAGGATTTACTTCCCTGTTTAGGTTACTTCTAGCAAGAGGTATATTTTAAATCTGGTTTTCTCAAGGCCATATCTGTGTTGACCCTACTTTTGCCAAGACTTTATAAAAACTTGCTGTAGCGGCTGCACTGTTTATGTCTTCACAGAATTTCCTAAAGCTATTTCTTTTAGATTTTCTTATTTCCTTGAAGTAAGTGTTTCGCACCTCAGTGTATCACTGCCAGTTCCCGGTAATTTTTGCTCTATTAAAGAGGTCCCAGGGTCAAGATCTTAATTCTGATGGATGTTTGTTCCACCAGGGTGCATCAGCACTGCTTCACTATTATTGAAGAGGACAGATCGATTCAAATGCATTGATTATTGTCCCGTTCAAGTCCTGAAGCACAGGTCAAGATGGTTTGTCATCCTCTCTCCTAGATTTGTGCTAAGATTTCTTTCAGATAGGTGTTACAGTTGTCCCAATCTGTTTTCCTTTGTGTCCTTCTGAGACTCACCTAGGGTTTGCCAAGTTGTAGTTTAAATGTAATAATACTATGATCGGAGATGGTTCCCACAGAACTCTCCAATCTTTTACTATCTGTTTTAGATCCTGTGATTTCTAAAACTTCTTGCCTTGCCCTTGTTACAAATGTTGGGGTATTCCCTATATTGTATGTATTAAGGATATATTCTAAAAGTTGCTCACCTCTGTAATGGTGTTGCTTCTGCCCCAAACAATGTTGTGTGCATTGGCATCAACTACTAGAAGTAGAGGTAGTCTCTTCTCCTGTAAACCAATAGCCTTTGCACTTCTGGGGGTGGTGCTAGCCCACCTCCCACAAAGTAACATGAGGCTATTATTTCTCCATGCTCTCGCATTCGAAGAGTGCTCGAACTTCTCGAGTCATGTATTCTGAAAGACAAAAATAATCCTAATCATAATACACGTTTTTGGTATATCACCACCTGTGTTATCCTTTTATCTGGTTATTATTGGCCCAGGGTTCTTGGATCAAACATCCCCCATTGGTCCTTAGTGAACGCTCTTGCGATCACCGCCGAAGCTCCTTTGGCATGGTGAGCATTAACCTGAGAAAAGTTAATGCCCGCCATCCTGTTGACTGTCGGTGAGGGTGTCCCCTTTCGTCCGGGTGATGTCCCCTTCCTCCGACTCAAACTCCATTCCCTCTTCGGGTAACGACGACTTCTCTTCAAAGAGTTTGGAGATGTGCAGACTTTCTACACTCTCCGAGCCATCGCTGACCTTGGAGGAAACAGAAACAACCGTTTCCGTGTTTCTTCCTTCTTCTTTTCTGAGGCCATGCACGTTCCACCTTGACTTGAGGAAGTTTTTATTGTGGTCTCCTTCCACTTGGCCAGCTGGTTAAGGCAAGCCTCCACATCTAATGCATATACCTCATCAACCACCTTCCACTAGATACGGTTTATATCAGGCAGGTTTCCGCGAGAAAACTGCCGTTTCGATGACGCCGCCGACTCCGGCACCCGACGGGCTATCAGCGACCTCGTCGGAACAACAGTTCCCTCTCCACGCTGCAAATCCTGATATAGCGATTCCGCGGGAATCCGTTGAGCTGTCCTTGGTTTCACATATCCCTCCCCGTTCCGTATGGCTCTAGAAGGAACAGCTACTCGCCGCAGATGTCATCAAATCGACAAGTTCGCAACGTTGAACTACTAAAGCTGACCATGATTTTTACGGGACAATAGTATTTGCACAGCTTGATTTTAACATTTCAGGCCAAAAATAAAATCAGTCATACCAAATGTTTCCTTCCCTCCATCAACCTACCTTCCCAATAAAAATTTAAAAAAATGCTGTTCATAATATTTATAAAATCGCCAAATTGATACTTTTTCCCAGTTCTCAAGAGAAAATACCCCATTTCCGAGATTTTTCACAAACAAAAAAGTTGTCCAATTCATTCTTAAACCGCATACAAAGCTAGCTATGATTCTTAGAGTTCCTGTTTGATACATAATGTATTACTTTCCAGTTAGCTTTAGAACAATTAGTAGCATTATTGATGGTTAAATACCGCAGCCCTTTAAGTAGTAGGTTTATTTTTCTATATTGCTTGTACCAATTACTATTGTATAAAGAATTTAGAGTTAGGTCACATCTTAACTTTAGAGTTAGTTGTAGCTTCATGATACAAAGTTCATTCTTCTTGTGGAACACTTCAAGTGGATAAAATCAATTGCATTGTTGCTTTACCAATAGTATAAATTAAACAGTAAGTATAGTGACATTCCTTATGTAAAACATATTCACCCCAGTTAATATTTAACCACTTAAATGTGTAATTATAATGTAGGGAGAATTGACATATTGCATTTGCAAATAAGTAAGAAAGAAAGAAACTTATTGATCTTTACAAATATACAATATTATGACAGTTACTTATATAAATAGCAAACACAACATGTTTAGACACATCATTAAACATCACAAGTTTAAAATTGATTTACATACCTACATCTAACATTATCATGAAGATCTAGACCTCATAAAATGCCTGTCCTACAAGTGCCTGATCCACTATAAATTTTAATTTGTTAAGTGTAAAGTTCTTCCATATCAATGGAAGAGTGTTATCTGTATATGTGTATATCTTACAGTTGTGTCTGTCAAAAATAGTTTTGTAATCAACCTTTGTGTGAAAATTATGTATTCTTAATTGCCCTTTGAAATATTTTTAGTCTAGTCTTAGTTTAGTTCTCACATAGAAAAGATCAAGCTTACTCCTGACGATTTTGAAATATAGATATATTCAAGTTTAAAGATACACTCTGTGTATATTATTTATCCCATTTCCTAATAGGTTATGGGCCCAGTTAACGTAGTGATATAATTATTAAATTAATGAACTGTAAATATTAAAATACGTAACATAATGGATAAACGTATAACACATTAAGCAGTTTTATGGTGAAAAATATAGTGTGTGGAAATTAAAGATTTATGCATTGTGAAATGAAGTTTTGCAAAATCCTTTAAAGATAAATACTGCAAAAAGTAACACACTAATGGCCACCAAGAAGAAAACTTCAAGCTGGAAGTAATAGGGGCATGAAAAGGAACCTGGACTACCTGGAGTTGTATAAGTGCTGAAGCAGCAGCAAGATGCAGCAGGCTAGATTTTCTGTTATGGTTCATGAAAATACAGATAAGTAGAACTTGTAAAATATTATATTGAGAGGAAAACAGTTTAATAATTTATCTTTTGTTGAATTTACAATCGATAAAGTAAAAGTTCTCTCATGCACTACTTAATAGTGTAAATAATAATTATAAACTTTGGCATAAAAAAATAAGGACATACTAGTAAGTCAAAGTTTTAGAAATGAAGAATAAACAAATGGTTAATGATTTAAACTTTACATATAGAATTATACCTACTGATGAATAATGTGAAGCTTGTATAAATGGAAAACAAGCATAATTACTTTTGAAGAAATTGAAAGACATAAGTTGTATTGATAAACCATTGTTTATTATTCATTCTGATGTTTGTGGCCCAATCACTCCTTCTACTATGAATGGCAAAAAGTATTTATTCATATTTATTGATAGATTTACTCGTTATTATGTTACATATTCAATTATTTACAAATCCGATGCATTTTGCATGTTTAAAGATTTTGTTGCAAAAAGTGAGGCCCATTTTAATTCAAATGTGGTAAATTTACATTGTGCTAGTGGTTGGGAATTTTTGTCAAATAAAGTGAAAAATTATTGTATATAAAAAGATATAACATACCATTCAACAGTGGGTACACACACCTGAATTAAATGGAACGCTGAACCAAAAAGCGCGTGTAATGAAACGTGATACTTATTTATAAACAAAAAAGAAAAATTCTCAGGGTAAACTATTTGGCTGAAACAATTATTAATGTATCTAGCTCAAGCCTTAAATTTTAAGAAAACGTCATATGAATTATGGCACAATTAAGTCTTGTTTAATGTATTTACGAATTTTTGGTTAATACTGTATATGTTCACAATAAAACGAGAAAAACTTAATTTGACGCTAAATCTTAGAAGGGCATTCTTCTAAGGAGAGTGGGATGATGAAAAAAAATTTTGTTGTTGTAACAGATGTGATAATATTTGATGAAACAAATCATATAAAATCTCGACCTACAGAAACGGGTGTTTCTGACTTGTGGTACCTGAAACTGATAGTTTAAAATCAGTAGAATGTCATGACTATGAAGTATTTGAAACGGTTAAATCTGTAGCTGTGAATAAATCTGAGAGTGAAAAACCAGATGAAATTGAATCTGGAGCTATAAGCTTTCAAAATTAAATTATGAAAATGAAGTAATATATGATTATAATGATAGCTGAGTTATTGTCTAATAAAGTTCTCAATTGTTTTGATAAAATTAATAAATCTGACAGTGAAAAACCAGATGAAATTAAATCTGGAGCTGTGAATAAAAATCTGACAGTGAAAAACCAGATGAAATTGAATCTGGAGCTGTGAATAAATCGAACAGTGAAATCCCAGATAAAGTTAAGTTTGGAGCTGTGAAATAAGATAAAATTGAATTTGACACACAAACAGATATTTCTAACGTTATTTCAGTTTAAAAATAAGTAAAATGAATGTTCATCTCAAAGCAAACAGTGTCTAATATCAAATTTATGAAAAGGTACAAGAATAAAAATTTGCCTATAGTCTCACGGCGATATACCTGATTATCTTTTGTGTGCTCAATCGGTCATTTGTATTGTTAATCTCAGTATTTTTTTTAGAAATTAAAAAAATTGATATGATAAAATTAAATGGGAAAATTACAAATGAATAGGACTTGGACACTATTGCCAAGGCCTAAAGATAAAAATATTGTTGACTGTAAATGGGTATTGAAGAATGATCAATTTGGAAACCCATGTAAATATAAAGCTCGGTTTATTTTACGGGGGTACAGTCAAAAATATTTGACAGATTATAATGAAAGGTTTAAAGTTTTCGATTTATAATAGCTTTTTCAAATCAACATCATTTAATGTTACATCATAAAGATCTAATAATACTTGTTTTGTATGGCATCTTAAAAGGGTCTAGATGTACTTTTAAGCAAAGGAAATGAACTTTGCAAATTAGATAAAGCTTTGTATGGTTTAAAACAAGCTGCTCGATGTTGGTTTGGATGGAGTATTTGAAAAAGCTTTTATAGAAAAGGGATTAAAAAATTCCTTAGCTGATACATATAGATAAAGGAAGCATACATGATAATATGTATGTAGTATTATGTTGTTGCCACAAAAAAAAATTCAAACAATGATCAATTTTAAATCGTATTTAATGAGTAAGTTTCACATGACTGATTTAAAATAATATATGAAATATTTTCTTGTAATAAAAGTTGAAAGAAACAAAGATACAATTTCATAAGATCAAAGTGTTTATATTGAAAATGTGTCAGAAAAATTTAATATTTGATTGTAATTTTGCAAGTACACCTCAGCCAAGTAAATTAAATTATTTTGTTTTAAAATCAGATGAGAAATAGAAATTGAAGAAATTTAATTGGATGTTTGATGTATGTAATGATTTGCACTGATTTATGTACAGCAGTAAACATTTTAAATCGTTATGCAAACATAGAATAAAGAACTTTGCAGCAAAAGTTAAAACGATAGCTTAAAGGTTGTATTAACATTAAATTGGACTATTATAAAAGATTTTTTGGCTTTGTTGATTCTGATTAAGGAGGTGATAATGAGTACAATTCAAAAAGTACAACTGGTTGTTTTTTTTTCAAATTGTTTGAAAATAATTATACAAATACAAAGATACAATTCTCAGTAGCTGCTTTTTCGACAAAAGCTGAATGTAACGCTCTTTTCGAATCTGTAAAAGTAGATTTTGGTTGCAAAGATTTTGAACCAGTAAAAATATTCATATTACAGATCCAAAAATAATTGACAAAAATAATATTGATTGTATTAGGTGGTAATCACAAACGTTCAAAACATTTTTCAGAGAACGAATTGAGAAAAATTTAATTGAATTATTTTATGTTTTAACAGGTGAACAGATTGCAGACATTTTTGACAAAACCGTTACCTGCAGACAAGTTCTTGGAACTTCGAGAATAATTAAACCTCAAATAAAAGGCTGCAACAGAAAGAATAATGATTTTTTTTAGTCGTTTTAATTTTTTAAGTTAACGGTCTGATTAGGTTTTACTGGGTTTCCCTAATCCTTGCAGCATATGTTGGGCCATATGTAAGTTCCCAGAAGTCACGAGTAAAAGCAAGATCTTACGAATATAATTTTAATGTAAATTGAAAGAAAAGGAAAGTAATTATAGTTTTACAAAATATGTTTAACTTGGTTTATGATATTAATAGATTAATTTTTGAGGTGGTGTGTTGGATTGTGTACAAAAATAATCTATCAATTTGCGGTTTCTCTGCCATAAATAACTAAACCCCGTTTACTTTAGAAATGTAATTCAATGTCTGTCGGGGCATATAGCCCGAGAAGTAGTTGTTGCTTATTAGTGAACAGTCTGTTCTTTGAAAATTATTTTTCAAATTTGTAAAGCGATATAATGGTATTGAACTATTATTTTTTGACGTCTATAGATCAGGCTTTACTAAAATATGACAATTATTTACAGGTAACTGTAATTAAGTAAATTTGGGAGAAGGTTCTCCCTAAACATATCTAGATATTTGCCTTAATGTTGAATGTGGATTAATCACCAATATCAGGAGATATGGAGATAGGTACATACTGTTGAAGCAATTTCAAACAGTGTTTTAGCTAGAATGTTACTGAAACATTGGAAATAATAATGTAGTGATAGTTGAAACTATTAATTTGTTATTACTATTATTATTAATTGCCTATTATATAAAATTTTTCAATATTTGATCAACTATTTATGTGATCCACTTAGTAATTCTAAAAAATATGATGTAATAAACCCATAAGTTTTGATATCCATTTAAATACTTAACTTGTACTAGTTAGTAGGTGTCACAGGAGATAATACCTAGTCAGCAGTAATTATCAAGTATCAATTAAAAAAAGTATTGTGAAATAGTTGATTTAAGATGTCTTTTTGTCAAAGGAATGCTTACTTAGTTGGAAGTTGAGGTCCTAATAAAACCTACCCTTATACATTATAACTGTATTTGTAATAAGTATAATGGTTGCTACTTTTGAAGTCGAAGTATTTGCAATGACATTACCTGGCCCATTTTTATATGCAAGAAATGTCCAATTTGTAATTTTTAAAATGGTTAGGTTATTTTAATTAAGTTAGAAAAGCATCACTTACTTTAGGAGGGCTTCGCTCATACTTTTCAAAACCAGAAGCCCTATATACGTTTTTCCACTTCCTGTCGGCAAAAAAATTATTGTATTTTGCTTCAAGCAAATTTTCATTATCTCCACTTGATAGTTTCTTGGAGTAAAACTTTCTGGATCACTCATCTTGCACAGCGGCTGATGCAACACAAGAAAAGAAATAAAAACCTTAGAAGAAACTGATATTACGACTTTTATGTGAATCCCAAATAGATCACATTTTAATCATGTCTAACGTGTCCATGGCAATAAACAAACGGAAGCACCCATGTAACCCCCCAGCACACTTTGCAGCATGAAAGGACTTGGACCATAGGTAACATAAATAAGACTTGGACTTGAACATCAGTCAACTCAACCACAGATAACTCAACACAAAGCATACCCCCTGCCACCCCCTGAAGCCGTATGGTTATTGATAGACCATAGGTAACTGAAATAAGATAGATACGCCACTCAAATCTCTCTATCCATGTTTTATGCCATCAGCCATCTATTGAAATGCTGTGGTACTAATTCAAGGCTGAAGATCTACAATGCACAGAATCGAGACTGAGGAGCTTCGTTTCACAGTAAATATAAATAAAGGTAAGTCCCCATGCATACGAATTGCGAAATCCGAGTTACGATTCGCAAAAAAATATTCGTACGGAAAATTGTAACGTCCCCATACGCACGAAAATCGCATGGAAAAGTTACGCATTTTGTAGGGAATTTTATTGTTATAACTAAATTCACGTTGGTGATGTTGTTTATAAAATAACGTTGATCACATAATATGACATTTGAATTTAAAATTAAAATGGATCTTTCGAATGGATGTGAAGATATAATAATTTACTGAGAAAATCATTATTGATTGACGGTTTTAATTCAATTTTGAGGTTACAAACAACTAGTTAGATGACAAATGACAACGATTGGCATCATGAAATTCGCAAAATTCTTAAAATCATTTCAACATTTTGCGGTGCCGCCGTACGAATATTTCCCGCCATTAAAATTCAAACACCACAGCGAATAGGAAAGCTTCCGCAATTCCGGTTGGATGGGGACTAATCTTAAGGAGAGCGTTAGTATAACAAAATTATTTAATTTGAAATAAGATCAAAACCATATCAAAACCTTGGTGCTTCACGATTTTGCCACATTTAGTTTACACTATTTAAACCGGTTCAAATACAAAAACATATCTTTCAGTTTCTGTTCAGTGCAGCAATTCGGGTAGAGTAGAACCGAAAGTATATACTGCTTTACTTCTTTTTTTCTATCATAAATGTATCTCTCCCACTTTGTCTTTAACCTTGAGCCGTGCTAATAACAGACGGAACAATTTTAAATAATACGCTTGCGTCATTTATTGTCATTTGCACAGACCAAATACAATCAAGTCATTTGTCATTCATTCATTCTGCACATGATGTCTACTTGAATTTTTAAATTTATTTCTTATTTTCAATTTGATATGAATTTGCTCATTTGATCCTTAGTCTTTGTGCGTGGTTAAAGTTCGTGTTAAGAGCGTAGATTCGGTTTACGTTTATGTGGTGAGGTGTTAAGTTATTAATATTAAATAATATTTTTAACTACATACACATTATTTTATTTGTATATAATATTTACGCTTAGAAATACGACCTACCCACTATGTCTAGCACAAAAAATGGTTTAAATGGATCACCCAGAAAGAAGGCTAGAACTGATCCTGAAACTAAGATTACAGTGGTCCTGGGGGCTCAGTGGGGTGATGAAGGAAAAGGAAAAGTAGTAGATATGCTTGCTGAAGATGTAGATGTGGTGTGTCGGTGCCAGGTACCAATTTTTCATAAATTAATCAATACTTTCCATAGTTTTAATAGATATTATATTTCAATTATTGGAACAATTAAATAATACATATTTTAACTATAATTGCTACAATAATTATACTCTGTGGTAATAAAAAGTAGAGTTAAATACTAAAATTAAAATTAGGTGATTTGCTATAGGTATATGATTCAAATCCAGCTCATTTTTTGTTATATATTTTAAATTGTCATAAGTAATTATATAACGGTATAAATTTGATAACATCCACTTTTAAGATATAAAATTTAATTTAAAAAAAATTCTGAACTGTGTAGGTACATGTAAGAATGATGTACTTAATATCAAGGGCGTACACAGCATTAAATTTAGGGGGGGGGGCAAATGTAAAAAGAAATAAAATAGGTATTATTTTGAAATAGACAAAAAAAATGAAAACGAGAAAACAAACATTTTTACATATTATTTTTTATCTTATTCTAGGTATAGCAAAACGAAACATCTGGTATCTTCAGCAAATCTGCTCAAAACCTTTTCTTCTATGTGCTTCTTTTTTTGTGAAACTAATTTCTGGTGTACACTCAACATACACAAACCTCTTAAGCTATTGCCTGTTATTGTGAACCTTTACCAAGTTTTAACTAAAAGAGCGTTCTACGGTACTTGTACATGGCAATGCTAACAAAATATGTAGAGCAGTTTTTGTTGATGGAAAAGAAAGTCTGGTTCCTTTACCACTTCTGCTACTTCCAAACTTTTTAACTCCTCTTTATTAATTTTTTTGTCTTTCCATAAGTTGTACCATTATTCGGCTTCATCGTCTAACCCGTTTAAATTATAGAATTCTGAAAATTGTTTGATGTGCATCTTAAATTCACTCAATGACAAGTTCAGCATAACCAACAGATGTAGTGACCATAGTTCGAAAGCTGGTAGGTTTCCATCGGAAAACCGTTGCTCCAAAGATATTATCAGAGTCCAAATAAGGTATTAACAAAGATCTCCAGTATTCATGCAGGTTGCTAGCTGGAATGTTCGTATGATTTTGCTGTCGCCCTACTATCCTTGGCACCTGTAACTCTATTCCAAGGTTTTCTGCATGTATGTTGGCTTCAGCTAAGATAGTGTTCACGACTTCTTCTGCAGTTTCGCGATGATGATTTGAACATTGCAATAAATCTAAACTTTTAGATTGCAAGATATTGGCCATAGTTCTAAAAAAAATTGGTGCTGATGTCTCAATCGAAGGTATGATGGATTACTCTTAAAAAAAAAACAGTAAATTGAAATAAAAAATTAACAAGTTACCGGCAGGAATTCAACATTATAGCTCAGCATTCTCTTCATTTATTTTAGCAAAACTGATGATTTAAAAAAATACCTTATTTGGACAAAACCGTTTCTCTAGATTTGAAAGTTAAAAATATACTTGGGACCTATTATCATGAAATATAAAGTCTGGTACTGAGCATAATAGACCAACTTTTTAGAAGAACTGAAATTTTAATATTATGTTTGTGCAGGATATATGTTTTGTCACCACTGTACTTTACTCGGTACTTTATAATTTCACAATTTATTTTTTTACCTTTCTTACGGTAGATTAATTAGAATTCTTTACTTTTTAGGGTGGAAATAATGCAGGCCACACTGTAGTTATCCAGGGAGTGGAGTATGATTTTCATCTACTTCCAAGTGGAATAATTCATCCCAATACCAAGTCGATTATAGGTAAGACATTGAAATATTCAATAATAAAGGGCTCACATTATCATTAATTGTAATTTTAAAATATACAATACTTACAGAGTTGCCAAATTTAATTTTACATTGTTTTTATATATCATCAGTTCATTCATATTAAAATGTATTGCTTAAAATTAAAAATATTTGAATGCATTCCAGATTATTATTTACTTAATATAAATAAAAACTGTATTCTCAATTTGATTTGAATTTTTTCCCAAGCGACTAACATAGAAAAAGGGTTGTCTTTTAAGTGTTGCATATAACAACAAATATCAAATATTAACTGTCATGCAAAGTTTTAGATTGCTTCCTTTAAAGCTATACCTAAACTGAATTATTATTGATGAGTAAGTCAAAAAATGAGATTAATCCTAGAAAATGTTCGCAATGAAGCACCACATTATTCGACAATTTCTCGTTCGTATGGAGATTTTAAACGTGGACAGATTAATCTTACCGACGATCCAAGAACAGGTCCACCAACAACGGCAGTCACCCAGGAAAACGTGTCGATGATGTACGTAAGCTCATCCAAGAAGATCAACATGTCACATATAGTGAAATTGGAGCATTGTCAATGATGATGAATCCTGGATTTACTTTTATGAACCCGAAAGTAAACGACAGTCGGCTGTAGCTATTTTAAGATCAAAACCGACGAAAGTTATCCGTTCTCAAAGTGTTTCCAAAAAGATGGTGGCAAGTCATCTAGCAACAATTCCTCTGCAAAATCAAAGAACTGTTACTGCTGATTGGTACATATCGATTTGTTTGCCGGAAGTAATTGCTGAGTTTCGAAAAACCACCCCTCAACAATTAATGATCCTCCACCAAGACAATGCAAGTTCCCACACTGCTCAAAAACAATCGAGTTTTTAAAGCAAGAAAACATCGAATTGTTGGACCATCCTCCATACATCCTGACCTAAGTCCTAACGACTCTTTTACTTTTCCAAAAACTAAGAATGAACTGCATCGTCAAAGGTCCCGAGAAGATGCAGTCAACGCCTTAGAAAACTCTATTTTGAATGTACCAACAAGTGAGTGGAATAACTGCTTCCAGAATAGGTTCCAAAGGATGCAAAAATGTGGAGAATACAATATTGTTTAAAAGTTAGGTATATTTTGGCAAACATAACTGAAGCTGTGAAAGGAATGCGGTCGAAAACATTCGATATTGCCAAGTTTAACTATGAAAAACCTAAAGTGCTAAGTATGTAGTGATAATAATTACAAAATGGACTTTTTATTATTAAAAATATGTCAATAATGATTAAACGTTAGTTCTTTAATGTGCTTGTTTCATTGGATTTTGTCTATTAACATTATTTTTTCAATTTCTGAATATTAAAAGATGAACACTTTTCCAAATATGTTATGGGTTTCCTTCAAGCCGGCAACGTCGTGCGAAAATCATAATTACCACGCCCTCCTACTAACACAATTGGTGAATATTTATCGAACCTCCGTTGGTTAGTAACCACCTGACTTCCTAATGGCAAGCGCGTGCGGGTGTTCTTCCCTCTCACCTGGACAATTGAATGGCATTGATTATCCAGTGGCGTTTATATTGTCAGTTTTACTTGGTATCTTATTATTTCGTATCCATATTGAATTCAAGTACGATTTTTAACATTATTTGTTTATAACAAATACCGTGTTTTGAAAAAGACCTTACCTTTGAAGCAAAGCATAAATCAGTTTCTATATAGATATAGTTTGGCAAGTATATCTGAAGCTACGGGGCATCGGTAAGGGGCGAGAAAACATGACCGATATCTGTCATAAACGTACCAATGGCGAACGGTACCTACTTTATAAAAGTATTAAAAATAATAATAATAATTATATAATAATTAGTATAGAAACTGATTTATGCTTTGTTTTAAAGGTAAGGAATTTATCAAAACCTATTTGTTAAAAATCGTACTTGAATTCAATATGGATACGAAATAATAAGATACGAAGTAAAACTGAAAATACGAAGGAAAATATTGACATTATAAACGCCACTGGATAATCAATGTCAATCAATTCTCGAAGTGAGAGGGAAGAACACACGCACGCGCTTGCCAATAGGAAGTCAGGTGGTTACCTAGCAACGGAGGTTTGATAAATATTCACCAATTGAGTTAGTAGGAGGGCGTGGTAATTATGATTTTCGCACGACGTTGCCGGCTTGAAGGAAACCCATAAGATATATGGAAAAGTGTTTATCTTTTAATATTCAGAAATTGAAAAAATAATGTTAATAGACAAAATCCAATGAAACAAGCACATTAAAGAACTAACATTTAATCATTATTGACATATTTTTAATAATAAAAAGTCCATTTTCTAATTATTATCACTACATACTTAGCTCTTTAGCTTTTTCATAGTTAAACGTGGCAATATCGAATGTTTTCGACCGCTTCAGTTAAGTTTGCCAAACTATACCTAACTTTTAAACAATATTGTATTCTCCACATTTTTGCATCCTTTGGAACCTAATCTCGCCCCTTACCGATGACCCGTAGCTTCAGATATACTTGCCAAACTATATCTATATAAACTGATTTATGGTCTTTGTCAAAACACGGTATTTCTTAAAAACAAATAATGTTAAAAATCGTACTTCAATTCAATAGGGATACGAAATAATAAGATACCAAGTAAAACTGAAAATACGACACTGACAATATAAACGCCACTGAATAATCAATGTCATTCAATTGTCGAAGTGAGAGGGAAGAACACACGCATGCGCTTGCCAATAGGAAGTCAGGTGGTTACTAAGCAACGGCGTTTCGATAAATATTAACCAATTAAGTTAGTCCGGAGGGCGTGGCAATTATGATTTCCGCACGACGTTGCCGGCTTGAAGGAAACCCATAACATCTTTGGAAAAGTGTTCATCTTTTAATATTCAGAAATTGGAAAAATAATGTTAATAGACAAAATCCAAAGAAAACAAGCATATTAAAGAACTAACGTTTAATCATTATTGACATATTTTTAATAATAAAAAGTCCATTTTCTAATTATTATCACTACATACTTAAAACTTTAGGTTTTTCATAGTTAAACGTGGCAATATCGAATGTGTTCGACCGCATTCCTTTCACAGCTTCAGTTATGTTTGCCAAACTATACTGTTTTGTTCTATATATGCAAAATATAAAAGACAATCCTCGTATCTACCCATTTTTAATTATACATTTCATCGCTAATTTAGAGAGTAATAAATTAATTAAAAGTGTATGTGTGATTTTCCACTTGAAGATTGAGTTATAGCAATGCATGATACTGAAAAAATAAAAATTACAGTAAAATTCAAAGTGACATTGATTGTTTTTATCTACGAATATAATTTACCGCTTATCACTTTTGTTGTCTTTCTGTGCGTCATAATCATGTGCATCAAAGTTGCGGGTAAAACCCATTATCGTAGCGTTAAACATTGTAAATAAATTTAGTAAAATTCTAAAAACGCAGGCTGTCTCAAAATAATGTGACATTTAATAGGGGTGTGATTTTATCGGTGACCAAACTAATTATAATATAAATAGATTTGTTCTCAGAATGATAGACCTGTCACCAACCTATTAACACCAAATTATTTCACAATTTTCTATAAATGTATATTCAATCACCCGAAAACGTAATTAGTTTTATTCTCATATCTTTAAAACAGATCATAGGTCAATTTATCTTTAAGTGCAAGGAAAATGATTGAAGAAGGTATACGGCTTTGAAAAAATGGCCGCGTAAATTGAAAAACTGCAACTTTAAATGCCAATAGCAAAGTAACAGAAGTAGTCCTTTCATATAATACCTGTTTTTGGCAATAGTTCCACTTCTGCCTTTGCTCTAATTTCAGGAGGAGTACAACCACTAGAATCGCTCATTTTTAGTAATCTCGACCACCAGCAAAATACTGGGTGTCCCAGAAGTTTCTGACCTATTTTATCTGCAAAAATCTCGGAACTCGGAAACGATAGGGAGGTGCGGTTTTCGTTGAACAATTTCTTTTTATATAAAATTTTTTCAGTATAAATGTTAAATTAGTGAAATCTTATATAGGGTGTTTTAAAAAAATGGCATTTTTTAATTGCAAATACCGACTATTTTTTTAATGAAACACCCTATATATTTTTATTCTATCTGAAAGCTGAACTCTTTCCCGTTCCGAAAATGTATAATTTGTTGAAGTTTAGATGAAAAATGAGTAAGTTATTTGGTTTTTAATGATTAGGTATTGTTTATTAGATAAAGGTGTCTGACACATACGTTTTAAATAAAAAACAATTACAAAATTTGCCTGCTAACTAATACCAAAGATTAGAAAAAATTTATTATAAATTATCTAAATCAATAAATATATTTAAAATGTTCCAAGTGTTGTCCATTTTGATCCATACATTTTTGCAACCTGAACAAAAAGTGATCAAAAGAATTGCGTAACATTTCCGGGGTAATTTCTGGAAATGTTCGGACAATGTTGCCTCGCAGTTATTCCAGTTTCTCTGGAATAGGATGATCACATCTACCTTCGATAAAAAACCATATAAAAAATTCTGGAATCGTCAAGTCAAAGCATACGCCTCTAGATACCGACATAACAGCCTATCATTAAAAATCAAATAACTTATTCATTTTTCATCTAAACTTCAACAAACTATACATTTTCAGAAAGGGGAATAGTTCAGCTTTCAGATAGAATAAAAATATATAGGGTGTTTCATTAAAAAAATAGACGATATTTGCATTTAAAAATACCATATTTTTAAAACACCCTATATAAGATTTCACTAATTAAACATCTATACTGAAAAAACTTGTTCAACGAAAATTGAAATTGTTCAACGAAAACCGCACCTCCCTATCGTTTCTGAGTTCCGAGATTTTTGCAGTTAAAATGGGTCGGAAACTTCTGGGACACCCAGTATTATAAACTGAAGTTTGTGTTTTACATTTGAGAGAAGGATGGATGATTTGATTTTTAAGAAAATTTTGAAATTCATTTTCGATTTTTATTAGTTTTAAAAACTAATATTTAAAAAAATAAAATGCCAGTAGTGAAGTAGTGAAAAAAAATGCTATATGAGCCACGGTAGAAAAGTGTATTAATGTCTCGGATCCATTAAAGACCGAGAAGCGAAACTTCGACAATAATACCTCACTTTTCTACCTTGGTGCATAATAGTAATTATGCGCCAAGGTAGAAATGTGAGGTATTATTGTCGAGGTCTTTAATGGATCCGAGACATTAATACACTTTTCTACCGTGGCACATATAGCATTTTTTTCACTACTTCACTACTGGAATTTTATTTTTTTAAATATTAGTTTGTAGACTCCCGTTTCACATGACATGACAGCTGTGCACAAGTTAACCTCACATTCTCTTAAATGGATTGAGATTTAGTTATAATCAAGTAGGCTCTGTATTTTTCTACCTTGGTTAATAATGAACAACTTTACTACCTCAACAAAAGTCAATAAAGTTAGGTTTAGAGGCTAGTAGTGAAAAATTACTATTTTATACTTATTCTTTTGGATTCATAATTATATTTTGTATCGTACAATTTTTAAAATGCAATTGAGGCACTTCTGCTTACGTTTTTGAAAACTCAATTTGTATACAGTATGACCCAAAACTCATGTACCTACATAATTTTCTCTGCATTGGAAAACAGAAAAGGAAATGATAAATTAATTCATTTTTGGAAAAATAAAGATGCCCAGTTTGAATTATGATTTTTGTGTGTGTTATTCTACTTATTTTAATGACAACATGACACTGTGCGACTTCATGTTAATTAAAAGACCTATAATTATTATCAGCCTATCAAAAGTCTGCACTCTCTCCAAGGGTCATAAGGACAATATAATTAATCAGCTACTTACTGTATGTTGTTCAAAGCTATTCCTCTATCTGTTATTTTTTGATTGATAAATAATTAATGTTTTAAAATTTATCTATAAACAATTATATATTTTAAGTCATGTAGTTTGGATAAACGGATATTCTAGTTTTTCTCCATGTAATTCTAACTAAGTACTAATATTTATAAAAATGATGGTAATACAAATATGGAAATATTCAATCTTATCTATGTATAACTGATTAAAAAATACCACTCACAATTTCGCCCCAAAATGTAAATAAATGATTGTCATTGTGAAATTCTCATCAGTTGCCGTTTCTTGCCCTATAAGGACCGACTTATTTTTGGTATCCTTTCATTTTTAATAGACATTTAGATTATTAAGGTTATCGTCCAACGGCAATTCGCAGGTTACCTCCTGCCTCTCGCTCTCTCTCTTTCCCTGCTTTTCTCTCTCTTTCTTCTTATCTTTCTCTCTTATTTATTCCTCTCTTTTCTCCGTCCAGCTCATTTTACAAATCTAGAGATGTATCCCTACTTTTGCTTGTCATTTTGAAAACTGAAATTTGATCCAAGTTGGGAATTTTGGAACCGTTCGCGATACCTGACACTGAACATTGTTTACACTACCACAACACTAACACTTTACACTATCTTACGCGCGTTTCGATAAGTTATCTACTTCAGTCTCTGAAGGTGTAGTGGTAGTGTAAACAGTGTTCAGTGAGAATTGTATGTTAACATTGCTAATTATGCATCATTGTGGTAAAATTGAAGAATTAAAAATAATAGGTAATTTTCCAATTTTTTTCTATTCAATAATATCATTAAGTGGCGCCAAAAAATCTTTTTTTTAATCAATATTTTTTTAGTCCTGTACGGGGGATAGTTTCTTGTACTATGATGGCAACACTGCACGCAGAGATCGTATTCGTAATATATTTCCTATCATTTCTTCAGTCATGTTAAGAATATTATGGACGCAAACAAAATTTCACAAGTCTAATAAATCAGAATGAACCGAAAATACAAAAAACACGTGGAAACACTCGATTAAACAAAGCCTGTTTTAATGGTATACGTTCGATTCTTGTCGCATGACGCACGAGCAGTACCGAAATATTACTGTTCTACGTCACAACCAATAGCAATGCGTTTACAAAAGCTTCAAATAATTTTCGGCATTTTAAATTCGTTATAGTGGTTTTGACAAAAAAAAGTTTTTTTCATGCCAGTCGTTTTCATGCAATGTATTCTTATGATTTATAGCAATTTTTGATAATTATGATTTTAATCAAGTTCCCTATTTCTAGCGTTTATCTTGGCCTATTTTGTTATAAAAAATGTTTTGGAAGTTGTACGGTAAATACCTACCTCGATATACAGTCGCTCACATCTCTTAATCGAACACCAGGTTCCTTATGCTTATTTTTTCCTCAAACCCCTCTCAAATAATTTCGTAAGTTACATGTTAAAATTTACAGCTCAAAAATACCCCACGTGTATTGCGAAATGAATAAATTTGTTTCATAATAGGTGCAGTCAAATAGCTCGACTAACAATAAACATTTTAACTCGTGATTTTAAAACAACCCGTGCCAAATTTTTAAAAGCTGAGTTATAACTTTTTAAATACGAAACAAGTGTAATGTTATCGTTTTAAATTATCTCTATTATACTTGCTTTCTACTGTTTAAAAAAACTGAATAATTCTCGATCACTGAAGCGTTACATTTTCGCATGTTCAGTAATAAATCTGAGAGAATTACTAATAGATATATTTTTTAAGTAGAATGGTAAATAATGAACAAATATTATGGTATTTGCGATTCGAAATTCGTCACGTCATTCTGAAAAGGAGATAACACACAAAGCAAAAATAGCTCTAATAGTGATCAGGTACCTGACAGGGAAAAATTGGGGTTGTAACTAAGGTTGCCAGATGTCCGGGATTGTCCCGGAATTTTACGTTTTGTCCCGTGTTCAGTAATTCGATCTATTGTCGCGGGTTCCGAAAAATTTTATAATAAAAAAAATAACAATAAATGACACGGCTAGGCGACAGGAAGCGAGCGGGTTCGCTTCACTCGCCTCGACTCTCGCCGAGTCATGTCATCCCTCTCTCTCGCTCGCTTCCCTATCGCACTATAGGAAAACAAAATTATCACCAATAGAAATACCCACAAAACTGTTTTTTGTTTTTTACAATCGGCCTATAAACTAAAATGTTATGAGCTTATGAATATTGGGTCGTTTGGGCTTGAATTCAGTTAAACTGCTTTTGGCAAATTCGAATTTATTAACGTTGACGCAAATTAATTGCATGATTTTAATAACAGAAATATGATACTTTTCATGTAAACCAGTCTCTACAATTGCATACAAATCACTAGTTATTATTTAAAATTTTAGGTAAAGGGGTGAAAGCAAAAATAAGTAAATAATACTCTGCCAAAATTTAATGCTACTTACTTTATTAACACCAATCTCACATAATATAAAGGAAACAGAAACATAGTATTAAAACTAAAGTCCGTATGGCACGGTATCACATTTGGTACCAAAATGGCACTTTTTGGAGGGTTATGCCAGTTGTATTTATTATGATATTTGGTGCAAAAGTAGTGACCGTGTCATATGGTCTTACCTTAATAAAACAAAATTGAAAAGAAAAAAATTATTCTATACCTTCACCATTTTCAACAAAAGACACATTTGTTGCATTATCACAATACTGTCCAACGCAAATTGTACAGCTTGATAAACATTTAATCCCTACCTTTTTGCAGGTGCAAGTTTTGGAGCAACCTGACTTGCATTGGCAAAATAATAATTTTATAATAAAATCAGGGGCGAGGTCCTTACTGTTTCTTTGTGGGTCTAAGTGACCGTCCTTTTCCACCCAACCCCGCAGCTTCAGTTGTCGGGGGAAAAGCTCAAAGTAACTACAAAGTTTTTGGCGTGCAATTATAAGATAGTATTTTAAATACCTAAAAGAGTTTAAGCTTTGGTTTCTAATGCTACCGTACCACTTTAAAATAAAATTTTCTTCCGATTATAATAAAGTGTTAATATCACTTTCACTTATCACTTATCACCTTTTAAATTCAAGTTAATCTTCAGATTTTTAAGGAAACATTGACGACAACCTAAAAAAGGTATCCTGAAAGCTTCAGCTTGTCCCAAATTTGTTCTGGGTTACCCCATGTAAACCCCTTAGTTTTACTAGCTTATATTGCGCGCGACTCTCCGGCAATTCCAGCGAGTAATGCCTTTTGTAAAAGAATATTTAGCCAGTTTGTGGACCAAAGAGCGCAACCGAATGTCCATAGAACAAATGTCCGAACTGCAGACTCGTATTACTTTTGATTATCTTCTTCTGAAATATTTTCTTTTTTACAAATCCCGGATGGTGAAAAGCTATTAAAAATGGCCAAATCTTGTAAAAGATATTTGAAGAAAGTTCTAATTGTTTTTTTAAATCTGATCTTATTTACTTTATAATATACCACATAATGTACAAAGAGTCTACCAGAGTTTAAATTTATAATTAGTGAAAGTAAATTGCTCAATTTCGTTTATATTTAACGTGTTAATTTCCAGCTTAGTCCGATTTTACTTAGTTTTTAAAATACAAGATAGTAGTAAAAAGTACATGTTGATTGTCTACTGAAGTTTAAATTTAATAAGTAGTTGAAGTAAATTACTCACTTTTATTTATGATTAACAATTTGATTTCCTACCAAAGTCTATTTAATCAACGAACCACAAGGAGAGGTTAATTTTTTATTTTCATATCTGATTTTATTTAGTTTATAAGATTAGTACATCATAATGTACTTGTTGATTGCCAACTATAAAAGCAAAGTATAAATACAAATATAAATTAGATATCCCGTATTTTATATATTCATAGCTATAGCCACGGCCCGACAGGGAATTGTCCCGGACTCGGTAAGTTCCGATCTGGCAACCTTAGTTGTAACCCAAGGATTCTGAGGTGGATGTATACAATAGCCATAGTGAGACCAATAATCACTTATGGATACATTGCGTATAGTAGTAGGACTAGACAACGAGGGACAATTTCTCCAGAATTTAGAGACTAGCCTGTATGTACATTACAGGATAATTGAAAATATACTTACTCAACTTAGGAGTACCTACCTAAATCCAAAATTCACGGATATAATAAAATAAGTTATATTGACTTTACTAAAATAGTATACAGTTTATATGATGTTGCAGAATGTGTATTAATAAAAAATGCCAAGGTTGAAATGTATTTTGGCTGCCAATAAATAATCAGCCTTATTCTCGACTAATGAATATACTTATTTTTAACTCAGCTAACAATTGTGGTCATGATGACATAATATAAAAACAGAAATAACTAGAAATAAGCAGATAAGTGAATTATGCAACTATATTAAGCAATGATTGCAGCAACGTGAAGAAAACAATAGAAAATGGTTTGGCTTGCGATTTCCGACATGCATTATGGTTACTTTGAAATTTATAATAATTCTTTATTTTCTTTCTGACAAACAACAAAATTTAACTAATTTAACTACTTATAGTACATTGACAAATGAGGTATCGTTTGAAGCGTCTTGATCATTTGCTGGTTATAGGCTATGAATTGAATATGATGCCTCCTAGAGGACATAAAGTCAAGACCTAAAAAGACAGAAAGGACTTGATTAGCACATTTCAAAAATATACATATTGTTAGCTGTTACTTTCGGCTAAAATTATTATTCATTAGTGAATAATAGATGAGTCGTGATAAGAGTGGATTGAAAATGTAATGGCATATTTTGGAATAATAAAAAAAAAGATTTTTTTCTCCTATCAGACAATCACACTCCAGATTCCTGACAAAAACGTTACTTGTCTGCTCTGGGCCAATGTACTGAACAAAACTGACTTATCTGTTGTTCCTTTCGATGGTTGATATTACTAGAAGCATGGTAATAATGTTTTTAGATAATTTATTGGGTCAATACACTCATGTCCTTGGAAAAATTTAATAACAAATATGATTGAAAATTGTATTATGAATTAGAATTAAACATTATTATTATTGGATTAGAAATGATGATAAATATTTCGCAACTCGAGTGCAGTATCCACAGAAGAAAAAATAATTTGAGAAATAATAATTATTTTACTACTCAAGTTGTTCATTGCTTCTTTCTTTCTCTTTTTCTGGTCTTCATCCAGAAAATGTACTATTTCAATACTAAAACGTCACCAAAGAAGTGCCGAGGCATAGAAATGAACTAACTTAAATCAAAAACAAAATTGTGATTTTTTTCAAATTTTTATAATAAACGTTTCATATTAAAAGAAAACATAAATTTATAAACAGATTAATGATGTAGAAGTGTTGGATATTTACAAAAATAGAATCATTGCTTTTTGATATTTTAAATATTTCTCATATTATGTAACTACAGTCTGTTTGAAATAGACAGAGAGTAATAAAACCTAATTTAACTTGCAAAAACCTTACAGGGTGGGCAACTAAAACTCAAGAATTTTAAAACGATTTACATTATAATTCAAATCTTTATTCTTTCATTTGCCTACCCAACCCTGTACAACGCCGGTATGCAATAGAAATCCGATCTTCGGGTCGCTTGTAATTGCAGGCATAGCCGTACCTTTAGGTAGGCCTGGCAGTAGGTATGATATTAAATGAAAAACATGAGCGACAAAGACTAGCCATATAATACAACATCAATTAATAATAATACATTCATTACAGAGTCAATTATAATAATATTTATAATAATCAATTATTTTTATATTATGATTTACTAGAACTTATTTACAACACGGGGTTATTAATATTATTCAAACACAAAATATTAGTGATCGGAAAATGAAAAATCTGATAAATTTTCATCTGGTCCGAACCTAACAAACTATTGGCTCTATAGTTTGTTCCATTGAATTGTCTATTTTCCACATTTGTTGCTCTTCTTTGATTGAATGTTCTAAACATTTTCGTCATCTCTCTGCATTAACTTGTTCCAGAGCTTCTTTAAAATGTGCACGGACATCTCTCATTTTATAAGTGAAATTTTTCCCTGCCACCAATCCTTTCACCTGAGCCCATCATAACTTTGTTGGGCAATATTAGAGTTACCATTTGTGAAAAATAATCCTCAAAAACGTCAGCAGTCATATCTTCGCGATAGTCTCTGGTGTGAATTGACTCAAATGCCAATAAAACCATCTTTCAAAAACCTATCTGTACTTCCAATATGCGTAATTATCAGTCGTTTTCCATTTTCATTGCGAAAATCCCTTATTGATCGCAAATAATTCCGTCTCCAACATACAATTTCATCTTTTTCGATTGAAAGCGACTTTCTACTTTTTCCCATCTAAAATTCATCTCTCGCAGAATTTTCCACAATTTATTTCTTCCAATTTCAATAATAATGGAGAAACCCAAATAAGCTATTATTGAGTCAGAACAGTTTTTCGCGAAAAGAACTTCACATGATTTTAGGATATTGCTTAAATATAAAATTCAAAATTATTGAGATTTTTAGAATCACAAGCGGTACGCCCTTGGAATGGTCATTTTACAAGGGTTGATTGCTCTCTTGCAAGTCCTGTGATATAATTTATCGTAATAACTAATAACGTCATTGGTTACCTAACACCCGAAAAAACTACTCCGTTCATTTTCACTTCCCAATTTTTATTACCTTAAGTAAAACCGATCAAAAGTTAAGTAAAATTTCAATGTACAAAAAACTTGTGCTCAATTTGTAGGAAATGGTGTCGTCATACATTTGCCAGGAATGTTCGATGAAATCGAAAAAAACGAAAAGAAAGGTCTAAAAACTTGGAAAGATCAGCTGATCATCTCTGATAGAGCTCATCTGGTTTTTGATTTTCATCAACAAGTGGATGGGTTGCAAGAACAAGAAAATAATCAGAAAGGTCAAGGTTTAGGTACTACCAAGAAAGGTATAGGACCAACTTATTCTTCCAAAGCTACAAGAAACGGAATACGAGTAGGAGATCTTCTAGGAAATTTCAGTCAGTTCACTAAAAGGTAAGTAAAACATTTGATTGTTGTTATAAAAGTATTTTACAATTCAAATGGTTTGTTTATAAAATAGTTTAAGTAATTTTCTAACCTAAGTCGAAAGTGAGATTCATAATCGAACTATAAATAATTGTTTTTTTTTTGTTGAATTGAGCTTTTATTAGTCATTGACTTTTGTTTAAAATTACATAGGTTTCGTTTTACAACTAAAAAACATGTTTATTTAGCAAAAAGATGTTTGTATTTCAGTCTGGGTAATTTTAAACTATATTTTATGGTGGTTAGTAAAAATATGAAACCACAACAATCATTTCCATGTTATGTATAAAAATCATTATTCAATATGTAATGTTAGCAACTTATAAATGTAAACAAAGCACAAATATGTTGATAAGTATTTTACATTTTCACCAAAAACCTAGACGAGTGGAAACAATTTTGACTTGTACATTTTAAATGTATTTGCACACAACATGAATTTAAGTTGGACTTATTTGTATATCAGTATTTCTATTACAATCAAAATGTAGATGTCTGTTAAAAAATAGGCCACTTATTTATTTTAAATTGTACAAATTAAAAAAAAATTAAACCTTTAGGCTGGTGTAATATCGTTTATCAAAAATCAAAACTTTTATTTAAAATTAATAATAATGAAAATATAGTTATAAGTATATTAAATCTGAATATTAATTTTTTAATGTTGACTGTTGACACATTTTTTCTATCAGAACATCGATAAATATTACAAATATATTGCTATGTCTTACTATTGTTAGAATACCTACTATTGTATTAACTTTTAAAATCGAATTTTACTCATTATCGTAAAAAAAACATGATTGATTCAAGAGAAAAACCAATAGCAGGTAGGCGTCAATCCTATAAAAACAGCACAGTATCGTATCGTACTCGTTTCTTCGAAAAGCGAAAATATTCAAGTTTATCACCAAGATGCAACAGTAGTACCAAAAATTACAAAATGAATATTTTGTAATCTTTGGCAGAATTCTTCGAGGATCGGTTTGAAATTTTTTTATTGTCGAATATACCGGAAAAAAAGTATAATGGACAATGCAACTTATCCTAGCCATCATATAAATAAAGTACCAAATACCAACAGCAATAGACAGAAAATTCAAGACTATCTGTTAAAAAATGATCTTTATTTTGAAGAATCGTACAAAAAACCTGATCTCTTACAAGTTTTAGCAGCGTCCGATATCGAAAAAGAATATATTTGTGATACTATCGCTAAAAATATGGGCCACAATTCATGTCACTACGGATCTGTTACTGTTTATTGTACAATGAGGGATTTATAATCTTTTATTATTAAATCTAGGACCAGATACGGAGTCAACGAAATATTGTGAAATATACTTTATATCATAAAACTGCTATAGTTGATTGTAGTTTTTCAAAAAGTTGTAGTGTCTACTGTGCTTGCTGTAAACAAGTTTGTGACTTTTATTCTGGAATGACTGTGGTTGATGGTTCCTTTGTGCCTATTCCCATAGCATTTCAGCCTTTATACAACCATTCTCGCTTCTTCCTTGACATACAGTGCTAGAGGAGGAAGATTAGAGTATGGCTTCCATTGTCGCGGTCGAGCTGCTTCACATCGCACCCTATATACACACAGGCAAGCCTCTGAAGTTTTGATAGCTCCAGTTGAGCTTTCCTCTAATCTCTTTTTGCCCACAAGCTGAAGGCACCATAGGTAATCATGGATCTAATTACAGTGGTATGCATCCAGCATACTTTCCCTCGATTTAGTCCCCATGTGCCATTAGGGCAATTTTCCATCGTTTGTTTTGTCCAGCAGGTATAAATTACAGGTTAGTTTAATATTCCCAGATACTTTACCTACTAGCTTAGACCCAGCTGCTCGTTGAAGGGGTTATCCACAGTTTTCAGATCTTTTGCTCAGACCCTTATATATATTATTTTGACATCCGTACATCCTAAACTGAAATAAATGATCTGATCTTTAAGAGTGCATTATGAATATTTCTCGAAACTATGTAGCTGAACATTTAAAGGGTGAAAATTAATATTAACTATATTTATAAATATAGGTAATTTGGATGTATTAAATAATAAATTATATATTTTCAATAGACATATAATTTTTTAAGAGTTTATTTTTTTTAGATTCAATGATTTGGTTAACATGTACCAAAGAATGTTTCCTTCTTTGAAAGTTGATACAGAATCAGAATTGAAAAGATATAAAGAATATGCCGAAAAAATTAGGCCTCTCGTCAGAGACACAGTGTCTTATATAGATAAGGCTGTTAGAACTGAAAAGAAAGTGTTAGTTGAAGGAGCTAATGCTGCTATGTTGGATATAGATTTTGGTAAGTGACAAATATTTTATTATATTAGTTTATCTATTTATAAGCAGAGTTGTTAACCTATTAAGTCATTTGATATATTTGATAAATTCTTCTATAAGATGCCTTACTTGGATAAAATAGAATGTGGAATAAAAGTAAATTATTAAGTGATCAACATCAGATACTCTAATGATATCCTTTTTAACAACAGCGAAATATTTGACCTCCCTTTTATTGAGAACAAACTGTTTTTCTGAAATCTCACATAAATATGAATCTGAAAATGAACCATTACATTAAACAGATAAATCATAAAAAAAATATTAAACGATAATAGACTTATCTATTATACAGACAAAAAAATTCTTAGTTATTTAGAAAACTTATTATTATTTATCACTCAATCTACAAAATATTACAATCCCACTTTACGATTCGCTAACAAAAAACTTTCGACATAACCTGTTATCACACCTGACGTAACCTTTGTAAAAATTTAATTTTCTTAAAAAAAATACAAACAGTATAATGCGTAACCTTTAATTAAATATACATGCCCATAGTACCTAAATAACAGAAAATTCATAAGCAAAAAATTTTTAAAAAGTAGCCTTCTTGATGGTCCATTCTAAGTTTGATCAAATTCGATTCGGAGATTAGCCCGAGACACACAGTCCAATTTTATATATTAATATAGATACACAACAACTGTAATTTAATTATACAGTGCTAACTCATAAATTCATTATTAGCTAAATAAACAATAAAATTAGAAATTCCCGAAACAGGTCGATTTTTGATTTTAATTTACTATTTTTTCAAATTATAATCTAATCTACAGGGTGAACCACCTTCGTGTGATGATGTCATCACCATATTTTTTGAATGGAACCCCCTTTTTTTAAATTTCCGGATTTTCCTTGCTGAGCTGATTCCAAAAATGTATAACTCGTTGCTTCAAATTGGTACAGGATGGGCAAAAATACAATCAAAATTTATGAAATTTTTTTATGGAAAGTTATATGTTACTGAATGTAATGAACAAATTAAATGGAATTGCGTAGTTTTGCAATTACTGTGATACACTACTAAAAACAAACAAATGAAAATTTACAATAAATGTTCAAATTGTTTTCCATTAATCGTTAGACAATGACTGAACCGGGCATTATTTTCGTCTCTAACATTCTGTAGCATAGCGGGTGTTATGTTCTGTATTTCTTGTCTAATTCGGTCTTATAGTTGACGGATATTTCCAGGTCTGTTTGTGTAGACTTTAGATTTTAAATAACCCCATAAAAAGAAGTCTAATGGGCTCAGATCAGGTGATCTAGCGGGCCATTCTACTGGTCCCCTTTCTATCCACCGTAGTGGAAAAGTTCTGTTTAAAAAATCGCGCAGTTGCTGCGAAATGTGGCGGTGCGCCAACCTGTTGAAACCAGATTTTGCGGTCTAAATTAGTGGGTATTTAAATATCAGGAAAAAGCTGGATCAGATCAGGAATTAATGTATTTTGTAGGAAATCCAGATATAATGCTTCTGTTAAATTTTCATCAAAAAAATGGTGTTTTGCCGGTTAACATGACCGTTTAAATAAAACGTTGCCCAGTCCGAAAATTAAACGTTATCAATGAAATTGTTATTTTGGTTCATCATATACTCGCAGAATTGAGTTCTTCGGTCAAAGTCGTCTTCAGCCAATTCATGGATAGGATGGTATTTTACCTTTTTAAAAATGTTCAATACTTAAGACTTTCCAATACCAAAATTCCTAGATAATCCTCGCACTGTACAGTGTGGATTTTCTTTCTACTGCCGAAAAAATTAAGTGTTGTTGAATATTTTCATTAATTTTTGGTCTACCTTGCTTTGCTGCAACTCTGTATTTTCGCTCTGTTCTGCTTACCGTAGATTGTGAAATAGGTTCACGATCTGGGTGCATTTCATGGAATAATCGACATAACTCTTGTTGAGTCCGCATCTTATCGCCAATACCAATCATCATAAATATATCAATCCTATCACTTTCTGTTAAAGGCATTTTGTAAAAAAAGTTGCAAATGATAAATTGCTTGGATAGTTTTCACGTAAACGTACCTTCTCTAAAGCGTTACCAATACAGAATTGTACTTTGATGTTTCTGACAGTGTTTAACGTCAAATGAAAAAAATGGTTAAAAATACTGTCAAACAATAAATAGTATATTACAGACCTAGGCCAGTAAAGTAAGAAATGTCTCAGATCACATGTAATTGTCGGCCGGAGCCAAGCTGAGGTTTTCTGCATAGTAGATTATAATTTGAAAAAATAGTAAATTAAAATCAAAAATCTACCTGTTTCGGGAATTTCTTATATTACTGTTTATTTAGCTAATAATGAATTTATGCGTTACTTTATGGACGCACTGTATCCATTAAGATACAAGTTTACATCTGTCTGTCTATTTGACAGATCTTAAATTCATTGAATTTTATAGTTCTCTTTCTCTGTGTTTACTCAAAATTTGTGCATATCTAATGATAAAATTAATTTATGAAAATACGTATGCAACACGCATTTAAGAGTTAATTTTCATACTCGTCTTAATAACTATATTTAAATGCTCACTGCAAAATATACTATTAAAATAGACGTTACCGAATCACTTTCAAGTATATTTCTGTTTACACATTTATATTTGTTTTAGGCACGTATCCTTACGTAACTTCATCAAACTGCAGTGTTGGCGGAGTTTGCACAGGATTGGGAATTTCTCCCCATAGAATAGGAGAAGTCATAGGCGTTGTTAAAGCTTACACGACAAGAGTGGGTGATGGTCCATTTCCAACCGAGTTGCATGACGTAAGATATTTATTAAATACGATTTGTACCTATTCTATATTACATCCTTCGAACAACGAACATACTAGAAGAGTAAACAGACATATTATCTGATGCCAACATAAACAATGTCAAATGTAATAATCATCCAATGATTTAAATTTCTTTGTGGTTCCTTGTGTCCTTTAATACTTATTATATAACTGAGATAAATGTATAAAAAGCGATTAATCTTTGACAATATACAAAATTTCATTAATACATGAGTGTTACTGTTTATAAACAGTATGTCCATTTGAAGGTTTATGTAATTCTGCATTTTTCTGAGAAAAACAGACTGGAGGCCTTGACGGATATTTTTATTTTCAATTTTTCGATGGTAAAAACCGATGGCCTAGGCATAACATTATTTTAAAATTTTGAAGCTGAATTTGTAGAAGAATTGAATGTAAATAGCATTGCAATGAAAACTGCCCAACCTATATCAATGTGAAGGCGTCAGTTTTATGAAAACTATGAATGAGGGAGTGAAGCTTCCCGATAGAACAGATATTTTGTCTTTGTCACTGCAGTGACAGAGTAACCAAGCAAAATAAAGACAAAATAAGTGTTCCCTCAGTCAAGAATACGGCCCCTTTGGTCACCTCTCCCATTTTTAAGGGAATACCCTGTATAGTTTTAAACCAATCGAAAGTTGAACTAAATATATTTTATAATATTGAAGAAAAAAATACTTAATCTAATCAATATTATATATATATATATAAATTTGATTTTTTTTAGGAGATCGGTGATCTAATGCAATCTCGAGGAGGTGAAATTGGAGTAACGACAAAAAGAAAAAGACGATGTGGTTGGTTAGATATAGTGCTTTTACAATATACCAATATGATTAACGGGTACACCGCTTTGTGCCTCACCAAATTGGACATATTGGACAGTTTGGCCGAAATCAAACTAGCCGTAGGGTATAGTCTAAGAGGAAAAAAAATTGAATACTTCCCTTCAACATCAGCAGATTTGACCGAAGTCGAGGTAATACATTTTTAAAGACTAGTAATTATGTCGGTTGTGACGCAAAAATTGCTATACCCAGCTAAGGAGGCTCAGCCTCGTCACCAATTTATCCAGCAAATAGCACCAGAAATATTTTGTTGAAAATTCTTCATTTTATTTCCTGTTCATCTAATAATTTTTAAATTTTACAATTAATTCCCCGTTTTCAGTAGTTATTTTTAAATCTGACAACAGTGCCCTGAGGCTAGATTCTACAAATATTTCAATTCGGTGATACAAACACCTGTTGCTCAACACAGTTGCCGTTTTTTCGACCAGTCCAATCGCTTAATACCGTAAAAAATAGCTGAAATGGCAACACTCTCAGGAGGCTTGCTTCTAGCGGTCGCGGAATACGAGTAATATGCTGCTGTTGGTTTAATCTTATTTAGAAAATGAAGAATTTTTGTTTTTTGATACTTTTAAATTAATATTTGAACAAACTGATCTTATTTTTCAAATTTTACAACATAAATTCACTGATATAATTTATTCAAGAGATCGTTTGAAACATCTCATTGATAAAATTTCAACTCTTTGTAATACAGAATTTCATTTTAAGTTTTATTTGAAAATTTTTCAACTGATGAGGCTCCTCCCGCGAAAAGGAGGAAAATATATAATTTGGTAGACAAGAAACTAAAATATAAACAACTTTTTATGAAATTTTAGATACTATTAAAGGTCAAATTGAGATTCGATTGACCGATTTACATGAATTGATTCAATTGAAGTTTTTCGACTTGATAAAATATATAATAGACAATGATTTGCTACAAGTTTTACCTCAGTTTTATAAACTACTTTGTTTGACAGTCACAATTCCTGTAACGTCGGCATCTGTGGAGAGATCATATTTTCTACTCTCAAACGAATTAAAACTTACCTGCGAAGTACAATGGGCCAAAATCGTTAATACAATGTTAGTTTAATATCTATTGAAATTGAAAAAGATTTACTAAAACACTTGAAACAAAATGATACATTTTATGATAATATTATTGATCATTTTTCGCGCAAACCAAAGACCGTAGAATTCCGTTAATATATAAAAAAAGTTCATAAAATTAATTTAAAAAAATATGAAAAATTCAAAAAAAAAAGAAAAAATATTAAAAATCCAAAAAAAAAAGAAAAAACGAACAAAAAAATTTTTGGCAAGAGAAACTGTAACTCCACGTTGGTTCTTGCTGGGCAACAATTAATTTTGTCACTGAAGTAGCTGGTACGGTTGCTGCGCAAAGGTTAAATTAATTGGCCAAATAGAGTATATTTTTACAAAATGTCCAGCCTCTTCTCTTAAAAACTTCACGAGCTGCCACTGATACCTAGTGTTACACATTATCATTATTTTTGTGTTGTCACATTTGTATAATCTTTATTGCAATATTTTTTTATTCCATATGAAATGAAAGGTATGCTATCAGAAACAATTCTTTATTTATTTACAATTACATAGAGCTGGATGAATAAAATATATACAGAAAAAATTCCAGGAATAAACAATAGGAAATAGTGTCACAGAACTAATAAAACCTTGGAATTAATAAACAAGATACTGAATTGTTTACATTTTCGGGGTTAACCAACATCGTCTATTCTTTCTTTAATCACATTGTAGCCATATTTAAACAAAATGATGACAATATATCTAATTTCTATAAAACGTAAAATAAATTTGCAATTTTCAATTCACTTATCCATAATCTGTTGAAATTGGTAATTTCACTTCGTAGAACACATGTGAACAGTTTACTTTTTTAGGTTGAATATTTAACAATGCCTGGATGGAACAAGAGTACTGAAGATGTTAGGGAGTTTAGTCAGTTGCCTGAACAAGCCAAAAATTATGTTAATAAAATAGAAGATCTACTAAATGTCCCAGGTAAGTACATCCACTATTAGGTCTGCTGTAAATGTTGGCGAATGTCCTCTAATGAAGTGTTTCGCCTGTCTCGATTACCCACCATTCTAGAAACTTCTGTGCCACCCACTTTCTTGTGGATTTTGCGACGCCGCAGAAGCTCTTGTTCAATTCCGGTAAAATCAATGGCAGTTTCATTCGCCTTTTCGTTGCCCTCGTGCCCTGGTATGCAGGAGACTACCGTGACCTTGCTAACTCCGAGTGCTCTTAAAGCACTTACACAATCCCGTACTAGCTCTCCCTCTATCGAATCGAGCGCCTTCTCTGCAGCTTGTCTGTCTTTAAAGATGGCAACTGAGCGGTATGTTCTTTCCTGCGCTTTAATTTCTTCAACGCAGTGGTGAACCACCTTTTCTTCCGCTTGGAAAGTTGTGACGACCATCGATACGCTTATTGGGATAGCTATCCTTTGTTTTAGCCGCACAATTCTGGCTCCTGCACCTACCTCTGCCTTGGAACCGTCCTTTTACCAGGTTGCCTCAGACTTTATGGGTAGGCCTTTCCTCCAGTCTTCCCTGATATAGTTATTTGGAACTTATTATTAAAACTATATCTCGTGGCCGTTGAGTCAGTGAGTTACCCCATTAAGTCATCCGCTTTTAGCTCCTCGAAGCTTTCGATAGTCAGTACTGTGCGTTTGGCTTGTGTTGTTGACTTTGAACTAGTCTGTGCGTTACAGATCTGGCTTCGCCTTCTATAAAAATGTGTAGTAGCGGTAGATTCAGCTAAACTTCCATCGCACTTGTCTAAGTGGTTTTTATGGCACCCGTAATACACAGGCAAGTGTATTGTGCGCCTTACAGCTAACCTAACCTAACCACTCGATAGCGGCTATTACTCAAAAATATGGAATTGCAATACGAGCCGCGGGCCAGATTGAAATATGGTTTGATATATGTTACTAAGACAAATTAAACATTTGGTAACAAAAGTTTTAGTTCTGCTTTTATTTCTGGGGCTACACGAACTTTTCAACCAATCCATATTTTTAAGCGCCGTACAATTTTCGAAACAACATATTTTTTCTCCAAGCCTATAATAATAACTTTATTACTTTCGGCAACATAGACAGTAGAAATGGCCTATTATTTTACTAGCACAATAATAAGTTTTTATTATTGTACTAGTACAATAATAACGAGAAACAATAGCAACAGGGAATAGGGGTTGGCCCAAAGGGCCTGTCTTCCTACCTTTCGGCATGAGACCATTTTACCCTCTTTCTAACGAAACCAAAATCAAAAAGAACACCATCCCAACATCCACACTCCAAAAATTAGCGGGAAAGAAGCTGACCTTTATTGTGGTACCAAACAAAATTACAAAATTAAAGGTTTTATACAAAGTAGCGAAAGAAAATTGAGTGAATAGACAAAACAAAAATAAAATGCAACAAGATATAGCACAAAATTACAATATCCAGATATCAAAAATAATACAAATAATTAAGTATAATTCAATATCCTATTCCTAAAGGAGTAGAACATAATAAAATATAATATGTACAATGGGATTAAGTAACAATCGAAATTAGAATGATGTCACTTATCTCGTTTAGCAGTAGAATTCCATAAGAAGAAAAGTTTAATGTACAAGTGTGAGCAATAAGAGGAGCTGTTTGTATGCTTATATTTTTACCTGCTATTCCTGCATATCGTCGTCCAATATGAGTACTTCCGTCCAATCGTTGGTCCATTTGTTTATTGTTGTGTCTGTCATGTCAATGTCCTGTAGTGGAAAATCTATCCCCTTTGTCTGTAATCTGTCCATATATTTCCTATTCCCTACGCTACGTCTGTCTAGCGTACATTGCGTAATTAAGTGGTTTCGTGTTTCGGGGACGTCGTCTTTGTCCCGTAAATTAAATCGTTCGTAGTAATCGTTCATTTGTCCATGTCCGGTGAGTAGTTGTACCGTTTTCCATGTCACGTTAATACACGTTTATTTGTTTGTCTCGTCCCAGCTTGTCTGCCATAACCTCATTTTGTGTGAGAGTATTTTCCGTTTTTTGATACCTGTGTTCTTCTTGTCAGCATATGCTATGACGCATTTCATATTGTATGTTTTGTCCAGTTCGTAAAGTAATTTTGTGATTTGTATTGCCAATTTGTGTCTGGAGTTGGTGTTACATAGTCTGTGTATAGCGGTTTTGGAGTCTGTCCGTATCGTTATGCTTTTTCCGTCTCCCTGTCGATATGATTCTTTCAAAGCATCCAGTCCCTTCCTTATTCCTAGTAGTTCTATGTCATGTATATTACTACTCGTGTCTATTTTCTCGTTACATGCTATGTGGCGTTGGCTAGTTGTGATATATATACCTTGGACGTCAAAAAATAATAGTTCAATACTATTAAACGCTTTACAAAATTAGAAAAATTAATTTCCAAAGAGCAGACCGTCCACTAAGAAGCAACAACTACTTCTCGGGCTATATGCCCCGACAGACATTGAATTACACCTCTAAAGTAAACGGGGTTGGTATATCTGTTAAGATAGAACCAACCATTCTGGTTTGCGATCAGAGCTCTTGGACGAGTGGCATCTACCTTGTGCTGATGAGGCGCAAAAACGCCGAAACCGGTCCACAAGTGATGTTATTCCTTCTGATCGCAAACCAGAATGGTTGGTTCTATCTTAACAGATATACCAACCCCGTTTACTTTAGAGGTGTAATTCAATGTCTGTCGGGGCATATAGCCCGAGAAGTAGTTGTTGCTTCTTAGTGGACGGTCTGCTCTTTGGAAATTAATTTTTCTAATTTTGTAAAGCGTTTAATAGTATTGAACTATTATTTTTTGACGTCTATAGATCACGCTTTACTTATATGACAATTATTTACAGGTAACTGTAATTAAGTAAATATATATACCTATCGCTGTACTGTCGTCTTTTTTGCTCGCGTCTGTAAAAATATTAATTTCCGAACTTGTGTCCATGTACTCAATTGGGCAGCGATATGCCGGATGCGCCGTATCTATAGTTTTAATTTTTTGTTGTAGCATTTCTGTTCTACAATTCTCATATACCCAATTATTGGCCTTAGCTTCCGATGCTAACGGAATTACCCCTGCAAGGACATTTAAAGCATACGTGGGAGCAGTCTGGTATGCCTTAGTTATGGACAACAAGAATGGCCGTTCAGCTGCGTTCAACTGTCTGACCACTCTTGAGTCTCCACATCTGTTTCCCCAAATTTCCGACCCTTAAAGTAGCATGGGCTTTATTGCCCTTTCATAAATGTGTCTCAGCGTTTCCAGTTTCCTACCCCAGTTCCGTCCTGTTATTGCGTATAGCTTGTTAGCAATGTCCAGTCTTTTGTCTCGTCTTTTTAACGTGGTCCAACCATGAGAGTCTGCTGTCTATTGTAAGTCCTAGATATTCTATGTTTTGGTGTTCCTTCGATTTTTATTCTAGGTTGTCTGGTCTGTCGGTGTGGTATGAACATTGCTTTCGTCTTTGCTAGGTTGTACTCTAGTTTATTGTCCGTAGCCCATTGTTTACATGTATCCCATTTTTGTTCTATTTGTCTCAGTGAAATTCCTGTCAGTATCAGAATTTGCTCGTCAGCGAAAGCTTGAATAACGTCGTATTCGTCTACGATCTCGTCTGATATTCCTGTCCTGTCAAACCAGTCTTCCATAAGGATCAACCATAGGACTGGTCCTAAACTTAATCCCTGTGGACATCCCCTGTCTGTGTTCATGCTTATATTTTCCGTTTTTATCTGTTTGTCACTCAGAAAGCTGAGACACATTTTTATGATTTTGTCCGGGACTTTTCACAACAATAGCAACACCTGTCATTTTAATACTAGCTTAATTTGGCGTTTGTCAATATTGAAAATTTTATTGCAAAAATGTCTCAAATGTTACAATATTCGCCCCAGGAATTAGTCGAATAATCTTCACACTTTATACAATTGCGAAAGAGCTTAATCGGTCTAAGACAAGGATAATATGAACATTACTTGAATGAGAGAGACAATAATTGTTCGCTGTGTGTAGTAAAACTACTATTTTCTTGGCACGAAATGCAATGTGTTTTCCGTCGAGAGCACCTAAGCAATTTAGGAAATTCCACTGCTTATAAAAATTTGATGCAATTTTTTGTATATAACTTGTTGCTTCATTATTTGTGTTTCGCTCAGATTACACTGTCTCGGCAGTAAACTTCTCGAGTTCAACTCATAATAAGTGCCTTCTACTCCAATATATATTCGCCAAAAATTTTAAATGCAGAGTGGTAAAGCATTTGAAAACTAGTATTGGCACACCTCAATATGGGGTTTTCCGCACCTGGCTCTTGAATAAATATTATAATATATTTGTAGAATGATTGTTTCAAAAGTCCAAACTTCATAGTTTTTTTTTTATTTTACAGTTAAATGGATAGGAGTAGGAAAAAGCAGAGAATCGATTATAACCATCCAGGATTAGTAATCACTTCAGATAATCTTAGTCAAATTGTAACTCCTAATTTTTAAGTGTAAAGCACATTAAGCATTTGATTTTTCATTTAAAAAGTCTCACAGTCCTCACTTTTAGATATTTATTATGATGATGTAATGGTGCTAATTACATTATTGTATTCTCTATTAGTATAAAGCGAATTTGATGAAGTTGTAACATTTTTAAATTAGACTATTTACTAAATAATTTTAATCATTTACCCGTTTCGGGTTCTACAAACCAAAAAGCAAGAACTGGGTGGATTGCGGCTTGAACACGTTTAATTAATTTAATTGTAACAATTCAACTAATAAAATTTAGATATAATTTTCAGATTATTTCATTAATAGGCAAGTAGAAATAATAATTATCGTAATTTAAAAGCGGTCTTAAAATAAATTTCAGTATAGCTTTTTGATGAGAAAAAATGATACTTAGTGTGTTTAATTTCAGTTGGAATGATTAATGTAATCAGCAACAATGCGATGTACCGAGTAATACTGCTGGATCGGTTTTACTAAACTATTATTTTATTTTAATATTTTCAATTCCGCCAAATATTTTGAATTAAGTATTGAAATACCAAATATGTAAATCATTTAGGTACTAAAACTTAAATTACAAAAATATGTACATTTAGTGCCTAAATAACACAGGTTCCCTGGACAGACTTGAAAATAACTTTATATTAATCCAGTTTTGACCAAAACGTTTTATGTTGACATTATAATTTATTTATTCAAAAATGTGTTGATATTATTTTGTTGATTGTATTAACATTTCTTTATATTTTATACTTTAAATTATATTTACAACTAAAAACTTTTTATTCACTGTCTAAAATAGTTTATTTGTAATGATCAATTCTTTATTAATTCAAATTGTGAAGCGTTATGAGTATTTTTTTATTGTCTTTATTTGTGGTCGTTTTTGATCTGGGAACCATGAAAGTGTAGCTTCTGCAAGCACAATTTTTTAATGCAATAAATATGTTTGTTATATTTTGAATAATTTTGTTGCATATGTATTTTAAATAAACATAAATTGTACCAACCTGTGTTTTAATTTGTATGTATATTGGGGTGACATTCACTGAGACCTAAAAGATCTATTGTGCTCCCTTACTTCTACTTAGTATCTGAGGAAACTCTCAGAGACTTTAGTCCTAATTCTCGTAGGAATTTTAGGATATATGCAGGCTTTAACTTAGGTAAATGTCCATTTTCTATCCAGTAATCTCCTAGGTGTTGTGCACTAGACTCTGAATTGCTGTGCAAGTATGTGGATGGAGGTTTCTTCTTCCATTCCACAGAATCTACATTCTTCTTCCTTTACTATTTTGAGATTTTTCTGGGCCCGTTCAATCGACAATGTCCCGTTAGGATCCCTGTTAAAACTCTTAGTGTAGTTTTACTCTGACTTGGGCATTCATTTGATCTCAACAGGTTATAGTCACCCAGAAGTATCTTTGATTGTCTAAATCCTACTAGATCTTTCCACTGATCAGATATTCTCTTTTTTCCGGCTTTGTCTATTTCTTCCAATATTACAGTGGAGCTGATACCGTAAAAGGGTTCCGGCCCCCAAAAGGGTGTTTCAGTCCCCCTCTTTGGTAGTTCATCTGCTATTTCATTTCCTTCTATTCCAGTGTCCTGGAATCCACAGTAATGTGATTATATTGTTCTCGCCTAGGCATTCCCATGCCATTTTGGAACTGATTACGCAAGAACTCAGTGCTTAAATGGCCGCTTGATTATCCAACATTATGATAATCCTTTGTGTTTTAATTTACATTACTATTTTAAAAAGTATACCACAGAGTTTATTATCTACTTATTAACTCAGCCATAAACTTTGTAATGGGTAATTCCTATCTACACCCACCAGGGAGTACAAACGCAGCATCTGTATAGTTTGACTCGTTCAGCAGCTACACATAGGGATTGCAATCCCGCGGGATTACTCAATCCCGCATCTTTGAAATTATGCTATAAAATCAAATTGAAACTACAGATTTTTGTGTAAAAATCAACATTATTAAGCCACAGAAATTATTTCTTTTCTATTAATTAAGTATAAAGTAATTAGTAATCTGTTTTCTTAGATTCACCTTTAAATGTTTGGCATAGTTTAATCGTTTTGTTTAAATTTACCCTTACTCCTAACAACAATTTAATATTTTTAATTCAGTCTTATTCATATGATATGACTAATAATCAAATCACAACTTTCTCTTGGGTGCTATTACTATATGATATCAACCTATAGTGATAACTTTTGAAAATACGCTAATAATAATTATTAAGAAGCAAATGGCATTTATAAGTAATTATAGTAATCTGTTTTCTTAGATCCATCTTTAAATGTTTGGCATAGTTTAATAGTTTTGTTTAATTTTACCCTTTCTCCTAACAAAAATTTAATATTTTTAATTCAGTTTTATTCATATAATGACTAATAATCAAATCACAACTTTCTCTTTATGATATCAACCTATGGTGATAACTTTTGAAAATACGCTCTTAAGAAGCAAATGGCATTTATTGTCATCTTCGAGCCTGCTTCTGAGTGAACTGCAAATATATCCTGATGCTGAAAAAGCTAGCTCTCTCGGATTCTAAGTTAGTAGACTGAACCGTCAGGATATATTTATAGGCGAGCGCTAGGTACTCACCTACAGAAAGACGTGCAGCCAGAGACAACCTCTGGTGCAGCGCAGTGCCATTTATGAACAATTGACAGGAGAGCCCGCCAACCGTCTTGAACCGCCCGCTAGTCGCCGTCGCGGCGCGCTCGTGCTACTCGCGATTTACGCGAAAGTTTTAGCACCAAATTTCTAATTTGCGGGATCTGAGCTTTGAAGATGCGGGATCCAGCAGATTAATAAAAGCAGCGGGATCCCACAGTAGCACAAAATGTGTTCCGCCGATTCATCTTCTAGAAAAACACGACAATCGGTGATCTCGACCAGCCTTATTATTCTGCCTGATAGTTGTTCAATAAGGATTCCACACCTGATCTCATCCCTGTATATGTTCAGCAAGGTTACTGCTTTGAGTTTTGGAGGTACTTTGATAAAGTCCTTGGCATGCCTCCGAGGTAGGTCTCTGCCAGATCAAGGGATGATTGTTCAACAGCGATTCAAACAACGTTTAACGCTGATCTAGGTACAGACCAAATATACCGTTCTTCAATTTCGGATCGATAGATGCACCCACTTTCTCGACTGGTCACGTTGAACGTTCAATTATTGATGGTTAAAGTGCGTTTAGTGATAACATAGCCTATTTCTTTAAATATTGACATGGGTACTTCCGATATTATAGACCATTCCAGAATGATATCACTGACAGGTCGGCCATATTGTTCTGGAGGGCCCATATGTGATATTCTATTTAGCTTTTATTGTTTACTGGTAAACAACGCGGATGATAGTTAGACTTTAGTTAGTAATAAGTTCTTAAAATTATCACAAATGCCATCGTTTTATAGTGTTTATAGGTGCAATGCGGGGAACAAGAGATAAGGTATTTTTTGTCAACGACTAATTTCTGTCAATTTTATTTAGCATTACTAATTGTTATGTATTTTGTATCATTATCACTTAAAAATTAGTTTCTTTATCTTTATTATTTTTATCAGGACGCACCCGTGCCCCTTACAAAAAATTTAAACGAAATCGGTTGAACTGCGTTCCTATATAAGAGTTCACAAGTGTAGGGAAACTAATAATTTTATAGTTTAATTTAAAAAAAGTATTGCCAACACCGTTCACACCGCACTCAAAGGGTTTAAAGGATTCCCAGTCGGGGCTCGGACCTACAAAGGTAGAGAGTAATATCGTTAACAGAAATATGCTCCCATGGGGTTACTGAATAAATTAACAAATTTTTACGGTAGAACTTTGTTACGAGCTGTATTTTTTTACTTTTTTGGATTGGATTATAATTTAACTGTTAAATATACTTCGCTCAAGTAAATAGGAAAATTGCCAATCCATAGTAGGTATATATTAACAGGCACTGCAAGCTTAACTGGCACGCAAAGCTAATGGGGTTGACAGTCGAATCCATGTGCAGATTCAGTCACAGACGAAACTGCAAAGCACATATCCTATGCCATTGCGACCACCTGGCGAATGTGCGGTTTCTCGTACTAGGCGATGCAAAGCCACCGGCAAGAAGTTACAAGATTCAGTTTCGAGGATGATTGGCTACTTAAAAATAGGGTTTCCATAACGGTTTTTGGAAATACAGTACAAGAGAGCTCTGAAATCCGGACTTTGCCTAAAAATACGTCAACAATTTATTTATGTACTTTAAAAGGATAAATTGAATCAAAAACAGTAAAGATTTGTTAATTTCATTTAAAAAAAGATTTTATCGCATAAAAATAGATAAATGTTTATTATTAGATTATACATCATTCACTTACCTGTCTGGCCTTTCCCAGATAGCAAAATTTGATTCATAGGATATTCATAGAATGTTCCGCAAGAATAATGGTACATTCTGTGAATGTCCAAGAGATATATTTATTCTTCATAGAATATTCCTAGGATTAACACTTTGTTCAGTCTCCACAATACTCGATGGATATCCTGTGAGAATATTCCATGAATATCCTAGATATTCTATGAATATCATATAGATATTCCGCAAGATGCATTCGAAGGATATTTTCAAGGAATATACGTCGCATATTCCCGATATTACTGGAATATTCCAAGGATATTCAAACTGGCACATTCGGGGATCATTCCAAGCGAATATACCATGAATATTGCAGATGTTCCTTGAATGGTCCATGAATATTCAGATTGGCACGTTAAAGGGACAACACCAAGGGAATATTGTAAGTATATTCCAGATATTCTTTCAAAGTCCTCCTGACGATATTTGAAGAATGTACATTTCACACTACATGAATATTTCATGTAAATTAAACTCAACTATTAAGGGAAATTATATGAAAGGATATATAAAAACCAAATATTAATTAATTATTTATTTCCAATACATCATTAACTTCAGTTGGGAATTTTTTCATATGTTCTTTGGCTTTAGCTAACCATTTGCTAATTGCCACTTCAACATCCTTGGAAGTAGTTTCAGAGTGTTGTTTTAAGACAGATTCTAAAAAAAAAGTTGTTATAGTTTTTGTGTTTGGAATAAATATTATTTCCAATCCAATATCAATAATAAAGTATGAGTAATCTGTATAAAGTTAAAATTTGAAAATTTTACCAATATTTTTGCAATATCAATAAAATTGGGAGTAGAAAAGTCCATAATATTCTATTATTTAATACACAACAGATGTATAGTATTTCAAATTTTGACTTGATATATCAACCCTGTTTGCCAACGAATACTGGAGTGGCATTCACTGAGACCTAAAAGATCTATTGTGCCCAGTTTGCATACATAAATATCTATTCATCTCGATCTTTCAATTTTTATAAGGTTGAGGAGCTTTCATTAGTTTGACATTGAATTATTTTTTACTAAATCTTGTTGTACATGGAAATAAATTATATAGTTTTATGTAAAAAACAAGCAATTACAGAAGTATTATTTTAAGAGAGTTATCACTTTTATGTAACTCAAATCGACATAGTACATTATAATAGAATACTATTCTGTTAAGAGCTTTAAAATTGCCCCTCTATATATTATACTCTGTGAGTTAATTCTATTTATAATAAAGCTTTATATATTATATTCAATTACTTACTGCAACAATAGTGCTTTATCATTTTTGCTAAACTTGTTCAACAATTTAATTTATTTCTACACAAAACTGTCAACAAAACATAATACTCACTTATTACAGCAATGCATATTTGAGTTTTATTAAATGAGTTTTTCCCTTTATGTCCTTGAAAGCTGTACATCATGGCTACCTCCTCTTCAAAGATTTTTCTCAAAGTTCTCCTAACACTTTCTTTGTAATCCAATCTTCCCTCATGGCTTAGGTAAATAACCTACAGAAAATTTTATTTATTAGATTTCTCATTAAATAGTCTTGTGTAGTAATTTTATAAGAATATAATAATATCACTTACGCATCTAGATTGAAAGCAGTTTGAAGATGTTTTCCAGTTCTTCTATGTCTGCTATGTTAAATAGAGGCACTAAATCTGCATTTTCTGTTGGCCTCTACAGCAGTATCATCTGCAACAAACATAAACATGAATTTTAATACTTATAGGTAATACAATTCGGAGTCGGAGATTTCATTAGTTAATTCATTAGTGCCGATTATAATTTGATTCACACGTGATTGCAGGTTGTATTACCGCATTTTCCCCAACATATTTTAGAACTCTAATAATATTCATACTTATTTGTTTTTAATTTCATAATAATAAGTACCAAAATTTTACTCACCTTAAAAATTCACACTACACACAAAAGTATGGATGCAAATATTGCAAATGGATGACTGGAGGAGTCAAATGTCAAATAATTCAATGGCAGATGTCAATTCTTCTTATGCTAACTAATGGCCTCTTACTCAGTATGCTTTTAGAAACTCCCTTCCCGAATATTCTGAGAATCTTCTACGAAAGATATTCCTCAAGAGATATTCTTAGGATTTGCCCCTAATATTATTTTATGGATATTCTATTGGGAACATCCGTTCAGAATATATATATTTATCGGATATTCTTGGAATATTTATATTCCTTCTAGGACATTGAGAGAATATCCCAGGAATATTGCGTGCTATGTGGGTTCAAATGTCTTACAGTTTTTCAGTCTTCTGATGATCTTAAATGTATTTTTTACCTTTGTGAGCAATGCTTAAATTTGTATTGCATATGACTTCAGAATTGGATTTTCCTTTTATATAAGAGTCTAAATACACAAACACAATTTGCACGAAATTTGGGATTTACCTATATTTACAATTTATCGGTACATCTATCCTAGCATAATTATTTTCGTCTTTATTTATCTCGTAATCGTAATAATAACAAAACAAAGACGAACGCATTCACAATTGTAAAAATAAAAAGTTGAGGTACGTTCGAACATGTGTCGATATTAGTATAGATGTGGCGTCGCTTCGTTGCGATTGAAATATTCAACAAAGTTAAGTTGTTTTTACGGTCTCCAGGTTTCCCGGACATTTTCTAAAATTCCGGCCGGACTTCCCCGGACGCCTTAGATACCCAAACATGCCCGGGTAAATCTGGACGTATGGGAAACCTACTTAAAAAGAGTCAGGTTTTAGAAATTAATCTAGATTCAGATGACCACAATATATCTGAAAAGGTCACAATGGAATAGGCCGATTAGCCACCTCATCAAATATAATCTATACTCCGCTCATATAGATGTAGGAACAGTGCTATCAATTTCCTAATGTTAGTAAAAAAGTTAGTCAATGCAATAAAATAGCAACTTGAGGAACAAATGATTATATAACATCGAAAAAAAATTTATTAATACTTAATTTAGTGTCTGTTTATGAACATTGAAACCTAGATATTATTATATCATCACAACATGGTAAGGTATAAATAAGTTCTAGTAGATTATAACTATTTATTTTAAAAAGAAGAGCTAGTGGCTGTCAAACACTAGCTATCCTTTCACAAAAACAAATTATTTTAAAAATTATTTCATTTCTTCCAGTCATCTTTTTCATAGTCCCATTTTGATGCCAGACCTTGAATGGGATTGACTTGCAGGTCGATCATACGTCTGAATTGAGCTTCCCTATATTCTTTACTAAAACTAACAGGTAATGGGCTGTATACTGAAAGAAATTAAATAATGTTAGATCTCCTCAATGTTGGAAAATAAAGTAAATTATTCAATAATCTTACATCTATATAAATACTTACCGAATACTTTAAAGAAGTAAAATATCCAGAAAGCTCCAGATAATATAACAAATCCTAAACCAAGAACTGATTTCCATTCTCCAGTGGGAGCTTTAAATTCAGAAAATGTTTGACAGAATGATGCTCTATACAAAGCTTTTTTTTCTTCTACACTCAAGTTTTTCCAATCACCCTTTTCTTTCTCTCTCAAGGACTGAAATAGAATTATAACTGATTATACAAATATGTGATACTTGCTATGAATATGTCTTTTACATCTACACACAGGGTTATTAATTAAATATTGTATTAAGAGCACTCACAATAATTACAGTAGATTAGTATTTAATGGATTTTCATTAAAAATATTTCAAGAATAATTTGTTCAGTGTTTAATTCATATATTGTTTTTTCCAAAAAGCAAAAAAATCATTACTAGTATATCTGCAGATGGTTCCTTCCATCTAATTGCTGGCATGGGAAAATCTGATCTATCAGCATAACTTGGCTCCCCATTAAATCCATAACCCACTATTTCTCTCTTTCCAATTAGAGTTCGAGCATAGCTACTCATTGCAGTGGTTTGTCCCACAGTTTTTGGTACATGTCGAATTGCTCTTGCAGTAAGAGCAAGTAAACTTGATGCCATGATTATCTGAAATAAATTATATATTATTGTAGTTTAGTCCTGCAACATAATGTACGTAATTAGTGCTGTAGTGAGTCTTTTATTTCAGCACTAGAAGGCATAGTTCACAATATTAACACAAACATATTTTGTCTGTAAAAAATAACAGTAATTTCACTCCAAAATATTAATACACACAAGAAGAAAAGTTTACTATAGCAATTAGTTCTATACAAAGTAAATAAAAATTTGATATAGTTCCTAGATGTTATTTGGCAGAGGATAGTTTTCCAGAGTACTATCTGACATTACTTTAATTTCTGGTAGAAACGGAATGGATCATCATTTAGGACAAGCACTAAGACTTATTTTTTTTAGAAAAAACGGTTGAATCAAAAATTTTGTTAGCCATGTATTATGGAAATTCAATCTTAATTTGATATGCAAATCAATATTTTACACATTTCCAATTTTCTAATTGATTTTGGTTTTAATACTTTACAGATATAAAATCTACATTGTATGAATTGAATGTTGTTTAGTCTTTTAAATTTGGTTACATAAATGGGGAATGAATAAACGTTCCACTCCAGTCGTATGTTACGTAAACTGTTACTAAAAATGTGACTAGTGTTCTAGTATGGATTATTGGGTAGAGACAAATGCAAAATTATTAAAACGATAAATAATATTAGTAACTAATTCTGTACTCTGTATATACACTATATACTTACTTTATTTCACTTATACACTACAAAATGGCTATGCTAAGGGTTCTAAAAGACAAAAAGTCAAAATTGGGATGATGATCACTTCACCTTTCATCTATCGAGATTGACGGATGACAGCAATCAAAGGTGAACTTACTAGAAACGAGACTACAGAGCCGCGATGGAGAAATCTAGCACTGCACCGTACGATTCTAAATATGACATTTTCATTATGATTTGAATAATATTTTTCATTATACCTTTCTGAAAACCCTATCTTAACGTGCTTATTAATAAGAGTACCGAAAATGACCTTTTCCCGTGCGCTAGCATGCGTTGCTAAGGGAACTGTGTGGCCAACAAAAAGTGGTTTTTCTGACAAGAATGACAGTTAATGTCTACCATTCAAAACATAAGATTTTTGCAGGTTTTTTTAACATTGCGACAATCTATTTATATATTGCTTTATTAAGACAATGAATACACCCCCGAAGCGTAAATCTCAAAATTTAAAATGACATTTTAGCTGAATAATCAACGCATCGATGGCTAATAATTCTAAGCCATATTTTTGCGATCTAGCGTCTTCAAGCTGATTAAAGCGATTCATTTTCGCGAATAAGTAATGACGTCACGCTTAAAAACGCTTGAAGCGGAAACTGGCGTGGTCGAGAGTGCGCCAGAAAACTTTGAAGCGGTTCAGGACCCCAATTCTTGATCCTTCGCAACACTCAAAGTTACTCGCTTCCTAACGAATTCGTTAAAATACTATTCTTGAGCGCTCTCTCCTTTGCGCATTCGCTTGATAGTGTTCGTTATGCAGCGAGTACATTTTTGTACGTGATAACTGTAGAAACTATTTATATTTATACTGCAAGTGATAAGTGATACCACGCGCATAGTTAATACTATTTTTTATAGAAAAATTTCAAATTGTAATTGTGTTTGAGTAGGTAATTGAGGATGGAAGAACTTGTGAATTTAATGTTACTGGAAAATTTAGAGCTGCCGGCAATAGAAGTTCAAAATTTCCGGGTTTTGCGCAATCCTTCGAATCCCTTCAGGACAATGAATCATTTTCTCCGCAGCGAGATATTTGCCAATTCAGTCCAGTCTTCCACGGAATCTTCAAAGTTATTTGTGAATTTTCAATTTACCACCAATTATTTGATCCTTCCCTTGGAAATACTATAATATTATTTTTTTGCTTTTCCGAAGCTTTTCCTCCGCGTAATACATTATTTAGAATGGTTTGATCCATTTTGGACAACTCTTTTAAACAGACATACATAAAACATAACCATAAAATTGGAAAAATTTGACAGCGTCAAGAAGAACGAAAGCTTCATTTACGGTATTGCCAAACTTCTCATTTCGCTTAAGGACACCCTTTAACGAATCACCTCAAGAATTGCATAGTTGTAAAGTCTTCGCTAACTACTGCTCGTTATGCAGCGAATTCGCTCGATAGCGAGTGATGTCAAGAATTGGGCTCCAGCTGTTGTGCGTCATTCATTTGACAGCATTGACAGAATAAATTGATAGAGAGTGGACCAATGGAGTTTCAAAAGTTCATAAAATGTTTCTTTAGACATTCGAAATAAAATATAAAAGTCATAATTTAGAAAACGGCTCATCCATTCTTCCTCATAAATTGACCTGATGTGATAGTCTTTTAGAATTTAAGAAATTATTTGCAAACTCTTTATTCTTCTTGAGAGCTGATTTCTCATTAAAAGGACCACCGAAATAGCTGTATCCTCACTGAGCAGCACCATTAAGTCTCTCCCCCTTTTCATTCTCAATTCTAAGATCTCAAATTTTAATAAAAGCAAAATTATTTTATTTAGGTATATTAATATTATTTTGCTTACTACAGATTCAGAATTTTAGAAAGAAAAAAATAAGCAAAGTGCCGTGAGGGAAATGTCATATGTCAGAATATCGCTAGATATTTCCATTTTTGCGAGGTTAAGCGTGACGTCACCGTTATGACGTCACGCTTAAGCTACACTGTTAATCCGCTTAAAGACGCTAGATCGCGAAAATATGGCTCTAGAAACTTTTGGCATGTCACATGTCACCATTTCATTTCTGTCACTATTTATGTGAGATTTATTTGCTTATTGATATTCGTGTAATCGTTAATGTTTATTTTCCATATTTTGTGTTGTGCATTGGACTTTTGTAGTAGTTCTATCGACTATCAAATCAACAAAAGCAAATAAAACTCATAACTGACATAACTAGTGATAGGTGATAGAATGTCAGAAATAAAATGGTGACATGCCAAAAGTTCCTAGAGTTATTGGCCACCGATGCGTTGATTATTCAGCTAAAATGTCATTTAAAATTTTAATATTCACGCTTCGGGGGTGTATTCATTGTTTTAATAAAGCAATATAGATGTTCGCAATGATGAAAAACCTTCAAAATTCTTGTGTTTTGAATGGTAGACATAAACTGTCATTCTTGTCAGAAAAACCTTTTTTTGTTGGCCACACTGATCTTAGACTGAACTCCTCCATTAGTCCATTATACCATGGAGACTATCTCCATGCATTATACGTTATACGATGAGACCGAGCGCGACTTACGTCAATATTATCGGCCGCGGAGGAGTAGTTAGTAGTAGAACGAGCCGTGTACCCGTGTACATACAAGTACGATATGTACAGTACTACATACTTACTCTTACTGGTTATTTATTGGTGTAGTAGTTATAGAATCTATAAAATAATGATACTTTTAAATAGTGTTTAACTGTAATTATTATAATAACTTTACCAGCATACCAGCGCACCAGCACCCAACCAGCGAACCAGCAACTAAAACCAATGAACTAATGGTGTATTGTACTATTAGTACAATAAAATTGTACGGCACGTACACCGTACATTAAAGTGTGCCGTACATTTTGTACGACACGTACACGTACATCTCTATATGGTATACCTAGTATGGGTAATTAACGTTTTCGTCTTGCGAAACCGTACTAGAATTATGGGAACAGAGCATACACAGCGTCGGAGTCGAGTACATACACTTCGTTTAGTACAAAACTTCTTATTCTTTTTGTTGTAATCTTTATTCAATTTCTCTAAACGTTGCCATTAATATTTATTTCTGTGGTTTCAAGCCGTATATAACCACAGGGACAACCCTTTGATAACCTCAAAAAGATTTCGAATTTGTGTTTATTATACGGCTATTCGGTTCTATTTTTGAAGTGAAAACTTCTTTAGGCGTGTTGAGCACTTTTTTTGGGTGAAGAAAAAACATGGATTTTTGTCATCGTCACGCTTTTATGCAACACACAATACTTTTGGTTATGCAACACAATTAACAATAAAGCGTATATAGTGTTGCATAAATCATCGTCACGCTTTCCATGAGCTTTATGTATACTGTGTATATATGTATACTTTTTTTGTAAACAATTCCATTTACGATGGGCTAACGATAAAATTTTTAAAAGGGATTCATTTATTGGTGTTTTCACTTTTGTCGGCAGTCCCATGACTAGACTTTACCTTTTTTTTTACAAAGGAAAATTTGTTTTACGTCCGATTGCACCACCTTGGCTTATAACGAGTAAGCCAGAGGCTTAAGAAATTAAGCTCGCTGCACCGTTATCTGAGCGAAGCTTATATGCTGGAAATTTTAAGCACAGCTTTGTCCATTTAAGTGTAGACATACGGTATTATACGTAAGCGTGGCTCTACTAGCAAGCAAAACATGGTGCAATGAATATAATAGAATAAAATATTTATTTAATGATAATTTTTTTATTAGAATTTTTTTATTTAACAATTAAATTATTTAGACACCCAATAGCCAACTGAGGAAGGTTTTACTTACAGTAGAATAAAAGTTCTCCAAGAAGAGGCTTTTTCAACATATCTATTTTTGGGAATTAGAATTTATGAATAGGCGAAAATTTTATGAGGAATTAATGATTGGGAACGGCCGTTGCTGTTGAAAGATGTCCCCAGCCGGTGAAGGATGTCACTACCGATAAAACATATATCCAACCGGTAAGAGATGTCCCCCAGCGGCGGAGGACCGTCTTCTCGGCTGGTTGATCCCCCTCTTGGTTGGAAGGTGTCCCTCGCGCCTGGAAGCTGTAAATGGAACGTAGTTAGACTTGCTGTGAAAACAAGTAAATTAAATACAAACAACAATAAAAACAACTCGACTAATTCAATGCATATGGAAAAATATAAACAATTTCAGTTGGAGAAAAGTATTTGCGGTTAAAATATGTACCTCGCGGTTGGAAGATATCCCGAACCGGTAGAAAATATTCTAACGTATAAAAAATACATCCAATGACAAAAAATGTTTCTCACCGGTGAAAGACGATCCTCCTGGCTGGAAGATGACCCTCTCGGATGGATGAAGATCCTCTCGGATGGATGATGTAACTCTCGGTTGGAAGATGTCCCTCTCTATTGGACGATACCTCCCTCTACTGGATGATACCCCTCTCGGTTGGAAGATGCCCTCTAGACTCGGTGATGTTCCTCTTGGTTGGAAGATGCCTTCTAAGCAGAGTTATATCCTTCTCGGATAGAAAACTCCCCCTTAGGCTGGATAATGTCCTTCTTGGTTGGGTGAAACTACTCTACAAGGCAACAATATTACCAAAAAAAATACCACTACCACCTTCGGCAAATATAATAATCCCCTCCTAGGCAACAACAATACAAAAAATTTACCACCACCACCTTCACCAGCAAATATAATAATCCTCTACCAGGCCCATGCTGATGTTGAATATTGGAAAGCTTTCTGAAACAAAAAATCAAATAGAACTAAGAAAAATTCACTAACAATCCAAGGGATCCCAAAGATAGGTCTATCACCTCCCCATCCCTAACAAAATATCTGAAACAGAAAACCAAATGAAATAGAAAAAATTCAACAGAAACATCGTTTGACCCTATAAACCCTGTAAAAAATATATGTAAATTACAAACCAATTGGCGAAAAAATCTGGAATTTACAGGTGTGCAATTGACGATCCTATGGATGGAAGATGACCCTCTCGACTGGAAGATTTCCCTCTCGGTTAGAAGGTGTCCCTCTAGGTTGGATTATACACCCCCAGCTGGAAGAACCTAAGAAAATTCCTGGAACAGAAAATTATATAAAATTGAAAACATTCAACAAAAACATCGTTGGAACCTATGAACAGGTGTACAATTGACGATCCTCCTGGCTGGAAGATGGCTCTCTCGGCTGTATGAAATCCCTCTCGGCTAGAATATGTCCCTCTAGGTTGGATCATACACCCCCCGGTTGGAAGAACCTAAAAAAATCCTGGAACAGAAAATCAAATAAAATTGAAAAAATTCAACAAAAACATCGTTGGAACCTATGAACCCTGTGAAAAAATATATGCAAATTACAAAACCAAATGGCGAAAACAGGAGAGACACCTGGAATTTAGAGTTGTACAGTTGACGATCCTCCTGGCTAGAATATATGACCCACTCGGCTGGATTATAACCCTTTAGGTTGGGGGAAACTGATCATGGTTGGAAGACGGCTCCTGCGGCTGGATGAAATCCCTCTCGGTTAGAAGATGTTCCTCTAGGTTGGATGATACACCCCCCGGTTGGAAGAACCTAAAAAAATTCTGGAACAGAAAATCAAATAAAATTGAAAAAATTCAACAAAAACATCGTTGGAACCTATGAACCCTGTAAAAAAATATATGCAAATTACAAAACCAAATGGCGAAAACAGGAGAGACACCTGGAATTTACAGGTGTACAGTTGACGATCCTCCTGGCTAGAATATATGACCCACTCGGCTGGATTATAACCCTTTAGGTTGGGGGAAACTCATCATGGTTTGAAGACGGCTCCTGCGGCTGGATGAAATCCCTCTCGGTTAGAAGATGTTCCTCTAGGTTGGTTGATACACCCCCCGGTTGGTAGAACCTAAAAAAATTCCTGGAACAGAAAATCAATTAAAATTGAAAAATGTCAACAATAACATCGTTGTAACCTATGAACCTTGTAAAAAAATAAATGCAAATTACAAACCAAATGGCGACAACAGGAGAGACGACTGGAATTTACAGGAGTATAGTTGTTTTTTAAAGAGAGCAAAAAAATACAATATAAATTATGAAAAAGTGTCCATCTGTAAACAGCAAATTATAATTCGAAGATTCACCGAAATGGTGCTCGTGTAGCTAATGGAAATGATGTGAATTTAGGGTTATAAACCGAGTGAAGTGTGCTGGGTTGAAAAATTTAGTATTTTTCGTGACTTGTGTAATTGAGAAATATTCATAGTTTTGAATTATAATAATGGAAGAGTTCTATATAAGATCAATGTAGCCAACACAATAAAATAAAATGATCAAAATGACATATGAAATGGGGGTCACTGAAAGGGTTCACCTATTGACTTAATTTTTCAGTTTTCCAGATATAAACCATGTTTTATGCAATATATCTTGTACCCGAATGATAAAAAGCTCGTTTTAATTTAGGGTGTTTTGCTTTCTAGTGTTTACCACAAATGTCACAGGTAACTGTCAACATTGTCAGTGCAAGCAACATAGGCGTAGTTTTAGCTTGGTATTTGTTTTGAATGTTTCAAATTTTCAAAATTAAATTATAATACACTGGAAAGACATATTACAAACGAATAAAGTTTATAAAAATAAAACCACGCTATGACAACCAATGTAATGACGTTGACTTTGACAGTTAACAGACAGGCCATAAGCCTTAAGAATCAAAATTCCCTAACTTAAAACAAGCTTTTTATCTTTTGGGTACAATATATATTATATAAAACATTGAGTATATCTGAAATAAACAGGAAGTAAGTTAAATGGTGACCCCTTTCAGTGACCCCCATTTCTTATGTCATTTCGATAATTTTAATTTATTGTGTTGGTTACATTGACCTTATATAGAACTATTGTACTATGACAGCAGATGTCAGCGTTTTGAATGTTAGTCTAGTATAGAAAAAACTTACTAGTTTTTGTATTAAGAAAGGTATAATGAAAAGTATCGTTCATGACACATCCATAAATGCTTTTCCCGTGCTTGCACGACTTCCCGTGTTCTGCTATGCCTCACATCGGAACCCGACGCGCGCACACGGGAAAATCCTTTTTTCTGGACTCGTAATGAAATATACTATTTCCGTGGATCGTGTATTAACATATGCTATTAACGTTCTCAAAATTAGACAAAATCATACATTAATGACCCCCATTAATTCATGATTTACCTACATTAATCAACGATTTTCTGCAGGCAACCCAACGCACATCTTATAAATTATATTTATATTGACAGTTACCTGTGGTGTAGGCAACCAAACATACAATAACGTCTTCAAAAAATGAATCCTAGTATAGAATACTTCTAGTTTTTGACTTACCTATCGTTTTATTTTATTATTCTACAAAATTATAATAATCATTAGTGTTAAGACATCCAAAAAAGAATTTAAGAAAAACGAAAACAGTGACATTTGAACCAGCAACCATCTCTGTGACATTTCAATGTCATTATTTATTTTTGACAGTACTTACCTATGAAACAAATAAATATTTTTAGTTGTTAAATATTGAGAAAAACGAATACAACTGATACAGTCGACGGAAAAGCTTTGTAACTAACACGAGTATTAAAAGGGCAATTAACAATCTCGAACATTAACGTACTCGCTCTGCTTGTGCGTTAAATTATCTCGATTGTTAATGGCTCTCATTAATACACTTGTTGGTTAAATAACTATTCCGTCGACCATGCGTTTTTGAGCTATATTAAAATAATTGATTAATGACCCCTATTAATAAACAATTTTGGTATAGGCAACCAAACACAAAAAAAAAGCTGTAAAACTGACTCCTAATATAGAATACTTCTAGTTTTTGACTTACCTATCGTTTTTATTATATTATTCTACAAAAACTATAATAATTATTGGTATTAAAACATCAAAAAAATAATTTAAGAAAAACGAAAACAGTGCTGTGTTTGGTTATGTGGTATTTACCACGATTTTTATTATGTTAGCTCTTAGTGAATGTCACCCTAGTATACATATCAGAGATAAGTAACCTCTGATACAAACATAAGGTACATGGTTACTGAAATTCATTATAAAGAGCCTGTCATTGACGTGATGATTTTCGGATGATTTTAATACAAGACTGTGATGTATTTGGTTATTCGTGCTGGGCAAATAGGGCAAGTCCACGTGACGTCAACTCGAATCGAGTACGCCATTTTAAAACGATGCTAGTGATTATGATGGCTACTCGATGCGAGTCAGTCGATATGTAGGTATAGTTTGGCAAACATAACTGAAGCTGTGAAAGGAATGCGGTCGAAAACATTCGATATTGCCACGTTTAACAATGAAAAAGCTAAAGTGCTGAGTATGTAGTGATAATAATTAAAAAATGGACTTTTTATTATTGACAACATTAGTTCTTTTAATGTGCTTGTTTCATTGGATTTTGTCTATTAACATTATTTTTTCAATTTCTGATTTCTGACTATTAGAAGATAAACACTTTTCCAAATATGTTATGGGTTTCCTTCAAGCCGGCAACGTCGTGCGAAAATCATAATTACCACGCACTCCGGACTAACTCAATTGGTGAATATTTATTGAATCGCCGTTGCCGTAACGTAACCACCTGACTTCCTATTGGCAAGCGTATGCGTGTGTCCTTCCCTCTTACTTTGACAATTGACTGACAATGATTATCCAGTGGCGTTTATATTGTCAGTACTTACCTTCGTATTTTCAGTTTTACTTGGTATCTTATTATTTCGTAACCATATTGAATTCAAGTACGATTTTTTAACGTCTTTAACAAATACCGTGTTTTGAAAAATACCTTACCATTAAAGCAAAGCATAAATTAGTTTCTATATAGATATAATTATTATATAATAATAATTATTATTTTTAATACTTTTATAAAATAGGTACTGTACGCCATTGGTACGTTTCTGACAGATATCGGCCATGTTTCCTCGCCCCTTACCGATGCCGCGTAGCTTCAGATAGACTTACCAAACTATATGTAGCTATCGAAAAATCAGAAAGTAAGATTATATCAGTTATTTGTTGATGTTGACATTAGATATAACCAAAGAACCATCAAAGAACACTGGTTTATTCTTTGATATAACCAGAGAACAGAAGTTAGGCTTTTAAAATTTCAGACAGTTATTGGCAGATAATATTGTAATGTTTTTGTTATTTATTTAAATAGTTTTTACCGGTGGGATGAAATTATACACACTTCTATGGCTAATTACTATCTATTTATTTGAAGAAACACACACTGTATTAAACTTAATTTATATACACACTATACTTAATGCCTACTAATTTATTTACATTCGGTATATTAGTTCTAATTTATTTTCACCACTTGAATATTACACTATTTATCTTCACTACTTTATTCACTGTCCGATTACTAAGAACTTCGGTGAACTAACTCTTTACTGTCCGTTTCACTAATTCTCTCGAACTAACTGTTTCAATAATTATTTCACGCATTCAAAAACCCGCGAATATATAGTCCTTATCGGTTCTGGAAAGTTCTAGTATTTTATAACGCTCCCCATATGCGTAAATACTGCAATAGACCAGAAAGTTCTAGAAAGCACATTCACCAAAATTTATAATCGAGAGACAGGGCCGGCTTTGAGTTGGTGACCGCGCAACAATATGTTCATTCATGGAAAGTCATACCGATATTGCCTTCGGGTACTATAATGTTAACAATAGCTCTAGTTACTTAGTGCAGAATTATATTCCTCTCCTACACATCCTTGGTAAGAGCCTGTAGCATAAAACCGTAGGGTTACCATAACTTTTTTTCCCATCGATATTACACCTAATGTTTGGCGATTGTATAAATGATCACGAAGTCTTTCAATAATGTCTCTTTGCTAGTTCCTTACTAACTCTATACAATTCCTTAAATCTGGAATCGGGAAGTTGAAATGGATTATATAAACTTCTCAATTGTCTTCTATTCCTGATCAAGGATATATTCATTTCCCTCCTGCGCCGACGAATGTTCTGTATTCTGACAACAGGAAGCATTATTATTATTAGTAGGTACTCTCTGTTTGTACAATTTTTTAATGGAATGAAAATAAGCAATCAACTGAATCACTCAAAATAAAAACGATCAGAATTTAAAATAACAAGCAAAGGTTAAAGAAAGAGCATCAAGCAAAACGATACTTCTTTCAAATGTCAAAACAGTTGAGAAGTGCAGTTTGCATTTCTTCTATTATGCAACTTTTTTGGGATACCACAAAATGGTTTGGTTCCAATAAAATGAGGTCAAGCTCCTTCTTTTGCGAGACTAACACCCATAACACAGTTACATTATTATAGATATCCAATTCCAATTTCCAATTAGTGGTAGCTAATTGTATCGATCGGATAGGGAGTGTATGTACAACATTTTCGGTGGATACCTAATTGTATGAGGTTGTCATGGACTCCATGGTAAGTTTTTACTTTATTAACTGGCAGCTACTAGAATTAAATAAATACACCGAATTTAAAGTAGGTATTTTTATAATAATCTGGATCACATACGAATAATTTTATTGCAGTAGGTTGATTTTCAATATATAGTGCGGACGTTTCGGATTGAAACCATTATTAAAAGACTCTCTGCTGCTATGTTAATTTTCATATTTTGTCGATATTCTCCTTTCTTTATTATTTTCCAAGTTCAAAAGACATGGATTAGTTCTGTTGTTTCTCTAGTTTTTTAATATTATGACTCGTTCCGTAAATTCCTGGTCTTGCTTGGACTCCCTTGTTGTTGCCATTTTTTTCGGAATTGAGAATAATGATTTATTGTATCTATCAAGTACGTCATATGTACCAGCTTGGTTCCTCCGAGAGTAAAGTTACGATTGTCCTTTTGCCCCCTTTAGGTATTTAACTTTTTTACCACAGCAAGTATACCTAATTGTTTGGCTTATATTTGTCTTTTTTTCAGTATTTGTCGTTTACAAAATCGATTCTAAACGAAATAGAACCGTACTTCGCCTTCTGCCAGTATTTTTGTTTCATGTTTAGTTATATCTTCTGCATGTTCTTTGTGGACCATAATGTCAGAATGTCATACAAAAAATATTTTGTTTCACATTCTATCAGGGATGTGGTCTACTGTGAATGGACCTTAAAAATTCGACAACAAATTTTTTGCAGTCGTCTTAAACTATTTGTTGTCTTATACTGCCGTCCTAAGAAAAAACGTAGTAAGTGCAAAAAAGTCGAAAATCAGTTTTTTATCTACACCTATGTATTCGAACGCGCTGAATTCGAATATGCAAGAAAAAATGCAGTATATACAATGATTGCTGAGATATCGTCGTGGAAATGATCACAGTAAGTGCAGGAATCTTTCCTTTTGTACCTCAAAATATAGTATCTGCATCTGAGTAAGAAAGAAAGCAGTATCTGAAAGTAGACACTGTGTTTTAACTTACAATTCGTAGATACTACATTTTAACTTACTGTCTTAGGTGTACGGACAAGAATCAACAAGTAGATTATTTCAACTCAGTGAGCTCAGCTCAGTTGTCTCCGTTGATTCCAGAGAGTAGGTTCATTTATACGCGGAAATGTTTGGAAGTAGATCAACAAAAATAATGGCGATGGTGCGCGATAAAGAATTACAGAAAGTGTTGCAGCAGCAAGCAGAGGCATTACCAGAAGTAGAAATGGCTAATCGATCAGGAAATAGATTGTTTGCAGAGAACTGAAAATATCGAAAGTGGGAATGTTCTTATTCCTAAAACTTGTGCAGGACGGAGTGAACTGGTAGAAATACCAGCTGTTCTTCAAGAACTTGTTCAATTAGATGCCCATGAAAGTATTCTCATTATGCCAGAACTAGCGATTGAAAGTCACAAAGAAATAGACGACATACCAATTATATTTCAAGAAGATTTTGAAAACGAGAATAGTACTATTATAAGGTTTGTTCCAACCAGCGTCAGAAACCGTCAGGATTCTGCGCAGTAACTTAAATACGTTCCAACCAGAGATACAAACGATTAGTTAACGATCAGTTTCTTGTTCCAACCAAAATTTAAAACGGTTTGAAAACTATCAGAACGGTTTACGGATTTTCTTCTGACCACTAATCTGGCGCATGCGAATCGCTGTGTTTTTATTTTATTTTACAGTTTCTTTCACTGTTTCATTGAATTGCAGCATAACCTAGAACTTTTAAAGTGTGAATTGTGTTTGTATTTAGATATAATTAAAAAGCTTGGTTTTATTCCTAATTTTGATCATAATAAAAATCGTGTAAGCCTTTGGATCAGCTGATTAACGATGCTAACATAAGCGCATGTACAGTTCTGACTAAAGTTGTCAGATGTTCCAACCATAAACATAAATTGATCAGGGATCAGATTATTTGATAGACATGCGCGATTTGAAAATTGTTGGAAATCAGTTTGTGATTTGTGGTTGGAACAAGCCTATAGAAGCCTAGCAGAAGGTTGGTAATCTTCTTCACATATTACCAAGTGGTAATTAATTAACGAAATATTACCATTTTCAGACCCAAACCAGCAGTTATCACAATTGGAAGAAGTGTTGCTCGAAGAAGAATCAAGAGAAGAACTAATCCAGATATCACAAGCAGAAATACAAGAAACAACTGTCCAGTCAAATGAAAGAGGTTAGTATAAGTTGCAATGTTCAGAGTATTAATTAGCTCATACTATAATAATGTTTCAGAGTATACAAAGAAAGGAACAGTGAGAAAAAGAAAAATCAAACGGCCCAAAATTGAAAAATTACAGAAAAACCGATTAAAATTGCAAGAAAATCATAGAGTTTTAAAAGGATGTAATGTCGCTAAGTGTAAATTGAAATGTGGTGACAAGTTTGATGATGAGCAAAGGTATAAAATCAATATCGAGTACTGGAAGTTAAACTGGGAACAACAGAAATCTTTCATTCTACATCAGTGTTCGATAAATACTGTTAAACGCAGAACGCTCAAAACAGAATCATCTCAACGAAATGTAACTATACAATATCATCTCCATAGTAAAGAAGGTACAAAACTGCACGTTTGTAAACTATTTTTTTTGACGACTCTCGGTTACAAACCCAAGAACGACGGCATTGTTTTCCGTGCTTTATCAACAGTTGCGAGGTCTTCAAGCACCCCTGCACCCGATCGGCGTGGGCATCATCCCAATAAAGCTAAAATTGTCAGAGATCAAATACATTTTCACATTGAGTCCTTCCATCCGGAAACCTCTCATTATAGGAGGGAACATGCTCCCAACGTTAGATACCTACCGGATGACGTCACAATTAACTTCATGTTCAGCGATTTTTGTCGTAAGTACCCGAATACAAAAATTTCATATGAACTATACCGAAAAGTAGTGGGCGAAATGAACATTCATTCCGCAAAACTTGGTCACGAATAGTGTGAACATTGTGAGACGTTTCGTTTACACAATTCAGAACATACCAAGAACAATTTAGACACAAAATGTGAAATATGCAGTAAATGGTCCGCACATAATTCCAAAGTTGTAGAAAGTAGGAAACGTTACAAAAAACATGCAGATATGATATTTGATGAAAACACCCTGTGCATATCAGCTGACTTACAGAAGATAATTATGTTACCTCGTATGGATATGTTCAAGGCAGTTATTTTTATCAGACGCCTCACATCTTACAACGAAAGTTTCGTACCGGTGGGAAGAGTGCAGAAATCTCAACGACCATTCGCAGTTTTGTGGCACGAAGCAATAACTTCTCGAAAAAAGGAGGATATTATAAGCACCTATTACCAATTCTTCTTGCATAATAGGGATACCAGGAATATAATCATTTGGCTAGATAATTGTTCCGCTCAGAACAAAAACTGGTGTATGCTCAGTTTTTTTGTACATATTGTGAATTTTAGCATGGTGTCACTTGAAAGTTTGGAAGTTAATTATTTCGAACCAGGACACACTTTCATGACAGCTTTCACTACCAAGTCGAATTAAGTTTAAAAAAGAAAAATAAAACATATGTTTTCCTGGAATTTGTAGATTCAGTTTCAAAATCAAATTCAGGAAAAGTTGATGTAAAATCCATGCAGATCAACGATTTTTTCCAATGGAAAGACCATCATTCCGTGGCAAAGACTAATAATACAAAACTCAATAATCCTAAGCCATATTTGAGTGATATTGTACAGATCCGCGCAGAGCGAGGAAAGTTCACATTGAAGTACAAAACAGATTTCAGTTCCGAAACAGAACTTGAGCTGAATTTCATCAAAAACGCTTCAATGAAAACGATTGGGACTGAACCCACTGCTCTGAGTGTGGAAGGCGGCATCGAGAAAACCAAAAAGGAGGCTTTATTGAAAGTAGTGGGACCATTGATGGACAAAACTCGTTTACAGTTCTGGAAAAACCTCCCAGTCAAAAAAGAAAATTAATTCTACTTAAAATACTCATTTTTTTGTTCTTACAGTTGATATTTCGTATCCATTATTATTTTATATGTTACCTATTGATAATTCGTATAGTTTGTTTTTATTTACCAATGCGGCATTGCAGTTGTGATCTCAGTTTGTGAATAGTAAGAAAAGTTGAATAAAAAATTATTAAAAACACATACTGTTTCATGATTATCAAGATATGAATTTTTTTCATAAATTAAAATACAGTAAGTAGTTACTTACTACGTTTTATTTTATGGAAACGGCTCAATCTAGTGTTCATAATCACAGTAATTGATATATTTTTTGAAATATTCTTCGAATTGTTTCAAAATTCATAAAACATGAAACTGGAACAATAATACTCAGTTGAACTGAATTTCATGAATATATCTTGAATTGAACGACCTCAAATGGTCTTTCAATTTGTGTATGTGTTTACTGCCATTTTACTTTTTTGTACTTACTGCGTTTTTCCTTGGCACGGCAGTATAGTTGTCGAATTTTTTCGTTAGTGTCAGATAGGGACAAGAATTTAAAAACTTAATTGTTCTTGATAACGGTAGCTGGAGCGCTACCGAAACGTTGAACCTACTCAGCTTTGTCTATGAAATTATTTTATTCTCCATTATTATTCTCCGTTTTACAAAATTTCTCTTTTTCACTGAATATTGGGCGGTCTTCATTTCTATCACAATAAACTGCTAGTGGAAGGAAAATACTAGTAATTATTAGAAATGAATCAAATGCGTAGTACTATATAGATTTATTTGTAATAAATATTTTTTATTAACAGTAACGGTATAATAGCTTCGAAAATGTTCGGAAATTTAACGTTTCAACGTATTTTAATAACTAAGAAACTATTGGTCATTTAAAACTGGACCTGATCCTATAATTTTTCTATTTGTAGTGAACGGAATGATACCGATGAGGATACCACTAAATATAATCCAACCAGCTGCCTGATAAAACGATAGGTTCCAGCTTTTAGTGAGATCAAATAGGAAACCTGAAAAAATATTCAAATGTTAGATACATAAAATTTTCGCCTTATATGAGATTTATTGAACAAATATGTAAGCCCTTTCATTAGAACCCGAATAACTCCCATTTTTCGAATAAGCTACAACAAATTATACATTCTTGGAAAGAGGAAGAGTTCAGCTTTCACATTAAATTAAAACATAGGCATTCCGTTAAAAAATCGAAGATTGTTTATTTCAAAGTAACGGTTTTTTTGCACTCTATATAGGACATAGCTGTTCATTCTGTAATAGTCTATAGAATAATGACAAATGTGGTATCGTTGATTGATTGATTAGTTCGGCACCACCAGTCAGAGGCTTAGAGACCTCGGCACCTCAGCCTTTAGGCTTTTTGTGCTCTTGGTTATACCGTTTATGTGAAGAGTCCAGTAGCCCTTATCAGGCTCAACATTCTTTTCACTTCTTGGAGAAATCCTCCCTTGGATACTCTTCCTAGGAGTTTATATCTCCAATTAGACAGTGCTTCACATTCGAAGTTAATGTGAGAGGCAGTTTCCTCCTCTTCCATGCACAACCGACAGATAGGTTCCTCCCTATATATGCCAATTGTATGGATGTACTTCCTTAGGATACAGTGACCGGTGAGTAATCCGGTCATTTTCCTTATCTGGCCCCTGCTGAGGTTTAATATTTCGGTAGTCAGCGACTCCGAGGGTTTTTTGACCAAAAGTTTGCTGTTTTGGCACGCGTCTTCAGTACGTCTGATATTTAGTTTGAATCCACCGAGTTGTACAACCACGTGCAGCAGATTTTGATATTCCAAATACTGGTTCAGGACCAGTGAATGCAGTTTCAGACACTAGCTTTGCTAGGGTGTCTGCCTTTTCATTGCCTACAATACCCTTGTGCCCCTGGATCCACTTAAGAGTTACTCTATTATGCTTTGCTAGGGTTAAAAGTTTTTGTGGGCAGTCCCAGACCAGTCTAGATCTGATCTGAGGACATGCTAAAGATTTCAGTGCTGCCAGACTATCTGAGAGTATGAGGATCTTTTGGCTTCTATACCCCCTTTCGATGTTCATTTACAAACACATGTCGATAGCGTAGATTTCTGCATGGAATACAGATTCAAACTTCCCCAACGATGCGTGGACATTGCTCCTGTATCTTTGAATTTGTTTTTGAAAAACGTAACCAAAAATGTAATATTATACTGGATGTACCGTTAAAAAAATGCTGAGGTTACGTGAACAGTTTTTGGACTGTCAAAACGTCGTTGAACACCCTGTGTACTCACTCTATAATACGTAGTTTCAGTTTTAGTTATAAAAATATTATTTATTGCTTATACCTGCTAAAGGGGGTCCGCTGAGATTTCCAACTCCCATACAAAGTAAGATTAGACCATAAGCCATGGTGAAATCTTCCAAAGGTACTAGTTCTCCGAGCAATGATGGTAATAGGGAAAAACAACTAGCAAAAAATAAGCCAAATAGTGCACACATAATTATTAACCCTATGTAACTTCCAGAGAACCATATAATGCATGCCACACTGATACCACATAGGATTATACACACCGAGTATGTTTTCGCAATGTTCATTTTTTCACCAGCCCATCCAAGAAATACCTACAAACAATAAAATAAATAAATGTAAAAACTGTTTATGGAGAGTGTTAAGCGAAAATATTATTTTTTTTATTCTAAAACTACTTGCACAAATAGTGTGTATTCAAGGTTTCCAGAGGAATTATTATCAGGAGCTTTGTCGACATTTTAGACAACAACTGTCACTCACATTTTTTTAAATGCCCTCTTCAAAGCGAGCCTTATTTAAGAACTAGGTGACAGGACCGTAATTGTGGGCAGGGCAACCACTTTGTTGATATCAAATATCATCAAATCTGTCTCCTGCTAATCGACGAATTTCTGGAACAATATATTGTTGCAATGAATTCAATTACAGTGGACGACGACGATTTCTCTGTCGGACAGGACTTAAACAACCTCGTTGTTCATAATTCTGATTTATATTATCAGTTGATAATGAAGGAATAGGATTATCATTAAAAGCTGCAGAAAATAATTGACAAATTTGTCTTATTTGTTTTAAATTTTACCTATTGTTTTTGAACGCTAATTAAAGCGAAATGAGATGGCAGAGCCGCTTCTTGCTTGTCTATGTACAGTAGGTTGATTTAGTAGTAATGGGGAACGGGAGCATTATCAATTGCCCCCGTTTTTAATTATCGTGTTCGAACTAGACTGGCTTTGTCTGTAGAATTGATACCAACAAATTTTTTTTAATATTACATTATTTATAAGTACTAAACTTACCATGCCTATTGTATTTGTGAATCCAATTGCTGATAACACGGATGATGCTTGGGAATCTGAATATCCAATTTTCATCATATGCTCAGCTATATAAAAATAAGGTACTATAAACCATACGTACAGTACAGTGGTAGAAAGAGACAATAATAAAAAATGAAGCTCTAAGAATAAAGAGAAATTAAAAAGACCTTTTATAGGTTTGAAAAACTGTATGTACCATTTCTAAAAATAAAAATTTATTTATTAATGAAATACCACCACAACACTTTTGGTATTATTATTAACAAAGCTAATTCATTATTCAAATAATATAATCTACTTTATCATATCAATATGCAATATTAATTTAAAACATGTCATTGCTGTGAAGTATACGTAATGTGTTATCATCGAAAATATAAATTAAAAGAAAGAAGCACAATATGAAGATATAACAACGTGTAGTATTGAAAATGAACTAATTAGGTATACCTAAATGAGCAGAAACATTGACCGGCCGGCCCTTTAGAGGCGTTTTCGTCAGAAATTGATTTCGTCAGATTTCGCACTAGCTTTATCGTCGACGGAATAAGCGCGTTTTGGAAAACGGTCGGCTAAATAGGGATGAATATTTTTTGGAATATACTTATCCTTTGAGACGAGTTTACGCAAAAAGGAAAAATTATTGGGTTAACAAGATACTAGCAAAACGTAGATAATTCTCTTTGTATATATCCTTCATATTATGTGATATGATTTATCGGTCATATCCCACAAAGGTTTTCTATCAATAACCAGGCTGATCAATTTCTCCACGTCCATTAGTGAACTTTTTACACATACAATCATCATAACGACTGCGGATACATCCCATTGTTTGCGGATACATCGCATGATTTCGTCCGGAAGCGCACGAATGATTCCGATGCAAAGTACGACCCTCAATTGGATTATTCGCATTTCTACGTACAATTTCTGACCAAAGCCTTTTGGACGGCCGGCCTAAAACAATCAAACTAAAACTGAACTCTGAAGAAGATAACTTGGTTATCGAAACGCGAGTAAGTTATAGTGTAAAGTTTTGGTGTAGTGAGTGTAAAATGTGTTCAGTTTCAATTTCATTATAAATCCTCTTAAAAAAATCAAACTTGTATATTTTTCTTACAACTTTGTTTTTTGTAAAGATGTAAATTGAATGTAATGATTTGAGTGTGTATAAAACAAACTGCAGAGTGTCTGGAACGACCTGCTCAACAACTGTTACTCTATTAGCCAAATGACAGTGTGTGACCTTTATTTTTTGTAATCATTTGAATTGTATGTATTATTGGGCAAATCGTTGGGATATTAACACACATGATAAAATAAATATCTAGATAGTATCTAAGTTTTATCTAAAAATTAATACAGTACCTCATTGACGACTGTGTTATCCAAGCTTGTACTTCTGAAAGCTTTATACAAATCTGGAGTAGACATTGTCATGATATCTAAATAACTGTGTGGATTATGTTTCATATGAGTTTGATGAGGGACGCCATAAAGTTGTTTAGTTTCATTATTTACGTCAGTTTGTGTTTCAAGTTCTTGTTCTTGCTCTTCTTCTTCTTCTTCGTCCTCTTCAGGTATAACAAATTCAGTCTTTTTAATTCTCATTGAAAATTTCACTGGAATCCTAGAGTTGACTCCATTTTCATGAATGTGAATGTCTTGATTGGAAGCACTTCTTTTTGTAAAATTTGGATAATTTTCGAGAATAATTTTATAAAGCTGTTTGTTCTCACTAAGTCTGTTTATTACTTCCAAAGGTAACTGAAATCAAAGTAGATATTCTTTAAGTTCTCGACGTTTCTACTGATACTTGGTTTGAATTAATATTTGGAAATTCATAGTAGGTAAGTAATTTGAATACAACGTTGCACTGTATATTTTTTAAATTCGTTTTCTAATATAATGTGATGAAACGACAATTTCAGAAGAAAACCATGAAAAACAGACTGGGAAAACTAAACACCTATCTGAAAAACAAAACACTACATTCGCTGCGGCAAGATATGGCATTGAGAAAGCCAGATGGAAAATACACCGAAAATGAGAAGGAAAGAGTGCGACTCTCCCTACAAACCTATTTTCCCGGAAGTAACCCAAATACTCTCGAAGGTTACAACAGTCCTACCATAGAAAGCATTGCAGTGCTCATTTGTCGTAACGAAAGGCTAAAATGGGATATGAACACATTTCTACCTTTCAAGGCACCAGGAGCCGATGGAATTTTCCCAGAACTGCTCCATAAGCTGAAAACAGAGACACAACAAACCCAAATTGCTTCAGACCAATTAGCCTAACATAGTTTGTGCTTAAAGCTATGGTTAGGTTAGCTATTGACAATTACATTGAAACGGAAATCTTGTCAAAAAATGCATTAAATAGAAGAGGTGTAGACATCACAAAATCCAAATGGATGTAGAGTAGCAAAGACGAGGACGAGACTAATAATCAGTTAAGGAGTAGTGGGACTAGCCTATTGACGACTGGAGACAACCTCTTCATAATTCAAACTAGCCTGTATATCCATTACAGGAGCAATGAAAACCTGTCCAGCGGCGACTGTGGAAGGGGTTCTTAACTTCACGCCACCTCATATGGTGGTGAAAGAGTTGCAGTAACAACAAGATACATACTAAGTAGAGGGGGAATCATTAAAAAAACTATCTCCTCGCTTTTTAAAAATCAAAAATTCTGGGACATGCCAAAGGATGGACGATTGAGTAAGAAATTGTTCTCTATAGTTGTCGGAAGCATCAGAGATCGATAAATATATCCTAAAATATAAATGTTATACTCACTTTCTCGTTCTCCTTCACAAATGTAGGCAGATCTATAGCTGAACGGAATCTATCTTTTTCTGTGAGATCTAATGAAGTACTAACTCGCTGTAAAACAAGTTGTGGATTGTCCCTTTTACTAGACATGTGATTATCAATTGGAATTTTTGTCCTTTTCTTTGTTGATTTTCTTTCGGTCTTTTTTACATCATCTCTGAAATATATCTTGGTTATTTTCAAGCGACTTATTTTATTGAAAAGGTGAAACATCGTAACATTCTGCGATACTTTGAAAAATTATTAGCAGTGTATTTCGAGACAAATTTGTCTCGAATTTGAAATCGAGATGGGATAAAACCTCTCGAGACAGATTCGAGACGATCATGAAATTTTAATAAGTAAAAACAATTTAATCCAATTAGATGATGTTTATTGTGTTTTGGTTCTTCATAGAGATGAGCAAAAACGGTCAAAAACGTACCAAGATCGTACATATACTAGTACTATCGTGAACAAGCGCAGGACCAAAGCCAAGACCGTTATTGCAAGAGCAAGACCAAATGTGAAAGGCCAAGATAGGATACATAAAGAATGTGTCATAACTCCAAAATACAGGGCTGGACAAAATGTGTGACACATCTGATTTGTGGCTTAATTATGACTTTTTTGATTATAGTAAAATAAAGTTTCACTAATTAAATATTAATTGTTGATCAATTAAAAACCTTGATAAATTCTCAAAACAACATGAGTAACATTAAGTAATTAAGACCAAGACTGCTTTCTTATTCTTAGTTCCTACTTTAATGGCTGCTTGACTATTCCTTAAACATATCAATGAAGAGAAAGTATCACTTACCGATCTTCTATCCATTTAGGATCTCTCATTAACACTCCGCATACGCTCATATTAAGCAAGCATCCAGCAAGTAAAAGTACGGTTCCTCTCCATCCAAACTCAAAAACGAACAATGTAGTTAGCGGTGCAAAAGCCACCGTACCGACTCCTGTACCACTAGCTGCTATCCCCAATGCCACAGCTCTCCTTTTGTCGAACCAAAATGCAATTGAAACTACGGCAGTGACGTATGTAAGAGCTCGACCTGTAAGAAGGTAAACACACTTATATAATAACTTATTATTCACTGATGTGAGGTACAACAAAAATTGTTGGAAACTATATATGAAACAGTTTATTATGCAATTTGCATTTAATGGCGGGTATTAAGATGAATGATGATTAAGTGTCGAGATGAATACGAGTGTCTTAATAGCCATTAAATGCGAGCTGCATACACTGTTTATTCTACTCCCATACTTTAATTCTATATTTACATGCTCACCAGTAAACTGCAGAAAACAGTAGATGTGATGTAACCTTGAATCTTAATGGATATCATAAAAGTACCGTTCCTGCATATCTATATAATGATAATAAATAAAGTATGGGAGTAGAAAAAAAGTTATTTTTTAATGGCAAAGTCAAATATTATTTCTATTTCTAACTGTAGGTAGAAATTGCTTCCATCTTCAAAATAATAGCCGCTTCCAAGATATTTGCTTTTTCATATTTCATTGCAAGTGTATTATTTTGGTTAACAGATAAAAAATAGTAAAAATAAGTAATGTTTTAACTATTGAAAATAAATTTAAAGTAAAGCCCGGTTTGACTAGCTTTATACCGTAGGTATAGTAAAGCAAACGGTTGCCGACAACATCTTCCGTCTGTTATTATTAACGTGCTGTAAAGAGAGAACGAATTTAGCTGGGCGTACATCCATCTGCGCCTTTCAATTCAGAGTGAATCCTTTTTGCTTCACTGCACGTTTTAATAGCAGATGGAACCTTTGGTGGTACCTACTGTTTCTATCACTATATCTATTGTTGCTACTATACACTCCAATTGAACTAGCCAATAATTATAATACGTGGCACAAAAAATGCATTCCCCACGTACCGCATGGCAGACACTGCTTGATATAGATCGATAGTAGAAGTAAAAAAATAAATCTAACAGTATTAATTTATATATTTGTTATGTCACTGTGGTGTCAGATTATTACTTTGAAAACGTTAAGGCTACACAAGATAACAATATAACTGCAACTGATGGTTTTAACTGTAATCGAATAAATAATGTAAGTAATGTTAACTGTCAAATTAACAAAAATTAAAATTATAGCATCAGATGCAGGAATACCATCTCTCTATTGTGTCTGTAGCAAAGTGCAACTTACATTACCTATTCCACCTATTATTCCAAAAGTTACGTATAACATACTCAGTGACGAGACGTATGTACTGAGTATAAATCCCACTGTAGAAATCAAGCTGCCTAGTACTGTCATCGATATACAACCGTATCTATCTACCATAGCACTGCCTATAGGACCTAAAATCAAAAATAAACGAATTATGTTGAGCAAATGAGAAGATTAAACTATTTTAAAGTAATCGATCTGCATTGATGCAGTAATTTGATAAATAGATTCATCTGTCTGAGTAAAACATAAGTGCATTAATGTGTATTGGAGAATCAACTTTGGACTACAACAGCACAGTAGTGAAATCTGGTAATGTAGAGTAGGATCCTCCAAAAGTGACAGTCATTATTTATGAATGAACCAATGAATTAAGTGGGGTGTTGTATCACTGCAACCAAATTAGGTCTGTTGTCCTTAAAGCACACCCCCTAATCCTATTCCTTTTATGAAGTGCAGGATCTGTTGAGGCTTCAATGAGGGTTATTATCTCACTTATACTTGGGGTTTGCCCAGGTTGAAGAAGTCTCTTCAGTGACAGGGGTCTCTTCTAGTTAATACAATATGAGCTCAGCGTCTTGATCCTTTTATTACATCAATTTCCGCTTAAGAGGTGCTGGGTGAGTTTCTCATTGGCACAGCATAGCGAAGTCTGGGGCCGTAAATTCCAACTGTTCCCTGTTCCTTCTGCTGTTTTTGATCCACCTGATGGTATTCTTATTGAGAGTTTATTTGGTGAATTCGCTTGTCCATTCTTTTTAGGGCTCAGTTCAAGCCTGAAGCTCTTCACCAAATTGAATTGTTTGGTCATGTCATCTCGAATGGCTACTACCTGGGACCGGTTCTTGACTGAGGATGTGAAGCTTTCCGAGAGAGCAGATATTTTGTCTACGTCACAGCAATGACGAAGTAAACAATAAAGATAAAGACAAAATATGTGTTTTGTCGGACAGCTCTAGTCTCAGTCAAAAATCCGGAGCCTGGGAGACAGCCATCGAGAGTTAGGAGTACATTTTGTCTCAGGATTTTTCCTCCCTATTCCTTCTCTGGCCATTCTAATTTGCGTTCTTTCAGGTTCTGGCACTTTGATTATACTAAGAATAGTAGTTTCCGATAGAGTTGATATTCTATGACATGAAAACCTTATATAATCATAACTTATTTTTTGGAAGATTTATATTGAAAATTTGTTATTCTGATAAAATGAATCCATAAATCTGTTATTGGTAATGCTTTATTTTTTCTATAAAAACTTTCATCAAAACAGTTGTACAGATGATGTTTCAGTATCGTAATATTAATTATTTGAACTTACAACGAAACTAAAAAAATTACACTGGGAATTGAAAAAATCAACTCAATAAATTTAAATGCTTGACAGTTGATAATAAACTTCAATTCATAGAGAAATAAATAAAAAGTTCTGCATGGTCTAATACTTTTTTTTTGTTTTTTATTTTTTTTAAATTTTAATTCATCCTTCATTGGATTTTCAACAAAAAAAATTGAAGATTTTCACTTGTAATCTCCCTAGAGCACGAATTATTTCCGGAAATTTTCTCGAAGTGCGAATTTTCTTAAAAAATTCGCAATTATTATTATTTATGACAGCTGTCAAGCCAGAGGGAAATTTCCATTTATTAATTTCCCTCTACGCAGGGAAATTTCCGAAGAAATTAGGTTATTGTCATAGCAGCATGTCAAAATGCAGGCATCTGATTGGCTAAAATTAACTGGTATAAAATTTTCACTTATAATCTCCCTAGAGCACGAATTATTTCCGGAAATTTTCTCGAAGTGCGAATTTTTTGAAATTTTCAATAAAATTTTTTATTCTACCCTGTTTTAGGATTGTCATCTTCAGGGTTTGATTTGAAAAATAGCAAGTGAATTTAAAGGTCGCGGCAGGGACAGCTGTACACCCATTGGATGGCCATTTGGTTAATTTCCACAATGTATCGCAGTTCCGATCACTGCAGAAATTAAGATGCAGGGAAAAGCCACAGAAAACCTGCATCCATCATCCCGTCTAGTACTTAAAATGCAACCATCAGGTATCAAAATTTTCAACTCATATACGAGGTATATCAGAAAATATGAAAATTACCCAAATAATAAAATACTATTTTAGACCAAATCGAAAAAAAAGTTTATTTAAATGTAAACTCTTGTCTAATAATAGTTATTTATGTAGAAAGGCAGTAAAATGATTCTTTATCGGACGAGTCTGAAATTATGAGACGTGCGAGAGAAGCGAGCGAGGCGAATAACAGGCGAGTCCGATAAAGACACTTTACTGACGTGGTGCATACAAAATTTTATCGCCAACTGTTCAGAATTCAGAATATAAGAAACTGAGGTATGTAACGTAGGTATGTACAGATTTATATGTAATACGGTCCTTATTTAATAATTTATCTAATACACTTAGCACACTAATTATAATTTATATGAGAGTCACTTAGTAAACACTTATTCGAGGCGCGATTACTTTCTTTCGGTATCAACACTGATTGATTGACTAATTGCCTGCAGCGAAGCTGGTGGCCTATTTATACTCGCACGCCGTAATTCTCGAAATTTCTCGCGGGTGCACTGGATATTTTCGACGTTCTGGCGGATGCACCGGGTGCGGTGGGTATTCTCGATGTTTCTCGAAGTTTGGGCGGAGGAGCCATAGTCGTCTCATACGGGGATTTCACTGGGGGCACTAAGTGAGAATATTATTGCAGTAGCTCGCGTAACATTGCCCCCTCCTTAAGAGACAGTTCCTCCTGGAACTAGCTAGGAAACTGGAACGAGATGACTGTATCGGCAACTGGTCCCCTTGTTGCATTTTCCAGTTGTATGGAAGTAACATGCGACCGTCTTCTCTGTTGGCTGCGTTTCCCGAGCATGGCCGCAAACCAGTACCTGCACTTCGGTGTCTCGGAAGATCACTTCTACCATGTTACGGATTATTCGCCAATCTAAATGCCTACATTCAATCTTGGGCATGGCTAGCCTATGCACGTTCAATTCAAGCACATGCTCCCTCAGGCTTCGTAATGCTTCCCAGACATCCTCGTACGTTGGTCTTTCGTCGAAGGTGTTCCTCGTCACTAGGTGGAAATTGTAGCGGGAGCCATTTTGCAGCTTCAGAGCATTACCTGGTACTGGTAACTGGTTTACCAAAGGTCGTGCGCCACTCTTCTTTATAAACAGAGATGCCAGTCCGCGCGCATCGGTTACGCTGGCAGGGATGTTTATTGCCAGTGAGTATTCCTCCGGAACGGTAAGCAGGTCTTGTCGTCTCTCAGTGGTGACGCCGAATCTTGCTTTTCCGGTACCACCATAAGCACCCATGAACTCTACAAAAGCAGGATCGGCTACTTCCTGAAGCTGGTTTACTTCCTCATCGTGGTCACCCTCGAATGGCGCTAATCGGTTACGGTGTACCACCTTTGGCTTTTCATTTGGGATCTTGCTGATACGATAGATGACATCGTTGATTCTTTTCTTTACGAGGTACGGACCGTCCCAGGCTTTCTGCAACTTTGGAGAAAAACCCTTTTGTCTTCTTGGGTTATGCAGCCAGACTTTGTCTCCTTCGTGAAAACCTCCTTCCGTAGCTTGCGTATCGTACCTTTTCTTCATCCTATCGCTAGCGATCTGGAGATTCGATCGAACCAGCTCGTGTACGTCGTCCATTCTTTTTCTCAGCTGGGTCACACGCAAATGCGGCAGATAAAGTACATTATTGGTATACGATAAGGTAAACTGTTTGTTTACTTCCGGAAATCAACCTGATAATTGAGGGCTTTACTGACGGTTGGCGATAAACATAATTATAACGTTTAATTTTCCCAACTTCTATGATATTATTTGTCTTACTTGTTGAAATTCTATATCCGGTTGAAAATTTTTGCAATTTGTGTTGTACATGAATTATGTAACTGTAACTTTTAAATGGGTTGATAGGTTTTGTACCAATTTTGACGGGTGGTATATTTTGAATTATTCCACATTTAAAATCAATATTCGGTTTAACCGGAAGTGGTGTAGAAATTTAAAATTTCAAAGGAACAAGCTATATATTTCTACATATTTGGATTCCACGTCTACAACTACATACGATTTACCCATCAAATGACAAAAAAGACTCCATTTTTATTTAAATTTTTCAAAAATACAAGGGCCGAGGGTATCATGACGAGCAGGACCGAGATTTCAACTTTTGGCCCGTGTAGTGTATACGACTTTTCTTCATAGCCGGTCGAAAGAACGTTATTAATTTTACTTTTTTTAAGTTTAAATGTTTTTGATGCCTGCCCCGACATTATACGCATGAGAAATTCTTTCCTCCCGCCGTTATAGAGGGCGAGCGTGTACTACTCATACTACTCGTAAATGTTACGTAATTTCGACCGAGGTATGAAGAAAAAATTTAAACCTTAGATCGTTGTTTGTACAAAAATCAAAGATAGCAAAGATATTGAGTTCAACTGATACAATTTCCCTTCTTCTTCTAGGTGTTCCATTGACAATTCAATTTTTGCGATTAATACAGGAGTAAGTTGTGTTAGAAATTGGAAAATTTCAATTTTCTGTTTCAATCAGGAGCTAAGGACAAAAACATGTATATTATTTTATTGGTAAGAGCTTTTTATATAACGGGTGGCTCATGAAAGTCCCTATTGAAAAAAGTAAGTTTCAATTAAAAAACTGTGTTTTATAAATTCAATCGTTAATAAACTTTAAGAAAATGGATAATTTTAGAAAATAATGTTTCAGGGGTAAATTTAGGTCCATTATCTGAATTTAGATGATGTCTCAAAGATCTAGGATTTAAAATTTTTTGAAAAATCAATATAAAAATAGTCTTTTTTACATTTGATGGGTAAATCGTATGTAGTTGCCAAAATCACCAAGGTGGAAAATTTGCTTTGTCAACAAGTAAATCCCTAAATTTAGTTTTTTTCACAAATTATAATTTGTAAATACTCTACTGTGTTCATATTAATTACCTAGAAATAATATTTCATACTTCAAAAGTAAAACATGTTCATTTTTATTTGAATATATAATCTTTAGAAACTAACACCGGAAATATTCATAAAAGAAAATAAATTTAGCGGTTTTTCTTACACATTGGCAATCAATTTGATCAAATATCAGGTAATTATATGCATTATTAAAGAAACAAATTAAAGAAATTTGAGTAAAAATATTATGTCCGATAATGTAACCGTCATTTGAGTGAACGCAGTTTTGATTGCCCGAAAAAATTGTGATTTTGAACGCAGACTGTAGATATCTATGGTACAGTGTAGTGGAAGATGTAAACAAAGTGGTGAGTAGGTACCTTTCGATTCATTATTTACAAAGCGTACATTAATAGGTCATTCTACCGGGAATGCGTTTATTAACTAGGAATATTGAAAAAATACGTTTTATAGTGTATATAACAAAAAGCCACCTAAAATATTTTACATTACCTAAACCAAACATGACGTCAAAGATGACTGCCATCTATAAAGGGCAAGTTTATTTGAAAAAGTCCATTCGGGTACGTCTCCGGACTTGACGGAGCGTTCTCGAAATGATGATGACGTTCCCGAGATATATAAGTGTTCCATTATCAAAATAATATCTGTTATAATTATTGCTTAATTAATTTAGTGTATGTAGTGCGAATATAGTTTTTAAGAAATGTTTTTTTTGCAATATGGAGTCTCATAAGGCGAGAAAAAACTAATGCCAGAAAAAGGAAATTTTTGGATAAGATGACAGAGGAAGAGAAAGATATTAAAAGGGCTAAGGAAGAGCGTACTATCAGAAAAAAAGTTGTCGATAAAGATGATGGAGAAATCCTAGTCACTTTATTGAATTCGGTGCGTAATAGTGCCAAAAAATTTAAATTAGAGCAAATAATTAGTATGATTTCAATGCCATTTTTAAAAATAGAAAATAATCAAGATTATTATTACTTTGACACCGATATTGATTTTTACGAAAAATTCTAATATTTGTTTCTTTTGATATAATATATTCTCGTGTTTAATTAATATTAGGTACTGATGAAGTTTGTTTTTGATTAAAAGTTTAATTTAAATTTACTATAGAGTGATTTAAGTTATATTTTTGTTAAGAAGAAACCTTATGCCAAATAAATAAATAAGTATGACACACACATCATTCCGTGAACACCTCAACCTTGCCGGGAACATCACTAATATCACAGATAACACATTATTATCTTAGATATTTAGAAAAAGGCTCTCGTAATATTGAAATAAGACGGATTTCTTATACCCACATCTCATTCATTTGTAAATATAAATCAGCGATATAAGCATATTTAGATAATTTAATACAAAGAAATAGTCTAGCCCATTTGTAGCGATATTTTGCTTGTGAACGTTTTTGTTTGCAATTTCCTTAGAATTTTTTGATATCCTATTATTATTTACATACTTCCACTATTCAACAAGGTAAAAAAGATATACTAAGTTATATTTGAATTTTATTATAAACCTCACAAAAACGTTCCCGAAATGATTGTTTTCAGCGCTAGCTCACTTTAAAAATAAAATTACAAGAATAATAATTAATTCTATGCTCTGCCGACATAAATATTGTTTAAACACAAGTTTAGAGATCATTTAAGCTGATCATCAAAGTAATAGCTGCTAGGTATATTCATCATAAAACAGTTTTTGGAATTTGCCATCTTGGTGATTTTGACCTAGTTGTAGACGTGGAATCCAAATATATAGAAATATATAGCATGTTCCTTTCAAATTTTAAGTTTTTACACCGTTTCCGGTTAAACCGGAAGTCATCTATATTAATTTTAGATATATAGAAAAATTCAAAATTGGCTCCAATACAATAAAAATTTGAACAAAATCGATCCTCCCACTTAAAAGTTACAACAGTTGGCTCATAACTCGTATACACCCGGTATATAGATGCTTGAAACATGATTTTTTTTACATTTAATTTTTAATGAACAGTGAAAATAGATCTTCGTCAAATTCCTAATCATTTAATATAAATAATATTTATTTACGAGATTGAAGATACAAATAAATAAAAATGAAACATTACCTGCTAGCAAGGGCATTGCTAGAAACAGACTTCCAACCCATGACGTTGCCGATTTGGACCCTCCAAATTCGTGTAAAAATTCTATATACAAAAGTCCAAATGAAAAGCTAATTCCTTCAGAGATACCGTTAAGAAAAAAACATGCCACCACTATCATCCATCCCCATCCTCCATCTGGAATTTTCGGTTTTACATCTTCAATAAATAATTCAATCTGAGAAGTTAAAATAGATTCTTTTCCTTGGAATTTGTGAATATCCTGCTCATGATGCGAATGTTTTCTCTTTTTTCCAGATATGTGTGCATGTGCCATATTCAACTTGACCGATAACTATTACGGTTTTCAGATTAATAAATATATTTATTTTCGTCTGTGCGGTTTCAACTGGAAATCTGTTGATTTCTTCATCAATGACTAGTCACTGAAACAAATTTCGTAATAAGCGTTATCTAGGAAATATTGCCGTAAAATGCTGATACATAAAATTACTGGTTAAGCTTCTCCAATGGTTTACATATTGATTTATCACATTGTTTATTTGATAAATGAAGCCTGTTGTAAATAATACCTGCGTTGTCAGAAGTAATTTCGAGTTGGTCTAAAAAATGTAATAGACTTTTAATCGATATTTTAAATTATATTATGAAACCGTTATCCTGGTACAGTAAATATTTATTCAATTAACTTTAATCATAAAACGACAATGACAGATATCAGTTGACACATACTCCAATAAACTTAAATTATTATTTCATCAATCAAGTGTATGCTGAATTACTGTTTTTCCGTTGAAAAAAAGCTAAATTATTTATCATTATACAAAGTTAATCATGACCAACAGGAGGTTTATAGCGAAACGATGGAAGTTTTAAAATTTTTGTCACTTCAGAAGTTGGTAGATTGATGAAGGCTACATTTTAAAACTATTCTGAAATATATAGGATGTTTCAATAAAGTCCGTGAAAAATAGGAATTCTTAATAAGGATATTCCCACACCCAAGTACAGTGTGTTTTGAGATATGTCGACTTTTCTTAAAATCTAAAACTTGTAAGAAAAGTTCTTTTTAAAATAATTTTCTGATCTATAAAAATAGTAGCTATGCTTAAATTTTTGTCAGATCATATCCTGTCAAAGTATGTAGGTACGCACAGAATTTGTATCTAACGGAACTGATCAAGAGCTAAAATTGTGAACACACACTATTTAATGGAACTAATTTCATAAAAGCTTTGTGGTTTTCAAACTAATTTATGATTCTGACGTCAATTATATTGTAATCAACAAATTATTTAGTGTAATTCGGCCGAAAATTGTTATTGCTGTGAAATTGTTTCTTTTGTTAAACCTTCCAGTATATAGTCAGATTAGTTTTACCATAAAGCTGGAGCTATAATGTATTTTTAAGTACCTACTTTTAACGTTTTCTAATGCTAAATAAACTTAAATACTTAAAAGCTTTATGCATTTTTATTCACTTATTCAAATACGATTACCAGATGTTCGTTTTTTGGTAACATCGAAAAATAATTATGCTCAAGAGTTTAGCAAATATGGAATTTTTTATCACAAATAAATACTGTGGGTTTCTTTAAAAGTTCAAGCATGATATACGACTTGTTTCTACAATTATTTTATATATGAAACAGGTACTTATGCCCGTTTGGAATTTAAGCAAGCCTTTCGTAAGCTGTGCTTAACTTTAAGAAGCACTTAATTGTCTCGCTTCTTGTACCGCTGCAGCTTAAGCATTACTTAGTAAAGGAACGCTTAACGCATTTCATACATGGCAACACTGAGAAAATCTAGTAACTTATTAGTGACTTTTCAGATTTGGCTTTGTATCGGGTGACATGTGAACGGTTAACCTATAAATGCAAAGAAAGCAATAAACTTCAGAAATCAGCAATGGTTATCAAATGTCCAGATCAGGTATAAAACCGAAGTGCTGCTAGGAACTGAGTCGTGAGAGACACGCTGCTATTTCTGAAATAATAGTTGATCATTTGGTCTTGTATCGTTTATGTACGATAAAAAGATGATGACGTCATTTTCAGTTACTTTCCAATTTACCAACCGTAAATACAATGTATACTTAATGGATAGGGCAATTTACAGTCTACGGGTTGGCAAAACTTCAAGACGTTGTCAGATCAATTGGTAAAATAATAGTTGATCATTTGGTCTTATAGGTTTCCTTATTAAGTAATATTTTACTTAAAAATAATTTCTAAATTTCAGAGCTTCTTTTAACAATCCTAAAACCCGTAAACAACACTGCTTTGTCTCTGGAAATCTTTGATAAAATGCAAACTCCTTTATGTCGTGGAAATTATCAGATCGACTGGAAAACATCTCGGGAATTCGAAGTCTATTATTTCGAGGATATCGAGGAGTTAACTTCGAAAATGTCATCCATAAAGAAAAGATTTTCAGATTAAGTCAGGGGTCAACCGTGATTTTAAACAAAATCGAACTTAAGTCGACCCACAAGGAAGTGATTCTCAACCTCACACCACTACATATATTATGTTGGTGGAAACCACATCCTCACTTTTTAGAAATCAGAAAACCTGGGACATGCCACAAGATGGTATGATGAAAAAGTATAACTTTTCAAAGAAATTCGGTACGGAATTAAGCAACAAGTAGGAATGGGATCCAAATACCATTACCAGACTTGGAAAGAAATATAGTATTTGCCAATTACTTAGATGTAATAGACAAGTGAGATAACTATATCGACTGTTTCATGTCGAGAGCTGTTGGTTAAGCACATTCTAGCAAACGCCCAACCAGTGTGAAATACGCAGTAGCGTGCAAGCTGTAATCGTGCTAGAAAATGTATAAGACGTCTAATCAAAGTAGAAACAAACGTAAGCACCATATTTACAGACAAACTCGTGAATCAGTAAAAGTACATGCCACAAGATTGAATGATGAAAAAGTACACCTTTTCAAAGAAATTCGATACGGAATTAAGCAACAAGTAGAAATGGGATCCAAATACCATTATTAGACTTGGAAAGACTGTCATTCAATGGTACAGAGATGGCTCAAAAGCAATAGAAGGAACTGGGATAGGAACCAAACACTCCGAAAGCTTGGGAAAAACCCCAAGTATCTTTCAAGCTGAAATTCACCTATAGTCACCTTACTGTGGATTCTAGGACCCACTGGAATAGAAGGAAGTGAAATAGCAGAAGAACTAGCAAAGAGGGGGACTGAAGCACCCTTTTGGGGGCCGGGACCCTTTTGCGGTATCAACTCCAATGTAATATTGTAAAAAATAGACAAACCCGAAAAAAAGAGATCTGACCATTGGAAAGATCTAGTATGGCTTAGACAATCAAATATTCTTCTGGGTTGAGATCAAGTGAATGCATGAGTCAAAGTAAAACTGCACCAAGAGTTTTAACAGAGATCCTAATTGGCGTAATTGTCGCCTGAAAAAGCTCACAATAGTGGAGGAAGAAGAATGTAGATTCTGTGGCATGAAAGAAGAAACCTCCATTCACATACTTGCACAGCAATTCAGAATCCTAGGACACAACACCTAGGAGATTACTGGATAGAAGAGGGACGTTTACCTAAGTTAAAGCCGGCAGATATCCTAAAATTTCTCCGGGAAATAGGACTAAAGGAGCTACTAGTCTTTGAGACTTTCCTCAGGAAATAAGTAGAAGAGAGGGGACACGATAGATCTTTTAGGTGTCAGTAAATGTCACCCCAATATACATACATACATAAGTCGACCCAATCAGAACTTATTAATAAGTTCTCCTTAGAGCGGTGAAACGCAAACTAGTCTTTTTAAGATTACTTTATTTCAAGAATATCTTAAAATAAACGGTACAATCGGGTATAAATGTACCAGACGATCTCCTTGCAAATATGTCTGGTTATTTATGTATAAAAATCCCTAGCCTATGAAAACGATTAAATTTTTAAGTAAAGTGACAAATTTCAAAACATTACATACCTGAATATGATCATATATTCATCTTAAATTATGAATATATTGTATGCACGAGCTTTTTATTAGGTATTAGTCTAATAAAAAAATTATCTGATACTTTTTTGACAATGTTTAATGATTTGGTTAACTGTCAATATACTTGTTAAACATATCAGTATCGGCTTAGGACTTTCATGACAGAGAAATACTGTTTTTGGTATACAAAATTTTATACTTTACTGAAGATTGTGGGAAGGAAAAGACAGCGACACTGTAGCATAATATGAATATGTCGGTTAAGAATAGTACCTAATTTAGCCAACAATTGCATAAAGTGATACTTTTTTTCATTAATGGAAAAGTTGACCGGCAATCCCATCGCTATGCCAATAATAAAATCAAAATAAATATTTGAAATACTTAAACTTCTTGACTTCACAGATCATCTACTGGTTTTGAACAGCCACCATTTCTCTTAAAGTATTGTTTACATAAACTTCTGTTACATTTTTGAAAATTTTTATAATTTACAACTTAATTTGGTTTACGTTTATTATTTATCTTCAGTTATCTGACAGCTCGATTACTATTGGAAGTTTTGACAAATGATTGAAAAAAGTGCGCATGTCCGGTTGGTTTGTTAATTTCTTAATTTATGTTGCATGAACAGCTGAATATTCTCAGTTTAAATTTAATTTTAAATTAGTTTTAGTGTAGATGATGTTGCATGAATCCACCTTAAGGCGGCAAAAGACACGATCAGTCTGATTGGATCAAAGCACGTTGTCCTCGACGTCCTGTTCTGTAGATTGGTGGGTAATGTAAGGACCAAAGTAAACTAGACTTACTAATTAAAATCTTAGTCTCCCCAATAGCAATATTTCCTCGTAATTTCCAAATTAGGTTTTATCTCTTTTCTTATATATTGGATGGATTAAAGTCTTTATATTGTCTGTCGTCATAAAATATACTTTATGTACGACATCTACGTTTGTTCTATTTTGTTATCAGTCGTAATTATACGATAGTAATCTTTATTTATCCGTATTCGCATTTTTTTATTTGTTTCGAAACCTGTTATTTTGCTAATATTAGTATTTCAATATGTACATGGTGTACTAACTAAAAACTTATTATTATTATTATTACATATAAAACAAACCAAAATAAGAAAATAATATGCAAATCAATTACCTACTAGCAAATTACTACATAAATTGAAATGAACAAAATAACAAAACAAAAGTACAATAATTCCTATTAAGATAAATATTAAATTAAAAGTTATTGATATATAAGGCGGACCAGTCTATTTTTAAATATGTTGGTAGAAGAAGCAGAAATAATGTCAACATCGAGATTATTTCAGGCATCAAAAACTCTACTAGTCAGAAAATTTTGTCTTGATCTGGTCACAAAGTTTTCTTTTTTAAGTTTTAATTCATGTCCTCTGAGCCGGTTGTCTGGGTTTAATGGAAATATCACGGAAAGGTTTCCGAAGTTGCATTTTAAAATTTTAAATCTTGTGATAAGATCTCCACGGTGACGTCGAAGTTCAAAAGAGGTTAAGTTTGCCATAACAAATCTCTCTTCATAAGAAGGTCTTCTCAAACCCAAGGGAAGTCGAGTGGCTTTTCTTTGAACATTTTCTAATAAGCTTTTATCACGAATCAAGTCAGGATACCAAGCAGGACCCATTCAAGAATGGGTCTTACATAAATGGTGTAAAGTTTACAAAACGATTGAAACGCAACTCTCGAAAAACACTTCCGTATAAGATACAGCCTGGTGTTAGCACGTTTGGTTATTGATAAAATATCGTCGGACCAAGTGAGACTAAGGTTAATAATAAGTCATTTTGAGAGAATACGTAGTTTAAAGTTTGACCGTTTCTGAAGTACGACAGAAGTGGGTTGTTTTTAACGATTCGAAGCACCACGAACTTAGCAGCATTGAGAGGCAGCAGTCATTGGAATAGCGAGATATAGTTTAAATCGTCCTGAAGAGATAGGAACTAGTTCGTTCTTGGATTTGAATATTTTTTTATGTCATCTGCGTAGATAGATATTTTGCTTGAAACTTAAAAAAGGAAGATCGCTGGTGTATGCTATGAACAGAGACCTGAGGCACTCCACTTTCTGAGAATACTTCTCCTACTCTAACTTTAAATCGCCTACCTCATAAAAAGTTATCGATCCACAGATGCAAGTGCCCTCGTATCCCAAAGTGATCAAGCTTATATGTAGAAGTCTTCGTTTAGGAACCCGATCAAAACCTTTGGAGAAATCTACTTGAACAAACTTACAAGCTTATTGAGTTATACATATAGCCGTATGTACAAAAAAAATCATGATGCTTGGAAGCAAATTGGGGAAGCTCTCAATTTGGGAAAGACGAATGAGATCTTTAATCGGACAATTTTAGGGAGCCAAAAACTCATCGGGAACGGGAGCAGCTGCAGATGGAACCGAAATCGTCTCGTTTCAGATCTTCCAATAAATGAATCCCATTATATTGACTTCTTGACCTCAGTGTAGGTCCAACCGTTTATTCCTCGGTTTTTTCTTACTTTTGGTAAGCAAAATTACGCAAGCCGCTACTGCAAGTAGTTGGTTTTCTGCATATATCTTGACTGAACACAAGTGTGTACGCGACTATGTTTTAAACAAAAGTTTCATAACATAGTTATATACCAATGTACTCTGTTTGGACCCGCCTTTAGAACAACGGTGTGAAATTTTGGTAAATGCGCTTTCGAGAACATTCGAGTTTATTGCTTTGTTTGGGCATAGGACGGGCGCGGAAGGTACTGGAAATTTCTAGAGTTGAGAAGGAATATATATACGTGGGTTTTTGAGTGCGTAACAGTTAGTTCGAGAGAATTAGTGAAACGGAGTTAGTTCACAGAAGTCCTTAGTCATCGAACAGTGAATGAAATAGTGAAGATAAATAGTGTAATATTCAAGTGGTGAAAATAAATTAGAACTATTATACCGAGTGTAAATAAATTAGTAGACATTAAGTAAAGTTTGTATATAAATTAAGTTTAATACAGTGTGTGTTTCTTTAAATAAATAGATAGTAATTAGCCATAGTGTGTTTAATTTTATCCCACAAGTAAAAACTATTTAAATAAATAACGAAAAACATTACAATATTATACAGTAAATAAATGGAAAGGTATTTTGAATAATCTATATATTTGTACCAGAATCAAAATAAATCAAGAAAACTGTGCGTTTCCAAACTTTTGTCACTCTGTATACATATAAAAAACGGAAAAACAAATTAATTCTAAAAACATCATATCAACTACATAGTCAGTAGGTACACGATATGTCACAAATCCTTTAAGATTGGTATTTTATTACATCACCACCGGCTCATTTGCTATGTCATCTAAAGATGCAATATATTTTATTAGCGTGTCTCTAATCTCTAATAATCCTATATTATTTATCAATACTTTATAACTACCTACGTATAAGCAGGGAAAGTAAATAACACAAAATGTCAAAAGATTTGCAAATCTATTAAACGGTTAAATTAATCAATAACTCTAAGTGACAAAGCACTATATATTGCTAAAAATCAAACTTGGTATATACAGGGTGTCCATTTAGTACTCTCTACCTCACGGGTTTAATTTTGATTGGACATTAAAACAACTTATGAACCGAAATGGCAACAAACATCTGAAATTATTTAGACATGTTCATTAAAAACGTCTTCCGCTAGAGATGTAGTTAGGTATATTGTTTTGACGAGGCGCAAATTAAATTTGAACAGAGTTTAGTAGTTTCTATGAAAAAAAGTATCCTTATTAGATATAAACATTTTTTGTTTAACACATTGCTGGACACTAAGGCTGTAGGAAACGTTCAAAACAGAGTACACTTATATTTAACGAATTAACAGTAATATCTGAAAATTGCATTACACAGTGATTTCAACTAGTGAATAATATTGTTTACGGTACAGGGACACCTTAAATGATTCTAATTAACGCTGAGATCCTTTGTAAAACGGGTGTCACCGTGGTGGCTTTTTAAAACGTGACGGGTATAGCAGGAGTGTCCCAGCACGCAGGACGGTTGTAGCAGGAGTCTCCAGCAATGTGTTAAATTTGTATATTTTTTACTAGAATATAAACTTTCGGCGGCAAATTATTAGAAACTGAGACAACCAATAATTATGCATATACTCTGTACAACTGGCAGGGGGTCCAGCATTCTAGTATTTAATAAGGATCATTTGTAGCACTTCTTGAGCAGAAATACTATTGCTCAGTTTCTTAAGTAGGTACTGACATTGTAACTTAAACAATGGTACTGACATTATTTTGAACAAAACCTTTTCTTCCTGTATTATCGGTATATTCCCAAAATACATCTTTTAACTAAATTCATTAAAAAAATTTATACTTTTATACATTTATTTGTACTCCTGTTTTTTTTCAAATTCAAGTTTATTTTCTGTCTGTAATCACTGAAGGTCGCTTGACATCATGCAATTCTCTTGTCATTGCAACATTGCTGCCAACCCAACCAAGAGTAGAAAGAGAAAAGTAGATATTGACCTAAAAACATAATTTATTCAAACATAATATATAAAGTTATTTTATTATTATTTACAATGAAGATAGCGAGAGTGAGAAAAACTCAGAGAAAAAACTAAGTGAATCACTGTCGATAATGAAAGCACAAATGACTTCAGTCACCACATTCAGCAATCAGCTGATAGGTATCATTTGATTGAAAACAGATAGTTGGTTGGTAACAGAAAAGAAACTAGATTTCTCCTTAGAATTGCGCCTTGCAGACGATAGAAATGGCGCCAAACCTAATTGCAGGGCCCTCTGAGAATTTCACCATGAGATTGGTGTATCACGGGTTGCGTGAAACGAGAGAAATTCAATTTCTCATGGTTCGGACCGATAGAGAATCTCGCCTAAACCGGTGAGATGCCAAGTAGCATGCGTATTGTATAAGGCCGGCGTAATTAACAGTTTTTGAATTTTTATTACTTCATTTTGCAGTTTCTAGTACTTCAACCATTATTTTTCTTAGTTTTTTATTTTATTCACTGAGTTGTATTGCTTCAAATTTTAGTTTGGAGTTTGTGTGTTGTTGATATTTTCGTTTTGATTTTAATTTTTTGTTGAGAAAAATTTATATTTATTCCATTGACAATGAGTGATTATAGTTCATATAACAGCCTTTTTGGTGTGCGTCATCGTTTGTGACGTATATCCGGGTTTTGGGTATGTCGATATTTAATTTGTTATTTTGACATGTAGCTAATCTTTAATTTGATAGATAAAATCATCAGGATCGTATTCAGCCAAATTCGAAAAGGCTACGAAATTAATAATACTTGGGATATGAAAACACTGCAAAATAAAACAAATTGTATATTTAATTTACATATTAAAATAATTTAATATTAGTAAATATAGTCCTGCATTTGAATAAATAAAATGCTAACAATAAGATCAATATTCACTTTTCATAAATAATAATTTACCTAAACAAGAAAGTACAGACCTGACGAGAACTGTCAGTGGGACATTAGAAAAAGACGTAGACTCCGTTTCACATAAGAAGAAGCCACTTGAAGTTTGCCAACTGACTTGCGCAGAAACCAAAATTGGTCTTGTTTATCTAAGTCGCCTCGTAACGACCGTTTCATGCCATTGGCGTTACAAACGATTTTTATGACGACAGCCATTTTATTATTGACATTTGAGGTTGTGTTTGAAGCAGTCATTTACTGTCGAATATTCTTGATTTTTTAATATTTCAGGACGTTTAGCTAGTTTATCTGTGAGTGTTGTATGTTTTATTTGATCTAAAACCATGCCTCCTTAAATACTTGTTTGGTGTTAAAGGATAAATTATCCACATTATTCTAATTTTGTGTTAACCTACAAAATGTGAAAACGTCAATTTTACAATATGGCACTGGTTTTGACAACAAGTTCGCGCATACGACTGCAACTTCAAGTGGCTTCTTCTTACGTGAAACGGAGTCTAAGACACACTGCCGCTTAGGGATGGCAACGATATATCGATAGTTTGGAAATATCGATATGTCAGCCCAAATATATCGATATTTTACATCGATATTTTTCTGTGGCGATATATCGATATATCGATTAAACTTTCATATATCGTTTTCCAATATAATCGTCTGTCTTTAGTCAATAGTTGGTTGCCTACTTTCGAACGAACTGGTGCGGACTAGCGGAATGCAGACGTACCAAATATTTTGTCATGTCATTATCTTATCTATCAGTTCACCATAAAAAGAGACAATCAACAACCAATAACCAGTGATCTGATTTTGATTGGTCAAATCAGGTTAGTTGTTACTTGTTTCCGAAAAATGACGTGTGACGTGACAAATAACAGTCGGGATCGGGCGGGGGAGTACCCAAACTGAATAGAATAGTTGAATAATTTTTGTGATTTGTAGCAATGGTAGTAATAGAGTTTTATTCATATAAATATTTATCTGACATGATATTAGAACTTTCTGTTTTGTTTTTTTATTTTATGTTAAATTTTCTAATGTTTGTTTTCTTGTTTTATGTTGAATTTTCTAGTTTGTCTCCTTGTTTTATGTTGAAAATAAATAAAAATGACATTTTTTTACACCTTAAAAACAGTTACTATACTATACAAGAATAATAATTATATAAAATATGCATAAACAACAAAACATAATTAAAAACATCGATATTTTGCAATATCGATATTTTTGTTTCGATATATCGCATATATCGATACCTTGGTTGCGATATATCGATGTTTCGATATATCGTCATTTTTATTCGATATTGCCATCCCTACTGCCGCTACGAAAGGAACGTCTGCATAGTATTTTGAACGATGTAATTTCGCCCGATTGATAGGTCGCGTTTGCGCGTAATCTAAACATCAACCAATCAAATTTTTGTAAGTCAAATATTAGGGTTAACGTCTGTACTACGTTTAAACGGTTCATTATTGTGATATTTTGATTAGGATTAATCACAGACCTGCCTTTTTTTCCATTTCTTCCAACGTAATGTGTTAGAAAGACATTAACAATCAATGACGCACACCAAGAAGGGTATTATATGAACTTTAGCAATATCTAACGGTTGAGCAAAAACTCATTCTGGTTGAATTTATGTCTGAACATCCTGAATTAATTAACTGGGTAATACGGAAGGGTTTACCAGTCAGGTTGCCAAAAAATTGTGGCAACAAGTTGCTGAGCAATTAAACTCGGTGATTGGAGGGGCTAGAAAAGACTGGTTGAAGTAGCGGAAGGCTTACACACCGATAAAAAATCTCTTGCAATTTTGTAACATTTCAATATATTCTAGATCTGTCAAGATTCTAAAAAAATGCAGTAGCCAAAGAAGGGTAAAACAGAATGGAATGACAGCTACTGGTGGTAGAGCCTCTCACCTAGTGGGAACAGCAAATTTTTAATAAATAAGAAAAGTATGGTCAAGATTGCTTAGCGACGTTGCCAGTTGGGAGGCTGAATTTTCCTTTTTATTCTTACACATCAACTACTTTAAAAAATATACAAAAACATAACTTGCATGCTTGAGTCATGATATGTAATAAGGGTAAAACTGGTAACCCTGCAATACACCAATCTCACGGTGAGATTCTCACTAGACCCTCAAGAACACGGACCCAGAAATTGATTATCTGGGTCTCAACTGCGCTTGCTTTCGATCAAGAAATCTTGCGTCTTGCATTGCATTGCATTGCAGGTTGTATTGCACCATGTCAAGCGGCCTTTAATCGATAAAATTGCAATTGCATCTAATTGCAAAAATTGATCTGCTGGGTCTCAACTCTTGCGTTTTGTATTGTATTGCATTGCAGGTTGCATTGCACGTGCATGTCAAGCGGCTTTTATTACGAAATGTCTACTTACTTGACTCACTTGTCAGAACTATGTTTCGATCGTTTTAAAATTTCCGGATTTGTGGAAACTAAGTACTGAAATATTTTGTTGATAAGTAATTTACCATTTCCGTCGTAGATAATAAATGGCCTTACGAAAATTAATTGATAAGTTCTTATAAGATACAATAATTACGGTGCAATTTTTAATATAAGTAATATGTTAAAACATATTTGATTTTACGTATTTGAATTAATTAATCTTAAATTATGTCAATGAACTTGTTTCTGTGAACTATCTGATTGTTAAAAAATATATATTTCTGATAATAGGTAATAAAGATCTAATATTAACACAATACCTACATATCGACAATCTCTTCATAAGACTGATTATTATAATATTAGTAAAAATTATCTCATAAATTTTGTCATGGTATGGAAATAGTGCGATAGCTGTCGCAAACCTTGTAGTATATTGAACACTAAATAAATGCTAAAAATAAAATGTATTTGTCATAAAATTTACAGAAAAAAGGTACTTTACTTCCTGTATCATAAAAAAACGGAAATGTGGCGAAATGGGACACCAAAGTTATTACTTTAAGTGTTGAGAGCACACCATAGTTTATTTGAATTTTTTTTATAATTATTTAATACTTAAAAAATAGTTATTTATTTTACTGGGCAGAAAAGCACAAGATTTAATGCCGCGGCTGGTGTTTCATAGCGAGGCTAGGAAACCAGTCGAGGCATTGAATATTCTTTTCTGCCATGTGAAACATAATTTTGTCTCCAAATTCGGTCCAATTTTACGCAAAATTAATAACTTTCATTTTGTCTTCACTCAATGTCATTGCCAATTTTGATTATCAATTGGATTCAAATTATTGTAATGTTTTTGTTATTTATTTAAATGGTTTTTACTTGTGGGATAAAATTATACACACTATGGCTAATTACTATCTATTGATTTATTTATTAAACTTAATTTAGATACACACTCTACTTAATGTCTACTAATTTATTTACACTCGGTATAATAGTTCTAATTTATTTTTACCACTTGAATATTACACTATTTATCTTCACTATTTCACTCACTGTCCGATTACTAAGAACTTCTGTTAACTGTCTGTGAACTAACTCTTTGTCTTCGTTTCACTAATTGTCAACTCACTCAAAAACCCGCGTATATATAGTCTTGATTAATTCTGGAGAGTTCTTGTATTTTCCGCGCTCGTCCTATGCGTAAACAAAGCGTCTTTCTGGAATGTTCTCGAAAAGCGCGTTCGCCAAAATTTATAGTCGAGAGACAGAGAGGGCCGGCAACATTATTACATACTTGGAACGTTGCAAAGCAACAAACTTGTTCTGCCTAGGCAGAGAAAATCCACCTTTTATACCTGTTAAGTGTCATTAAAAATCCACTTTTAATGTCATTTGGAGAAAAAAGATTTTATATGACTTACCTACTCGTAGAAAAGGCAGCGCGTTCTTCCCGAAACAGCCATACGGAGGAATGTTTTCAGGGTTAATTTAAAATTATTAGCAGAATTTTTTATTGGAAATTTTTCTCCTCTTTATGAATTTTTTCTCAGATTTCGATTAGCCCTTATAGTATCCTATATATTCGCGAAAAACTAAATCTTTTTCAACTTTTTTTCTGTCAATAAAACATTCAAATACATTTTTCTAAACGCTATCACACATATTTTTAAGAGCTATTACAGGAATTAAAACTTGTAAACTAGACTATTATCGGTCTGTAATTAAATAAATGAATTTAATAATTTTTTTTTTAGTTTTTCCGCCTTCACATGTGCCTACATTTTTAATCCACCCTTTTACATTATGTTCTATTGTTTTCCTTTTCATACTCTATGTTACAACAATCTGTCTATTCGTATTTTGAAAGATGTCACTAGTTACCTAATGTAGGTACACGAGAAATATTTTTAGAACTAATCGACATTTCCTGACCCTGTTATAAGTCGTGTTTATTTTATAAATCTCATCTGATACAGATTATAAAAATTTGGTAATTTTTTTTAAATACCATGCACCTAAGAAGTTGAATTATTAACTTATAAAAAAAAATTAAACAACATCTAAACACGGTAGACGTTAGTTAAAACGGTTTCCGATATAAATAACCCACCTTTAAATTCTTAACAACAGTTCAATATGTGAACTTTTTTACTAGAACATCCGAGATATTTTTTAGAATGTCACTCACTTCTCTTTTGCATGTAGACTACTCTGTTTTTTGACTTGTTTCAATTATGACTAGTTTAATTTAAAAATATATCTTGGCAACATTGAGCGGCAAAGATTTTATGGTTATTTGATGTTTGTATATTTGAATCGCAATCTAGGTAGGACAGACAGTTTAAATGTAAAGTAAAAATAGAAACATCCCATATTTTGATTTAGGTTTGTTTCAGTATTTCCTGATCCAGTTCAAAATATGTTTTCTTGTTTTGGTCTAATACCAGTTAGCTGAAATTGGAAAATGAATGAATACACTAAATTATTAAGTTTGGAATTCTGGAACCGTTGGAGATACGGTAATTCAGGATGGGGAAGTGTTAATCTCGTTTGATATTAATTTAATATTTCCTAGTGTGCCAATTCCACAGACCTTGCACTACTTGGAGGATTTACTTGTTTCCAATAGTTTTAGTCACGAAGCAACCGCAGATTATTTACGTTTGGCAAAGATGTGCATGGATCAAAATTATTTTCATTATAGGGACCAATTTTATAAACAATATGAGGGTACGGCTATGGGTAATTGCCTACCGCCGTTTATGGCTAATTTATTCATGAGTTGCTTTGAGACAGAAGTTAGTAAAGAATTTGAGTATTTTCCTAGAGTGTGGTATAGGTATGTGGATGATATTTTTGTTGTTTTTGATACAAATAAAGCAAAAGTTGACGATTTCATTTTAAAATTAAATTCAAAGTTTTCCAGTATTAAATTTACTTATGAATTGGAAATAAATGGACAGTTACCATTTTTAGTCACATTAGTAATTAAATAAAAATAGATTAAAATTTGATATAGAAAAGTTATTGCTACTCACGCAGGAATATATCCCAGCTAATTATTTTTATTGTAATCAACATAAAATGGCTAGTCTTCATTTTTTAGTACATAGACTAACTTATTTTCCTCTTAATAACAAAAGATATAATAATGAAAATAATTTAATTGGAATATAGCTGTTATTAATGGGTATGATAGGAAGATAGTAGATAAGCTAATTAATCGCCATAGGCTTAAGAAATCTCTCCATGATACCACTTTTAAAAAAAATCAAAATAGTAAAATTTATTTCAGTACCCTTTAACCCTTGTTATACACAAGGTTTAAAAAACATTTTCAATAGCGCGGGATTAAATTTAGTTTACAAATCAAACAATACTTTAAAATAGCTGTTAGATAACCCTAAGGATAAAATAATGGATTTGGAAAAGAGTGGTATTTATGAAATTAGTTGTATAGTTCATATAATAGCCTTCTCGGTGTGCGTCATAGTTTGTGACGTATATCCGGGTTTTGGGCATGTCGATATTTTATTTGTTATTTTGACATATAGCTAACCTTTAATTTGATAAATAAAATCATCAGGATCGTATTCAGTCTAATTCGAAAAGGCTATGAAATTAATAATACTTGGGATATCAAAACACTGCAGAATAAAACAAATTCTATATTCAATTTACATATTAAAATAATTTAATACTAGTAAATATAGTCCTGCATTTGTGTAAATAAAATGCTAACAATGAGATCAATATTGCTTTTAATAAATAATAATTGACTGAAAACAACAAAGAACATACCTGACGAGAACTGTCAGTTGGACATTAGAAAAAGACGTAAGACACATTGCTGCTACGAAAGGAACGTCTGCATCGTATTTTGAACGATGTAATTCCGCCCGATTGATAGGTCGCGTTTGCGCGTAATCTAAACATCAACCAATCAAATTTTTGTAAGTCAAAGATTAGGGTTAACGTTTGTAATACGTTTAAACGGTTCATTATTTTGATATTTTGATTAGGATTAATCACAGACCTGCCTTTTTTCCATTTCTTCCAACGTAATGTGTTAGAAGGACATTAACAATCAATAACGCACACCAAGAAGGCTATTATATGAACTATAATGATTGTGATATGAAATATGTTGGGTAGACCACAGATTACTCATCCCGGGTAGACTAAGAGGTCTGTAAAAGTTCGTTTTAAAGAGCATGTAGCTCATTTAAAATATGGGTGTACAGAGAAGTCGAGTGTTGCTGAACATGTTTTAGATTGTAATCATTCAATAAGTTTAGAGCGATAAAATTTAGTATATATGGATGACGAAGCACCATAGTGTTAGTTTAAGTTTCCCATCAGTCTCTGAAGAAGATAACTTGGTTATCGAAGCGCGCGTAAGATAGTGTAAAGTGTTAGTGTTGGTGTAGTCGTAGTGTAAACTGTGTTCAGTGACACTAAATTATGTTGTGAATATGGACTCTGACGAAATCCTGTGTGGTTTGATCGACCTCGAACCTGCCATTACAGCCAGAGAAATTTCAAAATGCCCTTTATGACAAATAAGGGCACTGAACTAGAAGTAGTAGGACTAGCCTATTAACGACGAGAGACAACTTCTTCAGAATTGCATTATATGCATTATAGGTGAAATGAAAGCATACCAAACGGCGGCTATATGATGGTGGAAAGTGTTGCAGAAATAACAAGAAACAGACTAAGTAAAGACGGAATCATTAAAAAAACCTCCTCGCTTGTTAGAAACCAGAAATCCTGGTACATGCTACGATGCAAAAATATAACTTTTTAAAGAACACAGTAACAAGAACAAATGGGATCCCAACACCATTATCAGTATTCAGATGGCACTAAAGCACTGGGATAGGAGTATATGAGTCAGGAACTCTGGAAGCTAGGGGAATCCCCAAATATCTTTCAAGCGGACGCCATCGAAAAGTACGCCCACTTCAATATTTATAAAATATATAGAGTGCAAAGGATTATCAGCATGCCGGGTAGTCAAGCAGCAATTCTTGTTTATTCAGTTCTTAAATGGTATGGGAATGAATAGAAAAACTGAACTGAAATGAACTGGACAAGAACAGCATCGCCACCTTACGGTAGGTTCCAGGACTCACTGGAATAGAAGGAAATGAAATAACAGATAAACTAACAAAGAGAGGGACTGAAGTACTATTTTGGGGACATAAACTCTTTGCGGTATCAGCACCAATAAAATATTAGAGGGAATAGGCAACGACGAACATAAGAGAAGATCTGACCATTGGAAATATCTAGTAGGGATAAGACAGTCAAATATATTCCTGGGAAGCTACAACCAGGTGAGAACAAATTAATGCATAAGCCAGAGTAAGAGTGCCCCAACCTCCATTCACATACTTGAGGAATGCATAGCAATACAGAATCCTAGGGCACAACACTTAGGAGACTGCTAGATATAAGGAAAGCACTTACCTAAACTGAAGCCTGCGAATATGCAGAAAAAAGGACTAACGGAATTACTAGCCGCTGAGAATTTACCCAGGAACTGAGTAGGAGAAAGGGGGCTTAATAGATATTTTAGGTCTCATTGAATGTCACCCCAATAAACATACATAAATCCATACTCATATCTTCACCGCGTTCGCACTTGAGTGGCTTGTACTGTATATAAAATATTAAAAATAAAGTAAACAATAACTTACTTTTTGGCAGAAAATTGAACATTATTCCATTTTATTTTCTCTTTAAAAAAAACAGAAGAGAACAATAATCGTATCACCCAAGACCATATATATACCTACTATTAAACAGTTGACAGAAACAACAGTACAAGAAAAAAAGAAACTATTTGTGGTTTTCCTGAATCTAGAAAAAGCCTTTGATACAGTACCTAGAAAAAAAATGTGGAAAATATTATCAGAAAGGGGATTGAATACAAAAATGATAAGAATAATACAGAACATCTATGAGAAAAATGAGAACGCAGTTATAGGAAATAACAACATAACAGAAAATTTCACTACAAATATGGGACTAAGACAAGGAGTGAGCCTAAGCCCGTTGTTATTTATTATTTGCATGGATGAGATCATTAAGAAATGCACAAAACTAAGTAAACAAGTATGTGTGGGACATAAACATCAGTGAATGAGAATTGCAGACGAGGTTATATTAATAGTAAAAAATGAAAAAGACCTACAAGAAAACCTAAATGTGTGGAATGCAGTAATGGTAGACAAGGAAATAAAAATAAACATAAATGTAAGAATAGATACAGACAGAATGGAGCAAGTTGAACATTTCCAGTACCTTGGAACAATAATGGACGAAAACGGAACACAAGAAGCAGATATTAATAATAGAATAGTTGAAACCAACAAACTATACTATGTCATGAATACAAAATTTATAAATAAAAAAGAAATATTTAAAGATACGAAATTGAAAGTATTTAAAACAATTTATTGACTTATACTTACATATGGATGCGAAACATGGGTGTTAACAGGACAACAAAAAAGTAAAATACAGGCGACAGAGATGAAATATTTAAGAAGATAATATGTGTTACAACATGATATAAGAAAAGACCTAGGAATACAATCAACCTTAGACTTTATAGAAGTCAGACAACTATAATGGTGGGGACATTTACAACGTATGGATGAAGGAAGAACGGTTAAGAGAGTATGGAAAGCAAAAATTGGAAAAATAAAAAAGGGGCAGACCAAGAAAAACTTGGGATATTGTAATAACTGGATTACTGGATAAAAGAGGAAGATGCTGGAAAGAAGCAAAGGAGTTAGCTCAAAATAGGAAAGAATGGAAAAAAATTCGTGAAAAAAGAGTAACTGCAACACGCCCTACACCACTAAAAGGTAGAAGGGTTTTATTTATTTAATTTTAAAATTTTAATTTCACTTTCTGGTATAAAATTGTTTATTTACAATTTTCATTATCATAAACCCATTAAAGTTGTTAGTAATTTTCCAAGGCAGGCAAATAAATTATTGTTTATAGTTGATAATAACACAAAATGTGTGAATTATTGGGAGCATGTGGAAGTTTACTTAAAATAACCAAATTACATCATTTCTGTAAATTTATCTTTATTGAATATAATGTTACGCATACATTTATGCGCTATAGATCACGGTACATCTCGAACGCTCGATACCGGTAGGTTTATTTTTAGTTGCAACTACAAAGAAACCGGCATAATTGATAAAAAAGGGAACCAAGAAGGAAGCAGAACTGCGCAACACTAACAACAACAAAATTTCACTTAACTATGTTTATCAATACTTTAATAATTTTTATTCTAACGTCCGCTATTATATTCGCCAAAAGCATCAGTCAGAAAATAAAAATAAACATGAAGCTTAAAACAAGAAACATGCGACAGAGAGAAGCAAATCAAGTTGAAACTTGAAGCATGAAATAGATTCTGTTTTATTTTTTAATTTATGTTTCAAGTTCTCGCGTTAGTTGGTTGTTGGAAAGCAAAGCTAAGGTTAAAAAAATGAGAGACGACAAAGAGTGAATGTAATTAACAACTCCTATAGCCAATCTGAAGTTTGTATCCTCCTAGGATATGTGAGGTCCAGAACTGGGAACTAATTAGTAATTTCTCCGCTTCGCGGTGTTCGGACAACTGCGGCCGCGTGTGGAAAAGTATCACTTTCCGCAGTAGTTGAATTGCGCAAAACTAGTTTTGTACATTTCTGAATGACCAAAACTATTCCTGCATTGTTAAATCAACGACTGAACCCGAATGATTAAAAAAGATTTTTTTATGTTTTCATTTTCGTTTGTGCTTGTTTATTGTGGGTGGTAAGTTGTTATAAATGCGATAGGTATAATTATATAAAAATGTTCTTCTTCTTCTTTCTCCTTTATTGGGTAATATCCCAGAGGATAATTTGCCCAGCCATTTATATAAAAATGCAAGGTGAATTTGAAATTCAAATAATATGTCGTTTAATGGAGGCTTCAGGAACTAATTTGCGCAATTCGAAATATACAATATTTCTCTGACGATTTGGTAAGGCTCAATAGCCGCTTAAAAGTACAATTTCGGGTTTGGTGGAAAATCTTTGTTACTCAAACTTAATTTGCGCGTTTTTTTCGGGCATTATCCGAATTATAATTATAATAATAATATAGTGCGACAAAACTGAACTAAAAAATCATAATCGTTATTTTATTAATGAAAAATTAATAGTTCAACTCGTGAAAGAGAATACCTTTTTATAGGAAAGAAGTTCCCCAAATTTCCATTTAATTATGCAACAGTGGGGTAAGACACTCAATAGACGCGACGTTGCTCAGTACCGCACGGATTTATCACGTTATAAACCTGTATAGTTGACGTAAAACATATTGTGCGAGCTTAAAGTTGTCGGCTTTTTGTTTGACTCTAATACGAGGATACCGTCATAGTCCAGCCAATATTTTAATTTAAAATGCTTAGTTGACCATAAATTCATTTAGTATTATACTTTCAACTAATAATCGTTAAAATGTATTTAATAATTTTTAATTATTAAATAAATTTATCGACTGTCTAACGATTATTTTTAACCCGCAATTATGGAGCGCCATCCTACTTTTTAAGATACTTAGCGTTAATGTACAGAACAAAATACATTTTTTAATAAATCTTTACCTAAGCGATGACTCGAGCTTCCTTTTGATGTATTCATGGTTTCTTTCAATCTAAAATCTATTTGTTCTTTCCTCTGCTATTTATAACCCGAATATCAAACATTGCCAAACTAGCAAAGAGGGGGACTGGAACACCCTTTTGTGGACCGGAACCCTTTTGCGGTATCAGCTCCAATGTAATATTGGAAGAAATAGGCAAAGCCGAAGAAAAGAGAAGATCTGACCATTGGAAAGATCTAGTAGGACTTAGACAATCAAAGATTCTTCTGGGTGATTACAACCTGTTGAGATCAAATGAATGCATGAGTCAAACTAAAACTGCAGTTTTAACAGGCATCCTTACGGGACATTGTCGTCTGAATGGGCACCTGAAAAAGCTCAAAATAGTGGAGGAAGAAAAATGTAGATTCTGTGGCATGGAAGAAGAAACCTCCATCCACATACTTGCGAACTGCACAGCAATTCAGAATCCTAGGGCACAAGACCTTGGAGATTACTGGATAGAAGAGGGACATTTACCTAAGTTAAAGCCTGCAGATATCCTAAAATTCCTCCGGGAAATAGGACTAAAGGAGCTACTCGTCTCTGAGACTTTCCTCAGGAACTAAGTATAAGTAAGGGGGCACAATAGATCTTTTAGGTCTCAGTGAATGTCACCCCAGTTTACATACATACATACATCAAACATTGCTTTAAACAATATTAACCTATTTATATTTAAAAACATCTTAAACACAATACCAGACAATTAACACTACCTTATATCTCGTTTTATTAAGAAGAAGTAGAAATATAAATTTCAAACAATTTATTATTTTTTACATCTTTGACTGATTTTTCGATCGCCACACGTGTTGACTCATTAGTTGGTAGTCTGACATGAAGAAAGAGTGTAGTGTTTTTCTGAGGAAATTGTAAGTATACCTGCACATTTATTAGCAATAAAATAAAAAAATCTAATGGGATACAAAAAGGGCTCAGTTCACGTCTTGTATCCCGTTTAAACTGAACGCCTTTTCAACAATTACGTAACATCAAATACAGTATAGAATTATGTTTGGTAAGTAGACAAAAATGATATTAATACCTTTCAGAGTTTAGCTCCGCAACATTACTTAAAGGTGATATACGATTAGATCTCTGCACTATAAGTTTTACGACAACTATACGAGATATTTTTCTTATTTAATATCTCCCTACTTATCGTGTTCTTGCCGTGGGATGTATTTTCAGAACAAAATTTAACATATCGTCTATTAGACAACGCCAATATTTCAATTTTGCTAGAAGGGCGTGGCCCATTTTCCTCTGCATCCTACAAATAATGCATATATTATGCGAGACTAAAAAAAATTAAAATACAACCACAGTTATTGGATGCTAACTTTTATTGGTTTTTATTTTTTACATTTTGTTATTTAATATTTTCTCTGTTGTAAAAAATTAAGCAGCATTTGTTATAAAAAAATTTACTGTTTTTATAGAACTAAATTTTAAAAACAAATAATATTTACCTTCAAACAATATGGTAATTCTTTAAATTTATAGAATAAAATATTGTTTTATGTAACTTTAATAATCACAAACACGGGTAGATACTAAATAAAATAGTTTTCTTGCTTTATTAGGTCAATATTAACCAACTTTGTTTTGGCAAACACACCAATTCAAAATTACGCGAATACTTTTTTTACCAATTTCATTGATTACGATAACGAATGTCAGTCCAAAACACGTGAATACTAACCATGTTGTAGATATTCATGAAATACATATATAAACTAACAGTTATCGCAGATATTAACTATAATTAGAATGAAAAAAGTGATAATTTCAACTAATTATAATACAGGGTAAGTCAGCAGTGACACCACGATTGTTAATGATGGATGATCATTGGGTTATATATTTATCTATGCTACACTTTCCTACAAGGTAGCAAAAGTAAACTATTTGGAGATAATCCTAGATAAACAACTTACACGGGGCGCTCACTTGGAGTAAGCCTTCCACAAGAGTAGACTAACCTTCCTCCAAACGCACAAAAAAACTTATACGGAGCGTAACAGATTGATGGTAGACAGTGAAAGTCAAAGTATCGTGAAAATAATTTCGACCTGCCTTATGCCGCATATTGAACGCAGCTCAGCACAGCACAGCAGAGCCTAGCGTAGCGGAGGATTTTGTAACAAACGCAATTAAATAGCACGTCGCATATTGGACGTAGCAGAGCAGAGGCCTACGCGACGTAGTACCAAAGTACTCTGTCTGGCCTGCGTCAGTTGTGGAGTGAGCACATCGTCAATTTTAATGATACTCTTTCTGTACGCCAGCTTATCTTCAATATGTGCTCATCGCAGAGGCAGACCACAGGAAGAGTTTTCCTCTGCTACGTCTCGGCCCTGCTGTGCTGCGTTCAATATACGGCAGGCCTTATACCGTTCTAATTGCGAATAGAGATGATATTGTCCTCCGCAAGGAGGAAATGCTAAGAGTAGATAGCTGTAGGTACCCAGGCCGCTCAAAATTACCCTAAGGCTCTGGTGTAGGTGCATGTAAACTGTCTCAGACCTAACAAAGAAATATCATCCTGCCTGGCACCTTATTTAGTTTAGGTTTCTGATTTTTGGCAGGGTTTCTCTCTCGCCCTCAGACATAAAATATCATTTACCAAATGAACTAATCAGCTTTGTAAAGAAGCTGAATTTGTTTGGTGAAATATGAATAGGTGTGAGACAATATATACCCTTGCAAGTCGCAGTGGAGAGACCCACTCACCACAAACCTAACCTAACCTACATTATTCTGTTCTTGTTTTGCCAGCATTTTATCAATTTGCCTGAATTGGTGTAGTCATAACAAAAAATAATAATTCACCTAAGAAAATATGCGACAAAAACAAAAATTAGCGCTGAAGGTGTATAGTTTGACCCATAAATAACAGAAACAATGAGTGTTTAAATAAAACAATAATCCCGAATTGAACATCTATTTACACTTATATCGATAAGTGAACCCTGTAAATATATAATATTGGAATGAAAAAACGTAAAGTCTTGTATCGAAAAAAGTACTGATATTGTAGTAGATATTATTGTCGATTTTATTAGTAAAATAATATAACTCACCACACTTTCCGATCACTTTGTATACTAAATGAATATGCTCTTTGGCCTTGAAGAATTTAAAATTTTAATAAGTATTTTTAGTACTATTGTGGTTTATTCTACGGGATTTGTGATGCAATCACATATTTGGTTTTCTTATGAAATAGTTTTTGCAATTTAAATTTAATTTGTATCTTTAGTTTATATAAAGCAAATTCAAGCAATAATATGTATGTATAACTCTTAAGGTTATGTTTTTTACCTATTCTCATGTAATCTTCAGACGAAGGAAGGTTGGGGAACTTCAAATCTGAAAAAAAAATTATTATATGTAAATATGTATATGTAACAGTCAATATATGAAATTAGGCATTATATATACTGTCCAGCCGGTATATATATTGCCTGAACTTACTCCGCTATATATGAAATACGGCACAAATTATAAACTGACTAGGCATTATATAAAACGCGCATAAAAAGTTAGTCAGTCTATTTTGTTCATTGTTTTTATAGTTGTAGTAGGGCAATGAAAATCATTGAAGAAGCTATACAGTTTAAAAAAAAGGCTTCTTCAATGATTTTCCTTCTCGATAGATTAATCAATGATCTGTTTTAACCAAGACAGAAATTCTAAATAGTGGGGCATAGAAATAATTATTTTATTTGCCATAGATGAATAATATTTGGGTATAAATTCTATTACGGTCTTGTTTGTAAATGTAAATATTGAATTGTTTCACAAACTGCCTAAAAATAAGTACGCAGTATAATACGGCCGACGCTGTTTATATAATGACTAGTCGATTTATGAAATAAATATTTTTTATATAAACGGTCTGATTTGGGCAGTCTGTATATATAAACGCTCTGCGCGGTATATATACGGCGTCTTTTCACAAATTGACTGTAACATATATAATGGTATATTATGTTATAAGGACGAAAAATGAAGTTTTTCGGACGATGTGGGGGATTACCGAACGAGGGGAAGCCGAGGCCGGTAACCCTCATAGTCCAAAAAAAAATTTTCATCCATATTACATACGATATTTTTTATCCGATTGTTTTTTATCCAAATGGCTGAAATGTATAAATGAAGTAAATAAATACAATTAATTTTGCACGGAAAGATAAAAGAGACCTGTCACCTCATTTACGTATCTATGGATATAACAAATAATTAAATTCAATAAGACGAGAGTTTTAAAATCGGAAAAACTCCAAAATGGAATTTGAAAGTGATAGTGAAGATCTTGTATGTATGCCACCTGATGTTCAAGAAGCTGCCAATGATGTTATGTTGCATTTTGCCGCAAAAATCTAAGGAATTATATGAAAGAGCTTATATACAAAATTCATGGACTATCGACAAGGGAAAAATATACAGTCGTTCTCTGAGTCCGAAAAATATTTTTCGGCCTAGGACGAAAAGTGTTGCCTAGGTAACAATGAATTATTTGATACCTTACTGAAAAGGTTTCCTTTTCGTCCAAATATCTTAACCATAAATCGTCATTTTTTGACACAATCGGATAAAATAGTTATTTATGTACCAAGGACGAAAAACTGTCTATTATAGTCGAGTCTGCAAATTGATAGCCGAGGCGCAGGCGAGACAATAGACAGTTTTTCGTCAAGATGCATATTACATTTTTTGTCGATCTTTGCAAAAAATTACTAATTTACGAATGAAAATCGACTATTTATGAAGGCAAGTATTTTTCGTCCGCAGACACTTTTCGTCCGCTGTGCAAAACATAAGTTTCATCTAGCACTATCCATTCTTGATTAAGTATTATGAACACTAATATTCAAACCACGGTCATACTCACACGTAAAATCTAGCAGATTTCGGAAAGTGTTTGCGGACGAAAACTACTTCACGTCAATAATAGACGTCATCCGGAAATTCGTACGTCAAATGTCATTTGTCAACCAGATCAGAACGCCACCTACCGGGACCAATTGTTAAACTAAACCATTTTCGAATCCACTTGCCCACACACAAACAATTTGATCTTAATCGATCAAGCCGTTCAGGAGGAGTTCAGTCACATACTCACGTACCGAAAGACTATATACAAATTCGGCAAATATTTATCTTCCGTATAGCAATCCTGTGAGTGGAGAAGAGGAAACTATAGAATAACTGAGAGACAATGTCCAGAGAGTCCAGAGAAGTGAGTGTTTCGTGGAGGGGAAGTATGCCGCTCTCTCTTGGACATATATAATTTAATTTAAAGTGCTCACTGTTGCTCCTGAATACAGGTTCGGTAAATATTTGTCTTCTGAGACTAATGACGATTCAAGTCTGCGTTTATCACTTCTCGAAGTAGTTATCACGATATTTTCTATGCTCGAGGAGAAAAGGGTTTTCAAAATATGTTGATTTACATTCAAATTGGGATCATATGTTTTGAGTTCACTCAGTAGAAAGACAATCATTTCTTCACGAAGACTTCAATTTTTTAAATTAAAACCTCCTTTCGCAGTGGTTTTGGCAGTTAAACAACTGGTATTATGTGCTCTAGTTGCTACAAAACCTTCTGTCGATACACTGAAGTCGCATGCATTCATATCGCGTATCCACAGACGCGTGTTAGTAGTCTCGTTATTACAGCTGGTAGGTACATCTACTTAACTCACACTCCACCCAAAAAAATTAATCAGAAACACAACCTGCGAAGAAAACTGTTGTTTCAATCTTTACTCTGTGAAATGCCATTTCACATGTATGTCTATGAACCAACTTTATAATTAATTTCGTTGCAACCATGCACCATGCTTGGCTTGGTAAAGCCACGCTTACGTACAATACCGCATGTCTTCACTTCACTGGTTTGCCTGGATTTGGGTTAAGAATATAAAGATATAATAAAATGCAAAAAGACGGACGTGGTAAAGTGAAAAGAATTTAACATTCAAAGCCCTCCGCAAACTTTTAAACTAAAATGTTTATTTCTTCGTCATTAATCATAAGATTTTCTTCTAAATTAATTATGTTTTGCTAAATCAGTTAGATTTAACACCAACACAAAGGTTATATACAAGCTTATTTTTTTTCGAGTCGAGATGGGGGTCCAGGACCCAAACAGTGTTGGACTCATCCCCAGGTTATATACAAGCTAGATTGTTACAAGTTACACAAAGTTCAAATCAAAAACATCACGTAACGGCAGAACACATATAAACGCGCAGTCGCATATCTACTTCATAAAAATAAGCCATGGACAAAGCTATGCTTAAAATTTCGTGGAGTTAAGCTTCGCTTAGATGACGGTGTAGCGAGCTTAATTTTTAAGCCTGGCTTACCTACTTGCTAAGCCAAAGTAGTGCAATCGGTCATATGCGTCTTATTTGAGAAACATTTTTGTATCAAAATATTAGAAGAGTGCTTTTTTGCATTGAATATAATTGAAAATCAGTTTAAAAATGGTTTAAATGCTTTAAAAATAAAAAAAGTGACATAATAACCCTCACTTTTTCACTAGCCTACAACCATAAGTAGCAACTATTATTATTGATCCTAATCTCTTATAATCACTATTAACATGAATCAAAGGGAACTCGTTCAAAGATATTTAAAAAATAATAATATTTATTCACCTCCTTAAATGTTTTGGGAATAAGTGTACATAAAGTGCACTTATTTTTTGACATCCTGTACATATATGTTAACAAAATTATTCAAATACCAAGTATTTTAACTGCTTTGTCCATTGTCCAATTATATAAATCAACAAAAAGTCTAAGTACATTTCGGAAGGAATTTCCAAATAAATATAATTCCATTGTGTACAAATTGGAGGTACTTAAGTAGTGCTTTATCGTTCCTGCTCTACCTTCCACTCGATCAAGAAATGGTAAAAAAGTTGTTGTTTAGAAGAAAATAAGTACTTACGAAAAGCTTAATTAATTGAGCTAGTTGGTTGCGTCTGCTCACTTCGAATGCTGGATACACTCTCAACAAAGTCCAACAAATTTTTTAGAATAAAAAAATTACAAGAACAAGCTGGGTTAATAAAAATTAGTCCCTGAACCTCAGTTGTTCTTTTTATTAACGTCAGATGCTATTTTCTTCAATTTTGTAATTAAGTGTGACTAATTTTTTTTTATAAAAACGCTTTATAATTGCAAGCTGCAGATGTTCTGAAATAATTAGTGGTTATAAAGATCTAATATCATTTGAAGCCGAAATATACTAGTTTAAATTGTTTGTTAAATAGATCATCAGTTCAATCGAAATTTGTGGAAAACATTTTGTTCATGTAAAGTAACGTCCTATACTGGATTTAAGGTGAGCATTCGATATATTTAGGAATTAATTATGCTTATATAAAAATATATACAACTCTACATAAATGTTTTCTTCTTAAAATAAAGTTGCCTGAAGTTTAGACAATAACAACTTTTTATAAATTGTATTATTTCCGATTACCTTTCGTTGATCATGAAATTAGGAGCTTGTAATAGGTAGTTAATTATTTAGGTTAGAATTTATGCTTATTGTTTAAATTATAGGTTATTAACTTTAGTAACAACGTACTTAATTATGATTATGAAATATATCGACCAAGCAGTTTGGTTATAAATTGTTATTCGATATAATAAGTAACAATTGCTAGATAAGCACACGCGCTGTATTGAAAGAATGTGTAGATTGGGAATTGTTGCTTATGGGTTTTTGGTCGAGGAGTTCAAATTAAACATTTGTCGAAGAAAGATGTGTTTTATTTAAAGAACGTTTATTAAAAGAATGTTTATTAAAAGGAACCTAAACCGGATAATTTAACATTATCAGAAGCTACATCATAAATTTCAGTTAAACAATTATCGATACCTAATATTATTATCAGTCTTAGGTATTACTTAGCGCGTGGTGAAACGTAAATTGCATTTAGGAATTCCTAAATCCGATTTAGGTATTACCTAACTTCAGGAAATTGTTGGTGAAATCAGGTATAAGTTTTTTTTAAAATGGAAAGGAATTGTTGATATCAATTGTCCTGAACTTCATTACCTAAACATAAAAAGCACCTCACGTTTTTCTTTTTTAATTTGTATAACTGACATTAAAATTATTTATAGCAGTTCTCAAGGACAACTCTAAAGACTTCCTTGCCAATCAGTTGAAAGACTTTTGGGGTCTAACAATAATAAATAAATAAGAATAACTATACCATCCTAGGTTGGCACTCGACCATAAGATGCGCTTTGACAAACCTTGCCCATCGACCTAAATACAAGCGATACTGCATCTACACTGCATCGACGACAGTGGCGGATTTACCACTAGGCTGAGTATGCTTGAGCCTAGGGCGGCAGATTTTAGGGGCGGCAAATTTGGAACCAACATTTTCTTTATGTCTCACAAAAATAAATAAAAATCATATTTTCATACCTATACTGGGTCCACACAAACAATTCAATATGTAGGGGAGCGTGGGGCACGGGACGGATGACTTCATAAATATATATTTGCTACTCCCATGCTTTAATTCCATCATTATAAATGAAGAAACTGTACTCGTATCCATTACGACATTCACCAATTTTGAAAAACCGGAATCTGGATCATTGAAAAGATCTTCGTTCCTGCGGAAACAGAATTTGCAAAACGTTTATGCTAACTTGTATCTAGCAGTTCGCATAGCTATGTTCACCAGCAATATCAGTTGAGAAAAGCTTCCTTTGCTGGAAATGAGTGAGAAATTGTCTAAGATCTACCTTAAGCCAAAAAAACCAAAACGCCTTAGCTTTGTTGTGAAAAAAATGTACAAAATGGTATTGTGAAACTTTCATACCCGCTGTGATGGAATGTGATCGACATTATCAACCAGATTCTTACTAGATAATCAAATATATTGCTTTTAATTTTTAAGTAATCCTAATGTAATTTATTTAACTACGTTTACCGAATATAATATATTCTGTAAATATTATTGAGGCATACCTTACCTCACCTTATTAGTAGTACATGAGTGAGAATTATTTCAAAACCCAACCCATTTCTTGTGCAGTTTTAACTAAATAGTTGGTATTTGAAAATAACCTAGGAACTGACACATCGATCCCCTAGTTCACCATCATACTAATTACTGGAAAAAGGGTAATTAGGACGATAATACACAAACCGTGAAGTTACAATTTCATTAACAAAAAAAATTTGTTATTAATATGATTGCCAACTAGGGTATCGAATTGTAGAGGTCGGAAGGGGCGGCAAAATTTGAATAGCCTACTGGCGGCAAATGTGTAAATCCGCCACTGATCGACGAACTTCTGATAACGCACGGATTTGATGTAATAAGATTACCGCCATATCACCCCGAACTAAATCCAATAGAATTAGTTTGGGGTGCAATGAAACACTTTGTTGCGGAAAAAATGTCGATTTCAATTTCAACAAAGTTGCCGATTATTGCAACGAATTTTTTGAAAATTTTACTCCGGAAATGTGGAGATCAAGGTGTGAACATGCAATAAAATTCGAAAAAGAATATACTGAAAAAGAACCACTTCTAGATCAAATTATTGATGATTTTATAATTAATCTGGAAAATGATCTAGCGAAAGTGAGTCTGATTCGGAGGAAGAATATTTTTCAGATAAGGATGAAAGCTTTGAAACTTCCAGAATTTTAAATTTTGAAGAAATTGAAGGTACTTCATCCACTTCATAAATATAAAAATTTTAATTATGGCTATTAAAAATCGTTTACCTAAATAAGTATTGTAAATATAACACCTGCTTAAAAATATTTTAAAACATTAAAGTTGTTTGTTATGGATTATATGCTTTTAGACCTTAATTTATTTCCCATTATGTTAAAATAAACCTTTTATATACCTTAAACAATTATAATTGGTTATACTTTTTTGTCTCATAACTTGTATTACTTGTAGTATAAACAAAAATATTAAAAAACCCAATATTAAATAAACAAATGTTACTGTAAATTTTAATTAAATAAATAAAAATATCGAATAAATTCGGTATTTTTATTTTTCAATAAATATTTGTAAAATGTTTTTTTTGAAATAAAAAATGAAATGTATCTACTTATTACAATTAAAAATGTAACCCAAGCCCCTCTGATTTATACGACACTGGTGTTGCAAGCCGCCTTACCCATAGATAAACCACCCGTACCGTCGTAAAAATGTCTTCTATCTCTATTCAGGCACTCTTTAACTCTTTCTGGTTCGCGCATACCCAAAGTGCCAACCTAGGATGGCAGAGTTATAAATTTTATTAGATTAGACCGTGATTATTTATTAAAGATGATACCCAGCTTAAAAAATGTAATGCATTTAATGTTGTTAATAATAATTTAACATATTATAATTAAATGTTCTATTGTATACATACAAAAAAGTTTTGAACTCCTAGACTACATCAATTTTGGGAAAATTACTATTTTTCACTTTTACACAACTTTCTTTTATTTGAACCATTTATTGTTTTTATATTATTTTAGAAGACTATAATAACAAGTTAGAAAGCAAAAAACTATAATTATAGATTACTTTAAACAGTCATCACTAACTCTATTAAAAGAATAAACAAGTACCTACGGCTGTGTGTTGGCAAGACTAGACTATTGTAGAACCAGTTTAAGAACTAAAATATTTTTTATAAATATATTATGACTAACAAAGTTATTAAGATTAATTTTGGAATACTTAATAGGTTTATTTCAACAACAATCAAAAACTGTCAGCAACGATCAGAAAATAACTGATTATAGCAAACAACGAGTTCCCTTTGATAATTGATTGTTGGTTGATTATTCTCTGACATTTTTCGATAGTTTCTGATTGTTGTTGAATAAACCTATTACCTACTAATAATAATTTATAATAGGTATATCACAAATATACAGAGTGGTCCGTTAGTTATGGTCAAAAATGAAATGAAAGTTGCTCGGCCTTAAAATATTCATAAAGATAGAAGGTGGCAAAGTTGAAATGCAAAAAATGTTTTTTTTTCAGTAACTTGAAAGATTTTGGATTTCGTATATCCAATAGGGGTTTCAAGGTATAGAAAATCATAATATTATAGATATCCGTTTCGATGTTATTTTATAAAGGTGCCGCATGCTATGCTAACTATGTTGCTGTAGTGTGCGCTTAATTTTTTTATCGCTGACGATATCGCGCTTTCAATAGAAATATATTAGAATTACATAATTTTTGCGAAAAAAATGAATATGTATTATTACCTTATAAACAACATAGCTCAAATTTTTATTTTATTCAATAATTAAGTACAATAATACAAAAATACAATAATTGAAAATATATATATATATATATATCAAAATTTCCAGACCTGGCATCATAACCTAGGCAAGATTTGCCTGTCTTGTAATGTGCCAAATCTGGAAACCCTATTCATTTGTACATCCCGGTGTTATTCGGGAAAGAGTCGACATAGAATCAGTATACCGAAGGCGAGGTTCAGATATTTACTCTATTCACTATTAAGTCTGTTTATGTTTCAAACTTGTTTGATTTTACGATATTATCTCTAAAAATGAATTTTGGTGTATCATTATGTAGTTTTTAATTTCTTTCTTTAGGTATTAGTTTGATAGTCAATGGAATTAAGTTATAAAGTTTTGGGCCAAAAGAAAAACAAAGATCGTTGTGTTACTGACTTTTTAAAAGTTTGTACAGAAAGGTCCAAATTAATTGTGGATCAAGTTACTAGGGTATCTTTAATTTTAAATAAAGTAGGGTTTGTGTAGATTTTCATTATACAGCTATAAACATAAAGTAGTTTTATATTGAAAACTTTTGTTTCATTATATAAGTGGAATAAAGCTTACTTTTATTGATAATAATTTTTAAGATTGTATTTTGAGTAGTTTGTAGTATATTAAGCGTAGTATTGAATGCTCCACCCCATGCAACAATGCAGTATCTTAGAACTGATTCAACTAGTGAATTATAAACCATAAGTAACTTTCTTCTTGGTAGAATATCACGCAGATTATAAAATGTATGCATTAACGTACGTAATATTTTACTTACATTTGTTATGTGCTCTGACCAGCGAATGTGTTGGTCTATGATGACACCTAAATACTCTATACTTTTTCTATTATGGGACACTTACATTTATTGATGCAATCTGAATTATGAAATTTTACTTCTAATTTATATGGTTGATCAACTACATTTGGACTGAAAGCAATGCATTTAGTGTTTTTGACATTTAAGGTCAGTTTATTATTTCTTTTAATGCCCTTTCGAACATTTTTGCATAGTTATTTGTTAATGATATAGGTCTGTAGTTTTTATTTCGCTGTTATTCCCCGATTTAAAAACTGGAGTAACGATAGATTCTTTCCATTGCTGGGGAATTTTGCTACATAATTTTTGATTGTAATTGATCAGGGCTAGAGGCAGAGTAATTTGGATATGAGCATAATTATTTCATTTTTTGTAACTGGCTTTAAAAATATATTTGAATCTACTTTATCTTTTTCCATAAAACTGTCCGGCAGGGAAGCATTAGGGATTTTATTTGCCATATTCATTTGTAGTTTTTTTATTAATGCGTTAATTTTATTTCTGTACACTTCATACTCTATATCGCGTCCCTGGGTGAAACCCTTTAATAAATTCTTTTTTGGTAAATCTCTTCGTTTAATAGAAGATATTGGACCTTGTGTAATCCAAGGTTTAATTTATTTTTTTGCGATTCTACGTCAATAGAAGCTTGTAGGTAGTTGTTTAATCTATTTATAAATAGTTCATATGCCACTTGAGACTCTATAATATTATTAGTAAATAATTCACCCCATCTTTCATTACACACTTCTTTTTGAAGTTTTTTAATGTTCAGTTTATTAAAAATGACTATGCTTTCACAAGTATATTGTTTTTTTTTCTAGGAAAGTTATGAAAATGGCAGGAGTGTAGTGATCTGTCATATCAGAATGAAGTACAATCGAGTCAATGTCAATGCAGTGTTGTATATTTTTATGAGTTCTAATAAAAATATATGATCAATAATAGTTTGAGTATTGTTTGATACTCTAGTCGGCTTATTTATGTTATAAATAAAATCATTGCTATTCAATATATTGAGATAATTATTAAGGCACTATATAAATTAAAAGTTTTTCATTATATCTTCACTAGTTTGATAAAGCTACTGTGTAGCGAAACGCATCAATTTAATTTGAACGTTAGTTCAAAATAAAATGAAGATTTAAACAAATTCAATTGTTTTATTTCATCGTTCAATATTTATATCACCAATATATATTTCAATATTTTGTTTTTGTATTGTCCCTAATTATATTCCCAAATATTCTAAATATTGTTGTAAATTTGTTGATGGAAGCCTATAATAAGCCGTCAATCCAATTTTGTTGTTATTTAGTTAATAATTACTCGAGAAAGTTACTCTTAGAAATTTTCTTTCATTTATAGGAACGATATTAACCGATGCATTTATGCTATCTCTTACATAAACAACTACACCATCACATTTATTAAATAATGCCTCATTGTAGTACACAGAAAAATTAGGAATTTTAAATTGATCTATTTTTAATATTTCTCTAGTTTCAGATAATACTATAATATCTACCTGTCTCCGGTCATCTCCATATATTCCAGAAATTCATCAAAATGTTTTTGTAGACTCCTTTGAAATGTACGATACCTAACGAGTGCTTATCTCTGTCTGCTCTCTCCCGAATGTACTCTCCAAAATTGTCGTATACTTTTGTGTCAATTTCGGCACTATCTAATACACTTAAATAATCATTCATAATACAAATGTTATAATTCTAAAACCCCCTAATTATATATAATAATTTTTTTTTATATAGTAAGTAATTACAAAAATTGTACCTATTTACAGTAATCGCAATTTGGTCACATAATTAGCCATTTAAAATGCATTATTCTTCCTTTTCATGTAGTCATTTTTTATAATAATCACTTTGTTGTCGTAGCTATATAGATCTTTCCATTTGCGGTCCACACATTTTTTAGGCCAAATTTCCCAATCGCATAACTTAGTATTTATGCCCTACTAAAAGTAACGTCTTCACGCACAACAATCCCAGTACCTTTAAGACATTTCTTTCTACTATAAATTATTTGTTTGATTTCTAGATTTTTTAACTTCATTAAAATACTTCTGTGCTTATTATTTTGTATTTTTCCAATCCTATAGCACAGTACAATGTCAGAATCAGCTAAAGTTAATGACATATTATTATTTAAAATCTTTATAGTCTCTTCTCTTGTATTTTCCTTTGGTGTTTCCTTTACACTGAGTAGCCTCAAATTAGCTGTTCGGGTTGACTGATCTATCTGATCCATTTTGATTTCCAGGCTATTTTTATCAACTTCTGCGGTCGTTATTTTCTGCTCTAATTATTTAACTTAATTTTCAAATTTTTCTGCCATTTTACTGTTCAATTCTGCTAATTCCGCCACTGAATTTTCTATCTTTTGTAATTTTTGTTCATGGTGTTTATGACTGATTTTGAAACTTGTTTTGCTATTTCAGTGAGTATCGCTTTTTATACATTTGCTAATTGCTGAATTTACCGATGCTTCAATATCTTCGCGTATTTCTCGAGTAATAACCATAATATATGTATAAAACTTACACTTACTGATCAAAAACTTCACTAACTGATCAATCTTCCTTACACTTTGTAGCTTGTGTTGTTCTTAATAATTTATTTGATGTAATTCCACTTTATTTTGCAAATAACTGGGAGCTCTAGTAAACACACGACTATTCAACATCAACCATAGGCGTAGCTCACTCAGGTGGCGCACTCTAGAAAATACACCGAAACGGATATCATATTATGATTTTACATTACCCCAAAACCCCTTTTTACGTTCGTATATAAAAAAATTTTACCCTGTTTTTTGAGTTTAGCTGGTCGATGGATGTGAAACATCACAAAACAATTATTTTAAATACATTAAATAACTATAAATTAACGATGCTAGTGGTCAATTCGAAATAAAACTTTATGTGAAAATAAAGTCAATAATTATCTGTGGTTGTAAATTATACTCTCTCATAACTCATGAACCAAATGATATGGAAGCAAGAGCAAAAAGAAAAAATGATGTGAAATTGGAAGAAAATTATTATTAATATCTTAATTTTTTTGTGTGTGATCATATGATGGATGCACTTTTAAGATGCATAATCAATGTATTTTCACCTTCATCATTGAGTTCATTATAAGTTTATTGAAAAACTTGAACTACGAACAGCTTTTCTCAAAAAAAGTTACTTTTGGCAACTTTTATATTACCTATACAAAATTGTTTTGGCCAGTCTCAAAATAAATATCATCAACAATAACCATACACTGTGGAAAAACCAAATGGTATAAATTCAACACACTAAAAACTTATTTCCCGTTTATAGTATAATAAAAAAGTGAGCAAAGACCATATCAGTGTTTCTTTCGAATAGTATCGAAAAGGAAAACCATAAAAATTCACGTAGAAAGACGAATAACAGTCAATGTGGAATGAGGTTTTAAGACATTTTTATTTAAGATAGGATGTTGCCAAACTTATTAGCGGAATTCGGCAATCAGGTAATCTCGGTAGCTCATAAAAACGAATGGCACGTTCGAAGGTAAGTAACCGTCTGTAGCTTAGAGTGTCGAGGTCGTGGCGTCTTGGATTCGAATCCTGGGGTGGTTTTGCTTTTTCAATTATTCAACTTATCTTTCAAAAAATATCCTACCCCATTGGATGGTAGAAGTACTTGTATCTTACACAACAGAGATAACAAGGCCAAATAGAATAAGGTGGGCCATAAACAAGTTTCAACCTTTTAAATCCCCAGGGGAGGATGGAATATACCCCATCCTACTCCAAAAGGGTCAGGAAATATTAATTCCACATCTATGTAGGATATTCAAGGCTTGTATAATTCAATGCATACCTACGGAGTGGCAAAAGGGGAGAGTCATTTATATACCCAAGGTAGGGAGATTAAATGACATGACGCCCAAATCATACCGTCCAATCAGTCTAGTGTCCTTCCTGCTTAAAACGTTTGGAGAGACTAATAGACAGATATATTAGAGATGAGGTTTTATCAACAATCCCTCTCAACGAGGACAAAACGCGTATCAGCCAGGCAAGTCAACAGACTTAGCACTGGATGATCTCAACAGGCTACTAACAAAATCCCTAGAGGACAAAGAGATAGCCATGACAACTTTTGTAGACATTGAGGGTGCATTCAATAATGCATCTACACTGTCAATTACCAAAGCTCTAAAAAAAGGGGGTGCCACACCTCCTGTGTCGGTGGATAAACGCCAGTTTGGGAAAAAAAGGGTAATCATATCATCCATTGGCGATACCACCGTCACAGCTAGAGCAGGCAAGGGTTGCCCGCAAGGAGGGATGTTATCACCACTTCTGTGGGCTATCCTAGTAGACGAACTACTGAGGAGGCTGACATCCAAAGGCATGTATTGTTTAGGGTATGCCGATGATCTCGCGATTATTGTAAAAGGCAAATTCGCAGATACACTCTCGGAGCAGACACAAACTGCCTTAAACATAATCAACAAATGGTGCCAAGAGGAGGAACTAACTGTAAACCCTCTTAAAACCACGATAGTTGTTTTCACCAAGAAGAAAGTACTGAGAGGACTGAAGTCACCAGTTCTTAATAGGGTGGCAATTCCAATTGCCCAAGAGGCAAAATACTTGGGAGTCATATTTGACCACAAGTTGACATGGAATCAATACCTACAGAAAATAATACAAAAAGGTATGATAGCCCTCAATCTGTGCAGAAGAATGTGCGGAAAGAACTGGGGTCTACAAGCAAAAATGATCATATGGCTATATACAAGAGTCATCAGACCCATGATAGCATATGGTTCGGCGGTATGGTGGCCAAAGACTCGGCAGGTTGAGGCGATCCAAAAGCTGAGTGGCATCCAAAGGCAAGCTTGCCTGGCTGCCACGGGAGCCATGAGGACAACCCCAACAGCCGCACTAGAAGTCTTGCTGACCAGTCCATGTCTACATACAAGGTGAAGCCAGGTCAATCACTAATAGACTGACAAAAGGGCAAGCACCCATTAGTAGGCTACACGGTAAGGTGTATAACGAGCTATACAATGAGTTGGATATCGACCCCATAATGGGAACGCCATCGGACGAGATGATTCCCAAGTATAGCTTCGGAAAAAACTTCAAAACAGTCATAACAGGCAGAGAGGCATGGAAGGAAGGACCTCCAATTAATGCAGAAATGGCCTGCTACACAGATGGCTCAAAAACCAAGGAAGGTGTAGGAGCAGGAATTTATATAGCCAAGCCAAAGATAAGAGTCTCACTGAGCTTGAGTAAACATGTGACTATATTCCAGGCAGAAGTTGCAGCAATACAGCACTGTGCAGGGGAGCTATTAAGGCAAGAGTTTGAGGAAAAGACCATTGCCATATACTCCGACAGCCAGGCGGCTATAAAAGCAATCAGCTCCATGCAATTAAATTCCAATCTTGTTTGGGACTGCTTGGAGACGCTACAAGAGCTGGGCAGTCGTAATAGACTGTCCGTAGATTGGGTACCAGATCACTCAGATCACACGGGCAATGAAGAGGCAGACTCACTAGCCCGAGAAGGGGCACGTTGTGCTCCCATTGGCCCAGAAAGTTTCTGTGGCATAGCGAAAGCGCTGCAAAAAGCAAATAGCAGCACTTGGATTAACAATCAGTCTCGAGAATTGTGGAACAAAGCGCCAAAAATGAGGCAGGCCAAAGATTTCATCAAGGAACCCTGATTCCTGAGCCAGAATAGGAAAACAATCAGGATCCTGGTTGGGCTCCTTACAGGGCATTGTAGACTTAACAAACACATGAACAACATCGGATTGGCAGAAACAACCATATGTAGGTTTTGCCAAGAAGAAGAGGAAACCCCCCCCCATACATACTTTCCTACGTACAACCCTCCCAATATATGGAGGACCTGAGGTATGCCATCCGTCTAGTAATAAGGACGGGTCTGGATAAGGAACTCTAGAATAATAGGAGGGGATACACAATAGATCTGCAAAGGTCGTAGTGGAGAGGCTCTTAGAAGCACTTAAGCCCCATATTTATCTTATCTTATCTCCTTCAAGCTGGTGTGCGACAAACCCAAGTAGCCGAACAGTTGGGAGACTCGCAAAGCCATGAGTCGATTATGGCGTCGGTTTAGAGACACTGGGAATCCAGCCGAGCAACATCCAGGTCGTGGTCGTTCTACAACCGCCGCTCAAGACCGGTATTTAGTTTTAACCGCTAGAAGAGAACCGACAATCACAGCACCCGAGTTGTGTAATGAATTACAGCGTGCACATAATGTGACAATTGGCAGTAATACGGTGAGGAGTCGTCTCCATCCTGGTGTCAAGAGTTTCTGAATTGGGCTGACAATGACTGAGCTACAGTTTTATTCACCGAGTCTAGATTTGGATTTCATCCAGATTCTCGTCGGACGAGAGTGTGGAGACAGCCCGGAAATTTGGAACGCTTGCGACATGTGCAGGAAGTGTACACATACAGAGGTGGCACATTAATGGTATGGGGTGGAACCATTATTGACGGAAGAACTGAGCTCGTTTTGCCACGCGGCTTTCTCACAAGTCAGCAGTATTTGGGTACTATTCTCCGATCTATCGTTAGTCCATTTGCTGGTGCTGTTGGAGATAACTTTCACATAATGCATGATAACGCTCGACCACATGTTGGAAGTAGTTGTCACACGAAGTGGGTTAAATGTAGGGGTGGAATTTTTTCGTTGCAGTCAATTCATAATCCAAAATTGACATGTTTCAGCATTTTCTATAAATGTGTACAGTAACTGAGGTAATGAATTTATCCCATTCTAAATATGATTATTGACTTATTTCCAAGTTATACAGGATAAGAGAAAAAAATTGCCTATTTTCAGCTATAAATTATTTGATTATTATTATATAATAAATAATTCATTTTTTGAAACCCCACAAGAAGCATGTTACTAAAAGGAGTAACAGCTAGGTAAGTTTATGAAATCTTTTACCATTAAACTGCATAAACATTCAAGAATATAAATATGGAACGATATGTACGTTAAGATGCAGTGAAAAAGAAATATTATTTTTTTTAATATAGAAAAATATCCTACTTGTGATAAAACATGAATTAAATTATTGAACAAAAGCTTTCGCAAGTAAAACAAGCAAGCAGATCCTAAATTTCATATTATAGTTATTTTCGAGATTTTATGTGATTTCATAGAATTTACGGACTACAAAAATATTTATTTTGTAATCTTTGGAATTACCAGTAAAGATCTATTGGCTGACCTTGATTATGTCGGTATGTAAGAGTTGGGAAACTAGTGCAGGACATATATTTTTCCTTTTGCCATTTGATAACTTCTCTTCCAATCTCCTCAATCACAATAAGTTTCAGTTATGTCTGTGATTTAATTAAATTTATTGGTTTACAGTAGTAAATTAAATAAAATGTCCTGTCCACTTCTGCAAAGTAGCCTTTGCAACATTTTTTATTTACCTCTATACCTCTATATTCCTTAAACATTGTTAAAAATCTGTTTCTTAAGCTCCCATGGAGCAAATTTTCTTTAAAATAATAAAATGTATTATCTTGTGATGCTGCGCCTCCCTCTACAGAGATTATAAAGTTAATAGTTTCTTAAATTTCATACAGCTACTAGATAACAATATATTATAACCAAAAAAATCTGACATTTACAAATTTGATAGTTTTAAATAAATACCTGATAGTTGAAAGGTTTGCTCCCTTAAAAGATAAAATTACGACACCTCTACATTAATACGGCACTAACAAATACTTCCGGATTGTCACAATGGCATAATATATCCGATAAACAAATACGAATTTCATTATATCTTTTGTGAACACAGTGTTTTTTTACTTTTTTGAAAACTAGAGCACAAGTTTCACTGACAATAATTACAGTGTTTCTAACAGATTGCTATTTTTATTACAAAAAGGACGAATTACACCAGCGGTCACTGACTCCAGGTTTATTTAAAGAGGAAAATGTTTGTACACAATTCAGTATAGCAGAGAAACATTTAGGATTTAGAGAAATGGAAAATTTTATAGTATACGAAGTGAATAATATAACTGATACGTGTGTAAAATAATACATTGAATATTTTAACACTATAGTGTTTTTAAGTGTGAAATTGTTGATATCAAATGTTTGTGTACTTGTTTATCACGGAACAATTTAAAGTGCGATACATTTTTGTAACAATATAATGTTTAACATTTAATTTGATATCCATCACCCATTTATTGTTTAATCATACACAAGTGTTACAAATGAACAAATATATTTAGAAGAATACAAATATTGACGACAGAGTTATAGAATAAACACTGTCAACGGTTTCTACTTTACCGGCAATATTTTATATTTAAGCATCTTCCAAGAAGTGGTTTTTTAACATAAACAATAATGTCATTCTTAGATCCTGTTACAAATTAAAGTTTACGTTTGTTATGCAATATTTTTATGTTTACACGATTTGTAATATTTTTTAATGTTTGGTTTTATCGAGCCTTTTATAAACTACTTTGAAAAGAGAAACACCAAATTAATAAGAAAATATTTACATTTTTACTTTAATTTCAAGGAACCAGATCTGTGATCTTCTGAATTAGTTTAAATAATCAACTGCGCACTAATTTTATAACTGCTTTAAGTATTACCGCCACCATTCTCCATTCCCTACCAAAACCATCTTCATAGTCTTCACTTAGAAAAGGAAACCCAACCTCAAAACTGTTAAACTTGATGGAAGTGAGGTTGAATTGAAGCAAGAGTCAAGTTTCCAGGTTTGATCCTGGACTCTTGTCACACAAACACGAAAAAGAGATAGCAAGCACACAAAGAGAAAAATTGGGGTCGTAGCTCAAGGATCCAGAGGTGGATGTACACAGCCATAGTGATACCAATAATCACTAGGTACACATTGCGTAGAGTAGTAGCGTATTGATGACGAGAGACAACCTCTACAGAATTCAAAGACTATCTTGTATATACATACAGGAGCACTGGAAACAAGTCTAATGGCGGCTATGGAAGTGGTTATTAACTTCACATCACTACATAATATGGTGGTGGAAAGTATTGCAGAAAGAGCAAAATTACTAAGTAGGTACTAAATCTTGGAGCATGCCTCATGGTATGATGAAAAAGTATAACTTTTGAAGGAAATTCAATACAGAGAACAGTAACAAGAAGAAATGGGATCCCAACACCAATTCCAGACTTGGAAAGAATGCCATTAAAATGCTTACAGATGGCTCTAAAGCAATAGAAGGGACTGAGATGAAGTGTACCGACCAGAAACCAAACAAAAAGCAAAAAGTATATTTCGAACGGAAACTCATGTCATAAGAAAGTCTCCCCATTTCAATATTGATCGAAGATATAGAAGGCAGAGGTTTATCATCATGTCCAGTAGCCATTGAAGCACTGAGCGAAAAATGTCTACGAAAACTAGACAAATACAACATCGTCACCTTACTGTGGGTTCCAGGACACACAAAAAGAGGGACTGAAACACCCTTTTGGGGACCAGAACCTTCTTACGGTATCAGCACTAATGTAATATTAAAAAAAAGGAGTAGATCTGACCATTGTAAGATACTTTCTAACTGCGTATCTATGAATACGAATTTCTTCATTCATCGGTGAGACATCGAATATCAAAGTCATTTCTATACTTAGCCATGCTTTTTAAATTTAACAGCTGCTTACATAATTGATCCTTATAAATGTTAAATTTCATACTGGTCAGGTGTACCGTTTTAGTGATATTGGACAGTCAAAACATCGTGGGTCACCGGGTAAATTCCTCTTCCAAAATGTCTTCGACTGAGGTCTATTTTTTACTGTTTTTATAATTCCAAATCAACTAGACACATAGTTTCTATTGATTCTGTGATTGTCCGATATTTTTTAGTTCATTGTATAAGTGATACGTGAAACTCTACATCCGCTGATAATATTAGTTATTGTATTGTATACACGGAAGTGAGTCACCTATTATTATTTTCTGGTATTTTTTTATCTTACAACCTTCTCATGCGCCGTTAAGATTAAGCGCAACAATCCACCTTTTCCATATTTTTAAGTTAGAAGTGTATTATGCTTTGAATAATTCAAGCATTGAATCTCGGCCGATTTTATAAGGTATGTATGTATGTATGTATGTATGTAAATTGGGGTGACATTCACTGAGACCTAAAAGATCTATTGTGCCCCCTTACTTCTACTTAGTTCCTGAGGAAAGTCTCAGAGACTAGTAGCTCCTTTAGTCCTATTTCCCGGAGGAATTCTAGGATATCTGCAGGCTTCAACTTAGGTAAATGTCCCTCTTCTATCCAGTAATCTCCAAGGTGTTGTGCCCTAGGATTCTGAATTACTGTGCAGTTCGCAAGTATGTGGATGGAAGTTTCTTCTTCCATACCACAGAATCTACAATCTTCTTCCTCCACTATTTTGAGCTTTTTCAGGTGCCCATTCAGGCGACACGGTCCCGTAAGGATGCCTGTTAAAACTCTTAGTGCAGTTTTTCTTTGACTTATGCATTCATTTGATCTCAACAGGTTGTAGTCACCCAGAAGAATCTTTGATTGCCTAAGTCCTACTAGATCTTTCCAATGGTCAGATCTTCTCTTTTCTTCGGCTTTGCCTATTTCTTCCAATATTACATTGGAGCTGATACCGCAAAACGGTTCCGGCCCCCAAAAGGGTGTTCCAGTCCCCCTCTTTGCTAGTTCATCTGCTATTTCATTTCCTTCTATCCCTGTGTGTCCTGGAATCCACAGTAAGGTGACTATATTGTTCTCGCCTAGTTCATTTAGTTTGCCTAGGCATTCCCACACCATTTTGGAACTGATAACACAAGAGCTCAGTGCTTTAATCGCTGCTTGACTATCCGACATTATGATAATCCTTTGCCTTCTATATCCTTCATCAATATTGAACTGTGCACACTTTCTTATGGCGTGAATTTCCGCTTGAAAGATACTCGGGGTTTTTCCCAAGCTTTCAGAGTGTTTGGTTCCTGGCCCGTTACACTCCTATCCCAGTTCCTTCTATTGCTTTTGAGCCATCTGTGTACCATTGAATGGCATTCTTTCCAAGTCTGGTAATGGTATTTGGATCCCATTTCTTCTTGTTGCTTAATTCCGTAAATTTAATAAGGTACCTGACAGATCAATTTTTAATGACTTTAGGAAATACCCACCTCGGCCAAAAGCACTTTCAGGTAGAAACCCACGACAAATTTCAACCCCTAAACTATGCAATCAATTTCTTTGAATTCTTATCAATGGTGGCAGAGTAATGAACACTGGTCAGTTGTAATACATTTATCCTGAATTGTCGAAAATAGTTATTAGTTTCATTTTTATTCTTGACCAGAGCATGTAAAAACAATTTAAATTTAACTTCGGAAAATGACAACATTTGTTCATCAAGAATTTAAAGAAATGACGAGTAAACGAGGAAAACCACTCTTAGTGATAAATAACTTTAAATTTAAACAACAAAACCGTCAAAACCGGAAATTAGTTTCAGGGGAGACAAAATGGAACCTAGCCTAACCTAAAAACAAATTTTTTTTCCAAAAAAAAATTGAAGAGTATAAAAATAAAACTAAAACCCAACCTAACCTAACAACAAATTTTTGTTGCTAAAAAAATTGAAGAGTATAAAAATAAAAAGATTTCAAAGTTGTCTTATGTTAAAATATTATCATATTATCATTCATGTAATAACAATGTAAATATGTATAAATTGTTGTAATTATATTTATATGTAGACATTAATAAAATCTAATCAGTGTGATTGAAGCCATTCCAAAACAGGTCAATTTTAGACTCAGGCCGACTTGGGCGATTTTTATTCAGTATACCTGCCTGATCGGCCGAGATGGGAATCGCCCGCAAATTAAAAACACATCATTCCTTTTTCGTTGTGTTTTACCCAATAAAATATATTAAAAGTCGATAACCCTCTTCGAAATGTATCAAATGGTGATTATGGGTTTGTTGGCGTCTCTGAGTGAAATAAAGCTGCATATTACAAGCAGAACTAGAGTTTAATTTAAAATTTAGTTTGAGTCACGTTAAAATCTAAAATTTCCAAATAATAATTACAATATATCGTTGTCTTACGTATATTATTCGGGTTAAAATATTATATTCGGGTTAAAATAAACTTGTATACAAACAAAACCAATTAGGACTAATTAAAATTTAGTTGCTTTTTTTCAAGGTAGTAATCATAAATTGAGTCTAATTTGCTAGTAACAAAAATTCCCCAATTAAGCTGGTATTTCGTTTATTACTCCTACCACTTCCTAAAAATTACTAGTACAACAAATAAATGTTTCAGGGACCAATTCAGTGATTACTAAGTCGGCATTAACAGCCATAACGCAAAAATGGATAAAAACAAGAACAAATAATAGATAAGGTTAGGTGGCTAGTCGGCCTATTCCACTGCGACCTTTTCATATCTATTGTGGTCCTCTGAATCTATATTACATTCTCCAGTCCGACTCTTTTTAAATAGCCAATCAGCATTTAGACTGAATCTTTCATGTAGGTAATTGCCTAATAAAAGAAACTGCACATTCGCCAGGTAGTCGCACTGGCACTCTGCAGTTTCCTCCTCTAGGTGATAGAAACTGCACATAGCTTCGTCTGTCAACCCGATTAGCTTTGCGGGTCAGTTTTCCCATCTTTGCTTATTAGAGACCAAATAATAACTAGTTATTAAAAATAACAGCGAAATAATATTGCACATCGAGGTTTCTAAGGTTTTATTATAGAATGACCAATAATAATAAGTAACACATTAACATATCTCCCCATAACGCACGTTATTACTTAATAACATTATTTATGGTGTGAAATAAGTCACTAGTGGAACGAAATTTCTATTTGAGATATGTTTTTATTAATTTATCACATTCGCGACAATAGTAATGTGTTAATTACTTGCTTTGTATTATGAATTTAGAAATGATTTTTAATGACAACAAAATTATTAGGATGTTAGCTTATTTAATTAAATCTGAAAAAGGAGTAATTTCTTACCCAAAGACTTAGCTTCAGTAGAAGTCATATAAGGAAGCAAAGAGAAATCAAATAACATCAGTAGTGAATTTACACCAAAGTTTAACTTTCAACTAAGAGCTATATCTACTAACCTTTAAAGGTTAATCAAGTACAACTAAATGTACTTTTTTGTAAATGATGTATAATTTTGGAGTTTTAAATAAGAAAACTAGTAATTAAACTATTTCTTATATACCTATGTCGTATTTGGATTTCCCCCACTGTGCGAACGCAACGACTATACTCTATTCAAATTTCATTTACGCCTCTTCAAAACAATATCCGTCACTTGACAACACTTCCACCGGCAGACGAATTGCGTTCGTATTGGTGGATGAACATTTTGGGGGTGTCAGATACAACTAATCTACCAATATAAACGCAAAACGTCTCTAACTAGAGGTGTTGTCAGGTGGGGATATATTGTTTTGACGAGGCGTAAATGAAATTTGAACAGAGTGTAGTGCCCACGAGAAGAAAGTACACATTCTTGTATGTCATCAACTCGAAGAAAACGCCACCTTAACTCCGAGTTGCAGGCAATGTCTTACCGCATTTTTTGTATTGCGAAAAGTAATGTTGATATTTCTAGCAGTGGTAGCAGTAATATTAAACATTGGTCGAAAAAAGCATGTTTCGGTTACAAATAAATACAACAAATTGGAATCCTTTCTTAAAACCTAAAGTTTCTGCTCGGGCCAAGGGAGGTAGGTACTTTTGCTTATTATACAATTAAGCATTTACAAAGTGTCAGATCTTTAGATTGCACATCAAAACTAATACCTAGTGAATATATTTGAACCTTAATTTTGTAGCAGCTCGAACCAAAGCTGATGCTGAAGAATATTTGGTTCAAGAATTACAATTAAGATTTAAAATTGATCTACGAAAAGCCAATTTCGCCTGCTTCACAATTGATTCTTCAAATTACAAGGAACTTCAAGTTGTGCCCTCGATGGTAAGGTATTTTGATATCCAAGTGAAATTGTTTCAAATGCGCGACTTACTTGGTAAGACATCAGAATAGTTGAATGGCTATGTGCGTTAGTGCTTTGAATCGCCACAATTCACTTGAAAAATGTATCGTCTGCTTATAATACAAATGTAAATTTTGGTGGTATGTGAAGAAAAGGAGTGAACAATCTATTTGCCAAATTAAATGCAAATTCTTATCTGGATGGACGTCTTACCAATTGACGTTCAAGTTATTGAGTTTTAAATGTTTCAGTTCCAGAAGAATAAACCCGAAATTTCAAAGGCAATCCCAAAAATACAATTGGTATAAAAATGATGATCCGGGTGGTCGTAAAGCTGGTGCGTCAGAAAATAGTTATTTATGATATAAGTGCTAACAGTGATATTTTATTTTGTGAGAAGGGAAGTTCCATCCCTTCAAAAACAATATAAAATCACTTTTAGCAGGTATATCATACACTATTTTTTTTTCTAAAAACACCATTAAAAGTCCAAATTAACGCATATTTTACATTAATTAATTGATAAAATAATAGCCTCGAGATTATCAATTCTGAATCCAATTTCATCTAATGTATTCATGAAGTTGCCAAGGTAAACAAAAAATTTGTTGATTTGTCTTTGTTGACAGCTAACGTCAATAAATCACGAATTATTCTTTCTCCACGATCATCACAGAATTTGCCAATTATGAAATCAAATTTGTTTACAGAATGCTGGAATTCTCTCTCTTGAGATTGAAGAAATATTCTGCAACACCTCTGACCCCATGCAATTTAAATGTATTTACATTCTCTCTCTTGTGATAGAATAATATTCTCACACTGGTTAGCAACAATAGCATTAGCCTTGACGCAGTTGATTGTCATCGTAGTGTCAAAATTATTGCTGTCACGTAACCGTAACCTAACCTAACCACGCAATTGTTGAAAATACCTCCAATAATGCACCATTTTTTTTATTTCGAGAACTGTACAAATATAACAATTAATACAAAGTAGAATGTTTCTTGGATTATTGAGTGTTTACCTAATATAATAATTGTGATTGAGTTCTGTAATATAAATTATCTTTTGTTCATTTCTATTTAAAAATATATATTTAAAATCTTTGATCCTGGAGAAAGTATAGTCTGCTACTCGGTTAGAATGAAAATTCGTGATGCTCGTGGTTCCTCACGCTCGCGCTCGGAACTTTCCACTCGCATCGAATTTTCATTCTAACCTTGTTACAGAATATACTATTCTCGTTTCTTCATTCTTCGATGGAAAGTGATCAAGAAAATGAATTTCTACCGCTGGAAATTGAAGAAGCGGCCAATAAAGCTGTTTTGAATTATTGCCTAGTAAGTCAAAGCGACAGTACGATCGTTTCTTGAAATGGTGTGATCAGAAAAATGTCAGTGGCAAGGAGGCCAGTGAAAAAGTGCTTCTTGCATACTTTGAAGAAAAGTCCAAAATATGGAAATCGTCAACGCTTTGGTCGAATCTCTCTATGTTAAAGTCGATGATGAACATAAATAATCATGACAAGCAGATATTACAAGCATGTGGCTTTTTTGAAGCGAAAGGGTGAAGGATATCGACCGAAAAAGTCAAAAGTATTGACAAGGGAACAAATCGACAAATTTCTTGCAGAAGCCCCGCATGAAATATATCTAACGCAGAAAGTTGCTGCGATTTTTGGTATTTTTGGATCCTGTCGTCGAGAGGAACTGTGCGATTTAACATTAAATAATATCGAGGATTCCGGAACTTCACTAGTTGTGCATATACCAGACACAAAAACTAATGTGCAACGCACCTTAGTTGTAATAGGTACATTATGAACTATTACTATTATAAAAAGAACATAGCCCTTCGTCCAGCGGATATTAATCATTCAAGAGTTTTTATAAAATACATTAAAAATAAATGTGCCAGGACTCCAGTTGGAATCAACACATTTGGTAAGATGCCTGCCAAAATTGCTGAATTTCTAAATTTGCCTGATCCCCATCTTTATACTGGAAATCGTTTCCGACGTTCCTCAGCTAGTTTGGTGGCGGACTCTGGTGCTAATCTTACTACAATTAAAAGACACGGTCCAGTATAGTAGCAGAGGGTTATATAGAAGACAAAGGAAACTGAATAAATCACTTTATCACTAGTGCTAAAAGTGTTTTACTTTTAACACCAGGGTCATAAAATGGCATTTTAGACACTGACAGCATGCGTTAAAAATTATACTTTTACTGACGTTTGTAGAAAAAATAACAGCAATGTTGTCAGTAGTGCAAGCGGGGGGCTTTAGTTCAAGTACTTTAGGTCTACGAAAATCATACTATTCAGGGTGTTTCAAAAAAAGGTGTCCCTGTCTCTAGGATAGGTAGAAAACTGAAAAATAATTGGGGTTTGCTTAGTAAAATATTTTTGTAACGCCACCCGTATTCAAGATAAAGGGCGTTGAAGAAAAAAAAATTATAAACATTTTTTACGATTTTGCCGAAACTACTGGCAACATTGTAATGAAATTTTATACGAATATGTTTTGGAAACTGATGCATCCCATGAGTTTGTTTGAATATCTGACTCTCATAGAGGGCGCTAGTTGCACAGTTCGTACCAAGTAGTATTGAACATAACTTTTTTAAGGTTAGATTTATTATTCAAAATTTCAGGTGAACTTAAATATCATTCAATTTTACACCAAAAAGGTACTCCTGGTAAAACTCGATACTGTGTACCTACCGTTTTCGGAATATTTTGTTTTGAAAATTATGAAGTAATAACCGATGCTGGCATAAAGTACCTACTGATAAAGTTACGAGTTTTATCGTGTTGTATTATTCGGTTTGAGGTTATATTAGAATTTAGTGTGAAGGTTGTCCGGTGACAGAAATCCGTCACGATGACGTACTTGGAAAAGGTCAATATGATTGAAACAAAATTTTATCAACGGATGTTTATTCCAATTACATAAATTCTAAGCCACAACTGCTATTTCGACTAAGTAGAAAGTATGTTTGTTGTATTTTGACTTATTGACCATAATATTCACATAATGGAAATTCGGTGTTAAATGGCATTTAGTTCTTATTTAGGGTCAAGTGGTTAAAAATTGGGTAAAGGATCGCCGTTATATTTGACGAAGTTTTCGATAATATTTTAAAGCTTATGATGCATACAGAATAATAAAATGCAGTTAGCAGATTGTCTAATTTGTAACCATGCGTTAAAAGTTAACAGCTGCTTACAGAATTGCTACTATCTGCATACTACTTAAATATAACCTTTAAACTATTACGAACTCAATATTGTCAAATGACGACCACAACAAACATAAGCAAGATAATAAATTGATAACTAGAGACAACAAGCAAAATAAATAAATTTACAAATTAGATGCTAAATACATTCATTTCAATAGTGTCATCGAAATTAGGGAAAAAAACAAGATGGTTGAAGGAAGGTATAATAGAACGGAAACAAATTATTAGTCGTATCATGGTGATTCTAAAATTGTTTTGTTATTTTAAATGTAATGTTTCAATTTTATATGAGTAGTGCTTAATTCTAAATTTGGAAAATGCAGGAAAAGTTAGTTATTGATGAACCAATGAAACAAATAAAATTGAATCACTGTGTATATTAGTCTATAAATCTGCAATATATATCTCATGAGCAAAATTATTGCATATTTTGAATGTATAAGATAATTTATGACGTTTTATTTCTTTAATTGGTGTTGGAAGAAGCGTAGATATCTAGATGATGGTCAAGTTTTTTATTGGAAAATAATAAAAAACAAGGTCATTAATTCAAAAGCATTTTTTTATCAGCTGGCGTTCTTCAATACAAAACAATTTTCTAAAAGTTTGTTTTACTAAACGTATTGCCTCGTCTAACGGCTCACATTAACGAAAAATCGAAAGTTCTAGAATTTGTTGCGATTCTTTCCTTTGCCGTAGTACCAAATATTAAATATATATGCAAGACTTTTGCTCAACCCTGAATATTAATGTATCTGTAAAAAGTTTTATTTTACCTGTAATACTTAACAACGATACCAAAATTATGCAAATTAAGAAGGTCACAGATAACTGAACCTTAAAGACTCCAACATTAATATCTAATAAAGTGCTAGGTACTAAACGACATAGTTTTGTACATTTTAAAAATAATTTGAATATCACTTTTATAATGTAATAATAGAACCCGAGCAACACAACTATGGAACCACACACATTAAAATTTTAATGATACAAAACACTAATACTAATAACTGATATTAAATCTAAAATTATTTCACACGTATCAATATATAAAATGATTAACTATTTCAGGCACACCTTTTATAAAATCTATACATACCGAAAACACTATAAGCTGATATGATATTGACACTGGTTAGTTTTTCTCAAATAATTATTACAGATATAAACAGCTGCACGTTATTTTCCGAAACGCACAATAAATGATCACTCCCAAACTCTTTGTAATTAACACATAAATAAACAACACTATTTTTAGTTATGTTTACGGTACATAAATTTAGTGATTAATATTTTTCATGGTTTTAAATTAACTAACCAGTACCTAATTGTGTTGGAGCCGATGTAAACCTACTTACTACCAAACTTATCTCTTGTAACAGCGTTTCATGAACATATCAATGGAGATATTATTTCTTATCAATAGCGCCAAACATACAATGTAATTTATATTAATGTTGGTTTATACAATTATTCTTGCAATGACAAAATATATTACAAAGTATACAGTGCATGTTCAAAGTCCGTTACTCCCTCTAACCCTTGAATAGCTAGAATTAATCGAAAGAAATTTGGTAAACACAAATAAAAGTCGAAAAACGTATACAGGGTGTCCAGAAGCGTTCTTCAAAGAAAATAACTGAAACACCTAGTGCTCATTTATGTCGATCCATGAATTCAAATAACTTCAAAACGGATTTTTGTTAAATGATATCATCCTATACATACATTTCTTGAAATGTGCTCAAGAGTCAAATTTTTCCCCCCCTACCGACCATAACTCGCAATCATATTAATTACAATTTATTATTTATCTTCCGTATGATTGTGAACTAGGGGAACGATGTTCCAGCTCCTAGATTATTTTTACATCACAACGATGTAGTTAAGATTGTGTAAGAAAAATTGCAGCCCACGTGGCTTTTCATAACTTTTCTTTTGATTTTGAACTTAAAATTACTCGGCGCATGCTTACAATCACACGGTCAAACACTCTTAAGATAAGCGTCCATTAGGCGGATCGGGTCGCATCGCATCGCATCGCATCGCATCGCATCGCATCGCATCGCATCGCATCGCATCGCATCGCATCGCATCGCATCGCATCGCATCGCATCGCATCGCAAAAATCCGCCTACCATAGATTTAAATATGTGACTATACTTCGGAGGAGTTGCACGGGGTGCGACGGAAAGGGCTGTTGAATTGGTCGCCTGGCGGATTTATGCTATCGCTGCGATAAGTCCCGACCCGTCCGCTCCTAAACGAAATACGCTCGCATGATAACGGATGATTGATTTGATGGTGAAATTTATAAATAAGCATTGAGTTATTAGTTCATAGATGACATGATGAGCAATGAAGATACAATATATGGCAAGAAGCCGTCACTTCTTCTCCAGAGTTCCCTTCTTCTCCATACGATATTTGGAATGAAAAAAGTTCTTTCGTCAAAACTATCAATATGGCAGTTTCAAAACCCCAAAGAAAGAACAAACTTCGATTACTTTGATGAAAAATCAGCTCGCATCTGTTTGTCTCAATCCGTCGATTAAAAACGCAATTGTTAAATTTTTGCAATGCAATGCGACCCGGTCCGATCCGCCTAGTGGACACTTACCTTTAAGTCGCGCTTAGACGGTAACGAATACAGTATTTGAAATACTGACATTATTATTGACCCTCTTTACGGTCTGATGCTTATTTCAGCGCTATAATCGATTTTACTATTATCCTTATATTCCTGGAATACGTTTGCATGTATTCCAAGCAGGATTCGGAAATTTCTCCGCATATCTACGTGCCGCTGACAGATCGCATTTTATCAAACACTAAATGCATATCGTCACATTCTTCATTATTAAAGCGAACCATCTTTTAGTTTTTAGAAATATTAATACTAAGCAATAACTCAAAATTAACTTGTCAACGCAATACAGCCTATCACTTTGACATTCATACGATTGTTTATTTTTCACAGCCATCTATCATAATTTAGAAATTTATTTGCTAGTCAAGGTGACAGGTTGGTGTTAAGTGATAGTGTGATTGCGGTTGGTTGCAGGCCGAAAAAGAAGTATTGAATAATATTTTCCAGAATGTCCTATATATAACGCGTTGTGCGATTCTCGTGCTAAATGACGAAGGCAAAGAAGATATTTCTACAAAGAGGATTGGGGAGTATATTGTTCACCCTGTAAACGAATTGCGTTATCAATACGGCGAATGTCATCACTTCTGTCGAGACTTAGAAATAATCCAAATTATAAGTCAATCAATTTATTAAAATCTCGGAACAGTCAGTCAGTCAGTCGGATGGTAGTACGAATGATATGAAAAAAGTTTCGCATCGGGGGAAAAGGCGCACTGATCTCCAGCCCAGTAAGAGCTAATGTCAAGCTGCGAAAAGTCTTAAAGTGGAAATATTTCCTGCAACATCTCAAACACGTAGCAATTGTGGGCTCTACATCAATACAGAGTGCCGTGGGCAACTATCCTGTGGATGGACCACAGATACGCTTCCTAGGTTGCACATACTCTAAACACTCTAAACTAGACTGGGTCTTAGAGATTGTTAATCAACTCCACCCTCGGGAAAATAGCTTCGAGAGATCAGACGTGAACACCTACCAAAACCCTTCGTCTCATTTATCCCTGACTAAAGGAGCACCATTTTGTGTAAAGGAGTATTGGCTGCTAGGCTGGGGAAAATGATCAAGTATCTGCAAACGAGGGAGTAGATTGTTCTTCAACACGAAAAATCAGTTTCTGGAAACTGACCGATCGACAATTTGTTATTAGCAGCTTTGGAGGAGCTTAACTTTAAACTCTTCTTCAGTTTTGGGCATATTGGACCGACAGGAGAACAAATGAATACGAGGCTTCTAAGGCTAAAGCTTCTACATCAAGCTTAACCAAAGGAAATGGGAAGAATACCACCACTCCGCACATCAGCGGTCAAAGTTGTCAAGAACGCTCAAAAAGAGTTGCATATTGGAGGCAGCTGTGACCAGTGGCCCACCCAAGGAGACAGCAAGTGAGAGGAGCTCGTTCACCACTGAACCCCATCATCCAACCAATAGAGAAAAATGGCAGACTGTCTCCAGGTAAACATTCAACACGCAGGCATAGAGACAATCGTTTCCGTGTCACTACGGGAAATGAAAAAGTGGTACATTTCCGTGAGCCAAATGCACAAACTGGAGTGGTAATAGGAAATCCCTCCAAAGTAGTTTGGGAATAAGAAGAATACTAACCAACCGTAGAAGTATAGGAAACCATTCGCGCAAAGAGACCAGGTTCGACAAGAATGAGTCTTGGAGTAAGTACTGAGAGACTAATAATCGAAATCATTTGTTTAGCACGATTCCATTTTAACTATACTTTGTGGTTTAATCGATGTACAATGTTGTGTGTTTGAAATATATGCATTGTTACTGTTTAGGAAGATAAATTATTCATAGGTGTTGTATAAATAAAGCACAATAAAATGTATACAAGTTTTGTATTGTACATCATTACAAATTCAGTAACGAAAAATATAATGCTGAGGTAAATGTCAATTGCAATAAACAATCCTGTTTTTAAGTACCAAATATCTTTTCATAAATACTATCGAGTCAAATATTAAAACTATATATTCTAATAACTGGCTGCTTTAAGTATACTTATGCATATTCTCAATCAACTATTCACATTTAGTTTTATTTAACATCTGTATTTGTACTATGTAAAATAAATCCCATTCATAGATGGTTGCATCTGAACATTTATGTAGTTATAGTTTATCTAAATCAATTACAAAAGCTCAAGCACTTGTGCTTATGCCTAATCAAAGGAAATAGTCGGCAAAAGGGACGAACAGGTGCTTTAATTTCTGCAATTGATTTTGGACCAACTTTACAATTAATCACAATTTATTCCCCTCTCCCCGCTACCCATTGTCAACTGTTCGTACAAACAGTTTACTAATACTGGTACTGCAATCTTCATAAAATCATTTAACTAATTTTTTATAAAAAATGTTCTGTTTTTCGTAAATGATATTGCCCCTACGCTAAAACCTGCAACTATCATCCATAGTCCCGCTTGACAAAACGATTGAGTCCACGATTTCGAAACGTCAGATATATAACCTAAAACAATAAATAAAATGATTTAGTCAAATATTTATTAGCAGCATTTTTTAATTGATTATTTTCTCGAATTTCCAAAACGGAAGATCTAATTGTTAATATCTCCCACATGTATTTAATTTTTATGTGGTCAACTGAATATAGATCTGGCCAATTTTTTACCGACCATAGGATTTGAAATGCTTGGACATCGAGGTACGTCAAGACACATCAACTAATGAAAAGTCACGATTGATTGTATGCCGATTGAGGGCTGTTGTTCTTCACTAATTTTGCAGAAAAAATCTGATCGCGGATGTGGGTAAGCCTCTTAGAGCTCGTTCCCACTGGTCGGGTGTCGGATCCGTATATTAATCGGATGTCGGCGCCTTTGTTCACACTTTCGGTTAATAATCGGTTGTCGGCCACGGTCGAAGCTGGTGCCAATTTTTAGCAATCTACGCGAGGCGATTGTGCACGTTGGACATCGACGAAGTACTCGTTGTGATGAATTATTATTTAAGAAGAAAAAGAAGAAAGACAGCCAAGGAAAGAAAATATTGGGTGAACCCAATCCTGAGGGAGAGATTCAGTTTGGGAACATTTCAGAACTTAATAACATTGAGAAGTGACGAAATTAAGTTTTTCAATTATTTTAGAATGTCGATAACTACATTCAACGATATACTGGCTCAAATATCAGTGTGCATAAACTATAGTGGATCCAAACTCAGTGTAACGACAATAAAATAAAGCAATGTTGTCAGATATATTTTCTACAATTGTAAAGCTCTCTATACAAATGTTCTCCTTACTTCAGTAAACTGTTAGTTCGTGATGTTCTTAGAAAGCTAGTTTGGAAATATTTAAAAAAAATATACATAATATAAATTTATTAGTAAGCAATAAAATAAGTCGCTTAAAATTGCTGGAAAAAGAATAATTAATTAAAAACAACTTTATGTATGCTACTATATTTAAGAAAATTTTGAATAGCCGGCAACGTAGCAGCCTCGGATTCAACAGCTAATACATCCAGTCCAGTATTTGGCATTTATAACGAAGTAACCGGACAGTATTAACTCGGCCAACTGGGACATAAATAATATTATCAGTTTACCGAACATCTGGCCTGACCTGTATTAGAACGTACAGGGGTGTGCGTGAATTGTGTCGTAGAGAAATATTATCAAATATACTTGAGTGAGTTTAGTTCTTAGTTGTAGAAAAGTGTAGTTAATCTAGAGTAGAAAAGTATTAATAATATAATATATATTATTTGTTGGTTTAGTAAGGTTAGTTGATTAAGTGGCGTGAGTGAATTGTTAATAATGTAATATTTATTTGTTCGTAGACGTTAGGGTAAGTTTTACAAATATAATTTGTTAGTAATTAATTAGAAACGACATTTGAAACGACAGTTCAAGATGATGTATCGCGGGAATCTAATAATTTGGCGCCACAGACAAATGACTTAGCAATAAATTTTAGGGCCGAATTTCAGAACAAAGATTTACATGTTCAGTGTCAAAGTGTTGTTTTAAATATTTACGCGTGTTTGAAAAAGGAAAATTCTGAAATTTCTGATAATGCGGTTATCGCGAGAATTCACGAATTAACGAAAATCGGGTTTACAACGATTTATAAAGTAATTAAACTAGGTACTGTTACGGATCATTCTTTAAAGCGAAAACGACCAAATCAAAAACTGAATAGGGTTGTCAATGCTACGAAAAATTTTATTCAACGGATTGTTTACGGGTTTTAAAAGGACAATATAGTACCAACTTTAGAACAGATTCGTGCTAAATTGCGGGGCAGACAATTTTTTCAGATTGTCTGGCTAAATGGGCATTATTTACAGAAAATTATATTACAAATTTTATGAGTTTTGTATGCAGGTTAATTTTAATCTACTATCCGACACGATTTTTTTCCGGGCGTAGAGGGCTGGCAAAACACCCGACATATCTTGTCGGTGCCGACACAAAATCGGTTTCCGACAAGTGTGAATAGCTTCTTATAAAATTCTGTGCCACTGGAACCGACGATTTATTTACGGATCCGACACCCGACAAGTGGGAACGAGCTCTTAGGTAGATAGACCCCTACCAAGCGCTACAGATGTTAAAGATGTAATTAAAAACATATGTAACGAGTAAAAAGTGTCATCTACCCGCTGAACAACGAATAAATTCAGTCAATGAGTAGCGTCAAAATAGGGATAATGTTATTGCCAAAGATTACAAAGTAATCTTTGATATTGCTTTTTCATGTAAGCTCGAACCTTGATCAAAGATTACAAAAAAATATCCTTGATCCAGTAAAAATATTTCTGCGGAAGTTAATGTGAATGCTATTTTATTTACAAATAACACATATATGTAATCTGAATAAATGGTATCCTTAATTGGTACAGTTACATAATGAACTAAAAAATAACTTACCAGCCAAAGGTGGCCCAGTCAAATGACCTACTCCTTCACATAACAAAACAAATCCAAATGCCGTTGTGAATTTATCTATCGGCACAAGTTCAGCCAGTAGGGATGGTGATAGGGCAAAGCAACTTGAAAAGAAGAATCCGAATGAGGCACTGCATCCAATTATAAGTATATAATTACTCGTGAATACTATAATCCCCCAAATACTTATACCACACAATATCAATGAAATGCCATATATTCTTGAAAGATTAAATCGGTCACCCACCCATCCTAACAATACCTAAAATAAAAATTAATTGAATTTTTTGAAGATTTTGACATTACAAGCAATGCTGTTTCTTCAAGTTATTGGTTGATCGAATTGTCGTGTTCTGCTGCTCTTTCTCAAAATATTCATATTCGATTCAATCCAAATTGTATTTTAATATAATTGACATTTATCTACGGTTAATTTCTTAGTGATTTTCTAAAGATACCAATTGGCAAAGATAACTGCAAACACGGACTGTTCCAATTTAATATGTATTTAACCAACAAGTGTTCATGTTGGAGATTATTAATCGTCGTTTTGATACACGTGTTAGTTACGAAACTATCCCTGGGACAGCTCATTTCAACAGCTAACTTTTATACGTCCAATCATACAAGAATCCAGTTTTAGTGTAGGTACCTATACCAAAATCGTTTATTAATAGAAAATCATTAATTGGTAGCTAGTTATTAATGAATGATTTTGTGTGTGTTTGGTTGCCTATACAAAAATCGTTTGTTAATATATAATACTGATAATAATGTTAGCAGAAATTGTTGTTTAAGTAATTATTGATAGTTATGTAACCAACACGTGTACCTATTAATAAAGGTTATTAACAATCGAGATATTTGAATAAATTAAATAACACTTACCATGCCTACTATGTTAGCAAATCCAATAACCGACAGAGCTAACGAAGATTCTTCATCACTATAACCATTTTCTAACATATGATCTACTAAATAAAAGTATGGAATTAGAAACCATGTGCCAGCTAGAAGAACGGCTATACTTAACAGCAAAAAATGCAATTCCAGAAACAAAGAAAACCTTTTTAGAGGTTTCAGGATAATTTGATACCACTTCTGAAAATAAAAAACTAATTACAATTACTAGTGTTGTAAATAATTGATTGATTGGTGTATAATTTTATAATCATTGTAATTAAAATGAAGCATATAATAACGTCAATGTCAATTCAATATTTAATTAATCATTTTTTTCATTACGGAACTGACGACATTTTGGCATTTAAATACTAAGGAGCACTTAAAGAAGAGAGATTTAATGCTTCCTAAACTGAGACGTGTTAGTTATAACAAACAACGAAGCAAGGCAAATTCGAATTCGAAGATTATTTACAATTTATAAGAATGTATGTCCTACGCGGAAGATTACAATAATTAGACAACAAATTGAAAAAAGAAACACAAAATACTTTCAATCGGGACATTTAATAATGCTCAGTGAGTACCTAACGGAAATAATTAAGAAATATGCTGTCTTGGAAGGCAATCGGAAAACCAAGCTTCCACAAATTAGAACTGTTTTGTCAGTAAATACTTCTAAGTTTGACTTAACGAAGACAAATATCGACATTCTCGAAAAATAATAAACGAAATTAATGGTGCAATATACTGTTGGATGGAAAACATTGGGCTCAAATCACAAATTGATTTATGAGAAAGAGTAGTCGAAACCTTGTGGTGGTTGTTGATCGAGTTCCATGTCCAAACGGACAAATGTTCGACTACATCATCGATTATATTTCATAAATTATTTTATTTGTTGATTATGTAACATCTAGAAGAGCTAATCTCGAACAGTTTGCACATACTTTTATATTTTTATCCAGATTTTCGTAAGTAGCTGTTGTATTTTTAAAATAAGTGGTTACTTTTCATGTTTTAGGTTCGTTCTGTGATGTTTTCTGTTTCCTAGCTTTTATTATTCTTTATGATGGTTTTAATCTCCTTCTGTGTGTTAATAATTATTCAAGGAACTGTATTTGTCATATATTTTCCTTCCTTGGAGTTCACTATTATATTCAAGATTCAAAATAGGTAAATAACTGTTGTTTTCATTTCTGCATTCTGAGGGAGTCTTAACACATAGCACGATTTTTATAAATTCTCGTTTGGTTCCTTTTCCTTGATTTTCTTCGTGTTTTGTTCTATAGGAGCATTCTTCTTTTATTTCTATGTAATTTCTTAAAGGCTTTCTAATTCTTTCGTAAGCGCATGAAAGTTGATTATTATAATGCTGTGTGTAGGTATTTTGATTTGACCTGTTATCTGCCTGAAGCTCATTAGTGATGCTTTTATGTTTGTAACTAAGTATGTGAGAGTGTTTGCTTTAAATTTTTTATATTTCAGTATGCTACTTCCCTTTTCCAATGATCTCTTTAATAATCAAGAGTTGTTGGACTGGGCCAGTTGATTTATAAGGTAATTATATAAGTTTTGTGTTAGAATTGTTTAAAATTTTATGGATGAAACCACGAACCAAATAGTTCTGAGATGAATGAATAAACAGTGATAATTACTCACCATCATCAGAAGGAAGAAACAGCATACCTCAGGCACATACGCGGATGAAACAAATAAGAACTGCTCAAATTACTAACTGAAGAACACACGTACTTCTAAGAACTGCTCAAAACAAAAAATAACTTGTTATGATCATAGCCAAACTTCAATAATGAAGGCAACATTCCTAGAAGTGCTTTTTTTAAGCTGGATATTTAAAAAACAATTTGTTTTCGACATGCAATATGTAAGTTGTTCAATTAAAAACTTGTAAATGAACTAAATACTAAGTTGAAAGGAATATATATATTATGTAGAATAATTAATACAAAAGCCACAAATATAATAAAATTATCCAAATGAAAATTATCCAAAAATAATACATTTTTTCTCAATTTTTACGTTTTTGTTCATTTTTAGCCATTTAAAATGAATTTTATATTAATTATTATTAGACAAAATACGCGAAGGAAAACGTATTACGTGCACTAATGCAATAATGATTTATTTCCTCATTACAATTTGAAGAATAAAATGGTTCAAATACTTTGCGATTGAGTAAATATTATACTCCTTACTTTGCTTGAAGTTTCCAGATTGTTTTCGGTTGGTGAATGTTCTTCATTTACTGCGTTAGTTTGATTGACATTCGGTAATAATTCCTGCAATTCTCTCGTTTCTATAGTTTTTGTCTGTCGTTTTGCATCCCTCTTTTTCTGTAATCTGGAAAAATATATTTGATGATGTATTATTGTTACAGTTACATAATACTTATAATAGCGCAAAAAACACAAAAAGTATACATATATAATAATCTGAATTCGTCAATCGATGTACGATGTTTTTCAATTGTGTGTCTTTTAATTTTAATGACGATTTAAATCACTTGATTAAAATCAGATAATCAACTTCAGTTATCAGATATACAGGGCCAACATATTTTGACAGATATAGTGGAATTTAGAGGTTTATTATATTGTGGGAGATACTGTAGTTTATTACTTTTTTATATCTTCTTACGCAACATTTTTGATGGTTTCGTTTAAGGGGGGAGATCTTTTTTGGTATCAGTGGAGGCCAGAGAACCATTAAAATTATTATAATTGTGTTGTCCAATGTTTGAATTTAAAAAATTGTATAAATAGAACAAAAATAAATGATATGTAGTATACAAAAATAAATTAAATTTGAAACGAATTCCTTTTATACTTTTACCATTCTATTCTCCATGTGTGCGATAATCTGCTATAGAATGCTATATCTGTCACAAAGTACCTACTATTTTATATCTAAGTTTTGTAGATGTATTTATCAACAACAAGCCTGTAAATCAAGAAAAACTAATGTATAAATTTCCATTTAAAGGATTTACTTACTCTTCCTGTTTCACCCACTTGGGATCAGTCATCAAAGCACCACAAATACACATTTGAGCCAAACAACCACCAAGTATTAAAACCGTTCCTCTCCATCCAAATTCGTATAGTAAAAAGTTGGTAAATGGAGCAAAAACAATTGTTCCAAAACCAGTACCGCTAGCTGATATACCCAAAGCTACAGATCTTCGTTTGTCAAACCAATATGTTACTGAAACTACGACCGTTATATAACAAAGTCCTCTTGCTAAACCGCCTAATACGCCGAATGTTAAGTATAGGAGACCTAAACTTTTGACGTACGTGCTAATAGCAAAACCTAATGCACATATCGCTGAGCCTAAAATAGTCATCTTCTGGCAGCCATATTTATCCACGAGGGTACTACATACCGGACCTGAAACAAAATACGGTTTTTAAATATATTTGATAAAAAGTATAAGTACTCGTATGCATGTATATTGGGGTGACATTCCCAAAGACCTAAAAAATATATTGTTCCCCCTTCTAATCAGTTCCTGAGGAAAATCTCAGAGACTAGTAGCTGCTTTAGACCTTTACTTAATTACAATTACCTGTAAATAATTGTCATATTATTAGAAAAGCGTGATCTATAGACGTCAAAAAATAATAGTTCAATACTATTAAATGCTTTACAAAATTAGAAAAATTAATTTCCAAAGAGCAGACCGTCCACTAAGAAGCAACAACTACTTCTCGGGCTATATGCCCCGACAGACCTTGAATTACACTTCTTAAGTAAACGGGGTTGGTATATATGCCATATAGCCCGAGAAGTAGTTGTTGCTTCTTAGTGGACGGTCTGCTCTTTGGAAATTAATTTTTCTAATTTTGTAAAGCGTTTAATAGTATTGAACTATTATTTTTTGACGTCTATAGATCACGCTTTACTAATATGACAATTATTCACAGGTAACTGTAATTAAGTAAATACCTACAAAACCGAGATGGTTTTTTGTCGATATAGAATTTTGGTTTTGGTTTGTGATTAGATGTGGAGATGTCGCTGATATCGCACTCTTAGCATTTTCTTTACTGAGGTTAATGTATTGGTGTGGTATCAACGTAGTCTCTAGTCCAGGATTATGATCTCAGAGCTTCTGGACGAATAGCATCTACCTTGTGCTGATGAGGCGCAATACGCCGAAACCAGTCTACAAGTGATGTTATTCCTTCTAATCGCAAACCAAAATAGTTGGGTCTATCTTAACAGATATACCAACCCCGTTTACTTTAGAAGTGTCCTTTAGACCTATTTCCCGGAAGATTTTCAGGATATCTGCAGGGATTGGATTAGGTATCCCTCTTTTATCCAGTAATCTCCTAGGTGTTATGCCCTAGGATTCTGAATTGCTGTGCAATTCGCAAGTATGTGGATGGAGGTTTCTTCTTCCATGACACAGAATCTACATTCTTCTTCCTCTACTATTTTGAGCTTTTTCAGGTGTCCATTCAGGCGACAATGTCCCGTTAGGGTTCCTGTAAAAACTCTTAGTACAGTTTTACTTTGACTTATGCATTCATTTGATCTCAACAGGTTGTAGTCACCCAGAAGAATCTTTGATTGTCTAAACCCTACTAGATCTTTCCAATGGTCAGATCCATTTTTTTCGGCTTTGCCTATTTTTTCCAATATTACATGCTGATACCGCAAAAGTGTTCCGGCCCCCAAAAGGGTGTTTCAGCTTTGCCAGTTCATCTGCTATTTAATTTTCTTCTATTCCAGTATATACTGAAATCCACAGTAAGGTGACGATATTGTTCATTGATTCCCATACCATTTTGGAACTGATTACACAAGAACTCATTGCTTTAATGGCTGCTTAACTATCCGACATGATGATCATTCTTTACCTTCTATATCTTTTATCAATATTGAACTGGACACACTTTCCTATTGCGTAAATTTCCGCTTGAAAGGTTTTCCCCAAGCTTTCGGAGTGTTTGGTTCCTGGCCCGTACACTCCTCTCCCAGTTCCTTCTATAGCTTTTGAGCCATTGAATGACATTCTTTCCAAGTTTGGTAATGGTGTTGGCCAATTCCTTCTTGTTGCTTAATTCTGTAACGAATTTCTTTGAAAAACTTATACTTTTTCATGATACCGTCTTGTGGCATGTTATTAAGTACCAGTAATCTATAAAGTAGCAATAAGGAATAGTAATAACATTAAAAATAGACCAATTGTTTAACAGGAAAATATTTGACCAAAAAAACTAACAAGATCTCAGACCGCTCATGAACCATGAAATTAGTAATCTTCTGAATGGAGAAGATATTGTAAGAGATATGGAGTCACAAAAATTAATGTGATTTGGACATATACAGAGAAGATACCTCAATGCTATTATAAGAGCCATAACAGACTAGAGACCCGACCAAGAGGTAGACCAAAAATCAGATGTCTAGAACGGGCAGCAGACAGCGAATTTCTAAACCAAAAACCATTATAAATATTCCTTTAGTTAAATAGTCCTTCAATCATATGATTGGGTTTCATTTTTAGAAAAAGACTAATAAACCAATATAAAAAACTAGAGGAGAGAGATAAGAAAATAGTAATAACGGCGCCGACAGGGAACGAAGATTTAGCACAAAGTAAAAAAGTAATAACTAAAACAGAAAAACAACAAAAATCGAAAAAAAAATGAGGAAAATTAAACAGTTACTACAAGTGCGTCCTCTTTGGAACTGCCAGGGCATAAATACAATAAATCATTTAGACATTTTACAACTTTCCCATTATTAGCCCAGTCGAAACATGGATTATTTAAACAGAGTCTGAATTACCACAATCATTATCAAACTTTTAAAATACTTATAACTGCGAAGCGGTTAACGATAAACAAACAGGAAGAGGCAGTGGGGTATTTTTAATTCTCATGTAAACAAATTATGTAGATTTAAAAACTACAAGTGTATGTGGATTTGTGTAAGAATTTGTATTGTCGATATTTGGATTATTCTAGGTATTTAATATCTAAGACTTGGGTTGGATGATAATGTTTGAATATTCTATCGATAACAGTATATTGAATAAAAGATTGAATCTTTTCCAAAAAATAAAATTTCAGATATTGCCGAGATTATTAGGATTATCAGATAGAAACATTTTCAGGTGGATTACTAGTTAATAATTCCACTAAGGCAAAAAGCAATGAACATATCCATAAACCATAATAACTGGGGATTAGGATATTATTCTCTAATGAATAAATCGAGTTATTTATATCATCTACGTTAGGATATGCGTCATTGAAGGTTATAAAGATTTATGGATAGGAGAGGTCTTAAACAAGTTAGGTCACGACCAGATTAAACTATTTTTGAATTTTGTTAACTACTTATACGATATTTATGAAAGATTTTAAAGATATGGTGACATTGGGCAAGATATTTAGACATGCTATTTCCGGTAATAGCGAAACTTGGAATTTGCTTTGTTATTTTAAATATAACACTTAATCTATTGGCTAGTATGAATCGACACGTAATATGGATTAGAAGTTACATAATAATGAAAAGTATGGCGAATCGGTCACATCCATTTTTGTGGAAAGTCGATTTAGCACAAAATAAAAAAAACTCTGGCTATTGATTTAAATTGAGTCCAATCGTATGCGGATGCGGATTCTCTGCAGTACTTTCAAATTCCTCAGTTAAGACTGTTTTTACTATTTTGTTACTTCTACGAAAACAAATATTTTGTAATGTGAATATCGATGGAAACATCGCTGTAAGCATCGATGGTGTACATTTGTATTACATCGCCTGACATCAATCTAACCATAGGTCATCGATGATCGCTCATCGAGGCATCTTAGGCATGTACTTACCTAAGTCCCGATATTTTAATACAGTTAACCTTGTAAGGTAGATTAACTTTCAACCTCTAATCTATACAATAGTGTAAAACCGCTTATAAAAATATATCCTACCTATATTGGGTGTCTTCCAATCTAGTAGATATACTCGTATTAATAACTTTTATATACCAACCATAATTTAATATATAGTTTTATTACCTTAATTTCGAGTTTTAAAAGGCACAGATGTTCAGTGGTTGTTTTATAACTTTTTTTTTAATTACAACTAATCTAGAAACAAGATTAACGAGTAATACTTTTCTGTTAAAATCTTAAAACTAAAGCGTTTTACCTAGTTTAACCCACTGGTGATTTCTCAGCTTTGTTCGTTCTTGATTTAACTACACAACACGCACTGTGCTCTGCTCTTAGCCCACTACACTAGTTCAAAAGGATTGGTCCTTTTGAGTCTTCTCACTATTCCACGTTGGTCCAGCAGCTGGATTGCTTCGACGTTCTTGTGGCTGTGAAGCCGTTCTTCATGCTTCTTTGCAAAATGTTTCACCTAGTCTGCTTCCATTTCCACTCCCAGGTCTCTGTGTAGGTCTCTGTTTCTTGCATACCAACGAGCGTTGACAATGCCCCTTAATACGTTGCTCTGAAATATTTGTATTATGTTAATATTGCTTGAGCAGGCACACCCCCAAAGTCGTATGTCATATGTCCACGCAGGCTTTAGAACATGCTTGTATATCATAAGCTTGTTTCTAATGGATAGTTCGGATTGTCTACCTAATAGCCAATATAATTTTCTATATTTGAGATTCAGCTCTTCTCTTTCCTTTTTAATGTGTTCTTTCCATCGTAGCTTTGCACCTAGGTTCATTCCTAGGTACTTGGCCGTGTTTGCATATGGAATAATATGATAGTTTATAATTATTAGCATTGGACCAGTGTGTTTATTTGTAAAGTTTACATGCACTGATTTATTTTTGTTAAGTCGAATGCGCCAGCTTTTTTTCCAAGCATTGACTTGATTTAATGCGACTTGGAGTATTTCATTAGCCTCTTGTTCGGTTTTGCTAACTGCCAGTACACCTGTGTCATCTGCAAATGTAGCTACTGTAGTTTGTTCTATTACTGGTTAGGTGTATAGTAGATACAGCAATGGACCCAGGACACTACCCTGTGGTACACCAGCCATTATCGGTCTTAATTCTGAATATTGATCTTTGCATCTAATTCGAAACATTCTTCCGCTAATATATGACTTTAGCAGTAAACTGTATTGTTCTGAGAGAAGTTGTTTGAGCTTGTTTCGAGTCCTTGGTGCCAGACTTTATCGAATGCTTGGGCTACGTCCAAGAGCACTGCTGAACATATCTTCTTCTCTTCTAGTGCTTTTTCTAGTCAATCAGTAAGTCTATGCACTTGATCAATTGTGGTGTCCTTTTCTCTAAACCCAAACTGATTTATGGGAATTATGCATTTTTCTTCAATAATGGGTTTGAACCTTCTTAAAAGTATTTTTTCAAAACGTTTTGATATAATGGGTAGTTGATACCTCGTTGACAGGTTTCGGAATCATGATGACCTCTGTTATTTCCAACAGGTAGGTACATGTTTTAGTCTAAAGGTTGCGTTAAATATGTAAACTAATTTAACTATTGCTTTTATTGGCAAATGCTTTAGAATTTTTCCTGTTATTAGGACATAACCAGGTGCTTTTTTCGGGTTTCGGACTTTATTTCTTCTATAAGTTCTTTCGGTGTTACTGGTTCTAAATCTTTGGTGGTTACTTCATTTATTGCAGGTAGGATTTCTGCTACTTCTGTTTCATTTGGTTGAAAAGTATTTTCCAGATGGTTGGCAAATAGGAGTGCTTTTTCTTGATTGCTCCTAGCCCATGATCCGTTTTCTTTTCTTAAAGGCGGTTTATGTGCTTTTGGCCTTTTTACTCCTTCAGAGTCCTTCAACAGAGATTAGTTGGTGTCTTTCTCATATGTAAGCCCCTGAAGGTAAGTATTTATTGTTTCATTCTTAATTTTCTTTATTTCTCTTCTCAGAGTCTGTTTGATATTGTTTAATCTATTTTTATTCATTGGCGTTCTAGTTTTCTGCCATTGTATTCTCAGTGTTCTTTTTTCAGCTACAAGATTTCTTATTTCAGCTGGGTAATTATTTCCGGCAATTTTTCTTTTTATTGGTCTCGTATTGTTCCCCAGATCTTCTGTTGTATATCGCTGACCAGTTTCTCGGCTTCTATATCAAGTTCTTCTGTTGTTTTTATTCTGACATTTAACTGAATTTTGTTATCTAGCTCTTTGTTAAAATTTACCCAGTCTGTGGTCTTGTTTGCCAGTGTGGCAAAACATTCTTTGATTATAACTCAATGTCATTACTACTGCACTGTGATCCGTGACTAGATCCAAGCCTTCTATGTATATATATAATTTTGTGCAATTTTTCTAGTTATGTAGAAGTCCAATAGATCAGAAATTTTATTGCTATCTGTTGGCCAATCAGTTGGTCGTCCAGTAGAGTCGCAGAGTCGCAGTTATAATCATTGGCTGTGCTAAGTAACTCTCTACCTTTTGTAGTCATTAGTCTTGACCCCCAAAAGGTGTGCTTCGCGTTGAAGTCTCCTCCTAGAATAAATCTTTCTCCAAGATCTTGGAGTAAGTTTAAGTAGTTTTCTTTTTTGAGATTATATCTCGGTGGGCAGTATATCGCAGCTACTTTTATAGTCTGTCTATTGCAATGTATCGTCACAGAGGTGACTTGTATTTGTTCGGTTTTTATTGAAGTATCCTCAAAATGTTTGATATTTTGTTTTATTATTACTGCGCTTCCTCCTCTGGCAGTATTAGATGGGTGTATTGTGTGGTATGTACTATACCCCTTTAATCTAAGGTAACTTTCATTTGTAAAATATGTTCCTGAGACTAAACATATGTCTATTTCTAGTGTGTCCAAGTACATCTGCAGCTCTTCTTTATGCTGCAGAAGTCCATTGGCATTCCATGTTACTATTCTAACGACTTGAGGGTCCATCTCTAGGCCATGGTCCAGCATTTCTGTTGCTGGCCTCTAGATTGCTTCTTGGTTTTTTTCTTGCTTGTCAAGTCTTGCCATTATATTCGCTAGCATGTCTTCTATGCTGTTAGTGCTATTGTTACCCTTTTGTGATGGAGCATTTCCTTTGACTATGCTATTCCAGATATGTTGGGTTTTATTTCCTTGTCTGTTCTGTTGTGATGTTGATGGTTTATCATCGTTCCTTCGTGATTGTTGTCTAGTGTTATTCGTCTGAACAGTTTTCTTTGTTGTAGCTTTTTCCCTATACTTCTGCAGTGTTTTAGCTACTTCGCATCCTCTGTAATTAGCAGGATGTTGCTCTTTGCAGTTGACGCAAGTGGGTAGTATATTTTTTGGTTTAGCGCAATCTTTTGTGAAGTGTTCTTTAACACATTTTACGCATCTTGGTGTTTTGTGGCAATATCTTTGGGTGTGTCCATATTCTTGACATCTTTTGCACTGAGGTATAAGTTTGGGTCGTCTTATAGACTCAATTGTTACTCTCATTCCCAATATATCATGTATTTCATATATTTTATTAACATCTTCTTTATTATCGAATATTAGCATATGTACTGGTAATTTGACATTTTTGTATCTGTTTCCATTGCACTTTTTCTTTATAATGTTTTCTACATCTAAGATTCGGTATTTTCTATTCTTAAGATTATTAAGTATCGTTTCATTATCAAATCATGGGCTTATTCCTTTTGAAATCACTCTTATAGGGCGATTTAGTTTATTCTCATAAGAGTGCCATTTTATTTCTGCTTCATTGAGTATTTTGGTCACATCTTTGTAGTCTTCTGGATTTAAGAAGTTAAGTTTAATTTCTTTTGAGTCTAATAATTTTGATAAAGCATTTATGCCGTTAGTAGATATTAATCTATATATCTGGTCATATTTTTCACTTTTATCTATTATAATTGGGGGTGGTTTTTTACTCAACTGCTGTTTTGTTTGTTGACTATTGTGAGTTGGTGGGGTTTGTCCGGTAGATCTCTCCGGTGTACTCTCCTTCTTACTTTTATAATTTTTTTCTGTCCAACCAACTTCCACTTCTAGTTCCTCCTCGTCAGTTGAGATTCCGAATTTGTTCTAGACTGTCTCCCTACATTTCCTGTACTATTTGAATTTCCAGGTTGTTGTTCGACTTTCATTTGTGCCATCTGTTTCTGCAGCTGATCAATTAGCTGTTGCATTTGCTGACACATTTGTTCTAATCGCAATTTTTTTTGTTGCGTTTGTTGCAACATTTGCTGAATTTGTTGTAAAGCATTTTGTAGATTTCCTTCATTTATTGATATTATTTGATTAGGTTGGACGGCAATCCCATTTTGTTGGGCCATTATCATTTCATTTGGCATCCCAAATTGTGCATTCATTTTTGCAAATTGAGAATATTGTTGTTTTATAATTAATCAATTAATTATTATCAGATACACACGAAGCTTTAGAGTTCTGATAGATATTTTTAAGAATAATGAATGTATTGCTTTTATTATAACAGTCTACTACTTACCTATAACTAAAATTGAGAAAATTTAAATCTGTCTATAGCCTATATTAGATATAGAAGAAACCAGGCATGATCCATGCAGCCTGCAGCTTACGTAAAACGTATGAATAAACATTCTTGCTCATTCAGTATCAGACAAAAAGATAGTTGACTATCATCTCCATTTTTTTTAAATCCTGCATGTATATTTGTTGATTTCTAAATAGTTTGAAGTATATAATTTCATATTTTAGGATGTTATGACATCGATTAATCACAAACCACCTCATAACAAAGTTCCGAACCAAAAACCAAAAAGAATCACCAAACATTTATCGCAAAAGACTACTAAAGAGACAAACCTTGAATGAGAAAATATCTCCAGATATAAAAAATCTGAGTCACCTTAAAAATATTACCAACTCTGGAAATCAGCGAGAAGTAAATTACTGTAAGACAATTTTTTTTTCTCACCCTGTTATTCTTAAAATAGTTTTCGTTTCAAGTAAAATAAATTAAATCATGGGTATACCCTAATATTTCAGAAATGCATTACTCGACAAAACAACCAATTGTCTGAAACAGATAAGTAAAGTCTTATAATGTCACGTCGGCGATAACGTCTTCGAGGCCGCGAAAGGGGAAAGAAAGTTTTAAGAACGATTTGAGTTTTAGTTTCTAGAAAATAACTAAAGTGTTCACTTGAGCCAAATAAATCTATTAAAATATAGTTTGTATTGTGGTGCATATCAGGAGTTAAATAGGTGAGTCTATCTCACAGAGTAATTCAGTTTTGCCTGTTATTTGATATTTGAATTTAAAAGATATTTTATCACATAGAGTATATATATTTGCTAATTATTTTTAATAATAACTTTGTTTAAAATTCTTTAATATTCAACGTTATTAAGAACATTAATTTGTTGTTGCATTTCCTATTCATCCAATGCTACTGTACTGTGGAGAGTTTGTGCCACTTGCAGTTTAACTCACATACCTATACTGTATTGTGGAGAGTTTGCGCCACTTGCAGTTTGTGACTTGGGTCTTACGTCACCCATATCGCCTTCCACCCCCCTGTATTGTGGAGAGCTTGAGCCACTTGCAGTGTAACCTTATTTAGCTGTACTGTGGAGAGTTTGTGCCACTTGCAGTGTATTATTATTTTGCTGTACTGTGGAGAGTTTGTGCCACTTGCAGTGTATTATTATTTTGCTGTACTGTGGAGAGGTTGTGCCACTTGCAGTGTATTATTATTTTGCTGTACTGTGGAGAGTTTGTGCCACTTGCAGTGTATTATTATTTTGCTGTAATGTGGAGAGTTTGTGCCACTTGTAGTGTATTATTATTTTGCTGTACTGTGGAGAGTTTGTGCCACTTGCAGTGTAACCTTATTTAGCTGTACTGTGGAGAGTTTGTGCCACTTGCAGTTTAACTCACATACCTATACTGTACTGTGGAGAGTTTGTGCCACTTGCGGTTTGTCCATTCCTCATACAGGGTGACTTCTCACGTCACCTATATCTCCTTCCACCCCCCTGTATTGTGGAGAGCTTGAGCCACTTGCAGTGTAACCTTATTTAGCTGTACTGTGGAGAGTTTGTGCCACTTGCAGTGTATTATTATTTTGCTGTACTGTGGAGAGTTTGTGCCACTTGTAGTGTAATATTATTTTGCTGTACTGTGGAGAGTTTGCGCCACTTACAGTAGTTATAATATTGTTTGTGGAGAGTTTGTGCCACATATTCCTTACATGCACTGGGGAGAGTTTGCGCCCCTTGCACCTTTCCTAATAACCCTAAATATTTACTATTAGGCATTTATTTTTGATCAAGTGAAGTTTTAACTTTACTTTAGTACTGATATGCATAATCACAGTTCAAACACATAAGATGCACCTTGTATATTATTAATACTTTCATTAATTTTGGGGATTTCAACTATACTAATCGTTAGTCGATAATTAATCATTATTTATGGCAAATTGAATACTCTATCTAATTCCAGGTATGTCATCTCGGTTGTTCAACCTACTTGGACCAGGTCCATAGTGACTGTTCAATTTAATCCAGGCATCACGTCCAGTGTCTTGTAAATAGTTATTTTCAACATTTAGATTTGTTTTATTATCTATATTATAAACAATTGAATGTAAGTACACAGTAAGTAATTAAAAGTTAAATTCTAATTAAATATATCAATCTTTACAAATCACTCATTCTCCTCAAGTCAAGTTTTTCCCTCCTTACATTACGTCTAGAAAAATTCAATAAATTATAGATCGCAAAGGGTCTTTTACAAAAAAACAATATCATTTAAAAAAGTCACAGTCACAGGTCAAAGTGATCAAAGCTGAAAAAAATTATCTATGGTATTATTAAATTAAATATTCTCAGTTTCTTCGTGAACAAAAAACAAAGCTTGAACCTCCCGAAAATACGGTTTTTAACACAAATGAATACACTATAATTTCTGAAATTTTATTTAGGTTAATTTCCAGTATTAATTGCGCCATAAAAGAGGTTTTTAGCCAAAGTTTGCAGAGCTCTGTAAATAAGTTCGTTCGTATTCAGATTCTTTTTTGCAGGTGCAATCTCTTAAAAACATTTGAAATATCAAACAGTATTGATTTTGTTTTGAATCAAGATTTATATCTACTTATTTGAATATTTAGATGCCAGTAAGATGCAGACACACCGTAACAGATGAGATAAATGTTTACGTATTATTGTAAATAAATTTTTTCATTATGTGTAACCGGATAAGGTCACAGGTTTCAAGTGTCCATCTCGATAAAATAAAAAAATAAGCGACAATAGAATATAAACAATATTTACTAACATGCAATAAATACACACAACGCAAAAGTCTAGGGATATTTTTGTAAAATCCTAAAACTAATGAAAGAAATTTTCATTGAAGGGGCAGACTCACTAGCCCGAGAAGGGTCACGTTGTGCTCCCATTGGCCCAGAACCTTTCTGAGGCATAGCGAAAGCGCTGCAAAAAACAAATAGCAGCACTTGGATACAAAATCAGTCTCGAGAATGGTGGAACAAGGCGCCAAAAATGAGGCAGGCCAAAGAGTTCATCAAGGAACCCTCGCCAAAATTCACGGAGTATCTACTGAGCCAGAATAGGAAAACAATCAGGATCCTGGTTGGGCTCCTTACAGGGCATTGTAGACTTAACAAACACATGAACAACATCGGATTGGCAGAAACAACCATATGTAGGTTTTGCCAAGAAGATGAGGAAACCCCAGTACAGATACTGTGCTACTGCGAAGGCCTGACTAGGCTGAGGTTTTCAACGATAGGGAAGGAAAAACCCCTCCCAATATATGGAGTACCTGAGGTATGCCATCCGTCTAGTAATAAGGACGGGTATAGACAAGGAACTCTAGAATAACAGGAGGGCATACACAATAGATCTGCAGTGGAGAGGCTCTTAGAAGTGGAGAGGCTCTTAGAAGCACTTAAGCCCCATATTTATCTTATCTTATCTCCTTCAAGCTGGTGTGCGACAAACCCAAGTAGCCGAACAGTTGGGAGTCTCGCAAAGCGTCATAAGTCGATTATGGCGTCGGTTTAGAGACACTGGGAATCCAGCCGAGCAACATCCAGGACGTGGTCGTTCTACAACCGCCGCTCAAGACCGGTATTTAGTTTTAACCGCTAGAAGGCAACCGACAATCACAGCACCCGAGTTGTTTAATGAATTACAGCGTGGACATAATGTGACAATTGGCAGTAATACGGTGAGAAGTCGTCTCCATCCTGGTGTCAAGAGTTTCTGAATTGGGCTGACAATGACTGAGCTACAGTTTTATTAACCGATGAGTCTAGATTCTCGTCGGACGAGAGAGTGGAGACAGTCCGGAAATTTGGAACGCTTGCGACATGTGCAGGAAGGGTACAGATGCAGAGGTGGCACATTAATGGTATGGGGTGGAACCATTATTGACGGAAGAACTGACCTCATTTTCCCACGCGGCTTTCTCACAAGTCAGCAGTATTTGGATACTATTCTCCAATCTGTCGTTCGTCCATTTGCTGGTGCTGTTGGAGATAACTTTCGCTTAATGCATGATAATGCTCGACCACATGTTGCCCGCATTGTAAGTAAACTGGTTGGATAACGAGGGTATTGATGTATTGCCATGGCTAGCACAGTCACCGGATTTGAATCCCATTGAGCACGTATGGAACATGCTCCAACGACGAATTACTCCTCTTATGGGCAACATTCACAATGAGTTTCAATTTCGAGAGCTTCTGAGAGTACAATGGACACAAAAATACCTCAAGCAGACATTAACAATGTAATTTTGAGCATGAATGCTAGATGTAGAGCTGTGATAAATCAACGTGGTGGCCATACTTTATTTTAAGTTTATTTTTTGTGTTTTTTTTGGCGTTTGAAAAAACAGTTGTTTTTAGAATAATTTTTTTGTTCAGTTTTCAGTTATTTTTTGCAAAAAAGTTAATGTTTTTGACATATTAAACAACAATCTAAACTATAAATTTTGTATTACTTTTTCAAGTTGATTACAGGTAAAAACACGACTAGGTACTTATAAAAATATCACTAGACTTTTGCGTTGTGTGTATTAGAAATCCATGTATAAAATTTTGCTTTCAAAAGAAATGTTCCTATACCTATAATAAAAATGCACATGATACAATTGTCAATAAATTGGAGTTGATTTTGACGGCTGTAAACAAATAAAAGTGTCACGATGAAATAAAACAATTTAATTTGTTTAAATATTCATTATTTTTTTTGAACCTATGTTCAAATTAACAAATTAAACTTGTGACGCGTATCGCGTTTAATTTGAACATAGGTTAAAAAATTATAATGAAGATTTAAACAAATTAAATGGTTTTATTTCATCGTATCAGTATGGATCTTCATCAATAAAAGCATCATCTTTTAAAATAAAAGTTGCAGTCTCTCGATATAAAAATTCCCAGCATCTAAATCAAAATAAGAAACACAAAATTTCTTATCTGTGATTTTTACAAAAGCATAGTAAGAGGTGATGTTTGGGATTGACCAATAAAAACTTGCGCAAAACACTAATATAGCGACAATCCAGAAAAAAGTGATACATATTTGTGGATTTGATAGTTATTTTAGTCAAAATTACAAAAAAGGTGAATGTCACAATTTTCAGTCACATGTTCAAGATTAATGTCGAAATTCGCTAAAATAATATCAAAAATTAACCTATTTCGGTAAGAGAATGACCAACAAATCTTGTTTGAAAGTATTTGTAAAAAGATGTAGGTAAATACACTATAAGATAACCATTGCTGCTCAAATTTTATTTGTGTTTGTTTTAATGACCACAACACAATTTAGCAATTATTTATTAAATTATGGTGTTTACATTTTTTTTTAATCAGTAGTCAAACAATATTTGTATTTTCACGACTAGACAAATAATGCAATATTCCCGATGAATTGTTTATTAAATACTTTCAAACCATGTTTGTTTGTTTTTTTACATAAAAGAGACACTATTATTTTTTGTTTCTTATTTTGGTTTTGTCAATCGGAATTTTCACCCCAAAAGAAGTTTTTTCTTGGCATTGTTGATTTTGCGCATGGAAGTATATATTTTTGGATTTAATACGCTCGCTAAATAGCAATTTTGACCATTTTTATTACAAATATGAGTCAAATAACAAATTTTAAGTTATACTTGTGGTTAGAATCGTAAAGTCCTGCAGAAAGTTTTTTGAACTTTCATTTGGGAAGAAAGTTGTGCTCCGGCCATTTTTACTTTTTAAAAACTTGGACCATGACAACTTTGTATTTTATTAGCACTAATATATCACTTCGTTTCAAGCTCTTTTAAATTCTTTTCTTATGTCTTTGACTGACATTCACACATTAATATTATCAAAAGCTATTAAATTGGGGCGTCATAATAATATTTTCAAGGTGCTATGACTCTTTAAATAAGCGACAGATATTTTATATGCCTCAATAACATCGCTTAGTGGCGAAAAAAAACAAGAATCGCTTATTTTTAAACGGCTATTTTCAGTTATTCAGTGAAGCAATTTTCTAATTTTAGTATTTTCATCTACGTTTTAAGACCTTGCTAATTACATTTTATTCTAGCCTGACGACCTTCGAAGTAAAAAAATTAAAAAATTTCACTTATACGTTATGTGTGATTTTCGTTAAAAAATATTTGAAAAAAATTAAATTTTATAATTTTTCTTTTTATTATTCCCTAGCAAACTTTTCAAGTTTTTAAAAAATGAGAGAAGTTTTTAAACTAATATTTTGGCAATCATTATCAACTTATTAGAGTTCCGTAACCCTGAATGAAAAAATGGAACTCTTAAGGTGAGTCCCCACAAAATAAAATCAATTAATAACAATTTCCACATCAGAGATAGATATAACCCGGTTTCACAAATTACATTTGCATCGTCAGGAGTAAATTATAGAATTTGATATAAATAAACAAGTAACTACGATACCTCATTTTGATATGTAGCCTAGGTATTAATGTCATATTGTCGTATATAAGACACTTATAGTAGGTACATATACATTTATATTCTATCTAATATTTAATAATTCGAAGGATAATGTTGCATTCCGTACTCACAAAGATATTGTCATTGTTCTCATTGCAATTCAGTTTATATTGGTGATCCTAAGTTACATGAGAATTAAGAAGATAAAACATAAAACAAACGAAATAAACCAAAAAATTGATATTCAGTTGAACAAAAATAAAAATCTCTTGAATTAAAAGTAAATAATCGAATTCATTAAGATAAGAAAATGTCTAACAATCAAACAGTCATAATAAATCTTAACAGGGAGGTATTACGTAAAACATAATAAAAGCTATGATTTTCGAATAAAGATGGAACCAAGGTTTCTTGTAATAATTTTGTTTCACTGATTGAAGAGAACTGACATAAAATAATATCTTGTAAATAAATTCACTTGTTAACTTGAGAAGATTATTATTGGAACAAATTGATTACTTAAACACAAAACAAAAACAGCTAGATATTTTTCATGAGCTGAACTGCAATACTGCCATTATTATACAGGGTGTAACAAAAAGGTAGGTAATAAATTAAACCACCTTTTCGGGGGCTAAAAGTAACTCCATTGAACCCAACCTTAGTCGAATCAAATATGCATAGAAAAAAAGTTACAACCCTTTAAAGTTACCAAATGCAAATTGATTCTTCCAAATATTTCGAGAGTTGATTTTATACCGCGTCTTTAATTTTCAACCACTTCTTATAGAATTGACCCTAAAGCCAGTCTAGTGCATATGCGAGGTGAAATTTACAATAGAAAACTTAAAACAATATGTTCATAATCATGTACACTTCAGAAGAAAAAAAAACAAATATTGAAATGGTATCACATGAAAAATACGGTAAGACAAATTCCTGAATTATTTTCTTCAGCATTTGATGTTAGACTTTGTTTAACCATCCTTTGCCGTTACGTCATAATCGGTGACGTATTCTGCTGTTTTACGTTTGTCTTATATTAGTTGAATGTTATTTCACACTTAACCTCAAAATTATAATCAATGACATATATGTTAAATGACCAAAAATACTGAACAAATCAAAATATGACAACTGAACTGTCAAAAGTAACAAATAAAATTTTCGTCGACATTAGTTAAGAAATACGTTAATAACGTCATTATTCCGTCTCATCCATTTCATGAGAGCAAGATAAAGTGTGACAATGTATGACGTAAAGGCAAAGGATGGTTAAACAAAGTATAGGCCTACCCATTCATTCACTGTCAACTGAGCATAATATAATTCAGAATTTTCAGCAACAAGTCCTGACTGGCAAAGACATTTTCGTCGTCCACTTGAGATGGACACTTTCAATTGTTGTTTTTCATTACTCCGCAAAGATATAATTTTATAGTTCTGTCTACAATAATAAAATGTAAGATATACGGTACCAGAAATAACAAATAATAGATAGATAGATAGTTTATTGTGCATAAGATAAATTTTCTCACAAGGGTTCGCTACAAAATGTTAACAAAAGAATTAACATAATTAAAATAAGTTATGACATACAACTAATTATGATCACAGATATTTTTATTAATTTTTGAAATACTTAAGATAAAAACTTAAGTATACAATATGTGTGTACTTCATGGTAAAGCCGGTCATTCACCTTGTGCAAATGCTCGTAGCTTTCATATACTAATAATGCTATGAGGTAATTTATTAAGTTCAGAGAATCCATTTTGTGTATTATTAATATTAAGATAGTGTGCCAGATCATCAATATTATGAACATTCTGAAAAAAACTATTTTTTCTTAGAGGACAGTAAATCCAAAAAGGATATGATGTAATGACTCCGGGGAATCCATGTTACAGACAGAGCAATTTTCAGTGCTGTTAATAATATAAAAATTTCCTTTAAAAGACAATTTTTTAAATGTTTTGCTACAAGTTCTAAGCTGCGCTATTATTCTGGTTATTTAGATATGTGCAGGTATTTGCAAATAATTGTTATTTTCACCAACTAGTAAGTGTGAGTATAGTAAAGAGTAACTAGAAAAACCTTACTGTTTATGTCCCTAGCATTCAGTCGTTTTTGAAATTTGTCTAAAATAAGTCAGATGTTAGATGAACCAGTTGATTGAAACAAATTTTTGATAGTCTTGAAGAGTCCATTCCTTTGAGATTGTTTAACCAAAGTAAAGCATGTTTGAAAACAACCTTTGACGAATGATCATGTTTCCAAGCGTACAATGTAATCAGGAGTTTTTTAAAAAAGTTCACCTGTACACGCTCTATAATATTAGTGTAACATAGACCCCATATTATGCCAATTCCAAAAGAAAGAGAAGATGAAATAATTGAATTATATACATTGATTCGCGATTCCCAACTATTCATTTTGGAACGACACATTATATCCATTACTGCTCCAATGGCCCGATTACTTTTGATTTTAGAATTCTTAGCCATGGTGCAAAATAAGGCTGTGGAGGAGAAGTCAACACCCAAGTATGTAAACTGCTTTACTGTTTTCAGGCAATACCCACTATAAGTGAATTTTTTATTGTAATTATGTACATGACCACTTTTTACGAATACCATTACTTTCGTTTTGTCGGTATTGACTACAAGTTTGTTACCACAGCAATAAGACTCGTGTACCTTTAGTTTTCGCTCTATATCTATTGGAGAGTCGCCGAGGATAACTATATCATCTGCGTATTGAAGCATTAATACGTCGTTGTTGCCATCAATAGTAAGTCCATACAAATTTTTGAGCGAAAATAATCTTCAATGTCAGATATAAAAATAGAAAAAATTAGGGGATTAAGTGATTCTTCCTGCAGGACACCCTCTGAGATGTTGTATTTTTTACTGTATGAGTTTTGTTGCTTGATTGAGAATGTTGCGTTATCGTATAAATTTATGAAGTTTCAACCAAAGAAGTTTATGAGTTATACTGTCGAATGCTCTTTTGAAATCTATAAAGACAGCGAATACTTTTCTGCGCTGGAGTCTAAGAGTGATTTGCAATATCGAAAGCCATATTGTGTTTCTGGAAGAATGAAATTATCTTCACACCAACTGGACAGGCGATTTAGTAAAATGAGTGTGAATACTTTAACACAGCAATTGATTAGCGATATACCGCGATATACAAATAATAACAAATAATAATTAATAGGCGACTCTAAAAAATTATTTATTATCTGCCATGATTTCAATTTTCCGTTGTACAAAATTGTGGGGTAATTTTCAAGGGAAGAAGTTATGAAATGCTAACTTGTACTATCTCACCGAAATTACCCAAAAAACGGAATGTAGGTATGTATTTCTACAAATAACCAGAGAAAGGTAGTCTCTTAAAAATGTAATTAGAAACAAATTATACTTTGGAATTGTTCATGTAAAATAAAAGTGTTGGAACTTTTGAAGCCGATTACAGCTCAAAAGGAAATAAAAAATGGAAATTTATTCTCATACTTTGGTCGTTATATAATTTTACAGCGGATTAGGATCCACAATTAGGTTTATTACTGTAATTAAAACGCTGTTGAACAATATGATCCATATCAAATAATATTGAGATAAGCCTAAATCAATAAATGAACTTGTATTAGCCATTTTCAAATACTAGTCTATAAATTGATCATTGATTGCAAAAATATTTTATTACTTTGTTATGTGAATTTACTGTTTGGACCCTTACAAGATAACTCTAAACTCATTTCATTTGATGTTACTAAAATGTTCTCTAAAATTCTTTCAAAACAGTGCATAACACTTGTAAGAAAATTACTAGAGGATAAAAATATTAATCCATGAATAATAATCACATATACTTAATTTGTTTGATGTATGTATTAATCAGAACTATTTAACTTTTGACAATAAGGTATATATTCAAAATGAAGGTTTACCAATGGGAAGCCCTATATTACCAATTTTGGCAAACATTTTTATGGACAGTTTAAAAAAAAATCTTTGAATGTAACATTTCAAAAAATATCTTCTTTTGGTATGGGTATGTAGATGACATATTAGCTTGTTTTGTAGGTAGTGATCGACAATTAGATATATTTTTCAATCATATTAATAATTTACATCCAAAAATTAAATTTACATTAGAAGTTGAAGAAAATAACTAAATTAATTTTCTTGATTTGAAAATTCAAAGAGTCAATAATATACTTGATTTTTCAATTTACAGAAAACCAACACATACTGATGTGACTATATACCATATAATTAATAATAATAATAATAAATAATAATAATAAAGGTCTTTTATTTTTTCTCATCATAACACTACAGTTACAAATAAATATATAATAAAAAAATAAGAGCGAGAAAAAAAACGCATCGAAGATCAGGTGACTACCACACCAAGTTGATATGGCAGTCTCTGTTTTTCATCTTAGGCGTTGACTGATTAACAGAATAATTCAATAATAATATATAGTTCTAACATTGTTCAATACAAATACAATAGTAATAATAATGATAATAGGTAACACAATACTAACGACAATAATAATAATAAAGAGAAAAACTACATTATATCAAAGAAATACACTAAATAAAATACTACATACCAAAGTTCATACATTATTCGCGAAACAAAACTGATCTTAGAGCAATTTTAAATGATTTAATCGACTTTTGTTTGACAAGTTCAGGTAGTTCGTTGTAAATTTTTGCAATCTGATATATAAAAGAATGTTTATACTGTTCAGTTCGAACACGAGGAATAATCAATCTATAGTTCAAACGGGTATTACGGTTATGAATATTTGAATGGGGTGAAACTTTGTTTATTAAATACGATAGGTGTCCAGTTTTAATAATGAATGAATGAATGAAGATATCGTCTCTTGGCCATACTGAGCCATTTGACCGTGTTGAGTTTGTGGAAAATTCTTTGACGTCTTCTGATACCACAGACCAGCCTTAAGCAACAGTTTTGCACAACTTGAATTCTCCTAGAGGTAGATACATTTAAACAAGGCCTATAAATAACATCACCGTAGTCAAATTTAGCTAGTACAAGCTTATCGCACAAAACTTTTTTTGCACTGAATGATAGGTACTATTGACTTTGAAATATTTTTTTAATATTAAAGTAGGCGTTTTTAATACAATTGTTGATATGCTTATCATATTTTAATTTAGGATCTAATATTAAACCTAGATTTTTTGCTGTATTCGATGGTTTAATGCATTCACCTTCAATTTTTAATGTTATGCGCGCTGTCAAATTTGAAAGATGTCTTCTTAGGATTAATATTTAATGCATCTTCGTGTGACCAGTTAATAATATTAGCAATGTCTTCGTTCACTTTATTTATTACATCGAGGTACGTATCAGGTTTAAAAGATATACATTGTGTATCGTCCGCATAGAGATGAATTTTACAATTCCAATCATCCCATGTCACATAAATTAGCAGCATATAATTCAATGATACATAGAGCATTTTCAGTTCCTATGAACAAATATAATTTTGATAGAGAAATTAATATAATTAAGCAATTAGCCATATCCAACGGTTATCCATTACATGTAATAAATAAGTTACAATTACAATTAATATTTCCTGAAAATACTAGGGAAATACAAAATTACAAAACCATCACATATGCTGGTAATATTTCTAATAATATTTCAAAGATAATATCTTCAGCAACAAATACCTATATAACAATTTCTTTTAAAACGGAAAGCAATGTAAGTAAAAAATTGTTAAATGTAAAAACAAAAATATCCCCATTAAAAAAGTTTGGGATATATGAACTTAAATGTCCAGAATGTAATGCTGTCTATATTGGTCAGACAATTCAAATTTTTTTAAATTAGACACAAAGAAAACTTACGATCCTACAGATTAAAACAGCCAGATAAATCACATTACGATGGCTTAGAATGAGAACCTCGTATGTCACAAAATGTAAATTTTACAGGACACAAAAAACTGATTTTCTGCGCTATTTTGCCTAGAAAGATTTCATTTTTTTACATGTTTTTGATTTGAACTAATTAGAATCATTATAGAACAGATTTTTATCTTCCTTGTTGTTGGTAGTTTATTTATGGGATATACGAGGTTATCAGAGACACTTAAGAGACCCACAATATGCAGTTGTCAATGAACAGAAAATCTCTTCTTAAGTAACAATTAAATATCAGTAAATATCAGCAGACATAGTTTTCCTTGATTTCCTATATCATTGCACAGTTATACTGATCTTAAATGTGAAAAAGATATCCAGGATATCCCCAAGCTTTAATATTTGAAATATCATATCTTTTTCTTTTTTATATTCATATATATTAAGTCACTAGGACTAAGATAGGTCACTATTTGGTCTAGCAAAAATATAAAACATCAAGTAAATGTAACTTCGGTCATTCTAACGATGATATGCAAATATCGAAATAATTATCGAAGGTAATATCCCGAGACCATGACAAATAGCCGATTATTATTTTCTTAGTAATTCTATCGAGAGTAACTTGTATTTTGACAATTTGATGAGAGCATATGAACATTAATAATCTGAATAACTCCCGAGAGCTTTAGCTTTAGCTCTCGGGAGTTATTCTTATTAATTTTCATATGGTCGAATTAAATTGTCTCAAAATACAAGTTACTCGAGATGAATTAAAGAAAATATTCTATTTGTCATGGTCGAGTGATATTCAGAAGGTTATTTCATGAACAGCATAAAATGATTCCTATATACTATACGTTTCAACATATATTTCGTTTCAACTTAAATTTTTACAACCTTGAATTAATCAAAAATAACAAGAAAATAAATAAATAAAAATAACTGATCACTTAAAATTGAAAACGCAATTATTATAAGTAATACTCGCACCAGCACCATAGATAATTCCAGTTGGTGACGCCTTGTGTATCTCTTCTTGTATCACCATCACCTGTGTTGCAGAAGTTGAAGCCTGTGTTTCTTCTAACTGCCGCATCCTATTTATAATTTTGTTGTGGTGTTGCTCATCGAGCTGGATGTAGGGTTTGATAGACGATGCATAATTCATATTTCTTCTGCTGACAAAAAGACATAAATTGTCTCCATACAGACTCTTTACACCTCTTTGTATTCACTGGTATGGATTTGCTCACATAATCATTAATTTCCATAGTGGAAGATAAACCAAAACGAGACATTTTCAAATTTAGCTGTTTTATTTATGTCAAACTTTGACGTTTGTGCAATTAAACAAAATAGTCGCTCGTATTCTTCTGTTTACCTAAATAGCCGCTCATATTACATATCATGTGACTTCAATCATGCAATTTTATGTAACCATGTGTGAATGAAATAATCAATAATATTTTAGAATTTTCATTCATTTCTTCATTAAATAGTGGAATTAATTAGAAACAGTTAGTTTCATTTAAAAAGTACTTTGTTATGTATTACGTTAAATACGTTTTCGATTTAATTTTTAATCTTTAAATTTAATTTAATGAAATAATACACCGAAAATAAAATGCGATTTTGAGATGGCGTCTTCTAGAATCTCACCATTTTTTTAACGGAATTTAATGAATATCAAAAAAGTCTGGCTTGTCCATACTAGACCTTTGACCTTATCTATAATGACTGATTACAATACAATGAAACCGTCGGCTTGCAGCTGGTGCTAATTTCAATAACAAATCATAGGGATATATTATGCCGAATTAATCAAGTTTCTGTCACGTTATTACTTAGGGGTAATCACTAGGATTAGTTATTCCAAATTTAGAAAATATTCATTCGAAATTTCAAATTAGAATATGTAAAATGGTCGTATTTTTTTGACTTTGACAAGTCAAAGTATGTCTAGTACTCTTTCAGTAACTTTAATCATGTTGTTCATATTTGTAACCATTGTGATTTCACATGTTTTGTTTGAGTTCTCAGTTTTGACTTCTTCATAATTTCTTGTTAAAAATGTTTTGTTTTTAAAACTTTTTTTAATAATTTTTCACGGTTTTCGCCCTCATATTTTTTCATGAATATTTTTGTAATTAAATGACGTACCTGTGATTTTCAAATTATTTTATAGTACAATTTCTATGTCTTTTGAAATTATCTCGTTTTTTAAATAGTTATTATTTCCTATGAGCTTTTTATAATGTTAATGCAATTTTTCATACATTTATTTTTGTTCTTTTTTCATTTGGAGCATTACCAAACATTTATTGTTATTAATATTGTGTCCTAATCAATTTCGTTTTGGTAAGTGGGGCATTTTTTCTGTTTGTATATATAACCCATTTTCAATAGTTTTACATAGAAAATTTGGTCAAAGTATATTTTCTGCTTGTGAACTTCTGAAAGTACTGGCTCATCTCCAAAAATTGTTAGTTAGTGGACCTAATTATATTTATTTCTGTCTCAATCTGACAACACTGGTTTTGATTAAATTTAATTTAATATCAACAAAACAGTTTAAGGTTTTATATTTTATATTAAGTTGTCGTTTGCAACATTGAGTACAAACGTCTAAATTTTGAATTGGTGTTCTTATTTTAACTTACATTCAAACAACCTGGGTTAACTCGAAAATATTGTTGGCGAAAAATCAACTCATTTTAAAAATAGATTATATTTTCGTATTCAAGTTTAATCTTAAACAAGGATTTTAATATGGCGCAAAGTAAAAAACTTCTTAATGGAACAATAAATTATTAGATTGAATAGTTAATATTATTTTCCATTCAAAGAAAAATTTCTCAAGTTTTATTTTCAGATTTTTTTAAATACACATAATATTGAATAATAAATCTGCTTACATTTTTCGACAATTGGTTCTTAAAATAGGTAGGTACATTTTGTCTGATGATGTGATTAATGTATCTAAGATTCGTCCACTAGAGATCTTCATTCGCTAATAAAGTTTAAAATTGTCTGGTCAAAACCTAAAAAATTACAAGAGGGAATTTAATTCCCAGTCTTGGTTAAATTTTTGTATGTAACTTTTAGTTAGTAGGTAGTTTATTGTTTTCTTGAGATATTGTTCTAAAAATTTAAAATAATATCCCAAAAATGGTCAAAAATATCTAAGAAACTATCTTTAGGCATTTAGCTAGCGAATTGAGTAAAAATCGAAATCGAAAATCCTATTTTGAGGTAAAAATTCGGATTGATAAAATAGTTTTAAATAACATTCTTTCGTTGTACACTTGGTACCTACCTAGGTAAAGTTTGTCCAAAATGAATTGCAGAAACGTGTGCCGATTTGTATTGTCTAGTTTTTTATTAAAATACCAATAGAACAATATTTTATAACTATCTGAATATAGTGCCCTTCTTCAAATTGTAGTCTATTCTTTTTCAAATTTTCTTTTTTTTAAATTTCACTTATAAAATAAGACATTAATGTAGCAATGAACCATTTGAATCGGTAGTTTTTTAATAAGAACTAGTAAGTGTCAGTACCTACTAAATTTAGTTAAGACGTTAATAAAATGAAAACATGATGTTTTTTCAAGTTCTATTGGCTCGGCTTTATTCACTACATCTAAAAAATTATTAATTATATCTAAGTAAACAATTAATCAATAGCTACTTGTTTAAATGTCTGAAAGATACTATCTCTTCCTAAAAGTGTTTTTTATAATCTCTAGTTTTATTTACTGGTAAACAATATGTCAATGTGTCGCTACTTTATCATTGTGTAATTATTTTTGAAATCATGAAATCATATTTTTTCCAAAAAATGTGCATTAATATGAATCAGTCTTTTATGATAATGGCTAAGATCTATCTGGAAAGGTTATGACAAGGTTAATTAAAATTAAATAGATCAACTACCTAGCCAGAATACCTATTTAATTTTGTAAAGTAAATGCTTTTTAAATATTTGCATTTTCTAATAATTAAAAAATAATGCTTTCAAATGAATGAAAACTAAAAATTCGACAAAATTAACGATAAACACAAGATTATACATCAATCACTAACATAACACAAATCGTCATATTCTCAACTAGCTAAAGTTTGTCCAAAATCAATTCTAGAAGCAAAAACAACTGTTCGTCGCCCTTGTCGACGTTTTCCTCTGATCAGCACATATTTTTCACAGAAAAATGTCGGCAAAGGTGAACACGTGATTTAGCTTCTGCAATTGATTTTGGATAAAGTTTACCTTAGCCGTTGATCTGTTATGATTGGAGAAATAACATAGGTTTTTGATATCTTCTGTGTATGTTCCTTCATTATTCTTTTAGTTATTTTTCGGGAAAAGTAAACTTTTTCAATATAAAAATTGTGGTTTAATGTTACCAGAAATGAAATCAAAAAATATACACTGCCGAGCATAAAATTAGGGTCACCCAGTAATTTGAAGATATTGTAGACATTTTTATTTTTTTCGGATTTTTCTCGGTTGTAACATAGTTTACTAACGGATTGCTTGAATAAAGAAAGTTGTTGTTATTTCGAAAAGCGGTTGAACAAAAAACGGCCCCTCGCCCAAATTCCTAAAAACCATTATCAGCATATTTTTTGTTCCTATGGTTTTATCTGTCTATTGCAAATTGTTTGTTTAGTGTTGTCATTGTCAGTGTATTGCAATGAGCTTAAATCCTGTTGTTGTGGCACGAATTGTGGCGGCTTTAGAAGATGATCGATGTCAGCGCGAAACTGTCAGAAAAGTTGGTGTAAGTCTCTCGAGTGTGCAACGAGTATGGCAATGGTACGAAGAGACTGGTATGCTCACTCGAAGACCTGGTTCAGGTCGAGGCGTCCAACAGCTAGAGATGACCGCTTTCTGGTTTCTAGTCCTTTGAGAAACCGAACGGTTACGGCAGTTGCCCTTCTAAATAATCTGCAAGAAGTGAGAAATGTAAACATAAGTGAGACGACAGTTAGGAGGCGACTTCACACTGCTGGTTTATCTCCTCGAACTAGAGCTACTGGACCGCCGCTTTCTCGGGCACACCGGACTGCTAGGTTGAATTTTGCACGAGAACACAATAGCGCATTGGAGTCGCGTAGTGTTTTCTGATGAATTGCGATTCTGTCTCACAAGCTCAGATAGAGGTGTAAGAGAGTGTCGACTTCCATTTGGTGGAGTTATGGCATGGGGATGCATATCTTTTGACGCTCGCACGGAGTTAATCTTTATCGAGAATGGGACGTTGACTGCGCTTAGGTACCTGACAGATGATCTAGAAGACCATGTTTTACCGTTAATGGTTATTCTTGGAGACGAAGCAACCTTTATGCATGATAATGCACGGCCTCACACTGCTCGGATAGTTACTGCGTATCTTGACGAGATTCAAGTCACGCGATTTGTTTGGCCTGCCCTTAGTGCAGATTTAAATCCAATAGAACATGTTTGGGATAAAATAGGGAGACATTTACGAAGACATGTGCCGGCCACCAGAAATTCTAGACAGCTTCGCGATATACTAGTGCAGGAATGGGACAATCTTCCACAGAATGTGATCCAAAATCTGATCCAAAGCACGCCTCGTCGTTTGCAGGCTGTTATCACTGCCAGAGGAGGAAATACTAGCTACTGAAGTCCTTAAAATTTCTTTTGTTTTAACGAAAAGCATATAAAAGTAAAATTGTTCATTTTCTTTACTTCGCACATCAAATGAAATTGTTCATTTTTATTACTTTCAATAAACTTTGAACTAGAACTATGTTACAACCGAGAAAAATAAAAATTTCTACAATTTCTTCAAATTACTGGGTGACCCTAATTTTATGCTCGGCAGTGTATTTCAGATGATAAGTAATTTTTATAATGATCTAAATTGGTTCCGCGTTTTGTTGAAAGTATTTATCAAAACTTAGTTGAACTCTTATCATATGTGAGTAATAACAGAATGTGTATGTTTATAAAGCAATATTTTTTTGTTGCTTTCAGTTCATTATTTTAAACTTAATATTGAATTTTGTCGAATTTTTATATAACTTGTGAAATAAACTTATCTCTGGCATTGTATCTTTGGATGAAATAGTTTGTTCGATGATAAATTTAATATTCTTTTATGTAATATTAGCTTGTTTAAAGCTCTTATTTTCTCGACTAGCAAACTAAAAATCACCCAAAAAATTGCTCGTCTACTAGTAACTAACAAAGTTGAACTTTTCCCACTTGTTGCAAATCATACTTTTATTATGCTTTCATTTTTAATATTAAATGATTAAAATTACTTCATAATTCATCACACCTCACAACAAATGTGTAATTGTTGCATGTTAAGAATTTTTTTTAAAGATATTTACAAAAAAAGAAAGTCGGTCGTCTTGGGTTTGAACTGGAGACCTTGTGATCCCCAGTCCAACGCCCAATTAATGTATTCAAAGAGGACTCCGATACACTGTCTGTTCGAAATAAAAAAGTTAATTGTACATTCCTGCCTTTTTTATTATATTTTTTGTATTTTATTATTTAATATTTTATTGTAATAACAACCATCTTTAAAAATTGTTGATGAAAAAATATTATCCCTCAATATTTTATTTTGGAAAAGAAAATTAATAATCACTTGTTATAAAAAAAATATTACCTGAGATAAGTGGAAGTGCAACAAATAAACTTCCAACCCAAGATGTAGCAGATTTGGAACCCTTAAATTCATATAGAAATTCCACAAACAAGAGTCCAAAAGCAAAGCTGATACCTTCAGCTATGGCATATATTAAAAACGTTGCTAGCAGTACAATCCATCCGTAACCACCATCCGGAATAACCGATTTATTTTTGCTACTTTGTTCACTTAACTCCGAACTATTTAAATTTTTCTGTACCTCGTCGAGTTTAATTCCGGCACCATCCTCAATTATCACAGTTTCCATAATAAAAATTAATCAACCGTTCTTAAGATAAATATTTCACTCGCTATACCTATTTGTAGGAACTAACCTATTTTTAATCGTTCACTCCGTATTTATTACATTTGTCGCTTAGATAAAAAAAATGTATTGTGATTGGTATTATTTAATAAAATACTACGTTAAACACCATGTGAATGTCACAAAATATGATATTTTCAGTCAGCAAAACAAAAATGACGTAGATTTTGTGGAATTTTTAACTGGTTCATCACGAATTTAATGTGAACGTATATATACAACTCGGACGAATCGTCAATTGCACTATAGACTCGATCTTAAGTTAAAAGAAAGGAAACCCACTTTATGATGTATTTATACAGCATACATTATAGTAGATGTGACTAAAAATTGCGCGTTGAAGGTCAGAGATAAGTAAATTAAAATATTTGTTTATGAATAAGGTATTTTATTAACATGATATCGCTTTTATTAAAGACATTTATATAAATTTAACAAGTACCTATGGTTCTAAATTTATAATAGTAGTTGGTACAACAAAAATGTATAGGTATAAATGATGTCCATATCGTTCCAAAAGCAATATAAGCAATCCACTCGAGTCATACACTATATTTTTGTGACTTAATGGAAGCCAATACTTTAGATACCAATCTCAACGGAAATTGAAAAATCAATGCCATCTTCAATAAATATGCCATTGAAAACGTGAACATGATTGTTCGACTACATGACCTTGTCCTAATCGACACGTTTTTCTGAACCACGAGGTAGATTACACCTTTCGGATTTAAACAGGTCAATTTACGGGTTTTTCTTCTTATCTATGTTATTTGCAGTGGCTTATATTTGATGAAAATTTTACGTTTGTGGCCTTATTTTTATATCTCAGTCAGTAGACAGTAGTTCGTTTGCGAGTTTGTTAGCGTTACGCGAACGGTGATTTCTTGATAATTTTGTAATTTCATTTCGTTCTTGAACAATTTTATAAATTAATATTTTGTTCAATACAGTAAATATTTTAGAAGTTTTACTTTTTTTTTGGGGGTCTAAAGCACACATTTTATTTTATAAATTGTAAAGATTTCTTCTGTAGCGATATAGGTATTATAATGTAAATATCACGACAAGTTTGCGTTTGGACATTTTCTTCCAATAATGAGAATAATAAATTCTTTGGAATCACACTGAACGAGCGCTACCTCTGTGGATAGTGCCTTGCATAGTGATTAGTTGCCATTGGAGTACATATGCCTTTAATTGTAGAATTTTGAATTTAGTTTTTTTAACTTTTGAACATCCTCTAGCTCAGGTCTGGTAGGAACAGCATCTTTCGATTATAAAACGCCATTGTGTATCTTCTAGTTATATTTTCGTTTTCTTGATTAAATGTTCATTTCACCAGTATTCACCACCGTGTAATACCGGTTACAGACGGTAAGCCTTGACTAATGTTCGTTCGTTCCATCATTGTCGCTTCGTGTTTGTTTTCAAAATGCAAAACCTATAGCGAAGCAAAGCCATTTTTGGCGCAGGCCACGGTTCACCTAGGAAGCGGTAGGTATTTACGATACAACTCGTTTGCCTTATTTGCCTCGACAAAAACTGACAAACAAAGATAAAACATGTCGTCTGTACGCGAATATCAAGCAAAAACCAAATATTTTTCCAAACGATCGCTGAAATGCTGGCCATGCTGTCAGTAGCCACAAAAGTCGATTACTTTGGATACATCAAATAAATTGAGGATCTACAGGTTTGTGGTGTCTATTAGGCCGTTCACGAGGTTGCCGGCCCTAAATTCGTCCCCGTTCATTAACTACATAACTAAATTCGTCCCCGAGCAAAGGATTATATATTCATAGAAATTACCTTGTATACTGTATAGCTTCTTCAATAATTTTCCTTGCCCTTCTCGATAAAATTGAAATATTTTTTGGGGACGAGTTTAGTTGTTTATTTCTGTCGACCTACACTACTCAGGTACAAGTTTAAGGGTATGATTATCGGTTGCTACCTTCTCGGGGACGAGTTTAGGTACGTCCGCCGAGGCAGGCACAAAGTATACGCTCTACCGTTTCATCATCTTCCAGACAAAGAAGACACGTCGAATCGTCCGACAGCCCAGTTGTTATTTTAAAAAGCAGTAAATTAAAATCATAAGTCGACCTGTTTCATCATTTTCTTAAAATTCAATGAATACTGCCAAATAACAGGGTGGTGTTTTGAGTGGCCGACTATGTTTGTAGCTTTCAATAGAGGTTTTTGTGAATTACTTAATCACAGAATAATAAAATTAGGTAGGCATATAAATGTTTATTGTAATAAATTTTAGTAGTATACATTGTTAAATCAAATCACAAAACTATGTATTCCTAAATAATAGATATACAGTAAAATTACGTTGTTGAAAATAGTTTTCTATTTCGAGTAAATGGAATTATTCCTACCAGAAAACCTGATATTATTATCCATATGCTAGCTTGATAAAATGATTGTTCCCATGAACCAGTCAAATCAAAAACCCAACCTAAAAACAAACAAAACTGGTTAATTATTGTGGAACGAAATATAGGGATTAAAATGTATTACATGTTTTATCATTTTTTAACAGTTTTCATAAATTTAACTCAGTATAATATAGGCAGATGTAAACTATATCTTCTCAATAAAAAAACGCCCCAAAATACGGTATGTAATCTCGGCCGATCGTAGGTAGAACCTAGTATTAGAAATGAGATTATCCTGACAATCTGACAACATCGCAATTATAATTTGACTTTTAAAAACGATCATTGGTTAATTTATCGAGAAGGTCAAGGAAGATGTTGGAAAAATTGCCGCGTAAATTGAAAAACTGCAGTAATGGCAAGTAATCTTCCTCTAAGGAAGTGTCATGAAAACTTTCACTTTCCTGGAATTGAGGGGGCCGAGTTTACATACCTGAAATCAGGTACAAAATTTTGGCCGGCCGAGATTACATTCTCATTAGTGAGCATTACCTGATAATCGGCCCAGTTTACAATCGCCGGATAAAATGATGTTGGCGAACAGAGTATTCAACAAAAATGTTAACATAACATTGCCTAACTGATTAAAAAAAATTCAAATGCATCGTTGCTGGAATTCCGAATTAGTGAAGGTTGGTTTGGGTACCTATTTTTTCAATGGGTACCTTTAATAATATTTCGGTCACATAATTTATATCAACAATTTTGGTTATTTGGAATCTTGAACTCAAAAGATCTTTATTTGATATCAACTATTTTGGATTTTCATAATAAAAAAAAATTACCTTTTGCCTTCAATTTTCACACCCAATACCTACCAAAAAAGTATAATATTTATGACTGTTATTTAGGTATCATTTTTACTTCTTACTTCCATATTTTGAAAAAGAAAATGTTAGCAGCGCTGTTTGCCTTCAGTTCAAAAGTTACAATGGGGAATTTCAACTTTGATAATTCATTAATATTTGTTAGTAATATCTTATTATCAAGATATTCTTATTTTTACCTGCTAAAGGAGGTCCTAATAAAGTTCCAACTCCTTGAGATAATAAAAGAAGACCATACGCCATTGTAAAATCGTCTAATGATACTAATTCAGCTAGTAAAGATGGAGTTAATGACATGGTACTCGCAAAGAACAAACCAAAAAATCCTCCACTTACTAGTATTAAAATATAATTTGATGTTACAAAAATCATTACTCCCACACTAGCTCCACACAAAATCAAACATATGGCGTAAGTTTTAGCAGTGTTTATGCGATTTCCAACAACTCCAAGCAGTACCTGAAAAAATCAATTGAACATAAGTTAATTTGTTATATTATAATTTCTCACGTAAAATTCAAGCGGGGAAGAAAATACAATATTCCAATAACATATAAATATAAAAAATAATAAGATTTTTTAATTTTAGATTTAAGTTTAATATATTTCAAGTAGCAGACGGTTATGGAAATCTTCCCCAGCGATAATTTTCAAGCATGACAATTGCTCAGTGCACCCTGTCGCTGTGTACGCTTATATTACTGAAAATAACATTGAAACGATTCGATGGGTCGCTAAAACTCCAGATCTTAATCCAATAGAGAATGTTTGGGGGCTTATGGTAAACAATTTAAATTAATTCCACACAACAAAGAACACTTATGGACCCTAATAGAAGAAGCCTGGGAAAGCTTCACAGAAGATAACAATTTAATAGACTCAATGCCTACAAGATTACAAGAAGTTATCAATAATAATGGAGCTTTGGCACGTTATTAATTATTGAATGTAAACTTTCATGGCCGGAATTTGTTTTGTTTGTTTTTATTTGACGTCGGTCAGATTCTGCTTCCAAATCTACTTGTAAATTTATTTGTTTGAACTGCTTTAATTTTGAATTACGTGTATCTCGTGTCCAAATTTTGTTTAATTGTAAACTTTTTTCTTTTTTATTGAAATTTTGTTGCTATTTTTGAAATCTTATGGCTACACATGCACTATTCTTTAAATCAGGTTTTCTAATTCATCTTAATGCTGTTGTTACTGTTACTGTTACTATTCAAACAGTAACAATGTCATATTTATGTACTTATTAAAATATCACACTATTTCTAAATTTAAGCTAGTTACTCTTTTTGTATAAATGTTATTATAAATTTTTATTTTTTCCACCTCGTTTTATTGCAATAAAAAATTTAATTTTATCATTACATCTACTAACATTTTTGTTCAGTTGGCATCACTGCCATATAAATTATACCAAAACAACTAGTTTAGCATTGACACATTTTAAAAGATCCACTTACACAGCTAGAAAAACACTATTTTTATATATTTATATATTTTCAAAATTTAAGAAAAAAGGATACACCGTGTACAGTCGACGGAAAGGTTCTGTAACTAAGATGTGTATTAAAAGGGCTATTAACAATATCAAACGCGCATGCAAAGCGAAATATCTCGATTGTTAATAGGGCACGTCCACCAACTGACAAGTTGACATTAATGTCAGTCGCCCTGAGGATAAACAATTATTTGGATAGATTTTATATTTGTAATTTGGTTATTTTGTATTGATTTAATGATTCTTTTTATTATAAACAGTCATATATAGCTTTTAAAATACCTAAGCAATTAAAACACTGTCGAAAAAGCACAAAATCAAGTAACTATTAAGGACCACGTGTACAGAAAACGCTTGTTTATCTCAGGGCGACTGTCAGATGACGTAACGTAGACTTGCCCTATAGCCTTTTTATTAATACACTAACCTGTTGGTTGAATAACTATTAAAATAAGTAGACATTATTTGTGAAAATATTAATTTTTGTAGCTGTTTACTTACCATTCCAATGGTGTTGGTAATACCAATTATAGAAATTGCAAATGCAGCTTCATTATCTGAATAGTGATGTATTGCCATATGGTCTGCCAAATAGTAGTAGGGTACCACAAACCACATATCAACCATTACTGTTGACAGTGATAACAACAGAAAATGTAGGTCCAAGAACAATGAAAAGTTAGTCAAATCTTTTAAAATATCAAAAAACTCCTCATACCAGCTCTGAAATACTGTTAAAATAGTCACAGATCAGATAGTGAACCTAGCAAGAAATGGAAACAGTTCTATTAAATTATAAATTAGTTCTAAGGTTTTTTTGTTACTGGATTTTTCGAAAAATTTATAATATATTGCAATGATAATAATCATTTCGACTCTTTTCTAAATACATAGTAGCAAATAACTTTTCAGTCACATTTTTTGATAAATACAGTTTCTATGTCGTATGCATTACAATTTCTGAACTTGTGAACCATAATTTGCTAGCTCCTGGTTATACATAACAAAAAGTCATACCTCTTCTTCTCCTTCTCGAAACAAAGTTGCCATCGAATTCTTGTATATATCAGGACAGCTGGAAGCCTTTACTTTGTATTTGTGAATATTTAACATAGCACCTCTGTAACCAATGGAATTTTTTCGGAATCTGACGTTTTTTAGATATGATTGTGGTTGAATTTGAGTTTTTGCTTTAACAGAGAGACTTTTTAGCAAATGTATTCCTCTATTCTGCGGAGTAGTTGTTTCTTTATTATCGACTCCTTTAATTGTTTCAAGTACTAAGTTTGTATTTTCTTCAGTCTTGTCTTGCAAAAGAATATCTTGATTTTTAGATACAACTTCGTCTTGTTTTTTAGATACAGTTTCGTCTTGTTTTTTAGATACATTTTCGTCTTGTTTTTTTACATTCATAGAAAATCTCACAGGTACTCGGGATGTATGATGATTAGGAACATTTATAAGGTTAATTCCTTTCTCTGATGAACTTCGACATGCCAACAAGTTTGGATAATTTTGTACAATTATGTTGTATATTTGTTTATTTTCACTCAAGTGTTTCAGTACCTCAAGAGGAACCTAAAATATAAAAATTAATGTACGTTAAACACTAAATTTTCAAGATTAGGAGCTCTATTTTAATATCACTTTGTATTTTTTGAAATTTCAGGCAATTTTCGCAACTCAACTTACATATAGCTGTAGAAAACATATAAGTATTAATGACTGCACTGAAGAAATCCTAATTTACATTTTATATAATTTTCTAAGCCAATTATTGTTTTTATTGATAAAATCCCAAAATAACTTTCACCTACTAAATGGATAAAAATAAAAATATAAAGCTTATTTGAAAGAAACACAACATAAACTAATAGTATATTGTTGCGATGTCACCAACTCAAAGCCGGTCCTGTCCCTCGACTGTAAATTTCTAGAACATTCGCGTTGTTTGTGCATAGGGCGACCGCGGAAGGTACTGGAATTTTCTAGAGTTGAGAAGGACTATATATACGCGGGGTTTTGAATGCGTGAACAATAATTATTGAAACAGTTAGTTCGGAATGAATTAGTGAAACGGACAGTAAAGAGTTAGTTCACAGACAGTTTACTGAAGTTCTTAGTAATCGGACAGTGAATGAAATAGTGAAGATAAATAGTGTAATATTGAAGTGGTAAAAATAAATTAGAACTATTATACCGAGTGTAAATAAATTGGAAGACATTAAGTAAAGTGTGAATATAAATTAAGAATTCTGTGTGTGTTTCTATAAATAAATAAATAGATAGTAATTAGCCATAGTGTGTATAACTTTATCCCACAAGAAAAACTATTTAAATAAATAACATTACAATATAAATAATAAAAATTAAATAGGAATCAATTAGCATTCAAGAATTTTTGGTTGAACATAAATATCATATTATTATACTATTATAAAACCGGATTTTTTCCCGAAAATTAAACTGAAGTTTTTAGTCAACAATTAATTATTTTTTCTATGATCGCTATCCAAAGTAGGCTTTTACACATCCAAATCTAACCGGAAAGTTCCGCCATAATTTGACACTATTGGCGCTCTAGTAGAGTGGCAAAATTATTTTGGCTGAATGTTATACTCATAATAATGATTTGATAAACAATGAAATAGAAACATTTCAACACTATCTGGTATGTTACTCGAGCAGAAAACTCTTCGACATTATCGATAACTTTTTATCTCTAATGGCAAACTGGTACGATCCGCTCATACACAAATAACTATCTTGTTATATGATAAATATTTCAGATTTTGTATTAATTGAATTATGCAGAATATTTTGTATTCAACTAATTTACATTTAAGAAATTGTTCGGTTTATGTATCTTTTTTGTTATTTAGTAAATAACATGTATTTTTATACCACTAGTTTCATAAAAAAGAGTCAAGTTAAACTGTCTGACTTATTTTGTAAAAAGAGTGGAAAAGTTATAAATAGTTAGTCCTCACTTGAAATTTTAATTTATTATTTGAAAATGGGTGGCACTAAAAGTTATGTGCACATGTCATACACAAATATGTATAAATGTATTAAAATAGAATGAATATATTCTTTAATTTTAAATTTTTTTGTTCAAACTGAAGATACAAAATGTGGGAATCAAAAAGTATTAATTATAATTAATTATTAAAAATTAAATTTACTATTTATCATAGAACTAAAGGTTGCTCTCTACCTGTTAACACTAATTTGTGGATAAAAAAGCATCCTCTTTCATTGGAGATCAAAGGAGCAAATTAAAAAAAAATTTTATTAAAATTATCAACAACTTTGAAATTTTCAGTTTTTCGGCTTAGAATTTTTTTTAAATTATATTTTCTATTGAATTGATGATTTTATAATTTGGGTCAAGCGAAATATATATATATAAACAAAATTTGTTTCAATATGTTTATATAAAATAATTTTAGCGAAAATCACTGAAATTATGCATTTTCATAAGTTTGTTAAAATATGCGTATATGTAGAGTATAAAATAATGTGACATAATAACTTGTTTACCAATGTTGTGTTGCCAGGTTGTCTTATGATTTATTATTGGGATTATTGCCAACCAATACACACTTAAATACATACATGAAATCACAAAATCATATCTCACAAAAAAGAGAAAACAAACGTTTTGTTAACATTTCTAGAATAAGCAAAAAAGTGCTATTTCTTTATTCTCAATAATTTTTATCAAAGATATAATCTAGTGGGAATGGACCTTAAAAAGTTTGTCACGTTTTGGAGAGTTTTAAAATATTTTAATTTAATCACAGAATACACCAACAAACAAGAAGCGAAGCTGTCTATCCTTTTTTGTATGCGCATGTCTAAATGGCGCCATTTTTATAATAAGATACTTGTCATACTTCACTTTGTCGTCGAATTATATCGCCAATATTCAAAAATTTTATCATTTTTCCCAGCGTATTTACCGGAGACTCTGGTATTTACTAAGTTATCTGTCATCGTCTCGTCTTCTCATGAGTTGGTGTATTCTTTGATTTAATGCCTAGTTGTCGAATTATTTGTAACTGTCAGATAGGGACAAATTTCTTAAAAAATATAGTTATTATTGATAACGGTAGTTGTAAACATTTTGAATTACCTTTTCATTTTCTCTTACAAAAGTGGGTAAGTCTACAACTGAATTAAATCTATCTTTATCGGATAAATCTAAAGTTGCATCCACATCTTGGAGTAGATATTGTGTATCTCCTCCCTCCTCCAAAGTATGTTTGATTTCCTCAAGGCATTCAGTGTCTATGGATGAAACACTTGACTTTCTCCTTCTAGCTTTCTTCAGCTTCCTCTCTTCTTTTCTGTAACATACAAGAGCATTGGTAAAATATTTAACGAATTTTACCAGGAGTATCTATTCTAAACCAAGATTAGATGCGCCACTGACTCCGAAAAGCTTGTATAGCTTGATGGTCAATTCTAAGTAAAGAAGTAAGAAAGGTCTATAAAAAAACAAACCAGATGTTGACCATAAATATGCACCACTTGCTACAATAGAGAAAAAAAACCAAAAATCAGGCAGTTAGAATATAAGTTTACCCGCGAGTACCAGAGAAATTTTTGTCCTTTGTATGTTGTTTTGAACCAACTAACGATAATATACATTATTTAACAAGCAGTCGTTTCGTAGAAATCGTTTTCTAATATACTTAAGACATAGTTTTTATCTGTAAGTAATTAACTGATGTGTATAATAGCTCAATTATATTAGTGCACACCTACAACTATTAAAGTTATTTATAATCAGTGAAACACTGTTTTATTTAAGCTGAAAAAATTTCGGAAGTACCTACCTGAGTAGTACGGATGTCCACATAACACCTAATTGGGCATTACAAACCCAATTAAGCTTTAACTACAACAATAAATAGGTATAATGTTTTTTTAAAATATGATAAAATCAACAACTTTCAACAAAAACATGAGATGGGGTGAAATAAAACCTACACTCAATTAAAAGAAGCAGAACAAACCTTTGATTTCGAAATGGATGAGCAAAAAAGTGAAAAATTTTAAATATTACTTACAACCAACAAATAAATATTAATGTTATGTTGTCTATTGGTTGGTCATATCTGGATGACTGTAGAGCTCTTGTGGGCTTATGGTCTCATGGTCAGTACTCCCTTGTCAAAACTCTCAGTATCTCACCTTTATCCTTTTTATATTAACCCCTCCCACCTCATTGTCGGAAAAGCCCTTCCATTTTCAGCGAACTACAAAATAGTTCAAGGGAAAATTAAAATAAAATATTGAATCGATCACGTCTATAGTTACTAGATTTGAGATGACACTAAAAAAGTTGGATATGGATATGGATATGGATATGAAAAATTATTTCGAGTTACACAGTTAGAAAGTTCTGCTTAAATAGCCAATTTAATCTTTCGTATATAAAACTGATCAGAACCTTGAAAGATCTAAGATGTTGTGCAATCCATCGAACATTCCCATTCCCCTAAAAAGCTATATTTTCCAGAGCCAAAGCCACTCCGATCTAAAAAATTATCAACGATTTCTGAAAAGGCTGGATGATCACATAATAACAAAGGATGCTGGAATATAACCGAGGTGCTGGATGCAAAGATCAACTTATTCGTATGCATGGACTGCATAGATCATAAAAAGGCAGTTTGAGGATTCTCCATACAGGTATTATTGAAACATTAAGGATGAAGGCATGTGGAAAGTTTCACTAGAACTCACGCAAATAAAATATTAAGTGAAAATGAAAATCAATGATGTAACTCTGCATACAAAATGATACAATTCAATTACAACACATCGCAATTGAACGAGGAATATTTCGAGGTTTCCATTGTTTGCCATTTGAATTTTCCTCACTCCATTTATCAGCATGATCTAGAGACAAATAATATGGAATGATATGGAAAATAATAGTTTCTAAGTTCCTACCCGTTGAAAATGTTCACCAAAAATGTGGAAATACCTGAACAATTTTTATAAATATTGTAACTGACAAAGAATACTTACTCTTCTTCGATTATCCAGTCTGGATCCCTCATCAAAGCTCCACAGACGCACATATTAGCAAAAAAACCGGCAGTTATTAACAATGTTCCTCTCCATCCATATTCAGAAAGCAGCCAAGTGGCCAGTGGAGAATACAGTGCTGTACCAAATCCTGTGCCACTTGCGGCTAATCCGAGAGCTACTGTTCTTCTTTTTTCGAACCAAAATGCAATAGAAACGACTGCTGTTACGAAACAAAGCGTAAGCCCCAAGCCACCGATTACTCCAAACGTTAAATACATCACTGCTATGGTTTTTGCATAAGAACTTAATGCCAGGCCTATTGTACAAATAACTCCTCCGAGCATTGTCATTGACATACATCCATATCTGTCCACTAATGCACTTCCAAGAGGACCTACAAAAATTTTACTATTTCAAAAATCGTGAATGATGTGAGAAAAATGTTTCAGCCCGAACCACTGTTATTTTAAATTCTATTGGTTACAAATATGTGTACTGTAATGCATAACAGGTAGTTTTAGTGAGTTATTAGAAAAATTGGAATAAATGTGGGACTTTACATTGAAAAAGAAGTGTAATAAAAAAATATGATGCAAAAGAACAAGAATTATAAGTGGGGCATTGTTCCTCTATGTAAAAATACTGTAATAATCACTATAACAGGTTAGATGTGAGCCCAATATAAGTACTAAAAAAAATGCTTGGGCATCAGTGTACAGATTAATAAAGGTCAAAAAGTAGAAAAACAAAATTATTCAGGAAACTTTACAAACATTCGACCTTGCCTTTTGAATTATGCCAAACTTGGACAGTATTTTTTAAAACTTGGAAACATTTTTTGAATCAAAATAGGTTTTATAGTATAACTGTAAATAAACTATAATACAAAGTCTAAAAAAAATGAATGAAAGTTTTTATAAATATTATGTTATAAGTAGTTAACAGCAAAGAATTGACTGCACAAAAATGTCTCTAGAAAGTCTATAGAAAGAAATAATAATCACAAAATTTATAAAAGAAAATGGCTTTGTTTTTTTTGCAAATTTTTTTCATGAGAATCAATTGCACGCTTGAACTAATTTTCGAAGAACTTTTTTAACACCCACTGTGTGCAAATTATTCAAAAATCACAGATTGTTAATATCAAGAAAGATTAATAATTTCAACAATTTATGGAGTGGAGCTAAAATAATAATAAAATAAAATTAATCTGAAACTTGTGTACCACTACATTATTACCGTTTTTTAATTAGTTGCAAAAAATCACTTTTTTGCACCATTTTAGTATTTTAATATGGAAAAAGTTAAGTCTATACAGGTTCGGCAAATATTTATCTTCCATATGTAGAATCACTGTATAATCTCGTATAGGAGCAATAGTGAGCACTATACATAAAATGATATATGTCCAAAAGAGAACAACATACTTCCCCACCACGAAACACCAACTTTTCTAGAGATTGTCTCTCTGTTATTCTATAGCTTCTTCCTCTCTTCCACTCACAAAATGGCTATACAGAAGATAATTATTATTTGCCGAATCTGTATATCAAAACTAAAAAGTATCATTATTCTTTTTGTTAATTATTAACAACATTTCAGAAATAAGCAAAAAAGAGCTATCCTTAATAGGTAAAACCTTTCCTGAAGCGTGCACTTCACTGGATCCTATAGTAGACTATAAATATTGTTAAAATGTCATACAAAAAATATTTTGTTTCACATTTTATCAGGGATGTGGTCTACTGTGAATGGACCTTAAAAATTTGACAACAAATTTTTTGCAGTCTTAAACTTCAAAAATATTATTGATTGTCTAGTTGTCGAATTTTTTCGTTAGTGTCAGATAGGGACCAGAATTTAAAAACGTAATTGTTCTTGATAACGGCAGCTGGAACGCTACCGAAACGTTTAATTAAAAAAATTGTAGTTTAATTTCCCAAAAGAATAATGAATACACCACAAGGAGCTAGATAAAGGAGAAGATAAATAGTATCAGTTTAATTATTTGAGTTTATAATAGGAAGTATTGTATAATAAAATAATACCTGCTATTAAAGGCATCGCCATAAAAAGACTTCCTATCCATGAGGTAGCTGATTTGGAAGCACCGAATTCAATTAAAAATTCTTTATACAGCAATCCAAATGTAAATCCAACACCATCCGATAACATATTGATAATAAAACAAGCTAAGACAACTAACCAGCCCCAGCCTCCATCAGGTATTTTTTGATGAGTTTTTTCTATAAAAAGGCTTATTTCTGAAGAAAGAATTGATTCTCTTCGTTGAAACTTATGGTCTATTCTTAATGTTGAGTTGTTGAAATTTTCAGTATCTGCAGGTGAGTCTCCTAGGCTCTCAACACTGGGAGCAACTTCAGAAATCGTCACTATAGGTGCAATTACTTCCTCATTTTCAGTCATTTTAAATTTATTACCTAATAAGCTTCAACTTCATAAATACTCGAGCAACTTCAGGGATTTCATCGAGAACGTAATCTAAAATAAATAATTATAAAATTACTCAGTCGATTAAAAAAAATACAGATTTTCTATCAATATTAAGCACTTTAGATAAAAATATTGTTCAAGGTAAATATACAAATTGCATCAACAGATAATCTTTGATATCGTTGAGTGATAATGTGATAAATATAAGCACTCAATGATAATATCCAGTGGGGTGTTCTAAATCTCACAAAAGAAGGAGCTCTATTGCAGTCAAAAAATGTACGATCTAATCTTCCGGATCACAATATATAGACAAAGAAAGTCAAGTACGAACGTGAGACTTTTTCCTTTGATCTGCATGTGTTCGCCACTTCTGCTATTGATTTTGGACAAAAATAAATATTTTGTAATCTTTGTTTTGGATAAACTTTCTCAGTTGTTTTTTTCATTCCGTCACGTACCAGTGGCGGCGCGACAAACGTATGTAAATACCTTGGTGATATAAGAATTAATAATAAAGTTTCATTTTAAATTTTTACAACAGCGAGTTTTTTGATACTAATAAGTTTGACATATTTCGTTCTGACAGGAAATATGAGCTCTTGAATAACACAAGAGGTGGTGGTGCTTTGTTGGCTGTGAATAAATTGCTTAATGCTACATTATTTGACCATAGTTCATTTGTGGATGCTTTTCAAGTCATACCAACTATAGATATCATTGCAGTAAAGATCAAGGCAGGCTCAAAGAACTTATTTATATTTAACATTTACATTCCCCCACAAATGAACTCAGATGTCTATGATAACTTATATGACGCAATCGAGTCTTTGTATGCTATATTCAACGAAAACATTATTATCTTTGGTGACTTCAATATCACAGAATATGCCAATTATCTTTCAAATGGTGTTATGCCAGGAAAATATATTCCTTCACTAATTAACTTTATGAACTTCTTTGACTTTAAACAATACAATTACATTCTGAATAGTTATAATGAAGTACCTGATTTAGTCTTATCCAATATTGAATGCAATGTCTCTAAATCGGTTGATCCGCTATTGCCCAGGACAAGCACCATCCAGCAATATCTATAGAATTCAAACTTGATAATTCTGTTTCAACTATAGTCGCGAAGTCCTCAGGTGGCTACAATTTTAAAAGGTGCAATCTTCACTCTCTTTATCACAGTATTGCCTCTGCTGATTGGTCTCCGCTTGATGGTTGCAATGATGTCAATAGCGCAGTTGATATATTTTACTATATTTTAAATGACATTTTTGATAAAACTGTTCCACCAAAAATTATAAATAATAGGAGCTATCCTCTTTGGTTTGACAAACGTCTAATCAACCTTGTTTCAGCAAAATCTAAGGCTTGGAAAAAATACCGCAAAAGTCGTTCTGACATTGATTATTTATCCTTTAGTAATATTAGATCAACTACTAAAGAAGAATCTAAGATAGCTTATAAAAATTTTACCGAAAATCTTGAATCCGACATTAATAACAATCCTAATCGGTTTTGGTCGTTTGTTAATTCCGCAAGGAGTAGTTCCTCTATTCCTGCTCAAATGGTATATGGAAATTTTGAATATAATGGCCCACAGGAGGTGGTTGATGGATTTGCTTCATTTTTCTCCAATAATTTTACTCCGTCGGGCACCTTCTCTCATCACGACAGTCATAATAACGGTCAAAATATCTTAAGTATCAGAGAATTTTCTGAAAACGAAATCTTAGTGGCTGCTAAGAAACTTAAGCCCAAACAGACAAATGGACCCGATTTAATGCCGGCCTTCTTAGTCAAGGACTGTGCGTATACTTTGTGCAAACCTCTCTATAGAATTTTTAATCTCATTCTCAATCTTAGGAAGTTTCCCGATTGTTGGAAGGTTTCTAGGATTTGCCCCATATTTAAAAAAGGCTTAAAGAATGACATAAGTAATTATCATCCAGTAGCTATTCTAAACAATTTCGCCAAAGTGTTCGAAATAGTCGTCCATAATCACCTTGCGTTTCATGTCAGTAATATCATCATACCTAAACAACATGGTTTCATATCTGGTAGGTCCACAGTTACGAATCTATTTTGCGTAACCCAATTCATTTGTGAAGTGCTGGAGAAGAAAAGTCAAGTTGATACTATCTACACTGACTTTTCTAAAGCTTTTGACAAAATTGACCATGGCCTACTTTTACATAAACTTAATTTATTTGATGTAGATGACATGTTAATTGCTATACTTAGTTCTTATCTTCATGATCGCACTCAATATGTTCAAACTTTAGGATACAAATCTCAACCTTTTCTTCAAACTTCCGGTGTCCCACAGGGCTCTATATTGGGTCCCTTACTTTTCAATATTTTTATAAATGACATTACCGAAGATCTGGATGTTGACATTGATAAAGACATATATGCTGATGATATGAAACTATACTGTGAAATAAACTCCGTTAATGACTGCTTAAAACTACAGAGAAACCTTAATTTGGTCAATGATTGGTGTATCAGAAACAAGCTCCCTATGAACCCAAATAAATGTAACGTAATGTCCTTTTGTCGAAAAGAAACAACTATCCAATTTGATTACACCTTGTGCAACATTGTCCTCGACAGACCAGATGTCCTTAAAGATCTGGGTGTTTATTTTGATCAAAGGTTGTCTTTTATTCCACATATACAAAAAACGGTCTCTGCAGCATATCGGTCGCTGGGTTTCATCGTTAGAAATGCGAAATGTTTCAAAAATATTAACACATTGAATATTTTGTTTTCGGCATTTGTAAGATCGCAACTGGAGTATGCATGTGTTATTTGGAGCCCGAATTATAATATTCATATTTCCGCTTTGGAACGAGTACAAAGAAGATACTTTAAGTCGGCTTCTTATATCTTGGACGGTCTTTATCCTGTTAGAGGCACACCTCAAGAACACTTTTATTCTCGTTTTAATAGCAGTAGTTTACTTCGTCGTCGCTCAATGCATTCAGTTATGTTTTTATATAAAATTGTTAATTATATTTTTAAATGTGATAATATTGTATCGTTACTGAACTTCAGAGTTCCTAGAACAAATTCTAGAACCAATAGCCTTTTCTATGAATTACCACATAGGACAAACGTTTACAAATTTTCACCATTAAACCAGCTTATCATTGAGTACTCCTCGATTGAGTCAAACATAGATATTTTCTGCACAAATAATATACAAATAAAACAAATCTTTCTCCGGGGTAATTCATAGGAAAGACTTCACTTTGCATATAATGCTTGTGTAAGTTTCTTTTTTGTGAACGCCAGTGGGCATTCATGAATAGCTTTATTGCAAATACTGCTTTGTATTATTTTTTTTTCTCTTCTGTCTTTATTGTCCTGTGTTTGTCCTTATCCTGTAATTGGGCTTGCCCGAGGATATTGTAATTAAATAAATAAATTAAATAACTGTTTGGTTTATTACAAATTATAAAGATCCACGCCCATGGTCGACTGTTTTGCTGGTTAAATCTGCTGTAAATCGGTTCATAGTCCTCGTGTTAGCACTTGAGTGGCTTATACTGAATGTATTGTCTATAAACCTTATGAATTAATAACTACGTAATTTATTATTCATTGAATCGAATTCCACATTAAATCGATATTCAATTTCTTTGCACCTAATGCGAATGAGAAAAAAGCTCTACTAATTCCTGGTTTACAAATACGTTTGATTCGGGTCTGCCCGTTGCCTCATCTTCATTCGCTAACTTACGACATTTAAAATCGACTTACTTTATCTAATAATTTAATATACATAAGTAGGAAGTAAGTACTTTTTTATCAATATAGTTAAACCTCTTAAGGGGAATTTTTTTTGTCCGATATTGGGAGGTGTCCGTTATTAAGATGTTTAACAATTTTAATATTAAGAAAGTTCGATTAATGCCTTACAAATTAAAGTTATCAAAAATTAATTAAATCGGTTTAATAACGTAAACCTTAAGTCTTTGATTTTTGAGATACACGGTGTCAAAATTGAAAAATAAAAATATTTTTCACAGTGAATTCAAATATGAAAAATTAATAAAAACTTATCCTTTCTGTACAAATTGTTAGCAATAAGCATTTTCACAAAAAAATAAGAATAAAAAACAGCCACTTACTGTAACATTTATTTGAAAAAATTATAAAATACAATTATGTAGATATGTGATGTGGATTATTTAATATTGTCGTCTGCTTCATATTCCTTAGATTTTATAAAAAAAATTCGTGTTCACAATTTATCAAAATCTCTGATATTTTTGTGTAAACGTTCACATTATTATTTACAAAAAAGAATTTTTCTAGATCCCTTAAATTATCACATGCTTTGTTATGCCTCTGGCTTAAATATTGATGATTCAAGTTAAAGTGCAGCTGCCGCCGCTCCGATAATTATTTGTTTATATTATTGCGAGGTCACCAACTCAAAGCCGGCCCTGTCCCTCGACTGTAAATTTTGGTGGCGCGGAAAATACTAGAATTTTCGAGAGTTGAGAAAGACTATATATACGCGGGTTTTTGAGTGAGTTGGAGAATTAGTGAAAGTTAGTCAAAGGGTTAGTTCTCAGACAGTTTACAGAAATTCTCAGTAATCGGACAGTGAATGAAATAGTGGAGATAAATAGTGTAATATTCAAGTGGTAAAAAATAAATTAAAACTATTATACCAAGTGTAAATAAATTTGTAGACATTAAGTAGAGTGTGTATATAAATTATTAAGTTTAATAAATAAATCAATAGATAGTAATTAGCCATAGTGTGTAGGTATAATTTTATCCCACAAATAAAAACTATTTAAATAAATAACAAAAACATTACAATATAAAATAATTTTGAATGTGAGAAGTTAACATCAGAATCTCGAAGAGTAAAGGGTCACTATTTTCATAGTTTTAAGCGTTTGTACATATAGTTTTTATGTTAATAAAAAAAGTAATTAAGTAAGTGTGGCTTAAGTTTTTATTTGGCCAAGCAAGTGAAATTACAAATACGAGCATAACCTAATATAAGTGTTACGTTAAAACATGCTTCACTAAGGCTTAAAATTTTAGGAGCTTGTTGTTCGTGTTATTTCTTCAATATCAGATTGTTCATCACTGTTCGCCACGAAGTCCTCAACACATTTAGAAATGGAAAAATCGGAATGTTCAGTGGTTAGTGCTTTATCTACAGAAGAATATCCGTTGAAATCCAAACCCATTTCAGTTGGTATTAAAGTGGATAGGTCGGTAAAATTATTTTCAAATTCTTCTTGGGCATCGTCAGTTGTGTCTCCAGCTTTTTCAAATCCAGCCTTTGAAATACAGTTTACTATTGTTTTTACCATAACTTTTCTCCAAGCTGCCACTATCCATATTGAAGCTTTTGCAACTATTATGCTTTCTTCTATTTTCTCTAGAGATGGCTCGGATTCCATAAGCATAAGTAATCTTTTGACTAAAAATCTTCGCTATATAATTTTAAAATTTTGGATAATTCCCTGATCTAGAGGATGTCTTATACCTAGTATTAGGCGGTAAAAAAATCAGTTTCATATTTTTAAGGACTATATTGTTTGGATGGGAAGCTGCATTATCTAAAAACAATAGTATATTTCTCTTTTGTTTTTTCCATTTTCTTGTCAAACTTATGTAACCACGAACTCATTATGTTTTCGTTCATCCAAGCTTTCTTACTAGACGTCCATTCCAAAGGTAACTTATTGACATGTTCTCCTTTAAAACATCTCGGATTTTTAGCTTTACCTATTACTAAAGGATCTTCTTTTTCACCAGCCTTATTAGAACAAAATAAAATTGTTAATCAGTCTTTAGCAGCTTTTCCTCCAGCACAGTTGTATTCACGTTTTTGTATTTAATGCTCTATAAAATAATCCCATTTCGTCAGTATTGTAAACTTCTTCTGCAGAATAGTCTTCCAAGATTTTATTTGATTTGATTTTCCAGCTTCCAATCTCTTGTAAATTGATGTGTGCAGACTCACCAAAATCAGACTTAAACGTGATATTGTGTCTCTTGCAAACATTTTCCAACCATTCATTTGATGCTTTGAAAGTGCCACACTTTAATTCTTTTGCAGCTTCTAGTGCCTTTTCTTTAATTAATGGCCCAGGCAAAGGAATCTTCTTATTTCGTACTTTAAAAAACCAGTCAAGAGCCATCTGATCCACAGCAAGACCCTCAGTTTTAGGAAATTTCCGTTCAACTTCGTCATTATTAGAGCCATCAACAATAGACTTTAAAAGTTCATTTTTGTTTTTTTTAAATTTCGCTAATCTGTGTTTTTCTAACACCATATTTTTCGGCTAGTTTCCTATCACTTACTTTATATTTCTCACTCGTACTCGTATGTATAATTTCTACCTTATCCTTGAAAGATAAACGTTTTCTTTTTTCGTTTGGCATGTTGTGTTAACAATAACTAAACTTCAACTAAATAGACTTACCAAATTATTTGAGAAGCAATAAAATTTGTAAATAATATCTAGTAACAAGAACATATTTTCATAAACATCTTAGGTATACCAATCACCTATCATGAAGAGGATTCGTTGGAAAACCAAACCCACCCTATCTTAAGCTCGAAACAAGAAACCAGTCAACCGGAATATCTTTTGTTAACTAATTTTTATGTCTGCGTCCGTTATATAGAGGGTCCGCTAATGAGAGGGTCCTTTATACACAAATGGTTATTGCAGCATTCCGGAAATGTGTTTTTGTCTTAGAGGTTTTACTGTATACCTAGTGTATTTTACTTTGTTCGTGTTTTACCAGCTTCAATAATATACACGCCGTGTATGTGTAAATGAATGGCAACTTGATAACATATTTCCTAGAAAATGTGATTACGAATTGGAAAAAAGACAACGATATAGGTATAGCGGTTCTAAGCATTTCGAAGACATATACCAATTTTCACAGAATAACGTAAATATCTGTTTTTACCCGACTTAGGCGAAGTTGAGGGTTATATTTTGACTAGTATGTTTATAAACTTTATTAAAAATCAATTGCAAAAACTTACGTGTTCGTCACCCTTGTGGACTTTATCCTTTGATCGGCATATGCTGATTTTGGACAAACTTAATCTATGTATGTATATTTATCTATTCCCTTATAACTTTTAAACTACTAATAATATTTTGACAAAAAAATGATGTATCGTTGGAAGCGTTTTGATCGTCCATTGGTTATAGGCTATGTGACGTCACATTAAATTGATTATGTCGTGGTCTAGAGGAGATAAAAGAGGAGATAAAGCACATCTCTTTTCGTTCACGAAATATAGTCCAGTGTAAGTTTTAAAATTGACACTCTCATATTAAATTTGCTATCAAAGTAGTACAAGCAATTTTCATAATAGTAACGAATGAAAATTAGAATATTTTTCTAATCAATTTGCCATTGTTCATCAAGTTCACACTTGCGAACACAAAATTAAATTGTTGTTTGTTTTTTACATTCATTAGTGTCTACTAATGTTTTAATTTTACAATCTACCAGTGATGAACTAATAATACAGCGAAATGAAATTACACTAATGAAACGGTTAATATAACGAATTATTGGTTATATGCTGCATATTTTTTGTTATAGTTATTTGAACATTTAATAAATACGTAGTGGAGGAATTAGATGGAAGGTCTCAATATTGAGCACTATGCTACAATTCAATCGTTATAAAGATGATAAGCCAAGATGTAGCCAACTGTTTTGGAACTCTATTTTCATGGTGTAACATACGTCGTATATCGTCGAAGTTGGTATCGAACTGCCAAAGAAGAATCTCCTCCATAGGAAACAACAAATTGTCTCTGCTTTGGATCCTTGGCCATTCTGGTATCGATGGCAATAAAAAAGAGGTGCCGCAGGTGATTTTATGGGACCAAAACTTGCCACTGGTAGCTTATTAGGTTTTCCCAAACAATCACTAAATAGGTACCAGACCAGGATTGAATAATGTTCCAAAACCAGGGTTTTATTATAACAGGCATGACCTAGTTGATGAAACAGCAGATATTATAAAATTGTGCTCTATTGCCCTCAGACCTGAAATATCATTCACAAATTAAACTAACTTTGATGAGAGATTGAATTTGTTTGGTGAAATATGAGAAGGTGTGATCCACAATAGACTCGCAGTTGAGGACCGAATAGACCCACTCATCACAAACCTAACCTAATCTACTTTGTGTATGTTTTTTGATTGATATTTTAAATATGCTAAGACCCAATGCACGTATAGGTTTTTATCGAAAACTAATCAACAATATACTATATTTTCAATTTAATGGATTGTTTGTTTAAAACGGGCTTTAAACCAAAATTTGTGAGAATTAAGAAGAATTAGAGTAACTAGAAATTTTTATTTTTAAATATTTAAACATCCATTAATATGAATACTAGTATTAGGTTTCTTATGTGAAACATTTTGACTATTATTTTGCAACAGAACGTTTATATAATGTAATTATCTCAATGTCACCTAATTTACGGCCAGGCTCTATTGATAAGTAACATTTTCGTTGGATTTTGCTCGTATAATCAATAATTTATCGGCAGAACAAAAATCTAATTTTGTAACAATCAGTGAACATTACAAATAAATACAAATGTGGGCGAAGCTGGACATATAAGTGCAGTAGTTAATTTCAATTGTAATCAATTATGATTCGTTACGAAACCGCAGTAGTTGATGTACATTTTTATTAAGTTGACTCATAGACTTAATGAAAATGTATTAGTTTGTTGTATGTTTTCAATTATCCATAATATTAACCAATTAACAACAGCTACTCAAAAAACATTAAATTTTTTGTCGAATTTGATTATTATAAATAAATTTCAAATATGGGTAAATGTGCATTCATAATGGTTAGGTTAAGTTTGATTGCCCACAACGACATCATGAGATGGAAAATTTCTATGACGATTACCAACGATGCCGACCGAAAATGAAATGAAACATTTATTTATCGTACGACCCTCGTTCCGAGCTTACTGCTTAGTGGCCATCCATAAATTATGTCACACGAATTTTAGGACTCCGGTGGTTTTTCACGGGGCTTTGTAAACTGAATCGACACTAGTGCAACATGAAACTAAATGCGGAACATCTCCACCTGAGCAAAATCCAAGTAGAAGAAGGAGAAATCCCCTCCATGAAATCCTTGAAACAGATCCTGCACTTTATAGAAGGAATGGTATTAGAAGGCTTGAACGAGTACTGAAGGGGGTACAATACACCTAATTTGGCATCAGTGATACAACACCCCACTTAATTCATTCATTCATATTTTGAAGAATATAATTGTTCCATCTTCTTTATTGTTGTTACAAAATTGCAATATTTATTATTTTTGTTTTCGAATTGCATTGTCGGTAGTTAACCTTAAGATAGATAATTATTTCGTTTACTTGTAGTGATTCAAGAGACCGGTACTAAGTTGTGATAGTATGTCAGTAGAACTATGGTAATACCAAATATACTTATCTAAAAATCCACAAAATGTACCCATATACCCTTTTTGTATTAGATACCTAAAAATTTCTCAAGATTCACTTTTTATTTTTCAATCATCATCACATAATAAAAACAAAAAATATTCATCCTATTTATAACCAAGTAAGAAAAAACAATGATTCTTTAAAACAAATTTGTTTTCATTTATTAAAAAAGCCAAAATTAGTTTGTTGGTAAACTCACTTCCAAAGTAAACTTTCTGAAGTCGGTTGGAAAAATTCCGTAAGTATTGAAACAACTGCTTCAAGATGGGATGGCGTTTTAATTAATATTTTTACACAAGAATTTAGGTGAATTCTTATACGAATAAATATTGGAAACTATATCCAGAGTGCTTTAGATACGGTACATGTTGTGGGTGCTTGAAATTCGAAATTATGACTATGCTTAAGGCAAAGATAAGTGATCCTGGGAATTATCTAGCCTGGAATTTGTTGCTGGAGCGATGAAAGAGATTTGTGCCGTGAAGTAGTACACAAAAGAGAAAAATCTCAAAGACAGGCATAAGAAAAAGAACATTTTATTAAAGATCTTTGCTGTGTGAAGTTGAAATTAGTTGTCATTCTTAATTTAAACTTAGTGACAATTTCTGTGTGTGTGTGTGTGACTGATTAGGGTGAGTTTTCTCACAGAGCTATTCAATTTTACCTATTGGTTTATATTATATTTTCTATTTTATGTTTTAACTGATTATTTCATTATTCTAAATTAATGATAATAGAAATCACAATAACGTTAAATAATTAAAGTGCTTAAGTCTGTAATTCTCAAACTCATGTTTTGCGCTATTGCGGAGTGCTTGAGCCGCTTAGCGTGTATTGTGAATAATATGACTGGCGGAGTGCTTGAGCCGTACAGTTGATTCACGAAATCTGTGGAGTGCTTGAGCCTCGTGATACGTCCTGCTCCTTTGTTAAGGACTATTTACACACATCAGTTCCGTATTAGTGTCGTGTCAGTTCAGTATCAGTGCTAACCGTGCTTCTTCAGTGGTGACAATTCACACACAGTCTGTTGTCCGTACCCGTTCAGTAGGTACCTTGCTTTTAGTGAAATATCAGAATTCAGATATGGCCTTTTTTACTGATAAAGAATTGGCTATTATTGCTATAGCTCTAGACGAGGAAGAGGAAGAAAATCAAATAAAGAAACGGAAATGAGTTCATAAAGCTTGGATGAAACGAGGAAGTGAAGGAGAATTTATAACTCTATATAAGGAATTGATGGACGATAAAACAATTTTTTTTGAATATTTCAGAATGTCTCAAAATTGTTTTAATATATTGCTTCATAAAATATAAAGACATTTAATGAAACAAGACACTCATTGGAGAAAAGCTATTACACCAAGGGAACGATTAGAAGTTTGTTTGCGGTAAGTAAAAATGAAACAATTTTTATTAATGAAACGTGAACTATTTTATCTAAATGTACTCGTACAATGTATGTATTTATTCGTCCTGAAAATTACCCAAAATTGATCGGAGTGTGTTTGGTTTCTCACGAGACAATCTCTCGGAAACAATGTCATCATTTACTGAACAATATGACATTGTAGGAGTGAAGTTTCTTGTAGAAGTATTTGAAAACGATGTTTGTGTATGTGATATTTCACCGGGAGATGTGCCGAAGCCGTAATAATTCGCATTTCATATTTTTGAACAACATCAAATATTTCTTTTTTTGCTAAGATCAAATCGTTAAAAGTTTTTAAAGTAGCACTTATACCACTTAAAAATGCGTCAACAGGATGGGTTGGCGTCGACGTTGATGCAGCAGGTTTTCCCGATTTTTCTTTGATCAAGTACTCCATTAACTGAGAAGATGCCGAAGGTGCCCTGTTTTGAAGGGCTGCTCTTTTTTATGTATTTTCGGTGTTTGCTCAATTGGTTTCTCTAGCCTTTCAGTAACGCATGATTGACATGATTCATCATCAGTTTCTTTTGCAACAGTTGAAATGTCCACATCATGTACTGTGCTCGGTACCGTGTTCTCTTCTTCAATAACTTGTTCTTCATAATCTTCCTGTTCCTCAATCTCGTTTTTTTGGAATTCAATATTTCCTTTCGTATCACTTTCATCAAAATTTTTTTTTAGAAATCCTAATGCTTCTGCGTATTTATAAAGTTTAATTTTTTTTTAGGCTTGTCCACTTTTTGTTGCACTTTTTTTTAGATATTTCCTGAAATTGTCTCTGATATTATTCCCTCTCGCCTTACATGCTGACCCTGAAAATAAATTTGTCTTCAGTTTATAAACATTACAATTATTATAAAATGAAGTTTTTAAATTAATAATTTGTTTGTTTTAGGTTCCTAGCTACTGGAGATTCTTTAAAAACTATATCATTTAGTTACCGAATGGGGCATTGCACAGTGCAAAACATTGTAATGGAAACTTGCAAAATCATAACTGAAAATCTTATAAATGAAATGCTCCCACAACCTTCAGAAGACATGTGGAAAACTATTGCTCAAAACTTTAACACAATTTGGAATTTCCCCAACTGTTTGGGAGCGTTAGAAGGTAAACATTTTACAATTCAAGCACCCCCAAACAGCGGATCGCAATTTTTTAATTACAAGAAAACGTTTTCTATTGTATTGTTAGCAATTGTTGATGCACATTACAATTTCGTAGCTGTAGATGTTGGTGCGTATGGCAAAAATAGCGATGGTGGCATTTTTGCAAAATCCAATCTGGGAAAAGCACTTCAAAATAATAGTTTATCTGTACCAGAACATGCACCATTACCAGGTACAGATATGGATATTCCTTATGTGATTGTAGGTGATGATGCATTCCCTCTAAAAACTTATCTCATGCGCCCATATCCAGGAGGAGAATTGAATTATTCTAAGCGCGTATTTAACTACCGTTTAAGCAGAGCTCGGAGGACAGTTGAAAATGCTTTTGGGATTTTAATACAAAAATTTAGAATCTTCACTAGAAGAATCCAGGCTAAACCGGAAAATGTAGAATACATAATATTGACAGCTTGTATTTTACATAATTTCATAAAAAAATATGATACAAATACATATAATTATTCAAATGGAAACTTCAATAATGTTCCACAGCAACAAGCAAGATGCCAAAATCTACCTATGCAGGGGGGAAATGCCACTATATACTGACGCATTTAGTGTAAGAGATTTGTTTACAGAATACTTTACTTCAGAAATTGGACGTGTGCCATGGCAAAACGAAAAAATTTAAGATAATCATTGTTTTTTGTGTGATTTACTACATAACCTATAATCTAAAACCTACATACTAATTTTTAATATAAAAAGTACCAACTTACCTTCGAGTTTTAATTCTTTTCCTATGATATTCCAAATATTATTTTTAAGACCGGCATCCATACATTTGGTCATACAATTCCGGATAATTCCGTAGCAACTCCATTAATTTTTCATCCATATTCAAACGCAAATTCCAATTGGTTATCGTCAGTGAAATACACAAAATATCGATCCAGACTTTCATATAAATGACGGAACTGACACTGAAGCAGCACTGATGGTGAAAAACTTCACTGCGCCGGACTTGTCTGAACAAGTTTATTTGAAACTATGGCAACGATGTTTTATTTTCCACTGACACTGATACCACCGTACACTAACTAACGACAAGTAAATTCACTTCGTCGATTCAGCTGTTACCGAAAATTTCCTTACCCCGCCTATCGTCTGCTGAGTTCTGGTGAGTTTAAATCGAGAAAGTGTTCAGTACAGGGGTAGCGCCGGTAGCGCAGCGATAACGGGGAGTAGGCCCCAGAGAAACGATGTGCCAAAAATTTCAAACGTTCCGACGCAAGTGAATTTACTTGTCGTTAGTTAGTGTTAGTGTACGGTGCTGATACTGAACTGACACGGCACTAATACGGAATCACGGTCTCACGTCACGCATCTCAGGCACAACATTAGTTTAATTTATAAGTTGTTTTATTATTTTTAAATAAAATAATCATAATAAGTACCTACGATCACCTATTATTTTAGAATTTATTTATATTGGTAAATCCAGTTGTTTATTTTAAATCGCCCATAAAATCAAAGATATCAGTGATGCCTTTGTTTTGTTTACTATTTTTTTTAATATAAAAGTGATCAAAGCTTATTAAATAAAATTAGGCTCACACTCTTTTTCGGGATCTTGGAAGTTATCTGTGGTTCCAATAGAGCGATAGACAGAATGTGTGTCTTTTGAAGTTTGAAGGTACGAGCGGAGTTATATACTGGCTGGACTGTGTATAACTATTCATTTATTACTCGTTATTACAACGGGATATTAATTAAAAAGAATATGCCGCGAATGTGTTATGTGCATGTAGAAATTGTATCGGAGTGACAAAGAGATCTTTTTAAAAACGTATCATTTACGAATCCTTATAAAAATTTTCCATCAGGTTATTTCTTATCTCTTTATACAAGAGTGCGATTATATTACACAATAATTTTTGCAAATCGCGACATAAAATTTAAAAATTCCTAATAATAAATTACAAATAAGTACTACAAAATTTGTAATTATTACATTTTTTTACTAAATGCAATTATTCAGTACCTATTGTTTTTATATGCAAAACGAATTCTAAAGTATATGTTATAGAATCTGGTATAATTTTTAACGATTGTAAATAGTTGTTCCTGTTTTCTATTTTTATATTGTAAGGTATACATGTGGATTTGTTTTATTCTATTTATATATATATTTGTACATTTTTGACGAATTACAAATATTTTATTTATATAATGTAGTAAAAGCTATTCTAATCAATGATTCTAGTTTATTTCTTAAAATTTGATGTTCCCAATTAAATACATAGCAAAACAACATCGTTTTTTAAAATAGTTTTCTAACAACGTACATTTTTATCAGCCCCCGTACTAAACACTCCATCTACAGGGTGTCACAGAATAACTATTTCTAATCTTCGGAAATGAGAGAGGGCACTTAAATAAACATTTTTTATCAATAAACTAGTTTCCGGAAATTTCTCGTTGTCTAGATAAACTAGAAATCTTTAAAAACAATTACATCAGGAAAGAGTAGTTACTTACTAAATTGAAGCAATTAAGTTAAGAAACATCATGTTAGAAATAATACTGCATCAAACTTTATAAAAATTGTTCGAAGTTACGATCACCATTTTCGATACACAAGTTATAATGATGTGTTATCGACTGCCGAATTCTTCGAAATAACTGCGGACGTTCTTCTTAACAGGTGTCGCATAAGCCAGTGATTTAATATGACCCCAAATATAAAAATCAACTGGAGTCATATCTGGTGTACGTGCAGGCCAAGAAATCGGCCCTCCTCTTCGGATCAATCAATTTGGAAATTGCGCATTTAGATAATTTCGGCAATTTAATCCAAAGTGTGCTGGTGCACCATCATGCTGGAAAACAATATTTCTTCGAATATTAAGTGGGACATCTTCAAGCAATTCTGGTAGAGTATGTTCCAGAAAAATCCTGTAGACATGACCATCTAACCGTGCAGGCAGTAAATATGGTCCCACTACAAAATTGTAGACAATCCAACAAAAGCCAACAAAATAATTCAACTGATGATGTAACCTGTGAATGGCGTGAGGATTTTCTTCACTCCAAATGTGACTATTATTGTGTCTATTAAAATAGCCATATCTTGTAAAACATGACTCGTCTGTCCATAATACACTCCTAGGAAATCTTGGTTTGTCGTTAATTTTATTCAAGTACCATTCGGCAAATTGAACTCTGTTGGGATAATCAGCTGGATTTAACGATTGCACTTTTTAAATGTGGTACGGATGCTTGTGGAATTCCTTTAATACCCTCCATACAGATGTGTGGATTGTATACATCGCATGGGCAATGGCACGAGTGCTTGTTTTCGGGTTATTTTCAAATTGTTGCAAAACTTGGTCCTCAATGTCAACATTTAGTATAGTACGATTGGCACCGGAATCTATTTTCTTTACTTTGAATTCACCAGTATCTCGAATACGCTGATCCAATCTTGAAAAGGATGTATAACAGGGAATGTGTCGCTGAGGATGCTGCACCGAATAAATTCGCCTTGCTTCGATAGCATTACCGTAGGCCATGCATGTCTGCTAATTCAATATTTGTAAAATGATACATTTTCAATCAAACACTAATTTAACTAATAAAGACTAATTTGTGGCACGAAAAATGATAATAAAACACACTTATCTAATAAGAAATAATTTGTGACACACGTGAAATGACAAGTACGAGAATAGTTTGGTTTTTCTTCAAAGGTTGCTATAATTCAAATTTATTTCATTTTATCTAGATATTGAAGAATTTCCGGACACTAGTTTATTGATAAAAAATGTTTATTTAAGTGCCCTCTGTCATTTCTGAAAATTAGGAATAGTTATTCTGTGACACCCTGTATAAATCAACAAGCTATGAACGTAATAATTCGCGCGACTCCTGTATATACGATACACAGTTCGAGTTAACTCGAGTTGCATTCTCCCTAAGTCGTGTTTGGGCTGACTTTTAAGAATGTTAACTTACAAGAAAATAGAAAAAGTTTCTTGACTTCAGCATTGTATTTTTTTTATTTATCCAGAAAATACTTTTTACTAAAGGTATAAATTATATAAGTAAACTATAAAAACCTCGAGTCGTGTTTTTCCGGTGTTGGCACATCTCTTCGACCGTTTTACGGATACATGAAAGTGCCGACGACTAGTGAACCTACTATTCATTGTCTATGTACGGTCATCAGTGATCACTGGTCACAATACATAGTAGATTTACCAAGCAGTCTGAAGCTTGAGTTGCATTTTGCAACTGAATTTGTGAAATGAAATGACGTTGGATTTCACAACGAGCCTTTTGGGGAAGTAAAAATAGGAGATTTTAATTATTGTCTGGTGTTTAAAATATTCGTTAACGATCTTACTACCTTAAGTGAGGAAACGAAATTTTTGCCTACCTTACTGGTGAACGCCAAAAATAGGGCGGAAAATTCTTAACTCCACGGTATTTGAAGTTTTTTACCATCTGTCACTTGAGATCTTCAACGTTTCACGTAATTTTTTTAATTAAACGTCGGTGAATGTCAAAGTTTTCTGTTATATTTTTCTATTTTATGGTTTATTCGGTAGGCGAAAAACAGTTGTATGTCACTGACGTATAAACCTCCTTGTCACCGACTATTAATGTCTATGATTATTCTTTACATTGATTGACAAGTCGTGTCATGTGTATTTTATATTAAGTCGGATTGAAGCTGATTAAAGCTAAATATCTTATGTGGATCCCACCGCAACAGAAGCGGACCTAAAGTGGACCCATTGGAAATATACTTTTGACAATTTTATACTCGAAGAGATTCCTAAAGGTACCGACTCCATAAAGCTTAAACTTTTGATGAATCATTTATCAGCGCATATCTTTCCGCACGTACGTGATTCTTTCACCTATGATGATGCCATGAAGGTACTTGATAAAATATACCTCAAACCAAAGAATGTTATACTGGCTCGTCACTTACTAGCCACGCGTAAGCAGAAGCCTGACGAATCTATATCCGACTACGGAAGGTCACTCAGACTCTTAGCCCGCGATTGTAGCTTCGAAGCTGTCTCTGCTACAACGCATGAAGAAGAAGCTATAAGAGGTGCATTTATATCTGGAATACTATCACTGAAAATCCGGGAAAAATTACTTCAAGAAAACTCTCTCACCTTAGATAAAGCTCTCGATCAAGCTCTCTCCTTGGAAACTGCGGAAAGGGATTCCCGGGCCATGACCAGCGGAGTGAATGAAATAAATCTTAATGCTTTACCAGTGCCGTCATTATCAAGACGTACGACTAGAAACTCCCAGAATCCCCGAGCTACTTTGGAAGAGCCAAGTAAATGGACCTGTTTCTATTGCGGAGGAACTACATCACACCGAAGACTCAAATGTCCAGCTTTCAGCGCCCAGTGCCAACTATGCTCCAAGAAGGGACATTTTGCTAATGTATGTAGAGCTATGAAGGTTACTAATAACGCCGTTACCGTTGAAGAATATGTCTCGGACTCGGATGAGTCTGAAGTGGTTGCTAATGCTGTCTCAGCTGCCTCTCCATCGAGTCTTTCAAAGACTACTATCCCCGTAACTCTCAACAACTATCACGCCGACGCGTTAATTGACACGGGAAGTTCAGTGAGCTTTATAGACGAGAAGATAGCAAGACTAATGCAGCTGAAACTGAAACCTCACAAACAGACTGTCACATTAGCCTCTCAAAATAACGTATCTTTCGTAAGAAGTGTTTGCTTTGCAACTGTAACTTTGAACGAATGCTCACACAAACACAGACCATTTCTCGTCGTCAGCAACCTTTGTGCTGATGTTATCATAGGCCATGATATACTTAAAGAACACTCCAGTCTCCAATTCAACTTCGGAGGATCTAAAGAACCTTTGGTATGCAATGTAATGCAAGCTTCAGTGCCCCCCGCCTCAATATTTACTAACCTCTCTCCGGATATCAAACCTATAGCCGTGAAATCCAGACATTATAGTGAACAAGACGAAAAATTCATCACGGAAGAAGTCTCGAAGCTACTGGAAGACGGCGTAATAGAACCGAGCATATCTCCTTGGCGTGCGCAGGTATTAGTAGCAGGAGGAGGGGGATACCGAAAAAGGCTCGTGATCGACTACTCCTTGACCGTAAACAAGTTTACAGAATTGGACGCATACCCGTTACCTCATATCGAGACCATTGTGTAGAAGGTTGCGAAATTCAGTGTCTTCAGTCAGATAGACTTAAAGAGCGCCTATCACCAAGTGCCTATTAAAGAGAGTGAAAAACCGTACACGGCATTTGAAGCTGCAGGGAAACTCTATCAATTTACGAGAATCCCATTCGGAGTCACCAACGGTGTCGCAGCATTTCAGCGTACGCTCGAATATATAATAGAAAAGGAAAAGCTTAAAGGGACTTTTACTTACCTGGACGATGTCCCCGTATGCGGAAAAGATGACAGCGATCACGATCAGAACCTACTGAACTTTCAAGCTGCTGCAAAAAGGTACAACCTAACTTTGAATGATCAAAAATGTAAATTTCGTCAGCTGACCATAAGTTTGTTGGGCTACACGATCAAAAATAATACCATTGAACCAGACAAAGAACATCTCCAACCACTACTACAGCTACCAGTCTCCACGAACACTGCTGAGCTGAAACGCGCTCTAGGGCTGTTTGCCCATTACGCAAAATGGGTGAAAGATTTTTCGACTAAACTACAGCCTTTAACGAACGTAAGCAGTTTCCCGTTACCTGAAAGTGCCGTTATCCAGTTTGAGCAATTAAAGTCAGATATTTCTAAAGCTTTACTGGTAGCAATTGATGGAGATGAGATACTGACTGTTGAAGCTGACGCGTCAGAGTATGCGATAGCTGCCACGCTCTCTCAAAAAGGCCGACCAGTGGCATTCTTCTCCAGGACACTATCGAATGCTGAACGTAGACACCCATCGGTTGAAAAAGAAGCATACGCTATTGTGGAAAGCCTAAGAAAGTGGCGGCATTTCCTGATGGGGAAATACTTCATGTTGATAACGGATCAACAATCCGTGTGTTTCATGTTCAACCAAAACCACTCTAGTAAAATTAAAAATGAAAAAATTCAACGCTGGCGTCTTGAGCTCTCCTGTTTTAAATACGATATCATCTATAGACCTGGCTCCCAAAACACTGCATAATGCACTATCCAGAGTCTGCGCACTCATGGATAATAATAAATTATATGAGTTACATGCTCTACTAAGTCACCCTGGCATAACGAGGATGTACCACTGGGTACGCTCAAAGAACCTCCCGTACTCGATCAATGACATAAAGACTATGACGACCTCTTGTAGAGTATGTGCTGAACTTAAACCACGCTTCATGACAACAAAAGGACAACTAATAAAAGCGTTGGCTCCCTTTGAAAGGCTGAATTTGGACTTCAAAGGGCCTCTTCCATCAAAATCAGATAATAAATATTTACTCACCATAATTGACGAGTATAGCCGATTTCCATGGGCTTACCCTTGCAAAGACATGTCATCTGCAACGATCATCAAATGCTTACAAGACCTTTTTAGTACGTTTGGACATCCGCTGTACATCCATAGCGTCAGAGGAAGCTCCTTTATGTCAGAAGAACTTAAAACTTTCTTGAGAGCTAACAGTGTTGCCTCTTCCCGAACTACTCCGTACAATCCACGAGGAAATGGCCAAGTAGAACGCCTTAATGGTACTCTGTGGCGTGCAGTACAACTCAGCTTGCGTTCCAACAACATAACAGTAGAACACTGGGAACGAGTCTTGAAGAACGCTCTTCACTCCATTCGATAACTTCTCTGCATATCTACCAATGAGACGCCTCACGAGAGACTTTTCAAACATCCGCGGAGGTCGCCCAATGGAGAATCAATGCCTACATGGCTAGCGCCAGGACCGGTTCTCGTTAAAAATCACGTTCGCTCAAAAAACGATCCGTTGGTGGAAGAAGCTGAACTGCTTGACTATAATCCACACTATTCCGTAATTCGAAGGTCGAACGGCACGGAGAGTACAGTGTCTAATAGGCATTTAGCCCCGCTTCCGAACGATTCTCGCTCTTCAATTGAAGAGTCATTTGAAGATGATTCCTTTGATGAATCCTTTCATTCAGTGAACGCAGACGGCCCCACTCCAGATCCTCAAGAAGTGAATCTTCCGGGCACTTCACAAGAAGTTAGGGGAGAAACACCTGCCAACGAAAGACCCAAGAGGAATCGCCGGCTACCTTCTCATCTACACGACTTTGTGGTAGGAGGAGAAAACATAGACGGGGAGAATGACGTATAAACCTCCTTGTCACCGACTATTAATGTCTATGATTATTCTTTACATTGATTGACAAGTCGTGTCATGTGTATTTTATATTAAGTCGGATTGAAGCTAATTAAAGCTAAATATCTTATTTAGTTTGTTTGATTTTGCCACAGTCACACATGCAGGAAACGCTTTAGCAGCCCTTATCAGCTGCCCTTCGCTTCACTACGTACACTCGTGCATCTAATAGTCTCAATGTCTACCCTTGTGACACAATATACTATAATTGACCGAAAGCACCGTACACTAACTATAACGACAAGTAAATTCACTTCGTCGATTCAGCGGTTACCGAAAATTTCCTTACCCCGCCTATCGTCTGCTGAGTTCTGGCGAGTGCCGGGGTGTGTGAATCGTTGAGAAGTACAGACGAATCGACGCATAGCAGACCAGGTACCGGCGTGAAAGAAGTTACAAGGTAGGCTGTTCTACTAACATCCTGTGTTAATAAAACCTATCTCTTTCTAAGTTTGTGGAAAACATTTATATATATACCTAATTGTTCTTAATTTTTTTTGGGTCAGTTTTATTAGTTGATTAAATTATAAAGATATAGAATAAAGGTTACAAGTTAATATGAGTGTGGCTTCGGGGGGGTCGGATCCCCCCATTAACGAAAAAATTGATGTGGAAATGATAATGGGAGTGGAAAATATAAACCAAATAACTAAAAATAGCGTTAGCTCGTCGGGCGACGAGTCTGGGTTGGCAGAAAAACCTGTTGTAAATAACATTAACAACATAAATACCTACTAGTGAAATAAATTCTTGCTATGATAAGGGACCATATGAAATATATATTGAAGCTTCAATTGAGAATCGTAATGTTGGTAATTATAATTATTTGGCTATTGCTAGAGAAATATTTGATCTAAAGTTGGGGGATATTAAAAAGATTCATAAAAAGGGCAGAAATCGTATAAGTGCGGAATTTAGAGGATACAAAGAGGCAAATTTTTTTCTGGAATCTAATAATCTAAGGGAAAGAGGGTATGAAACCTTTATACCTAGAAAAAATATTTCGTGTAAAGGAATAGTCGAATACATTGATAAATCTTTTTCGGATGAAATGCTAGTCAAATATTCAGATACAATAGGTCAAAATACTAAAGTTCTTGAGGCCAAAAGATTTATGAGGAGAGTTAAAATAACAGATAGAGATATAGAGCAAGAGCAATCGGAACAGATTCCGGGGGGAACTGGTGCAGAGAGGGGTGTGAAGACTGTACCAACGGAGACGGTCAGATACACTTTTTCTGGAACCAGTTTGCCGCGTTCTGTTGTTATCTGCGGTATTGAACATCGAGTTCTACCTTATGTCATGCCATTTTTTCAATGATTTAACTGCCTAAACTACGGCCACATTAAAAAATTGTGCCTGTAACAGCCTGGAACACAATAGCACAGATTACAACTGTCCGGAAAAAAAGACAAAAAGCGATTAGGGAAATGATGTACTTTGAAAATATATAGGTTGAATTGGTTAGGGCATATTAAAAAAATAGAGAATAGAACAAAGTTAGGATTTAACATCATGAGGGCGATCAGGAGTACATACTTAACAGTAACCAGTATTCTTTGACAGAACGATACATTTTGTCACGATGCCAAGTTTATTCTTGCTTAGAAATGAGCGAATACTTTCGTTGGAACGAGTAGCTGGAGATATGCTCGAGAATTGACCTCACCTCGTATTATACGTTCAACTTTACTCATTCACGAGCGTATACGTTTAACGAACGAACGATGTCGAGAATTAACCCCCAGGGGTTGCGCGGCGATAACAGGGAGAACGGCGCCAGAGAGACGATGTACCAAAAATTTCAAACGTTCCAACGCACGTGAATTTACTTGTCGTTAGTTAGTGTACGGTGCCGAAAGTATCGAATGAGCAAAGGCCGGCTAAAAGCAAAGGATTAAAAAAATTGTTGTTGGTCGATCGCTTAACCAATACGATTGGTACGTCCCTGGCTTCAAGGATATTGATATGCAGATAAAATAAACAGTACTAAAATAAAAATAGAATGTAAAATTCTAGCTCGGAAACAAGGGCAAAGATTACAAAAAAATATTTTTTTTGTAATCTTTGACAAGGGCCTGTACTAAAAAAGTTTATATGAATATAAAAAAACATTGTGGTTTAATTTCCCATAAATAACAAACGAAATAATAATGAATATACTACAAGGACCGTATAAAGAAGATAAAAAAAATGATTAATCTATTAGTATTTATTCTATTGAACTTGTTGAAAAATTGAGTTATTGAGCGATTCTTCCAACGGGACCTTATCCTATCCTTCAAGTATTGTCAGAATTTACCATATTTCATTTGAATTTTTAAATTAACATTTAATACCTAAAAAATTTACTATTTCAAATGAAATTAACTGTTTCTAATTAATTCCACTATTTAACGAAAAAATTGATGAAAATTCGAAATAATTATCAATAATTTTTTAGAACTTTCATCAATTTTTTGATTAAATAGAGGAATTAATTAGCAACAGTTATCTTCATTTAAAATACTAATATGAGTAGATTCCACAAGGTAAGGGTCCAAAAAGTAAATTCAATTAAAAAATAATTATTTTATGTAATGGACTCTGAACTGAATGTCCTTTTTCATCTTAATTTGTTTATAATTTTTGAATTAACACGTTTTTGAACTGAACTTTATTGGTGTGTTGAGTTATAGATATAATCTTTGGTTATAGTTTATAAGATATCAGTTGAACAACCGAACAAAATTTTTTAAAGGACCGCTTGTCGGTCGCAAAAGCATTTTCTTTAGTTGCAGACATTATAAGATAGCATAGGTATCCATTGTTTCTCGAGAAGTGTTGATCCCATACATTTTTTTTTCGACATACCTAATAAATTAGCAATAAATAATGAACCTACTCCGAATTCGGGATTATGACTTGGATATGCTAGCTTAATATACCTACCTACACTACGGACTGAAATCGTATAACCATATATATAATATTAATATAATTTTTTACATATTTATTAATAAACATTTTTTTATCAGTTCCAAATATTTACCACAAACACAATAAATGATTATAGTTATCAAATCAATTTTGTAAAATCGATATTAATAGTAGCGAGACCTTCATACTCCATAATAATATACTCACATGACATAATGCCAAACAGTATTAAGTAGATAATTATAATTATGAATAAAATATGAATAACATGTATACCTATAAAACTTATCAGCACATGTGTAAATCATTTTTAATAAAAACATAATTTACACGTGATTCTCAAATAATCAAGCTCAAGTGTTTGAGTCTTACTAAAATATGTAAATAACAGAAAAATTGAGGAAAATTAAAATAAAGTAAAATATATTTACGTTTATATCAATAAAACTGTTCAAAGTTGGGTGATCACTCGTTTATTATCACAACCGATAAACTTTTAAGGGATCCCAATTGGTTCTAAAAACCAAACAAATGGTGTCGACACTGTCGACTAACGAGGAGTAACTTTTAACTTGAATACTCTGAAACGACTAAAACAGTCCAGACGAAATCGACCGACATAGTTCGTTGTACTTAATATTCGATATACAGTAAAAGTCTAAAAGTTGTAAATTCTCCACGATACGAACAGCGAATCTGCCGACTAAATACTTAGCAGCGTTGTCAGCTTTACGGTTTGTTCTTAATATTCTTTATTTTTAATAACCCACCATAAGTTGCGCTTTTCGTCCAGACGCCGTTGCGTTGGGCGCCGTGGTCTCCAGGGCCGTATTTCTAATTTACTTTTTACTTAATCATAAAGACCCCTGCGTTACTCTACAAGCAGATAATAGTCGCGGCACGCTTCAGTGCCATCTTAAAAGAAACAAAGATGAATTTAAAAAAGCACGGCGGGCCACATGGGCGGCCAACGGCGGGGAAATCCAAAAAATAAAATAATATCAAATTAATAGTTATTTAACCAACAAGTGTATTAAAAGGGCTATTAATAATCGAGATATTTTAACGCGCCAGCAAAGAGAGCGCGTTAATGTTTGCGATTGTTAATCGCTCTTTTAATTCTCATGTGAGTTACAAAACCTTTCCGTAGACTGCACAAGTTTTATTCTTTTTTTTTCAATGTTTAAACATTGAAAATGTCACAGAGAAGGTCGCCGGTTCAAATGTCACTGTTTTCGTTTTCCTTAAATTATTTTTTGAGTGTTTTTACACTGAGAATGAATAGAATAGAATAGAATAGAAAAATATAATGAAAACGATAGGTACAATAAGTCAAAAACTAGCATTCTATTCTAGAAATAATTTTTACGGCATTTCTTAAAAATATGATTGTATATTTGGTTGCCTATACCAAAATCGTTTTCAATAGAACATCGTTCATCAATAGGGGGTCATTAATGAATGATGATGATATGTGTACATTAATATAGCTCAAAAACGCACGGTGGATGGATAGAAAACTATATTAAAATGTAGTTTATTATTATTGGATTACAGAAAATCATGTCTTCGTCTGGGATTCGTTGCATTTATTACAAAATAAGCAATAATTGTTGACTTGGATTTAAAAAGCATTCTTACATAATACAGGGTGTCCCGACGAAAACGAAACTGCATCAACGTTTTAAAAAAACATAGAGACCCGTCGATTTTTGATCAAAGGGGGACACTTTTTTCAGGTATTTTTGACTTCGCTACTTTCTTTATATTTTAAAATTCGGCCTAATATAATACTTTTTCAATAAATTACATTTTAAAATTTAGTTGTTTAGTTTAGTTATTAAAAATTGGAAATTTTTTCATTTTTGTCAAAATAGTGAAAATGACTAATGGTTCGTTGAGTACGCCAATGGTTTAAATGTTGATTTTCTTGCTTTGCACCAGTAAATTATATTCATTGGTGGATCTCAGATTGAAGAAATGACGCGTTCATTTAGTACTCTGTTGCATCAACCAAAATTGCAAACCATCCACCGCTGTTTCGAGGAGGTGGATAAATTTGGTGGTTTACAAAATGGCAGCTTAACCTCAAAAAAGTAAAGATTTGAAGCGGTTATAGCAATTTAGAATGTGATAATAAAGTATTGACTGCACTATTAACAGCGTTAAAAATTGAAGAAATTTCAATAAGTGGTATCCATTAAAATTTGTCAGCTTTAATGATGAATGATGTAAAGGAGCAACAACTGCGTTTTTTAATGTGCCACTGGCAGAGACAAGCCACTGGTGACTCTAACATGTCGTTGCAGCGGAAACTGACGTCAGTCAACCAATGGTAAATAAATGTGTGCCTTATCTGTAAGTTTTGTAGCTTGTTGACCCCGTTGGCTAAAATGCCAAATCCCCAAATCCGACAATTGTGCTCGTTAACACAGAAAGTTAGGAAAATATAGGTGGATTCATGCAACATCAACTAAACTAAAACTAATTTAAGATTACATTTAAACTAAGAATATTCCAGTTGTTCATGCAACATAAATTAAGAAATTAATAAACCAACCGGACAAGCGCACTCTTTTCAAAACTTCCAATAGTAATCGAGCTGTCAGATAACTGAAGATAAATATTAAAAGTAAACCAACTTGTTTACGGAAAATAAAGTTGTAAATTAAAAGAAATTTTAAACATGTAACACAATGTAAGCAATAACTAAGAAATTAATTTCTTAGTTGAAAGCTGGCCATCTTTCTTGGTTTTAATTTAAATCATAATTTCTTAGTTTTTTGCGTGAACATCTACATTACATTACATGGTTAAGAAGTGTTGTGGTTTTGTTTGATTGAATAACTGATGAGTACTTGCTGTCACTTGTTGGTTCATTCGCGTTCAGGAAAACTCGGTGCCGCCGCACCGGCCGGCCGTGCGCTAGGCGGTTGTCACTATACTCTGTCCATCCAAGCAGCGGAGTGTTCCAAAACAGTATCATGCATAGTGCACGTGATCTCTCCAACTCTGTATGGACAATGAATTCCGCCGGTCGATTGCAGTTAAATCCGATTGGCCAGCGCATGGAGGCATGTTTATTTTAGCCAATAGGTGCAAAGGCGCATGGTGATCACGCATCTATCGTTGTTTGGGTCGCTCTGTTTGTTCGATGGATATAGTATAGTCACTAGCACTTCGGCATCTCGTCTCTTCTCTTTCGCACCCTTGCGGTTCCACTTGGCAAATAACATTGCGGGAACGATTTAGAGATACTTTTTTCTTATTCCAATTGAAAAAATGCCGCCGCCCCGTTTCGTATGCCGCCCGGGGCCATGGTTCTTTCTACCCCCCAAGCTACGCCACTGATAAGGGTCTCACACATATAGAGCCGTTTTTCATAATCCCGTGGTTGGAGGTACTGGAATGTTTGCATTTTGTGAGGGGTCAAATTTATGGCCTCTCTCTGACCTTCACTTTTAAAAATGTCTACATTTTTCCGTTAAAGTGCCGGAGCTTGCAATAGACGATTTAGAAAAGTAGGATTTCGTAAAATTATAATCCTTTGTATTGAGCCAGTGTCCCTAAAATTTTTTTTCAAACACAAAATAGAATTTTTGTGTGAACTTTTTCAATGCCGTTTAAAATGTGTCACATTATCTTGGGACTACCTATATTATGCAATGAATATGAAGGGTATTAAAACACGAGTATGAAGGGTATTAAAATTACATGAGTAGCAGTCTATATTTCTGTGTAATTTATTTTTTATTGAAATTTGGAAGTGCCAGGAGGACGCATTGAAAGGTCAATTGCTATGCCTCCTCGTTTGGAGTAATCACGAACCGCGACTGATCAGATCCTAATTTCAAGTGCAGTATCTGGTGAAGATACAACACCTTGCCTTGCTCCGTTTTAAAAGTAAAGTAAAACTCAAAATAATCTGTATTTATATATTTAAAACTGGATATATAAAAAAAGTAATACTTGTCTTTATATAATAGTAACAATTGTGAAATACATTACAATTATAGTTAAAATTGAAAGAATTCCAATAAATAAAACTGTAATCCAAACTACGTCTCTAGAATCCTCAATTACCTTTTCCACTGGTCCTGTACCTAAAATTTTTCTGTTTTTTGTGTAAGGTATTAAAGCAATAACTAAACCTGAAATTACTATCCAAATTGCCGATTGGTAAAAGGCTTGTTCCCAACTATTGGTTACGTCAAACAAATGACCTAAAATAAAATATATAGGATACATATTTTTCGTTCAAAGCTTAGATTAGATTACAAAGGGGGTTGATTGATCCAGTTGGCCCTACTACACTGCTAACTATAAGATCTTAGGTGTATACCCTACATAAATAGGCCTGTTTCAGGTATTTAAGGCGTAGGCGAACAATGACCCTGCAATTAGAGATAATACGTTCCGCCGTCTCATCTGAATCATCGCAGAATCTACATGTTCCATTGTCCACTTCGCCCATATTACAGAGATGGTATCTAAGTGAGCAGTCTCCGTGATTGATCTAAGATCAGATTTCAGAAGGTCGTATTAACCTTTTTGGCTGTCTTTGGCCTGGCGTATTTTTCCTGTAGGCTGCACCAAGTTCATTTCCCCATTTTCGGATTTCTTCCACGGTGCATCTTTTTGGTATACCACAAAACGGTTCGGGTCCTATAAAAGGGGTACAAGCTCCTTTCTTTGAGAGATATAACAAAGTTACTTAGTTGTGTGTAGTCATTGGTTTAGGGATTGTTTGCAGTTCCAGACTGTTTTAGACTCATAAATTGTAGATTTCAGAGTCTTTGAAACAGACTGGCTATCAGATGCAATAAATATTCTAGCTGAATTGAGGCACTTTTGAGCACAAACATCTATTGCTAATAGTTCCGCTTGGAAAATTGTTGTAGTGTTTCCCAGGTGTTGATATCCTAGTATTAGAACCTGTAACCCCTAGTAGAATCTTCTTCGTTTGTTTTTAACCTCGTTGACTGTATGTAGGATATGAAATGGGCGTTATTGTCTGAATCATCACTGTTTACTCTGTATATAGCAAAATTTATTGATTATCTAAAATTAATACCTCTGTCACATACGCAAACATGTAACAACGCGTCTGGACAATAGCAAATTCAAATGATTACTAAATGTGGGAACAAATTCCCTCACATTTTGTGAAGAATTGATATTGAATACTATACCTGCATAAGGAGGTCCAACTAAAAGTCCAATGCCCATGCAAAGAAGCTGAAGACCGTAAGCAGTAGTAAATCGATCTAAGGGTACCAACTCCACAATAATTCCAGGAGTAAATGAGTACGTACTAGCCATAAATATTCCAAAAAGTGCTGCACATATTTCGAGCATAATAAAATTGTGAGTAAAAAACATTAAACCCCCACAGGAAATACCAGTAAGTACCAAACATATAGCATATGTTTTCGTTATATTCATCCACGGTTGATCTCCAGCCCACCCCAAGGCAATCTGTAACAACAAATTTGTTTTAGTTTAAATTTTCCTTACATGAATCGATGTGTTTAGAAAGCTTTTTCATCAATCTATAATTTTCATGTATAAGCAAAATAATCCTTCATTATATTTACTTACCATTCCAATTGTATTGGTGATACCAATGTTGGATATAGTAAGAGAGGCGTCATCACTGGTATATCCATGTTTTGTCATGTGCTCCACCAAATAAAAATATGGCACTATAAACCAAACAAAAAGCGTTATGGTCGACAGGGACAGCAAGAAAAAATGTAGTTCTAAGAACAAGGAAAAATCGCATATTCCCTTCACCAAGTCTAGTAGTTCATCGTACCATTTCTATAAAATGTTTCATGTCAAGCTAACAAGGAAATTATTGATAGGAGGTAATCAAAAGTGCTTATCATTCTATTTGAAATATTTAATTTCAATACATACTATTTTAGGTTGTATTGATTTGGAAATAATAAATCGTAAATAATTACTCCAGATCAAAATTAAAAATCATCAATTTATTGTGAAATTTGTTAATTATATCAAAAGGGTGGTGACTTCCTTCAAAAACCTACAAAAAGCGAGAACAAGTTATTGCTTCTGCCCAGGTTTTATCACCTATTGTAAATCCAATACGCCATAATAACATTTCGTGAAAAAATATTCAGCAATTTAAGAGCAACATTAAAACAACTGATATAATTTTTTAACTTCAACACCGTATGCCTTTTTGGTGTGCACTTTGCATATAGATAAGTAGGAGTCAATCCATATATTTTCGACCTCAGATTCAGTGGTAGGTATGTATGTATGTATATTGGGATGACACCTAAAAGATCTATTGTACCCCATTTCTTCTACGCAGTTCCTGACGAATGTCTCACAGACTAATAGTGCCTTTATACCTATTTCCCGAAGGAATTTTAGGATATCCGCAAGCTTTAGTTTAGGTAAGTGTCCTTCTTCTATCCAGCAGTCTCATAGGTGTTGTGCACTAGGATTCTGTATTGCTATGCATTCCACAAGTATGTGAATGGAGGTTTCTTCTTCCTTTCTACAGAGTCTAAATTCCTCTTGTTCACTTATTTGAGCTTATTGAGATGCCCATTCAGGGCTGACTTAGGCCTTCATTTGTTCTCACCTGGTTGTAGTTTCTCAGCAGGAGTATCTTTGATTGATGACCAATTTCCATTCCACAGAATCTAAATTCCTCTTGCTTCACTTATTTGAGCTTATTGGGATGCCCATTCAGGCGACAGTGTCCCATTAGGACACCTGTCAAAACTCTTAGTGCAGTTTTACTCTGACTTGGCCTTCATTTGTTCTCATCTGGTTTTAGTTTCTCAGAAGGAGTATCTTTGATTGATGACCAATTTTATTTTTACACTCTCTGTATCTACCTACAAGACTGTAAGTACGAAATGTCGTAAGAGACAGGCCAGGGAAAAAAATGAGATTAAAATTTTACATTGCATGTATGAGCACTTTTGATATCCTTCCATAAACTTCAACTTCCTTAGTAGCTTAGAATAAATACTTACCTCATCATCATTCTTTTTTAGGGTTAATGTGGACACTCTGTATATATTTGGGCAGCTAGAAGCTTTGATCCTGTACTTATGTGTGTTAAATACTGCTCCTCGATGAATTAATGATTGTCTGTGCATTTTTAGATTCTTAAAATAGTTTTGCCTTTGTGCTTGACCTAGTTGTGATTTTAGTTTCGGTGCTGTTGGTACTTTTGGCACACCTGCACCCTTTTTCGGCAGTTTTTCAACCAACAGTGGCTCTTGTGCCTCGACATCCTTAGGATGTTTTATGGAATCCTAGAACAAATAATATAATAATTTAGTAGGTTTTACAAAAAATTTTAAACAGTGGTGTGTAGCTTTTTTCTTATATTTAGACAAGAAGAAAATGTTATTACTAGGTAAAGACTACTTAAGAAAAGTCACATGCGAAGATAAGCATACATTATTGTATCTCTCAGTTATTCAATGGAGCTTGTTTTGTTTTATATAATGTTGCTGTTAAAATAACCCACATTAAAATTTAACAAATTGAAAAATTATATATGTCATTTCAGTTGCCGTCCTAAATTTCATGAGTAAGTGGTCATTGAAGTATTTAAAGCTTTTGCGAACCCTGCACCTGCAATGATTAATCTTAATGGAGTTTTCACGTTATCTTTTGGCAACCTTTCAAAAAATATAAATTTATTACTTTATTTATAGGTTTTATGCACTACTTGCAAATAAAAAGTAGTACTTTTATTACATCTGTAATTAAATATTTATGACGTGATAAGGACTATGTCGAAATTATTTGCAAATTGGACAAGAACTAGTATCTATTAAATGATTGTGTCGCGCAAATCAAAAATAATAACATCTCTATGGAAATTGTTGAAAGAAGTAGACAAATCAGAAATATTTTCCTATATAGAAGAGAATATTGATTATAATTATAAAATCATTGTCTATAGGATTTATAGTTATTTAACCAACAAGAGTATTAAGAGAATATTAATCGAGATATTTCAACGCGCGAGCTGCTCGCGCGTTAATGTTTGAGATTGTTAATCACCCTTTTAATACTTCTGTCGACTGAATAACTTGAATCATTTTTTTTCAATAGCTAAAACTTGGAATATTTATTATTTGGTAAATAATGTCAAAAATAAATCATGACATTGAAATGTCACATGAAAGGTCGCCGGTTCAAATGTCACTGTTTTCGTTTTTTAATAGTATATTATTTAACGAGCGTATAATGTAGGCTATATTACACGAGCCGCAGGCATTATACGCGAGTCAAATACTATGCTTTATCTACGACTATTCATTTCATTAAGAATCGGCATTCGAAATACTGCTAAAATTTGGATTGATTTGGTGCAAAATTTTATTGGTGGCTTCCATTTTATTTTTCTTAGAGTCAGCAATATAACCTTCAGCTACAGAGGCTGATTTCCAGCCACCGTGACGTTATAAATTTGTGTATGTCATCTCCAGTAAATCACTGTGATTTCTTCGGTTGGTAGCCCTCTGACTGTCTTTTTAATAAAACACCTACATTCACATTATATTTAAGATTAAGTGTGCTTTTGAGCATGGAGTAATGGCTCCACAATGTGGACGATTTATATTTCTTTGTCAATTCCTTGAAATATACTAACAAAGTGTCTTCGGAAAATGAGTTGGTGCCATTTTTTAGTCGCCAGTCTACAAAGCTGTTGTATACAATTTTGTAATTTTTCCTCGATTTCTCTGGAAGTAATTCAAGTGATGCTACTTGTGCGGCTGCACGAATTTCTGGAGGGGTGCATGGAATTTCGTTTTCACTGTCGGAATGCATGAGAAACACGCGTTAAACACAATTTAATCTCAACTGAAAACTGCAAAATTACTGAAAACGTCTAATATACTATTTGTCAAAATCAATTTATTTTAGTTGCCCTAGTAACAACAATCCATGTGCCAAATTACCGAATTAATTATGACACATATCACCTCGAACTGCTCAGTATTATAAGCTGTAGGACTTATAGCAGAAATAAAGTATTCTTGTATTTTGTTTAGTTTATAGTTCTTTATTTTACATAAACTTTATAAAGAAAAACCAGAACAGTATGTACAAGATACTTATAAATAACCTTGGTAAAAGTCTAGTTTAGTGAACCAACGCGGATTTTGACGAAATATTTTTTTTTAAATTAATTCGAGGTCGCTGAACACGAAAATGAAAAAAGAAATCGGCGCTCTCTTACCAAAAACGAGTTATGAATTTTTGAAGATGAGTTCAGATCAGCACTGCACTGGTTTTATTGTCATATAACAACTGATTTAAATGATGCATTATAAAGTCTACACAATGTTAATTACACTATAATTACTTTTTACGATATTCCTGTCACACACACATTTAAAAAACACTGATATTAATATTCATTTCTTGCAAATTCGTTTTTTAATTCCACAATTATTATATCTTTTGACATTTTCATGTAACATGACTGACATATAAGTTTTGGTCTGTTTCCGCTCAGTCGCACAACTTGTACCTAATAGCAAATCCAGCCATTAGATATTTAGCCACTTGAATTAGTTGCTGAATATTTTCGATTTCATGATCGTGACATAGAAGATATAAACAAGATGAACATCATGAACATACACCTATTTTTCCGATAGCTGGCGCTGTATTTGGCTCAACTTTCGTTTAACTGAAATCAGTTATGGAAAAATTATATGAACAGCCATCTACATACTGTGAGAAAGGCGCGCCGGATCGACGTTTCGCAATTCGCGCGCGCGAATTGCGAAACGTCGATCCGGCGCGCTCGCGATAATCAATCTACTTCATTATTTCAAACGGAAATCCAATCTAATAAATGTATCAAGATGATAAGAAGCGATTGCGATTTCACTTTGATCGGTGTTAGTTGGTCGGGAAGCGATATTAGTAGAATTTTCAAATTTTCTAAAAAGGGGAAACAGCTTCTGATAACCAAAGTCTTATAATATTAGCAGTATGTTAAAAATTTGATTTGGAATTACACCTGCAGCAACTATTTTCGTTGTCAGCAGTGTTTATAGAGGCCGAACAACTGAGGAGGTGATTTTTTTAAAGAATTAATTGATGAGTGCAATTCAGAGAAAAAAAATTGTTCAGCATCCTCAATGATCAAATTGAATGGTTCATTATCCTTCAAATAAATGATAAATATCAACCAAACTTATCTCAAAACTAACCATCTTCCTAAAATCAACATCTCTCAAAATTTGAAAAAAAATGTTTCAGCTGTAATACGGCGCTAGCTATCGGAAAAATAGGTGTATGTTCATGATGTTCATCTTGTTTATATCTTCTATGTCACGATATGGTCACGATCATGAAAACGAATATACTCAGCAACTAATTCAAGTGGCTAAATATCTTTTATGGCTGAATATGCTATTAGGTACAAGTTGTACGACTAAGAAGAAACAGACCAAAACTTATATGTCAGTCATGTTACATGAAAATGTCAAAATATATAATAATTGAGGAATTAAAAAAAGAATTTACAAGAAATGAATATCAATATCAGTGTTTTTTAAATGTGTGTGTGAGAGGAATATCGTAAAAAGTAATTATAGTGTAATTAACATTGTGTAGACTTTATAATGCATCATTTAAATCAGTTATTATATGACAATAAAACCAGTGCAGTGCTGATCTGAACTCATCTTCAAAAATTCATAACTCGTTTTTGGAAAGAGAGCGCCGATTTCTTTTTTCATTTTCGTGTTCAGCGACCTCGAATTAATTAAAAAAAAAATATTTCATCAAAATCCGCGTTGGTTCACTAAACTAGATTTTTTCCATAACCTTAAACTACACATAACCCGTTATGTGCAGGTTTCCTTTAATTTCTTAGAAATAGTAAAATAAATAAAATCCGTGACGAGAGCACTAACTCGTAATAAAAATGAAAAATTTGATGTTGCCACTTAGACCCCTAAGAAATTCATATTCCACAGGTGTGTAACATGAACATTATGTTGTTATAGTTCATATAATATCCTTCTTGGTGTGCTTAATCATTTGTGACGTATATCCGGGTTTTGGGCATGTCGATATTTTATTTGTTATTTTGACATATAGCTAACCTTTAATTTGATAAATAAAATCATCAGGATCGTATTCAGCCAAATTCGAAAAGGATATGAAATTAATAATACTTGGGATATCAAAACACTGCAAAATAAAACAAATTGTATATTTAATTTACATATTAAAATAATTTAATACTAGTAAAAATAGTCCTGCATTTGAATAAATAAAATGCTAACAATAAGATCAATAGACGTAAAAAAATAATAGTTCAATACTATTAAACGCTTTACAAAATTAGAAAAATTAATTTCCAAAGAGCAGACCGTCCACTAAGAAGCAACAACTACTTCTCGGGCTATATGCCCCGACAGACATTGAATTACACTTCTAAAGTAAACGGGGTTGGTATATCTATTAAGATAGAACCAACCATTCTGGTTTGCGATTAGAAGGAATAACATCACTTGTGGACCGGTTTCGGCGTATTGCGCCTCATCAGCACAAGGTGGACGGTCTGCTCTTTGGAAATTAATTTTTCTAATTTTGTAAAGCGTTTAATAGTATTGAACTATCATTTTTTGACGTCTATATATCACGCTTTACTAATATGACAATTATTTACAGTTAACTGTAATTAAGTAAATACCTATAAAACCGAGATGGTTTTTTGTCGATATAGAATTTTGGTTTGTGATTAGATGTGGGGATGTCGCTAATATCGCACTCCTTTACTGAGGTTAATGTAAGGGTGTGGGCACTCCTTTACTGAGGTTAATGTAAGGGTGTGGTATCAACGTAGTCTCCAGTCCAGGATTATGCTCTCAGACCTTCTGGACGAATAGCATCTACCTTGTGCTGATGAGGCGCAATAGGCCGAAACTGGTCCACAAGTGATGTTATTCCTTCAAATCGCAAACCAGAATGGTTGGTTCTATCTTAACAGATATACCAACCCCGTTTACTTTAGAAGTGTAATTCAATGTCTGTCAGGGCATATAGCCCGGGAAGTAGTTGTTGCTTCTTAGTGGACGGTCTGCTCTTTGGAAATTAATTTTTCTAATTTTGTAAAGCGTTTAATAGTATTGAACTATTATTTTTTGACGTCTATATATCACGCTTTACTGATATGACAATTATTTACAGTTAACTGTAATTAAGTAAATAAGATCAATATTCACTTTTCATAAATAATAATTTACCGTAAACAACAAAGTACAGACCTGACGAGAACTGTCAGTTGGACATTAGAAAAAGACGTAAGACACATTGCCGCTACGAAAGGAACGTCTGCATCGTATTTTGAACGATGTAATTTCGCCCGATTGATAGGTCGCGTTTGCGCGTAATCTAAACATCAACCAATCAAATTTTTGTAAGTCAAAGATAAGGGTTAACGTTTAAACGGTTCATTATTGTGATATTTTGATTAGGATTAATCACAGACCTGCCTTTTTTTCCATTTCTTCCAACGTAAAATGCTAGAAGGACATTAACAATCAATAACGCACACCAAAAAGGCTATTATATGAACTTTACTATCACAAGCATAATGCGTCTACTATTGAATAGTCGTAGATACAATTCTTTTTTGGATGTTTTAACACTAAAAAAATGATAATAATTATAGTTTTGTAGAATAATATAATAAAAACGTTAGGTCAGTCAAAAACTAGAAGTAAGTTTTGGGTATTTTTTTTAAATATTATTGTATCTTTAGTTGCCTATACCACAATCGTTTATTAAAAGAAAATCTTCACTTCACTCTTTAATATTATATCCTTGTTTGTACAAAATAAATTAAAACTAGTCAAATAGAAATAAAAATAACACAAATCGCTTGGATTTCGTTTGTTTAAGATTATTTGTTTTGTGGTGGTGCAAGGGCACTGCCTTGTTGGTGAGCTGTTTATATTGTGTATTTATTGAATCTTGTGTCTTTGAGCACTCTTATCACCACAGTTTCATAAAAAAACTGTGCTTAGAATCCTACCTGTGTTAATATTAGACTATTAAAAACAGATACAGCCAGTATGATTTTATAATCCCAATAATGTTTGCAAAACCAAATCTACTCCAAAAAATGTTGATGAAAATAATTTAAGTTTAGTTGAGTATAAGTACATAAAATATATTGACCGTTTCATACTTTGCTTTTTTTATAGCACCATTTAGATAAAACTGTTTATGATGTTTGTCTTAGATAATGGGTATTATTGCATTGTATAATAACGTAATTATGCTGCAATTAATAGTTTACATCGTGAAATATTTAGATTTGTAATGATACATCCACAAGCAGATACATTTTTAGCAGAAAAATGTTTAAAATGACTACGAGGGTTGTCTTTTAAGTGTTGCATATAACATAATTGGCGCCTGTCAACAAATGTCAAAATTAACTGTCATGTTTAGTTAACTTGACGCCAAGTTTCATACCGCTTCGTTGAAAGCTGTACCTAAACTGTTGATGTTGATGAGTCAGTCGAAAAATGGAATTAAACCGAGAAAATGTTTTACAATTTTCGAAGACAGTTGTCTCAACAAGAATGCCTTGCCGAGTTAGTTTCTGTATTCGGCAATAAATCACCATATCAGTCGACAATTTCTCGTTGGTATGGAGAATTTTAATGTAGACGGATTAATCTTAGCGACGATCCAAGAACAGGTCCACCAACAACGGCAGTCACCGAGGAAAACGTCGATGCTGTACCTCATTGGGCATTTAAAAGACTATAATTTAAAAAAATTTACAAGGAGAATTTATCTGTAAAAAAATTAGTTTCTCGTTGGATACCGCATCTGTTGACGGAAGAACAGAAAGTAATTAGAGTCAATTAGTGTCATAAAACACTAAACCGATTTACCATAGGAAACTCAAAAAGTATATACAGTATTGTCAGTGGTGATGAATCCTGTATTTACTCTTATGAACCCGAAAATAAACGTCAGTCGGCTGTTTGGGTGTTCCAAGATGAACCAAAACCGACGAAAGTTATCCGTTCTCGAGGTGTTTCCAAAAAGATGGTGACGAAATTTGTCTCAAAAGCGCGTGATGTAGCAGAAATTCCTCTGCAAGATCAAAGAACTGTTACAGCTGATTGGACATATCGATTTGTTTGCCGGAAGCTGAGTTCCGAAAAACCAACCCCCAACGACGAACGATCCTCCACCAAGCAAGTTCCCACACAACTGAGATTGAGATTTTAAAGCAAGAATTGTTGGATCATCCTCCATACAGTCTCGACCTAAACCCTAATGACTTTTTTAATTTTCCAAAAATTAAGAATTAAAGCGTGGTCAAAGTTTCCAGACCCCAGAAGATGTAGTCAACGCCTTCAAAAACTCTACTTTGAATGTACCAACAAGCGAGTGGAATAACTGCTTCCAGAATTGGTTCCAAAGATTCCAAATTGCCTTTCTCTTAGAGGAAAAACAATGGTGCTTAAAAGTTATCTACTGTTTTTGTCTAGCTCTATATGCAAAATATAAAAGACAACCATCGTATAGAATGCATTTTTGTTTCAGTCGGCGCACAAAAACGAAACTTCTTATTTTGTATTAAATTATATTATTTTTCAATGAAAAAATAAAAAACTAGTAGCGTAACCAAGAGAACAGCATTATTAGAAACAAGACAATCCTGACTATCTGACAACACCGCAATTATAATATAACATTTTAAAAACGATTATGTGTTAATTTAGCGTAAATTGAAAAACTGCAACTATAAACGCCAATAGCAAAGTGACAAGAAGTTTGCGCCAACAACGGAGTTATGTTTAGTGATCCTGAGGGCATTCTTGTAAGAATTCCTTTTTTTTAGTATATGTATAAAACTTAATAATTTTAAAATGTGAAAGCATGAAACAATCACCATAAAAAAAAACTATAACTCACACGGGCTCTTGATATATTGACATCTGTAAAGTAACCATAAAATATAAGGGTTTATGGTTCCAAAGTGCTCTTAGCTATGGGTAAAGTAGAAACACGTGTTAAGATGAAATCGTTTACGAAGACAATGATAAACAACCTTTGTGTGTGTGAATATTATATACATATTCTTAACTGTCGTTCAAAACCTTTTTCTTAGTTCAGTCTTAATTTATTTCTCACTCCGAAAAGATCGGTTTTTCAAATACATGCAGTTTTTCAGTTATATGCAAGTTTAAAGATAAAATCTGTTTGTTCGTGTGTGTGTGTGTTCTGGTGGATTTCAGTGCTTCAGATCATTTTGGAAATTAGGTGAGTTTTCTCACAGAGCTATTCAATTTTACCTATTTGGTTATATTCCTATTTTACGTTCTGTTTATTTTGCTAATGATTAAATAAATCTCAATAACGTTAAATGATTAAAGTGCTTAAGCCTGCAATCCTCTGACTCATGTTTTGCGCTATTGCGGAGTGCTTGAGCCGCTTAGCGTGTATTGTGAATAATATGACTGGCGGAGTGCTTGAGCCGTACAGTTGATTCACGAATCCTGTATCACTGAAGTGGAGTGCTTGAGCCACGTGATACGTCCTGTTCCTTTGTTATTACCTGTATCACTGAAGTGGAGTGCTTGAGCCACGTGATACGTCCTACCCCTTTGTTATTGTTCTAAATCCTTTATGAGGGAGTGTTTTGACATACTTAGCACCTTTTAGCACTTGTGGGTGACAGACACAGTGCATTCTTGTTTAATTAAATTGTTTAGTACTTTCTAGCACTTGTGGGTGACAGACACAATGCGTTCTTGCTTAAACTAAATTGCATTATCAATAATTAAATTATTATATCTTTTAATTCAGTACTGACAACTGACTTCATAAATAAATGCAAACTAAAGGGAATTTGAATGCTCAGGTTGATATTTTATTTTCAGGTATGTCACGGACTCACGTCATTCATCTCATCTAACATTAGTTTATTTTATAAGTTGTATTATTTTTTTAAATAAAATAATCATAGTAAGTACGATCACACATTATTTTAGAATTTATTTATATTGGTAAATCCTGTTGTTTATTTTAAATCGCCCATAAAATCAAAGATATCTGTGACGCCTCTGTTTTGTTTACTATTTTTTTTAATATAAACGTGATTAAGGCATATAAAATAAAAGTAGGCTCACATTCTGGATAATTAAGGACAAACAAGAGTTCTTTGCACAACACGTGGTTCTTAATAGTTATTTTGATCGTGTTTGAGTCCATTTGTTTTTGATTTAGTGCCGTTTTCGACGTTGTTTTAATTTCTTTGAGCTTCCTTGCTTTTATAAATAGTGTGCCAAAGTGCTTTGTGGCCTCAGCCAAAACGAAACTTGAATATTTTATACTGCTGTCAAGTCGTGATTTTTTGGCTGCTTTTCGACTTCTCTAAATTTTATATTATTAGGCGATTATCTAATACCTGTAAATTGATATTCCCTTCTTTTTTGAGCCAAAACATCAACCCTTCCTTCCCATTATTGCTGTAAAATATTTATGAAAATTCATGAAAGGATATTTTATTCCTTTCATTATTATAACCACAACAACTACTGAACAAGATCTAGGCATTTTAAAAAGCTATATCTGACTGTTTATAATAAAAAGGATAATTAAAACAATACAAAACAACCAAATCTAAAATCTAACCAAATAATTATTTTTCCTCAGGACTTTTTAAAACGCAGTAACTTAATTTCCAGCGAAACTAAATTAGGCATGGTGATAAATAAAAGGTTTAAGTTATATCGTTGACTGATAAATATATTTGATTGTTATATCAAAGATTACAATTGTTATGCAATTTCCATATATTTATTTTAGAAAACATTCAAGCATATATAATTTCAAAAACATATTCATATTATTTCAAAAGTATTTTTTGGTGTGTTGCTAGTTTTTGTTAAAATGTAATATAAATTGGTAACACAATATTTAAAAAACTACTGACATTGAATACCGTGTGAAATTGCATTAGTAGTCATAATACAAAACTTAATCAATACAGATTGTCAAAACAATTTTTTATTTATCTTTTGTGTATAAATAAAACCACATTATTTTTTTATATTTTTACATCAACGTTTCGGTTATCAAAAATTTAATCTACTTTGATAAGACCTTACAAATTTGCCACCCATTTTTGCAGTCTTAACCTTAGACAAAGATTACAAAATAAATATAAGATAGTTCACTTGAAGGCGGTCTGATTCTTCTTAGTGTTTTAAACCATCGCCGCACTCATAAATCATATTTACGGCTCCCTTTTGTTGTAAATAACGACACCGCTAGGTACCAGGGAATTAGAAGAGTATATTTTATTCCAAGCTATACAGGGGTAACTTGAGAAATATATATTCAAATAGGATGATTTATTAAAGGTTTTTTTTTATATAATGTTTTTAAATGTTAATTATTTCGAAAAATGTTCAGGATATGAATTTGAAAAGGAAAGTTTAGGTATAAGTGAAAAATACATTAAAATTTTTAAAATGAATCAATTGGCAGATTTTATTCAACATTTTAGTAATTTTGTTATGCTTATTGATGATCTAGCGGTTATTTATACAGATTATCACAAATTAAATTATACATACTTATTGGCCACCAGAATAATAGGACCACTAAAACAATTTTGATCTTTAAATTGGACACTCCGTATTTTTTAGATTCACAAGGTTAAAACAGTAAAAACATATTATGCAGCTGCAGGATATATTTATTAATAAATTAGATATGTGAATTTTCAAATTTCTATGAATACCCAGTATCTATAAGTACTAAATAACTAACTAATTTATTATTATCAAATATCTTTGTTACAATAGTTTAACAAGGTTGAATTCCGTATTTGATAATAACTAATTTAATACCCACCTCTCAACGTCTTTGGGACAACGATAAAAGGGTATTTCTGGTTTTCCCACCTTGCTGGAACAACCGATCACAGCACAACACACAGGCATTTTAAAACCATAATTATAATATTATTAATGTTACTTTTGGAAGACAGGAGTTAAAATAATGCGAACAAGTAATTTTACTTCCGGAACGTTTCCCGAAAAACTAAATGAAATACTTCTACAAAGTTTCTAGAGATTGTAGGCACATTTCTGGCCCTTAATTGCTTCTCTATATTTTTATCATTGTTTACATTATAAGTACTTAAAATCAAGACTGCATTCAGAATTCGTGGGAATGTGATACCATTTATTATGTATACAACTAAGACTATTAACAAATATCACAAAATATTTATTTTATAAGTTTTGCTATTGAAGAGGAAAATATGAATATTATTTTTTCCTTATTGCAATAATTAATTAATAAATTTAAAATATCTATAAAACATAAACACGAACAACGAATTCTAAAATACTAGCGCTCGATAGGCGACAGCCCGTATAATATGCAAAATTAAATGCAAGTAAGGATTTAGCGACATACTGTAGCATGGCGCCAACCGATAAGTCACCAGACAGTAACCAGCGGTATGAATCCTTTGATCGATAGAATTCGTACGAGTGAACAATCTTATATTTATTTTGTAATCTTTGCCCATAAGCTTGAGAATGTTATGGGAATTTTTAGATAAGGGAGACAGTCTGGTAGATGACAGGTTTATGTAAGAAATTTTGAAAGATTACTTGTATTTTATATTAGCATTTTTTGTTTTCTTGCAGTAACCATCACCAGAATTCCAATCCTGGACCACCTCAACTACGAAAACCTTACGCTACTGCGTCTCACCCTCGAGGTACCTAGAATGCTGGACCAGATGCCCATCTCACTTGGTCGTGAGCCTGACGTTTTACCTGCCTACGCCTATCTCGCTCCCTTGGCCAGCTAGACGCCAGCACGTCCATTCCAGTCATCTCCTCTCACTATCACAGCGCATTATGGCCTTATGTGTATATTTCGTAGATCAAATTCCACTTCTGATATATAAGCTGAAAATTGAAAAAGCGAAACCATCACCAGGCTTCGACACGGGACCGGCTCGGCTACGATACCCTGCGCTACGTACGGTTGCCGCCCTTGAATGTTCTATTCGAGATTATAGGTTTGTTCCAACTGGAAGGGGGGTGACAATAGACGATTCCCTGCTTGGCCCTAAAATTGGCGGAACTGACATGCGCATATCGTCGAAAATGTTGATGTGTCAGTTCAAGAACCAACCCTAATTCGAGTTTCAGCACTATACAGTACCCGATAAAATTATAGAACGGTTTATACTTGCCAGTTGGAACAAACAAATATTTATTTTTGCTATTGTTGGTAATGTTGGTATAGCCAACTTGAATATTCCAAACATTTTTTCATTATTTTCGTAATTGATAAGGAGTACGTTTTATAAAGCATAGTTGTTACCCATTAAATTGGCCATAAAAAAAACAATACTTACAATTTTATTCACTGACTTTTCATCTTTGTCTTCTTTTTTTAAGGTCATGCACATCTTAATTGGTACTCTTTCTATAAGTGAAGCGTCTTCTGCTAATTTATTAAGACCCTTATCCGATGTACTTCTTGTTAATAATAAACTAGGGAAATTTTCTAGTATAATATTATATAATTTTTTATTAGAACTAAGTTGCTCTATTACTTCTATAGGCACCTAAAACATAATGTTAATACATCGGTATGATCTTAAATATTTTATAACATTTGTTTATATAGACTACAGATGATAATTAAAAAAAATAAAATGTTAGAAAATTTATATATGGCTACATCTGATATTAATTGACAGACGTTGTAAAATTTTGTAATCTTTGCCCGTTGCTGCAACTTACAAGATGTTACAAAAATTAATAAACAGCGGCTTTGTTGATTCAAATAATAAATCCTTTATATTAATACATTTTAGGTGATTTGAAAATCTCTGTGTGCGAAATACGAAATAAAATACCAAAATCTATGACAGACAACATGGGAAATAAACGAATTCATTTTTGAGAGATTAATATACAGGATGTTTCTATACGCCTCTGGTTTCTCCAGGCTTTGGCGCTGTCAAAGTGTTTCGTTGAGTTAGGTTGTGTTTTTTGGTAATAAACAATAATAATGGATATAAACTTAAAATATTACAGAGTAAATAATGAAAGGATGCTATACAATGAAATTGCAAGAATATTATTAGAAAGTTAGGTTATGTTCAACCGCTAACTTGCAGCAATGCGTTCAGACGGAACTCAGCCGCTGACTACCAGCCATACTCAACATGTTTTGTGCTTAGTTCCTGTCGTTGAGCCCCGCTGAACGCGCCCATTGACTATGTTCATGTAATAATAATTTCTCCCCCTTATAATTACAAAATTTTTAGTTTCCATCTTTACTACAATTTCAGAAAAAAAATATACTCAATTTTAGGGGTGATATCTCGGAAGGGACTGGGTTAAGAAAATTTTATCATAGGAAAGAGCCATCATAATTTTATACTAGCAATCACATCCCGCATGAATTTAGAAACACCAGGTATATTTCATTAATTTAAATATTTTTACATTTTGTTTAATTGTATTAATTGTTTAGTTTAGTAGTCCTTGTATTGTAACGAATTGTTTATTGTTATTATCGGCACTCTACAAAGTATTATATGCATTGTTTAATGAGAGATATCCAGATCGACCTTAATTAATACTTAACAATTTTATTGTTTCAAAGCAAAATTTTAGAGTGAAGCTTATTGTTGATAATAATGTGTTTAAAATAACGTCCTCAAATTTCTAAGCTTTTAGATAGCCTTTTTACACTTTTAATCTAATTTTGAGCATTGCAATGCACATGTTGTAGAGGCAACTTAGGCATATTCGCCATGTATTAAAATAAAAATGCGAAAATTTCATTACTTAACTCGGAGCGAGCTATATCTATCACTAAGTAGAAAATCCTTTCATCATAATATGCAATTAATTTTTAATTATGAGGAGAGACGTACTAAAACAAAACAATTAACAGCATGGCAGAAATAAATGAATGACTGCAAAAGTATTCATTATAAGTAAAGCGTATTCTACACCAAGTATATACATTTTCACATCTTCCCGAAAAAAATTTCTGTATCAGAAGTAGTATGTTTGTTGAATTATTTTGCTTAAATTCACTTTAATTTATCTACAAATCAATATCTTGTTAATATTTAATATACACTTAGTTTGAGCTCGTTGTGACACACCCTGTAGCCAATGACCTATAAATTTTTAAATCAAATTGGATGGATGTCATCCCATTTTTTTTAAATTAGATTGTTTAGACTCAATGAGTTGAAAACAAATTTAGCACAGCATCTTTCAATTTAATTCAATCTAGTTTGCCGGAGAAGAAGCGTCAAGAGAAACATGAAAAAGTGATTAAGAATTCTTATCAATGTTATGAATATAATTAAAGACTTACTTTCTCATTCTGTCGTATATAAGTTGGAAGATTTAAAACAGAATTGTGATTATTCTTTAAAAGATTATTATCCGCATTGCTTGATTCTATGGAAGTTTCTAGGCCTTGTAAAAGATATTCTACATTCTTTCCACTCTTTAATACATCTTTTAATTCATCTATATCCAAGTTGTTTATAAAATTTGTCGAAGATAATGATACCAAACTAGTTTTGCTAGATTTACTAGATTTAGACAGCTTGGAGTTTACCCTGAAAAATTATTTTGTTAGTTCCCAAAATCTAAACTAAATGTACCTTAATTAGCCGACAAACCTGAATTATTAAAAATATTTTCTAAGCCAGTTATACACTAACTGAAGAAGTTATCTCTTGAATCATTTTGTAATAATACTGTGGTTGAAATTTTGATGTTAAATTTGAAAAAACTCAGGGTTCGTAAATTTGATGGTTTTACTGAAATTTGAATCACCCTGTGGGATGCCAAAATATAGCCCCATGCTTTATGAACATTTTGTTTTTTTATTTACGTTATTATCTTTGTTATTCAAGAAGATTTATTGTTTTTAAACCAACGGTAGGTATAAAGAAAACTAAAAGTAATATTGAAATGTACCTGGTGGGCAGATAAAAACGACCGTCGGCCATCATTTAGGATCGGATTAATTGGAAAAAAACTTTGCAACAAAAATGGCCTCGAGAAAAACCTGGAAAAAATTTACATACTTGCATATTTGATATTATAAGTTTTAGTCTATCTACTCAAATAAAAGGTGGGGGACAGTGGGAACTTTGTTATGCAATAACGCCCTTAACTCCGGTTCTACTTAACAGATCTTTGCAAAGTTGGTCGTGTAAAAAAGAGCTCTTTCCACCAATGTATGTGTTATATACTCACACACCTCAATAAGTAACGTGTACGTTAGAGGACGCAATTTTTATTTCTTTAAATCTAGTTCTCTTTGGAAAACATTGAATGGAAGCATACAATATTAACAATCGAATATTAAAGCAGACCAAAATAGCAGCAAATTGACGAGAAACCACATGTCAATACCTTTTTCAGAATTTCAACCACAGTATACTACAGAAGAATTGAACTACAGTTTACAAAAAAAAAGATCAAAATCAAATCAGTGGTTCAATAATTAACTACTTTTAAAAATGTACATTTTTGATGGTCAGTGTGATTAGAACCTTTAAATATTGTATAAATAAATAGATTTGTAGTATATAAATAACTAAACTTACTTATTTTGCTCTGATATCCAATCGGGATCTCTCATTAAAGCTCCACAGACACACATATTAAAAAATAGTCCTCCTACAATTAGCGTCGTTCCTCTCCAACCAAATTCATATATAAGAAGATTTGTTAATGGAGAGAATATAAATGTTCCTACTCCAGTTCCCGAAGCACTGATACCAACAGCCAAAGTTCTTTTCTTGTCAAACCAAAAAGCTATTGAAACAACAGCTGTTACATAACAAAGGCCTAGTCCCAGACCAGCAAGTATACCAAAGGTAAGGTACATAATCGAAATCGAATCAGCTCTACAGCTTAAAACAAATCCAAGTGCCGCAACTGATCCTCCAACGCAGGTCATTGTTCGACAACCATATTTGTCAACTAAAGCACTCATAATTGGACCAGAAATGAGGGGAACGGCCAAGAAGAGACTACCTATCCAAGCGGTATCTGAGCTGGAAGCTTTGAATTCAATTAAAAATTCAGGAAATAATAAACCAAAAGATAAACTAACTCCATCTGCTATCATTGATACCAACAGGGAAGATAATACCACAATCCAACCCCAGCCTCCATCTGGAATTTTCGGTTTATCATCTTCCTCTTCGGAATCAGAGGAGGAAGACGAAGAATTCGAAGAAAAGCTATTGGTTCTGAATGTAACCTCAGGTTTCTCGTACGGTTCGATCAGAACAATTTCTTCGTATTTCTTAGGGCTGGATTCTAGAGATGGAGCTACACCTGATAAGATAGCAAGTGGTGCTTCCTTAATTGGACTCTCCATAGTAGGAAATTTCTAAATTCAATTAATTGGAATTGTATATAATATCTTAATTTGATTTATACTTTGCGTCCACCGCTTAGACCAGCGTTGGAGTTGTTTCTGGGGATCTTTTCCGATTTGTTGGTTTTGATAGTAACTAAAGTAAATGAGATTCCCGTGACTGATCATCAATAACAGTCCAAGTTTTACTATCTAAATAAAAATGCAGTCTTCTCAAAGTCTTTAAATTTCAGAAGTTGCAAAGTAGTCGATGCATTGTCAGCTGAGGAAGACCTGAAAAAAAAATTAAAATCAAATATTTATACTAAAACATGAGTATACCTTTGTATGCATGTATATAAAAAAAAAATTTGAGTCATTGAAGTTTTTACGTATTAAAATTTCTAATTAATATATTGGCTATTTATACCGTTCTAATTTTAACCGAGTACAACCGCCAAATGTTGTATAACGTTTTTCTTTATAGTTATTTTTAAAAAGAAAGACGTCAACCGTCAAACTGTTTCGAAAAAAATTTGTTTATAAAGGCAATGTGCGATATTTTAAAGCTGTTGCAATAAACCACAATTTCTTTAACATCTCTTAAAATTAGTTAATTGCGGTTACTTATTTATTTGAAGTAATTTTTAAATCACTAAAAATTATAATTTGACTAAATCATTATTTCGCCGCTGCAGTGGGTATTCGTCATAGACGAGCTTTTGGACTCCTTGAACAGTACGAGACTCTACACCCAGGGATCTGACAATACTTGTAATATGGAAACACCCTAACGTTATATCCGAGATAATGCAACAAGCTGAGAAAACGGTGTAGAAAGGAATGCCTAATGGTAAATCCTGCAAAATCTGCGCTCATTCCCTTCACTAGGAAAACGAAGCTTGAAAGATTCAAACTGCCAAGCCCCTTCAACGTGCAGTTGTGTCTAAGACTGGAGGTCAAGTATCTGGTTATAATTCTGGAGCTGGAGGTTAAACTGTGGGGAGACCCACGGTTACCTATAGAGCTTTAGTCTGGTAGCCAAAAACAGATCAAAGGAATGCTGAACTGGAGCTATGAAAACTTCAGAGGCTTGCAGCCTATATGTGCCTAACGGGAGCGATGGTAGCACAACGAGTGCGGCAATGGAAGCCATACTCAATTTTCTGCCTCTCGCTCTGCAGGCGAAAGCGGGAATGGCTGCTTGAAGGATGGAAGACAATGGGAACTGACACGAGGGAACAGAAGTGACAACATGTTGGCCATAATTAATGACAATCAACCTTATAGAACATCCAGGTAAACTGGAATCGGTTGAAAGCATCCAGTCAAGATGGAACGTTGGTGTGGTTCACTGACGGATGTAAATTGATAACGGAACAGGAGCAGGGATTCATGGTGTTAAGTTCAAGTGCAATGTTTACGCATTTTTGGGGAAGTTTGCATCCGTATTCCATGCGGAAATTTACGCTATCGACAAGTGTTTGCAAATGGACATCGAAGGGGGTATAGAGAGCGAATGACTCTCATTCTCACCGATTGTCATGCAGCACACTGAAGTCCTTAGCAAGCCCCCAGATCAGATATAGTCTGTTCTGGGACTACAATAGGGTAACACTTAAGTGAGTCCCGGGTACAAGGATATTGTAGGTAAAGAAATGGCAGAATCCTAGCAAAGAAAGGGTCTAAAAGGACATTTACTGGTCCTCAACCAGCATTTGGAATGTCAAAAACTGCAGCAAATAAAACTTTAGAAGTACTGAAGCCACGTGCCAAAGCGGAAACAGCTAACTCTTGGTCAAAAAACCTTCGGAGTCGCTGACTAAGGAAATATTAAATCTATATAAGCAGGGGTCAAATAAAAAATCTGACTGGATCACTCACAGGTCACTATACTAGAGGAGAGCAAGCAAAATTGTACTGAGGTAAATTGACTAAATTTGTCTTAAAGTAACATCACCTGAAGTTTGGCCTATTCTTTGCTGAACACCATGTATATTATACCCAAATTACCCAAACCCCTCTTTACTTTAGTATATTTTTTACCCCAAAAGTCTCTGTTGACTATTAAACTAAAACAAGTTTTTCATCAAAATATTAAAACATCAGGTATGTATATATGACAAAATCTAACAATACCTAAGTAGAAAGGTCACCTAAGTATATGTTTGTATACAGTACGTTTTGTTTATTTATCATTTGCTGACTCCATTGTAAATGCAACAATTACCCATGATTGATCGATGGGAGTGTAAGTCTGGAACGTCACACAAAACACAGAAGTAATTGTTTGAATTGAGACGATGTAATTTATTAGTTGGTTTAGTTAGTTAGTGATAATAAGGAACGAATAGAAAATATTAAATCGCAATATAGTAATATACTAGTTCTAGGACAAAGGGAGTTTAGAAAATGTGTGATCCCGTCCAAAAATTCTATAGCAACCGCATTTTAACAATAATTTTTTGAACAAGTTTGTTAAAAGAAATAGAAAAATTATACTACATTAAAAATTAATAATTTAAAACTATTTTGTCTTTTCTAAATTTCACAGCTCACTATTACTGTTGACAACACATAAGTATTGGTCTAAATATATTATGAAAAAATAATGATTTTTTTAAATAAAACAGTATTTGTGGAATTAATAGTTGCAGTTGTACCAACAGTTGAGTCTGATACATTTTCAACATAAAATAACGAGTTTTTGTAATCATTTTTTTGTTTGTAAAGTTCGTCCAAAATAAATTGCAGTAGCTAAAGCACGTATTCGTCGCCCTTGCCTACTTTTTCCTTTGATCACACCATAATGCGAATCAACGGAAAAATACGGTATGGATGACGAACACGTGTTTTAGCTTCTGCAATTGATTTTGAATGACGAACACGTGTTTTAGCTTCTACAATTGATTTTGGGTAAACTTTAATTATCTTTTTTTAATAAAGTATGGAACTAAAATTAAATTATGTACCTACCTCTCAGATAAATAAATTGAGTATTTGACGGAGACATGTACTTATTTACAAACAAAATAAATATACTGCTACGCTGTTTACATATCAACAAGTTGCACTATAGTCATTGTTTAATAAAATCTATAACTACTTATTAGATTTGTCCACATTTTCAATATTTAAATATTAATTAGTTGTATAAAAATAGACTGGATAACTAAATCCATTGAAAATTATTTAATATACTTTAAATGAAGCACACTTATTTTTTACTTTCAAGTAATTATAACACTTATAAACCATTCGTCGTTGTGAATTAAACTGGAGTAAACTAAAATTAAAATTACCTATACATTCTGTAGAGTTGGACGTCGCGTCGCTGCAAAACAAAAATAAATCCGAAAATATTGTGGGCTGTACAGTCAACAGTTGTGGCCGTCAAAATAGAAAGGTGTTCCAAATTTTTTACCCAATAAACACATTTATTATAACATGTTTTTTGTATTTGACTTTACGTGAGGTTTATTTTTAATATGTTAAATTAGATAAAAATTTGAAACAAGTTTATTTAGACAGAATATAATTTGCACCTTTGATTTGTTTTTTGAAATCGATTTTCATTGAAAATATGTTAAATATTCAAATTTTTAGATTTGCATCTGCAACTTTTAAAAGTTGGGCTTCTATTAACTCATATTTCTCGTGCGACTGTTAAAAATTTTGTTGTCATGGAATTTTAGAAACGGATGAAAAATAAACACACGCCCAAAAGTTAGTGATATTGAAAATGTGTTCGCAAATTCAGACTACTTATAACAACTTTTAAAAAACAAAATATCTCGATACCGCTGACCGCACTGAAATAGTATATTGTGCAACAAGTGGGGAAAGTTCAACTTTTCTCACGAGTGTGGAAGTTTGTGGCACGAGCCTGAAGCCGCAAACACACGAGTGAGAAAAGTACTTTCCCCACATGTTGCACACTATACTTTTTCTACAACTTCACAAATTTAAAGAATACAAGTAAAGTAACTTAATATTTATTTTTATAGTTAGTAAAACCAAAATAACACTAAGTATCCTATCTCTAAACTGTTTTATTTAAAATTATAGTTGATGGTGAAATTTGTACAATTTTGTATGGTCAAACCCGGAACGTCATTTCTTTTCACTAAATTCTCCGTTATATTAATTAATCTGACAGTTTTGTGACAACTTAGTAGGTATTTAAAGATGACAGTAGCCTTCTAAGTTTTTGTCGATTTTATTTGATTCTCCATATAAATGTATGTGGCGTGGGCAAAGTGCCGTGAGAAATAATATTTCTCACAGTATGAGAAATATTTGGTTTTGAAATTAAGTAAGGTATGAGAAATACATCACTTTTAATAGCAGTTGTAGAAAAAGAGCATTTTAATTTTTTCAAATACACATGCCGAGTTTATTTATTAACATTTGAAAAATCCCCTACAGGGTGATTGGAAAAACTCCCCTAAATTTAAATAAAATTAATGTACCCTATATATTGCCATATTAAAAGAAATTGTTCGACTTTTTTTTAAACCTTATCAGATATTTAATTTTAATTGCGAGCTATGCCAAACTTTCCTGTTTTTAACGAAAATAGACTTTTTTTAAGCAAAAATTACACTCATTAATATTTTAAAACATACATATATCGGATAATAAAATGTAATACAACACAACTGTATGCAAATGTAAGCACAAGGTTATTTTTCTTTAGTATCTAGGTAGTCATACCTGTTTTGCATAATTTGTAATATATCGGGAAGGGAAGTTGGTAAGTGCTCTACAAAAGGAAAATTAAAATGTACCTAAGTATTGTTACGCGAGCCACTGCATTAATATGCTCACTTAGTGCCCCCAGTGAAATCCCCGTATGAGACGACTATGGCTCCTCCGCCCAATTTTCGAGAACCATCCAAAATACGAAACATCCAGAATACCCAGCGCATCCACCAGAACGACGAGAGAGTTCTAGAACTACACGACGCGCGAGTATAAATAGGCCACGAGCATCGCTGCAGGCAATTAGTCAATTAGTCAGTGTTGATACCGAAGGAAAGTAATCGCGCCTCGATAAAGTGTTTATTAAGTGACTCTCATATAAATTATAATTAGTGTGTTTAGTGTATTACATAAATTATTAAATAAGGACTGTATTACATATAAATCTATAAATATAAATTAATTGTAAATATAAATTAGAATAAACGTTACAGTATTATGATCTTTTTTAACTCACTTCTAAAATAAGAGGTATTTTTATGTATGTTCGGGCAGAACTTATTGGAATATGAACCGATTTCAATGATTATTTTTGCATTAGATCCATTATATCTCCAAGGTGGTCCCATTTCAATTTCATGGATATTGGACCTTGGACTTCGAAGATACACCAAGAAAACATCAAATAGGAAATGTATAGAGGTACTGTTAGGTTTATGTCAATTCCAAAACATGGAAAGTATAGATAAAACCAAGTTATTAAAAGCCACTAGCGTCATAGTTGAAAGAGATCGACAATTATGTCTATATGTATATTGAAGTGAGTCAGAATTCTCCGAAACGATATGGCGCTAGTGGCTTTTAGTACTTGGTTTTATCTCTACCTGACAATGATCAGGACGTACTAGTATAGCTCCAAGGTGGTCCCATCTTAATTTCACTGGTATTATTGTACCTTGACCTAGGAGATATCGAAGATACAACAAGAAAACAATTAAATAGGAAATGTGTAGAGGTATTGTTAGGTTTATGTCAATTCCAAAACATGGTAAGTACCTACCTAACTATGATCAGGGACGTAGTAGTATAGCTCCAAGGTGGTCCCATCTTAATTTCACTGGTATTGGACCTTGGACATTGAAGAAACACCAAGAAATCAATCAAAATCAAATAGGAAAAATGTATTTTAGATTTATGACACATAATTTTAGTGATAATATTATTGATTAAAAATTACTTTCTTGGTGGCTCATTAAAAGGGCGATTGTAGAGTTGAGATCAAAATAAAACATTAGTTATAAATATTAAATTGAAAGTGAAAACGTGAATAATATCAATCTTTTGGTGTGGTATAGCATTTATTCTGCACACCAAAAACCCATTCATATCTACTTTCTTTTTTATTGTTAGATTTTATAAGCAGTGTTTACATGCAGGATATTTACTTTCATGCAGTAAGTACTTTTTAGCAAACGACATTGGTCCACTCAGATTAAAATATTTTTGGTTCATGTTGAGTTTAAAAATTAGAACACTCTGCTATAAATATTGTATTTTTTGCTGACGTTAAAAGTTATAGTTCCTTTCAGCGATTTGGAGCCGTCACTATAACGATTCTGTCATTACAGCAAAGATTACATTTGTAATCTTTGATTACATATTGAAATTTTGCGAGTATGCTGTACTGATAACGGGGAATAACCCAGAAAAGCTTCTACAGCTTTCTAAAATAAAATAAAATATGGAATTTCATTTTCAGATGGTGCGACTTAATTGGTCTAATGAATCGGAATAAACGTCCCTTCTCCTGTTGGTATTTTCAAATGTTTCGTGATATTTTTACCTATATTATTTAAATAACTATAAAATATTCGATATATATCTAAAATATATCATCAAGTTTTGTGAGAATTATTAAAATTACTAATAAGTATGTTGATAAGAATTTTTATTCCTAACAAATTATGATTAGAGCAATGATTGAAAATATGATCTAAAACAAAATTTTTTGAGTACCAATAATGTGTGATTTTTAAAAAATTTAAATCGACAAAAAAGTAGAAAGAGGTACCTAATTTTTATAAAAATTTGACTACTCGGACTAGCAGGATAAAGTAGTTAATAGGCATGATGGCAGTCACTAAGAATCACTGAAATAATGATGAGAAATAATTAGATAGAACACAAAGATTCTAATTAAATCAGTTATTTTTATAAAGTGTGATTATACTGGGTGTTTCCAAAGTAATTTGAAATATTCTTGTGGGCGATTCGTCATACAATTTTAAGACGAAAAGTTCCTATAAACATGTATGATAAGTTTTTGTGATAAACCAGCTTTGACTGTAATTGAAACTGTTTGGGATGTTCTAAAAGAAAATTTATTGTATCCATATATCCTGTCCTACCCAATGACTATCCGCTTCGTATGCAGTGTTGCCAATGGATATTAAGAAGAATTTGCAAACAATCCAAAATTTTGCTACCAACTTTTTTTACAGATGAAGCCAGTTTCTCAAGACATGGCATTATGAATGTTCATAACCACGCATGAGCTGATGAAAATCCACATGCCACAGTAAACAGTTCCAGCACTCCTTTTCGGTGAATGTTTGGAATGGTATTATCCACGATTATTTATTAGGACCATTAATTCCTTCCTTAAGGATTGAACGGTGATTGATACATATCTTCATTTTTTAGGAAATGAACTTCCAGTTATTTCGGAAGATGTCCCTCTCATAATTAGATGCGGGGCTGTAATGTTATTCGCAATACTTTTATGTTTATCACAATATTATTGCTTCTATTAAAAAATAAAAACATTGAGCACCCTGTATATCAACCATATAACTTATCACACATATTTATAGGATTTTTTCTTCTTTAAATTGAATGACGAATCGCCCTCAACAATATTTTAGATTACTTTGGAAACACCCCGTATATATTTACACATAGTGTAGAAATTAAAAATAGTGTATATGTTACAGTAAACGCGATTAATTTGGTGATTTTACGTAAACACCGGCTATTATTCATAATCACCAATAAAGTTGGTAAATGAGATAAATGATCGAATTGGACGGTTTGTTTACAACATATTCTCCACAACTTAACGGTAAATGTAATAAAATAGGAATCAACACGTTTGAAATGGTACTTTATTTCACCTTCATTTGCTACACGTATTTTATATAATAATGGCTGATATGCTTGAGCATTTCAATACCAAGATATTTTTTTAATATTATGAATACTAAGAAAACAAATAGTGGTTTTCTAACTAAAAATAAATATAGAGACGATAAGTAAAGACAGCTCCAATGTTAGTTTTTACGTGTTCTTTGAACAACTTTTCACCATAATTCACGCCACACACTTATCAATAGGCCATGGTGGTAGAAACAAGATGTTATAAAAAAAAGTACAAAAATTTGACTATTGAGGAAGTGATGATTTACTTGAATTTGTGTGAAATTTGTCAAAAATAATCAAAGGTGTCCAAGTAAGGACTTGTTTTTAAGCCAATAGTGTTTGAAGACATGAACTCAAGGTGTCAGGTAGATCTAGTAGATATGCAGTGACAATATCAATTCATATAATTAAGACCACTCGACGAAGTTCGTACAGTTACTTGCCTTAAAGAACAAATGTGCAGATGAGGTTGCTCATAGATATTTCTACTATATTTGGGGCCCCAGTGTACTACAGAGTGAAAACGACCGTTTAGCAATCGAAGAATAGAAGAAATTTGTTCAATGTGGATGGATCTAAGACTTGTTTACTGAAAAACTAGGCACAGTTGGATGTACGGTCGAATATGCGAACCAAAATGTAGAAAATATTTGGATGGAAAGCAATCAAACTAGTTAATGGTTGGAAGGGTTACGTTTTGTATAATTCGTGAAAAACAGGGCATATCATGAAGGCATCAAGTCTACTCCTTATGAGCAATGTTTGGGACGGTCGTAAAAGTAGGATTACCTACAATTATCTTCTTCGCCGAATAATTTTATTGAACACGTTGGCACTGAAGAGGAGCTTGAGGATTTAACTGAGTTAGTTAAAAACGCTTCTAAACAAAGCGGCAGTTTGATAGAAGATAATTTTAATGAGGGCAATAACGATCCATCGCAAAATGGCTTTGTACCTAACGTAATTTTTGAGACTGTGAAAGAGGATGTAGCAGGGGTTTCTTTGATTCAGACAAATATTTTAAGCAAGCAGGAACAAGTAAAAAAGTTAGAATGGGTGCTGAAGAAGGTTCAGTATCACAGGCGAAGGAAATGTTGAAAGTTTCAAACCGTAAATGTCTTTCTGGTAAAGTAGGTGATACCGTGAAACTACGAGTACCAGACGTTGACAGAGCAAGAAGTGACCCACGAAAAATGTTAGCGGTGATATCAGAAGTTCAAAATTGCGAGTTTTGTATGTACTTATACCAGAAATAAGTTCACTATTTGTGTTGAACAAATTATCACCCCAAGAATGGAATGGAATATCAGCGATGTCTTTTCAACGGACATTCCAAATACAAACTTGCGACAAGGTTCGGCATATGGGTTATTTTAAGAGATATCGAAAAATGGTATTGAGAAAATTATTAGATGTCTACAAGGTCCATCTTTTGAAGTTATCTCGAACTATACAGAGTGTTGAATAACTCCGTTACAAACCAAACATATGATTTTTTAAATGGGAACACCTGTATATTATACTGAATTCGGATTGCCCACATTTTTTTTAAGCTTTTGCTACGTTATACAAAGGTATGGACACTTATATGTGAAAATCGTAGGTAAATCAACGCTCTGTAGCTTCAAAGCTTCACACCTCCCAGGCACCTCTCAGGTACCTACCACCGTTCACTCCTCTCCCATCCCCCGAACCAAACAATCCTTATTCCTTCCAATGTTGGCTGAAGAGGCTCCGGGTCCGGATAGACTATAGCGGCCCGCTCCCCTCGAGAGGGGGGAGAATGAAAAACTATCCTTCATTAGCTGCGCTGACTCTACTGGTTCATATTAAGTCAAGATATTTATTAAATTTTTCCCTTGCGAGATGGGAATTATACAAAGGCATCGGTTAAAGCAAAGATTACAAAAAAAATATTTTTTGTAATCTTTGGTTAAAGTAAATATTTCATAATACTTTATCAGATTTACCGGCATTGTATTGTTGGGGATTATATATAATAACCGGCAATTATAAATAATCACGTTTATTACACTTAACGTAACATATTATATCGTTGAGTGAAAAACTTTCACTCAGTTGGACGACCAAAAAAAATTTTCAATAAGCCAAAAGCACCGTGAAGCGGTCCATTGATTTTTTTGGGCTTTCCAACTGAGTATACAATAAAATGTAAAAATATACATTAGAATTGATTATATATCAACTTTATCTGAAAAAATAAGATTTAAATAATAAAATTGGACGTTCTGGAGTATCTACATCAGTTATTAAACCTGGAGCTGAAAATAGTAACAAAACAAAAGAATTAAGTAGGTACCTAAGTACTGAAACACGAGTTATAAATTAAAACTTTCATCATAACTCATAATGGTATATGAGTAGGTACTTACTTATGATTAAAATAAGGTAAATAACAAAGGTTCTACATAGTCAAGTGAAACAATATTTTTTTATTTCATTTTGTTGGATTATAGTATTTTATGCAACGATCATGTAATGATAGCCATTAAGACACGAGCATGTTGTAGGATACGAAACTCGCCTGCGGCTCGTTTCGTATATAATATGCGAGTGTATTAATGGCCATTACATGAAAGTTGCATACAATATTTTTTCTACTCCGATTAATAAGAATTATTTAATTAATAATTATCATTTATTATAAAAAACAAGAACAATGAAAGGAACTTTTGAAAATCAAAATTATTTGACAGCTGTCAAATTAAGTGTCACCTAATATAATTAATTTCAGAAATGTCAACCAGGTATCCATGGCTATATTAAATATTGTGCGAATGTCGCATTCCTATTGGCTTAAAAATCTGTATCATAATGAAAATTTGTATCATTATGATACAGATTTTAGTGTTTTAATAAGTATATTATAAAACAGGAGTAGAAAAAAATAATAATGATTAAGCTAAACATTCTTAAATATCCTAACATAATAATATACCCACATACTGCGAAGGAAGTGCATTTGAGATAAAATGAAAACAAAAAGCTGCGCGGTAATTCAGGTTTCGTTTATAGCAACAATATTGATTTTGTTTTCTATTCACTAAAGCAACTCACTTTCTCCGATATATTATACAATTCAAAAAGGTGACTTACGTGTTTTCCTTATAACAAATAATAACCAAACGAGTTGTCTCCTATCTATCGCCAAAATTCCTCAACTACCGATTTTGATCAACACGAGCGAGGTTATTTTTAGTTCATAAACATACATACGAGCGTCGCCGTCGTTTTTATTGAATACCCTTTCTCTTTCCTGGTTTGTAAACAACTGGACTGGGCGTCGCGTCGAATATTGCACGCACATCATCCGTTATAACATGAGTGACTGGCGAGTGGAATTTTCCACTGCGGTGCAACGTTGTCATTCGATAAAAACAACCTAACGCACCTGTTTTCTTTAAATGAGTTCACCCACACATAGATTGTATTGTAATCTAGAAAAAACTATTAGGTATATGAATTGTGAAAAACCGCATTGAGGGGTTTGGAGTCACAAATTTCAAATTCTAAAGTTAAGCTGGATTTATAAACTCCGTTATTCCCGTTGTTTGTATGTATATCTGTTATGTTTAGGTAAATTATCCAACCCAGGAGGTTGGCAACGGACTGACAAATGTCAATTGTCTATTGTTCCCTTGAATGTAAAAATGTGGTTACAAGTACTAGAAATAAAATAAGTAATAAATCTACGATCATCCGTCATTTAAACCTGCAAACACAACAGTTGGCGACGAGGATAGAAGATCCTATACAAGGAGATTAAAAGACAGATTTTATTTTCGAGAATTCCTTACAATCACATTATTTTGCTTAAGGTAACTTAACCTGACTTTACAATGCCGAACGAAAATGGAGGCAATTCTAACACAAATCCTACAGGATTAACAGCAGAAACTGTTCATCACTCAATTCAAACAGTGTTTTCAATTGAGACGTACGATGTTACAAAGAAATTCGATAGATGGTTGATGAGACTGGAAAGTGCTTTCAAAGTGTTTGCAATACCTGAGAATAAGAAGGCACCTTACCTTTTACATTACATGGGACCTGATGCATATGATGTACTGTGTGATAAATTATCTCCAGATACCCCAGATACAAAGACATATACAGAGTTGGTAAACACCATGAAGGAACACTACAACCCGTAACCACTTGAAATTGCTGAAATCTTCAGATTCCTACAGAGAAAACAGCAAGAGGGGGAAAGTGTTAAAGAATACATTACCGTGTTACAAAGGTTAGCTACTACATGCAATTTTGGAGATTATCAGAGAAAAGTTTTACGCAATCAGTTTGTATTTGGATTACGAAATGAAAATATTCAAAGTAGATTACTAGAATACAAGAACCTAACGTTAGAGAGAGCAGTCGAGGTTGCTACTAGTATGGAGACATCAGCAAGAGATGCAGCTCAACTACACAAATCTCATACATATACACAAAATGTTAATAAACTGAGTTCCAACCAGAAGAAGTATGAAGACTCGAACTCTAGTGGAACTCAAATGACTTTTGTTCATAAAAATAGTGCATTTACAAACAATCAAACATTACAATGTTTCAGTTGTGGATCAGAACAACATCTTGCTAATAAATGTGAAAAGAAAAATCTTATATGCGGAAAATGTAAACACAAGGGTCACCTGAGCAGGGTTTGTATGAAAAGGAAAGGTACAGTAGCTGTGGGTGAGATAGATGAAACAAAAGTAGAGGAAATATTACATATTACAAGTGAGCATGGTAAGTATAGAGAGAAATTTACATTATCGTTACAGGTAAATAAAGTTCAAATACAGTTTGAAATGGATTCTGGAGCAGCTGTCACAATCATAAACCACAATGATTTTAAGAAGTATTTTTCTAATTTAATTTTAAATGATACTGATTTAAAATTGGTTACATATGACGGTCAACCACTAGGCATACTAGGTTTTGTTGAAGTTGAAGTTGCGTACAAAAATGTTTCAAAAATTCTTAATGCTTATATTGTTGATTCAAACAAAAAACCACTTTTAGGGCGAGAATGGATTAGGCAATTGGGTTTAAATCTACAAAATGAAATTGCTCAAGTAAATGATTATGGAGATTCAAAATTACACTTATTACTAGAAAAATACAATTCAGTTTTTAAGAAGGATATGGGAAAAATTGTAGGTCTACAGGCTAAGTTGAAACTCAAAACAGATACACCATGTTTTTTCTTAAAAGCAAGAAGGGTACCCCATGCACTACTTCCAGAAGTAGAAAAAGAAATTGAAATTTTAGAAAAAGAGGGAGTATTAGAAAAGGTTAATAGTTCAGAATACGCAACTCCCATTGTTCCGGTGCTTAAATCTAATGGTAAAGTTAGGATATGTGGGGATTTTAAAAGCACTTTAAATCGTTACCTTGTAGTAGATGAATATCCACTGCCTACTATTGAAGAATTATTTTCAAGCATGGCAGGTGGTGATAAATTCACAAAAATTGACTTAAAACAGGCATATTTACAAATGGAGGTACATCCAGCTGATAGAAAATATTTGACTTTAAGTACACCAAAGGGTCTATTTCGGAGTACACGTCTAATGTACGGAGTAGCTAGTGCACCAGCCATTTGGCAAAGAGAAATGGAAAATTTATTGAAAGATATAGAGGGCGTTTCCGTTTTTCTTGACGATATAAAAATTACGGCCCCAGATGATGTTACACATTTTCAAAGATTAGAATTAGTTCTTGCACGTTTACAAAAACACAATATACGGGTTAATTTTGAAAAATGTCAATTTTTAACTGATTCAATTGAATATTGTGGATATTTGATTGATAGGCACGGGATTCATAAAACAAAAGATAAAATGGAAGCGGTACGAGAAGCTAAAATTCCGATAAATAAAACTGAAGTTCGTGCTTTTGTTGGTTTAATAAATTATTATGCCAGGTTTTTGCCGAATATCAGTCATATATTGCGCCCAATTTATAATCTGTTAAAAGATGGTACTCCATTTAAATGGAGTAAAGAATGCCAAAAAGCATTTGCAAGGGCAAAGGATGAAATTATATCCGACAGAGTTTTAGCTCATTTTGATCCCTCATTACCTTTACTTTTAGCTACTGATGCAAGTCCATATGCAGTGGGGGCGGTATTATCCCACGTGTACCCAGATGGTACTGAACGTCCTATTCAATTTGCTTTACAAATGTTAAGCTCGGTACAACAAAAATATGCCCAAATCGATAAGGAAGCATATGCAATAATCTTTGGAGTAAAGAAATTTTATTATTATCTTTTTGGTAGATCATTTTCATTATTAGTAGATCACCAACCTCTTGTGCAAATATTTTCACCTTCAAAAACCTTACCTACACTTACAACTACTCGAATGCAACATTATGCTTTATTTTTACAGAGTTTTAATTACACAATCAAATATAAAAATACCAAATATCATTCAAATGCAGATGCTATGTCTAGGTTACCACTAGAAAGTTTTCCAAATTTTAATTATGATGTTACGGATAAATTTGAAATTTCTCAGATAGAAATGTTACCTATCACCTCTAATGAGTTAGCTAAAGAAACAGCTCATGATATAGAATTACAAAAACTATTTCAAGGTTTACAAAACGGTATAAATGTAGAACCAGCTTACAGGTTCAATGTGCCACAAATAGAATTTACCTTACAAAATAATTGTATTTTAAGAAATGATAATGTAGTTATTCCAGGTTTGTTAAGAAACAGAGTATTGCAGGAATTACATGCTGCACACTTTGGTGTGGTTAAAATGAAATCACTTGCAAGGTGTCATTGTTGGTGGCCAGGAATAGCCAGGGACATTGAAAATTTGTGTAAAAATTGTTCTGAGTGTAATGAACATAGAAATAACCCTAGTAAAGTACCTGTACATCCATGGCAAACTCCTACAGCACCTTTTGAACGTGTACATATAGACTACGCTGGTCCATTTATGAATAAATACTATTTTATTCTGGTTGATGCATACAGTCGATGGCCAGAAATACACATAGTTAACGATATGACTAGTAAAACTACAATAGGTATCTTAAGGAAAATTTTTACTACTTTTGGTATACCATTTTATTTAGTTTCAGACAATGCTCAAGCATTCGTTTCTTACGAATTTAAAAGATTTCTTAAAGAAAATGGTATTTTTCACAAGTTAAGTGCACCATATCATCCTGCTACAAATGGTTTAGCAGAGAGATATGTACAATCTTTAAAAAAATCTCTCCGTAATTTACAAAATAATACACCTGACAAACAATTACAATTAAATAAATTTTTATTTCACTACAGAATCACTCCAAATACAGTTACAGGGCTTAGTCCTTCAACCCTAATGTTTGGTAGAGATATTAGATCCAGATTGGATATATTTAAACCTAAAATTTTAAAAGAGGAGGGAAATAGGGATAAAACAGTTAGGACATTAAAAGAGGGGGAAAGAGTGGAAGCTAGAGATTACCTACATTCAGATAAGTGGCAGTTCGGTAGAGTTCAGGAAAAATTAGGCAAATTACATTATTTAATTAAGTTAGATAACGGTCAGTCTTGGAAAAGACATATCGATCAATTAAGGTTAATAGGGGAAAATACACCATATAAAATTCCAGATACATTTACACAACTGGAACCGCCTATTATGCCTAGTCTGGTGGATAATAATATAACCCCTGATTCAGATCAAACTGAGAACATACAATTACCTGATGACTCCGATAAAAATGCTCAAAATAAACCTACGTCATCTGACCCACCAATAGCTGCTAACCAGCCGAGTACTTCTCATGAGTCTACCGAGTTTCTCCCATACTCAGGTGTAACCTTGCGTCGTTCAAAACGAAATATTAAACCGCCAAGCAAACTAAATTTATAATCAGTAGAATTCTTCATAAGGAGGGAAAGAAGTGTGAAGATGTTTAGGTAAATTATCCAACCCAGGAGGTTGGCAACGGACTGACAAATGTCAATTGTCTATTGTCCCTTGAATGTAAAAATGTGGTTACAAGTACTAGAAATAAAATAAGTAATAAATCTACGATCATCCGTCATTTAAACCTGCAAACACAACAATATCATTGTTTCATTTTCGAGCAGCAGGAATCATGAACAACGAATAACAGGGGCCGCGCCAGGTGTTTCTACCGTGTGCAAACGATAAATGACCGACCCCTATTTCCCCTACACAAAATGAAAAAGGGTGATAGAAGTTCAAATAAAAAGTCGTTTAAACTTACTAGTTTTAATAAAAAATATAAAATTATCACATTTTTCCAACACAAATAAAATAACGGATAAATAATCAAAAACCTCGCCGCGCTACTTGTATAATATGCTAGGTATATGAATGTCGATGGCTGTGGAATATCTTGAACATTTTTTTGAGAAAACTTTCTTATATTGCTGCTTCCACTTTTTGAATTTTTAGTTTTCGATATTGGGCACCAGCTAAACGTTTGCGTTTTTCAGAAATCTGCAAATAAAAAAAAATATCAAAATAATATTTATTTCAAACATCTACCCACAACCCACTAAACTAGTCGCAAAATTGCCATGTCTTATTTAAAACTATTCCCATATCAACTCCTTAACATAAGTGCGACCCTGGAAATTCCTTTCTTTTATTTTTTATTTAAGTAATCTAAAAAAATTTTAATTTAATAATTTACTAGCCATGTATCGTAAAAACATGCATAATCTACAAAATTGCCAACACTTTTTTTGACCCTTAACCCCTGAGTACGCCTCTAAAAAAGTATATGTTTAAATTTTTTTATGTACTCTGCAACATTTTCTTTAATTTAATACCTCACAACAAAATGTTTAGTATGAAATGCAAAGCTTTATAAAATTACCATATATTTTCTCTACCCCTGGCTCCTGTAACGTGCGCCTTTGGATTTTTTTTTGTATTACACATATTTTACTTGAATCTAAATAAAATTTTTGATGATTTAATAACCCACAAGCCATGTTTTATAACAAAATGCGTAATTTTAATAAAAATACCCCCTTTTTCCTCCCTTGGGAGGGCATAACTATATGTCATTGCAAATAATATTGCTTTATATATTCAGATATAAAATTTATTTATTATTGAGTGGGTGTACTTACTTTTCTCCTTTTTTATTTATTTATTCACACTTCACTTATTTTAACAATCAACGAATTTAAAATAATTAATTAAATGAAAATTACTTATCACTCAGCCTTAAAATGCCTACCTATATATTAAGCCAATGTACCCAAAACAAATGCATTAAAACTTCCAAAACCGATAGCCCGATTCATAATATAAGGACTATTTATGTATTCCTAGGAAAGTAATTAAAACGATGCGGACCAAAGTGTTATTTTTATTTTTATTGATGCCCAGCATATTGCTTAGATCATAGTTTCTCAACCATTTTTATGGCGCGACCCACGAAAAAGCCAAAAAGTTAAGTAAACAGTCTTGCGACCCCGTCACTATTTTTTTGGAAACAGTTTAATTTTTTTTAATAAAAATACATATTTTTTGACGTCGTAGATTTATTTCATTATATTTTCCTGAAATTGGTATCACATAAAATAAATCTACTGAATTTTTGACAAGGTATTTACCTTCACCTATCACTCGAACATAATTTACTTATGAGTGTTTGCAAAGATGATCCACGTATAGAAAAACTTTCAAGTGACAAACAATGCCAAATATCGCATTAATTAATTAATGTTCATGATTAATCATTTTATTGAAATAAGATTATTTTTTCATGTTATTTATTACATCTTAATATTTAGTTTTATAACACTACACTAAAATTCATTCCTTCAAAAAACGAATCTTTTGTACCTATATCTAGTTTTCAACAGACTGCGACCCCCTTTAAAAATAAACTCGACCCCCCGCTTGAGAAACGATGCTTTAGATGATTTAGTGCCGACAATTGTTTGCTGACCGTATTGAAGAATATTCATTTTTTTGTTGCAATAATAATTGTATTATCAAGTGGCGGCCGCCGCACTTTTAGGCTTGCCGCCCGTGTGCTGTGCACCCATTGCACAAGTGGTTGGCGCGGCCCTGCGAATAACGAACAGAGCAGAGGAACAGAGTTTATAAAGCTGGATTTATAAACTCTGTTGTTCCCGTTGTTCGTTGATCACCGTGTTTTCCACGCTGCTGGCGATTCGTTACTCACAGTTGTACCCGAGTCGGCTAATTTATATTGGTTTTTCGTTGTTGGCGATGTTAAAATTTGATTGGTCATAAGGGTGATGCATGTCATACGACAGAAAAATTGACTTGACAGATTATTAATGTTATGTTATTGTTTCTCGTATTTGTATCAATATATCAAAAAAGTGTGAGCCTAATTTTATTTTATACGCTTTAATCACTTTTATACTTATTAAAAAAAAAGTAAACAAAACAAGGCGTCACAGATATCTTTGATTTTATGGGCTATTTAAAATAAACAACAGGATTTACCAATATCAATAAATTCTAAAATAATATGTGATCGTACTTACTATAATTATTTTATTTAAAAATAATAAAACAACTTATAAATTAAACTAATGAATATAATGAAAATAAAATATCAACCTGAGCATTCAAATCTCCTTTAGTTTGTATTTATTTATTAAATCAGTTGTAAGTACTGTATTAAAAGATATAATAATTTAATTATTGATAATGCAATTTAGTGTAAACAAGAATGCACTGTGTCTGTCACCCACAAGTGCTAAAAGGTGTTAAAGTATGTCAAAACACTCCCTCATAAGGGATTTAGAACAATAACAAAGGAGCAGGACGTATCACGTGGCTCAAGCACTCCACTTCAGTGATACAGGTAATAACAAAGGAACAGGATGTATCACATGGCTCAAGCATTCCACATCAGTGATACAGGATTCGTGAATCAACTGTACGGCTCAAGCACTCCGCCAGTCATATTATTCACAATACACGCTAAGCGGCTCAAGCACTCCGCAGTAGCGCAAAACATGAGTTAGAGAATTACAGACTTAAGCACTAATTATTTAACGTTATTTTAATTTCTATTATCATTAATTTAGACTAATGAAATAATAAGTTAGAACATAAAATAGAAAATATAATATAACTAAATAATTAAAATTCAATAGCTCTGTGAGAAAACTCACCTTATTGCCAAGATGATTCGAAGCACTGAAATCGATCAGAACAAACAGAGATTATCTTTAAACTTGCATATAACTGTATTTGAAAAACCGATTTTTTCGGAGTGAGAAGTAAATTAAGACTGAACTAAAAAAAAAGGTTTTGAACAACAGTTAAGAATATATATAATATTCACACAAAGGTTGTTGATAACTGCCTTCGTAAAACGATTTCATCTTAACACATGTTTCTACTTTACCCATAGCTAAGAGCACTTGATGCCATAAACCCTTATATTTTATGGTTATTTTACAGATGTTAATATAGCAATAGCCTGTGTGAGTTATAGTTTGTTTGTTTGTATTAAGTTTGATACATATACTACAAAAAAAGAATTCTTACCAAGGTAAAATAGTAATCAGTTTTTTAACAGCAAATCAATTATCAAAATATGTGTAGTTTGACTCGATTGGCAGATATCAAATCACGTGGCACTAACTTCAATTTTCATTGGTGGAACTGCGATTCACGAATATCAACAAGATACCTATAACCTATAACATTTGGTTATTTGAGAGAAACCATGAACGGCGTGGAAACGACGAACAACACTACAACAACTGTTTATAAACGCATGTTTCTATTTTCGAGCAGCTGGAATCACGAACAACGGATAACAAACAACAGAGTTTATAAATCCAGCTTTAATCTTAATGTAATACAAGAGTTATATAGAAAGTATAATGTTCCCATTGCTACACCTATGTAAGTTAATGAGATCTTGGAATAATTTCGACTATCTTAATCAAACTTCATTGGAAATTAGTAGATAAAATAAACTAATAATACCTATTTAAATCCAATGCTTAGTAAATAAATACTCAATTTATTATTTGTTACTGTATCAAAATCTCATTAACAACAACAAATGTTTGTATTTGTACAGAAAGATGCTGTTTACAAAAAATCAATGTTTCTCACAGACATTATTCATATTTAAATTAATTTAAGTACGACCATGTTTTGGGGAATGGTTTAAATACCATTCCAATTCATTCAAGAACTCTATTCTAGTTCTATTCACGTTATTTGAAATACAAGTGTAGAGTTTAGTATTATCTCTGGTATTGTGAGAGTTAATAAACAGTATAAACAAATCAAGGGCTCTCTTTCCTCCCGGCATACTATATATAATTTTAGAATACTTAATTTTTCTGTAATTAAATAGCATTCAACTTTTATATCCGTTGTATAAAATTTAACCTTGTCGTCGTAGACTATACTTAATAAAAACAATAGATTTTCAAAAATTTAATATACCGGCTTTAAAATTTAATACTGAAATAAAATAAGACTTATTTCACCAGATAATGGTCACCTAAGTAATGGTAATAATAATAATAATTTTTATTCACCATATAAAATAAAATACATTCAGAAAATGATGCATAGTAGTGAATAAGAAGAATAAATTACGAGGTAAATTACCTGTATGTAAGTACAATAAAATGTTAGTAAGGAAATATAATTACATAAATATTATTTTCTGACACCACAATTAAAAATATACAGACATAAGATAATTTCTAAAATATTCTAATCACTGACTAACTAGTAGAATAGCTTGAGTATTTTTATTTTACTGGATAAGTATTTACCGATATTAACGAAAAACTCATTAAAATGTTCAGATATTTCAAATTCTGAATTTATAAGGTGATTGTTGTTTTTTTATTTTAATTTGATCTAGCCTTTGTTGAAACTTCATTTACTGCATTCCACAGACATTTGCTGTTATTTTTGTTATGCTCAATTTTATTTTGATAATATTTATTTTTTATTAACTTAATGAGTTTTTTTTATATTCTACGTATTCCATTTTTAACTGACTGACTAATTAATAGCCATTATACAGGGTGTCGTGAAAAGATTGGTTATAAATTATACCACATTGATTGATTGATTAGTTCGGCACCACCAGTCAGAGGCTTAGAGACCTCGGCACTTCAGCTTTTAGGCTTTTTGTGATCTTGGTTATACCGTTTAAGTGATAAAACCAGTAGCCCTTATGAGGCTCAACAGTCTTTTCACTATGTCCTTCTTAGAGAAATCCTCTCTTTGGTGCTCTAGTCCTAGGAGGAGTCTATATCTCCAATGAGACAGAGCTTCACATTCGAAGATAATGTGTGAGGCTCTTTCCACCTCTTCCATGCCCAACCGACAGATATGTTCATCCCTATTTATGCCAATTGTATGCATGTGCTTCCTTAGGGTAGAGTGACTGGTGAGTGAGTAATCCCGTCAATTTCCTTATCTGGCCCCTGCTGAGGTTTAATATTTCGTTAATCAGAGACTCCGAGGGTTTTTTGACCAGGAGTTTGCTGCGTTCCTGTTTTTGCACGTGTCTCCAGTACGTCTGATGTTTACCACCGAGATGTACAACCACGTGCAACAGTTCTTGATATACCAAATACTGGTTCAGAATCAGTGAATGAAGTTTCATACCCTTACTTTTGCTAGGGTTTCTGCCTTTTCATTGCCTACAATTCCTTTTTGCCCCGGGACCCACTCAAGTGTTACTTTATTGTGGTTTGCCAGGGTTAAGAGTTTTTGAAGGTCCTATACCAGTCTAGATCTGGGTACATGCTAAAGATTTCAGTGCTGCCTAATTATACCATAAATTCTGGGGTCAAAAATGGGTCATTAAACCTAACTTACCAATATACAAAAGTGCATACAAAAAAGTTGATTTATTTGAAAATTTCAATTAATTTTTTTAACGTTGCTCTAAAACGGTGTAACATAAATTTGTGTGAGATACTAGTATACGATAGTCAATAGGAAGAAGTCGCATTCATTTATTTTTATTTGTTATGGATTTTCAGAGGGGGCCAACACTCTTTTGACCCCCATGTTTTTTTGTAGGTTACATTTAACAAAATATGGAGCGCTACTGGAATAAAACTTCTGTTCTTCAACTTTTTTTCCTCTTTGTATTTCTTTGTAAACATTTTAGTTTGGAAGATACAGCCACCTTTTTAAATGTCAAAGCACCGTTTTGGAGCAACGTTAAAAAAAATTAATTTAAATTTTCAAATAAATCACGCTGTAACTTTTGTATATTGGTAAGTAAAGTTCAATCAACCAATTCTTGACGCCAGATTATGTGGTATAATTTATGACAAATCTTTTCAGGACACCCTGTATACGAGAAGAATACTATACCTACTTTACCCACGATGTTTATTTATTGATTTTTTGTTTATTAAATAAATTGTGACATACCTTTATTAAACATCTGTATGTTCCTTGTGGTAGGTATATCAAGTTTATTTTTTATTTTTTGGGAAATTAAACCAGCAGCTACCATTATCATAAATAATTAGAAAAAAACATCAATCAAAATATTTTGAAGTTTGAGACTGCAAAAAATTTTAGTCAAATTTTTAAAGTTCATTCACAGTAGATTATATATTTGATAAAAACGATTGAAGATTAAGAAATTGATAACCAAATTTGACTACATTCTGTTGGAATGTTAGCTACACGTTTCTCTGCATCCAGTTGTATTAAATTACTTTAATTAATTTTTCGTATTTTACTATTGGGTTCTTTTGATATTATATATCGCCTCTTTGCGAGAAAAACGTGACATTTCGGAAAAGGTTTTTTTTATCCGATAATCAAAACCGCCGCGTTCAACTTTATTTTCTGCAAAAACGCGGCATTTGATAAGTGAGGGACAGTGACTCATGTAATTTATTGCCGATCTAACGTAAAAAAAAATAATTCACTTGTCATAATTTTTTTTAATTTTACATATCGCTTCCTGTAAAATTGCATTTTTCGAGATAGCACGTTTTTCTTGCAAAGATGCGATATTATGTTCGTTGAATCCAGTGCCGATTTAAGGTACTTTTGCGCTGGGTGCTAATTATAACCGGCGTCCCTACCACGGTATCTCAAAAACTGACATAGCAAAGTCTTAAGAATTTACCAATTTTTCTTGAATACTAAAACTAATAACAAAAGAATTATGATGTATTTTAACAGCAAATATAAATATCTTTTTTTAAAAATTCCCTATACCTACATAAAAATTAGCCTTAAATTGATGCCTTGCGGGTAAGGATTGTTTACAATAAAAATATTTTCATAAGCGAAATATTACTTTCGAAAAACCGCTACTTTCCAACTTCAAGGTCATGTATCTCAAAAACTATTCACAGGACTGAAATTTGTCCTTCGAAATTTTTGTTCAAGATATATCCATTTCGTTCCTTCTATATGAAACAACAAATTCATTTCAGTCACCCGAATTTAACCATATTTTTGACATCGATTTTTCTTATTCAAAACTAGCTTTTGTCCGCGACTTCGTCAGCGTAGAAGTCGAAAATGGTTCTAATAGCTAGGATTTTTAATTAGTTTTTTTATGTTATTAATTTTGTTATGACATATATAAATTATTAGGTTAAAATGTTGGTAAGTTTTTCATTCAAATATCCAAAAACAAATAAAATTGAAATTTCGAATTCCAATCCTATTTAAATATTCTTTTATATTTGACATTCCAATTTTAAAGAGTATTGCACCAAGCTTTTAAGTGAGCTCAGCGTTTTTTGAATAAAATCGGATTGAGTTTTCAAACGTGTAAAAATAAAATGTAATTTAAATCAAAAGCATTAAGGTTAAGGAGTATCTATTGATATCAACTTCGATGCAAAATCACCCCCAAAATAACTTTCTACCCTTTTTCAACCCCGTTAGGCGATGAGTTTCAATAAAATACGAAACACGTTCTCCATCAATTCTGTTAAAGAAAATGTTTATTCAAAATGAGAAGTAGATTGGACCAAAGAATCACGTTGTCCCATACAAACTTTGCCCCCGTTTTTCACCCCCTTAGGGTTAGAATTTCGGAAAACCCTTTCTTATCGGATGCCTACGTCATACAAAGAACACACCTTCCAAGTTTCAGGTCTCTACGATCAGCGGTGTTTAGGCTCTGCGTTGATCCGTCAGTCAGTCATTCAGGACAAAGCATTTTATTTATATAAGTAGATTACTTTTCTTTATAATGTATATGTAATACAAAACAAATTTTTTGAATTTCGAAAAATCCTTCCTTGAGGATGCCTACGTCATAAGAGGAATACATGTGCGATATTTCAAGTTTCTAGCCCTAAGGGTATGGACTGTGTGTTTATTTAAAACTTTCATTCCCTATTTTATAAGAAAATGTTATAAAATTTTAGGAGAAATTTCTGACAAAATTTTCGTGGTAAATTTCAGAGTAATTTTCGGCATAATTCTTTGCTGTGTAATACGGCTCTTAGGGGTTGAATATTAGAAAACGCTGACATACGTAACTCACTATTTTTGCCGTACTCAATTCATACGAAATTTCATGCAAATATGTCCAAGGAATAAAAAGTTTGATACGAACTTTTATCCCCTATTTCACCCCCTTGGGGGTTGAATGTTGAAAAATTCTTCCTTAGTGGATGCCTTCGTCATATGAGGAATACTTGTGCGCAATTTCAATTTTCTAGCCTTAAGGGTTTGGCCTGTGCGTTGATACATCAGTCAATCACTTTTGCCTTTTACATTATTGTATATAGAAAGATAAAGGTGAGCAAAGAATTAAAATTTGTAAAATCATATATGTCATGTATACACTGTGTCCGTAAAGTATGGAACAAATTCATTTTTAGCTAAACAGACCATTTTAAGAAATAATCCTGAAACACGTCGATTTTTGATTTTAATTTACCGTATTTTAAAATAATAATCTAATATACAGGGTGAATTACTTTCGAGTAATGACGTCACCGTCATTTTTTTTAAATGGAACACCCCCATTTTGTTTCAATTTTCGGATTACTCTAGCTGAGCTGATTCCAAAAATGTATCACATGTTGATTCCAATTGGTACAGGGTGAACAAAAATACAATAGTTTTGTGTGTGCTCATAAAGTAACGCGTAACATTCTTTATTAGTTAAATTAACAATATTATCAAAAATACTTATGAAATACATGACTTTATAAATGTTCGAACTGCAGCCCTTGCTGTATTATGTTTTTTTAAATTGATAAGAAATAATTTCTTTCATATTCTGTCTGCTAGACCACAAGTACCAAACATGTTTGGAAACAGCTCATTTTTATTAATCTAAAAATGTAACAAACTACAGGGTGTTACATTTAAACCAATTGCCGCTAGACAGTCAAAAATCGACGTGTTTCAGGATTATTTCTTAAAATGGTCTGTTTAGCTAAAAATGAATTTTTTCCATACTTTACGGACACAGTGTATGTCATGAACAAAAAAAATATTAACTTTAAATAAAAGTATTGAATTTAAATTATTAACTACTACACGTACAATAGTTATAGTATTGAAATTAGCTTACTATAAACTGGCCCACAGACCATACGGACTGGCCGGCTGCACACGTGTAATCGAGATAGCCCAGTCAAAGTAAGCCAATTTGAATATCATTTTGAATATATTTTTGTTTTGTAATAATTATAGATACATGTCAACGTGTCCACGCACTTTATTGTACTTCTTTGACTGGACTAGTATATACGTAAACAAAACAAAAAAACATGAAACAAAATGCTAACACTACCTATATCTTTTACTTAAACTATCTATACGATTTTAATAGCGTGATTACTGGCTTATGTCGTATAAATCTGATATGCTTTGTATTACGTAAAAATATAATCATTTGCATATTTACACGAATATAAATGTAAACCAGCGATGTATGAGATAATAGGGTCAATTCTATAAGTGGTTAAAAATTAAAAGCACGCAGTTATATTTGACGAAGCTATTAGAAATGTTTTAATCCATTCATAGTCAATATTAGGATTTAAATTTTAACAAGTATAGTGTCCTATTAAAAAGAGTTCTCCATTAATATTTTAAAGCTTATCATGCTCATGCATAAAGAATAGTAAAATGGAGTTACTGGATTGTCTAACTTTTAACCATGCTTTAAAATTTACCAATTGCTTACAGAATTGCTCCCAAATAAACGGTTAAATATCACATAAGTGACGTTAAAGTTAGTTAGTAATAAAAACCAAATTTATTTTTTGTATCCGACGGTAAATAAAGAAAACAGATAGGTACAATGGTAAAAATGTAAAAAGTAAGGCACTAACCTTATACTTAAAGAGCCCTTTGTCCGAAATCAGGTGCAATTCAAATGTCGAAAATGTTCACTGCTTTTTATTTTCCATTCATAATTTCATTCTAACAACAATCAAAATGAAGTAAGAAATGTTGAGAGCTAAATATTGTTTAGCTTTTCACATAAATTTTGATTTTTTAAACAACAACCCAATAATAACGGTTTGGCACGATTTTTCTAGAAAATAACAGTTCTTTTCTTGATCTTCAGTAGTGGACTGCATAGAATTGGTGGACTGTTAGGTTTGAATCTTTATTTTCCAGGGTTGTTTCGTTTTAAACATTTTGTTGTAATCAACTGTTTTAAACATGTTTTAAACATTTGCGCAGGTTTAAAACAGTTTTTGTTTAAAACAGTTTAAAACATGTTTAAAACACTTATATTAAACAAGCGTTTATTTTCATTTTCTTTATTAATATAATGAATAAAAATAGGAAAAATTCTCAAATAGTTTATAGAAACTTTTTAACACACATATTTATTTATTTATTAATAATAAGAACATAACAAACATTGAAAAACTTAAAAATAGGAAAAATTCCCAAATACATTATACAAACTTTTTAACACTAACATATATATTATTTATTGATTTATTAATAATAGGAATTACGAACATAACAAAAATTGAAAAACTTAAAACATTTTGCATTCAAGCTCACACTCTTTCAGTCTCATAGTTATCAATCCGATCTGATCAGTCACCAGTCAGGTCATCACTGATGGAATTAAGCTCTTTAAAAATTGAAACCAACTTAGCCGCTTTGACATTGCCTAGCCGATTACGTAGTTTTGAATGGACTAATCCGTATGATGAGAAGAGTCTTTCTATGTTAGCTGACGATGCAATAGCTGTATGAAGCTGTTGAGCAAGTTCCAATGCTGTCGTATTTATATTTCTCATAGAACGCCACCATGCCAATGGTTTTACTTTTACATTCTCAATAAGATGTTTAGAAAACATATATGGTTTAAAGGGTGCACACTTTGCCTGGTAATCAATAATAATTGGCAATGCTTCTGGATGATAGGTTTCTACATATTCCATGCCAGTTTCTATTTGCTCTTGACTAAGTTTATTTCCTCTAAAGCGATGATCAAGCAAATTTGCCAAAAAATGAGCTGGGGTCATAGCCATTTCCATACGCTCCTTGACTTTATTCATATCACTTACCGAAAATTCTCCATTTGCTTGTTCAGTCTCGAATGCTTCCAAAAGTTCTAGCCATATCTCTGTAGCCTCTCCTATAGTGCAAGTGTTTCTTTGGACTTTGTCCAAAGCAACTGCGACATACTTTAATTTTTTTAAATAGTCTTGGGCATTTGTCTTTAAATTGGTGTCGTTTACAAGCTTTATTATATCTTTATCAATACTTATTCTGTTGTTTGAGCAAACGTCGAATAATATTGGCCAGTTTTTCAAGTAACTTTCCAAGCAGTCCGATAAAGTATTCCAACGAACATCCTGAGGCAATACAAGAGCAGAACCACCAGCTTCTCGGAATTTTGCGCTAGCAAAATGTACATTTCTGAAATATTTACAAATTTTTTTGATATTACTCTTTATTCCTGGCACTTCTATATCATGGGCAAGTAAGTTCAATATATGGGCTGAACAACCATAAGTTATTATATCTTTCCTGTCTAATTCCTCAAACAGATCCCTTCTCATTTTGGTCACATTTGCAGCGTTGTCTGTGACTATACTAGTTACCTTACAATTATATTCTTCACATTTCTTAATTGAATTTTTAAGTAGCTGTAATAAATACTCGGAAGTGTGACTATTCCCACTCGTATCAATGGACTCTATCAGATGCACCTGTTCGCTCTCTATATCTGTGACACATACGCCTATTATAGGTTCATTATGAACGTTGCTCCAGCCGTCAAGCGCTAAACAAACCTTCTTGTTGCATAAATTTTCTTTAATTGTTGTTTGTACTGAAGTATGAACCTTATCAAGCAAGTCGGTTGAAACAGAATTCCTATTTGGTGGCTTATATCCAGGACGTAATGCACTTATCATCTTTTTAAATTCGAGATGTTCAACTGCACGAAATGATGTGTTTGTTGCATATAAATATCGGGCTATTTGTAGATCCAACTTATTCTTTTCTGATTGGCTGGTTCGAATAACAAAGCTTGAAATGCTGCTTTTAGAAGTAGACGGTTTTAGCCGTTTTGGGGTCATCACAACCTCACTGTCATTTATACATAAAGTGCTATCAGTAACAGAGATTGTTGATGCTGACGCTGACATAGACTCTGACTCTGAAAAAAAAATTTATTCATTATTTTTTGTCAAATCAAATCTTAATTAAAAATTCTCAATAAAAACGTTCTGTTACTTTTTTGTTAATTTACATAACATAATAATAATAGTTGGAATACGGGGACTTTTAAGAATATATCAGCCAAAAAATATTTATCGATTTTCCCTCGTATTTCATTTAATATGTAAATTAACAAAAAAATAATAGGGCGTTTTGGTAGAGTTTTTGACGTAAAATCACATTTTCATGAGAGGAATCTGCCTTAGGCTTTTGTCGTCACTTCAACTCTGAAATACCCTGTATTTTCTTGTTTTGAGAAAGAAAGGGAAAATGCACAAAATCATATTTGTTTTGGACGATGCAACATTATCGAATCGGTTTAACCTAACCTAACCTTGAGAGTTAAGAACAACACTATAATACCGAAACCGAAAAAATAAAAATTTAAAATTCAAATTTACCTGTATTATTATCTGGGAAAGCATCCATTAAATATTTTTGGGTTTCGGGTATCTCATCTAGCGTTAAATCCTCATTTGACTCGGAATCATAGATAGTTGACATTTGTAGCTGAGAATTTTCAGATGGAACACATTTTTGAATATGTTTCTTCATACGCAGCACTAGTCCAGCCATAATTACTTTACATTTTTTACATTTAGCAGTCACTGATTTTTTTTTACTATCTTTAACATTAACAACATCAAAATATGACCAAATGGCATCTTTCTTCCTCCCTGTAGACGACATTTTTCAAAAAAAGTACACCACAAAATAAATTACTTAAATAAATAACTACAGTCATGCAATTCGAATTTATAAATGGTCTGTGCGTCTGTGGTTCACCCAGGCCAATAGTTCCTCATTGCAATTGGTTTTAAAATTTCCATTCGCCGGCGCCGGCACAGGGCACAGCCTAACGGTGGCGGCGCGACGTAGTTCGTAACACAGCGACAGTTTAGTAGTTTAGTACAGAGTCGGACTTCAAATAAGGTATCTATTATTTAGTAGAATAATAGTACAAACATTTTAAATTAATATTATGTTTGAAAAAATATGATTTAAACAATGTTTTTTTCCAAGTTTTATTTGTTTAAAACATAAAATTTAAAAACAAAGAAAAACATGTTTAAAACAAAAAAAAACGTTTAAAACAAAAAAAACACGTGTTTTGTATAAAATTAAAAAATACATGTTTTTTTTCAACCCTGTTATTTTCACCCATTATACTCGAATCTACCTGGTTTACTATGCGTTGAAGCTGCGCGGAGAAAACTGGTCAAAGACGTAGTAAGGGGGCAATTTTATTATAAGTGTAGTCAGTTAATTCATGAAACAGAAATCGCTATATTACTTCCAATATACAAGATGTTTCTAAAATAATGCGAAAAAATTCAGGTGATTATCCTTATAAAATTGTCCTTTGACAAAATTTCCTCAGCCCACCCCCTTTCCAGATATCACACACACGTTAAAGGGGGGAGCATATCACTGGAATGTGACATTGTGTGACAAGGAGCAGGGGGGTTCAAAAGCTTTGTGACGTCACATGTTAAAATTTAAAATACTAAAAGTTTTGTATCTTTAATTAACATAATTAGTCGATTATTGTTTCCTAACTAGCCGTTTGTTTTCTATGTTATCTATCTAAAATATTTGACTTATGTTGATTTTATTAAAGATTATTCAATTAAAATGAGAAAAGATGAAAATAACTTTTTTCATTTGATTATTTTTAAATACATGCATAAAATTGAAAAATGTGGGACGTCGCATCTAGGGGGAGGGGGTTCTAAAAATGTGACAAGGACGTTGGGAGGGGTCTAAAATTCCTAAAATTCGTTTGACGTAATTTATGGATGGCCCCTAAAAGGTGCTAAGTTAAATTGAGCACAACCACTAGAAAAATTGCTAGAGCCCACACACATCCATCATCCACACATCTGTGTGACGAGTTTTAAAAAAGCAGCAATCGTACCCTTACCACATCCAACGTATTCAGGATTTTTCTCAGCGAGTTACATATCTTGTGATTGGATGACAGACGAAATACAACTAAATCCTCAATTTCTAAAAAAACATTTTATTGTTTTCTAGATAGGCAGCCGAAAACCCGCACAATATTATTATACATTTTTTCAAAACGTTTTTTTCAGTTAATGTGTGGAATAATAGGGGGCTACTTAATTGGGCCAAATTTTCTGCGTCAGTCATTAAATGGAATTATTTACACCAGTTTTCTTCGAAATGATCTCCCTGATTTGCTTGAGGACATCTCACTCAATATTTGACAAAACATGTGGCTCATGCACGATAGTGCTCCAGTACAATTTAGTCAGATTTCTACACAATAGTTAGATGCAACGTATCCCATCCGTTGTATTGGTTGAGGAGGGCCGCAGCACTTGCCTCCTTGATCTCCAAAATTAAATCCATGTGATTTCTGGTTATGGGATTAACTTAAGTCATTAGTTTGCAGAACACAAATACTTGATATCAACGATTTCAAGAATCGTATTTTCGATATGACCGTATGTTTGATTGCCTATAGAGTGTACGGTGCCTATACCACAATCGTTTATTAATAGAAAATTAATTAGCTCAAAAACGCACGGTCGACGGAAAATAACTATAATCAATATTTTATAAGTATTATTAAAACTTCAACAAAAATACTACAATAACTTTATTATTAGACATAAAAAATATTATTGGTATTACAATATTATTATATACATTATTCTAATCCGAGGCCATCTTTAATAGCTCTATTTAAATTCCTTATATTTTCCGCAAAACTTCTCACTAAATGTGTATGGTATGGAACTAGTTGGCTATCACACATAACTCCCAATTTGACATGATCAGAGTATTCATTTAAGCATAGTGATATACCTAAAAACAAAATAAATAATAGCAGCCAATAATTATTAAAATTGAATTAAACAGTTGGCCAAAAGAATAAGTCGGCAAGGGTTATGATGAACATGTGTTCGTCGTTACTGCAGTTGATTTTGGAAAAACTGCGTATTTTTAGAATGAAAAGAGCTGTTTTCAAGAAGACTATAGACGATTTTTTCTTGCAGGTGCCAGGCATACTTTGGTATCGTTATAGGATACCTCGATTGTACCACAGAATACACCAGCATATGACACCATACTCTACCAGTCAATTAGCTACTTTCAAATTTGGCATGTATTGTTGCAAATATTCAGCTAAAACAAATTTTAGTTAGATTCCTTTTGTAAAAAATATAACCTTTATGCTTCACCATATTGTTGCCGTATAATAAACACAAGTTCGAAATCTTTTTGTGGTTATCAGAGGGTTTTGTCTCTATGGTTATTTACGGCTTAAAGCCACAGAAACAAATATTAATTGCAGCGTTTAGAGAAATTGAATAAAGATAATAACAAAAAGAAAGGAGAAGAAGTGATACTAAACGAAGTGTTCTCGACTCCGACGCTCTGGTCCCATACTTCTAGTAGTATTATTCTATGCTTCTAGTACGGTTTCGCAAGTCGAAAACGTCAAAGACCCATACTAGGTTTACCATATATATGTGGTATACCAAGAAAAAATCGTCTTATGTTTGCAAAAATCGGTTTAGTTGAGCCGGAGCTATGGGCGTTTTTTCATAACAAAGTTTCCAATCTCCCCCACCCCTTATTTGAGTAGTTAGACTTGTCATATCAAATATACGCAGAATTTTTTGAAGAATTAGGAATAATAAGGTTAGTTTTGTGAAATTTGTCTTTTTAATTTTTTTTTATTCAATTACGCCCTCTATCGGTAGACATCCAGACTTAAAATAATTTCCATGTTTTTCTCGAGGCATAAAATTTTTTTCCCGCAACTCTACTATTAACGGTTTCTGGTATATAGCCGAGAGCTATTCTTTTTGGGACACCTGCTACATATGCCCCACATTTTGTATTTCATAAAATAAAGTACGTCTGGGTGCTCTGGATTCTTACGCAATGATTGAAATAGGTTCACTAATTTTTCTAGCATTCAAATATTGCAAATTACTTACAGGTATTTGCTTGTGTAGGTCTCCAATAAATAACGCTTGTCACTTCTTGGCCCCAAATTGTTCTTTGGGTAACGTTTGGATATCTGCTGGTAATCTCTGTTACACTCACTGCATATTTCCTTGACAAATATTTAAGATAAATACTTAGCACAGTAGTCGGTAGAAGTTTTGTTAAAAATCCAAATTTAGTTTGCAGCATTGTTAATAAATGGGAAAGTCCTTGTTTTTCCAATGAAGCATTCAATTTTTTTTTAATCTCTAGAAGATTTTCTATTTCAGTCGTACCATCCTCAGGATCCGGAATCGTGAGATTTAGACATAAAATGCCGCTAACGGCATCTTCAGGTCGAATATTAGGACCGGTAGCAAATATATAATTTGAAGAAATATTTCTTATTGTTACTGGTAAATCGGTAGGAATATAGTGATCCGCTTGAACAAAGTACTTGGATAAACATATAGACACTGCCGACAACATTATTTCAGTTTCTGACACTCCAGCTTGTTTTGCTACTTCTTTGATTACATCTCTTTTTACGGGTTCTGACCACGCTACAGACTTTCTGCCACATAACGTGAATGTTTGAAAAGATTCCTCTTGCAAAAGTATGTCTTGAATTATAGTTTTAGGTGCCTTAAATAATATCGATGCTATGTAAGCAAGTTCGCTTAAAGAATTATAAAACAAAGGTACAAATGTATATAAAATCCCCACAATAGTATGTGGATATGGACAATAACTTAAAGTCAGGCAAGTGAAAAATGCTCGGCATTCTGCATATATGATAATGGGAAGATTAATTGGTAGCTTAAAAAAAAGGTACCATATAGAATCTACTATATTTAATATCACACTTCTCGGGTTTAATGATTTTAATATGGAGAGAAAAAGTGTCGTCACTTTTACTTGTCTTTTGTCAGTTTCTCTCAAAATTGAGCGTACTACATATTTAATCCTTGAATAAGCATCAGTCTTTATTACTCTAAAACCTTTTCTACAGTCTCTCGTTACTGATACAAAAGTCAGTAAACAAAAAGAAACAAATTGTGAAAAGTATGGTGTAGTTTTAAGTAATTCAGGTCGTTCCAAAGGATCGTTATTTGCGACAAATTCATTCCAACGATTAGATAGTTCTTCTGTTAAACGGTCTCTTAAAATAAGTATAACTTCAGGTTTCTTGAAAACTTTTACTAGTGGACTTCTTGATATGTATGACCTAAAAATATAGAAAGTTTTTATTTTTATTATTATATATTACGAATAGCTGGTGTAGGCAGGTGGGACTAAACATCAATCCCACCAAAACCATCTTAATATTCTTCACTAAAAAGCTGGGTGGAGACAAGAAGTCAAGTATCTAGGTCTGACCCTAGACAGTAAACTCCAGTGGAACAAACATGGAAAGGAGATTACATACAAAGCAAAAATGGCAAGAACCCAGCAGGGAAAAATTGGGGTTGTAGCCCAAGGGTCCTGAGCTGAATGTACACAACCATAGTGAGCCCAATCATCACTTATGGAACCATTGCATGGAGTAGTAGGACTAGCCTATTGACGAATTCAAAGACTGGCCGGTGCCGGTATATGCATTACAGGAGCAAGTGATTCTCAACTTGATGCCATTACATATATGGTGGTAGAAAGTGTTGCAGAAAGGACAAGATACACACTATGTAGAGAGGGCATCATTAAAACCTCCTCGCTTTTTAGAAATAAGAAATCTTGGGATATGCCACAGGATGGTCGAGTATGATGAAAAAATATAAGTTTACAAATAAATTCGATACCTACGGAATTCAGTAACAAGAAGGAATGGGATTATATTGTATTGTGTATATTTATCCCCCAAAAAAAATGTTTGAGCACGCCATTGAATTTTACGCAAAAATATATAAACACTAATATAGCGTTCTTATCTTGTTGAAAACTTTTGTTAATAGCAGGAACACAGGACATCCTCAAAAAGCACAGATTTTCAAACTCATCCTGTATAAATAGTTTCAAAAAATCTTTTGACACTATTAAACGTTCGCTTCGCGAAAACCGTAAGGCTCCATCTTTATTAATAGCCGAGAAACTCTGAAATCTCACCCAAAATGGGACAAACTGTACTTATTTAAAAAAGAAATTGTTTAATATTCTGACATTTTAAATATTTTCGATTACCAATAGATTCATTAAAATATTAGAAAATTGTATTGGACTTTTGCTAAAAATGATTTCCATTAAATAAATATTAAATATTTATCGTTAAAATGAAACCACAATCATCGGCTACCAAACATTTTCTAAACAAATTAAGATTTTACGATACTCTATTCTAGCTCGTTAGCATATTTTATTTACATCTTGACTTACCCTAAAGCTGGTTTAGTTGGTGGTATTAATGGCAACAGATCTCCTATATTCAATCCCTCAGAAAGGAGTAGATGGTGGAGTTTAAATAAAATGTAATGTTGATCTTCTGAAGATGGAATAATGGTTATTTGCCAGGGAGGAATGTTTCCAGGAAGGTACTTGGACACGATTTCATTTACATATTCCTATAATATGCAAAAAGAGATCAATATAAATCTGAACAGTTTTAACATTGTCGAAGTTTCCATTATAAATAAAACAAAACTTTTTACCATTGAAAAATCCGGTTTCTAGTTATATAACAGTCCAGGTGGAATATTTATAGTTGTTTAACCAACAAATGTATTAATAAAGACCATTAACAATCGAGATATTTCAATTATTTTAGATTGTTAATGGGTCTTTTAATACACGTGTTACAAATTTTTTCCGTCGACGTTACTAGGTGTCCTTTTTTCTGAATCTTTGAAACCTAAGAATATTTATTTGTTATAGGTAGGTACCTAAATAACTTACAACATAAATTAGGTTTTGATCTGTCATTGTTGGTTTTCTTGGTGTAATGGAATAACCATGTGGCTGCAATAGTGAAGATCGTCGGTTCAATTCTCACTGTTTTCGCTTTTTCTAAATTTTATTTTGGATGTCTTAACATTAATAATTGTCATGGTTTTGTAGTATAATATACCAAAAACTATGTGTCAGTCAAAAACTAGAAGTATTCTATTAGAGAAGTCAGCATTACACAAAATAGCTTTTCGATATGACTGTATCTTTGGTTGCCTATACCAAAATCGTTTATTAATAGGAAATCGTTCATTAATAGGCGTCATTAATGAACGATTTTGTATACATTAATATAGTTCAAAAACGCACGGTCGACGGAAAAAGTATTTAAAAGGAACGCATTCTGTCTCAGTGATAACCATTACATAAACTGGCATAAGCAGATCAAAGGAAAAAGTCGGTAAGGAAGACGAACAAGTGGTTAAGCTTTTGTAAGATAAACTTTACTACCTTTTACTTAGAAAGAAAGTTGTTGATTAATAATTCACCTGAATGTTGTATTCCGTCACTGCTCTTCCTTTAAACGTAAATGGTAAAACTGTGAAATGTTGATCCAAATCAAATTTTCTACTTTGCCAAGCATACGTTCCACACTTGGTAACTAAACAATGGCGTAACCTTAAAAAAGCTAAATTTCCAAATTTGTCCCTTCGACGAACTACTTCCTACAAAAATAAATACATATTAAAATACAATATTTAACAAAGAATAATATTGTGATTTTAATATTGGATAAATATCCTATTGAATATTAACATTATTTAATGTTTATTAATTTAATTATGTGATTATGATAATATTGTCATTGGTAGGTATCGATAAAATATAGTAATCTTTCTTCCGACCGTGGAAATTTTTCCGATCGTTTCATCTATATATTGTAGGTACAATTTATGGAGGGAGAAAATGATCAGGCTGAAAAAGGGCTCGAGAGACGCGAAAAACTGTTACGCCACTAGTTATCAGTACTTTTAAAGATACATTTCAAGAGAAAATATAAAGAGGAAGGCAATATGAATTGCACATCAAATATAATTATTCATTATGTCAATCCTTATTCTGTATTATGTAATAACAAATGAAGAATTCCACTCCAAATAGCCAAAATATGTAATTAAAGTTGGAAAAATTATAATCACAATATTCTAACAGCTATTGCATAATATGTTAAAGATCATGGCTCAAGAACATCAAAGAATTAAGCGACTAAAAATAATGATGAGATAAACTTTTCAGGAATACCTACTCGAAATCGTGGTATGGTAATAATCTGTGGAAGAAACAAGTAGATAATTATTGTTTCAGGTTATTTTTTTGTAAATATTTTCTGTTTCTTTCACATTTTTAAACATTGGAATCCGCTATTTCTTACATTGAAAATTTTGTTGTGCGTTAGATAGTAGTTTCTTTATTAGGTTGATTTTGTATTTGTAAAAATTTTTCTTTCGTACCTACTTACTATTGTATAGTTTTTGAACTGAAGTTCACCTTCAGTCTCTGAAGAAGATAACTTATTTATGGAAACGCGCGTAAGATAGTTTAAAGTGTTTGTCGTAAACAGTGTTTTCAGTGTTGAGTATTTCCAACGGTTCCAAAATTTCCAACTTAGTTGTACGTTACTGTCTCCCTGTGTTTGAAGGTGTATCAAATCAAATGTAAATAATACATTATTTTATAAAAAATTACCTGGAGATGCCGTCGTACCACTTCAGGCTGAACTTGTCCCTTGACAGTCAATAGTACACTTATTATTCCTTGATTTCTATGTGTATCTAAAAGTGATCTAACAGTGTCATATTTGACGAATTCTACGTCAGGGTGATACATTGACAAAAAATGCATCCATATTGCTCTATAGATTTTTAAAACTGAAAAAAATAAAATCTTGTGAACACACTTGAAAGTATTAACCTTAAATATTCCACATCATTTATATATTTTCAAATTCTGAATGCAGTTCCCTATAATATTAATATATGTTTCAGAAATCAAGAAAATGGCTTTTTTTTAATTGAAATTATTGTGTCTCGACATCAATGATCATTGACTCATGGTACAATTTACACTACTAACTGCCATTGTTGGTGGACCTGTTCTTGGATCGTCGCTAAGATTAATCCGTCCACGTTTAAATTCTCCATACCAACGAGAAATTGTCGACTGATGTGGTGCTTAATTGTCGAAAACAGAAACCAACTCGGCAATATATTCTTGTTGAGAAAACTGTCTTCGATAATTGTAAAAAATTATTGCGCGAAAATTTTCCATTTTTCGACTGACTCATCAACTTTAAAAATTCAAAGGAAAAAGTCGGCAAGGGAGACGAATAGGTGCTTTAACTTCTGCAATTGATTTTGGATAAACTTTGCACTGTGCCTATATTTTTTATGAAGAATTCATTGTGCTGCAGTGGTTGGCCCTACCTCGGAAGAAATATCTCAATGGACATCAAGAGTGTGTCCGAAAGTATAGTACACGTACATAGTACTTTTTAGAAGAAAAAAATTATAAAGTTTTCATTTTACGTGGATCTGCTCATATATAGGAGTAGTAACAAAACCCCGAAAAGTTCCATTCCGAATATTGTCCGCAACATCCCTTATTTCGCTAAAAACCACCCCCAAATCGTACTTTGCGCCGGTTTTTCTCAATTTTCTCGTAACCCGTTGCTTAAACGTGAAAAATCATAATAATGAATATTGTTGGCAATTTTGCATAAAAACTTTTCTATAAGTCTAGAAATATTACCTATGAAAATGAAATAATTTAAATCTAATATTTAAATTTTGCTACAACAGTGGCTAATTTATTGTCTAATTTAAACCCTTTTCCACACCACCCATGAGGTAGAGCTCTGTAAATCCTGCTCTTTATATTTGCTTGGGCTGGGCGAGAAGATCTACATCCTGACCAACTACAACCACAGTGTCATGGTGACTGGATAGATCGATAACGGTTGTGACGATTAGTAAATCAGCATCGTCTAAAGCAGTAAACGTATTGATATTCTCAGCATTAAATCTCTCGACAAGTTGAGAAATTAATCGATCCTTGTTAGCTAAATTGCTTAATAATGTCTTCTGTTGATCGAGTATTGGTGTATTTTCATTGAATGCAATTGTAGCCGAGGTTCGTTTCAGAAGTCGTTTTTGTCGTTCAAGACTCTTTGTACTACTTGCATTTTCAGCGTATCCACCAAACACTACAGTTACATGATGACTGTAATGCTTACGTATAAAGTTAACATAAGCTGAATAAATGTCACGAAATTATGGATATGCTATTGTTGTAATAATAAAATTGTTATTTTTTTATTTATAAAAAAGATAGTGGGACGGTATCCCAAAACCCTCTTACAAGCCACCACCAGCCTAAAGCATTGATTTCCTACGATTTCTGGACTAATTACATATTTTAAATAGCATACTAAAAACTACCCTTAACTTTGACCGCAATTTACGGGAATTCCATGTGGATTAGCTAAATTACTTACGGAAGGGAACTTTTTGGGGTTTTGTTCCCACTCCTATATGTGAACAGGTCCACGTAAAATAAAAACTTTATAATTTTTTTCTTCTATTCGATGTTTTTGTGTTTAACTTCCGTGTACTTAGTAAGAACTTCACTTGGATTTGACAAATCCGATTTGTCCCACTTACTTCAGAACTATGTTCAACACACTAACATCTTGTATTGAGATTAAATTTGAACTTCACTTTTAAAAAATGGGGAAAGAGAAAAAATAAAATTCTAATACAAAGCTAAAAATTACTAAATATGTAAATACTAACTCAAATTATGCGAAGAGAGAACTCAAATCAAACTGACTGGTCAGTTGGATGCGGAAATCAGTGCCAATGAAACACATAAAAAACAATTTAAAACTATAGCACAATCACTTTCTTATCTCCTAAATTATTGGAATATAAATAGGTCGATGAAGAAAATATCTGATTTTCTCGAGATGGACGGATTTCTTCAAGATATTACAAATCCTCGGGCAAAAACTGCAATAGAAATAATGGATTGTAGAAGGGGCCGCATCTTTTGTCAGCCAAAAGAATTACTTTGTTTTATCTCTGATCAGATTTTATAACTATTAGTGAACAATACACGAGTGATAAAAGCCCTTTGGGAAAAAACAGTCGCTGGAGAAGAGTAGAAATTAATCATAAATGTATGAATGGAATTTTCAAATGTAATTGAGAAAAGACTGCAAATTATGGCTAAAATGACAGTAAGTTAAGAAGAAAGAACTACACCTAGACATCTACTGGCATTAAATTACAATTAAAACCGCAATAGAAATTCTATGTAAGCCATCTCTACTCCATCAGGTTTTCTATTAAAGTAGGATGTCCCCACATAACTCTAAGCATAATGTCAAAATATTTTTTTTTCATACGGGAGATCCGGAATTCACTGTGTGAATCGATTTGAATTAAGTTTCAAGTATTAATTTGATCTTTATTACTTTAATATATAAGTATATATAAATAAAAAGTATAATTATTTTACTTACCTAGAAAACCTAGAAACCCTACTGGTAATGCTAAAATAATTATCACAAGTAACGTGAGATTTATTAAAAAATCCAACATTTTCACTTCACTTTTACCAACCAACTAAATTACATTTAATGCATAATTTGGATTATACTTTGTCAAATTACAAACATTCATGACCACATGAAATCACTATAAATAAATATTACCATTTAGTCTTATCACAAATTGTGACCTTTTGAACTACAAGGATGGTGCTATTTACAAGTTTTTGTTTTGCCTGTACACGCTACTATTTCACGAAAATCGACTTGCTTTTAATTGTGAATTAATACAGTTTCCTGTAAAATTGTCGTATTTAGTAAAGCTATTTTCGCAACAAAAATATTTCCGTAACTGGACAATATGTACCGTTGTCGATTATAGTCACATTTCAGTCTGAGATTAACTCTCGGACGATAACATATACCTTGTACTGATGAGGCGCAATACGCCGAAACCGGTCTACAAGTTGTGTTATCCCTTCTAGTTGCAAACCAGAATGGTTGGTTTAAATCTTGTAGATTTACCAACCCCGTTTGACTTAGAAGTGTAATTCAATATCTGTCGGGGCATGTAGCCCGGGAAGTAGTTGTTTCTTCTTCGTTGAACGGTCACTGTTTTTGAAAAATATTTTTCAAAACTAGTTGTGAAGCGTAGAATAATATATTTTTATTCTTCGACATCTATTGCTTTTAATTGATTGAGCTGTTACCTATAATTTATTTGTACGTATATACCAGTCGACATTTTATTGTTGTCTGCTCCTTGGTAATATCTTACTAACAATTTAAATTTTCGACATCGATATTAAGGTTGATCTCGTAATATTTTTTGCATTTAAGGGAAATTTGGCTTTGGCAAGCGCGTGCGTGTGTTCCCACTCCTCACTTCGACTATCGACATATCGACAAATATTGATTATCCAGTGGCGTTGATTTTGTGAGTGTTTATGATTGTATTTCCAATTTTATGTGTCATCCCAGACTTTTGTATTTTTAGACGTTTTTGTGAACTTGAAGAGGGTAGTGTTTTTGTTCATTTCTCAAATATGAATAAATTTACTCACGGAAAGACACTTCATAACCAAACTGGAGAGATTATAACTAATGTAGGTCATCCGCCCAACATTACTATTTCTATTCCATTTTCTTCTCACCGTATATCCTCAGCTTTAAGTTAGGTTAGGTTTGTGAAGAGTGGGTCTATTCAGTCCTCTACTGTGGCTTGAAAGAGTCGTTTGTGACTCACACCGATTCATATTTCATTCATTTCATCTGATTTGTTTATTTGAAGAGTGATATTTCAGGTTTGAGGGAGGGAGGGAGACCCTCCCAAACATCAGATACCTGATTCTGTTGTTACATCATCTTCCAAATGAAGGTACGTCGGATCTTCCGACTATGTGATGATTCAGACGACATTGGTAGCCTGTTAGACAATGTTGGTCATACCTGCTAAAGTCTATGTGTTTGGAGACATTATTCGATGGATGTATATAAGCCTTCGAATGAACCAATCCTAGTAAATTATGCCAGAAGTATAAACTCTTCTTGAAGTCGACGTATTTAATGTTTGTTTGGAAAAAATTTTATAAGATGCCAATTGCAGGTTGTAGCCAGATAAAACCACCTGCGGCACTCTCCCTTGTATTTGACATCCATACCAGAGATACTTTGTCAATTCTTTCTATTGAGGATATTTTTTGACAGTTTAACTTTAAGATTACACAGTAAGAGCTAACTGATTTTAAAGCTGTTTAGTTGCCTGAGAAATTTTTTATTGTTTTATGTGTGATACCGCAGAAATACATTAATCACCAGTTACCTACTCCTCAGTCTCAGAGTCAATTGACGAGTTCTCGCCTCGGTCTAGAAGTTAAATTAATATGACTGGAAATGGCGCAAGATTAGGCGGGAAATTGGTAGGCAATAAGTTCGTTTTGTTCGTATTTTTTGTAGTTTGGAACTGGCGGTTCAATGGTCAGCGTGTTTCTATGTCGCTGGGTGGCCGTCATCCCTTTTGTATATGTTACCGGCAATCTGTATAATGCGGTATTCTATACAATACCTAGGCAATGTATAGAATACCTAAAACGTTTAGGTAATGTATATGAAATATAATTTATTTTATACATTACCTAGGTATTCTATACAATACCGAATGCGCAGCAGGTAATGTGTGTAAAAGACGAAGTGAATTTACTTTTCGTCAGTTAGTGTACGGTGAGGGCAAGGAAAATAATTGAAGAAGCCATTTTTACAATACTGTATAGCTTCTTCAATGATTTTCCTTGCCCTTCTCGATAAAAACTACAACTAAAAAATCTCCTGGTGGTTAAAAACAATGAACAAAATATTACTTACCTTTTTTATAAAGATTATCTTTAATGGGTATCCTAATTGTTAATTTCAATAAAGTTTGAACAAACATAAGATGTTTTGTATGTCCTTCTTTTTCTCTACGAAAACTGGTTGTTTTTTTTTTATGTGAAATCGATTATGAAAAATCGATTACATACATTACCTATGCTTCAACCGGCATTCTATACAATGCCTAGGTATTCTATACATTTCCTAGGTAAAGTGTAAAATAGTTGAACTATTGAATATCATTTCATACATTGCCTGAACGACTCCGGCATTCTATACATTTCCTAGGTATTGTATAGAATGCCTGCATTATACACATTGCCTATAACATATATACAATATAGAAGTTGTCTGATTATACAAGATTTGGAAGGTTGGATAGGGATATGGTTATTGTTTCAAGAAAATCGATAGTATGGCCTGTGTGAATATTGTGCTGGTCTGATGCATCCAACGGATAGACTATGTACCTACGTAAACTCTGCAATTGGTTTGATCTACGTAAGTTTGAGACAGCAAGCAATCTCATATACTCTGTGATTTTCATTGGGATCTTTTACTGACCTGACTGGTGTAGATGGTTTTTATATCTGAGGACTTAGGAATTCTACCGATTTTGTCAATGACCCTGATATATGGAATATATTCGGTTTGTTGACAGTTGGGTGGGCGTTAAAGAGATAGTGGACGATGTAGCAAGAAGTTGTTTGAACATCTGTAATTAATTGCTAAAGTAATCGGTCGCTCCCAATAAACTCCCCCGACATTCATTAGAAAAAGATTATTTTATTTTATAGTATGTAAAGATAGCTAAAATCAATAACAAATTCAATTATGTAACAATTTATTGATAAATTCAAGAAAGTTTATATTAAACAAATTGGTAAAAGTATAGTTGACCCTTGAAAGTACTTATATAATATCGCATAAGTGTTGTCAAAACTTTATGTTTGCATCTAACATCTGATAACACTCAACACTGTTAAAGTTTATCCAAAATCAATTGCAAATACTAAATCATGTACTCGTCTCCCTTTCCGACTTTTTCCTTTGATCGACAATCGACATATGCCGGCATATGACGTTCAAAAGAAAAAGTCGGCAAGGGAGATGAACACGTTCTTCAGCTTTTGCAATTGATTTTGGACAAACCTCACATGATTTTATAATGCATTTTTATAATGCATTCTTTCGTTGGGCGAACTTTATATGAGCAGACGTTCAACGCGTTAGTTTGTAATAATTTTGGATGAACTTTCTTTTGGGATGTACTACATAGTTTAATTCGGAAAATAGACTAGTTAATAATTATCAAGACAATTTTATGAAAAGAAATATATGTTACACAAATAAATCATTGAATGGTGTTTTTAATTGGACGTAATTAAATTGCGGAAACTTATGCAAATGGTTAATTTGTCATGTCGACAGTTAAAATAAAAAAAACGGTACGGTAATTGAAATTATCATTTTTAATCTAGTACGTTAATAGAAGTAGGGTGCTACTATCCTAAACTAAACTGGTTTCTGCAAAGAAATTTCAAGCAGTCACAGAAATTCAATTCTTAATAGATACTGCCTTCCAGTAATAATATAGAGATGTTAAAAATAGTTTATTTTTGGATTTTTTAATTGATTTCAAATATGTAAATGCAGTTCAGATGGTAATACGTAAGTATGGTCCTACTACCATTGTAAGTTTTTAACATTTTGGAAAAGAAGCGGGGCCGTCTTTAACGTCTTTTAGATATGTTTAAGTAAAAAGTTCTAGAATAGTATATAAAATAAAGGGTTATAATTTCTATATACACTATACTCTTCAAAAAATCAAGATAATTTGTTAGTTAATTACAGCTATTAAATTATATTAACTACATGAGTAATTTTAATTACAAAGGTACTTTTTTGTGATTATCAGTGTTCAGAAGTTCATTTTTAATAAAAATACATTTCATACAGCCATACAAATTGTTATTTCATTTCCACGAATTGTAAATAATTTATAAAAGTATAAAACCCAAAAATACCAGAAACAGGTGGGATTTAGAATTCAGATTTTTGTAGTTACCTTCTTTCTAATTTTAAAATGCCAACACATTATATAATTTAAAATCATTCGCACAAAAGTGCAATATTTTACTATTTAACATTTAACAAATATTTTCCATAATATTATAACTCTTCCAAAGGAGTCGGACCATAACGTACTGTTACGAAGACACCAATTCAAAGCCGGCCCTGTCACTCAACTATAAATTTTGGCGAATGCGCTTTCGAGAAGATTCTAGAAAGACTGTTTTGTTTACGCATGTGACGAGCGTGGAAAATACAAGAATTTTCCAGAATTGATAAAGACTATATATACGCGAGTTTTTGAGTGAGTTCACAATTAGTGAAAAAATTAGTGAAACAAAGAGTTAGTTCACAGACAGTTTACAAAAGTTCTTAGTAATCGGACAGTGAATGAAATAGTGAAGATAAATAATGTAATATTCAAGTGGTAAAAATAAATTAGAACTATTATACCGAGTGTAAATAAATTAGTAGACATTAAGTAAAGTGTGTATACAAATTAAGTTTAATACAGTGTGTGTTTCTATTAATAAATAAATAGTAATTAGCCATAGTAGTGTGTATAAGTATAATTTTATCCCATAAGTAAAAACTATTTAAATAAATAACAAAAGCATTACAATACTATTAAAGACTGGCAACATTGCTAGTTATTCTCGCATAAGCTCCGATATCTTTCTAGCTCTACCATCTGAATATGCACTCCACTATACCGATATATTTACAAAACAATGATGTCGCTAAAAATGTTTTTAACAGGTTTAGGTTCTTACCAACCCAATAAATATTTTGTATTGGTAGTCGTTAAGTAAAGCCGAAATCACAAAAAAAATTTCAAAGAAAGTTCACTACAATAATATTGTCTTTGATAATGATTTATGATTTGAATATGTTTTCGTAATTCAAATAGATAACCGTTATTAAATATTTTCTCATAGATTAAAGTATCTGACTTGCATTTAGACGGAATTTTGTAACGACGACGAAGGTCCAAATCCTTATAACCTTATATTGCTTTAATTTGTATTATCAATAGCTTTGTACAAAATTAATTCATCTACAGATAAGTAGGTATCTAGTAAATTCTTATACAGAAAATTATTTTATTAAGTATCCATAAAAATCAGCAATCGCCGGAAAAGCGTTTATGAATAAGTAATGAACAATATTCATTGTAACAACTCCTTGAAATTATGTATTCAATTATATCAATATAAACCTGTACTGACAGAAATAATCTTTAATTATTTATAATTTCTGTTGTGTTCTCAAGCAATTTAGATTATTATTACTTATGTCACAGTCTTGTCATTAATAGTTATTTGTTTAACTAGGAAGATAAATAACAGATTTACTGCCGCGGCTAGCTTCGCCTCGGCAATGAAACTAGCCAAGGCAGTAAATCTGATTCTCTGCCGTGTGAAACATATAATTTTTTCTCCGATTGCTTCGTACAGTGTCCTTAGAAAATATCTACCGAAAAATAATAAATATAATGTTAAATATCGACAATAATAGTGTGCACAGTGAAGTTAGCCTATGTACAAATGTGTGACGTGGAAGTGATTGTTTGATTCCATGGGCCTGCTTAAATCACATTATCATTGCCGTTGCTAAGTAAAGTCTGGATTGCTATGTACCTTTTCTGAATTGTTTAGTTGAAAATCGCCATTTTTTATCCGTTTATCTTGAGATTAAGTTGTTTGAAGAAGAGATTAATGTGTGTTTAGAGATATTTTCTAAAATAATGGAAAGTGATGTTAACATCTCCCGAAATTAAAGAATTGGCAAATGATGCAGAATATAATTCAATTCAATTCAAAATCCAGAAAATTGTAACAAATATGTTATAGAAAATTTATGGATTATCGCAATATCAAGAGGATCGGATCATTTTCAGAATACGTTTTAATGACGTACTTTGCAGAATTATTCAAGAAATTGAAATCATTGAATTTATGGTCTAGGCTAGGTACTATTTATTCTATGTTGAAGACTACATGTATTAAAAATACCATAGATATATCAAAATATTTAAAACTGCGAGCCTTTTTAAAGCGTCAATCAGATGGTTATCGTGCCAAAAAATCCCGAGTACTGCAGAAATCACAAATTCAGGAATTTTTGCAGGAAGCTCCAGATAATATATACTTATTGTTGAAAAATATACATATTAAAATTGTAACGTTTAGCGCCCTCTATATATTATTACATGTTAGTGTAGTAGATAGTAGTTTCCTGCATAGTGCAGCTAATTTTTCTTGTATCCTTTTCTTTTCTAATTAAATAAATTTAGTAGTTGTTTATTTTTCACTCATAAATTTCAACACTTATCTACGAAGGTAAGAATTTAGATTTGATAAATTTTTGATTTATTATTAAATAAACGATTGTTTTGAAGACTCTATATAGCTGCAAAAACAAATATTAGTGAAAGACTTTTTTCGGATCCCAAAGAACAAAATATCGTCGGTTGTAGCACTAGTACACAAATAAATAAAAATAATTATACTATGATTACAAAAGGCAAAATGGATTATCAGCCAGTGGAGTAATGTTGAAAAATTGTTCGCAAATTATTATAAATATTCACAACAATAATTAATATGTATTATAAATGTAGAATTTCATCTACTTACATTTTTGTTATTTTCTGTGTTTTGATTTAATTATGAATGTTACAGTAAAAATTATAATAAAATTCTGAATTTTGTATTTCTTTTTATAACTAGGTACTTATTTTGGACCAGTCAAAGTCACAAAACAGATATATTATGTTCTAGCTTAAAATGTCATTCTTTGTTAGTGTATATGTAACCATTAAAATTTCAAAGCCTACTCCAATTATGTTTTTTTTATGTCTCTATACTATACAGTACCTAGGTATAGTTAATTTATTATACAGTGGCTAAATGTATAGAGTAACTTTTTTGGTCGGATACTCATGCAGAGCAGTATTTAAAAAAAAAGAAGAACAAATGATTTTTTTACTGCCTAGGCAGTAAAAGTGTTACTTCTATGATCGATAAATGTCACTAAAACTGACGTTTAATGTCAATCGGAGAAAAAAGTTTTTATTTCATGTCAGTAACTTTTTAAATACGAAAAACTAAACTAAAGTAAATACATAACAATTTCTACTTGAATCATGCAAACTTGAAACTACAATGATTACCCGAGTGAGGGATAATACCCTTAAAATACATTATTGCTAGAAAGTAACAGTACTATTACAACTTTTAAATAAAATCGTTAATGGTTGTTTGCAACCAAACTTAAAGACAACATCAAAACTTACGTTATTAAATATTTTCTAGAAATATCACACAATCTAGGTTATTAAATCTATATCACTTTATTTACAATAAAAACAAATTTTGTTACAAAATACCGCCTATTTCAATAATAAATACTCTAAGGAAAGCATGGTCCCTAACGGACATGGCACGTAAGGTTTGTTTTCGAAGAAATCTAAGAAACTTCCTGAAATTAATTACATCTAAAATTAGTTAAACTTTTTTTAGTATGTTATTTTTGCACCACAAAGATAATGACGACTCTCACCGCAATTGATTTTGGATAAACTTTACCTCCTTAAATTACTATTGGGGTTGTAATTTTGATGCAGAGTACGGACTGCATAAATGTGGAGACATTTTTTATCCGAAATTTGAAGAACACCCTGATGCATGGTTAATTTTCTTCAAACTTTGTAGTGTGACGTAAGCTACTATACTTCACATAATATTGAAATGTAAATAATTGGAAAGTAAAAGCGACGTGTTAATTTGACACATTATTATTTTGTGGCGTAAAAATACTTCAAGTTCACTTGCGGTCATTAGTTAAAATTTAATGCTATGTCTACCTGTAATTTTAAGTTCTACAATTAATTCCTATTTTTGGATTTAGTTGAATCATCACAATCTACAGAAGGGTTTAACGATTCCTCATCTTTGGCTAGGTACGACTTGTATTTATTGGTTATAGGTATAACAACCAACATTAGACCTGATACAGCAATGAAGAATCCTGCTAAATAGAAGGACATGTCATAAGTTCCAGTAATATCGTAGATCCTTCCTGAAAAAAATTAAAATATTACTATCATTTTATACTTAATGAAACGAATAAATTAATTTTTAAATGGGAACCATTTTAATAAATAATTCCAAAGGTCGGCTTTTTATTAGGATTTGCTGTATTTTCCCGTTGTTTGTCTTTTCTATGCGGAGTATCGTTTCACAATTAATTGTTATTTTTGTAATGTAATTTTTCATGAAAATAAGCCTTTGAACAGGAAGTTTAAAACATCTAGAAAGAAGGGAACTATGACTACTCCCAATGTAAAAGAATATTATAACAATTATTAAGTACTAAGTTCATATAAAATAATCAGGTACTGATAGACAATTTCAACCAGTACCATATGTTGTATAGGTTGTTCTCAATAAATTGTTTAATGAATGTCGGAGGCGGAGATTGGGAATTCACCTTCGTATAGAATTATAAGAGAACAGAATAATTACCAGCTATGGGTGGTCCAACCAAATTTGCTACACCTTGAACTAATAACAACAATCCATACGCGTTGGTGAATCTATCTAATGTAATTAACTCAACAAGTATAATGCAAGTTAACGAATAGTTGGCTGCTATAAAAAATCCGAATGCTCCAGAAACAATTAAGAGACCTGAATAATTTACTATGATTGGTACTAGAGCTATTACTCCTCCACACAGAACCATACACAAAGCGTAGATTATACTTGCATTGGCCCATCGTCTATCACCTGCCCATCCCAGTATAATCTGTAAAAAAATATGATTGTTACCACTAATAGTATGTTTTTGCGTGCAAAAGGATAGAGCAAAGTCATGTAAGACTTGACACAGGTGTTCACTGGACATGGGTCGAGAGTAGAGTACCTCCAAAAGATTGGGAAAAGAGAGACTGGAGTGTGCGAGAGGTGTGAAGTGGAGGATGATGTTGGGCATATGTTTAGATGCTGGATTAACGAGGAAGTGCTGAAGAAGTTGGAGAGGAAACTAGGGGAGGCGGTGTATTGGGAGAACATGGTGGAGATAATGTTGAGGGGGGAGGGGGAATGGATGGAGGTGAGTGGCGTAGTACAGAGCATGGTTAGGGGGAGAGAAGGACTCGATCCCAGACAGCAAAAATACATCTTTAAGACGTCCATCCTAAGACGTTCAGGACGTCTTTAAGTCGTCCATTAAATGCCTTTGGACGTTCAGACATTATATGGACATAAATTGGACGTCTTTAGGATGTACAGTGCTGTTTGGGATATGGCATGAGAGGTAGGAGTGGTAGTTAGGGAGAAGGCTACGGTGTGAGCGGATCGAGAGTGTGCGAGGGACCGCTGCCTGTCTCGAAATATGCTAGGGTAGTGATTCCGAGGCGGGGGTAACGGCTAGTTTGAGTTGGGTTTGGTTGGTAGGCATCCCCTTGGGAATGAGTCCAACACTGTTTGGGTCCTGGACCCATTCGAACATGAGTTTCCCATCTCAAACAAAAAGATCACGTAGGAAGTGGGTGTGGAGAGACATTATACTTTTTATAGCACCTGTAATTGAACTCAATATAGATTCTGATGCATATTCATAAAATGATTGCTAAATGTAGAAAATGTAGATCCTCATATTATATAATGCAATTAATGTTGACTTCCTCTAAAGTCACTTACTTTTGTCGATACTAGTTGTCAAGTGTCATAGTTATTTATTTTTTGTTAGAATCATAGTATAGAAATAGAACTAGTAGAATAATTCATGGGAATTCTGTAATTAAAACACGCAAGACTGACATATGACGATTAAAGGAAAAAGTCGGTAAGAGTGAGGAATAGGGTGTTAGTCATTTTAACTTAAAATCTACTTAAAATTCTGCTCCCCAAGTTTAATTCAGTTATTAAAACTCGCAATTTCAATGCAGGAAATATAAAAATTATAAATTTTGATTAAAAGACAAATGTAATGAAAGATCGCATGAAAGATCGTATAATAAAAGTATAATAAAAAAATCAGGTTGATGTATGGGACAAAATATTGAATTGTGAAAATTAACATTCAGGGTTGAGTCAATAGGCAGAGAATAGGAAACACAACTGATCAGAAAACTGATAGCAGGAGATTTTAAAAAAACTTGGAAGGTAAGAAATTGTATCAGATAAAAGTAGATGTTGGTATAGATATGGAAGTCCAAGCTGCCCTCCGCCAATAAGATGACAGAAGTTTTGAAATAATAAAATAAGGATTATTTAATGAAATTGAAAAGAATCAGCCTAGTGTAGCCAGTAAATTAACTTGAACTAATTAACTTAAACTAATAACCGTGAATATGGTTTATCGTCAACTGATAGAATGTAAACATGGGACAAAGATAAGTAGTGGTTTTTAAATGTCTGTTGGTGGCTTTTGAACTATCCATACTTGTTCAATATACCTCCAAAAATGTGTATTTCTATTAGTATAGTTATATGTATGAATATTGAATACTCACAAGATAAGTAGGTACTATTCAAAATAAAGCTGGCAACAAAGAACCTAACTAATATAAATAAGCTTACCTCACCGAACATATTTATAATTCCAATTATAGATATTAGTAATGAGGCATCTTTTTCTGAATATCCATGTTTCCTGGCATTATCTGTAAGGTATACGTATGGGACATCATACCACGTATAAAGAAGAAAATTTGATATAGCGAAAATGCAAAACCTCGGATCGGCGAAATAAGAAAAGTCAAATATGTCTACAAGAAGATCCCAAAAATCCCAAAGTCCAGCATACCACTCTACTTTTTCTTTCGCAATGGTTGTCATAGAATTTCGGTATATATCTGGACAAGAACTAGCTCTAAGACGATATCTGTAAATTCAGTATTTGTTAACGATATAAACAAAAAATTATTGTGTGGTTTTATGAAACCACGATGCAAGTGAAACGGAGTTTAGTTCGGCTTCTGAATATGACCGTAGGCCTAAATAAAATTAAATATATTGAATGGACCGGTTATAAATTAAAATACTTCAACAAATATTCATATGAAGTGAGTTAAAATAAATTAAAGCATCCAAAATTAAAATTAATACATAAACAACAATATGCACCAGCAGAAAGTTCTAATAATTCTAATAAATTCTCTATAAAAAAAATGAAATAAAAAAAATTTATTTCATTTATTTTTACTTTTTAGTTCGATTTACTATAAGGTGTGTTTACGGATTAATTGGAACTATTACATTTATTTTAATTTGGTCAATATTTTTAGAATATTATTTACTTAATGATTTTATGGGTAACCTCCAGGTAAATTATAATATAATAAAAATTTTCAAAAAACATTTTTCTTCAAACTATTAAAATTCCCATTCACTATTATCTTCAATGCTATTTTGAATGCCCCTCGTTTGGTCGTCAATTATATTGATTTTAATTTGGTCAATATTTTTTTTAGTTTTAATATGCCCCTGCCAAAAAACTCCTCTCAGGTCGTGGTTCAAAATGTTCCTGTTATTTTAATAAAATAGTCCAGAAAATGTTTTTAATCTGAATTATATTGATACAATGAAAATTACTTTACATGATCTTGGTATGGAAACTATATACTCAATTGTGTATGAAGAATTATTATTGTTTTGTAATTGTTATTATATTATATTATTCCCACTCCAATTATTTTAATTTATATTTGAAATTTTTTTTTAAATGTCCAAAATATTATTAATTTTTTGTCATTGTATAATTCCACACTATTGTAATTCAATGTGTATTCCGGATTTAGATAACTCTAAAATTTTTCCTAATTTGAATAAATTGAAAGTTACTTCCCTCGATAATTTCTTCCTCTTGTTACAATTTTAAATCTTCATACTATGAAGCTCTTTATCAATTATTTATATTCTGTCGAAGATTTTCAAGTCCAAATATTATTCTATCATGTTCTGTTCTGCCTCAATCCCATTTAAATTTAGAAGTCTGAATGTGATTCTACCATTTTATTATTTATTATTTTAGTTGATTTTTAATTTTTCTGACTTTTATAATAATTTTCAAAAATCCATTCTATTTATTTATATCGCAACGCCCCCCAATTTTCTTTATCTAACCTTCCTTTTCAAATTTAAATTTTTCAATTGGTTTATCCTAAATTTTGACATGCGTTAACATTTGGAATTAACTTTATCTTCTTTTTTAAATAATTGACAATAACCTTCATCATCTGTCATATCTATATAATTCTTCTTTTTTTTTTAAATAATTTACAAACAACTTCATCATCTGTCATATCTATACACTATATTGAAAGTTATTCATATACAAATGTCACAATATAACAAATAAATAAAAAAAGTATCACCGTGTCCAGGGTTCGAACCCTTATGCCTACAATTCACTATACCGCTCGGCTACGAAAACATATTTTTGTGTTGTATATAGACCGTATGATTTATGTCAAAAAGCGATATGCGATAGATGGACGAAAATTTTTGAGGCGATCTAACAAAAGTTTCACTTTAAAAAATTTGTAAATAATTTAAAAAATATATTAATGGCAAAAGCAAATTCATTTTTTCTTAAGGGAATTTAAAAAATCTGCCTCTAGTAGACAGTTAGTCATTTTTTGTGTAGTGTGTATACATTTTAGGCCTGCCGAATGTTGAAACGTAGTCTATAACTTACCTATTTATATTGAGCATAGCTCCTCTATAAGTTACTGAAAGTCTATGAATCCTGAGGTCTCTCAAATAAGCTGTTGGCAATTTTTTGTGATGATTAATGGGAACAGGATGTATTTCATCTTTCTTTGGCATCCATGAATTATCATCCTCATTAAAGCAATTAATATTAGTAAGCGGCGATAACTGGGACTGAGTCGCAGCATGTTTTGATGATAATACACCTTCATGTATTCTACCAGAATCACTAAAACTCCTTGAAGATGCGAGTAGATTGGGATAGTTAGCTATCAATACGTTATTCACAGCCTTATTGCGTGCTAATAGTTCTAAAACCTAAAATTAAGTTATTTATAAATTTATTGCTGTAATTGTATATGTATGTATTTAATTAAATTAAATTTATTTTATTTAATGATCACTTTTTGGGCTTATGATGAAAAATTCAATTTCTAACTCCTTATTTCTATGGACCTTTTTTATGTTTGTAAAATCAATAGACTTGCCTCTAAAGGAACTTTTTCGCCATTCCTTATGTAGGTGGGTAGATGAACTAAAGAACTGCTTAATCTTTTATCAGGTAACTCGTGGTACTGTTCTTTTTCTTCTGCTATCGGTTGCAGCATACTAGCAGTATTTGAACTATTGCTGACTGAAAAAGAATCGGCAGATGCTTCTTTCTGTTTTCGTTTCAAATGCCGAATTTTCTTCCTTTTGTGAGCTAATTGTTTCTGTTTTTCAGATGTCCATGGCAAATCTCTCATTAATGCACCACATACAACTAAATTTAAGAATAATCCTGCAAGAATTAATGTAGTGCCTCTCCATCCGTATTCGTCAAGGAGAAGCTGAATTAAAGGAGCAAAAATAAAAGTCCCTATTCCACTACCGCATACTGCTAAGCCAGTAGCAAAAGATCGTTTTTTATCGAAATAATATGCAACTATTACAACTGAAGCAACGTAGCATAAACTTAAGCCAAAACCGGATAATACTCCAAAAGTAATACAAAGTACCGTCATTGAATTTGCTGTAGAACTTATTACAAAGCCTACGGAAGCCAAAATAGCGCCAAATATAGTTACTTTTCGACATCCATATCGATCTGTAAGAAAAGAAGCAACCGGTCCTGATAAAAGGGGCATCGCCATAAACAAACCGCCAACCCACGCTGTTGTTCCACGGTCTTGACCAAAATAATTTAAAAACTCAACAAATATAACACCAAAACTGAAAGTTATTCCGTCTGCTATTAAATTTACAACGAAAGAAGCTAACACTACAATCCAGCCCCAACCTCCATCGGGGGGTCGAGCTTCCGAAATATCTTCTGAAGAATCACTGGAAGACGAAGAAATATCGGAATTTACGATAGTCGATCTTTTTATTGGAGGCATTTGGTTGTGGATATCACTATTGAATTGGACATGCAGTACCGACTTATCATCTTCTTCCTAAAAATAAGTTTACAATATATTTTACAAGAAACACTACTTAGGTAGGGTAGGAGGAAGGAACGACATAATATTATAAAAGTACCGTTCAGATAGGGTTACGAATATATAAAATGCTGTACTTTAGCTGCTATTTAGAAATCGTGTTTACATTGTAAGGTTCTATTCTAGGCAAAAATAGTGGAAACAGTGGAACTTAGAAATCCGAATCTTATACTAGGTAGACTTTGTTATAAAACGGATGGTAACAGGGCCCGCTTCAAGGCCGGACAACCCGGACATTTGTCCGGTGCGGCAAATCTTAGGGGCGGCATTTTCACTGTCAGTATATGTGAGAATATATTATAAATATTAAAATAAAAATATTAATAATAATAGCATGCCGCCTTTCATTTGTAAAAACTTTTCTTATCACTGTTTTTACAAGAAAGTTGAAATACTTGTTTTTCATCTACATAGTTGTAAAGAAAATAGGTAATTACGGAAAAATAATTAATTATTAAATAAGAAAGACGGGAGTTATTTACACTACCTAATATAACAATAGAAAATATAATAATAGACAAGAAATGACTAGTATATTATTAAAGGGCTGTCTTATTACAGCATAGCATTATTTTTGCTAATTCGTCGGTGGCGATAACAATTGCAACTCTCAATTATATAACAGTACTGATGAAATAAAACAAATTAATTTGTTTAAATCTTCATTATTTATTTTGAACTGACGTTCAAATTAAAATTAGTGACGCGTTTCGCTACACAGTAGCTTTTTCAAACTAGTTTGAATGAATAATGAAGATTTAAACAAATTAATTTGTTTTATTTCATCAGTAGTATGGATCTTCATCAAGTAAAAGCCTCATCTATTCAATATATAACAGTATATTATACTGATGTGGTTCAATAATCAGTGTGATTTGAAATTTTTAAGGTAAGTTAACCGTTAACTTAGCGAATCAACGAAATTACTGATCAAGTTAACTTAAAAGATGTAATAAAAACATTTGCGGAAATCAAAGTTAGAATGAAAAATTTCTTTTAGGTTACTTTATTTTATAGTTATATTTTTATAGAATATAAAATTTCTGTTTGGTTATGCAATAATTTTTGGTGCAATAGAATATAAGTATAGCAATCAAAATGCACCTTATATGTACAAGTACTTTTAAGTTTTGCACTTTTTAAATGTTTATTATGTATTACATATATTTTTTTAAATAAACTATTTTAACATAATTTTTATTTTATTTAAAAAAACTGGCGGCAAATTGTGTGTTTGTCCGGTATGACATGAAGGCTAGAGCGGGCCCTGATGGTAAGTATATAATTTTGAAAATTTCGTCATGTATCAGAAGAAGTCCGAACTCGAGGGAGATTGGACCAAGACAAAATTTTGTTAATCAGAAATGAATTGGTGCGATCATAAATGGCATAAATCGCGTTCAGTAATCATATTTCTACGTTGGAATTTCTATGTTCTGAAAGATATGACATCTTCGGTTTAACTTTCAATTTTATGTAGAACGTGCCTTTACAAATACATAACAGTGCAAGTCATATTTTTTACCTTCGCTAATAGGCATGATGACAGTAACTGAGAATAACTGAAATAAAGATTTTAAATAATTATATAGATTTTACATTAGATTCTAAAGCAATCACTCATTTTTACATTACAATTGTGATTATATTTATTTAAGTAAAAATATAAATACAAAATATGACAATCAGCCATCTAAGCTCAAACACCGATGAGAAAAGCTTGACGTCAAACTTTTGTATATCGTTCGAACTTATATTGTATTTTCTAGTTTTGCATCGTTTAAATGATATTCACTCGTTATAGAATTCATGTCTATCACACAAAATAATTCAAATTATTGATAAAACTGTATTTTTCATTTGCAAACTGGGAAATATTTGAAGTATTTACAGATGTGTGATGTCATATACAGACGCCGTTACTATTCTAGCGTTTTGGTGCGAAATTTGAATTGTATTTTAAAAACGTGAATTTCTCCTTTGAAACCTATATTTTTTCAAGAAATAACATTTTTTTTGGTAAAGCTCATACGAGCAAACATCGTGGAGCAGTTTTTCAAAATCAGTAATCATACCTATTGTGGGTAAATTGCTAGAAAGTGTAACACCATAGAGAAATTTTATTTGCATATGTGTAACACTCTGTATTTACTAGTTATTTATACTATAATGGATGTAAGTAACTTTATTGCTAGCCCTCGCTCGGGCGCAAAATCGTTCTCGACTAGTAAATATACGCACATCCCGTGAAGTATATAAGATTTTTTCTCCTCCCCGCAGAGTTTATTCTTGGATTTTTATTAATTTAATTCGATAATTTTCGCATAAAATTATGGACAGCTTTGACCGGTTTCTATAGCGTCATAAGCATTGTTATTTTATCAACAACGTCAAGCCGACAGTTTATCATCAAAAATTGAGAGAAATTGAAATTATTGTATAACAGCCAAATGGATATAGATGAATCAGCGAATATCGCTTGTCTGTCGCTGCTACCAGAAAAATCAAGGAAGAGGCATGAAGCAACGTATCAATACTTCACGAAATGGTGCCAAACAAAGAATGCTACTGCACTTTCACGAAAAATCTGCTGTATTAAAGTCTCCATCAAGCTTATGGTGTGAATATTCCATGCTGAAATCCACCCTTTTCATAGAGGAAAACATAGATATTTCCAAGTATCCTAAACTTCGAGCTAGTCGACCGCTAATCGGGCGAATAATTTTTTTTTATTCGACCACTAATCGGACGACTTATTTATTTTATTCGTCCAGTAATCGGTGTCATTCTTCTTACTTGAGGAAGATGCTTGTAGAGTTCTTTACTTGTTTGGTGATTGTGTATTAAATTAATTGTTGAAATAAATAAACTGTTACCATCTTCTGTAACGTTATTTTTAAAGAAGGCCTGGCATTGCTTCTGGAATGTGCTTGACGATATTGCTCCAGTTCCTTTGGTTTTAAATTATTTTTCCTCCATTAATACACCAATATTTTATTGAATAGTAGCGTAAGTTTGGGTTTATATGTCTTTTTACGCCTTGTTTCCGGCATTTTTCTATTGTTACACAAACTGTTTTGTAAAAAAACAGTGTAAAAAATTTTGATAATCAAATCTTCTTCCAAAACGCTATACGAATTAAATTTTTTATTTATTTGTAAATTTTCTGTACCATTTACTTCTCTTTCAGTGCCTAATAATTGACAGCTGTCAATTTTCAATTTAATTTATTGAGTTACTTTCATTTATTTATTTAAAATACAAAAAAAAATATTAAAATAATCACTGATATGTATGTAATAAAAAATTTACACTCAATCAATAAATTGTTTCAAATAATTTATCTAATAAGTAATTATTATTATTATTATTATTATTAAATAAAAATCAGAAATCTTACTTACCTTGTAATAATTCTAAATAATTAAATAAAAAAATTAGATTATAACATTTCGCATTACTTTATTTCTTTAAACAATAATTATATTACAAAATTCACTAAAATATTTATAACATTTTCCCCCTACTGAACTTACGCTACTATTCAATAAAATATTTGTGTATTAATGGAGGAAAACCTAACCTTATAATATACATTAATAATTCATATCAAGCAGACAAATGTTGTGTTCTTTGAAATTACTTTTTTTTCTGAAATTTTCGGACTAAAAAAAATTATTCGTCCGATTAGCGATCGACCAGACACACCGTTTTTAAAAAGAAGAAATGACGGATATAAACCCAAAAAATCTAATGTGTTTGACAGGGAAGATGTAAATAAATTCCTGCTTGAAGCCCTCGATGATATTTTTTTAATGATGAAGGTTGTAATGATAATTGCTGAAGCGTGCAGTTCTTGTGAACTCTGGCGATGAAAATGGACTATGTTGAATTAAGGCATGAAGTCATAATTGTTACTATTCCTGATTCCAAAAATTGAATGGCACGTAAATTTACAGTAACGATGAGAAGGTTTGTTATTTCAAAATAGTTTGAAATTAAATTGTTATAATATCCCACATGACGAATTTTAATCTTCGCTTCTTCATGCGATATCAAAATGGAAAGTGCTTAAACCAACCTGTCGGCAAAAACTCGATTTCTTCGACTCCAAGTAAAATTGCTAAATTTCTGAACTTCGAGAACTTTAAGGAGTATACTGGACACTCCCTTAGAAGAACGTAGGCCACTTTATTAGCGAATACTGGAGTTGATGTCTTAGCTCTCAAGCGACATGGCGGATGGAAATCTGCAACTATTGTGGGAAGTTATGTAGCGGACAGCGTCAACAATAAAAAGGAAGTTGCAAATAAAATTTTATACAGAAGTCTCCTGCAGTACTTGAAGACTAACAGAAAACTTGGTTAGAGATGGAGAAATTATGGAATCAGAACATTTCATACAAATTGAGAAAAAACGAGAAAACATTTATCCAAATAATGTAAATAATGTTCATAATTATTGTAATAATAGTACTATTAATATTCATATAAATAAATAAGATACACGTTTTATATGGGATACATTATTACCACCAAAGGGTGGTAAGTTAACTTACAACCCGTCGTCAATGGCAATCTATACCTTTTTGGTAATTGTTACTTACGACCTTCAAAACAGTGTCAAAATGCGCTGTTTACAATATAGGGAGGAGAAAAAATAGTAAACAGTACTTTAGCAAAGTTATTAAATACTTCTAATAAAAAGTATACCTACCTTATTAGCAATGAGTAGTTTATCAATAACCGTATTTTCAGCGCTAATTGGATTTGCATACACATTACTATTTTTAACTTTTTGTTTCTTGATCACATTTTTTTCATTAAGTACTAGATCTGGTTTAGCCTTTGTGGGCGAAAAAATCAGTACTGCATTGTTTAGTTTTTCTTTAACGGGTTCTTGTGGTTTTTCAAATTTTTCTTCATTGGATTGAATAGCATCATCTACACTAATGCTTCCTATTGACGCTCGATTTGTTTTATCAAAGTTTTTGAGATTTGACACTTTTTCGGTGTCCGAGTTCTGGTCGGCCATTCTTCTAAATCTCTACAGAACTGTCTGCGTAGCGACGCAAGGTGTATAATGCTTGTGCGACGTTTCATATGTGAAACAGATAGTGGCCCTTGCCAATTTTTAAAAATTCGAGGTTTAGTTGCCATACGGTGCTGTTGGTAACAGCTTAAGAGGACACTTTTCTGAAACAAATAGCCATACTAGTATTTTTTTAAGTATTCTCTACATACAAAAAAAGTTTGATTTAATGTGTAATTCGCTTATGAACGTTAGTAAGTAAGGAAGCTTTTATATGGTTTAGCCAATGGTAATGCTTTTGAGGCCAGGCGTTATCCAAATAACCGTTACCATGATCTGAAAAGTTTAATAAATTGAATCTTCGTTTACAAGAAGCTGGAACTTTTGCAAAATCAAAAGGAATATTATTGGACGACCTAGAACTGCTAGAACTCTACAACTCGAAGATCAGGCACTTCAAATTATTGATGAACATCCAGAAACGAGTACCAGAAAAATTGCTCAACAGTCTCAACAGCTCACATGTCACAGTTGTAGCTCGGTTTTAACAAACCTTTTCGGTTAATGTTTGGATTGGTATTATCAACGATTATTTATGAGGACCATTTTTTCTTACTCAACGATTGAACTGTGATACATATCTTTATTTTCTAAAAAATAATCTTCCAGTTATTTCGGAAGATGTAGGTACCTCTCATAATTAGAAGACGTATGTGGTTCATGCATGACGTTACTCCTACACATTTTGCAGTAATCTTACGGGAGTTTTCAAATAACCGTTCTCCAGAACGTTGGATAGGACGAGGAAATCCACACCTGTGGCCCTTAAGGTCACCTGAACACAATCCACTGAATTTTTGTGTGTGGGGATATTTAAAATCACTCGTTTACACAACCCCGATCTTACAACAAATAGGAAGGAGGTTCTAGATATAACAATTGCAACTACCTTTAAAGGTAGTTTTGTTAAAAAATGGTATGTGACTGATGAGGTGAGTTTTTCAGACCACAGGCACCTAAGTTATACATTAACAGGTTTTAGCTCTGTAAACTGAAACTTACCGGAACCCAAGGAAAGCTAACTGGGAGGCTTAGCAAGCGGAACTAGTCTTCGAAATCCAAAGGTTGAGAGAGACGGTAAGAAATAGCGAGAATCTAGACCTAGTTGCGGAGCAATTCCAAGAAGCTATTGTGGTAACTGCCCAGAAACTACAAGGAGAACCAACAGGAATGTGCCCTGGTGTGCCCTTGCATATTCGACGGCGAAAGTAAGAAAGCTCTTTAGCAGGGCAAACAAAGACGGAGAGTGGACCGAATATAGGAAAACTCTGACGTCATATAACAAGGCTCTGAGAATCGCTAAGAGAGACTCTTGGAGGAAGAGGTAGAACAGACCTCCGAATCTGCTAGACTCCATAAGGAACTCTCCAAAGATCCTCAGAGGACAATTTTAACTCATTGGAGACAAGAGATGGGAGATATACACAAAACGGAAAGGAAATTCTGGTACAACTTCTCGAAGTAAATTTTCCAGAGTGTAAAATAAGTGATGGACGACTAGATACAGAACAACATAAGGTCTCGAAGACTCCAAACCGAACGTAACGAGGAGAGCAGGGAAGTATCTAGAGCAGTGGTAAATCAAGGTAAAATGGGAAATAGACTCATTTGAACCATATAAATTACCGGGACCAGACGGGATTTATCCAATTATGCTGCAAAAGTCAAAACGCATTATACTGAGCAGACTGTGTATGATTCTTAAAGCAAGCATGTGACTAGGGTACATACCAAAGGTATGGAGGAAAGTAAGGGTGGTCTTTATTCCTAAACCTGGGAAAACAGGTGTCAATAAAGCGAAGTCCCTAAGACCCATAAGTCTGATGTCATTTATACTGAAGACATTGGAAAAACTGGTAGACATGCACATTAGAGGAGGGTCGTTGGTAGAAAGACTGATCGACCTGGATCATTATGCATAAAGACAGGGAGTATCCACAGAGACAGCACTCCATCAGTTAGGGCAAGGGATAGAATATGCTCTCGAAAATAGGGAAGTATTATTAGCAGCCTTCCTTGATGTAGAGGGCGCCTTTGACAACACCTCTCACGAAGTGATCACGAGAGCAATTCGTCAAAAACAAATTGACGAAACAAGCTGCAGATGGAGAACATGCTGAAAGACCGAATGATCTTTTCAACCTTGATGGGTGAAATATTATCAGCCCAGGTTTCAAAGGGATGTCCTCAAGGAGGAGTCCTATCTCCTTTAATATGGAACCTTGTAAGGACTGAAAAGGAGACACAAAGAGGAACACCATAATGTCTTAGGATATGCGGATGATCTGGTCATCAAATCACAAGGCAAATTCAACACAAGAGTCAGAGAATGCATGCAACAGGCTCTGAACGGAGTAACAAAATGGATGGAAGAGGTGGGTTTAAATATAAGTCCCACCAAATCAAACATAGTGCCTTATACCAAAAGAAGGGACCTGGTGGGATTGGGACCACCATCCCTTCAAGGTACGGAGATTCCAATGGTGATGGATGTTAAATATCTCGGGGTGATTATTGACAACGGGAAACAGTAGCAACAAGATCGGAGACCACATTAATGATGGCAAGGCGAACTTGTGGGAAAATATGGGGGTTAAGTCCGCGCATGATACACTGGATATACAGTGTAGTGGTTAAACCCATAATAACATATGCGTCTTTGGTCTGGTGGACAACAAAGATTACACAAAAGAATGCAATGATGAGACTAGGCAAGGTGCAAAGACTTGCTTGTCTCAGTATTGCAGGGTGCATGAGAAGCACGTCAACGGCAGCACTAGAAGCCTTATTTGGCCTTCCTCCGCTACACCTCGTGATAATGGGAGAAGCAAGGATGGGGTTATTTAGGCTGCAAAATAGCCTGAGCAACAAAACAGTTAGATCAGGACAGATATCCATTAAGGACATAGTAAGTGAAGCCATTTTAGATACGAAAACAGACTATATGGCCACTAAACTTTTCCCCGGCCCTAAATATGAAGTAGAGATACCTCACAGAAAAGACTGGCAAGACCCAAGCAGACTGAAGTTTCCCCGAGGCGAGACCAGGTATACAGAAGGGTCAAAGACTGGGGAAGGGACAGGAAATTAGTATAGTGAAATAAGGAACACAAGATGTTCCTTCTCACTGGAAAAACATACCTCTGCATTTCAGGCGGAGATTTATTCTATCCTACAATGTGTCAGAATTAACAAATAGACTGATACTCATAGGATAAACATATTAACGGTAGAGGAATGCCAGAAAGAACTAAATGAACTGACACCACATTAAAGTAAGATTAGTGTGGGTGTGGGTGGCATAACGATATTTCTGGAAATGAACAGGCTGATGAACTCGCGAGAAGAAGTTCAGCAACGACATATGTTGGACCAGAACTAGTTCTTGGGACCACAAAGAAAGTGGTCCGATGACAATTACAAAAATGGATACAAAGCCTACAGTGGAGGAACACTCCAAGGCAGGTACACAATAAGACCTTTATAGGTGACACATGTGTTAAGCGGACCGCAGAACTACTGAATATCAGTAGGAATCAGCTACGAATAACGGGGATTTCAGCTGCAGACTTTGTGGCATGGAGACCGAGACCATAACCCATACCTTGTCTGAGTGTGAAGGACTCGAGGAGACCCACAATTTTCGGAAAAGTTAATGTGCCACCTGAAACATATGGCACACATCCAGTGGACCTATATCGTCTACTCGAAGGTACAGGGATAACTGGGTGGGTGGACTTAATGTGGGAGTAGAGTACAATAAGCCAACAGGCTGCAGTGCTCCCGGCATAAGAACGGCTCCCAAAAAGGAAAAAAAACCGATCCACAATTCACAAGATCTTCAAATTCGCATCATACAAGACTGTAATGTTATTCGCAATACTCCTGGTTTTTTCGAACCTCTTCGGCAATCCATATTAGGCATCAAGCGGATGCTTGTAATTAGCTGGAGGTGCACATTTGGAAAATATGCCCTGAAATGTTCTACTTTCATACTTATGTTTATCACAATATTATTGCTTCTATTAAAATAATAAAAACATTGAGCACCCTGTATCTCATTAACGATGAAATATCACAAATGGTTATAGGAACTTTTCGTCTTAAATTTGAATGACAAATCGCCCTCAACAAAATTTGAGATTACTTTAGAAGCACACTCTGTATTCAATATAGGCACTATGTTTGACCTAATGATATACATAATTCATGAAAAAAATTGTTTATTATTATATAATTTTATAGTTTTATTAAAATATATGTCTAGCTCTTTGTTCAAAGTTATAATCATTATTAACTTACCCATATAACCACAATCTACTATCAGAGTTATATTGATTAGAATACTCATAAATTAAACAGGAAACTGGCATTGATATCGGTTTCCAAACAATAATAATAAATGTTTAAATTTTTTATATATCCCCGATATACAGGGTGAGTTTTTAGTGTGACAACGTTATAGATAATTCCATTATTATAAAAGTTATCAAAAGAAGGTATTCACAAATTTGTAGTTTGCTTTTTCGCACACTAAATATTACTTATTGTACTCATTGCTTTTAAATGCTATTTTACAGTTATCGCCGGAGTGCGGGAAATGGCTTATTAAAGTACAAGTCTAAATGTTTACGGACGAGGCGACGAAGGAGCCGAGTCTGGAATTTCTAGACGAGTACTTTAATGACATTTCACGGTCGTGGATCGTACAATGTTTTATTTCATACTGTGTTGTATTAAAAATGAAATTTTAATATTTTATTTTAGATTACCTACCTACCTTACCTACCTTCGGGCAGTAAAAATTTCCCGGACCGGGTACTGTATAATGAGTTACTTCCCGGACTCGAGTCTATTTCCCGGACCGGGTACTGTAATGAGTTATTTTCCGGACTTAAATGAGTCCGGGAAATAGCTTATACAGCACAGAATGAAATAAAGTGTATTTTACGCATCCGGATGTTTTTTACTTTTCCATAATTTGCTTTAAACAGTTGGCAACAAAAGTGTCAAACATAGGTTATGTTACTTACATACAATCTTGGATGTGTACAGGAGGTGTATTATTAGCTTCAATATCACTGCTATCACTCTCAATCATTTTGATAAATTTAATTTTTGAAAGTTGTGGAAAGTGTCAAATAATTTAAATTTAACATTTGTTTATATATCATATATCATGTTACCAACTGTCAATAAAAAAATAAATTAAATAAAATTTATATTTAAATTTTATTTTTATTTTAAATTATTCGTTACAAAAAACATTATACCTAACTCTTTTGGGAAGGAATTTTTCCCATTCGCTCATGCGAAAAATTCTATTTCCCAAACACGTTAGAAAAATAACTATTGCAGCACGCAAGGTATTAACTATTGCATTTTCTGATTATTTTTTGTATTTTATTCAAATTTTGTTGAATATTGCGTTAATAACTTGTAATGTTTAAATCAATAACCAAAATAAACTTGTTAGTTTGTATTTTGTTATTTAACTCTTAGAAAAAATGTTATTCCTAACACGGTCGGTAAGTCTTTTCGCACTAGTTAGGAAAATAACTGTATCAAACGTAAATGCAATTTAAGCAAAGATGTGTGACAACCTATGATTTAAGTGCTCGAAGTCATTATTTTTAGTAGAGTAATTTTCACTTTCTATCACCGTTTCTCAAGAAAAGTAAGATATACCTAAGGCATATACGGCAACTTTAGACTTTAAGCTAAAATCAAAAGGATTTTTAAAGAAATTAAGTATTATTCGAGCAATTTCTGAAAAATCAAAAGGATTTTAAAAAAAAATTAAGTACTTTTCCAGCAATTTTTGACAAAATTACCGAAAAGTAATACAATTATTTGCGGCCGGTGGGTCATTTTTTAGTTTTTGCCAATTTAATTTACAAATAAAAAAAGTAACACTAGTTTTTATTCTGGATTAGAATCAACAAATAAAATCAATTTTTTTTAATGTTCGCAACATTTAATAAAAATAGAATAAAAACAACAACAAATAAGTTATTATGTACTTTCAAGTTTAGTTGACGTTCCCCACGTGGTAAGTAATTAGTCTATCCTGTATATAGTAAATGTTACAATCTATAAACTTTTAGCACTTACCGTAGATGGAAGTAAAAGAATAAGTAAATGCTAAAAAACCATAATCCAATCCGAATGATATTCCAAGGAGCAGGAAGGATGTGTGTCAAACGGGATACAGCTGAGCTATTATTATAAATTCACTCTATAGAAAACTAGCACGGCAAAGTAGTCCGTTTAATATAAATTGTGTATTAAAAATACAATCAAATGCCCATGAAAATGAATATAAACATTTAGTACTATATAATTATTAAACAAAATTCTTAGCGCAGCAAGCAGAAACTAAATATACAATAAACCTTATTGGCAGTGTGGCCAACAACTAATTAGGAGGTATAACAGAGTTTCCTGCAGTGAATGTAGTCAACGATTGCGCATCTTCAAGCTTTTGCGCAGGGAGCGCATTGAACAAGCTTTTCAATTCCATACAACCCTCTCACTTTCTGTAATATATTTTTTATCATATCATTTCTGTATGGGTGAAAGGATTTCACGCAGAATCGGATTTATAAAATTTGTGTGATCGTGGAACTTGTAATCATTGATTTCTTTACGGTTGTCTCATATCCAGGTTGTCCTATCAATTAAAAAATATTGTAGCTACTTATGTACCTACTAATTGAGGGGTTGTTGGTATATTAAGTTCCAGCAGGTAGCCGATGAATAGGTATATCTCTTTTGTAAATTACTGGTTTGGCACAGGAAAAACTAGTTTATCCTAAAATCGAGTTTGTCCGGTAACAGATCCTACATCTCTATAACATTGTCATGGCGTGTCAAATCCCGGTCTCATCTTTTTAAATCCTCTTCGCACTATCCAATTTATGAACACTTTGTTTCTCGTTTATCTTGTGGCACCATAATTATGTACGTGTGCGGTTATTTCTTAAAAAATGGAATTTTGATTCTTCTTTTTCTTGGGAAGGAATTTACATATTCTATAAAGGGGCCCCTAGGTGCTCAATTATATTGCACAATATTGTATTGCTGTAATTGCAATAACTCAACGCTTCAATATTTTTGTGCATACCCCATCATGTCGAAATCAGAAAGCATATGACAGCAATCGAATTAAAATGTCTTTTAATAATAATAAACGAATAGCTTGTTTGGCAATTCATATTTATTTTCCAGTTAACACCTTATATGCGTTATTTTTTAGGTTTATATCACTGTATTATGCGCTTTTAATTTTCCATAGGGCTGGATATGCCCGATATAGATGCAAAAATTCGATAATAAATTCGCGGTATTCATTTACGCTTCGCCTGGTACTCAAAAATGAACTGACAACTCAAATATTGTGCAAACTTGTCCCTACACGCACAAATGATGGAATATTGTGCAATTAATTTCAAACACAATATTTTATTAATACTTGCGCGATTAACACAAAATATTCTCTTCAGAAGCACAATACCTAATATTGGGCACACTCCAATATTGTGCAATATAACTGATCGTCTAGGGAGAGCCTTAATACAAATCTTGCAACAAATCTCCGAGATCAATATTTATATGATCAATTAACAAATAACTAACTTAGTTGCTAACACCATCTATGAATGCGTCAACTCAATGAAACGAATTATTTGCAATATATCTGATGAGTTTCTGTTTCACTGTTTCTGAAAGCAATTTTTATTATTTATTGTTTTTCTGTTAAATAAAGGTAATATAATGCAATTAAAGTATTTTATTAGGATAATTATCAGTTACATCAAGAGCGCACATAAATCGATTATGCTTCCAGGCCACGAAACGTGTAATTTGCAAAACACCGCGAGTGAATTAGTTCGAATGGTGTTTTACGGTGAAGTTAGTATTTCGAATACTAAACAACAAATAAACCTAATAATGCCAAAGCTTTCCAGACAAAAGAAGGGCAGTGATACAAGGATAATCGATTATATTATAGTCGCTGGGAGAGAAATTCCTAGCATACCTTAATAAGAATCGGTGGCTAAACGCAGACATGAACTTACTGCTCAATCTCGAAAGATAGAATATAATATTGTGGCAAATCCTATATTACCTACTACTCAGTTGGCAATAATTGTAAGCCATTGTAATATATTGGCAAACGTTTCATAATTAAAGGGCATGTTAAATTTTATAATCGGATTAGTATTTTGAATCTCAAAAGTTTTAGTCTGTCTTTAAAAAATAAGGAGTGGGGAGAGTGGGAACCAACTCTGCCAAAATCGATTAGCAAACCGGACTTATAGGCGTTTTTTCGTATTACGGTTCTCCCCCACCTCTTATTTGAAAGTTTGAGTTAAAATTTTTTGTAAAATTTGTTTATTGTATTCAAAATGCCCTTTCATTAGACAAATTTTACAATTACACCCTTTAGTAGGGGACCCACAAGTATGTATATAATTTCCAGGCGTTTATTGAGGAGACTTTTGTTATAAAAATTTTTGTCCAAAAGCTGAAGGTAGGAAACGGTTCCTAAGATATGGACAAGGATATTCTTTTTGTGGCACCTGGTACACTATATTATAAATTTGGACAGTAAGTACTCAAAATTGCAATACAATGAACAGTCAGTGAATAAGTTATTAAAAATTTAGAGGATTAGTTGCATATGTCCTGACAATTTGACTGCTAAAATGTTTTAATCTGGAAGGATCATAACTGTACTAATACGAACAACCAGATCCGGATCTACGATTTTTTCGAACCGGGGCAAAAACTTGATAGTGGCGCCCCCTCCCTTCAGTGTTTGAGAAAAACTGTTAAAACTAACAAATGAGTAGCATTTTTTGTGACCATTTGTTAAAATATTACTCCTTTCATTTGTGACATAAAACAGAAAAAATATATAACCCGGAAAGACTACAACTTTTCTGCTTAGCCCCGTCGCATAGGCAGTTTTGTTTTCAATGGCTAGGATCGCGAGGCCACATAGACGCTCCTGACTCATTGTTGAACGTAGATCAGTTTTAATTATTTTCAGTTTGCTGAAGCTTCGCTCACAGCTTGCAGATGTTGTTGGTAATGTGCAATAAATTCTTAAAGCTATACTAACATTGGAGAACGCTTCTTGCAAGTCGTGCTTGTACAGATGTAACAGGTCGAAGGCACTTAATTTTTCATAAATTTCATATACTAACTCTTTAAAGACGGCAAGTTCCTGGCAAAAACCAACTGCATTCAAGTCTTTTGAATATTTTAAAGCTAGATCGTCTCCATTTTTTGCAGATCTTCTGTCGAGATATTTAAAAAGGCGTGGCCACTGCGGAAGGCGAATTTTTCATGTAGGCTCTTTGCACTCTCTACTCTTGTCTTAATTTCTGTTAAAATTTTGTCAAACACTACTTTTATATCTTTGAAAAATAGCCTAGTCGGATCTACCATCCTGGTTTCGTCGTGTTGCTTTTTCTTTTTGGAAATTCGTTTGTTTTTAAGAACCGGCTCAATTTCCATCTTTAATGATACAGGTGTATCTTCTTTGATCCAATATTCTACCGGTTTTTCTCTAATTTCTTGCAAGATCTTAACAAGGCCTTGCAAATTTACTTGATCTGTTGAGGTGCGTTCATAAATCACTTTAGTATGTGTTCAAAAACTAACTGGGCGTATGGAAATACAATTACTTATATTAAGATTCGATTACTTGATAAATACCTATGAGATTGTAGGAAAAGAGGCTTCAATTGTTCAATATTTTGAATTCTTGTCTCAAGATTTGGCGCCCAGGGGAAAAGGGCCCCGGTTTGCCCCCCCCCTTAGATCCGGGGCTGCCAACAACAAATTGATTGAATATATTTATCAGCAAGAAAAAGAGGACAATAATTATCTGGTTGAATATAATCAAGTTATTCTGAATTGTCTTCATCTTGAAACAAATATAAATGTCATTGTAATGTCTGATCAATATTGACTGTTCAAAACGACATATGAAACAAATAATTTCAAATATTAAGTAAACCTAAGCATGTATTTTTTCTTTACAACTTGTAATAACTAATTTTAAAATTAATGAACAAAACTATTTTCCTCAACTCATTTCAATTTTATTACAACTATATCAATCTCTCAGTAACTCCTATGCTTGTTACATAGGTACACAAACATTAATTTGTTTAAAAAGAAAGAGTTTATTTCACTTAAACGGTAAAATTTTAATTAATTTACCATATAAAGGTTTTAATTGACTTTACTCTTAAAAAAATTAATTTATTTATAAAATTGTATTTAAGATATTTAACTTTGAATAAATTAAAAACCTATGCACTGGCACTGCTTTCATCACTTCCAGAACTAGAATCTTCCTCATCATCTGACGAATCACTTGATGATGCTTCTTTCTTAACTTCATTTTCTAGAGCTTCTTTTTTAGCCATGATATTTTTATACTCTAACACTGTAATTTTCTTTGGCATAATATCTCTTAGGAAGTTATACTTTTCTTCAATGTGAACAACTTCTGCAAGATGTTTATAATCTAGTTTTTTAGCTTTATTAGCATTTCTGTAACCTTCTAATGCTAGCATTCTTATGAACAATTCAGTTGCTTTACACATCAACAATGACGATTCTTTGTCTACAGTGTCTACATCTGATGAACTCTTCATGATAGTATTAATGCGAGATACAGGCAAATGTGCCTTATTCTTCTTTGCACTACTGTTATCCATTACAAACTCTCTCCTAAAAATATTGTCAAATAAATATGTATCACTCATATCTTGATGTTTTTTTTGCGTTAGAGACTACATTATTTCACATCTCATTTGAAGGTTTGAAAATGCTAGTTACATTGTTTTCAAAAACACAGATTTTGTTGAATTGACATGGTTTTAATACGTGCTTTGTAACAATTATTGAAAAAAGATTCAAAAACAACTAGGAGCTATTCATTCTTATAGCGTTGAGTTGAGAATATTCTACAGATTGTGGTGTATGTACTACAGTTACAACTTCAACTTTCTGCATGCTTTCACATTTAAAAAAGTTAATTATATGACTGTCAAATGAAAATAAATATACAAGGTTAAAAATGTGTACGTGTACCCTGTACAATACTAAGTGATTTTATAATTCTATCTGTTTGTACACACGTTTAACATTATAAAATGAAGCAAAATATGAGGCAACAAAACACCCTTCAACTTTACAACTAAATACTTTATATCCACAAAATAACCATCAAACTTTGTGAGAAGTAACAATTGCATGCATGGTCATTCCAAAAACTACAATATTTTAAGTAAATAAAATATAATCTCTCTCTACGTCTAGCTTACTTTACTTACCTCAATAATACTTTAAAAACCTTATTAATAAAATAACATAATTCAATACAGATTTGTTGCTTTCTCTAAAATGTTTGTATAAATATACGCTGATATACTACTAAATTTAAATTTATTTATGAATTCAATTGTCACTCCTTCAAATTAGTAAAAACTATTTAGAATAATGAAAATAATCCAAAACAAAACATTCCAATCCAAACTACAAAGAGTACAAAGCTTAGAACATAAAACTAAGTTTTAGGGATGCGCGATACGATCCGATATTCCAGTGTATCGATACTTTTACTTCCGATACTCGATATTTTGTATCGATACTATGCTTTTCGATACATTCCAAGTATCGATACATTTGTCTGTATCGATACCTTGCGATCCGGGATTTTTAGTGGTAGCGGCGAGTGGCGTTATCTACTAACAAAAGCAAATATATTCACGCAACCGTTATTTGTCGTATGCAGTTTACTGTATTAGTGTAAAGTTTCGTCGTTTATTTATAATTTTGAGTTATTAAAAATATCTTTTGATAGTTTTGTTGTTATTTAATTCATTTCATCACCACACTTTGCTTTTTGAATAGACCCGCTGGCAGCTGTAAAATCTCGGATCGTTAACGTATCGATACTTTGAGTATCGATACATTAACATTCGATATTCTACTGTATCGATATTTTACGTTCCAATCCATATCGATACCTAATATCGATACTTTCAAGTGTATCGCACAACCCTACTAAGTTTTATGTTCTAAGGTACAAAGCGCGCACATTAAAAACAAAACCTTTGCTTCTTCTGTTTCGATTTGGACTGGAACTATGGAAGATACATCCAACAAAAAAGACACCTCTGACGATGCTGTTCTACAACTATTTTGAAAAAATTACCTACTTGAAAAAGAAAGGCTGGATAGTGTTTAAAAAATATGAGGGACGGCATAGATTACCTGTCTTTTGAAAAAAATACCTACCTGCTTGTAAAAGAAAGAGGCTAGATATTGAAAAAATATGTAAACAACAGAACCAGAACTAACTTATAATTTGGAAAGTACTCAATTTAGTTCACTACCAGAGAACATAAACAAGGGTTCACTACCCTCTCACTATTTATTAATCTAGAACTAGTTATTAAAAATTCAATTATTTCAATTCATAGTCTCCGCATGCATTTATCTTTCATTTTGATAGTATGTGTAACAATGGCATCAGCTCTCGCTATTTGCCACATACTATCTGATATGGATATTTAAACTATATATATAAATATCAATATTAGTTGTCTTGACAAATTTTACTGTTATATCAAAAATATTCTTATTTCCTGTACCTATCAGAGATGTGATACAAATTGGTGGTTGTATATTATATTGAAGTAGAACTCGTAAGAAAAGGTCTGTCGCCTGTTTATTATTTTAACAACCAAAAAACAAATGGTTTGTATCTGCTATCTCATCATTATCACTAATAACTGCAATAGGGAGATCTCACCACACCAATTTTGTGAAGATGAGCCGGGAATCGGCCATGGTTCAATTTTAATCTAGTTTTATAATGCAAGTGAAATTGCTGAAATAAGGAAAATAGTAATGAGAAATAATATTAGGTTTAAGGACTGATGGATTTTAAAGTAATAACACCGTACACTAACTAACGACAAGTAAATTCACTTCGTCGATTCAGCGGTCACCGAAAATTTCCTTACCCCGCCTATCGTCTGCTGCGGCGATAACGGGGAGTACGGCGCCAGAGAAACGATGTGCCAAAAATTTCAAACGTTCCGACGCAAGTGAATTTACTTGTCGTTAGTTAGTGTACGGTGGTAATAATTATTATATCCTGTTGTCGCTTTCCTATAGAGCGTGTAAATTTAGAAAATAGACTGGCAGATTCGAAGTGTCGTCACTTAAATAGGCCTTTTCCAGGTGGTTTTACTGGCCATTTTAATCATTAAGGCGGCTCCTTTGAAGTTTTAGGCGCGTCAAGGGAAAAGCTAATTTTCGACGATAACTTAAAAAGTAAACGTTGTATCGTACTGCAATTTTTTTCAAAAACTTTCCCTTTGTCTTTAGCTTTAATTCATACGCAGATAGTATAGCAAAATTGTTTAAATAATAAAAATTTCTCGCTCACTGAAAAAAGTTCTGCAATAAAAGTGCCCCTCCAATTAGTTAAGAAACTATACATTTAAAGAAAACTGAATTAGCACAGCTAAGCTCCCTCGTGGAATAAAAAAATGTTTGTGTAATTATTTCGATTGGTTCCCTAGATATTGGGAGTTATATGTAGAGAAGAAGAAAAAATTCACAAACTACACATTTTTAAATTAAATCAGTACCGTTAAAAATAGTCGTTAATAGCACAGGATACATTCAACATTCTCATTCAGTACCGCGCAAGCCGTCTTGTAGTACTGATCGATCGGGAGTGTCGGCTTCGAAATTTTGTGTAGTGAAGTGTGTCGGGAGTGGCGTTTTCGAAATTTTGCGAAGCGTGGTGAGTGACCTTTTCGGTATTACGTATAATGTAGTGTCGAAAGTGCCGTTTTCGAAATTTTGTGTAGTGTAGAGAAATTGAGTGCAATGGATTGGAATCATATATTGAAATGGAATGAATTTGGTAAGATTTTCTTTTATTCAACGGTTTTTAATAGTAATTATACTATTTTTGATCCCAAAAATATTTATTTTTTATAACTTTTGCAAAGAATATTGTTACTAATTGTTTAATTGATTTTTAAATCGCTTAGAACGTTATCGAATATATTTTATCTAAAAACAGAAATTTTCCGGCCATTAAAAAATAAAATTTTCAATAATTATTTATTTCGAACTTCTTCCGAATATCCTGGTAATCAATAAAGAAATTTTATAATTGTTTATAATCAACTTTTGAGTCTTTTTTAACTAAAAATTTCCGTATTCTACCAAAAAAGACCGACCGGCATGACTAATTGTGCTCATATAACGCATTGACTCATTACTTATGACTGAATTTTGTAGGAATTGGAACTCAAATTCACAAAAATGGAATGGATCTGGAGTTCTAGTTTATAATATTAGGTTTAGGGTAAGTTTTTTTATTATATTTTTTATCACGTACAAATATTTTTTTTTACTTTTGATTGAATCTTGGACACATGAATTAAGAATATTTGAATTGAAAATCGGTTAATATGAATTATTTTTTCGTTATTTTTGGACTTTTAATGATTTTAATTTAAAATAACAATAATTTTAACAAAGCTCCATTTTTTGTGATAAACCTAGAAAAAATATTTCAATAAAAATTTATACGATTTTTAAGAATTTTTTTTAAATTCTATTTACAGGGTGATTACTAGAAAACTTTTGCTTATATATTTAAAATAGAACAGCTTTTATATTATATTCTTTTTTTATATACCTATACTATTTCCCATTAAATCTACTCAATATTTTCCCATGTCTATTTGTGTCAGTTTTTGACGTTAATTTATTTTTTTTCTGAAAACATTTCTACGTTTATTTAGAGTAGATATGTAGAAATATTAGATAAAATACCGGGTGTCCCAGAAGTTTCCGACCTATTTTAACTGCAAATATCACCAAACTCACAAGTAATAGAGAGAATTAATAGAAAATGGATCAGAAACTTTTGGGACATCTGAAATTGGTAAAGGTTAAATGTTCAATGGATCGATATTTATTTAATTTTTTTGTTTAAGGTAACGGAGAGGAACTACCCTAAATGCGTATGTACCTATATTAATTATTCCATTCAACCAAATGTTATGAAAATGTAATTTCATATGTCTTTAAGGTCAATTATGTGCAAATTTATAACTTTTCAGGCTATATATTATAATATTCCGCGAATCTCATAACTTGCAGAAAATCTTATAGAATTGTGAATATTTTCGATCGGATTTCGGAAATCGGTGAGTCTTACAGTTTGTTTTTGTATTGTGTATTTATTGGTGAAGCTACATTCTTCAGTTGAAAAAAATAAAAAACTGGTATTTCCAATGATAGAAGAACGTGACAGGTAAGATATGATATCATAGGTATATGTTCATAGGTTCCAACAATATTTTTGTTGAATTTTTTCAATTTTATTTGATTTTCTGTTCCAGAAATTTTTATTTATTTTCCATCCGAGAGGGTCATCATCCATCCGAGAGGGTCATCATCCATCCGAGAGTGTCATCAACCATCCGAGAGGGTCATCATCCATCCGAGAGGGTAATCTTCCAGCTAGGAGGATCGTCTTCCACCAGTGAGAAACATATTTTGTCATTGGATATATTTTTTATACATTAGAACATTTTCTACCGGTTCGGGATATCTTCCAACCGCGAGGAACATATTTCAACCGCAAATGCTTTTCTCCACCTACTATTGTTTATATTTTTCCATATGTATTGAGCTTGTCGAGTTGTTTTTATTGTTTATTTTTGTTTGTATTTAATTTTACTTTTATCCATTTACAGCTTCCAGCCGCGAGAGGGACACTTTCCAATCAAGAGGGGGATCCACCAGCCGAGAAGACGGTCCTCCGCCGCTGGGGGACATCTCTTACCGATTGGATATATGTTTTATCGGTAGTGACATCCTTCACCGGTTGGGGACATCTTCCAACAGAAACGGCAGTCCCCAATCATTCCTTCCTCATAAAATGTTCCTCCATTCATAGATTCCAATTCCCAAAAATAAATATGATGAAAATGCGCCTTTGTTTATTAAGTTTTCATTTTTAATTCTTTTCAGTTCAAACAATTTATTTTACAAATCTTATTTAATCAATTTTGTTTGTAGATATTTTAAATAGTAGCTACTGCGAATTAAACAAGAATCAAGTTTTAGTGCAACGTTTTTATACTTCCGCTTGTTTACTTGTTTTAGTAGATTCGGTTAAAAAGTTAAAAATCTTGTATACGTAACATGATAAAGGCCGGTTCACAAGTAGGTACCATTTTATTTCAAACATGACCTGGACCATCGATAATTATTATAATTTAGGGCGCATTCGATTCAAAATGGCATGTAAAAAAATGTGTAACTGGAAAATTGGGGCCGGCAAAAATTGTAAAAGTTATAAACAGAAAAAAATTTATGGTTCGCTTTTTTGGAAATATTTCAAAAACTAATTGGGATATCCGAAATTTGAAAAAAGATCCTTAAAGGGCAGGAATCCTCCTAAAAAAAGTTCTGCCTCCCGGAACTGTGCCGACAATATTTGTAATTTTTTCTACTCCTAATACTATAAGTTGTCAATTAAATGCCAATTTTCAGTTTCATAATGATACTCATTATAACATAAATTGACCAATATAAATCTAGATTTTTAAATAACCAAATATAGAATGTTTGACAGTTTCTAAGAGATTCGTGTTTTGACAGTTTCAATCTTTTGCGTTAGTCAAAAAGGTAAATACCTTCCACGAGTTTTCATACACACCACCTGATATCGCTGAAAAGGCGCAAAATGTATCCAAGTACAGTACTATTCAAAATTTGTATTTAAACAAAATTGATTAAAATGTAATTCATAATTTATCTTGTTTAATGTTGCATAGGAATTCGCTTATGTTTATTGTTAATAGTTAAATTAAGTTCATAGTTATTATAGTGGTTATTTTGTAGGAATAAAAATTAAGTTGAAGAACTTATTTTTCTTTCATATTTTATTTCTTATTGTTTGTATAAAAAAGTATTAAAAAACTTAATAAAATTTCTAGTTCGTAGAAAAAATAGTGCATGCAACTCTCATGTAATGATTATTAATACACTCGCATTAACCATACGAAACTCGCCCTCGGCTCGTTTCGTATTCCGTTTAATGCTTGTGTATTAATAACCATCATTACAAGATCGTTGCATACACTATTAATGTAGAGATGAAAATATTGGGCTAAAATCGATTCGCTTCTTTACTAAAAAAATTTGTTTTAACCAATTAAAAATGAATATTAAGGGATAAATAAATTTGGGTTGAGTATCACTCAACGTTTATAATCAACAAGGATTTTTCTAAATCGGAATCGGCCAAGTTAAAAAAAAACCTTTCTATTCATAAAGTGTTTAGTTTATTATTGAATCAATTTTTTATTTGCTTTGAAACGTTGAGAAGGATTTTAAAAAAACGTAGAGTCCAGTCAGACAGAAGTGAAAACACCAATAAATGAATCCCTTTTAAAAATTCCATCATAGCCCATCGTAAATGGAATTTTTTACAAAAAAAGTACTGTGTATATCAGTATACATATAGCTCATGAAAAGCGTGACGATGATTTATGCAACACTATATACGCTTCATTGCTAATTGTGTTGCATAACCAAAAGTATTGTGTGTTGCATAAAAGCTTGACGAATGACGAAAAATCCATGTTTTTTCTTCACCCAAAAAAGTGCTCAACGCGCCTAAAGAAGTTTTCACTTCAAAAATATATGTTTGCATTTGACTCCATATTTAAATTGTTCTCAGATTTGTACAGATAATAAAAAACACTTTTTTGGACATTTTCATGAAAATCCTTCAGATGGGAATCTGAAAAATTACAAAAGTCCAAAACTAATAAAAAACATAGAAAAGTTAGGATATTGGATAACTAAAACTAATTTTTTTTCGTTTTTCGTTTGTTTTTACCATGTTTTATTTAACCAAATTAATTGTTTCAACCCTTACTAAGTGGAATCTTTCCATAATTATTGAATAAAATCAATAAATAACAAATTCCACAACAGAAATATAAATTACTTGACTGGTGTCACAAGTAACATTTGCATTGTCAGGAGTAAATTTACTGTACTATTATTTTTTACTTCACGATTTAACTCGCGCTGATTTAGCCTAGTTCGCAAGTAAAAATCCGTGATAAATAGTGATAAATCTCCTAAAAATATGGATATTGGATTCGGAATTATGTCTAGAAAAATGTATTCGAAAATTGCAAAAGTTATAAACAAATTAGTTGAATAAAAATGCATTTAGTTTTTTTGTTAATCACTTCGAAACTATCAATATTTAAATGTTATAAATGAAACTAACTGTTTCTAATTAATTCCACTATTTAATGAAAAAATTATGAAAATTATGAAAGGATATTGATAATTATTTCGATATTGACATATCATCGTCAGAATGACAGAAGTTGCATTTTATGTGACACCTACTTGATTATTATATTTTGGCTAGACCAAATAGTAAATGACTTAATATATATGAATATAAAAAAGAAGAAATATGATTTTACAAATATTAAAGCTTAGGTATTATTAGCTCTATGGGGATATCCTGGATATCTTTTTCCCATTTAAGATCAGTATAACTGTGCAATGATATAGGAAACCAAGGAAAACTATATCTGCTGATCTTTACAATTTAATAGTGGAGAGCTCCCTAGATTTATCTGTTCATTGACAACTTCATATTGTGGGTCCCTTAACCCAGGTAACCAGCTGACTAAACATCACGTCGTAGCGACGTCATTATTTGGTGATATTTGGTTACAGACGTCATAGGTCAGTGTATAGACGTTGGTACGACGTCGATGTAATGACGTCTTATGAACGACGTCGGTATAACGTCTGTTTTGTGACTTTGATAAAAAGTTATTTGGAAATAATTTAAGTTAGAAATTTTAATACACACCTTTTCGAAAAGATGTGAGCCAAAGACGATTTGATTTGGCCGTCCAACACGGTGTGTTCACAGTATACCAGCGATAGAAATACATATCGTATCACACACACGTTCTCTTACGGATGCAAATTTCGACACAATTTTTTCCCTACCACGGTATATAATATGATTTAAATAGGTCTACTACATGCTGACTGATTTGTATCCTACATAATTTATTTTATTAGATAGTATCTACATTCGTGATTAATCCTGATTTGTTTAAATCTCCCGCTTCATTGTATTCATTCCTCGTCATGTCATTGGCGTTTTCCGTTATTGGTTGTTGATGACAAGTGAATGTCTGTGGCGAGAGTGAAGGTTGTTCATCTGTCTATGCAAACAACGACAAAAACACGTGAATTGTGCAAGTTGTGGGTGTTTCGTGAGAGAGTTATCCGACGAATTAGAAAGAAAAGTAAGTATTCTAAGATTTATATTAAGAAATACAATATCAAACATTCTAGTATGCTCATCCTTAATAAAATAGATAGAAATGAAAAATCATAATCACCTTTGAAAGATGGCTACCTACCGGTTACTTTATTATTAAGCAATGAGGGCTGGTAAAAAATCAATTTTATTGTGTTTTTGTTGTTTTACAAGTATATTGGATTGACGTTAGTACAGTATATTTTACAAAAAAGTATAAATACTAATGAGTGATAAATTAGATTGTACGGGATTTGCTCCGAGATTTCTTAAGAATTTTTGTTTAGATGTACAATGTACATGTTGATTGTATTGACCAATAAAGCATTTCAGTATGTCCTCTATTTTATAGAGAGGTTCTAGATTGATATATTCTAAACCATCTTCCTGCTTTCACTGATTTGGACAATTATCCATATAGTATAACATTATATGGTCTTTTATAGTAAGAACTATTTTTTAATTCCCTATTTTGTCCTAGAAATTATGTAGGTACCTGCTTAAATTTTCTCAGTAATAATTCCAACTTATGTAATTTGTAGGAATTGATTGAAAATATCCAATTCTAGTACCTATGTCAATTTATAAAATAATTGAGTTTTCTGACAATGGAGGGGTGGCTGTGGTTTTATCTAACTGGATGACTCCCAGAAAAACAGAAGTTTTCTGGCCACCTTATAAAGATCAATTATCTTTTCGCCGGGCTCTACAATGTCAGGAATCCACAGGAGACTCTTGGAAGCTTTACCAAGTTGCCCGAGTATTCAGTGAAACAGGTAGATCACATTTTAAATATTTGAGCTATTAATACTATTATGGTACTAGTACAGATGTTGAAAACTTTACTGAAATTTCTTGCACAAATAGTAAAATGCATGAAAACGTTTCTAAAAAAGGGGGGGCTCCCGTAAATATTTTCTCATTGAAAGATATGTTTTTTGTTTCCAATTATTTCAGACTGTTTGGAAGTGGCCTATAAAAAGGCAAAAAAAGCTGAAGAGACATCAAACTTAGAAAGTGATCAAGATGATGATATCCCACCAAAAAAACGGAAAATAAATTTACCAAAAAGGCATATTTATTCCAGTGATGATGAAGAACAACAGTCTGAGCATAAACGACCTCCAAGAATTTTACTGAAACAAAAATCTGGTATGTATTGTAGGGTGGTTTAAAAGTATGCTCCTAATAATGTCTGTAGGGTATTCTAATAATATATTATTAATTAATTATTGTCATATAGTTTTTACTCAGTACAAAAATTTATTATTTAGTAAATCCGATTTTTTGAAAATTGAACTGTCTAAACAATTGATTTTTGACTGAATTTGCTTAACCCTGAACAGATTTTTAACTATGAAAAGGGAAACTGTTTCATTTATTGCATCCTAATATTTTACCTCTTTACAGTTGCCATTTGTTCAGCTCCAAATAGTCAAGATAAAATAATAAATCAATCTGAACCAGTAACAAAAAATACCACACCTAAAAATATACCATTATTGAGGCAGACAAATTCTCAAACAGGTCAGTAGAAATTGGATTCTAGGATAAAAATAAATACATAAAACTTATAATTTTTCTGTTTTTAAATATTTACACACTATTGCATGAGTATTTCACTTTACACTTATTACATTGTCTCAAGTATAATAATTAAGAGTTTTTTGTCCTGTTGGTAGTCAAAGACATTATCTAAAGAAATAATTGGGAAATCAGTGATCAACTAAATGAGTATAAAGCTGTTCCCAACAATTTTTTTAGTCTGACCAGTTCATTTAATCCTTATTAATTTTTTAGTACTTTTCCCGGAAGCACCTTCCAACACCCACTCAGAAGAAAATATAGCTAGTAGCAAACCAGAAAAAGGTACATATATATATTGTATGGTTAATAGTAATTATGTACAAAAATTATTTAATGAATATCTTACATATAAAACAAAATTGTGGTGACCAAGTTTAAAATTCCATTTTTTTAGATTCAGTCATACATTATCTAGCATCTTTAAAAGAACAAAATAAAGAAATCTTGAGTATCTTGAAAAAAATACAGGGAAAAGTATTTGCAGCTGAGGAAGATAACAGCAAATTTTTTAATCTCCCAGTAACTAGCCTTGAAGACCTCCAAGTGTTGGAGGATAGTTTGGACGATGAAAAGCTTAAAAAACTGGTAAGTGCCCTTACGAAAAATTATGTATCAAGTTAGTAGTGTAATTATGTTAAGAAATTAAGCATTTTAAATTTTTTTCTAGACAACTTGTTGTACTAAATTTGGAGGAGATGGAGCTACGAACAGAACAAACAGAATTTTGAAAGAATTGATTCCAGATAATGTAGCATGCTGCTACAGTTTCTATGGTAAAAGAGCTGACAAAAAATCCTTTTGCAACCTAAAACTGAGGAGAGTTATAGTAGGTATGTTGCACACACATTGTATGGGGAATCATTTTCATTTATAGAGGGTTTTATTAACTAAAAAATTATTGCATGTTGTCTTTTGAAATTTTTCTAGAAGAATAGGCCTGTCTAATTCTTATTATACAAGGTTTGATAGACAAACAGCTTGTTGTGCTATCAAAAAATAACAAGTCCTCGTTTTTGAATATAGATTACATAGACTTTTGTTGTTATATTTGGAAGTTGAATTAAACTTCGTATATCACACTTCAGATCACCCTGTATATACATATATGTTTGAATAGATAACTACCTAATATTAATTTACATTAACTTCCTATTTTCACTGCTTCAAACAAATCTTAGTCATAAATAAATGTTAATTAACTTTGCAGATGCTGTTAAAAAAATGTGCCCGCTAGCTACAGATTTTGAAGTTGAGGGCTGCATTAAAGTTTGGCTTAAACATGCTCCTCAGCGTCTCAGAACAAAAATGGCGAAGGAGAATAACAACGAACATGTTTGATTAGAAAAACAACGTTTTTGTTTCTATCTGTTTGCATTTGAGTTTCCAAGATCTATAATGTCAGTTAAGGGTTTTAATAAGTTTATTTTGGTTCATTTAAATGGAGATAGATTTGTTTCACAATAAAAAAATGTTTAAAAAAAAGAAGCTAAAGGAAATTGTAGCTCCACGTCAGTTTTTTAGAAGAGTTTCATGTCAAAGGTTCAAAATATGATCTAGTTTTAATCCTTAAATTGTTTTTTTCCAGTTCCTTTGTCTGCTTATTTACTGTTATACATATTCCGAAAGCTAGTTTTTTAATTAAATTGTGAATGATATTTCTATTTCAGTGTTGGTCGGTAGAAATCTTATGTATTTTGATTTTATTTCATTTAAAAAAAAATCAGATTTTAGTTTATATCCTTTCAATAATGTACTGTTTTATAGTTATGAGTAATAAAAATGTTTTTATTTACTAATTTTTTATTAGCAATAACTTCTCCTATACATTTTAAAAATCCTATAAACAATTTAGATAATGTGACGTCGGCATTACGTCTAAATTGTGACGTCGTGGGGACGTCACCAAATGACGTCAAAATCATGTGACTTTTTCACGTCGTGAGTGCGTCATAGGGACGTCACAAAATGACGTTATTACGTCTAAATTATGACGTCGTGTGGACGTCTTTTGGTTGCTTGGGAAGTGTCTTCTTATTTCTAGTTCTTCAAGGAAATCTAGTTCTTGTTTCTTATCACAAGTATGGAGTACTTCTAGTTCTGTGTCAAGAAGATGTTTTGCGTAATGTGATTTATCTGGATGTTTTAATCTGTATGCTCGTGAGTGTTCATTGTATCTAATTTCAAAATTTCGAATTGTTTGACCAATATAGACAGCATTACATTCTGGACATTTAAGTTTATATATTCCAGACTTTTTTAATGGGGGTATTTTTGTTTTTACATTTTAACAATTTTTTACTCACATTGTTTTCTGTTTTAAAAGAAATTGCTGTATTTGTTGAACAAGATATTATCTTTGAAATATTATTAGAAATATTACCAGCATATGTGATGGTTTTGTAATTTTGTATTTCCCTAGTTTTTTTCAGGAAATATTAATTGTAATGCCACTTTTTCCTCTTTTTTATTAATTAATTTATTTATTATATGTGATGGATAACCGTTGGATGTGGCTATTTGTTTAATTATATTAATTTCTCTATCAAAATTATATTTGTTCATAGGAACTTAAAATGCTCTATGTATCATTGAATTATATGCTGCTAATATCTTGTTCAACAAATACAGAAATTTCTTTTAAAACAGAAAACAATGTGAGTAAAAAATTGTTAAATGTAAAAACAAAAATACCCCCATTAAAAAAGTCTGGAATATATAAACTTAAATGTCCAGAATGTAATGATGTCTATATTGGTCAAACAATTCGAAATTTTGAAATTAGATACAATGAAGACTCACGAGCATATACAGATTAAAACAGCCAGATAAATCACATTACACAAAACATTCATTAACACCTAACGCAGAACTAGAAGTACTGCATATTTGTGATAAGAAACAAGAACTAGATTTCCTTGAAGAACTAGAAATAAGAAGACACTTAAGAGACCCACAATATGAAGTTGTCAATGAACAGATAAATCTAGGGAGCTCTCCACTATTAAATTGTCTTCTTAAGTAACAATTGTATAAAGATCAGCAGATATAGTTTTCCTTGGTTTCCTAAATAATTGCACAGTTATACTGATCTTAAATGGGAAAAAGATATCCAGGATATCCCCATAGAGCTAATAATACCTAAGCTTTAATATTTGTAAAATCATATCTTCTTCTTTTTTCTATTCATATATATTAAGTCAATCACAAGATAGGTCACTTACTATTTGGTCTAGCCAAAATATAATCAAGTAGGTATCACATAAAATGTAACTTCTGTCATTCTGACGATGATATGTCAATATCCAAATAATTATCAATACCCTTTCATAATTTTCATAATTTTTTCATTAAATAGGGGAATTAATTAGAAACAGTTAGTTTCATTTATAACATTAATATGAGTAGATTCCACAAAGTAAAGGTCCAAACAGTAAATTCAATCAATATTTAAGATTTTTTGTTAATTTAAAAAAAATGTAATAAGTAAAATATTAAAATTTTTCGTACTGTGTGATCTTGTTAAGTATGTATATAAGAAGGGTTCCACGAACCGAAACATTTTTAGCCCATTTATTTAAACATTTTTTGTTGTCTTTAATGAAGACGGAAGTCTGATAAAATTTTGTTAATTGACAATTGCATAACTTGTTGAAAAAACAACTTTAATTTTTTTTTCAACGGGACTTTATTGTTATGAAGATGCAAGAACTTACCATAATTTCTTAGGAATTTTTAAATTAATATTCAATACTTGAAAAAAATTTGTTTATGTAACGTAGTACTCTCTTCAGACTTTAATTTTGATGTATGTTCATTAATAATATTAAATATTTTTATGTATGTACAAGCAGTGTTGGGTAATTACGTGTACTTTGAAAATAATTACAATTACAATAAAGTACTTTTCCAAAAAAGGAATTAATTACAATTACAAAGTACGTGTCTTAAAAATAGGAATTATCAATTATTTTTATAATTACTTTGCGGATAAATCAACAAATTATGACAGAATGGGGGACCCAGCTGATACGAATAAAATTTTTAAATAGGTAATTCAAACTGTTAAACTAACAGCCAGTTGCAGCGACTTTCTCAAGGATTCCTTAAAGTTAGATATATGTTAAGGGTGGTTTGTATAAAGCTTACTTGAAGTTAAACTCGGTCAGAGATGACATATGACAAATTTTGTATGGCGTAGATACAGTCTAAACACCGTTAGCAATTAGAGCTTGTTGCCCAAAACATTAGATCGGAAATTGACATGAGAATAATTTTAAGTAAGCTTTATACAACTTAAGGTCTCCTTAACTTATGGGAAAAGACAAAATCCTTAATAAGTAACAAGTAATATAAAAACGAAACAGGGAAGTTAAAATAAAATGTTTACTTAAAAAGTTTATTGATTCGAACGAAACAAAAATACAAAAGTTCGTGTACCTACCTGGGTCTAGGTACATAGATATAAAAATATTATATATTAGGTATAATCATATCATACAAATCGGGCAACATTAGTCTAGGGTTCGGTTCGAACAGGAAATTTCTTGTTTTTGTACCACGTTCATCTCGTAATCACGCATTTAAAAGTAATTGTCATTAAAAAATATAACTGTACTTGTAATTGGAAATAGTAATTGTACTTATGAGAAGTAATTGTATTTAGATTCAAATTCAAATAATATAATTACAAAGTACAATTCCTCCACAGACTTTGCTGCAATTACAATTCCAAATTACTTTAAGAACCAAGAGTACTTAAGTACAATTACAAATTACATGAAAAAAAATTAATTGTAATTATTAATTACTTTTTAACTAGGAATTACCCAGCACTGATAATACATTATATTGTTTTCATACTTTGTAACATTAATATGGATATTGACGCGGATCAACTACTCGTGCTTGTCGAGGCTCGACCCTTAATATATAATTTTCATTTAAAAGATCATCACAACCAGGATGTCGTAAACCAAATATATAGCAAAATGATCTTTTTGCAATTTCAAAATGTTGCAGACGTTGTCTTTATTAATTTTGTTTGTGCATCAAAATGTTTCCCTGCAGAAAGTTGCGCAACAGATTGTTGCAGTCGGTGCGTTTCTACCTTAAGACATCGTGATGTTATTTCAAGTGAATTTTATTTTAAATTTTGGGCGTTACAAAAGTATTGGATATTTTTCAAGAAGGGGAAGAGTGGATTAAATTATTTTCCCTTCCCCTTATAACACTTAAAGCTAGCTGATGTACATTAGGAAGTCATTATAATTCTTTCGCGAAATCTGTGATGGTGCGCAGCATCACTTTCAATAAGTAATCTGAAAGAAAATATCTAGACAAGTTCTGCATTTGAACACGTTTGCAAGTTACAGTGTTGCATGAATTCATAAATCGCGATATATAAAGGTCAGTACAATTCTGCAACTTTCAAGATGGAATAAAAAAGTTTCATTCATAGCTTGTTCCTTACTATACTAAATTCAAACGTAAGCTGTTAACGATGTAAACAAACACCAGCGCACAACTCGTCCGTTGACGTGAAACATGTTCTGCCATTGGCCAAAAATGATAATTATTATAGAAGTTTGCGTGTCAGTACTCGTGCATTCCTTGATCCGTTGATCTGATCGGATGAAAACCAACTTGTTTGATTTTTAATACGTTCCTATTGCGTCAAAAATGTACGCTAAAAGTGCAGGATATCTTCAGTAGAAAACAAAAGAAAACCGTTATTGTTGTATTTTTTGCCCGTCTGTACCTATGAGAAAAAATTCCTCTATTCGCCCTTGGCTATATTTACCTTGCACATGAAAGAAACATAACTTTGTAATAGTATACCGTTCGGCTATGAAGAAATAATAATTTTTAAACTATGATTTATGTCAAAATTAAAAAAAGAAATTCGTCACGATGACGTACTTGGAAAAGGTCAATTTGAGTTTGCGCACTACTCGATACGATTCCAAGAACAGTTCCTAAATGCCAGTTGAAACAAACCTATTTTATCGTCATCGGTCCTCGACAAGTGTGCAAAATTTCGAATTAATTTCGACATGGATAATCTCGAAGTGAAAGGTGCGCAAAGTAGCGCAAATATCTTGATCAATGCATAGAAGTTAGCCTTTCTGCCGTATAATCGGAGCCGAAACCACGTACTTTCGACCGGGGTAGTAAGAAATTTTTTTTATTTTACTAAGATTTTTTATTATTTAAAAAATACATTGAAATACACGTTTGAATAATACGAACACAACAAAACTACTTGTTTTATTGAACTTTTAATTATTTTAATCAATATCTTATTCTTAGCTTGTGTAGCATAAATACTGTTACACTGAGAAAGAGTGTTTTATGGACCGCCCTACTTACAATTTAACAAATAATTGTGACGTATGAAAAAAGTTCCTTTGAAAATAATCAACCTTGGCCTTTTTGAGATACGGTTTATTTGAAGTTAGCACCAAACTATGGCACAAAGCATTTCTACAAGAACTTTTTCAACACATCACGGTTCGTACAAATTTCAACGAACCTATAGGCAAGAACAAAATATTAAAAAATAAGAAAAGCAAAATTGAAATTTTCGGGTATGCCCTTTAACTATTCAATTTGTATATATATATATAATATTAATTATAATTCAATACAATATTTATTAATCTATATGTCTAATGGTTATTTAATTCTTCCTCGTAGGTGCGAACTTCGTCCCAGTTAGCAATATCAACTTGGAAAACACCCTTGCCAGCAAATTGGGCAAATACAGCTTCTCTGTTCTCATCTGCCGATCTCTTGACAACTATAACAAAAATTTAAAGTTTATGTAATACAATTTTGCGATAACTTCACATGAATAATAGATATACAATATGTCTCAGTAAGTTGGAACCATATGGGAAACTTTTTTATTATTAATTTTAGTACCAAAACTTATTCTTCATAAAAAGTTCTGCATGTTCTAAAATATAAAATACAATCATCAGATATCAATTTTTTTCAGTATTATACGGGGTTTGTCAAAAAGTATGAATTTTACTCAGGAGTCAAGTACCTTTAAATTTGACAATATCGAAATATGTTATAAAAAAAAAGTTGATCAAAACTGAAAACTACGTTCAAATTTGCAATTACATCAATTTAGATTGAAAAAATAGGTTTTGTGCTTGTTTAATATTGTTTCTATTTTGAATGAACATTTATCTCTTGTGATTATAAAAGTCATGATAACCTTCTCGTTTCTTGATGATTTCTAACAATTTTCCAATTTAAAGAAGTAGTGAATGCATATGCATTTATCTTATAAATAAAAAAATACAAATAAATAATAAGTTGTGTAACTAACGTAATATTAATTCTAGAAATAAATAGAAACTTAATTTTCACTTATTCCACTAATGCATCCGTCTCGTATGCATGTATTCGTTCTATTGGCAAATCCGCGTGATACATTCCTGATCATTTCTGGAGGAATTTCCTGGCATTTTTCTAAAATTATTCTTTCTCAATCGTCAACATCTTGAAACGGACCTTCCTGGTAAACCTTTTGTTTCAAGTAGCCTCATAGGAAGTAATCAAGGGGGTAAGGTCAGGAGTTACTGTCACATTTGTTGCTATCAAACATTCATTAGTTTGTCAGCGCATCCTAGATGCGTAACTACAGTAAAATTTGCATTGTTATTGTACCTAGAAATACCTTTAGAAAATTAGTAAATGTTTTCAATGTAAATGAATGTAATTACATATTTGAACGTAATTTTCGGTTCTGATCAACTTTTTTCAATAACATTTTTCGATATTGTCAAATTTAAAGGTACTTTATTCTTGAGTAAAATTCATATTTTTTGACAAACCTCGTATAATACTGAAAAGAATTGATATCTGATGATTGTATTTCAGAACTTTTTATGAAGAATAAGTTTTTATCCTAAAATTACTAATCAAAAAGTTTCTCATATGGTTCCAACTTACCGAGACATATTGTATATATCGATGGCAGAAGGGCTAATTGACGTAACCAACACATTTAGGTATTTTCGAATTTTGATGTTACCTTATTCGGAAAAAAAATTGCGTCTGGGTTACGTCCTTCTACGATGAAAAATAATAATTATACGCCCACGAAAAAAACGCCATATTTTGCAGTTTTTAAAATTTCTGTGATGTAACTGTTATCAAATCGGACGTATTTTAGCATAATAAAATTTACTTCTTTTCATTCATACCTGGGAAGAGTATTTCGTCGGTTACGTTACAAATTTTAGCCCAAAAATAAAATTGTTTACAGTTACGCCAAAAAGCCTTTCCGTATTTTACACAAAAAGAAGGTTACGTTATTTTAATATTTTAGTGAGAGCAGTTTTGGGTTAGTTACTCCAACACTCTCACATCTACCTCATGCTAATATATTTACTTACGTTCTTTTGCATGATTTGTTCTAAAATGTACACGTCGGATACAGCAAAAATGTGGAGACTTTCAACCAGTCTGAATATACATACGTCATTTTTACCTACTCAAATTATACACTAGAACCGTAATACGTTGCCTGAATTTACGGCGTAACGGTAACCAAGTTTAGTGTGCATCCCATGGTGTAAATACTAATTAACACCATGGTGCATCCAACGCTGGAGGGTGCAAGACATACTCTTAGATGTTGTGAATGTGAGGTTATTTGCGTAACCTGACAACAAAAGCATCTACGTACTCGTATGCTTGTTTTTGTGTCCGATGGTGGAGTTTTGTAACTTAATAGTTACCAATATTGCAGTAAGGTAAGAATTGATTTAATTTATTTAGGTAGTGCGTTGGGAACCCAAATGCAAAAAATTTCCAATACCTACCTCTTCGTTCGTTAGCATGTTGAGTAGGTACTGTAAATATTCTACACTATGAGGTATCAATAAGACTCAAAGATATATCGACTTGGAGTATTTACCGTAGACAACATGTTAACGGAACGCTTAGTTACTTAGCATTAATATTGAATAGTATATTCTGTAACAAGGTTAGAAAGAAAATTCGATGCGAGTGGAAAGTTCCGAGCGCGAGCCGAAGGCGAGCGTGAGGAACTAGGAGCATCTCGAATTTTCATTCTAACCGAGTAGCAGACTATACTTTCTCCACGATCAAAGATTTTAAATATATATTTTTAAGTGGAAATGAACAAAATTTAATTCATATTACAGAACTGAATCACAATTATTATATTAGGTAAACACTCAATAATCCAATAAACATTCTTCTTTGTATTAATTGTTATATTTGTACAGTCCTCGAAATAAAAAACTGGTGCATTATTGGGAGTATTTTCAACAATTGTGTGGTTATGTTAGGTTACGGTTACGTGACAGCAATAATTTTGACACTACAACGACAATCAACTGCGTCAAGGCTAATGTTATTATTGCTAACCAGTGTGAGAATATTATATTCTATCAAGAGAGAATGTAAATACATTTAAATTGCATGGGGGCAGATGTGTTGCAGAATATTTCTTCAATCTCAAGAGAGAGAATTCCAGCATTCTGTAATCAAATTTGATTTCAGAATTGTCAAATTCTGTGATGATCGTGGAGAAAATACTTTACAACATAATTTTTTTTCCATTTTCACGATTCTGTTCTTTATCTGTAATTTGCAAATTTGTCATATAGAGTGAATTTTGAGTATGGAACGCCTTAACTACCTTGGAAATGACTTGCAGGTTTTTTGTACATTTTGGTTTGAAAGGGTGTTGTAGTATGGCCGATATTATGGCGGTATTTCCAGATCTTTCATTTTTCTGGAAATATAATGAACTTTGTTATTTCAAATGGTTCACCTTGTATATATTTTTTAATTAAATGCTTAATAAGAAATCGATAGGCCCCCAAATATTAATACTTTATTTTTTCAGATGGATAATAACAGAACCAGCAAAATATTAGACCCAGTTAGGTCACCAGGACGCATCAATCTCGAGAATGTTGATGTAAATAAATCAATAAAAATTTTGAATGATCAAACAATATACCGACCACCTGATCAGCTGGACTTCAACTATTATAAAGAAACAAATAAATAGGTACGAAAACTCCACCTTATTTTTTAAACGCTATGCTACATTTAGTTATAAAAGATATTGTTATTTTCAGAATTTAAAGCGAAGACTGGATTTCGAAAACATTATACCTCAAGATATGCCTGACTTCGGTTTAACACCGCCACATCCTAAGCAATACAAACAGAATCAACATTTAAAAGAAAAAAATACGGGACTAGTGTTTCAAACTATTAACGGTCGGGACTCAGTAAACGTGAACAATGAAGATAAGGTAGATATTACGGTATCGGAGGCATCACAAAACGTTGAGACACCAGCACTACGACCCATGGATGAACAGGATGTTATTAAAAATGTTGAGGCCGAGTAAGACACATTAAGAAAATTGCAAGCAGCAGAGTTAGAACCTGTGGAGCAACACAGTTTTATCAACTATGTCGTTTTAATTAATGCGGAATATACAGATACAATAGTTGCAGAGAATGACTCTCTCACTGACTCACAACCATCAACTAGTACAGGAAATAAGAAAAGAAGGAAAAAAATCGGAATATCTTACATGGATTTTTGGACACCGATGACGAGCCTATTGCGTATTCTTCATCATCGACTGCCTTTTCTAGCGATAGTTCATCTGATGACTCCACAAAATCATAAAAACATAAAAAAAAGAAAAATAAAAAGAACAAAAAGAAGCAACCAAACGAGAAAAGACAAAATATTGAAAGAAAACCGAAAAAGAAGGACAAAGAAAGAGAAACACATAAAAAAGAAGCACCGCCGAGAAAAACATGAAAACAAACAAGGAAAAACAATCAAAGCTAAAGAAATGGCTCCAAACCCATGTATGGGAAAAAAATGTGGAAACAAATGTGGGGAGATTGATGAAAATAGACGTAAGAGTCTATTTACGTATTTCAATAATCTTGAAAACCAACAAAGACGACGTGATTGAATTGGACATTGTGTCATGCGAAAGAAAGTCGGACGAAAACAGGAAGGGGAGTCCAGACGTTCGGTAACCAACGAGTATTACATCAATGTAGGAGAAGGGCGAAGGAAGGTATGTCAACAATTTATAATATCTACTCTTAGTATTTCACAGAAGTTTATACTGTATACTATGGATAACATGCAAGACAAGTTCACTAAACCAGAAGGTAGGGGAAAGAATATACCCAAAAACAAGATTCCGGACATCGCATATGAAGAGGCAAAAAATTACATACATTCGTTGGCACTGCTGCCATCACATTACTGTCGTAAGGATTCGACAAGATTATACCTTCCACAGGAAACGAAGTCTTTAACTAATTTATATAGGCTTTATCGCAAGTATTCCGAACAAAACAAAATTTCAAATGTATTGTCAGAGAAAGTATTCATGGACTGGTTCAAAAATACGTTTAATATTGGAATCCATATACCAAAAAAAAAGACAATTGCCAGTCGTGCACTAAATTTAATAATAAAGAACATAAGACTGCAAACGATATATCTGACCACGAAAAACATCAGCAAGAAAAGGCATCCTCATACGAAAAAAAAAATTCATTTGCAAGATCAAAGTACCCTCTGCGCCAGCTTTGACCTGCAGATGGTCTTAACCTCACCATACGGAAACAATATGTTATTGTTTTATAGTCGCAAATACGCTGTATATAATTTTACAATTTATGAAAGTGTAACTAAAGAAGGATATTGCTTTCTTTGGGGGGAAGCTGACGCGAAGAGAGGAGGAAAAGAGATAGCAACTTGTCTACAATCGTATATAAAAGACGTCGACCAGCGCGGTAATATCAAAAGGCTCATACTATATTGTGACAGCTGCTCAGACCAAAATCGGAATAGAACCGTTCTGAGTATGGTAAACTACACACTAAATAAATGTGAAAACTTAGAAATTAAACAATTGAATTACCTTATACCGGGACGTACATACAATGCCCGTAGATTCGGTGCCTGCCGTAATCGAAAAAGAACTAAAACATATAACAGTCTGGGCACCTTCCTAGTGGCCCACTTTAATTGAATGTGCGAGGAAAATCCCAAACCATATCGTGTCACCAAGCTAGATGGAACAGACTTTATATCTTGGGACGATATTCAAAACAAAACGTTCAACCCGAAAGAAAAGAAAGTTGATATGCAGAAGCTGAGGGTGACGACATTCAAAAAAAAACAAGCCAAGCATTATTTCTGTAAGGTAGAGCTTTTGAGAAGATAGTACAACTACCGAGATCGCTTTAAATCTGAAAGATCGTATCGATAAAGCTAAACCAAAATACTGCCTTTACTCGGAACAACGACCACTAAGTAACGCGAAATATAACGATCTGAAAAACCTTGTCCCGAAAGAAATAATACCAAAACAATACAGGGATGAATACTTGAAGCTTCCAACTTCCAAAAAGACAATTGACTACCTACCTCAATCGGATGAAGAAGATGAAGACGAAATTTCGTAAGCTCATACTAAAAAAATGTAAATTAATGTATTTTATAATCTATTATGTATATTAAAAAGTTAAATACTTAATCCCAGCATTATAAAGAATTAACATGTTTAAAAATTGTGTCTTTTATTTAAACATTATTTTACCATAGGAAATATTATTATCTAAGACTACTGCCCAAAGAAAAAGTGTGATGTAATAAAATTTGTTCAAGTCAATACAAATTTGTAAAATTTTGAAGAACTTGGATTACACCAATCAATTCAGCAGCTATAATCTACATAAACAAGATTACACCATTTTTCCTATCCTAAAAATATTATTCTGACTATACCCCCATATAAAATAATGTTGGTTACGACCTTTACTAGCAAAAATTTGGAAAATCACATATTAGCGTAACCAACAAATCCATCATTTTCTGAACAGATGTAACAATAATGTTTACACCGGTCTATAGACCAGTTTAATTAAAGCAATTGGCAAAACAATCATCAATTTAGGACTAATATTAAACTAGTTATGAATTAAAAAAAAATTTGTTTATTTAGTTTATTCCAAAATTAGGTTTTTGCTGGTTAAGTCAATTAGCCTTTCTGCCATCGAATGGTTTCTTAAATTACTTTTTCTCAGTATTTGCTATGTTTAAAGGTTCGTTTTCACCGTGACATAAAGTCGTGACTTTTGGTCATGATATTTAATGTCGCGAAATTTTATTTCGTGATACCCGAAAAAGTCTCGACATCGATGTCTTGGAATCAAGAGGGTTTGATTTTTCGTGACATGTTTAGGAGATCGTTCATTCTCGTACGTTTCTGAGGCATTTCGGGTCCAGCAAGTGGATATAAAAAGGATAGGATTCATGCTTGAGCCTAGGGGAATAACATCACATAAATGCATAATATAACTTACACCGTTAGGACAACTAAAGGATGTCCTCAAGGTAGAGTAATTTAATCACTTTTGTGGAATCTAATTGTGGGTGATTAGGCATATGGACACAGTTAATTAACAAAAAGAATAATGAATACACCACAAGGAACATACAGAAGATAATGTCCACAAAGTCTGCAATCACTGTTCAGTGGAAACAGGTGAGAAAGATCAATACCAAATTTATTGTTTATTGTTCATTTTGAAGATAATGGAGAAACTTATTGATAGGCATGTTAGGAAAACTTTCTCATTGAAAGGCCACTACATTATAACCAACATGCCTATCAATCAGAAAAATCCCGTGAAACAGCCTTACACCAACTGGTGTCGAAAATTGAGGCTGCCCTAGGAAATCAAGAAATACCTCTCCGAGCATTTCTTGATATAGAAGGAGCGTTCGACCACACCTCCTTTGAATCCATGATAGCTGCTGTTGCAAGGCGTAGAGCAAACGACACCACATGTCCGTGGATGAAAAACATGCTTTTCAACAGGACAGCAAATACAACTTTATTTGGAGATTCCATGGAGGTATCGTTAATAAAGAGGTGCCCACAGGGAGGAGTCCTATCACCTTTGCTGTGGGACATTGTCTTAGACGAACTCCAGGAGGAATTGAACAGGAATGGGATATATACCCAGGGGTATGCAGATAATCTGTCAATACTTGAACTGGGGAAATACCCTAACGTTATATCGGAGCTGATGCAACAAGCTCTGGAAATGGTGGAGATTTGGTGTAGGAGGGAATGCCTAATGGTGAACCTTGCGAAAACAGAGCTCATTCCCTTCACCAGAAAAAGGAAGCTGGATAGACTAAAACTGCCAAGCCTCTTCAACGTGCATCTGGGTCTTAGCCAGGAGGTCAAGTATCTGGGCATAATTCTGGACGCAAAGCTAACCTGGAACTCACACCTACATGACAAAACCAATAAAGGGAAGATGGCCCTAATAGTTGCCAAACTGTGCATAACGGGTGCGATGTTAAGGCATGTTAAGGCGGAAGCGAGAATGGCTGCATACAGGCTGGAATGCAATGGGAATTGGCACGAAGGAACCAACTCCCATAGTCATTCCAGAATCACAGATGTTATCACAAACTCGCTTCTTGAAAGTGATAACATGTTGGCCACAATTGACGACAACCAACCAAACCATATATCCAGCTAAACTGGGATGGGTTGGAAGCATGCAGTCAGGAAGGAACGTAGGTGTCGTACACAGACGGATCTAAAACTGGCAGGAACAGGAGCCTACGGTGCCAGAACCAGGTGCAATGTTCTAGGCAGTAATCTAAGCTATTGACACGTGTTTGCAAATGAATATCGAAAGGGGGTATAGAGGCCAAACGATCCTCACACTCTCAGATAGTCAAGCAGCACTGAAATCTTTAGCATGTCCCCAGATCAGATCTGGACTGGTCTGGGACTGCCTTCAAAAACTTTTAACACTGGCAAACCACAACAGAGTAACTCTTAAGTGGGTCCTGGGGCACAAGGGTATTGTAGGAAATGAAAAGACAGACACCCTAGCAAAGCTAGGGTCTGAAGTATTTGGAATAATAACATCTGCTGCACGTGGTTGTACATCTCGGTGGATTCAAACTAAACATCAGACGTACTGGAGACACGTGCCAAAATAGGAACACAGCAAACTCTTGGTCAAAAAACCCTCGGAGTCGCTGACTAACGAAATATTAAACCTCAGCAGGGGCCAGATAAGGAAAGTGACGGGATTACTCACCGGTCACTGTATCCTAAGGAAGCACATGCAAACAATTGGCATATATAGGAAGGAACCTATCTGTCGGTTGTGCATGGAAGAGGAGGAAACAGCCTCTCACATTATCTTCAAATGTGAAGTACTGTCTCATTGGAGATATAGACTCCTAGGACTAGAGTATCCAAAGGAGGATTTCTCCAAGAAGGACCTAGTGAAAAGACTGTTGAGCCTGATAAGGACTACTGGTCTCTTCAAACCAAGACCACAAAAAGCCTAAAGGCTGAGGTGCCGAGGTCTCTAAGCCTCTGACGGGTGGTGCCAAACTAATCAATCAATTGTTTATTGCTCTGTATGTGATGATTATGTCTCCACGTATTTTACGGGCCGAAAATGTTGGTTGATCGATGAGCTTTAGTCGTTCCTCGTACGGAGGACGACGTCGACCGTAAGGAATTCGTGTAGCCCATCTTTGAATTGCTTCGAGACGATTAGAGTTATTTACTAAAACGGATTCAATTTATTGTCAATCTATCATTGCTTAAATGATAATTTAATAAACACATTCTCAATTCGATAACAATTTATTGTAATTGTATTAATAAATAGATTATTGACAATGCGTTGGCGTTGTTACCAAATAATTGTGCAATAGTGAATTTGAAAGTACACATGTTGTGACTAGTTTTATATTGATTTTTACTGGATAATTATTGATGTGTTTACTCACAGTTTTTGGATATGAAAAATTACGACTTACATTATAATGGTTTGTTATCAAATAGTTATAAAGATACGAACTGAACACATCAAGGTTTGAATTTGGGGCCACTAGTTTTTTTTCTGTAATGTATTTTATTAAACAACATAAATGCATAGTGAAATATGTAGTTCTGGTTTAAAAAAATAAAATTGCTGAAAAATCTTTCTATAATGAAGGCACTTGCATTTTGATCATTGATACATTTTTACTTGACAAATTAATAAAGATGTATCAATCTTGTATTGTAGAAGTGATAATAATGTTATAGTGACTAGGAAATAGTTACCTCCACCAACGTAGTTCTCTAATTTGTAGATGGGCAATCCTTCGCATTCGCTGGAAATGTATCCTCCAATACTCTTTGTGTCCTTAATTGGGGGAATAACAACCTTCATATTTCTTCTTACAATGTCGGTATTGACTTTGTAATATCTGAAAAATACAAATTTTCTCAATTTAGTTGCGTTAGTACGGTGCACCAGAATACTGTAGGTAACAAAAGTACTTGTATGTACATTGCTTTTATTATCATAAATAAATATTGCTATGCAGAATGAAATATAATTTAAATAACGTGGTAAACTGCAAAAAGTGTAATACCGATAAGCTAAAGCATCGTTTCTCAACCATTTTTATGTCGCGACCCACGAAAAAGCCAAAAATTTAATTTTTTTTTAAATACATATTTTTTGACGTCATAGATTTATTTCATTATACTTTCCTGAAATTTTTCATGTTATTTATTACATCTTAACATTTAGTTTTATAACACTACACTAAAATTAATTCCTTTAATAAACGAATCTTTTGTACCTATATGTAGTTTTCAACAGACTGCGACCCCCTTTAAAAACAAATTCGACCCCCGAAGGAACGCGACCCCTCGTTTGAGAAACGATGAGATAAAGCAATATTGGTATTTAACTCATTCTACCACAAAATTAGTAGTAGATTTTTATTTCAAACTAATTACAATATATTATCAAACTAGAGGTTTTGATTCTGGCACTGATGGTATGGCATTAATTTGGTCTGTTGATTACAGCGAATTAAATTACAATAAATAATTAAGATAAAGTTAATTTAAAACAAATTTTTTTCTTTTATTAAAATTAATGTGTCTCGACAACATAGGTCGTTGACACAGGTAGAGTATGAACAATATTATTCGGGAATTATATAGGGTGCGGCAGATGAACGGTCAATTAGAAAAATCTCGAGAACTAAAGGTATCTGAATCATGAAAATTGGAATGAAGGTGTTTTGAAGAGTGGGCTATTTAATGAAAATATTGTCATATATTTGCTACTTCCGGTTATAACGGAAGTTGTTGGGAAACCCTGTATATTTTTCAATTTTAGAAACATTACGTTTTTCTGAACATTTTTTGTTATTTTTTCCTTATACTTATCTTGAACCGTTTTGTGTTATAATGTTTTTTATATGAAAACTACACTTTTTTACCATGTACATAAAATTGCTGGTACAATTACTTGCCGTAGAATGTTTAATAGACGTGGAATTAGCCACAAATTAAGCAATGTTGATCTTCAAGCCCAAACGATACAAACATCACTTTTTGTACAATGAACTTTTATGTGCCCATGAACTAAAAATGTAATTTTCAATGGCAATTTTACAAAAAAACTATTTGGTTATTGTTGTAAATATGTACCTATTCATGTACATATTAAAATTTATAAATTGTTGATTTGGAAGAGCACGCATTGTATACTTAGTGACATATGTTAGAAAGTCACGTACATGTATGCATATTCAAAACATTGTTATTTTTTATTTACAAGGTAAAGGTCATATTGATTATACTCACAATTGAATTGTATGAAACTTTTGTAGAAATTAGAATAATTTTTGAAATTTAGAAGCAACTCGATTTACAACGATGTCCAATAAAAAATATTCTTAAACTACACTACCTTGTAATGTTGCTCAACATTCAAAAAAGCTAAATGGCCAAAAATACTTAATACTTTCCATATACATAAAGCACACAGTGTGACAAAATGTTTTTAAAATGTCGCCATTATTAAACTACATCTTTTTTATTTGAAACATTTTTTGATAACATCTGCCAATTAGATGAAATAAATCAAAGCGTATACGGTGGGCCACCCTGTATGTCTCAACAGTTTAATTCGTTTCATTTCAATTAATGAATAAAAGTTAAATTTGGTTTTAAAAAATTTTGTGGTTTAGTATCTAAATTTTACCGACAACGGATCTGTTTCTGTTTACTGTACAATGAGGTATTTATAAACTTTTATTATTAAATCCCTACGGCCAGATGCCGAGTCAACGATATATTGTGAAACGTTCTTTACCTAAATGTGTAGAAAAATGAAAATATCTCAAAAACTAATAACTTGAAGTATGGAAAATGTTTGACAAAAATAGAAGTATGTTAATAGCTCTTTTCGACAATTTAAAATTACTGAGAAAATAAGGTACTCAAGATTTGAATCGCCATGTATTTGATTTAATAAATATTTGCAAAATCATACGTGTTTATAAATTTTGATGATCATTGAAAAACTTTGGCTTCAATCGAGTTTTATTATTTTACTCCTATCCAATTATACGGGGTGTTGAACTTGTTGAAGGAAAATTGATTATAACCTGAATGATATTACAACGATATATTGTTGGAAGTGAAGCAGATTTCAGTTTTAAAGTAAAATATATGTAATTTCATTTAAAAAAAATAACTTTGATCTGGCACACTCTGTAAGATTGTAATTAATTTAGAAATATAATGCTTAAAGCTGCCTTCAATTTTTATAATTAACTTTTTTGGTGTATTTCATGATAACAGACCTACCCAACTTTATCCAACTGATCAATCACCTTGTATAACAGATCAATCAATCATCTTTTATACAGTGCGTCCATAAAGTAACGCATATTATTAGCTAAATATATAGTAATATGCTCACCCTTCCCACATTTTGTGGATCAAATCGAACAAGGATTTTGGAGGCAAAACGTTGTCTCTGTTCAAAGGCATTACAAAGCATCTGTGACCAGTTATGTCGATAATACCAGTGGTATTAGTGTTAAAATCGTGGATAAAGCGACCACTGCGGCCTTCTCTGAAATCTGGGACATCGATTTTTTCGTACTTCTCATCATCATTGATTTCAAAGTTCTCTTGGAAGTAATCCTTGAAGATCTTCTTGAATTCTTCATCTTCTTCGCTCCTAAGAAAAAAAACGGTTATTTAAGTAGGTTATTTAAATGTAACTGTTCAAATTAGCGACTACAACAAAATTTTAACAAAACAAAAGCTTACCCATCAGAGTTATTAAAAAATAATGTAGATGATAGTGCAGTCAACAATTCCGAATTCTTTGCAAGTGCATTGATTTGCATGAAAATTTGTAATTACCCTTATCTTCCCATTACTTCAAAAGTGACGTGTCCCCCATTTGTGCTTGTTTTTTTTAGGGGTGAAAACTACCACCTATTACTAAATACAGATTTAACCTATGAATTGAAATATTGTTCTCGAATATTATTTTAGATGTGTTCCAACATTTCAACCCCTAAGAACCACCCCTACGAAAAATAATATGAAAAAAAGACTAAGAACTTGGAAGTTTTAATGGTAGAGTAGCAGCAATAGGTATAGTGATGCAAACGGTTGCCGACCTGACAAAGTCTTCCGTCAGTTAGGCTATTTGCACACGCACCGATTTTGGTCGGCCAGTATAAAATCGGCCGATATTTTATTGGTAGCAGGTACTAGCAGACTCGCCGGATTTTTACCGGTCAAACAATCAGATGCTTTCTTGTCGTGACGCGAGGTTATTGAATAATAATGAATCCTAAACGAGTTGTTGCTATGTGGTTATTGTATCGCCGTATTAAGCGCCAGTGCTGGATTCATCCTATCAATCCAAGCAGAGAACACACGGGAACATTCTACACTCTTTTTGAAGAACTAGATTCCTGTCTTTAAATGTTAAGTTTTATCCCACAAAACAGATCTTGCCTCCACTAACGAAATAAGGACATCATTATCAATAAAATCACCCATTGCAATCGAAATTAGCACGCACTACCAAAACTAGTTTACAAGGTACTACCTACAATTTCACCGAGCAGTCGACTGGAATCAATCGGCGCGTGTGTTTAGTCACGTACGCCACTACTTCCCGGTACTATCTGCGAAGACACCGAATAAATAAAGGAGGAAATCGAGTAAGAAGGAGTCAAGATAGGAAAATTTGCGAACTCCACTCCAGATTTGGCCATCTACATGGTAGAGCTCGATGTAGAAGAGAGGGAAAAAAGGAAAATTCAACACATACAGAACGTGATGGCAAAGAAGAGGAAATGGGCTGTTAAAACTGCCAAGGATTCCACCACGAACAGACGGCATGCAGCATAAGCGCCAAATGCGTGAAGTGCGGAGGACCACACAGATCAAACGAATGCCCAAGACAGAAGAACAAGCCAGCCACCTGCGCAAATTGCCAGGGAGAACACCCGGCGAACTACAGAGGATGCCCACAGGCCCAAACAACTTGAAGACAAGGAAAACAGCCCCAAAACCAACGAAGCCAGGAGTCAGCTACGCCCAAGCTGCAACCAACAAAACGACGACGACAACAACAACACCGACGAAGCAACAGATTCTCGAGCAGGTGACAAGGCTAATGTCACTTGTAAGAAATCTCAAGAAAAGAAGACCCACCTACGAGAAGTAGCAAAAACAAGTGGATCCACTCTATAAGTTCGTCGGCTAGCCGCAATTCGTCGGCTAAGGATTCGCCCCTTGTAGAAGCAGCGCAAAAACACACACAAGGAAAGACAAAAGCAAATTAGAAGATCGATGAAGAAATAATCGAAGCCATTTGGCTGAGGACGGGTTGTACGCGAACGTCAACGATGAGGGCCCATCGGATGAGATGGGGGGTTGGTGAAAGTCATCCCCGAGATGTGTGTGTTCCCGGTACTGCCGGCGATGCAGTGGCCGGCGTTTGTGGCAGGTCCCGTTCCCACATGTGGGAACTTGTTGGAATTTGAACAACCGGTATAAAATTGGCCGTCCAAAATCGGTGTGAGTGCAATTCTCCATAGCGAGAACGAATTTAGCCGAGCGTACGTACAGCGAAGAGGAGACTGCGGCTATCCTTTCAGAGTGGATCCTTTCCGCTTTACTGCACGTTTTAATACCTACTATACATTTATATTAAAAAACCGATCTCTTTGTTTTCTCATAAACTCCATTTCTATTTCATGCAAGTTTGTCGATAACCGGGATTATTCTCTCCTCGAAAAGGGTTGGCACCCACCCCCAGGGTTGAAGCACACATCGGAACTATGTCACGTTTATTCCTTGACCCATTCCATAATTACTCAACAAGTGGACAAAGAATTCGATAAGGGAAAGCTTCAATGACTGCACTATGATTTAATAATATATTTTCAATTAATAAGTACTTAATAGCAAAAAATCGGAAAATTATAATCAGAAAATATCTGAATTTTCGGATCAATAAAGTGATGGCAAATTTTCGAGTGAGATTTTGATATAACCCTTGCCACAGGTTGGGTTGAAGCTAATTCGTGATCTATTAATAAATAATCAATAATTCATGATACGTTTAATAAATACCGTTTTTGATTAAAATTTGGATGATTGGAGTTTCTTGGAAATAATAAATAAAAGTATCTTCCATTATTTTACAATAAATTGCATCCATACAAGCGAATATTTGTTCAATTATTATACAGTGTGGAAAAGACAAATGGAATATATTCATTATTTCGGTGTGTCCCCAATTTGAGGCGTATCATTGGAATTCCGAAAACAGTAAAAGATAGCGAAACGGTTAAATTGTGACAAAGTTGCGCATTTAAGGGAACAATAATTGGACGTGATCAGATTTCAAATGTTTTGTTTTTGAGTTCCTGATATAATTATAATTATTTTCAATACGGCCTTGTAATTTTTTTAATGAATTTTTGAAGATTTTTATTGTGATTGTCTTCACAACATCCACAGCCGTTTACCGCTTAGCCTTACAGTATTTTCTGTTCAAACATCATCTATGCCTTGTCAAAACAATATTCCCACCAGACAACAGCTCCACCGGCAAACGTTTTACGTTCGAATTGGTGGATAGAAATAGTGGAGTGTCGAGTGCTACGAATCCACCTATAGAAACGGACGAGGCGTAAATGAAATTTAAACAGAGTATAGACACATAAAATAACAATGATTATAAAAAAATTTTTAAAGCAATTTACATTAGCGTTCTACAATGGTTAAAAATCTACAGATAATTTAAAATGCGTTAAAAATTAAATGTTAGTGAAATTGTTAAATACGGTGCAAAATAAGTTAGTTGAGCAAATTACTATTAATTGATTATGTCAATATAAAATTATACAATAAGTTTGTTCCAACAACAACCAGAAACGTCAGCAATCATAAAATAACTAGTCATAAGAAACAACGAGTTTACTTTTTCGTAATTCCTATCAATAATTGGAATGGTCAACTATTATCTGACAGTTTTCGATAGTTTCTGAATGTTGTAGGAACAAACCTGTTATTAAATATATTACTCTAACTGATTAATCAAAATGATGAAATCAGTGAGGTAGGTTCACAGGTAAGTTCACCACCAGCATGATTAATTAAAATTATCCGGTAATTATAGTCCATTTAAAAACCGAGAGGAGTAATTTCCAAAGCCTTACTCACACCACTAAAAGTTACTAGATTAGTTACTAAAGAGCGTGTTCCAAAATAGGCGAGCGGCACACCCCCAAAAAGTCGTTTAGAAAACGAAAAAGTGACCAGATCACTTCTAATCGCTAAAAACCATGTTACTTTATGTTTTCGAGGGTGCTGAATACGAATATGACGTTTGTTTTTTTCTAAAATTGGGGGAACATTGTTAAAATCTACAATTAAGTGAAAAATTGGAAAAAAAAATTTTCGCGAATATCGAACTTCAACTCGCTGCCATTCACGGAATAATCAATATTTTTTCATAAAAATTTAATCACACATTTTTGAACTCATTTGCAAGGCAGTAAAACATACCCGAAGTTTCCAAAGCAATTTCCCACCGATCGGGAAATTTCGGAAAATTTTTTACTACTCTTTCTGACTTTGTGCATACTTTTGCAAAAGTTGAGTGACAAAGTTTTTGATTTTCAATTTCTACATATGTAGTCTCCAAGTGTAATATACAAGGAAGTTTTTCAGAAAATTTCAAATGTTTATTTGCAAAAATAAAAATTATACAGCGTCTTAAACCTCAGCGTTCTAGTCGCTCGACGCTTGCACTGGGCGCGTTTCTCTTGGATTTCATGCAGTGAGCGAATAATGAATCTAAAATTTTCTATTAATAATTTTTTTTATAAATAATGATACAATAAATAATAGTAGAAAACCATGTATAAATGTAAAAATTTATTCACTCTGTACATTCATCATTAACTACATTTACGTTATTAGTACATGAATCTCGGCAACTACATAAATCACAGCATTCCAAACTAGATTTTTTACAAGGGCACACGTCGGTAGAGCAAGAAGATTTTTGAGCACAAGAACAGAAGAAATTTTGTAAATATTCCATTGCTGATAATCCATTGTAAAAATCAGGTAACATATTCCCCTCGTCGATCAACCATCCATATTCTTCCAAGTTTTTTGTGAAAATCGTGGAAAATGTCGCCTGATTCTATTCGTTGATTTGCCAAATGCATCTCAATACGTGTTTTTCTAATGCAGGCTTAGAAGGTGGTAACTTATCAATACATGAATTTTTCAATAAAGCTAAATTATATCTTAATGAGTTAATATCTGTGCGAATAGCTTTAGACTTGTTACGTGAATCGTACAACACAGATAGAAAATTACTAACAATCTCGATGGCCCTTTCAATAGGAACGTTGCATAGATTGGCAAGATCACTCAATTCTTCATCTGACATCTTTTTTAACGCTACGTATGCAGTCTTCTTACCGATAAAAAACAGTGATGACGTCGTATCGCATCCAGTTAATGCATGCATAGCTATAAGTGATGAAGTTAAGGCAGGTCTTAGTTTTTCTGTCAAGAGGTGTATTGGGATGTATCTCCTGAAATCTATGCGTATTGAAATTTTGCCAGTATAAAACCAAACCTGTGGCTTATTTTGACAATATTGATAATTACTTAATAACAATAAAAATACATCTGTATCTGGCGACTCAACAATAATAATTTGCTTATCATTTATTTTACTTTGAACACATTTCACGTGATATATTAAACGAGTGTCAGCATCTATGTGATTGCAAGTATACATAGGATCTACTTTGCACATGCCATTTGTATCAATAACAAATGAATTTTCTCGTGGTTCCAATCCACCAGCTAAATATACATGTTTATTAGTATCTGTAAGCTCAATACTATGTTTCACTAAATTATCTTTTATATAAGCACATATAAAATTAGTTAAACTAGATTTGCTTTCATTGTTTGACAAAACCGCTTTCAAATCTTTCAAGGGTCGATTTCCAGTTATATCATACGTCTTGCTAGATAAACCATACCTACGATTTCTTTCTTCTTGCTTTGGATTAGGCGAATTATCATCGTATCTATCAAAAACGAGATGGACTTCATCGGCTGTCCGTAGACGTACGTACGTAAACCGCGCGGATTTTCGAATGACCGTAAAATTTTTTCTTTTTCAAATAAACATTTGAAATTTTCTGAAAAACTTCCTTATATAATACACTTTGAGACTACATATGTAGAAATTACAAATTAAAAACTTTGTCACTCAACTTTTGCAAAAGTATGCACAAAGTCAGAAAGAGTAGTAAAAAATTTTCCGAAATTTCCCGATCGGTTGGAAATTGCTTTGGAAATTTCGAGTATGTTTTAATGCCTTGCAAATAAGTTCAAGAATGTGTGATTAAATTTTTATGAAAAAATATTGATTATTCCGTGAAAGGCAGCGAGTTGAAGTTCGAAATTCGCGAAATTTTTTTTTCTATTTTTCGACGTAATTGTAGATTTTAACAATGTTCCCCCAATTTTAGAAAAAAACAAACGTCATATTCGTATTCAGCACCCTCGAAAACATATAGTAACATGGTTTTTAGCGATTAGAAGTGATCTGGTCACTACCATGTCATTTTAGGGGTGGTTGCCGCTCGCCTAAAATAGTCGTGTACAAAATCTATTGAATATGCTCCGATTCACTTGACGCGGAAACCAGCCAATCCTAACCTTTATATACTGAAAATGATTCTTTAGATGTCAGATTGAGATGTAAACAATAAACAGGCTGTTAAACTTTAGCTTTTCTTTTACGTTTCGTTTTTAATATTCTTGTTAATCATTCAATAGAATTGCTTACTGGAGTTTTGAAAATAACTATTATAACGAAATAGAGTGGAAAACTGAGTAAAAATGATAAAATAACAAGAAACGAAGGCGATGATAAAAATAAATATATTATACTAGCTTTTAGATGTCGAAAATGGTTCTAATAGGATTTTTAATAAGTTTTTTGAGTTATTAATTTTGTTATAACATATAAATTATTATGTTAAAATGTAAAGGTAAGTTTTTCATTCAAATATCCAAGAACAAATAAAATTGAAATTTCGAATTCTAATCCGATTTAAATATTTCTTATATATTTGACATTTCAATTTAAAAGAGTATTGCATTGCACCAAGCTTTTAAGTGAGTTCAACGTTTTTTGAATAAAGCGGATTGAGTTTTCAAACGTGTCAAAATAAAATGTAATTTAAATCAAAATAATTAAGGAATATTAATATCAACTTCGATGCAAATCACCCCCAAAATAACTTTCTACCCCTTTTTAATCCGGTTAGGCGATGAGTTTCAATAAAATACGAAACACTTCTTCCATCAATTCTGTTAAAGAATGTTTATGCAGAATTTGAAGTAGATTGGACCAAGGAATCACGATGGCCCATACAAAGTTTGCCCCTGTTTTTCACCCTATAGGGACAGAATTTCTGAAAATCCTTTCTTATCGGATGCCTACGTCATACAAAGAACACATCCTCCAAGTTTCAGGTCTCTACGATCAGCGGTTCAGGCTTTGCGTTGATCCGTCAGTCAGTCATTCAGGACAAAGCATTTTATATGTATAGATAATTAACAACAAAATTTAAAGAGAAACTCAACTAAAAATATGAATTTTTTTATGTCCTACCTTCAAAAATTAGTAAAAGAACAAAAAATGATACGTTTAGCCTAAGATACTTTTAATTCCACCAAAAGTTATTTTATGAATAAAATTTGACTTTTGTTAACAAATTTGTCTTATACATTCTTTCATTTTTATTTTATTTTATACCAATTCCTTTTATTTAAACAAAATGAAATATAGTAAATTCAAAATTGCCGGTATATTAGGTAACAGCAAACTATTTATTTTCATTCCATGACTTTGAAAACTTCTGCAGAAATATAGCCGATGGCGCCACAAGGCGTAGACAAGGAAGTCTAAACCAGGTACTGGAACTGGGTACGAGGCATTTGAAGACAGTTACCGACGTGGTGACTGGACACTGCACCCTGAGGAAACATCTGTACAAAATAGGCAAAGTTAGTGAACCTATGAGCAGAAAATGTGAACTTGATGATAAAACACCTACTCACATACTCTGCTTCTGCGAGAACTTACAAGTACTTAGACGGAAGCACTTTGCGAGAGGAATTAATACAACCATTAAAACTACTGAAAATCCCTCCAGTCAAACTAGTGGCCTTTATAGAAGATACGAAGCTTCTGGAATGGAGGAAGATAACATGGGAAATGGTACAAAGATTCAGTTCAAGTGCCTGGGCTGATGGGCACTTGAATGAATGAATGATCCATCGGTCAGTCATACAGGACAAAACATTTTATATGTATATATTTATGTCAGAAATGTCAATGCTAAAAAGTGCTGTTTGAAGCCGGGTGCAATCTGACCAATCAGAGGTCTACAGAATTGCCAACTTAAATACAAATTACTCCTCCTGGTTTTTAAATGAGGTATAGTAGTATTTATTAAAAATTTCATTCTACCCCCTATGTATATCGTTAAAACTTTTTATTCGAACTTGTTATATAATTATAACGATTATCCTTAACTCTTGGAAATACTATAATAGTCATATTGTTCATCCGTTCCGTTCTCCACATTTTTGACCCCCTGTATCTCAAAAACTATCCATTAGATATTTTTCGGCCAATGGAGACTTTTGATCAGGACATCATAGACTACATCATACTAAATTTTCATCCGATTCGACAATTTTGCATAAGATTTGTGTGGGGTCCTTTATAAACACGATGATTTTGCTAATATTTATTAAATCAAATACATGGCGAGTCAAAACTCAAGTACATAATTTTCTCAGTAATTTTAAATGGATCAACCTGTATTTTATACCATTGTATACTATTACCATACTTCTATTTTAATCAAGCATTTCCCATACCAAAAGTTATTAGTTTTTGAGATATTTTCATTTTTATATGCATAATATCATTTAGGACCTACTTTATTTTAGTTAAAACAGTGTTGTTTTTATGCGTGTTGTTTCTTATTTCTCCATAAATGTAGATTTATGTAAACCTTCAGCTGCAAACTAACATCTGGTAAAATAATTCATTAGTATCTAATTGATACTTTGCATAGAAAAATGAAAATATTTCAAAAACTAATAAAATTAAGTATTGGAAATGTTTGATAAGAGTAGAAGTATGGTTGTTGTATTACTCTTCGACAATAATATAAAATAGAGGGTGATCCATTTAAAATTAATGAGAAAATAATGTACTTGAGTTTTGAATCACCTTGTATTTGATTTAATTAATATTAGCAAAATCAATTGTGTTTATTTATAAATTTTGATAATCATTAAAAAGCTTTTTTACTCCAATTAATTCAATTATACAGGGCGTTGAACTTGTTACGATTTTGACGGAACATTGGTTATAACTTTTAAAATACCCTGTATAACACATTACATCCTCACATTGTTGTAATGGCGAAGTGAAGCGGATTCCAGTTTTTGATCTGGCACCGACTTATGGAATACCCTGTAACAGCTATCTACAATTTTTATAAATAACATCTTTATCAAAAATATAATCTAGTGTGAAACTTTAAAAATTTGGCAACAATTTTTTCCAGTCTTAAACTTCAAAATATTATTGATTGTTTAGTTGTCAGGTAGGGGCAAAAAAATATTGAAATTTAATTCAATTATTCTTTTAAACGGTAACTGGAATGCTATCGGAACGTTGAAGTAAAAATATAAAATTATAAAAAAGATTGTCGTTTTATTTCCCAATAAATAGTCTTATCATAGTTTAATCAAATTTACCGAGACTGGTTTTAATCTTATTTGTGATACAGATCCCATAACATGAAACTCCATAAAATCCGTATCTGTAGATAAATTCGAGTCACGACTTGCAAGTATTTGTTTTTTGCCAGTTTATTTGGTTTTTGTAATTACTTGTAAAATTTCGAATTCATATCATTAGAGTAATTTTCGAAAACTTCACACACATCACTTGTTTTGCAAGGCGTGTGGAAATACGAGAAGCGTTTTGATAGGATGAAATAAATTGGTATTTAAAAGTGGAAAATAGGTTAAGTTTGTTAATAACAAAAAATTACAGAATCCTACCGACAAAATTTTTAATTTAATTGATTTATAAAACAAATTGGATTTTCGCAATATTAACCATCCCCTATATTTTGTCTAACACTGTATATAAGCGTCGGGTCATATGTGTTTTGAATGGATCATAGTGAAGTAATCCATAAAGATTGAAATATAAAAAATTCATATTGTAACAAACATACATTATGGCCGCCCCTGGTAGTACTTCTATGTTGCACCTCTCCCCGACTAGGCGAGCTAAGGGAGAAGGGATGGAAACAGCGCGAAAAAAGTCGACTTTTGACTTTAGAATCGACTTGGAATTTTTTTATTCTCAAAGTCGATTATATACATATATATTATCAAAAACCCAATTACCATAGTGTATGGTGTAGGGTATACTTTTACAATTATACTTGTTTCAACTACATAGTATTATGCTTAAGACATATATCCATTTTTTCATCGATGCTTTGGTCCAGATAGAATTTTATTCATGTACAAATTTAGCCCATTGTTTTTTATCTTTTGCCATTGTTTTTGCCTCTGTCCATGTTTTTCCTTTTTCTTGTAGTATGCCTACCATAACACCATCCCATGTTTGATTTGGTCTTCCCTTTTTCGTTCTTTTTTGTATTTTTGATTGCCATACTTTTTTAACTGGTCTTGTATCGTTCATTCTTTGTAAATGTCCCCACCAGCTTAATTGTCTCTTTTCAATAAATTTAAGTGTTGATTCTATGTCAAGGTCTTCTCTTATTTTCGTATTTCTTAGTTTGTCTTTCTTTGTGACTCCTTTAACTCGCCTAAGATACTTCATCTCAACTGCTTGTATTCGACTCTTTTGTCTCTTTGTTAATACCCAAGATTCACATCCGAATGTTAATATTGGCCGGTAAATTGTTTTAAATATATTTAACTTCGTTTTCTTGGAAATTTCTTTTTTATTTATAAATGTCGAATTCATCGTGTGATAAAGATTCATCGTTTTTTGTACTCTATTGGTAATTTCGACTTCCTGCGTTCCATTTTCTTCTATTTCTACTCCCAAGTATTTATATCTTCTAACTTGCTCAATTTTTATTCCATCTAATTGTATTTTCAAATGTTTTTGTTGCGGTCCTATAACCATAACTTTGGTTTTGCTTTGATTAACTGTCATTCCATATTCTTCAGATACCGTGCTCCATATTTCCATATTCTTTTGTAAATCCTTCTCTTTCCCTGCCATAATTATTAAATCATCTGCAAAAGCTGCTTCTGATATATCCACTCTTCCTAAATGTCTGTATCCAACGTGTAGTTTTGCCATTTTGATTGACGATTTTTTAATTATTTCATCAATAAAAATTGTAAATAATAATGGACTTAGTCCCCCTCCTTGCCTTAATCCTTCTTGTGTTGAAAATGATTCTGATGCTTTATTTTTGTATATTACACAATTTCTATTATTTTTGTAAATGTTTTTGATTATGTCTATTATTTTGTAGTTTACCCCCCTTCCTTCTAGTACTTTCCATAACTTCTCCCTTGGTACTTTGTCAAAAGCTTTTTCCATATCTATAAATCCCATATATACCTCTTTTTCTTGTTGTGAGAACTTATCAATTATCTGTTTCACCGTAAATATGTGGTCTTGTATGCTTCGCCCTCTTCTAAATCCACTTTGCGATTCTTCGAGAGTATTTTCTATCAGTGGTCTTAGCTTACTGTCTATAATATTCTCGTAGACTTTCATAGCTGTACTAAGTAGATTTATTCCTCTATAATTATTGCAGTCTTGTCTATCCCCCTTTTTATATATTGGAACTATTAAGGCTGTCTTCCAATCTTCTGGAATCTGTTCTTCACTCCAAGCAGTGTTGTATATTTTCAATAATATTTTTGTTCCTGTTTCCCCTAAATTCTTGAACATTTCTGATGTTAATTTATCAATTCCTGGAGATTTTCCATTTTTCAATATATCTATTATTTTCTGTAATTCTTTTAGTGTTACAATGTCTTTATTTTCTATTATTGCATCCTTTTTTTTGTTAATGTCCTGAACTTTGTTGTCTGCTCCTAGTAATTCCTCAAAATACTCTTTCCATCTATCAATTACTTCGTTTTCATTTCTTAGTATATCTCCTTTTTTATTTTTTATCCAGGTTATTTCTTGTGTTTTTTCCTTTCTTAATGACTTCAATGTTTTGTAAAACAGTTTTTGATTTGATTTACTATTGCTTTCCATTTTTTCGCCAAATTCTTTCCACTGATTTCTTTTAGCTACTGCTACCATCTCTTTTACATTTTTCCTCTTCTCTTTGTACATTTCATAGTTTTCCGTTGTTTTGTTATTTATATACATTTTCCACGCTTCTTTTTTTAATTTTACTTTTATTTTAATTTCGTCCGTCCACCAAGCTGTTTGTTTTTTCTTATTAGTTTTCTTGCTACAACCACATATTTCTTTAGCGGTTTCCAATACGGTGTTTTTGAAATAATCCCACATTTCTTCTAAATTACCATTTTTCATTATATCACAATTATTTAAGAACTTTCCTGAAGTCGATTAATCATTGCTAAAAGTCGACTTTTCGACTCTCAAGTCGACTTTTTAAAAGCACAATAACTATAACTAACTCATGGTTAAAAGATATTTTACAAATTGTATTCGACATATTTCTTTATTTTTAATAAACAATTTATTTATCAATGTTATAAATGAAACTAACTGTTTCTAATTAATTCCACTATTTAATTAAAAAATTTATGAAAATTTCCAGAAAGTGAGGGTCCAAACAGTAAATTCAATTTATTTATCATTTGCACATTTTATTTAAACAACTTACACACAAAGAATTGTTTTTAACATTTTTATAAAAGCCAGCAACCAGAGGTCAGTTTAACAAAGTCATAAATAAAAATATGGAAGAGTCGATTCATGAAAACGGTACAAACTATACTAGTATACTACCATCATATGTTAAGTGTTGTTTAAAAAAAGTTGAAGTTATCGAGTGAGAATCGATTTTAATCGACTCGAGACAGGTTCAATTCGATTCTAAAAAGTCGATTATTTTTATGATAAGAATGATAAGATCGATTCTTGACCAAAGTCAGAGTCGACTTTCTTATCCCTATAAGGGAGATAGTCTTATCAAGTCTCATAACCGACCGCGTAAACAATAACCACGTTTTTATTGTTTTGTAACTTTCACATTAATAATATTTTTCTATTTAACTAAAAACATATTTTCTTACTCTGCAATCCCAAAATCCCGAGACGTACATGCTACACTGGCGCCCAACTTATGGCAGAGTTGAAAATTTTTTGTTAAATCTGTGAAAAAGCTGAAAAACCGTGGTTGAAAAGTGAGGTTCTGTTGAAAAACGTGACCGATTCAAGTTCTTGCTCCCGGTTTTCCGATCTTTCGACAAGAAAAAAGTGAAAAGTGTCTGTTTCCAAATAATATACTGAGGTTCTGTAATTCCGCTCCTACTTTAAGTGATTTAGGACCGAATTAACACTCCCGGTTTAAATATTTCGAACTATATAATTTCGTAATATCGAGTAAATTTTAGGACATTTACTTCCCGTTATTTAAAAAACTGTGAAATCTGATCCCGGCTAACGTCGATCTTGGACTGGTTTTACATTTCAATGCCTATGTTCATGTAAAATCTTTATTTGTGGTTCCTGTCTCAATTCTCAATATATACAGAGTGTATCAAGTAAGAGCTAAAATAAGATATTGAAGCCTCCTGACTGTAAGTACGTTCTTTTATTTTACATGATCTTGAATCGCTTCATTCAAAATTGCTGATAAACGTAAACATTCCTACAATTTGCGTTCTTCAAGAAATCAAGAATTTGAAACTTTATCCTCAGTCATGTCGACACAATCAGAAAATGCAAGTAATCAAGTTGTCTTAAAAATGAACAATTCCAACAGTTGTTGGCCAGCTTATCGGTACACGTGATAATCCTAATTTGAACATTCCGTCTCCGTCTCAAAGTGGTAATTTTTCTAAATGCTCGTCGCGATAGTTATTTACAAAGATTGTTTACAAATAACCGATGACAACGCGTTAAAAGGACTTCCTATGTTACTCGATGGTTTCGCAGCGACGTGGTTTCAAGGCATTAAAAATACGACAAAAACGTGGCAAGATGCAATAAATCTATTCAAAAACACGTTCGGGCCTCAAAAACCACCGTATCGAGTTTACCGCGAGTTATTTGCAAACGAACAAGATTTTAAAACGCCCGTGGACATTTTTGTGTGTAAAATTCGTGCTATTATCGCTCAATTACCGGCTAACACATTATCGGAGGACATTCAACTAGATATGGTTTACGGTCTCTTAGATAAAATTATACGGGAAAAGATACCGCATGAAAAAATCAAAACTTTTCAAGATTTACTTTCGCAAGCGCGACATATAGAGGATACGTTCGAAAAGAATATAAATGTTAATATAAATAGTAGTGTTTTCAAAGACAATAAATCGCGAGATCGCTTCTGTAGTTATTGCAGAAACCCTGGTCATATAAAAGAGGAATGCCGCAAACGCATAAGCGCAAATTCAAAAAAGGTTAAAACTAATGTACAAAATAATTCTAATGTCGTTTCTTCGACAAATCCACCTATCTCGTGTTACGGATGTGGTAACCCCGGGTTTGTTCGATCTAAATGTCCTAAATGCAATTTTCAAGTGTAGATACGTTAGTCGATCCACAACCCAGACCTATGTCAAGTATTCAGATCTTGGGTCATAATGGTAGAGGCCATATCGATACTGCCGCAAAACAAAGTGTTGCCAGCCACACTTTGTATCAAATTTTGAAAAATGGGGGGTCAAACTTTCACATCAGAATTAATGTCAGTGAAATTCGCAGACGGTAAAGCAAAAAAGGAAAATGTTCTTACTACTTGTGTGGATGTTGTAACGTGCCTCCCTTCTTACACGTGGCTCCTGCCACAAGAACACGTCACTATGGACACCCTTGATGCAAAATTCGGGTTTTTAAATCTCGGGCGCCAGATTATTAACGTGGTTTGCTCCACGGCCCCTTGACCCTTAGCGTCAAGAGTTCCAGATAGCCTCAGATGGAGGTTACGGAAAATTCCAGGGGTCTTGTTGAATTAAATTTAACTAACTAGTGAAAATCCGGAAAAGCCAAATCTTGGTTCTCCAATCAATAAATTGCGGTTAAAAATGAAAATAATAGAAATTCAAAACTTTGATCTATTAATACTCTGTGGTCTATTTTACGAATAATTCTTTTTAGTGACAAACAAATTAACCGGGAAAAGAAAATGAGGTATGTATTACCTATATCTGGGATTTTAACGGACTTAACGGTCAGGTTATCAAATACGGTTCAAATCTACCGGGTTTAACGGGGTCCCTAATGCACGATTTAGATCTGCCGGGTAATCAGACAAATTGTGGCTAAGCCTCTTCCAAGTCTGATTAACCCTTGAATCCAAATGAAACCGGCAACTATTATTCCGACGGGGAAAAAAATATATAAATAATGATTCTACGAATCGGGAAAAGAACGATTTAGATCTGCCGGGAAATCAAACAAATTGTGGCTAAGCCTCTTCCAAGTCTGATTAACCCTTGAATCTACTAAAGCCGGTAACAATTATTCCAAAAAAAAAATATTTTCCCACGAGTTAAACGGTACCCAACTATCGACACACAGAGTAAAAATATTCGTACTAGCATAAAATTAAAATATTATACCTAATCCACTTGGATATCAATTTAATTTAAAACTACTGACAACCAAAAGCATAAAATAATTCGAGAATCCACTAATAATTCATTCATATCAGTTAATTAATATATAATAAACGCAGTAAATAAAAATTCGAAATCAAATTACCGTTGACAAATCTTTATTTCCAGATAAAAGAAACAAAATAAAAAAACCAAATTTCAGTTCAACAACAAAAGAAAAAAAAATAGCCGGTCGGAAAATTTTCAAAGAATACATTCAACAATTTAATAATAAGCGGCGATACGGAAAGTTTCGAATACACAGTTTATTTGTAAAAATGATTTACCTTGTTAAATACAGCTTACACACAATCGGAATACGGAATACACAAAATTTTTCGCACTACGGTTTTTCGGAAGAACGTTGAACGGAGAATCACTACTTTTAGAGCCGGAATAAATGAGAGCGCGAATAAGAAGCCAGACGGAATGAAAATCGGAGCGCGAATAAGAAGCTTTCAAAAATGAATTGTTTCTTGAGAGCCGAAAAATGAATTGATTCTCGAGAGCCGAAAAATGAATTGATTCTCGAGAGCCCTGAATGATGCGCGACAGCCAATTTATATCCAAAATTTTAGTTACACTTTTCGGCCGTTGTGGAGGTGTCAGAATTAAAACGTGAAATTTATCTAGTTTCGACAAAAACTTGTATCTATACTAGACGGCTTTCGTTTAAATTAAAATGTTGTATATACCGGGCGTCCTTTCAGTTGAAAAATTTAAATATCGGGAATGAATAAATTGTGTATGCTAGAATTTGGATTTGCGTAACTCGGACTTATACTAAAATATACAACGGTAATAACAACAACAAAAAAATAAATCAATGCGGTAGTCGAAAGGGTTGTAAAGTAACGAGTTATATACACCCTAGTGGCAAAATAAAATATATTAGGGAACAAAATAAAATAAAAATTAAACTTGCAAAAAGCAAAGAAAAAAAATAACTCGTTACAATGTTATGTTGAATGACAGGGCCGTCTCTACTAAATTCATTACCTTTCCCGGCTCTCAAAACATAACATTGTTAGGTATTGACTTTTTACAAAATGCTAACGTAGCCTTAGACATTCCCAAAAGGCAATGGTTTTTCTCAAATAATTCACATACTAGGTTTGATTTGCCATTTGAATCCGAAATGCATCAATCAATTGAAATTTCCTGCTGTGAAAACTTACGGACAGAGGAAAGTGTTATATTGACACCCGATGAAAGATTTCGCCTCGATCAATCTCTTAAAGAAAGGGAAAATAACTTCCAGTTGGGGGGAGAAGCAACTCCTTACGCAGAACTTCATATAGACACAGGTGATCAGGTGATTTTAGAAAAAGGATTCATTGAAGAATGCGAAAGTGCGTGGGCAGCGCCGGTCGTTTTAGTTCCCAAAAAGGACGGAAGTACTAAACTTTGTGTTGACTATAAACCTTTGAACGCTATTACGAGAAGTCCGTCATACTCTTTGCCGCGAATGGATGATTTACTTCATGCCACGAAAACAACATTTTATATGTCCACTATAGACTTGCGTATGGGTTATCACCAAATGCGTGTCGGTGAACGTGATAAAGACAAAACTACTTTCGTGACACCTTTCGGTACTTATCGTTATCTGCGCATGCCTTTCGGGTTAAAAGGTGCTCCAGGAACTTTCCGACGCCTGATGGACCAGTTCCGTCGCGGTCTCAAAAACATTCTGGTGCTTAGTTACTTAGATGACCATCGCGCATGGCCACAAAAACTACCCACTACATATAAGATTTGACATGAATAATGTATGGAGCGAATCAACTGGTAAAACAGCCGCCTTTCTAACCTTCGGCAGAGAGCTCTGCACACCGGATCAGGGGGTCAATTCTCGACATCGTTCGTTCGTTAAACGTATACGCTCGTGAACGAGTAAAGTTGAACGTATAATACGAGGTGAGGTCAATTCTCGAGCATATCTCCAGCTACTCGTTCCAACGAAAGTATTCGCTCATTTCTAAGCAAGAATAAACTTGGCATCGTGGCAAAATGTATCGTTCTGTCAAAGAATACTTGGTTGTGTGTTGTTTGATCGAATTTGTTTTGAAAATTTTCTAACCTGTAAAATTATCTCCCAGATTCTTCAGATTTGTTGTAGTTGTGAATATGTCGAACACCAATAAAATAAATAAGCCAATGTCGGTGGAACAAAAGAATAATTTAATAAATGATCAAATGGATTTAGCCTAAATGTCTCATAAAATTGTCTCTCATTACGTTCTTGCACTAAAATTTCAGCTTCGCCCACAATATTATTCATATTATCTAACAAGAGATCTTCTAAGTTCATTCTCAACACAATGCACAATTAAACAATTATAAATTTCAATACACACATACACACAACCCAAAAAAAAAGACAGTGAAAACAGTATCTCTGGTCAAAACTATCCGCTTAACTCCACGAGCGGATGATATAAAGCACTCGTTGTCGATGGAACATTTGAGCGACGATTAGGAACGATTAGTTCATGGATTCGTTCCCTGAGAATTGCAGTTTCTAGAAATCTACGCTCATGACGTCACGAACGTATACGTTTAACGAACGAACGATGTCGAGAATCGACCCCCAGGTCAAACATGATTTCAAATCTATTGTAGAAACCGACAATTTTATTCCACCAATCACTCCTTACTTAAAAAAGATGGCAACAACTTGTAACGAAGCCAAGTCAATGAATGAGTCGGTTCAAGACAGAAACAAGACATATGCAGATAAAAACAGGCGCAATGCCCCATCTTTCAAGGTAGGAGACCTGGTATGGGTCGATACTCACACCCATAGTAATGCGACCAAGGACATCACAACCAAGTTTCATCCTAAAAGAGATGGACCTTAATTTCACCAGTAAGCTACCAAGTCTCAAATTCCAAACACGACTAGGAACCTATCACATGGCAGCATTGATTATGGCTAATACAGAAGACGAAGAGTCTCCTGTAGTCCAGCTGAGAAGAAGAGGAAGACCTAAGAATATTACTGGCCCTTCCTCGAGACGAGTTCAGGACCAGGGGGAGGAGACTGCAACAAACATACACTACGGCCGCCCCTGGTAGTACTTCTATGTTACACCTCTCCCCGACGGCGAGCTAAGGGAGACAGTCTTATCAAGTGTCATAACCGACCGCGTAACAATAACCACAGTTTTGTTGCTTTGTAACTTTCACATTAATTATATTTTTCTATTTAACTAAAAACATATTTTCTTACTCTGCAATCCCAAAATCCCGAGACGTACATGCTACAATATTTAAATCGTTTTTTGGCTCGCCGTGTATGAAATATTGAAATTTTGACAAAAAAAGTTATTATCTTAGCACGTTAGCTTATTTTCATAATATTTTAGAATACAGCAAGAAATAAGAGCTAAATAGTAAGAGTTTCATTATAAATATTTCTTGGTTCGCCCTGTAACAACCAATATTTTGCAAGTCTAAAATTAATACAGAAATATTCATATTGCATAAGAGAAGAGCGAGGTCTTTACGCGTGCTAAATTTTTTTTTTTCGATTTGACCTGGTTAGATTTAAAACGGGGTGATTGCTTTTGGACTCAAAATATATATTTACAAAGAAAGCATTTATAATAAGATCATTGTATATGATTTACTACTTTTGATAATACTTGTTAAAGTTTGCAAACGGTAAAACAGGTGTTCATCGCCCTTGCCGACATTTTCCTTTGATCAGCATATGCCGGTCAAAGAAAAAAGTCGGCTACGAACACGTTTTTGTCGCTTCTGCAATTGATTTTGGACAAAATTTACCTAACTCCTGTCATCTAAAATGATGTTTAAACAATGTAAGTGATAAAACGCATGCTTTACAAAGTTAATTCAAAATTTTCCGGTAAACTAAACATTTTGGAAACACTATGTAAACAAATAAAAATAGTTCTCAATTAGTTTATCTACATAATATCAATTATAGATGGTTGTTAATAAAAATACTTTTACATTGACACAAATCCAGTTGTTAGAAGCATTTTTATAGTTTTCAGCAAACGCGTGGTGTAACACTAAAGTTTACTCTGTATTAACATGTATCTTAGTATCAAAGATATATGAGTATCATATTTCATAGTATGTATATCAAACAAAGTTTAAACTAAAAGTCCACTACATCTATCAAATTTTTTTTCTTAATTTCAACAATGCCTATTCCAAACTGTTAGTGTAGAACTGTTCTAATGGAATGGGAATATGTGGTAGTTTTTTATTATTTTATCCAATTTATAAGTTTAAAGGAAAATGTGAGTTTGTCAAAAGCGAGTAAGAACAAATGAAAGCCTAATCCAGAGTAAGACTGCAAAGAGTTTTGATAGGTGTCCTAGCAGGACACTGTCTCTTGAGCGGGCACCTCAAAAAGTTCAAACTATTGGAGCAAGAAGAATGTAGATTGTGTGGAATGGAAGTAGAAACCTCCATTCATATTCTTGTGGAATGCATAGCAATACAGAATTCTAGGGCACAACACATAAGGGACTACTGGATAGAAAAGGGACACTTACTTACATAAACTGAAGTCTGTGGATATCAGAAAATTTCTTCAAATAGAAAAAAGGGGCAAAAAAGATCTGTTAGGTATTAGTGAATTTCAAACCAGTATACATGCCTACACAACTTCCTTAATATAATAAGTATAACTATTAAAAAATGTTTGAACTTTAACTTTCATTAATCAGAACCTCCGAATAAAGAACCTACTATATGTGTGAACACACAAATTGACTGAATCCAACATTGAAATCCTGATTTATTTGAGTATTTTGTTTGGGTATCTCACATATTGTTATATGGTACGAATCATTAAAAACTTCGATTTATACACAATGAGAACAGTAATGTTTATATAAACAGCATGTAAATCTGTGAAGGTTCCGGAATGTGTCAACACTGCTTATATCGATTGTTTGCGTTGGTTGACAGATGTTTGATTTGTTTTTGTCCCAAACGTTTTATTGTTTGCGTCCAAATATTCTTAATTTTGTGAAGCAATTGGAACAATTAAACTGAGAAGTGTGTTGTCAGTATTGTGGGTTATTCATTTAGTCTGTCTAACTATCGAACATCAGAACAGAGACTAACGAAATAGTTTATAAAGGAACATTTACAGCACATCTAATAAAATACAGGAAAAATGAAAACCGACTATTGTACATCAAGTGTATTAAATTAATTACAAATCATATTATGCTTTATGCCACTAAAAGTAGAATTTATTGAAGATTACAATTTCAAGGTTTCAACAGGCTCCATAAAACTGACTAATTTATAGAATATAATCCAACCATATCAAAGATATATCCTTTTATGTTCCTACTTCTTCTTTTTGTACAAATTGAAAATGTTAAAAAACTAATTCATTTTAAAATCGAAAAAGAAGCGTCAATATATAGGACTATATCAAATGGCCCCTTTGGTAATATGTCTGTAAATGATGCTTTTAAAAATTCGCTAAGTGTATCTTGCTGGTTGAATCTGTTAAGTGGAGAGGAGTTTTGGTTCAAGGTGTCGTGAAGAAGAGGTCAAAATGTGACTGAAGAACAGGGATAATAGGTTTGTTCGCGGATGTAATTCCGAACCAGTTTAGGGACTATTCGCATGCGCATTCTGAAAAGTGGCGTTCGCGGTTAATAGAATTCTGAATTTTTAATAATAGTTCGGTGTTCGCGTATCATATCGGATTGGTTCGTTATCGATTCGGAATCAGTTCTAGTAGTTCTCTAATTTTGGTGAGGACTGAAAGTTCAGCTCGGCTGCTCATGGATATGTCAGTTGTTAGAATGTGAAAAGAAAAAATATTTTATTATTCACATTTTATCAAGAATATGATCTACATATAAACTTAAAAATTTGACAACAATTTCTTGCAGTCTTAATCTTCAACATATTATTAATTGCCAAGAAGACGAATTTTTTCATTAGTGTCAGATAGTGACAAAAATTTTAATTATTCTTGATAAAGGTAGCTGGAACGCTATCGAAACGTTCAAATAAAAACATAAAAAAGATTGTGGTTTAATTTCCCAAAATAAATAACAAAAATAATAATTAATATACCACAAAGAAAATACAGAATATACCTAAATTATCTATTCAATCTATTTTGGTTTTTAAATTATGTTCTCGTTAAGGTGCTGAGAGGTAATCTGTGGTTCTAAGTTCTAAGACCGTTCACGGTATAATTAGAATTAATTACTGGCAAGCGCTCTAGACAATTCAGAGCTAATTCCGAACTGGTTGGGATTGTAACCCGCGAACATAGCTAATATATTAAAAAATTAAACAATCACAAACTCTTCCACAGATCTACAAGTACTCAGGAAACAATAAACAAGACATTTTGGACTTTATACTATTTTCTAGATTAGATCTATTGTAAGGTTCCCCTAACAATAATCAATTCTACATTTGTAACGTGACTCAATATTTATAAATGAAAGAAGCCATCATAACACCGAACATTTTATTTGAAGAGTTTAGTTCAAAGTCGTCCAAATAATGTAAAGTTTTGTTCTACGAAACAATGGTCTATATACTTGTGAATATAGTGGAATTTCAGTTTAAGTATTATTGACAATTTGTTAAAAATAAATTTAGTCTCATTACAAAAAATGTAATAAGTACAACATTTTTCAAATTTAGTTTTACACCATTATTATAAAATGCAATAACAAAACAACAAACAATAGTAAAACTAGTTTAGTCCCCATTTACCTACCACATATCAGGGTACTTTTCTGTTGGTAATATTGAATCTAGAAATACGTCAGAGTCATCTACTTCATCATATGCATTTTTCCTGTAAGACCGAAGAAAAAGTATGCCAAAAAATTGTGTACTAACAAGCAATGATAAAAATAGTAATTATTTCAAGAAGAAATTTAGCAGCTAAGCTAAATTAAAAATAATTGGGTGCTTAAAATATACATATTTATATTTTCCAAGTGTAGAACAGACTGGAACCTTTTATTATCAATTACTAATTGAAAGAAGTTGGTAGGTATTTGGTTAAAATTCACTGTAATATTGCATCTGTCAATTTATATATTTTTTTCTACTCCTGTTTTATAATATACTTACTAAAAGACTAAAATCTGTATCATAATGATATTCATTATGATACAGATTTTTAAGCCAATAGGAATGCGACATTCGCACAATATTTAATATAGCCATGGATACCTGGTTGACATTTCTGAAATTAATTATATTAGGTGACACTTAATTTGACAGCTGTCAAATAATTTTGATTTTCAAAAGTAACTATATATGATAATTATTAATTAAATAATTCTTATTAATCGGAGTAGAAAAAATATTGTATGCAACTTTCATGTAATGGCCATTAATACACTCGCATATTATATACGAAACTCGCCTGCGGCTCGTTTCGCATCCTACAACATGCTCGTGTCTTAATGGCTATCATTACATGATCGTTGCATAAAATACTATTATTTTACTAAAGTTATTTAATTCATTAAAATATTTTGCTCTAGTATAAATCCAATGAAATCAGTTAATTTGAGTCATTTGATTGAACACAACCAATCAGAACAACATTATACTGAAAACAGATCCCATGGGCTGTTTTCACTCTGTTACGTTGCCATGGTTACATTTTGATTTATTTCGATTTTGACGTTTCAAATATTTTATATTTTAAAATGTCACGATTTGCCATAATAATACTGACGAGAATATTAATGAAATTATAGAAGCAAATATACTAAAAATAGTGTTTACAGTAAAAAGTGTGTGGAAAGCATTTATGGACTTTTGTAATGATAGAAAGTATCAATTAGATGGAAAGGAAAAAATCTAGTTTAGTGAACCAACGCGGATTTTGATGAAATATTTTTCTTAAATTAATTCGAGGTCGCTGAACACGAAAATGAAAGAAAAAATTTGGCGCTCTCTTACCAAAAATAAGCTATGAATTTTTGAAGATGTGTTCAGATTAGCACTGCACTGGTTTTATTGTCATATTATAACTGCTAGACAATGTTAGATACACTGTAATTGCATTTTACGATATTGCTCTCACACACACACACATTAAAAAAACACCTATATTGATATAAATTTCTTGTAAATTCTTTCGACAATTCGACAATTTATTATATCTTTTGACGTTTTCATGTAATATGAATGACATTATAAGTTTTGGTCTTAGTCGTAAAACTTGTACCTAATAGCATATTCAGGCTTTAGATATTTAGCCACTTCAATTAGTTGCTGAATATTTTCGATATCATGATCGTGGCATAGAAGATATAAACAAGATGAACATCATGAACATACACCTATTTTTCCGATAGCTGGCGCTGTATTACAGTTGAAACCTTTTTTTTTTCAAATTTTGAGAGATGATTTTAGAAAGATGGTTAGTTTTGAGATAAGTTTGGTTGATATTTATAATTTACATGGAGAATAATGAACCATTCAATTTGATCATTGATGATGTTGAACAAATTTTTTCTCTGAATAGTACACATCCAGTTAAAATTTTGAACATATCTAGAGTTGCACAAGTTTGACTTGAATGTTTGAGATTGACTTGAGTTTGACTTGAAATTAAGTCAAACTCAAGTCAATCTCTCTGACAAATAATTCAAGTCAAATCAAACTGGGCAATGGTTACAGGTTTGAAAATTCAAACTGTTTGTCAAACTAGTTTGAAAGAGTTTGAAAAATAATTTATTTAGTAGATATACCTTAAATGGGTGAAATATTTATGTTAAATATAGAAAGTAGGTACAACAAATACATTTATTTGAAACAAAAAGAAAATACATTATTTTTAATGAACTCCAACTTGTCACCTCAAAATTCTTCGTGAAAAGTGAAGTTCTTACAAATTAATTGAAAGCAACAATAAATATATATAGATATATATAGATAGTGACCTATTCCTGCGATCCTTGTGTGATATATGTTATGGATTCTTGTTGAAGCCACGAATTTAAACACATTAATTAATGTTCTAATAGACTGGTCATTTAATCGGTTTCGTTTTTTTGTTACTGCCAAAGAAGCTCTCGAAAAATAGCGTTCTATGCAGGCTGATGTTGCTGGGGTGGCAAGAAAGTCTCTCGCCATTTTTGATAAAGTTGGAAATACAGTTTCGTGACGTTTCCACCACTTTATTATGTCATCGGTACTGTCAGCTCGTGATTCAGCTGCGTATTTGTCGATTTCGTATCTCCATGAATTTTCGTCTATATTTATTTTTGTAGATGATTGGAGAAGTCCAAACAAGTCTAAATCAAAATCGGTAACTTCATCAGACTTTTTTTCGAACACACTTACTGTACATTCAGTTTGGGTTTGGGGTGACTCTTTGACAGTGTAAGGTGAATAATAATTTTCTTTATAAATTTCTTCAAATTTCTTGATGGCTTCATCTTTTAAAGATTGTCCCCATGTCGTTAAAGGAAACGTTTCAATTTTATGACGAGGCTCCAAAATCAAAACGATACAATACATCCAGTTAGTCCTACTGTAATGCTTAACAATTTTATCGCGAGCTGCCTGAAGGGCAAGAATTATTTTTGCATCAAGTTCGTCTATATTTTCTTTATTATCTAGTTCATGCTCATCGAGTATCATATTGATCCCAATAACCACCACAGGAAGGGTAGAATATTTCTCTCCTTCTCCTTCTCCTTGAAACTTTGAAAATACTCACATGTTCTTTCAATAACATCCCATTCTGTAGCATGTATTCGAAAATTTAAGAGTATCGGTATTGTCACAAAGAATATTAATCGAACTTTTGAATTGTAACGCTCAGGACAGCATTTCCAATGTAGAGTTCCATCTAGTTTTTACCTCCAGTTTGGGAATGGTCATGTGTAAATGTAATGAGTCGCAAAATATTGCGAAGTTTAATCTTAACATTTCGGAGTTTTTAATTTTTTTTACAAATTATCTTAACCTTTGCAATTGTTGCAGTATTTTCAGATATTGTACTTTCGTTATCACTAGTATCAGAGTCACGTTGCGCAATATGATATTCAAACTTCAAACTGTTTGAAGAAGTTTGATTTCAAGTCAAACCTAAAGATACAGAAATCAAGTCAAGTCAAACTTTCTTGCCTAAAAAGTTTGATTTTCAAGTCAAGTCAAGTTTGTTGAGTAAAATCAAACTAGTTTGACTTGATGCATCTCTAAACATATCGTTAATATTATAAGTCTTTGGTTATCAGAAACTGTTTCCCCTTTTTAGAGAATTTGAAAATTCTACTAATATCGCTTCTCGACCAACTAACACAGATCAAAGTGAAATCGCAATCGCTTCTTATCAGCTTGATACATCTCCCCTTTTGCCCCTTCTCTTATTTTTCCTATATTTTTCTATCCTAATACAAATTTTCTAATTCAGAGATCTAGATAAGCTTGGATTTCCGTTTGAAATAATGAAGTACATTGATTATAGCGAGCGAAGCGAGCGCGCCGGTTCGATGTTTAGCAATTCGCGCGCGCGAATTGCGAAACGTCGACCCGGTGCGCATTTTTCACAGTATGTTGATAGCTGTTAATTCAATTTTTCCATAACCGATTTCAGCTAAATGAAAGTTGAGCCAAATTTTCCAAATCACTCACCTTGTATGGTCTCCACAATTACAGATATTCACCAACTTTTTTTCAAGTAACTACCTAATGATGGCTGAATATGCTAGTAGGTTCAAGTTTTACGACTAAGAGGAAACAGACGAAACTTATATGTCAGTCATATTACATGGAAACGTCAAAAGATATAATTATTGTGGAATTAAAAAAAGAATTTACAAGAAATGTATATCAATATCATTGTTTTTTTAATGTGTGTGTGAGAGGAATATCGTAAAAAGCAATTATAGTGTTTCTAACATTGTGTAGCAGTTATAATGGAACATTATAAAGCAGTTATAAAATGACAATAAAACCAGTGCAGTGCTGATCTGAACACATCTTCAAAAATTCATAGCTCGTTTTTGGTAAGAGAGCGCCAATTATTTCTTTCATTTTCGTGTTCAGCGACCTCGAATTAATTGAAAAAAAATATTTCATCAAAATCCGCGTTGGTTCACTAAACTAGACTTTTACCGAAGAAAAGATGGTACAGAGTTTAAACAAGCTACTGTCAAAACCATGTGGAACCTAACAAGTAAGCTGTTACAAGAAAAATATTATCAAGAAATGAAGGTTATTTATTGACCCATTCAAAAGTTTTGTATTTCAACAAGCGCGAACTGCCCGCGATTCTATACGACGAAAATTGCTATCGGATCCCTGTAAAAGAAAACAAAGTTCGGCAGCATTAAGTCAACAGAAATAACCAAAATGATAAATTGATGGAATGAAAACAGCCCCGAAGGGCTGCAACGGAAATTCTATCACATAGCCGCGGTATAATTAGCTTGTCGAGGTGGGGAAGCTGCTGCTTGCTTGATTGACTTTTTTAGTATCGAATCAAACAACGATGGTTCTGTAACAAATCCAGTTGAATGTAACCCTGTATTCAGCAAGACTTGCCAAGGTGGTTCAAGAAAGTGTACTGAGAGCAAATTTTTAGTAGAAAACAACGACAGCAACATTTGTCCTGTCAAATTATTTGAAAAATTGATGTCAAGAATAGGCCCAAATATCAAAACCAACAGATTATTCTTAAGAACAAATTGTCACTAGATAGCCGACTATGATCACTGGTATGATAATATGCATATACGATTCAAAATTGGACACTATCGTCTGCCGAGGCGATTGGCTTGAACACCAAAGAAAAATATATTACTAATCACTCCAATAGATCGACCGCGGTCAGTCGTTTGGCCAAAAGTGGTGTACAAGAGCAAGAGCTTATAAAAATTACGGGTCATAGCAATGCCAACTCAATAAAACCCTACTTGAATATTGACCAAGAACATCATAATCAAATTATTAACAGCTTGCGTAGTGGCAATACATCTTTATCAGTTATAGAAACTAATACGTGTGGATCTTCATTTAACTTTTCTAATTGCACATTTAAATAAATTGTTTTTGCTCTGTATTTTTTTCTATAATTAGCAAAACATTTTCTATTCGAGTAACCCTCGAACATTGATAAATGTTCAAACATTTTTCAACAAACTCGTCGGGATAATTCCGACTCCCGACAATATACAAAATATCCCGACTTTTTATAAACTTTTATTGGTTAGTGGTTACCGAATTAAAGGATGCTGAATATTTTTCGGTAGGAAGCGATGCTTCTAATATTGGAAACATTAAAACGTATCCGTGACTTACAAAATTTAAAAAAAATGATGTCATTTGTTCGGATCCATTCCTGTAAGCAATGTTTACTGTGAGAGAGTCTTTAGCCTTCTCAATAGCTTGCATTCGAAAGAACGAAACCGCAAGGCATTCAACTAATTAAAGCCGAGCTAGTTATCCGATTAAATTTTGATCATAATTGCTTAAATTTCAAGTCATTTTTAGGCACACCACAAGGAACGAAATTAGTAGAGTATGTGAAATCAAACTCTAAGTATATAAATAAGTAGATTTCAGTTCTAAAGTAAAAAAATAAAATGTTAATTAGATTTATTCATTCCGATAAAAACACCAAAGTCCCGATATTTTGAAAATTTATCCAGAGATTTCACTTTTCTGCTCTGGCAACCATAGGTTGCCCTCAGCCTGCGGCGTCGGTCTGTTTCCAAGCAAATAGCTTTCGAAATCTGTTATAAATTTTTTTCTAATTATCAATGTCCTTGGGTTATTACAGTATCCGCCAAAATAAACAGTACCGAAAATAAAAATAAAAATTAATTTCTGTAATGTAAGTGTTCAAAATGTTCACCATTTCGACGCAAACAAGCTTCATATCGATTTTGTAAGTCAATAAACATGTTTATAAAAAGTGGTTGATGTAACTGCCGAAAAATATTTTGTATTCTTTCCCGTAGTTCGGCAATATTCGCCGGCGGATTTTCCGAGTGAAATATTTTGTCCTTCATTATGCCCCAAATGTATGCGTCAGGTGGCGTCAGATCAGGTGAATGAGAAGGATATTCGAAGTCTGTTCCCCGAGAAATTATTCTATTTTCCGTATGAACGAAAATAATGCTCTACCAAAAACACTTTTTCTCCCGTTGTTAGAACCATTTTTAAATCAAATTTAACTGCAGCGTACTATTAATATATCAACTAATGACAATTAAGTCAAATATGACAAATCCATATTACATAAACAACTCCACAGCACTCTCTGTTTCGTTACTGTTTATTTTGGCGGATACCGTACTACTGAAAACAAATAATGGATAATGAAAATGCAGCTGTTCACAATGAAGTGATATCCAAATATCAATATTTATTTAAAATAATTCAGTATTTTGTTGTATGTTAATATAATTTGACAAATGATCGGAATACTCCGAATTTTGATGTTCAACAATTTTTATTGCAATAAAAAATAAATTGTGTTCCAATCTGTTCTGAGAACTAACTTTGTAGAAGAAATAACCAAATGCTCTACTCAAATAGTTTTCTAGTTGATTTTATAGACTATATTTATGTCACTGAATTATTACTGACTAATTACGTTTTTATATTTTACTTATATACTTATTTTATTAATTTTTAGGCGTGTTCTTTTTAGTGCTGCTGAAGATATGAAGCATTTCAAGATTTTTAAAAAACATACTCTTAGTATAAGGTGTCACATATAACTTGAATAATATCCAATATTGTTTCATTCACATTCTTCAAAATTATTAAATATTATACAAAATAAAATGTAAAAAATAAACCCTTCTAATGTGGTTTTGGACTAGCATCTCCTAACAAGGGAAAGAGGATGAGTCAGTGTAATATTAAAATCCTGTGTATAACTTATACCAAAAAATAAGGAACTTCTATAGTGGAATTCACATTCAGATGGCAGTACACGAGTATAAGATAACAGTGTTGCCCATCCTACTGCTATTTTAATTGTTTTTAAAACACCAACAACAAAATTATACAGGGTGACCCGTAAATAAGTTCCGCAAACTAGAGGACTGGTAGATCGTTAAGAAAAATTTAAAATACCTAGATACAACCCTGTTAGTTTATGAGATACAGGGTGCAAATGAAATTCACATTTTATTGCATACAATCATCTCGGGGGGATACAAATTTAAAAATTTTTGTTATAGGTATAGGTTATAGTCTCTTCAAAAAGAATAGCAGCAACAAATAAAGCATACCAATAAAAAACTGTTAAGAAGTAAACTAATATGTAAGAAGACGAAAATAAGGATATACAAAACAATTATAAGACCTGTATTGATGTCTGGATCAGAAACATTAACAATGACCAAAATTTTTATTTCAATGTATAATTTGTCGACGAAGCAACATTTACACAAAGCGCTATTTCTAATGTGCACAATGAGCACGTTTGGTCTGACGAAAACCCGCACGCCGTGAAAGTTACAGATAGTTAGCAAAGTTTTAAAATTAACGTTTGGGTTGGAATAATTGCGAACCAGTTTATCGGGCCTTTTTTTCTACCGGAATATTTAAATTATAGATATGTAAATTTTCTTCTGTCAGTGTGGTTTATGTACGATGGGGCCTCGCCACATTTTACACTGCTAAGGCTAAAGCTAAGGAATCGCTAAATGAAGAGTTTACGGTAAAATAGTCATTATATATTTGAAATTTTTCTTAACGATCCTTCCTTTGTTTTAGGGTACACCCTGTATAACCCAAACCTTGTTAAACTGATGTTACATCTATTTGAAAAATAAAGATTTATTATTGAATAAAATGCTGTTCAGATATTAAAAATCTTATTGTGACACCTAGTACCGTAGTTTTAACCTACCAGGACACCAAGTACTACAAATCCAACACCAACAAAATATACTTACAACGGTATCTGAGCCCATCCTTCAAATCTAGATCCATCGAATTCGTATTGTTTCGGCGAAACTCTGAGGTACTGATCATATAAAATTTTCCCACCTACGATACCTACACCGACAACTGATATGGCTGTCAAAAGAAGACATAATGTTGTAGCTGTAGTAACGCGATGAGGTCCTATGCCTGCAGGAAAAATGAGGATGCGCGGAATTCTACGTTGTTGAGATTCAACATCTTCGGGACTAGTCTGTAATGCAAATAGAATCAAGGAATTAGTAGATGAAAATAAAAATATATTAAGAGTCAATGTTATGCGTCAAGATTTAATGTACTGAACGACCCTGTAGAATGTGTATTTTATTTTAATTGTTTGAAATTTGATAGGTATTTGTATAAACAGAAATAGAAAATATTTTAAAATTAGTTTTAAATTTAAAAAGTAAGTGAATTTACTGTTTGGACCCTTACTTTGTGGAATCTACTCATATTAATGTTATAAATGAAACTAACTGTTTCTAATTAATTCCACCATTTAATGAAAAAATTTATGAGAATTCTAAAAAATTATTTATAATTAGCATATTATCAAATATCGAAATTGTAATAAAAAGTAAGTGATTTATCTTTCGATGACATTTTTTCTCCTTATTATTTGAGATAATAGGTACAAAATTTCAGGGTTTTCATGAACAAATACAGTAAAGAGACGAAATAAATTTTGTTAATGTTTTATCAAGGCAGTTATATACATGCATCATCGTCTCCGAAACTATTCATTAAAAGCGACCTCTTACGAAGTACGGTCTGTTGCAAAAGGCAAAAGGACCGTATGTACGGAGCAACCGGAGATCTGAACCATTACTATGAAATAGTAGTTTGTGGATATACAGATTGCGAAAAATCTTAGCTCGACATACGATTTACACAAGTACGACAAGGATAAAATGAACAACACTACTTGAAAGAGAGAGAAGAATTGTTCGCACACGCCCATCTGTGATGTGAAGTAGTGTTGTTCGTATTATCCTTGTCACACGCCCATCACAGATGGGCGTGTGCGAACAATTCTCTCTCTTTCAAGTAGTGTTGTTCATATTATCCTTGTCGTACTTGTGTAAATTGTATGTCGAGCTAAGATTTTTCGCAGTCTGTATGTGTTACATCATCCAACTCTCAACGCAGCCAAAGATTACGCAGCAGCAAAGATTACCAAAAAATATGCAGCAGATACAACCTCAGCAGTTTTCAAATTTATTATTCAATTCTGTGAATCGATATCGGCACCTCTTTGTTTATATATTTTCATTTTAGCCACTTACTGTTTTAGATATTTTTGCTTTTCGTAACTAATTAAATTAGAATTATTCACACTCTCGAACTGTAAAGATCTACAATAAAAATCATATTTTTCTGAATTATTCCGAGTTCCTAATTTTTTCCTACGAACATCAAAAATTAAGTTAGCAAAAACTTCACTTATGTGCGAATCTGGTTCGATAGTCTCTAGCGCATCACTCCTGCGAGGAAATCTCGCGAATTTGATTCATGACTCAGGTCTGGTAGTCAATCATTTAATGAACGCGAATATCCTTTAATGCGCGTGTGGTTTATTTGATATTAATAATGAGAGACGTATTAAGTTCATGCAAAGATTACTAAATGTTTGTAATATTTGCCGTAATCTTTGGTTGTGGTTAATATTACTTTTGTAGCAGGAAACTGATGCAGTAGTAAATATTTTGCTGTCCAAAAATAAAATGTGGAAATGATATCATTTTATACCACCAAAGACAAAATGTTGACTCGGTAACATTATTCGTAAGTCATAATCATTAATATTGTATTATAATTATAATAATTATCAACAAAAAAATTATCTATAAAAAATCTTTAATTTTTTAAAAAGCTGGTATACTGAAATTGTCACATTTTCGTTTATTAGGATAGGTTCATGGGCGTAGGTATAGAAAATTGTTAAGAAAACTAGTACACGGCAAGCGTTTTTGGAAGGATATTCAACAGGAATAAAAACATCATCAGAAAAAGGATTAACAATAACACATATTGGCAGTGAGGATAGTAGATTGCATCCACCTTTCACATCCAATCGTAATGGAGACTCTATCACTCATTCCAGAGGTATCAATCATAGTCATGGATACCGGGAGTTATCGTTCCAGAAAATGGTAGAAAAAACTCATACTCCGCCTTGGCGAAAAGAGCACATAATAAACTGGAAAAGGGAAAAAAATGTAGGCGATATTGTTCGGCACAATTTTTAGACAGCACCTAAGCTTTTGATGAAGTCTATTACGAAACTCAAAAAAGTCGTACGGTGCCTAAAGGCGGGATTCCACTGAGGCAACACTGAACGACATGAGGCATGATACATGTTTCCTAGTGTTGCCTGATTATAGGTGTGCGACTATGTGGCTCAAAATTCAATAATGTTAAATGCGGAATTTGTCTCCCCACATCGCATGCGCTTTGTCTGAACGATTCCATTAAGGCATCTGCAGTTTGGTGCACCATGTCTTTACGGAAAGTCGCGGCAGCTGCATATTTGTTAATAGCTTTGAATCGTATGAAGAAAAGGTCACCACGGTGGTGGAGAAGACAACTATATGTTAATGTGGAAGAAACACAATATAATTTATACAACTTGCTTGATAAAATTTCACCTGCTATAAAAAAGCATGATACCAACTTTGCAATACTATCTCGTTTGAGGTTATTAGTGACATTGAGATATTTGGCTAAGGGTGATAGCTATCCATCACTTATGTATCTGTTTATGTTTATGTATCACTTTTTTTCGATCTCGATGATATGCTGATTGCAAGTTTTTGATTTTGTTTTTTATCTCTGGAACAGTACAATTATATTTAATAGTCAACTCCTTTAACTTGTCATTTTTTATTTTATTGTCTTTATATTCACTGATTTTATTATTCCACATTGCTGAATTTTGAATAATCAATTAATGTTGTGGTTCTTTCTTTATTCCAGACCAAGTCGCCCGATCCGATTGATGTTGAATAGCGACAACTAGGGATGGCGATCTGAAATCGATTCTTCGGGCCAAATATATCGATTTTTTAAATCGATATGTTGTACTGAATCGATTCAGTGGATCGATATTTCACCCTTTAAAATCGACATTCGATTTTTTCTGGTTTGGTTTTGGGAACTATAAGCTATATTATCTATTTTATTAACTTTTTAATGTAAAAAATACATTTAGAAAATAAATGTCTTCTTTTATATCTAATCTGATTCTTTGATATGGTAATAAAAATAATTGTTATTATCGAATTCCCTGAACTAAAAAATCCCTGATTTTACTGATAAGAGATCCCAGAGATTGTTTATTATGGTATCTTTCTTGTTTTTCATAAAATGGATTTATATTTACATTGTAAATACAAACTTGAAAAAAATCGATTTTTTAGAAATCGATCTTTTAGACCTCGATTTTTTTATGAATCGATTCATCAGGTTACGATTAGAATCGATTTAAAAATCGATCTTTTTTGGAAAGAATCGCCAACCCTACGCGACATTGTTCGACACGTTCAATCTTGTCGAGAGGTGACGCATGCGTGCCGGAAACAGAAAATAGACATGTTTCTTGTGCATTGTGTTCCTTCAATGGAAAGACTTGTGTAGCATGCGTCAATACCGCATGCTACATGTTGCCTCGGTGGAATCCCGCCTTAAAATATATTCAAACAGTGTTAGTTGGAGTCCCCCAAAGTTATTGGTCCCTCTTCATATACATCACTGTATAATACATCAGATGTATCATCCTAAAAGCTAATTTAAAATGACTAATGACGCAGATTAGATAAGATGAAATAATTGCAGCGTTTGCAACGAACACTCAATCCGATAAAAATATGAATGTGAAAATGCAAATATCTGTATATGAAAACAAATTTGTCTATAAAATTGCATCAGCAAAAAAATGGTAGGTATGGTGATTAAGAGAATATTAAAAGCTACAAAAAATGAATGACAGACAAAGACTAGTGTCGGAAATTTTAGTTAAAACTATAATTAGGAAAAAATACAAAAGCTAAAGGTGGATTCATGCAAGAAAAAATTAAAACTTGATTAATTTAAAACTAAAACTAAGAACATAAAACCATGTAATGTAATGTAGATGTTCATGCAAGAAAATAAGAAATTAATTTCTTCCATCAACTCGAAACAACGCATGCGTCAAGTCCTGACCTACAGGTGATTTGTGCTAAGTTATTGTTCACATAGGCTTGTATTACATGTTTGAACATATTTATAGTTTACAATTTACAACAATATTTTTAGTAAACAAGTTGGTTTATGTTCAGTTATCTGACAGCTCGATTACTATTAGAAGTTTTGACAAATGATTGAAAAGAGTGCGCACGTCCGGTTGGTTTATTAATTTCCTAATTTATGTTGCATGAACATCTGAATATTCTTAGTTTAAATTTAATCTTAATCTTTAATTAGTTTTAGTTTAGTTGATGTTGCATGAATCCACCTTATACTTAATGCCCATGTCGTCTTCTCGAAGACATCGATCCAATCGCTTCCACATAGCTAGATTAGATACTACAACAAAACGAGCTCAGCAGCATCATTTTTCCAGAAAACCTGTTCAGTTGCCATCTTCACAAACAGCCAAGCTGCACTGAAGGCACTCGATTCCTTAAAGGTCAACTTTAAGCTAGTATGGGATTGCATAGGTGCCTTATACACACTTGGAGATCATTGGAACCAGGGCGCGAAGGTCATAAGGACAACGAACAGGCGGATGAAACGACCAGACAAGGCTCATCAATGCCATTCATTGGACCCGAACCCTTCCGTGGCATAGCAAAGTCAACAATAAATATGGCCACAAGGAAGAGGGTGGCACAGGAATATCTAGAATGGTGGGTAATCTCACCAGGACAGAGACAGGTGAAACAGTTTATTAGGTGACATTCGCCAACATTTACGATTAGGAAAGCTGTCAAAGCCATAGTAGGTTTGTTAACAGGCACGCAAAGCTAGTGGGGTTGACAGACGAAGCCATGTGCAGATTCTGTCACATAGAGGTGGAAACTGCAGAGCACATCCTATGCCAGTCAATGTGTAGCCTCTTGTACAAGGCAATGAGAAGCCACTGGCATGAAAGGTTCAGTCTCGAGGCTGATTAAAAAGATTTGGGCTGGAGAATGTAATCTAGATTCAACAATAGATCTGAAAAGGTCGCAGTGGAATAGGTCGATTAGTCACCTCATAAAATCTAATCTAATGTAGAAATCCTTGAAATATTAGAGTTTAGATTCCCTAGAATGCTTTAGTCTTGACCTGATCATTTTTACCTCATGGATTAATTTGCATTGTATCAAAGATTTCGAGTGACAAAGCAATGCTGCTTACAGGTCTTAGGATTGATAGAGGAGGCACTGGAATTTCAAAATTATTTGTTGAGTATTACCTAATAATGAAACCTGAAAAACCAAATGTGACTGTCAATTGTCAAGCCAAATCCGAAAAGTCACAAATATGTTACTAGATTTTCAGAGTGTTGTCATTTATTTACTAAGTACTGCTTCTGCTGCAGTGGTGCAATAAACGAAAATTCAAGTTCTTCTTTAAGTTAAGTGGAACTTCATGCTTAAATTCTAAACGGTGTAAACGGGCATGAGTATCAGAATTAAAGATTGACTTATGATCAAGCTGTAATTTTAACAAAATAACATCAATTTAAAAGTTCCCATTTAAGATTTTATGGTACACCAAATTCTGATGTTTTTATTCATTTTACTTTATTTCAATTGCATAATATAGGCATTTAATTATTAGAAGTATATATTAACGAGATCCTTTGTGTAGTGCGAGTTATTTGGATGTATCTTGAGTTTCATACAGGTAGACACCAATTCTTCCAACTCAAGTCATCCTTACAATTCAATCATATATAATAATACAATTACATGTCAAAAGTTAAAAAAAAACTTTGTTTTTATGTTCCATACAAAATAATGACTAAAACAAGGGGTCAAGGCTCAAAGATCAAAATTTGTGTTAATATTAATTTTGATATTGGTAAGTTATTGCATAACTTAGCAAAAGTAGAAACTTCTAAGGTGAGTAATTTTAACAGTTCTTTTTTGAAAATTATTATTTATGTAAGTAAATACTTCTAGACAAACCAAGCCAAGGATGTGATCAATGTGATGGTGAACAGGGGGATATTCATCGATCAATTTTGTCAATAAAGAATTGTGAATAGATTAATAATATAGAGAACATAATGTGTGTCAATTATTCCCAAATTCTGGATGAATGCTAATTATGAAGTATCTACAACTTTCTATAATGCATTATGTTACCTTCTTAACTATTGATTATAATTATATAATACTAAATCATAGAACATTATACTAATGGAGACTACCAAGTTGTAACACGCTTACCTGACATAATCGGGCAGCATAAAAGATTGCCCTTTTTTGACCACCGAATTGTACCACGAAATTGAAATCAGGTAGTCAGATAAAAAGTCAGAAATTGGCAAGTTTTTAAAGTTATTCTTTGGCCTACATTTTTTAGAACCTACCGAAGTAGGTGACTTTTTTCTCTTGAAATATTTGACAAGTCACCCGATGATGAGAGAGTAATACAATTTTGTGATTACACAGTTGAAAATTATATATCAGAAGAAGCTAAATTTCATCCAAAAGTTTGGGCAAGTAACAAAAATAGCATGTGTATGGGTCTAGCTTGTGAATCATTTCATTCTTTGTTAAAAAACAGTTTTTATTCTCCTCATCCAAATATATTTATTTTTGTGGTCATGATAATAAATATACAAAATGAAACATTTGCAAAAATTAAGACTGCTAATGAATCAATAATTATTAAAAAAAAATTTAACCTGTTACTTGAAAGACACAGGGGTATATAATTTCTAAAATAAAAGAATTAAGAGAAAGTAAGATCACCAAATTTGATTTTGTAAGATCTTTAAGCTATTATTATTTGCCGCAGTAGTACAAGAGATCTTGAATTGTAAAACTAATGTTAATTTGTCTGTATATTTCAAATCAAATTTTAAAAACATATTTTATGTTCTTTGTATTATATTGAATTTGTTTAGATTGTTATAAGATTTTATAATTAAACCGTTAATCCTCTCTAGAAATTCAGTGGTACAACTAGAGGGTAGGATTACATCTACCTAGTGTCCAGTGGTACAACTCGGTGGTCCCTAATTCATAAAAACAGAGAAAAGTACCAACATAACACTAAAGGTAACTTGTTTTAGTTTTAGAACATATATTAATCTAGCAAATCTCATACAGTTATGAGGACATCAGTTATCTCAATGTCATGTTTATCTTTAATCTAAATGTCAATAAAAAGGCGTAACTAATGAAGTTGCCAAAAATTGTAGAAGTCCGCATACAAAATATTTAACAATGGTTCAATACAAATATAGCTCAGCTGAAAGTCGTATCAACCAAATTTCAAAAGTAAATCTTATTTGAAAATAAACTTTTTTAATAATAATTTTTTTTTAGTTATAAATTTGTAAAAGCTGCAAACTACTATGTACGATAAAAGCATGAATTTAATTAATAATTTGCTAATTATAACAAAAAACGAATGACGATTGTATGCACAGTAGCCATTCTATGCAGTATTATAGAACTGAAATAAATTACTCACCGGGGGCGGAACTTGTTCATTTAATACCAACGGAGCAACATCTTTATCAACTTTCTTCTCTGAGAAGGCTTTCGTCAAAATTGTCATTTTGACGAAATAGTTTTATAGCACAAATTTAGAACAAATCAATACACTCCTCAACCTGACTTAAAACGGTCTACAATTTGACCAAAACAAAACGTCAAAGCCAAAGCAAAACGCAGAACTGCACTCGACACAATACGCATGCTCGGATATTTTCATTATGGAAGTGGAGGGTGTAATTAAAAAAATAGTGGGAGAGAACATTTTATTTAATAAAATATTGTCTAATTTTTACATATTAGACGGATTTTTAATACCAGATATCAAGTTGATAACCAAATATAGAATTAATGACAACAAGAATAAGGATACTCGGTCCTTATTTGGTTCATACCTATAATAAAGGAAGGAAGATTGATCAGATACTTTTCATGAATCTGCCTTTGATTTTTATCAATTTTCATTATTACCTAATGAAATGTGAGGGATAAGAAGAAAAATATAAATGTAGAAAACATATAAATACAAATTGATTTATTATTAGTGTCGAATCCATCCCTTCCAAAAGAATAGTTCCATGATTTAAAATTCCAATCGATCAATTTTACCTAGGCAACCATCATTACAAAAACAAATATGTTTTATTTCAAAACGTTCTAAATGAGATAATAAAAACTATCTATTATAATTATTATGATTTCAAAAAAAGATAATTTACTGGTTAGGCCATGGCAACAACGAAAATTTGCTTACCATCGTCAAAAGGTAAGTTGAGAAATGAGATAAATAATAATTGTTTATCAGCATTCTTTAAGGTTCAATCCGCTCTCCCAGCAATAGATACGGGACCTCCACCATTTCGTGCTCACGTATGCATCAAACTTAAAAAGCAGCAAAAGGAAAAAGAAAGATCTAGGAGGATTGAGCAAGATAACTACTTATTAATGCAACGATTAAATTATGTTACGAGAACAAGTCGAGTAGACAATATTTGGAAAACACCACAGCCAAATTTTTTAAACAGGGTAGCAATATATGAGACTGTTTTACCAGAAATTGATGATTTAATAGCTTTGGATTTAGTAGATGTTGATGAAGACTGTAAACCAAGAACGAGAAGGACTAAATGTTTTGCTTGTTCTCCAGAAAAAAATAAAGTGGAGGATCAGAAGGTTTGTATATATATACCTATGTATGTAAATTGGGGTGACTTTCACTGAGAACTAAAAGATCTATTGTGCCCCCTTACTTCTACTTAGTTCCTGCGGAAAGTCTCAGAGACTATTAGTAGCTCCTTTAGTCCTATTTCCCGTAGGAATTTTAGGATATCTGCAGGCTTTAACTTAGGTAAATGTCCCTCTTCTATCCAGTAATCTCCAAAGGTGTTTTGTGCCCTAGGATTCTGAATTGCTGCGCAGTTCGCAAGTATGTGGATGGAGGTTTCTTCTTCCATGCCACAGCATCTACATTCTTGTTCCTCCACTATTTTGTTCTTTTTCAGGTGCCCAATCAGGCGGCAATGTCCCGTAAGATGCCTGTTAAAACTCTTAGTGCAGTTTTACTTTGACTCATTTGATCTCAACAGGTTGTAATCACCCAGAAGAATCTTTGATTGTCTCAGTCCTACTATAGATCTTTCCAATGGCCAGATCTTCTCTTTTCTTCGGCTTTGCCTATTTCTTCCAATAGTACATTGGAGCTGATAACGCAAAAGGGTTCCGGCCCCCAAAAGGGTGTTCCAGTTCCCCTCTTTGCTAGTTCATCTGCTATTTCATTTCCTTCTATCCCTGTGTGTCCTGGAATCCACAGTAAGGTGACTATATTGTTCTCGCCTAGTTCATTTAGTTTGCCTAGGCATTCCCACACCATTTTGGAAATGATAATACAAGAGCTCAGTGCTTTAATGGCTGCTTGACTATCCGACATTATGATAATCTTTTGCCTTTTATATCCTTTATCAATATTGAACTGGGCACACTTTCTTATGGCGTGAATTTCCGCTTGAAAGATACTCGGAGTTTTTCCCAAGCTTTCAGGGTGTTTGGTTCCTGGCCCGTACACTCCTATCCCACTTCCTTGTATTGCTATTGAGCCGTCTGTGTACCATTCTTTCCAAGTCTGGTAATTGTATTTGGATCCCATTCCTTCTTGTTGCTTAATTCCGTATCGAATTTCTTAGAAAAGTTATACTTATTCATCATACCATATTGTGGTATGTCCCAGGTGGTCTGATTTCTAAGAAGTAAGGAGGAGTTTTTTTTAATGATTCCCTCTCTACTTAGTCTGTACATTGTTCTTTCTGCAACACTTTACACCACCATATATAGTGGTGTTAGGTTGAGAATAACTTCCATGGCTGCCGTTGGGCATGTTCTCATTGCTCCTGTAATGCATCACATACAGGCTAGTCTTTGAATTTTGGAAAGGTTTTCTCTTGTTGTCAATAGGCTAATTCTACTACTCCACGCAATGGCTCCATATAAGTGACAATTGGTCTCACTATGGCAGTGTACATCCAGCTCAGGATTTTTGGGTTACAACCCCAATTTCTCCCTGCCAGATTCCTGCACACCATTAGAGCCATTTTTGCTTGGTATATAATCCCCTTTTCGTGTTTGTTCCACAGGAGTTTACTGTCCAGAGTCAAACATAGATACTCCGACTCGGCTTCTTGTCTCCATTCAACCTTGCTCCCATCAAGTTCAATGGTTGTGAGGTTGAGCTTTCCTTTAGTGAAGGCTATTAAGAAGGTTTTGGTGGGGTTGATGTTGAGTCCCTGGCTATTATGACAATATCATCGGCATATCCTTGGCAGGATAGGTATTCCAAGGTCAGTCAAACCACGCAGGAGTTCGTCAACCGTCAGGCTCCACATTAACGGTTTAAAGAAACCACAGAAGGTTTAAAAAACAATTAGGTATAGCTAGTATTTTAGATTTGCTACATTTTATTAATAATTTTAGATACCTGAAGAAAGAGTACCATGGGAACCAGATAGAAAAACACTATCTAGAGTTCGTAGCAAATCTGTACCGTTAAGAAAATCTCAATCGCTACCGTCGATTAAAGAACAACAAAAAATATCAGCAAGTAAACCATCATCAAGTAAATCAACAAGAATTAAATTAGATCCATCTTCAAAGAGTTTGAAAACAAGCACAGAAAAAATATTTAGCGCCAAAGAACCACGTAATATTGTATTTAGTAGAGGTTGTTTAAAGCTGTCAGTTAATTTTCCATCTGATACCACTGTTAAGTTTCAGGAAGGAAATATTGATAAATTTTTAATTCGGGGTGTATGTCATTGTAAAAATTCACCTTCAGCACGTGTTTTGTAATAATACAATGTATTTTTTATGCAAAATATTTCACCAGGTACACAAAACATACAATGGCGGATAACTTTAACCCTTTCCTATATGGTCCAGTGTGAAAAATCTCCGGCGATTTTACATAAAAAAAGACGCTCAGAGATCCCTATGGTATATCACCTCACACTACAAGTTTTAATGTCAACAAGATCACCAAAAAGTAATTTCTATCTTCGATTATCTTTAAAAGTTACTCAGAACTTGATCTTAATATATCTTTATTAAAATTTTACAATTTGTTTTATTTCATTTTCCCAGGCCAATTTTATTGCTCATGTATATTTTTTTGATGTAGGTACCATAAAAGGTAGTTCCTACTTCGGTCACTCGGAAAAATTAGGTGATTTTGTCAACGAGGCGGAATGATCCCTAATCGTTAAACAAAAAACAATGGGGGGTTAAACTTTACAAAAATACAGGTCCTATTTTCAACTGAGTTGGGCTTTAATGGAATAAACGTCTCAATTTTGTAGTTTTTCGCTTTTTAAAAAGTATTTTTCGAAGTTAAGGAACATTTTTAGCGTATCATTTCGAAAGGGATCATTTAAACTATTCTATGAAAAACATTGTTATATACTAAATGATGTACGTTATTAATTTTTCGTTTGAATAAGTGGAAATTATATCAAAGTTCGTAACTCATAGACAAGTGATTTTTTCCAAAGGATTTTGTTAAAACAACTACAGATAATAAACATGTTAATATAATTTTGAAAGCTTTTTTATTTTATTCTCACAAAACTAAGGAATAAATGAAAGTTTATTAAAATGGTAAACAATAAAATATAATAATTGAAACAATAATCATAATATTAAATATTTATTGTTCTTAAGAATTATTTACAGTCATATAACAAGAATTACAAGGTAAAATAACTAGCACACAAAATTGTATAAGGAAAAGTAGAAATAAAAATTATTGGTTTTGAAATAAAATAGATTTTGTAAGCAAACTTCTTACTTTGGCTTTATTAGAAGTTTTTAATTTATTAAATTCGTGGTGAAGTCGAATATCTATATATTTCTCCAAAATAAGTTTGGTTACAGCGATGCAGTGATCATTGAGTGGTTCAAAATCAATAATGTGACATAAAAAATGTTTGAAGGTAAATAATATCTAATGGGGTGTTAAACTTAACAAAAATATGATGTTTTCTCAATGTTTATCATTAGTGGTGGACAAAATCATAATGGGGAATGAATTATTTTTAATATTTTTATTCTCACAAGGTGTTTATGTCGATTTGAAAATTCAACTTTAGGATGATTTAAATAGTTCGCCATTTATGCTGTTACCTACATTACCTAAAAGAGAAGTTAGCTACATAAGGGTTGACATAGGACCACAATTCTGTCGTCTTCTTTTTTAAAATCGTGATGAAGTATAAGGTATGCTTATGTTATATATTGCTTTTATAGTGAATGACTCAGGAGTTGTATAAATTTACTTCCGATTTATTTTTACGGCTACACACACATATATTTTTACTTGAAATGATCTTCACAGCAATAGTAACTATAGTTTGTTTATATTTTCTTCTAGCAGTCTCAAACCACAATTTTCGTCTAACTTCTACTGCAGGCACAGTTATTCTACAAACTTTTTACGAGGCGTTGTAACTATTATAGCTGTATGATACAAAACAAGATTTATATGATATTGACGATATTCCACCAACTTGAAAAATTGTGGAGAAAAACTAACTAAATTTAACTAAAAAATATTAACACAATGCTTTTATTTTTTTATAATATTGAAACGTCAAGCTCATATAAACAAAAAACTCATACATATTATAGACTTTGACAGTTCTTCAAAATTAGGATGGCCTTTTTGTAACTGGCTATTAGTTCATAAGACATCTAAATCAGAAAGTGGCTAACTTCATCTTTAAGTATGTGACGTATCTGTAGCGGAAGTTGCAAACATTTAGGAATTCTTAATTTCCAGTTTTCTCCTAAAACATTCGGTTTAAAAAGATTTCAAATTATTTTTGCAAAGAAGTACTACCTAATACCATTGTCTATACTATACATTAATAAAATACTAAAAGCGGGATATAAGGTTCAACACCAGCGATCGGTGTATCAAGTTATTGATTTAAAATGTTATTTGTCGTAATAATATGTGAGTTTCCAACATGTTATTAACATTATCTAATACGCATGCGTGACTCAAGTCCACAAATTACTCAGTCTAGTCCATAGATAAAGAACTGTCTTTGGTCTAGTCTCCATGATAGGTATCAAGTTCCAAAAAATGTGTGCTGGAACAGCTTTTTCGGGCGCTGTCCATCTTGTATAATTTTACAAACTCACTGTCATCTTCAAAAATATCCGATATTTCAATATTATTAATAAATTTCTTAATCTCATTCTGCCCAATTTAAATTTTTTGATCTTCCACTTTGCTCGAGAAGTCTAATAAAATACCACTAGTGATTGAATTTATCCCATAAGTCTGTCTTAAACTCAACTGAGCTGCTTAATGAAAACTCAGTTTTGTTAGGATAAATCGAAAATTCAATCCCAATAATTACTGACCGACGCCGAACAGGAGGCCATAACTAGAGGACCATATATATTCCGTCATCTGCGCATGCGACTTTCTTGCCATGAGGGTCGCAGCTCGCGGCTCTTACTTTTTTAAGAAGGGAAGGAAAAATAACCATTCCATACACCCTTCACCTTAAATAACCTTCAAGGGGAAGGGTGAATGGAATGGTTATTTTTCCTTCCCCTTCTTGAAAAAGTAAAAGCCGCGAGCTGCGACCCTCGTCGCATGCGCAGATGACGGAATATGGTCCTCTAGTTATCGCTTCCTACGCCGAACCAGAGAGATCTATGCACCAAACATACCACAGAAACAAATATTTATTCCCGAGAAGCTAAAGGAAAGTTCATATAGCAACGAATCACGAAACACGATTAACGAATCGTTGTTTTTCTAAGGTCGTAAAGAATTACCATTTTATACAAAGACGAAATTCGTAGATTTTTGGGGATCTTTAAATTTTTGAAGTTAGGTTAATGGTTAATACTGTGGAGTTTATTTTTTCTGTTTGTGTTTTTGGAAAACCAAAATTATTAATTTTAAATTATTCTAATATAAACCAAAGATTATTATATGTACACGGAAAACTACTAAATTAATTAAAATGAGTGTATCATAACCTAAAAATTAATATGTAAACTGCCAAAAGTGTCAAATTAGCTTAAATTCGTCACGAATATCGGAAAATCTTGAAATGGACTCAAGTTTCCAGCCAGCGAGATTTTAAATTACCACAGAACTAGAGAAGTTTCTAGTTCTGTGCCTTAACCTTATCTATGCACAAACAAATAATCTACTTTTAGGCTAAACGGATAACCTATTTGAACTACGAAAATTTATTAAATTTTATAATATTGTACAATTAAATATTAAAATGTATCGACATATAACTAAATTACGAATGCCGATTTCTTTATTCTCTAATAAAAGAAAGTGTTTTCAATTCATACGTAGTATAAATGATAATGCAGAAGGTATGTTGTATAAGAAATAAGGTTATGTTATTATATCTATTTTAATTTCAGAAAATAAATTTAGAATTAAAGCTGATTTTGAAGGTAGACCATTATATTTGGACGTACAGGCGACTTCACCACTGGTATTAATTTAGAAATGTTTATCAAAATCTAATATTTACTAAACCTTCGAACATTTTAGGATCCTAGGGTTTTGGATGCAATGTTACCGTATTTAACAAATTACTACGGAAATCCTCATTCCAGAACACATACTTATGGTTGGGAAACTGAAACTGCTATGGAAAAAGCTAGAGAATATGTTGCTAATCTTATTGGTGCAGAAACAAAAGAAATTATTTTTACATCAGGTGCCACAGAAAGCAATAATATTTCCATCAAAGGTGTAGCAAGGTTTTATAAGGAGAAAAAGAAACATGTTATAACCACACAAACAGTTAGTTGTAGCTAGATATATTTCCTTTCCATAATTGTAATTTTAATCATTCTGTTTTAGGAGCATAAGTGTGTTTTAGATTCTTGTAGAGCACTAGAAGGTGAAGGATTCAAAGTAACATATCTTCCAGTTGAAACCAATGGCATTATATCATTAGAACAATTGGAAGAAGCTATAACACCTGAAACAGGATTGGTATCTGTAATGGCTGTAAACAATGAAATAGGTAGGCATCTCATTGAACTTAAAATTGAATGGAAAATTTGTTCACATGATTCAAGAACATTGAATATTTAATCTAGAACTTGTCGGTTTTAAAAATGGCTGCCAAAAAGAAAATTGTACATTCGTATTATGTGTGAATATGTAATAAACATAATCAAAAATAGGAAAAAAAGAAAACCTCGACGTTGGTGGGTCAAACCATGGATTTTAAAACGGAGAAATGAAGGCGCTTCATTCAAACTGTTAGTGGAACTGACAACAGGTGACCCAGATGCCTATAAGAACCATTTAATAATGAGCGAAGAGCCAAATACTTTTGATTTTGTTTTTAATCATGGTTAATGTTAAAGATTCTATGTCCATGTATTATGAACATTGACATTCTTATGTTTTTGGATATATCTAGAAATTTACTGATAATTAATGTGTTGTGAAAATTCTACCTATTTTTCACTGTAGTGTATTTTTTTATTCTATGTTTCTTCAACATTTTTAATTCATGAAAAGTGTAGGATGTTCAATATCAATTGATATTTTATAAATAGCTACATTTTTATCCACATATACTTTTACATTTTTAGTTTTTCTAATATTTCTATTTTTTGATAAAGTTCAGTATTGATTTAAATCTCTTCACTTTATAGTATCCAATTCTTCTTATTTCCCCAGCTTTGTTTTGTAGGTAAATTGTTTCCATACTTCTTAAAATTTCATGGAAAATCTATTATTCTTTCATGGTCATTCATTAAAAATAAATTTCATTTTCATTTATCACAGACATAACTTCTGCTCATTAACATACTAAACAGTAATGGGTCTTGCTCCCTTAATAACTGACATATGGGGCACCTTATCTGTTGCATTTTTGCATCATAAACAAATTTTTATATTCTACTCGTTCCAAACAAACCCACATCTCTTACCATAGAATATTGACCAATGTATTAATAAAAAACGCTAGATTAGAAAAAATATATCCACATCTAAGATCCTAATTTTGTTGTCTAAAAGATCGGTGTAAAAGTCTTAACATTTTTTTTTTGTTATTTTTTAGGTGTTAAACAACCCATAAAAGAAATAGGCGCTCTTTGCAGAAAGAAGAAAGTGTTTTTCCATACAGATGCTGCGCAAGCAGTTGGTAAAATCCCATTAGATGTTAACTCTATGAACATTGATCTTATGTCTATAAGTGGCCATAAAATTTATGGACCAAAAGGTATGTAAATAGTTAAAAATCATATTGATTCTTTTAACCATTGTTTGTATCTATCTGCCATAAATCAAGTAAACTAAACTTCCATTATGTTTAACATCAAATCTATAAATGTTTCCTGAATGTGTTCATACCATGAGGAATAACAAGACATTTTTCTTTCATTCCTCTAGGCATTCAAAATGTTGTAGCTAGTCCACTTTGTTACCCCTCTACAGCAAAACTTTTTGCAGTAAGAAATATTTCTTTGAAATAATTATACGATTCGCTCGCGGAGCGCTCGTTGTTTAGATCACTGATCACCTAGAAATAGACTACATCTGATTCGTTGAGCCTTTTACAGCAAAATTAATTTATCAAGTAAAAACTAACGACCTTAGATAAGGTTGTGATCTTTGCTAACGTCAAAAATAGTCACAAAGAAGATTCCTGCAATTTTATAGTCTTTGGCGGCACACAACCAGTCAACAAAGACGATTTAAATGAAATGAACAGGCTTAGAAATGTCAAAAAATAATAGTTCAATACTATTAAATGCCTTACAAAATTAGAAAAATAAATTTCCAAAGAGCAGACCGTCCACTAAGAAGCAACAACTACTTCTCGGGCTATATGCGGGGTTGGTATATATGTTAAGATAGAACCAACCATTCTGGTTTGCAATTAGAAGGAATAACATCACTTGTAGACCGGTTTCGGCGTATTTGCGCCTCATCAGCACAAGGTAGATGCCATTTGTCCAGAAGCTCTGAGAGCATAATCCTGGACTAGAGACTTCGTTGATACCACACCAATACATTAGCCTCAGTAAAGGAAATGCTAAGAGTGCGATATCAGCGACATCTCCACATCTAATCACAAACCAAAATTCTATATCGACAAAAAACCATCTCGGTTTTGTAGGTATTTTCTTAATTACAGTTACCTGTAAATAATTGTCATATTAGTAAAGCGTGATCTATAGACGTCAAAAAATAATAGTTCAATACTATTAAACGCTTTACAAAATTAGAAAAATAAATATTGTAATTTAATGTCTGTCGGGGCATATAGCCCGAGAAGTAGTTGTTACTTCTTAGTGAACGGTCTGCCTTTTGGAAACTTATTTTTCTAATGTTGTAAAGCGTTTAATAGTATTGAACTATTATTTTTTGACGTCTATAGATCACTCTTTACTAATATGACAATTATTTACAGGTAACTGTAATTAAGTAAAGGCTAAGAAACATTTAGATTCAATAACACAGTGATAACTTAATAAAAGCTTAATTTTTAAAAATATTTTGTTACTATTAATTTATCTAGTAGTAACCCATTATTCACTGTAGAATGTTTTATTAAGGTATCGGTGCCATGTACATCCGACGACGACCTCGAGTGCGGGTAGAGGCTCTACAAAGTGGAGGTGGCCAAGAAAGGGGCATAAGAAGTGGCACGGTTCCAGCTCCATTGGCTGTTGGTTTCGGCGAAGCATGCCGATTAGCACAACAAGAAATGGCTTACGATCACGCTTATATTGAAAAATTGAGTAATCGATTAATCGACAAAATTTCTGGATCTCTAAGTCACGTTATCAGGAATGGAGATGATGTACATACTTATCCCGGATGTGTGAATTTATCTTTCGCTTATGTGGAAGGTAAACATTTTAACTTAATTACTAATTAATATTTCTAATCATTAATAACCATTGTACTATGTAGTTTTAATTTAATATGAGTTCTTAGGAAAGTATATTTTTTGAATATTTTATTATTTTCTAGGCGAATCTCTATTGATGGCACTCAAAGATATAGCTCTCTCTAGTGGTTCAGCTTGTACTTCTGCCTCTTTAGAACCATCATACGTTTTGCGAGCAATCGGAGCAGATGAAGACCTAGCACACAGCTCCATCAGATTTGGTATCGGACGTTTTACTACAGAAGCAGAAATAGATTATACGGTTGAAAAATGTATACAGCACGTCACTAGATTAAGGGAAATGAGTCCCTTGTGGGAGATGGTCCAAGAAGGGGTAGATTTAAAGTCTATAAAATGGTCTCAACATTAAATACATGAGTACTCGATCAGGATCATTATCAATGATATTAATTTTTGTAAAATTGCTACTATTTGAATATTGTTAAAAGTAGGTGTGTCGGCGTAAATTTGGCAAAAGTTTTATGAGAATAACTTTTAATAGAATTTTTTTTTTTAACTGTCTGGTTTAGTAAAGCATAAAAAAAATAATGTTTGTTATAGTAAAAATCTGGTTATCCGCAACTATAGTTTAAAATATAGAAATATTTAAGAATTTAAATTTTTTATTATATATAAATTTGATAATTTCAAGGTTTTCATTGATAACGTAAAAAAAAGTCTTTGTTAAAAACAAGATATTGGAAACCATAGCCACAGAATAAATATTAACCACAAGTCTCTGCGGTACCCGTTTTGATATCGACTTTGTGCTCCAAGCGATGCGCTGAACATTTTCTGTTGTATGAATACATTTTATAATTCATATTTGTGATGTAGGATTTTTCATGGGGGGAGACAAAGGATGAGAAAAAAACTAAAAGCACAACCGCTTTTTACGCTAACAACGACTGTCCCACTAATTCTCATTTCAATTAATTACTTGATATTTATTGCACGACACTTCTTCAAAAGTAGACAATCACTCAACGTGATTTCTTTCAAGCAAGTGTGAACTTGTATGTATGTATAATGGGGTGATAATCACTTGGATCTGAAAGATCTATCCTGTCTCCTTTCTTCTACTCAGCTTCTGAGGAAAGTCTATTCCTTGAAGGAATTTTAGGATATCCGCAGGTTTCAGTTTAGATAAGTGTACCTTTTCTATCCAGCAGTCCCCTAGGATTCTGTATTGCTATTCAAATTTCAAGTAGTATGTGAATGGAGGTTTCTTCTTCCATTCCCCAGAATCTACATTCTTCTTTCTCCATTAGTTTGAGCTTCTTGAGGTACCCAGCAGTATCTTGCTGGGACACCTGTCAAAACTCTTAGTGTAGTGCTACTCTGGCTTAGACACCTTTAGAGCAACCAGCTCCAGTGTCCATACTCTTTTGCTTACATTAATCCCCGTTTAGACTCACTGATAACTAAAACGACCTACAAACTATCCAATTTGTTGTACGATCTCCGTTGGTCCAACCGTTTGAATGATAATTGCAACGTGTGTGGTGTTGTAGGGTTGGTAGTTGTAGTGGAAGTATAGCATATTTTAAAATCTGTCGTACAACTACACAGACATTTTTGGACGGAATGTATAAAATAGGATTCTTGTTTATAGATGGTAACATCTAGTGAGTATTCCAACATAAATAAACGTAATGCAAGGGAAGGTCAACCAAAGCAGAATCTTGGACTCTTTTCGTGTTAGATAAATTATGTTATATATGAAGATTTAAATAGTAAACTTTGATTAATTTCGAATTAAACTTTAATTAAAATAAAACTGAATATTGTGTGTGGAACAATGACATCTATATCTGACGTACGTCAACCCTTCTTTTGACCAATTATAGAGTGCGTTCACAAACACAACATAACACTATTAACCACACTCAAACAATATATTAATAATATAAATTGTATATTGACAACGGAAGAGTAAAGATCTGCTACTAAAACAGTATCATGTAAATTTGCTTTGTATGCTTTCAGAAATTAATTTGTTGATTTTGCTCAAGTATATTATTTGTACTTATTTAGTAATTTCAAGATTATGTTAAAACCTGTACCTATATATGAATTATGATCCTGAAACTGTAATTATAAATGAGATTGTGATATGTAAGGCAATGGATGGTAATGTGATAGTGTTTTATATTGACTTAATGTAAGATATCAGTTTAACAAAAACGGTTTGATTTTGAATAAAATATATTTTAAATTTTTTGTTTTTTTCTTTATGACTAATACAAAATTATTATTTCCTCAACCCTTTTGATTGTGCTACCAGAATTTCGTATTGGATAACAATAAATGGAACAGTTGTGTTAGTTATTATAAAATCATAATGCTGTTAAATGTCAAACATCAAATGAGCAATACTGGAGATGTCAAGTAGTGGTAAAAATAATATAAGTAACTTTCAATAATTGAGACCGTCAAATAAAAGAAGATCATAAATGTTGGTCCTATAATGTAAATCCAATAACAAATGTTTTATCGGTTACAATATTTTCAGCTTGCATGACTTCAAGAGTAAAGTAACAAATCTTTAATCTGTATATATATAGCAAGTAGTCACTTTTATAGACTGAATCGACCTGATGACCTAAATTGGGAGAACAGACGAATAAGTGTTTCTATCACTTTTCTTCTTCAATGTTTGAACTCGAATTTTCCAGCAAAACCAACGATTCTTCACTACCTTTCAACAAATTCTTCTCTATATTTCGTCCACACTCATCCCTGCAAATATATCTGGATTAGATGTTTATTATTCCAATATAGGCAATACAGGGTGGCCAGAGACGAAAAAGAAACATCAGAGCCATTATCAGGAACTGCGTCGATTTTTGATCAAAGGGGGACACTTTTTTCCGGTATTTTTGACTTTAGGGGTCGAGTGAGGTATCATTTTAAAGCCCTTTTAATTCTCTTTAAGACAAGTCTTTACATTTTAAAATTCGGCCTAACACTTTTTAATAAACTACATTTTATAATTTGAATTATTTACTTGTTTAGTTTTTAAAATAGGAATTTTTTTCATTTTTGTCAAAATGACACATATGAGTAGTTGAGTACGTCAATGCTTTAAATGTTGATTTTCTTGCTTTGCATTGTTTTTGTAATCGAAGCGAAGTTTTGTTTAATTGTGTTTTTGAAAATTAAATACTGGTTTATTCCATTGCGGATAGGCGGGTAGATATCATTTCACTTTATTTTATGAAGAATAAGTGTGCAAATGTAACGGCACAGTTAATTAATGAAAAATATCAAGATAAACATGTCAGTATAAGTATGTTCTAGAATTAGTGAAAAAATTTTAAGAGACTGGAAATGTAGCTAATAAAAAACGGGAAAATAGACCGCCTGTAGTTAATTAAGCTAGTGAAGTTGCAGTTTTGGGACATGCTCATCTAGATCCTACGTTAAGTACAAGATCAATTGAACTAGCATTCAAACCATTTTGAAGAAGAACAAATTCCATCCGTACAAAATACATTTAGTTCAGGAACTTTATGAGGATGATTATGACCGCCGTTTGCAATTTTGCGAAATAATGAGTGAGCGAGCAGCGAATGATCCACAGTTTTTAATATCTGTTTCTCCGATGAATGCAGCTTTTTTATCAACGGTACTGTAAATCGTTATAATTGCCGCTACTCTGGTCTGATTCAAACCCAAGAATTTATTTCCAGGCGGTGCAAACAGCAACCGCAACAATTAAATGTATGGGCTGGCATTTTCGGTGACCTGGTGGGTCCATATTTTTACCTGGTAATTTGAGTGGCGAAATGTATTTAATTGTAATTACTGGAAGATGCTATTGACCGATATTATTGAAAATGACCAACAGTATAGTGAAGATCATTTAATATTTCAACAGCGACGGTGCTCCTCCGCATTATGCTTTGATTGTTCGTCAGAATTTAGACCATCATTTTCCACGGCACTGGATTGGTAGGTAGAAGAGGTGGCATTGAATGGCCTCCACGGTCACCAGATTTGTCGCCCCTTGATTTTTTGTTGGAATACCTTAAAAGTAAAATCTACAAAACACAAACAGCCCCTTTAGAAGATTTGCGTCAAAGAATTGTCCAGGAGTATATCATCGAATCACTCCCGAAATTCTTCGGAATGTGCGAGAACGTTTCGAACAAAATCTTTATTATTGTATGGTCATCAATTTGAACATTTAATTTAACTAAGAAGTAAGTAAACAACTAAACATAATTTAAACATTAAAATGTAATTTATTAAAAATTGTTGGTCCGAATATAAAAATTTAAAGAGAATTAAAATGATACCTTACTCGACCCCTAATGTCATTTAAATATTTTGAGGTGATGCCTATACCCCCGATAGGGGGTGAAATAAGTAGCGAAGTCAAAAATAACGGAAAAAGTGTCCCCCTTTGATCAAAAATCGATGGGTCTCTGCGTTTTTTAAAACGTTGACGCAGTTCCTCTGATAATGGCTCTGTTTCGTTTTCGTCTGGCCACCTATATAAATGTTTTTAAAAATGACGGCAATACATTAACAAACAAACAGCTGATTGCAACTTATCTTTTTTTTGTTGTAAGTACCAAATTTTTTACTAGTAACAAATCCATACTCGCTCTTAAAAGCGTCACTATGTGCATAGTAGACTCTTATTCACAGCGTTTTTTATTCAAATAACACTTTGTTAAGAGGTTAAGCGTAGTTTTTGCTACGCACGGGCGCTGTGTAATGCATGTTACTTCACTACACCCACACTCACTAATTTTTGTACACGGTAAGTCGAGCAGGCGCAAAAGTTGTACCCGAAGCAAAATTTGGATTGGAAAACCGTTTTGCGACTAGAGGATCTTTTCCAAGTGATCAGATTTTGTGCGAATAATTATTAATTAACATTAAATTAGTTCAGTGTTGTTGGATTATAATAAAACTACATAGTATGCCGTACATTTTTTATTTATCAAATTCAGTCCTTGTTAGTTACATACTCCTTACAAACAGTACAAATAAATTAAAAATGTTTATAAACATCGTCATCACAGATCTGGGACGAGATAATTTCTTGCGATCTAATCCGCACATAGCCATAAGTATATTGTTATAACGAGTTAAAAGTAAAAAAAATACGAGTTAGACTAACACAGATTTTGCGGTTAATATGTAGGTATTCGAAGTAAAATATAACTTTCCAAATACTATCGAATTAGTGCGAATACTGATAGTTAGTGTTTTCCTTTATTTATTAAACTGAATCACTTTCGTTTTCAACTTATTAATATCCATTTCAAGTAAAAATTTAACGCAGATACTTAAATCACTGAAGTTGTAAGGAGCTGGACGCTTCTTACAGCTTGTACATGTGCACATAAATGGTTAATTTTACTGGACATCGGGTTATTTTAGGAAATCATCGGGTTTTTTAGGATATCATCGGGTTTTTTAGGACATCATCGGGTTTTTAGAGCATCATCGGGTTTGTAAATACATCATTTTTTTTTTGTGGAAATTATCAGGTATTGAATCAATTTTTTTATGCATAAATATTAAATATATAGAGAATAATAGATTGTGTGCTGTTAGTATTGAATTTCTAATGGTTATTTATAATTTTCTTTAACATATCTCTATCTAGATCCAATTTTTGATTGAAATAACTGTTTAATATTTTAAAATTTTTTTAACTCTATAGGAACTTGATTATAAAGTTAGGGACCCAAGTAGTCAAAACAACGCTGTCTTATAGTTTTTTCTCGTCTAGGTAGGATATATACATTTTTCTTATAATGAGTATCATGAAGGTGTTCTGGACAAATCAGGTTATTTTCATTTTTCCGAAAGTACAACAACATTTTCATACAATAAATTTGTGTAGCATCCATAAAACCACTTAGATCATAAATATAATTATTAGGAAAAGTGATATTTTTTCAAAAAATTATTCTCATTATCCATTTCTGAATAACATTTAATTTTTGTAGGTGGCCGTTATTTACTCCCCCCCATGCAAGAATTCCGTAGTTAATTTGGGATTGCACTAGTGAGTAATACATAATTTTCAAGTTATGAATATCTAAGAATTCTCTCAAGTATCTAAATTTAGACAGATGACCCCGTAATTTTAAAACTACATTTTTAATGCAGCTCCCATTTTAGATGACGATCTATTATAACACCTAAATACTTAATACTTTGCGTTTCAGGTATTTTCATATTATTATGAAGTTCTAGTGAACCAAAATTTGGAAGTCCAGTGGTGTAGGATGCAAATGGCATATATTTTGTTTTATCGACATTTAGTGTAAGTTTGTTGTATTTGAGCCATTCTGTTACAGTTTGGAAATCATTTTCAGTTGTATCCTTGTGCGCTTTCCACGTTTTCTCGTTATAAAATATGGCGGTGTCATCAGCAAAACTTATGATTTTGCCTTTAGAATTTAGATGTAGTAAGCTGTAAATGATATTCTATATCATCTTGTATATTTTCTTGTCGACTATAATCCATGACAGTTTTCTCTACTCAAGTTTAGTATTTCATTGGCCAGCAACTTTTTTTTACCAGTTTGCTGATTTTCTGTGCAGGTGGCTATATATAGTACATATGTTTTGTTTGAATCCAGCGAGATATACACCGGCGTCCTGAACTTTTTACACATGGTTGAGATAATTGATAAATCTCTATGGTTAAGATTTTCATCTAAATTAACGTTACATAAGATGATATAGTATTGAATGCATCAATCTTGTTGAAGGCGTTACAGTATATAGAGGTATTTCAAAGAGAGCTTAACAGATTATCTAATATTATTCATGAATATTTAGGAACAATAAATTTATTTAAGAAAATATATTCAAACTATAACCATCAGCGATATATCTAAAACAACAAGAGTAGCATATTCTTAAAATACAATCAAATATTTACATCGTCGTTATGGTATACATTTTAAACATTTAGATCAAAGATATTAAAATATAAATAAAATTTTAGTTTCAGTATAATTTATTTTGAGACACTGTAATATTAAATTGTTCAACATGATATATATTTTTGTTCAACTCTTGAAGATAAACAGAGAAAACACTAACTTGTCTATAACTTACTTAATCATACACTTATTTGAGTTACTTATTGTTTTTATCAAGATCACACTAATCTTCATATTATTATAACCATATAACTAATTATAATATTGTGCTAATACAGGTAACAAAATATAATAAAATTGCAATTTTAAAAACCTTTGGCTTCATATTAAACATTAACAAAACGTGGGACTAGTTCCAGCATTGAATATAAATAAATAATTTAAGTGTTTAAAGCATACATCTTAATATTTATATATAAATGAGGACGACACTGGTACAAAACATATAAGAACTATTTTAAACAATATTAAACACATTTATAAATTAATACACCTACATACCTACTACTGAATATAATCAAAAATTTCAATTAAATACAATAAAAAGGACAGTTATTGGAAAATTATCTGGAAATTGAAATTTTTATTACTTAGTTGTTTTTTTTTTCAATAATATAGAGGAAAGTTTCGTAGTTTTTGTGTGTTTATTTCATTTACTTAATATTATAATAATTGCGTCCATGGTCTAAAAATATGTGTATCATTGTTCAGTATTTGACCATCTTCCTACACAATCGTCATTTTTTTTAAAGAAAATTGTGTAAATTATGTAGAAGCCATTTTTTCAATATTTCTACAGAAAATATATAATTGGTCAAGCTGATTGGGTCTTGGCAAGTTGCTTTTGATATGCAATCAAATATAATTTTCTTATTAAACTCACTCACTCAATAATGATATATTTGTTTGTTACCTCTGTACGATGTTAATTCTTTTTGTTGGCTATTTTCCAGACATTATTCAGTCTCTATCATTTTAATTGGTGTTGTCAAATTTCTAAATGGTCTACCTAAGTCATAGAATATTATGGATGTTGCTTACGAACCCAAACCTTTCTCTTTCACCTTCCTTACAGACAGCCTTAACTCAAATATCACATATTCATTTAAATTGTTTTTAATCTCTCAACCTGATACTGAAAGATGAAATAGCTATTAGGTCGTTATATGCAAATGCACTTTGATTCAGATTATTGTAATTTTGGCAATTATTAACAATAAAGCTGAAATAGTGTATATATAATGCAAATTTATACCGCTTGAATGAAAGTAAACATATAACTTTCAACCTTTGAAATCTTTTAGATCCATTTTACATAAAATTGAATAATAAGAAAGATGTATTAATGTGTTATTTAATAATTATGTAAAACAGTCTTACATGTTTAAGATGTTTTTTAGAAATTAACAAATACAACTATCTTCTTGTGGTTCTTCGTCATATGGAATTATCTTAAAACCATGCTGTTCCATAGTTTGCAGTTCTAATCGGGATCTGTTCATACTTACTAACTGAGTTGCTACATCTGTAAACATTTCTTCTAAACCTTCACTCGTTTTACATGAAGTCTTGTAAATTCCTGAGACAAGATTGTGGCATTGTTCGCTAATTCCAAAACATAAAATATAAAATTAAGAAACATTTATTTTTCTAAAAAAACTTGATTATTACAATGTCAAGTGCAGATAATAGATTTAAAACAAATGTTACTGCTCTTTTAGATAACAAATAAGAATTTCACACCTAAATCTGATCTGGAGAAGAAGGATAATCAAAGGTAGTGGTCACAAAAATTGTAATACAAGTTTGAGTAACCTCAATAATAAAATAGAAAATTATATTCTATGGTATTAAAAATACCAAATGATACGAAAGTGATAGTGCTAATGTAGAGTGTAATTTTTTTAAACTGATGAAATGTGGCTTTTATTATAATGAAATATTGCAAATAAGTATGTGTAGTAAGTAGATGTCTAAACATATAGGGTGATCAAACCGGTTTTCGGACATCTAACTATTTTTCTGCATTGAACACCTAATAAAATGGTTAGTTCATGCTATAAAACACTTTCTGTCTGCGTCAATACATTTTCTGAAATATTAAGAGTTAATTGAAACTAAACAGGAAGATTTTAAGCTAATTATTTTTTTATTATGATTGTTGAAAGTCAGAAGGTCAATTTCACCAGTTTTCAGACACCTACGTACCATTTTCCGGACAACTGGTCGAAAAGCAGTATTTTTCGAAACCTACGAGTGATAAGCAATAAATTGAGGTAGGCCTACCAATAGGCAGACATGAGTTCACAAATATGTAATAAAAACAGCATAGTAAAATAAAACATTTTTTTGAATAATGGTACAGAAATTCTGCAAGGAAATTTTGCTAAAAAACGTAAATAAACATAAAAAAAAAAGAATACACATATTAAGTATACGAAAAACATCTAAATATATGCATCAGAACATTAACAGAAATAAAAGTTTACTTCAGGTGGACCTAGTATAGTAGGACCTAAGATGAAAATAAATTATTCTTTTTGTGGTTGAAACCATGTAATCTGAATTGATTATCCCACAATAAGGCACTAAAAAAATATACTACTTTTAGCGGCATAGGTATGTCCTAGGGACATTTTCTATGAGTGCTTTAGGTGGCCTTATATAGGGATATAGCACTAACGGAGGGCATATTGCTCCTGATGCACTGAATGTAATAAGGACAGTGATGTTTTCCTTTTCCTTGCCAGACTTGATTACATATGAATTTTTCCAACCTTTTGGCCCGAGCACTTTACCACTTTTAGGGCATAAGGAAAATCCTGACTCATCTCCGTTAAAAATTCTGTTCGGGTCATCTAGCACATCTATAAAGTTGTTAGACATTTTCGTAAATTCCAGAACCACGATCGAATGGATTCTTCACTTACTAATGCTCTTGCTTTGTTAATTCCCTCTGCCTCTCTTTGGGATATTTAGGAGAGTCTTTTCAAAAATCCCTTATACCACCCCATCCCAGGTTTGCCATTAGGAAAAAAATTGGATTTGCCGGCATCGGTCGCAATTTTTACTACAGCTTCCATCAGTTTGGTTTTCGAGATTGAGAAGCCATATTTTGCTATATTTATAGCCCTGTCTGCAATTTTTCTATCACCTGCCACAGTCAGCAACGGTGGCGGTCCGGTTTTTTTTCTTCTTGGCTGAAGATTTTCCCACATATTTATCTTGCAAGGTGGCTCTAGTGATACCAAAACACCTACTGGCTTCTCTTACACTTATTCCGTTTTCTCGAATAGCCTTCAGGGCTGCTTGAAGTGAAGCATATTGGTTTAGGTAAAAAATTTACGGTTTTTAGCCTCTGAAACAGTTTAAGTTTCTGTTTCTTTGGATGTCGGTTTGCTTTTCGCTACCTGAAAAAAGAGCCTGTTTAGGTATAGATAATCCAGTGATTTCGGACGCCTATACCAGCAATGGAAATCATATATACCTACTGTAAATAATTCTATTGCGTCTGAAAACTACCGTTTCTCGGACGGCCAGAAAACAAGTGCTATATCTATGCTCGTGAACAAGGAAAAAGGTGTCCGAAAACTGGATGCCTTGTTCTTTATATATAATTGAATAACGGGAGTAAGGCGTACGGATATAGAACTATTGCAAGTGTTAGATAAAGGTAGATGAAAACTTCATTTCAGAGACCGATTTTCGGACACTATGTCCGAAAACAGGATTTTCATAGTTTTCTGCAACCAGTTTCCCGGACACCCAATTTTAGATTTTAAAATCCAAATAAAGTATGATTTTCATGCAGAAAATTAGCGCTAATGATAATAATCATGTAAAATTAATATAGCAGTAATAAAATAGTTCGTACAATATTTACTTACTATTTCCCAAAGCACTTCTCACTACACTTTTTGTTGAACAGGCTGTAAAAGTACTCACATGCTAATCTGGTCCTGATTGATTTGATTTTCTTTCTCTTTCTGTTGACATTAAATTGCGATAATCTACCAATGAAGGGAGAAATAACTTATGCAAGGCATAAATAAGTTGGAAAAAGAAAAGTCATATATGTTTTGCTATTTTATTCGTTGTTTGTCGAAAGTGTCCGATAACAGGTATTGTCCGGCAAACCGGTCTGATCACCCTACTTAATCATAACAAGTCTCTCCAACTATTTTTTATTATTCATATATCTTATACTGTTGTCTGTTAATAATAAGTCATATTTACCAAAAATTTTCAATTTCCCCATCTGTTATTTGTGGTGTACTTCCAACTAAATCACACTTGTTTCCACATAAAAAGATCTTTGCATTTTCTGCATATGTAACAATATCTAATAAATGTTGAGATAGGACATGAAATGAAGCTGGATTATCATAAGAAAAAATTAAAATTGCTGCTTCAGCAAATTTATAGTAGCTGGATGTGATAGAAGCCACTCTTTCCATTCCTCCTGTATCCCATAATTGCAACTGTAACAAAGCAATGCATTTAATTATTTAATAAAGTTAACTTGAATTACATAAAAAAGATAATCAACTATATAATAATTTTATGTTATTATTAGAAATTTAGAAACTTAACTTACAAATTTAATAGTAAACAATCTAGAGACTACAAAGTTTGTGAATTATAACTTTATTGGTTCTCTTTTTTCATATAAATTATATGATCATGATAACTAAAATATAAACACATACCTTTAAATCCCTGTCAGTAACATGAAACAATTTAGAACAATGGTCTAATCCTAAAGTTGATTTTCTATCTGTAGCTGTTACAAAAGTATTATTTGCAAATCTTCTAAAAATTGAACTTTTTCCTACACCATACTCTCCACATAAAATTACTTTTTGTTCAGGAACGCGAATCGATGCCATCGATAATTTAAAAAATTGTCTGGAATAAAATTAATATTTTTGACAACCAGAATTGACAATTACTACAAAATAGAGAAGTTAGCAGCAAAGCTTAGCAGTAGTTCAAACGTAACTATGAGAGATCTTCTATTTCTAAATATATTTTGACGTATTATGTCTATGGAAAACAGACAACAAAAAATAAAACTGATAATTTTTAAATTATCTAATCGTCAAAGAGCCAAAGTCAAATCATTCTCATAGATGTGTTATGCAGTCCCAGCATGTTATAGATGCTCCAGCCATGGCTAGACAAGTTTTATATACCACGGAGACCATAGATAACCTACGTATGGATGGAGTCTAGCATAGTCTCCGACTTCATAACTCCCAATAGTTCCAATGACCTCAAAAATTCTTCATTTGTTTTGTTTCCCCGTTGATTGTTTACAAAACAAATATAAACAATGTTTGGTTTGGGAATTAAGAACATTGGAGGTACAAAACCAGTTCGCATGTGGATAGATGGAAAATGCTTTAATGTTAAGTATTTTAAAGGAAAACAAGAGAAAGCTGCAAAGCTAGAAGGTACTATAAAAATAAAACATAAATACCAAATAAACTGTGGTAATTTATTTAGGTAAATCAAATATAGAGAATGTAGATGAACTTGAAATGCATCATATTGATTTTGATATTGATAAAGATGGAACATTATTCACAAGCTTTGAATTACCCCCGTAAGTATCATAAACTTTTTAACTTTCTTATTTTTTTTGTAGTGAATATGCATACTGAAAGATTGCTAAAATACCAAACACAATTTTAACAAGGATGTGTAGGAATTAAAGCGTTGTTACAATTGTTCATAGATACGCTGCGTATATTTGAATAATATTGGATTTTTTGGATCATAAAATTAATGTCAACAATTTTGTTTGCTATATTTTTGTTTCGTTATTTGAAATTTTTAACTTTGAAGAGGTTTTTTTATCTGACAACCAAGAGCATAGATGCTGGACAAAGTTTACAGCATAGGGTGGCTCGTAGAAAACATTTCTCTTTGGGGTTGCTTAAAAAAGGAAAGGAGTAATCAAATTAGATTAAAAAATTGTCTTCTGGTAACTGTTTATACAACTTTTTCATTAAAAGGTAGTGATTAACTTAGTTTTCCATTGTGGTTTCCCAGTGTCCTTAATATTCTTATTACAGACATAAGTTTTGTGATAACCCTATATTATATATTAATTGTCCACAGAATTTTCATATTCAATTTTCTATTTTAGGTTATATTACACAAAGCTGAGAAGCAATGATTTTTTTGATTTAAATTTATTAAAAAACAAGACAAAAACAACTATATCCATACCAGGTTATAATAAAAATGGAAAAATTGTAATTACAGGAGAAGAGAATAATATAAGGGATGCATTAGGTGAATTACACTCAGTTATAGGTTACATAAGAGATAGATCAACACCTCAGCAGTTCATTGCTATCCCTTTAGTAAGTGAAGAAATTAAAACTAATTTTCTGAATTTTAAAAATGAAATCTTGAAAGATTCAAATGTATGTGGCATAGAAGAATCAATTTTTCAGAGTCCATTAAAACTACATCTCACAATAGATGTTTTTGTTCTATTAAATGAAAGAGAAAAAAAGGAGGCTATGCTAGCTTTGGAAGAATATAATGATAATATTTTAAGGTAAATGTTACTTTGATATTATTTTTAAAATAATGTTCTGGTAATATTTTATATTATATACAGGGTGGCCAAATGATAACGAAACATAGCCATTATCAGGAACGTTTTAAAAAGACGCAGAGACCCGTAGATTTTTGATCAAAGGGGAACACTTTTTTCGGGTATTTTTGACTTCGCTACTTTCACCCCCTAGCGAGGGTAGGCATCACCTCAAAATATTTAAATGATATTAGGGGTCGAGTAAGGTATCATTTTAAAGCCCTTTTAATTCTCTTTACAACAGTCTTTAAATTTTAAAAGTCGGCCTAATTCTTTTTAATAAACTACATTTTATAATTTAAATTATGTTTAGTTGTTTACTTACTTCTTAGTTAAATTAAATGTTCAAATTGATCACCACCCACGTCCATACAATAATAAAGATTTTGTCTCGCACATTCAGAAGAATTTCCGGAGTGATTCGATGGCACTCCTCGACAATTATTTGACGCAAATGTGTAAAGAGGCTGGTTGTGTTTTGTAGGTTTTACTTTTGAGGTATCCTCACAAAAAAATCAAGGTGTGACAAATCTGGTGACCGTGGAGGCCATTCAATGCTACCTCTTCCCCCAATCCAGTGCCGTGGAAAATGTTGGTCTAAATACCGACGAACAATCAAAGCATAATGCGGAGGAGCACCGTCCTGTTGAAACATTAAATGATCTTCACTATACTGTTGGTCATTTTCAATAATATCGGTCAAGGTAGGGTCAATAGCATCTTCCAGTAATTACAAATACATTTCGCCAGTCAAATTACCAGGTAAAAAATATGGACCCACCAGCCGGTCACCGAAAATCCCAGCCCATACATTTAATTTTTGCGGTTGCTGTGAATGCACCGCCTGGAAAATTCTTGGGTTTGAATCAGACCAGTAGCGGCAATTATCACGATTTACAGTACCGTCAATAAAAAAGCTGCATTCATCGGAGAAACAGATATTAAAAAGAAACTGTGGATTATTCGCTGCTTGCTCACTCATTATTTCGCAAAATTGCAAACGGCGGTCATAATCATCCTCATTAAGTTCCTGCACTAAATGTATTTCATACAGATGGAATTTGTTCTTCGTCAAAATGGTTTGAATGCTAGTTCAATTGATCACAGACACAGATGCTAATTGCCTTGTACTTAACGTAGGATCTAGATGAACATGTCCCAAAACTGCAACTTCACTAGCTTCATTAACTACAGGCGGTCTATTTTCTCGTTTATTATTAGCTTCATTTCCAGTCTCTTGAAATTTTTTCACTATTTCTAGAACATACTTCCTACTGATATGTTGAACTTGATATTTTTCATTAAATAACTGAGCCATTACATTTGCACACTTATTGTTCATAAAATAAAGCGAAATGATATCTACATTATCCTCAATGGAATAAACCATAGTATTTAATTTTCAAAAGCACAATTAAACAAAACTTCGCTTCGATTACAAAAACAAAGCAAAGCTAGAAAATCAACATTTAAAGCATACTCTACGAATCATGTGTCATTTTGACAAAAACGAAAAAAATTCCAATTTTGAAAACTCTTATTAAAAACTAAACAAGTGAATAATTTTAAAATTTAAAGACTGTTGTAAAGAGAATTAAAAGGGCTTTAAAATGATACCTTACTCGACCCCTAATGTAATTTAAATATTTTGAGCTGATGCCTCCCCCACTAGGGGGTGAAAGTAGCGAAGTCAAAAATACCGGAAAAAGTGTCCCCCTTTGATCAAAAATCGTACGGGTCTCTGCGTTTTTTTAAAACGTTGACGCAGTTCCTGATAATGGCTCTGTTTCGTTTTCGTCCAGCCACCCTGTATAATAAGATTATTTCTGTATTTTATATCTTATCTATTTTTAGGCCCTTGAAGCAAAAAATGGGTAATCTTAAGATTCATGTTGCCGGTATCGAATCCATGAATAAAGACTATGAAAAAGTTGATGTATTATATGCAAAAGCAAAAATTATTAATGAGACTGAAGAAGTGAGTTTACAAAACATTGCTAATCAACTATCTGAGCATTTTTATGAAAAAGGTAACTAAAATTTATAATGTGGCACAGTAAATTCATATGTTATTTTATGTTCTAGGGTTATTAAAAAAACACCAAAAACAAGTTAAATTGCATATGACCTTAATAAATACAAAATACAGGAAAGATCCAGAAAGCCCAAAGAAAAAATGGGTTAAAAGAAAAAGTTTCAATGCCTCAAAAATAATGGAGAAGTACAAAGAATACGAATTTGGTCAGTGTGATCTGAACACTATACACATATCAAATATGTCTTCTCTGGGAGAAGATGGATTTTATGAATCTTTAACAAGTATTGTAATTTAATTTATTTCATTTTTGTATATTTTTTATATATTATGTAGGGGGGACTGAGGATACATTGGACAGTTTTTGATTTTTTAGTGATATTTTCTTCTGTAGGTAACGTTATTTTGTTTAAAGGCTATTTCTAAACCAAGTACTTTGACTTTGGTAAGGCTTGAAAAACTAGTAGGCAATTGTCCACTCTATCCTCAGATCTGGGGCAACAATGGACATGCTAAGGGGATACCTTGGACATATGCTGATATAACTGAAATTTGTTATTTAGAACCTAACAAATCAAAAAGATATTTATTTCAAAACCAGTAATCACAAAATATACATTATATAAATAAAAAATATATCACATACATAGATCTATTGCAAAAAAACTGAATAAACTTCTAAAAAAACTAGACTAAATGGAAAATCTTGCACAAAATGCTGAAAAACTAAGCTAGGTATGGAAAGTCTTGGAGAAAATACTTAAATTAATGCAAACTAAACTCGGTAAGATCTGCGTAGAAATATATCATATTTTTGAAGCGCGGTCGTGTATCTTCTGTTGCCTTTTGGGAGTATTGAAACAACTTCCTCGTTAGATATAAAAGAAGAATCTTCCTCAGTTATTTGAAATCTATTTGATGGAATAAGCCTTTTATAAAAACGAACTTCAAATCCATCCCCAAGGTTGGGTTGTACTCGAGCAACATAATTTCTACCAGATGATGCAGTGTTCCCAGGAACTTTTACAACCATAAAGTCCTCAGCATTATTTATGTCCTTGTCCTCCTCTTGTTCAAATCCGTCCCATTCTGAAGACGAATCCTGTGTAATATTTTCATCTATTTCATCGCTCTCAGATGAAGAACTTTCAACGAGGACTTTCTTCTTTAAAGCGTAAACTTTTTTAATGTTGGTGACTTTTTTCGATTTTCTAGCTCCTCTTTCTCCGGAGAATCGGTAGCAATCATGCATGTACCTCTCTTCCTTCCTCTCGAAGCTATTTTTCTCGGACCAGCCTTTGGGTGTGGAGTAATTAAATCGAGACGAATAAAATAAGTCGATGAGCTTTCAACGTTATTTAAATTTGGTAAAGTGCCACTGGTAGAAGAAACGTCTTTATTTGTTGGTGGGGTACTTTTTGTGTTGATATTTTAAGTTTTTTCTTCATTATTTGGAGCTGGACGGTCAGAGACGCAAGAGCACAAATATTCATGGTCTTGAAATATATTTCTGTCTAGTGGAAAAATTCCACTTTTGCGAAAACCTGACTTGATCGATTCAGGTGTAGCAGCTCGATCCCAGGCTTTGGAGCATAACTCAGGTAATGCATAAATAGAAAGAGTTTCATTAGGATGGGATAACATCCAAGTGTGCACTGCTTCGCTAAAATATTTTTTGAAGGGGCCGAACACAGACCTATCTAGTGGCTGCAATTTATTAGATGTATGTGGGGGCAGTGGGGCATTTGGTTTGCAAAAATCAATTCCCTCAATACTAAGGTGTGACTCGTGGTTGTCTAATATTAATAATACTGGGTTTTCCTTAGAGCATCTATCATTTTTTTTAAAGAACTCCAGAACTTTTAAAAAATTCTCTGATGTCATCCACCCAGATTTGTATACCAGTACCACGGATCCTTTCATTGCCCCTGACATCATACGATGTTCATCGAAACGCACGCTAGTAAAAACCCAAATAGGTGGTAAAGCTTTCCCATTTGCACATATAATTCCAACTTGCGTTACCAATTCGCCGCGCTCTCTGGATGTAACTTGGCCAACCTGTTTTTCACCTTTTTTCCAACAACCTTTTCAACTGATGGTACAGTTGTCACCCCAGTTTCGTCTAAATTATATATCTGACATGGTTGATAATTGTGTATTTCGGTCCCTTTTCCGAGTTTATCAAAAAATTCACCCACAACGGTTCTGTTGAACGCAGTCATTCGAGCAAGTAATGTGGATTCTGGTTTTCTCACTGACAAAGTTGGATTTCGCCGCAAAAAAGCCGAGAACCATTATGAACCTGCCATTTCTCTTGTTTTCCATGAATCTGTGACTTTCAATGCATTTCTTATTGCAAACTGTAAGGCTAAATGTCTGTTTTTTTGGGCGTGAGTCCATAAAACATACTGGAACTTTTCAGTAGATATTGTCTGTCGATTTTTAAAGTTTGGCTTAAATGAAATATTTTGAATTTCATTTTTTTTTGCTTTTTTACGTAAATTGCTAACCGGGACTTTTTAGCACTGTGGAGTTCAGCCACTTTTCTGAGGCTGCCTACATTATTTATCACATCTTCGACTGCCTTTCGAATATCGCCTTCAGGAAATTCCCTGTTAGTTTTTTTCTTGTAGACTCTCACCATCTGAAAAAAAAATGATAATACACGGAGACTTGTTTGTAGGAGTTGACAAATGGACAAGTTGGGGATACAGCGGACACTGTCCACTATATCCCATATTTACATTTTATTATTTTTTTATATTTATTTGAAAAAACAAAAAACTATTTTAAGAAAATATGAACATGAATGGCTCTTAAATAACTCACATTATGTAGTCTCAAGGTCGCATTTAAAAAAATACATAACCGAAAGCATTGCCAAACGTTAGCATTTACCTTTTAAATCTTATAACAAAACCTTAAATAAACGAAAATTCGCTATAAAAACGACAGGCGTCTTCACATGGCAATGAGCATTAGCAAACTGATTCTTCGCCAAAAGAACACTCAAATGCTCGCACTGTGGCAGCGGTATCGCAATTTAGGCGGAAATTTTGAAGGTGTCAATTTTATCCACTTGTCCAATGTATCCTCAGTCTCCCCTATTATTTTAAACATTAAGATGTTTAAGGATCGTACTAAATAAAGGAAAATGCAGGGAAAATATTATTGATATTGTACAAATATTTGTTTGAAGTTTAGTTTAAACATGTACAAATTTGCAATACATTTATACAATATGTTATGTTTATTCATGGTGCAACTGCATAGTAAAAATAAAAGGTGGTAGATACTAACACAGTTGTTATTATTATTGAAAAGTGAGAAAGTGTAAACCTTTAAAGTCCATAATTTATACATTAGATGATGTATATGCTAAACATTAAACATGAGTAGGTAGAATTAAAAACTTATAAAAGTACGTTAGATAGATGGAAAATACATTAAAAAATATCTACTTAAAAACATTCGATACGTTAGGATCAAATCTCCACGATGTCTTCAGTTGTCCAAATGTAGTCTGGCATAGCTGGTTCAAACGATCTTCGACGATGGTCTCTTGAGGCTAAATGATATTCGGGCTGCTCGCAGATAATCTCCAGACTTGTCTTCCATATTCAAGGATTGGTCTAATATAAACTTTGTATCTACATGTGACGTATTCGGAAATATTTTCTTCAATAGATACAATTTTGTATTTGCTCAAGTTTTTGCTGAGTGACCAATGACTATTAATTGGGTTTTTTTCTGGATGCAGTCATTTAAATACCTTTAAATTATTTTAAAAAGATTTATTATAACCAACCCTTTTGGTTTTGTAATCAGAAGGCAACACACAATGGAACCCTTTCGACTCCGTGTAGCTATGCCACTATTCTTACTGCCATTTCTCAGGAGCGGTTCATAGTATAGCTTCGGAATAAATTTTTTTATTATTAAAGTATGGCTTGATAAAAACGTGGAAATTATGTACAACTTTGTAGTGCTTTTATATAAGAATCCTGATATATTTATTGAAAATAAACCCCCAAACCAAATGTAAATAATCATAGATATAGAGTTAATATATACAGCGTGATTCATTAGTGTGATAAAGTCCACCATCTTTAAAATTCTCGAAGATATTCGAATAAAATTTCCACCGATTGTAGCCAGCCTAAAGGCCCATATTTTAAAATTAGTCGCAATTGTACAGCGTGTTCCAGAACTCCGTGTCAGATCAAAGTTACATTTTTTTAAATGGAACACCATGTATTTTACTTCAAATTTGAATTCTGCTTGACTTCTCTATTGCAATGATATAGGGTTGTAGTAGGTTATACAGTGTATTTAAAAAGTTCTGACCACTTAATCCCTAAAATCATAATGAGTTCAACACCCCGTATACTTTAAACTGCACAATTTGAAATTAATATGTTACAGTCATACGTCTGTGATGGTCTTCAAGTATCATAATTCACTGGACCTGCTTCCATATATAAGAAACCTTATACAGGGCGAGTCAAAACGGTTTCACAATTTTTTTAAATGTATTACCCTGTATTTTATATCGGTAAATGAAAGTTACTTTACTATACTTCAAATTTGATTGAGTATTCCCTATACCAAAACTGAATAGTTTTTGTGATATTTAAATTTTATGATGAAAAATGTTCTACGACAATAAGTTCTATATTTCTTGATGTAGTAGGTACTTCTAAATAGTTAAATTAGAACCACATCATTATTATCATTCATAGTAATTAGGTAGGTAGTAAGTAGGTTCTGAAATATCAACAAATATTTACATTTACCTAATTCGTTTGTCAACAAATGTGGTATCTACACTGCTCATCATAATGCGCTCATTCAGAGTCAATTGAATGATATGTTTGCTGAAAGGTGGATTGGATGAGCAGGACCTGTTTTCTGGGCACCAAGATCACCAGAGTTAAATAAAGTTGATTTTTTCTTCAGTGCCTATGCTAAAGATCAGGGGTAACTATAAAGTACACCAGATAATAGAAAAGATAGAATAAGGCAGGCTTTTCAAAATGTTAATGCGCAAATGATCGATGTATGTCGATCTTGATGAAGATTTTTTTAAAAATTTTAGTGTATTTGTAATTGATGTGTATAAACTTTGCATTGTTGGATTTTTTTAATCACAAAAACTATTCAGTTTGGGTTCAAATTTGAAGTGTAACTTTCATTAACCACCCGCGTGACGGCAGCACCCCCAAGTTCGAATTTTGCAAAAAACCTTATGCCGTTGGATTGCCCAACGTTAGCCCACATTTGCCCAATCAATAAATTATTTTGCCCACCCTCCAAAAAAAAGTTATAGGCAAAACTAATTTTTCTAAAAAAATTACTTCCAGCACCCCCGTCTTTGAATTTGGCAAAAAGCTTGATGCAGTTGGATTGCCCAAGTTTTGCCCCCATTTGCCCATCCAATAAATTTTTTTGCCCACCCCCCCCAAAAAAAGTTTTGAACAAAAAATTTTTTTCCGAATTCCACAGAAAACTGCACGCAGTTGGATTGCCCAATGTTAGTCCATATTTGCCAACAAATAACTTTTTTTGCACACCCTCCAAGAAAGAAGTTATGGGCAAAATAAATTTTTCAGAATTGGATTTTTCTTGGTACGCCATCAAATTTTAATTTTACGGAAAATTATACGCAGTTGGATTGCCCAACTTTTTCAAATCTAACTAGGGTTGGGGTTAGGTTTTGTTAGGTTAGATTTATTTACTTTGCATAAAGGGGTTTTCGGGTACGGCCATTCCGAAAATGCAATCAGTTCCCGAAAAGGAAAACTCCTTCCCCGAGAAACTCGAAAAGAAGAAGATGAAGAAGAGGAGGAGGAGGAAGAAAAAGAAAAAGAAGAGGAAGAAGAACGCATGCCCAACTTTTTCAAATCTAACTAGGGTTGGGGTTAGGTTTTGTTAGGTTAGATTTAACCTTTAATTTGTGAATTAATGTGAAAGGTCAAGAGCAACATTTTTTTGGTCTCCGATTCCGTTAAAACTTTGCATAAAGGGGTTTTCGGGTACAGCCATTCCGAAAATGCAATCAGTTCCCGAAAAGGAAAACTCCTTCCCCGAGAAACTCGAAAAGAAGAAGATGAAGAAGAAGAAGAAGAGGAGGAGGAGGAAGAAAAAGAAAAAGAAGAGGAAGAAAAAAGAGGAAAAATTACGTAAAAAGTTTCTTTTTTTTTTTAGGAAAATTAGTTTTGCCCATAACTTATTTTCGGAGGGTGGGAAAAATAATTTTTTGGTTGGGCAAATATGGACTAACATTGGGCAATCCAACTGCGTGCAGTTTTCTGTGGAATTCGGAAAAAAAAAATTTTTCCGAAAAATTTGTTTTGTTCATAACTTTTTTTGGGGGGGTGGGCAAAAAAATTTATTGGATGGGCAAATGGGGGCAAAACTTGGGCAATCCAACTGCATCAAGCTTTTTGCCAAATTCAAAGACGGGGGTGCTAGAACTAATTTTTTTAGAAAAATTAGTTTTGCCTATAACTTTTTTTTGGAGGGTGGGCAAAATAATTTATTGGTTGGGCAAATGTGGGCTAACGTTGGGCAATCCAACGGCATAAGGTTTTTTGCAAAATTCGAATTTGGGGGTGCTGCCGTCACGCACCTTCATTAACCGATATAAAATACAGGGTGAAACTGACGAGTTTTAATTTATTTAATTTTTGTTCTTGAATTATTTACAACGTGTAATCTCAACGAAAGGGTAGGGCAAGGTAAGACATTTTATATTTTTTATTTTTCATGCAAAAAACATCAACAAATGTAGAGGTTGAATTATATGTGTCAATGTTTACACCGCCATGTTACCAAGCAATGAATGGGGCACCCATATTGGTCATGAATGGGTCATGTCCCATTCAGACCCTGAAATATATTTCGTTACTTTTTCACATATTCGATAAAAAAACGACTTTCGGCAAAAAAAAGGTTTGGGTAAGTATGTATTGATGGATGTTCGCTCGATAACTTTCAACGCTGAACAAATGAAATGTTTGTACTATAATCGTTATTTGATTTGGTTTAACATTTTAACAATAAATAAACGTTTAAGGGAGGCTACCGAAAGTTTCGAGTGATACATCATTTTCCTTGTTTTTGGGTGTGAAGGAATTACATTTTAACATTTGTTTTTTTGTAGATGAGCCAACGCAAACCACAAAAGAGAGAACGTGTTTCTGTCAAACAAATGGAACAAGCTGTCATTTATTGCATTGAAAAAAATATTTCCGCCCGGGACGGCACTTCACCGTAAAATCCAGGATGCTAGAGAACGTGGTAACGTACGAGACTTAGACACTCTCCTAATATAGGTAACAAGAGTATCTTCCCTATTGAACATGAGACCCAACTGGTAGATTATCTAATCACTGCATCAAAAATGTGCTATGATTTAGGGTCTAAAAAGGGCTCCGCATGCTGACTTATAAATATGCGAACGAACTAAATTTGGTCTGTCCAGGGTTCATAGTCAGATGGCAAGTGAAGACTGGATGAAAGGATTTCAACACCGTCATAAACAAATTTTGAGCCTACGTAAGCCAGAAAAAACTAGCCTCCCAAGAGGTACATCATTTAATGTGGTCAACATTAATAAATTCATCGATAATCTGGAAAGTGTCTTGAGTAAATTCAACTTTACGCCAGATCGAATATATAATTGCGATGAGACAGGTGCTACAACTGTAACTGACCCATCAAAAGTTTTTGCGAAAAGGGGTCTCAAACAAGTTGGTCAAGCAACTTCTGCTGAAAGGGGACAACTTGTGACAGTTCTCAATGTTCTATTATAATAAAAGGGGAATGTTCTGTCAGGACTTGAGTTGCCTAGAGATGGAATGTCATGATGACAGGGGTTTTTGAAATATGTTACTTTATATTATTGTAGAGTTAACGATATACAAATAAACTATATTTGAAACTGTACATCGTTTCCTTGTAATACGAACCCAACATAACATGGTGGCAGCGGTGGTTCGTGTTTAAAAGGCAGAATCAAAAGTGAAAGACTTGTGTTTCTAAACCCCGGATCTAATCCGGTAAATTTTCAACTGGCTATTCATAAGTGTGCGATGGAAGAAGATATGTCGACAACCAAGACGGTCGTGACCCGGGCAATTTCTGTTCCAGTGTCTCCACCTCAGAAATTCGATTTTTCGATGCCTCAAGCATGGCCCCAGTGGCGAAAACGCTTCGAACGATTCATGTCAGTCTCAGGACAAAATTTGAAATCAGATGGCGAGAAAATAGATATTTTATTGTATATTCTTGGCGAGGAAGCCGAAGAAGTGATGCTACAGTTTGTGCCGGTTCCTGAAACTTACATATAGACATAGTCCAAGCCTTCGAAAACCATTTTATACTCAGGAGAAATCTTATTTTTGAACGTTATAAATTTAATAGTCGTGTCCAACAAAGCGGCGAGCCAATAGAATCCTGTATTACTTCTTTGCATACACTTGCAGAGCATTGCCATTATGGTTTATTGAAGGAGGAATTAATAAGAGATCGTATTGTTGTGGGCATGTTAGATTGCAGAGTCAGTGAGAGATTACAATTACAAGCGAATTTAACCCTTGCCGATTGCATTATGGCCGTAAAGCAGGCCGAACTACAAGAAAAACAAAGCCAGGAGCTGAGAATAGAATCAGTCGCATCAGGAATCTCAGGTAATCAATCGACAAATAAAAAGGGCAGAGAAGATAATTATAAGAAAACTTTATTCAGAAAATGTCAATTTTGTGCGTTAGCGGACCATCCCAGGGAGAAGTGTCCTGCCAAGAAATCTATGTGTCGCTCTTGTAATAAACAAGGGCATTGGGCGTCTGTATGCCGAAGCAAAACGGTTAGATCTACCCATTTAAATTCATTAGATATTCATGATAATTATAGTACTAGTTCGAACCAGTATTTGGGATTGGTTGAGACAAATTCTCAAAGGGAATGGTCAATTCTTCTGAAAATTCCTGAACTTAATAAAGAATTTAAATTTATGATAGACACTGGTGCGGATATAACCTGTATCCTTGTATCTTTTTTAGATGAAAATGTTATTCAAAGCTTACGGTTTACTAACAAAGTAGTAACTGGCCCTTCAGGCAACCGATTAAACATATTAGGTATTTTGAATTGTACATTAAGTAATTTTAAAAATAACTGTTTTACTGACATCTATGTCATTGAAGGATTATGTAAACCAATCTTAGGTCGTTCTGCGATAATAGATTTGAACATCTTACAATTTGGTGATGGATTTTCTTTAAACGTTCATTCCCTCAAGATGGAAGAAATTGAGCAAAGATTTCCTAAAATTTTTGATGAAATTGGTACTTTTAAAAATGAATTTAACATTAAGATTGATGAAAATGTTCAGCCATTTATACAATCTGTTCCACGAGTTGTGCCTATTCCATTACTTAAAACTTAAACCTTTAAAAGATGAGCTTGAACGCTTACAGAATACAGAATCTAGATATTATAGAACCCGTTGAATATCATACTCCATGGGTCAGTCCTATTGTTATAGTTAGAAAAGATATTCATAAAATTCGTCTTTGTGTTGACTATACCAAATTAAATAAAGCTGTGCTGCGTACACATTTTCCGATTGGTAAAGTCGAAAGAATTCTTGCACAAGTTCAGGGATCTAGGTATTTTTCGCGTTTAGATACGACCTCTGGGTTTTATCAAATCAAACTAGATAAGAAATGTCAGGATTTAACGTGCTTTATAACACCGTATGGTCGGTTTAAATTTAAAAGGTTGCCATTCGGAATAACCTGTGCACCCGAGTATTTTTCTATGCTAATAAATAAAATTCTAAATCGATTGGATAACGTAATTTTTCATATTGATGATATTCATGCGCCAACAATTGAACAGCATAATAAATTAGTTAATGAAGTTTTAACGCGAATTCATAATGAAGATATAACCTTAAATAAACAAAAAGTCTCTTCGGTGTACAATCCTTAGAGTTTTTAGGTCACCACATATCCGATAAGGGGATTTCTGTAGACCCAGAGCGAATAAGCGCTATTGTAAAATTTCCAGAACCGTCTGATAAAAACGAACTATTCCGTTTTTTTGGTATGGTTAATTTTTCATGCCGGTTTATTCATAACATATCCGATGTTTTAGAGCCTCTAACTTCTCTGTTAAGAAAACAAGAATCATGCTCAAAAACAGGCTTTTGAAAAAATCAAAAAGCTATTGCAAGATAGTCCTTTTCTTGAATATTTCGACCCTAGCAAAAAAATCATAATTTCTGCTGATGCTTCTTCCTTTGGCATTGGTTCGTGTCTTTTTGAAAAGGATACAAATGGAAATAAGAGAGTGGTATCTTATGCATCCAGATTGTTATCAAAAACAGAGCAGCGTTATGCCCAAATAGAGCGTGAGGCGTTAGCTTTGACATGGTCATGTGACAAATTTTCTGAATATGTTTACGGATTGAAAGTTCTTATCGAAACTGATCATAAGCCGTTAGTTCAAGCTCTGTATACTAAAAATATCGATGAATTGACTCCGCGTCTTCAAAGATTTAGGTTGAGACTCTTGAAATATGATTACGAGATTTATTATGTTCCGGGTAAAGATTTAGCAATTGCGGATGCATTGTCTAGAAATTTTGAAAAAAACTCTGCATAGCCTGAAAATGATGAGTTAGCTTTAGAATCCGATACCTTTGTTAATTTAATAACTACAAACTTTGAAATAAAACCTTATTTCTTAGAAGAGATCAAATCCGAGCAAAATAAAGATTCTGTATGTACAAAACTTAAGCAATATATCAATTTGGGTTGGCCTCGGAAAAATAAAATGGATCCAGAAGTTTCTATTTATTTCCAGTATAGGCATGAAATTTCAGAGTGTGATGGTTATTTATTGCGCGGTTCACGCTTAATTATTCCTTATATTCTCTCCAATCAAAAACTTTAGGTTTTATTCATCAATGTCACCAAGGCATAGTAAAATGTAGAGCTAGAGCTAAGGCCTCTGTTTGGTGGCCAGGGTTATCCACTAAAATAGAAAATTTAGTTCGCAATTGTCCACGCTGCATCGAGTACAAGGTCAATGTAAAAGAACGTACCTTTCTTTAGAGATGAATTTCCGGATCGCGCATGGCAAAAAATTGCCCTTGATTTATTTAAATGCGATGGAACTTGGTACCTCATTGTAACTGATTATTTCTCTCGATTCTTCGAAATTTTTAAACTTCAATTAATGACTGAAAATGTGATCATCACCAAACTGAAAGAGCTGTTTTCTAGGTATGGTTTACCGGAAATAGTAAGATTAGATAATGGACCACAGTTCCAAACCGATTTCAAAAAATTTGCAAAATTTTTTGATTTTAATGTAATTAATGTAGTCTTGCTCACATTCCCACCGCACTGCAGCCATTGGACAAGTCTGTATATGGTCCTTTCAAGACGTATGTAAAGGGGGCGCAAAACGAATGGATGCTTGCAAATCCGAGCCAAACTTTAACAATTTATGAAATTGCTGAGATTGTTAATAAGGCCTTTTTGAATTCGTTCACCCCTAAAAATACCATTTCTGGATTTTCCTCTACTGGAATATATCCACTTAATCGTAACATATTCGAAGAAGAAGATTTTTTATGTTCTTTTGTAACAGTCCGTGAGAATCCTATAGTTACGAACAATGAAGCGCCAAATGTAGATCCTGTCGAGGTTTCTTCAAGCAGTGGAACTACTACCGTTACTGCTACGTATTTTACCACCCCAGAAGTAATGCTCCCTTTTCCAAAAGCTCCCGAGAGAAAAATAAAACAAGGCGGAAGAAAACGTGGTAGAATAAAAATACTCACCGACACTCCTGAACTTACGAATTTAATGGAAGAAGAAGCAGAAAAAATGGAAAAAATCCGAGCGAAGGCAGCGAAAAAGAAAAAAGTTGTTCGAAGGATTGTACAAGAGAGTGAATCGAACGATGAGTCAGAAGAATTTGAGGCCCAAGATTCGGATGACACAGATGAAATTTTACGGGAATTCGAGAGAAATAGCGACAAGGAATTTGAAATTTTTGAGGAAGTGAGTGATTTTGTTGTACAGGAAAAGGACTACGTGATAGTCGACAAAATTTCCTACATTGGAGTTGTTGAAGAAAAGCTAGACCATTTTGAATTTCGAATTTAATTTTTGAGGCGTCATGGAAATTCTGAAAAGTTTTTGTATCCTGTAGAGGAAGACATCTGTGAAGTGCCACGGGACCGGATTTTGAGAAAGCTTCCTCAACCCGAAAGAAATGAGGCTACAGCTCGTACTCAATCTACTTTGAGATTCCATATTTCTTTTAATCATTACGAAAAAGAATTTGGTAAGATTTTGTAAGAATTAGAGGAATAATTGTAAATCCAAATTTGTTTTTATGTGTTCAAGTTATCAGAGTTTACTAATTTATTTTCTTGTCCCATTCACAACCAGGTCTTGTCCCATTCAAAGCAGTGGGTTATGAATGGGACATATTTTTTAATTAATAAAATAATAATAATTTTTTTGTCTGTTAAAATTGAAGACATTTTGCGTGAGCTTTATTTGTCGTTCACGTGCCTGAACAAACAGGCAAAAACATAGACCATTTCCTATAAAAATGACAAAAATATTCTCATTCACACCACTTAATTCTCCCCTACTACAACCTCCATTGCAATAGATAATTCAAATTTGAAGTGAAATACAGGTGTACCACTTTAAAAAATGTAACTTTGATCTGGCACGGCGTTCTGAAACTCGCTGTACAATCGCGACTAATTTTAAAATATGGGCCTTTAGGCTGGCTACAACCGCTCAACATTTTTTTTCGAACATCTTTGAGGATTTACAAGATATTGGACTTTATCGCACAAATGAATCACCCTGTATATCGAAATGCATAAAACGGAGAATTCCATGAGGAAAATACAATAGCATGTAACCTTCTTTATTCAAACTGTAATACAAAGATATCGAACATAAAGTCCATGCAGCTAGAAGGTTTTTTATTTTAGTAACAATAAATATTTCACCCCTGATACTAGTGGTAATTCTGTAACGAATATGTTAAATTTTAACCCTACGTTAATTCTCACAATTTTAACCTAAAAAGCAATTCTGTAATTCTTACAAATAAGCTACCGGTAAATTTTAATATTATAACAGATACGTTAGGAATTAGTTCAAATTCGTGTCTCTAGTAAAAAAGAAGATTAAGTGATGTTAATTTTTCGAATTTATTTCACTTTGTTGACTTTATATAAAGTTACAGTAAATTTTTGTGGTTTGTACCTATGTTATTTTCATAAAAAAAATATGGAAAATATAAAAAGATCAAGCAGAATGAGTAAAAAACAGAAAGAACATTTAATAAGATATTTAGAATGTCATAAAGTTATGTTGGACGCAAAAGTTGCTCCAAGAGAACTCACAAAAATAAAAGAGTACTGGACAGAACTAGTTACGCAATTAAATTCTATACCAGGAGCTAAAAAGGACGTTAGACACTGGAAAGATGTAAGTATACTATTCAGGATAAACTTCAGATTTGTTTGGGAATCTAATATTAAAAATAAATTATCTAAATCAAAAAAATATTTTAAGGCATTAAATGAAGTTAAGACTACGGCCAGGAAAAAGGCACGGCTACTTCATATAGAACATACTGGCACTGACGGAGGTCCCAAAACTGCCAAAGATCTAATTACTTAGAAGAAAGGTTGCTGGCTTTATTATCAAAAACAGTAATAACTGGAATTCCAGCAGTTCAAGAATTGGGATTTGCAGGAAATGAAGCAGGTAACAATTTAGAACCTGGCCCAGATCAAGTAGAAATTGTAAGTACATTTACACAACTATATGCAAATAATGTCTTATTTAATAGTGCTCTTAATTAAATATAGCTAAAAGTTCTTAATTTTTTTTTGTTCAAAGTTAAATACCTACTTATGTTCTCTGAGACTTCTTTCATAAAACTGATTGGTATTGTTTTTAATATGCAAGTCAACTATTTCTGTTTTACTTTCAATATTCTCTTACCTATATCTTTCACTGAATATTTGAATTTTTTAAATAGTCATATTTTCATAGCTATAAATCTTTTTTTTCTTCCAGGATGAAAATATTGAATTCATATTTGAAGATGCAGAGGCAGTCCTTTCTACTTCTAGGGCGGATTCAATACCAGTATTGAATGTATTACATACCGAAAATGTAATTGTGAGTAAACTTAAGTATTAACACCTACCTTAATAATAAAATATTTATAGTAACTTTTACACTTTTACTTTAACCATGCTGTCGTTTTATATATTTGCGTAAACTTCTTAGTATATTTAACACGTTCGCTACCGACTTAAAAAATGATCACTTCCCTGCACCTCTACCAAGACAGTATTTTCAGAAGTACTTGGAGATTTGGATTAATTATAATAATAATAATAATAAATGCCTTTACTTATTTGTACTTAAATACAATTGTAAAATTTACTTGGGCAAGACTTAGCCTAAGGACAGTCTTACATGAAGTACTTGAAATTCAAATTAAAACTATATATTGCTTCTTTTTTTAGACAAACAAGAGAGCACCCTCCCGTAAAGAGAAAAGAATGGAGGCCAAAATTGGAAAAATAGCAACCAACCATGAAGAATGTCTAAAAAATCTTGCCAAATCAAACAACAGGCTCGCTGAGTCCAACGGCAGATTAGCTGATGCTGTGTTGCGCACAAATAAACATAAAATAAAGAGTCCAGTGTACTCATTAACATTTTCAAATCTTTTTTGTTTGGTTTTTAAAATAAGTTTTGTTTGTTTTCGATTTTTCTCTTTTTGTTTTTAAAATGTTTAATTTGATTTTTTAAAAATCAATTTTTGTTTTTAGAGGTTTAAGTTTTGTTTTTGAAATGTTTTTTATTTTAAAATATTGTTTTTTAAAATAAATAGTTATTTTCTCATTTGTCTACATTTTTATTTGGAATTACTACATATACAATATTACATATGAAATGTTAAATAATAATTTTTGTTTAAGAGCTATGCGTACTGTGAAAATAATCAAGCTCTTTTAATTTTGAACATTTTATTTTAATTCCTAAGGGCACAATTATTACTTAAATATTTTAATATTTTTTTACAGAATGATATGAAAATGAACTACACTTTGACACACGTTTTTGATAAAAAAACTAAATAGTTTGATCAGAAATGTTTTGCTAAGATTGTTAAAACACCTAGCTTCACATTTTTTCCTGCTTAAATCAATACATTTTTTTAGTGTAAAATTATATATTATTGAAGTTCGTTTCAATCCCATCCTGTAAAAAATTATTAAAATATATAAATATAATTGTGCACTTAGGAATCAAAACAAAATGTTCGAAATTAGAAAAGCTCTATTGTTTTCGCAGCGGGCAACCCGTTTTGGGTATACTAAATAAATTTAAAAATAAAGTTCAAATCAAAAATGTTACGTACATAAAATATCTATGAATTATTTCCTCTCTTCGTGCTTCACTTGCATTATACCAATCATTATTTTCAATTAGCCCTGGATTTTCATTTTCTGGATCTTCATCTAATATATCTTCATCAGGCATTTCTACTGCCCTTGCTCTTGCAATGTTGTGTAAAATGACACAACTGTGTATAATTTCAGTCACTTTATTAGGGCTGTAATACAACGCCCTTTGTCCATGTATGCAGTGAAACCTATTTTTTAGTAGCCCTATTGAATGTTCAATTTTAACCCTTAAACTTGACATTCTGGTGTTGAACCTTGAGTGAGGAGAGTTCGGAGGAGGAGCATTCACTGGAACTAGTAACCATGGTTCTAGCGGATACCCACTATCTCCTATTAAGTAGTTTTCTGAATTTTTGTTTACATAGTCTCTTTCCAATTCTTCCCTAACTCTAGACATCATCCAAATTGCTGAATCATGGACTGATCCAGGAAAACGGGCATTTATTGCCGGAAATTTGTCATTGTGGTCACAGATGACTTGTATATTAAGGGCATAAAAGTTTTTCCGGCAGTAAAATATTGGCCCTGGAAAAAATGGATTGTGTGCAGGAGGTGATACTATTCTAATCAGGCTACCATCTACGATTCCTATACAGTTTTCAAAACAAGCAGCACGTTCTCTAAAGCCCTGTTTTATTATTCGCTTTTCTTCATAAGTCGATGGAAATCTGATCCACTGATTGGCAAGTTGTTGATTTATTATTCTTGTTACTTCCTCCAAACATCTACTAACTATTGGTTGGCTAACTTCAAAACACCACCCCATACCAATTCCTGTCTGGTAACTTCCTTGCCAAAAGAAATTGAGGACTAGTAATATTCGTAAGTGTAAAGGTATCCTGGTAATTCTTGCATGCAGATGCTGAATAAAATGAGTAGATAACGTATCAATTAGGTATAGGCATGTTTCTTTATTCAGCCTAAACAGCTTTAGAAAGAGCCGGTCTGGCATTTCAAAAGGATTACTGGCATCGCATAAATTTCTACATCTCCAATTATTAAGGGTTCTAAAAAATAGGTTAGGTAACATGTGTCTCAAAAGTTTCTATAATAGGCAAAATAATACTTACATTCTTTGCCAATTATCATTTAAATATTCAATAAAGAGATGTATTAATCCATCTAATGCCATTTTCTACGATATTTAACTATTTAAACTGACTGCTTAATTTTTAAAGGGTACACTGTGTAGGTACGTGTTAAAAATATCATTCTAACTTACGATTTTAACATCTTTCCGGTATTTTTTAACGTGAAAAATATTACGGAATAGGAAATATTGGATTATTTGAACTACTGTTAATAACATCAGTTTAATATTCACCAGTAACAGTACAGAATAACTTTTCTATTTTACCGTACGTTATTTTTTTAACATCCGTTAAAATTTAACATATTCGTTACAGAATCACAGCTAATATATGGGTTGAGCGTGAAAAGCCAATGTTAATTTTAATTAGACAAAATAAGTGTTTTTGGAAAAATGCAAGAATAAAGAAATGGAAATAAACAACAAATACATTTTATTATAAACATATAATGACGGGGTTCCAAAAAATAAAAATAAAACATTTTTCGCAGAGAATTTGAGATTTCGTTGGCACAGTTATTACAATCATAATAAAATTTCCATTGTGTTGGAATCTTAAACCAAAATATTATCTCCATAATATGTACTATTTATATATTAAAATTTCTTTTAGGTACATTGTCCATGTTTATTGCCTTTCTGTAATTTTTGTTGGCTCTTTTTAATGACAACAATTGTTAAACCACAATATATGTTGTTAATGATGCTTTATTAAAACTTTAATTTAAAAGTAAATATTATACAGTAATTTGATAACGAAATGAAAACAAGATTATCTATCTTTCTCATATTCTTTAGATTTTATACAGTATTGTCCTGAATGTATACCTAGTTGTAGGAAGTTTGTATGTGTATAGGACGAAAAGTTTTTGAATTTTGTAGTTGCTGTTTCATTAAAAAATATGGTAAATATGTTGGTGACAAGCACAAATACCATTTCCTATTATAATGGACAGAAGTACAATTCTATACTTCAACTCAATGGTAAGTTATTAAAATGGAGTAGTAATTTATAGGTTTTTATTGATTGTTATATACAGAGATTATTTAAATGAGATAGGATAAGTCAAAAAATTTAAAAATATATACCTTTGTATGCTGGACTTCAAACCAATTTAATACATATCACCTTGGAAAATTTTATTCTCCCAAAAGCAAGTTTTAATGTCGTGTATTTTGGAAACAGTATAGTTTTGATAAAGCAATGGATTATTTAAACAGATTAATGTCAATCAACTAATTTTTTTAAGTCGATACACAAGGTAGATTCGTAAAATGAACAAATATGAACTGTTGTTTTATAATTTTACATGAGCATACAAAATCCAGTCTTCAGACAAGCGCATTTTAAGAATTTTTATTTAGTTGTACAGAGTTTGATTTAGAATTTACTAGTACATTTTGAAGAAAGTTTATATCAGAATTAGATTTTAAGGCTTCGAAATTATTATACCTTACTATGAATATAATAACAACTTTAAATAAATATTAGAGACGACCAAATACTATTAGGAAATGTTAAATAACACAGTCGCGTCGGTTGGTTGCAATTAGATCAGATTAAAAACACTATAAATAATATACCAACTTGTTTAAACAATTCACGTTATTTGTATTTCAAATGAAATTTTTCATTGAATTAACCGTTTGGGCCCTTATGGAATCTACTCTAATGTTATAAATGAAACTAACTGTTTCTAATTAATTCTACTATTTAATGAAAAAATTATGAAAGGATATTGGTAATTATTTCTATATTGACATAGGTATCATCGTCAGAATATCTCATAAAATTAATTAGAAACAGTTTATAGTTTAATTTATAACATTAGTAAATTATTTCATGTTTGTGGTCCAATGCTATTTTTATAATGATCATTAAAAATATTATTTCAATATGTTTGAACTGCCTACTATGAATACACGTTATATATATGCGTATATGTGCGATGTGTAAATATTGTATTAACAATGCATACAAAATTCCACTGTAAAATATTTTGCGGTATGGCCAATGTATAGGTAACTAAAAATAAAATGGTAAAGATTAGGAATATGCTTTTAAAATATTGCATCTTTAAAATTATCTCCTGCATTCTGGGCAATTGAAAAAGTAATTGAAATCCCAAAATATATATCTAAATTTTATATTATAGATAGAATAATGGTGAAGATTGTTTATAGGAGCTTAACCAAATTACAAACAAACTAGAAGTTAATGCATGTAATTGTAGTGCTTAAAAAGTACCTATAAATGATGTTATAAATTTCTTGAAATAAAAATTTATACTTACAGTTCCAAAACAGTTCATATTTGACTACTAAACATATTTTTTTAAAATATAAGGGTCTGTTTATATTTTCTCTTTTATAATATTTATTCATAATCAATTTTTGTAAAATTAAGTGTGTTTACAAACATCATTTATATTGATAATTCATAAGTTCATTGACGGATGTTGGTAAGAGAGTCAGAGAGAGAGTACCTAATATATTTTAAGAAGCGGATATCAGTGGTTAATGAATAAAATCCGTTACACACGCTATCTACAACACAGTAAACTAAATTGGAATAATCTTTTAAAGACACTATGCAGTATGCGTTAAAATTTATGATTTAGCAATGTAACAAACAAATTTTTAATTTAATCGAAAATACATAAAAATAATTATTTATTTTGAAAATAAAAGTTCAAAATATTCACCTTTGACTTGTTGACAGTACAAAATTCTGTGTAAAACACTTGCGATTAATTCAGCTTTTCCAAAAGAAAACGCAAAAAAGATACTTTTTCACTACTATATCAATGATCTTAATAAATATGCCTAATATCACATTAATTAATAAACAGTTTATTTATATTGGTCATAATGCACAAAAATATGATCCAATAATTATTTTTCAAATACACGCTCTTAAATTTAATATTTGTTTTGTAAAGTGTAAGTATACTTTTATTTCAAAATAATAAACCATTTAAAGATCATATGGAGAAAGTAAAATTACTGAGTTGTATAATCTAATATTTTGCGGATTAAGAAAAGTTTCTTTGGAAATACATAATGTATTAAATTTTTATTAAAGCCCCCACAATTTTAGAAAAATTTAAATAAATCAGACACGATGAAATAAAACAATTTAATTTGATTAAATCTTCATTAGTATATTTAAATCTATGTTCAACTTGAGCTTTTGCGTTTCGCTAACACAGTAGCTTTATCAAACGTTTTGTGGATCTTCATCAAGTAAATGCCTCATCTATTCAGATCAATCAGGCACTGTAAGTTGTATAAGTGAACTCTAGGGAATCCTTATGAAAGATTATTTTATTTTTTACGTAGGTACATTAAAAAAAGGCCTCTAAATATAAGATGATCCATTAAAAAAAACGTAGAGTCCATCAGTCATAAATGGGACTGCCGACAGAAGTGAAAACACCAATTAATGAATCCCTTTAAAAAATTTTATCGTGAGCCCTTATTCGTAAATGGAATTTTTTACAAAAAAAAGTACACAGTATATACAAATAGCTCATGGAAAGCTTGACGATGATTTATATCACTATATATACGCTTCATAGTTAATTGTGTTGCATAACCAAAAGTATTGTGTGTTGCATAAAATCGTGACGATGACGAAGAATCCATGTTTTTTCTTCATCCAAAAAAGTGCTCAACGCGCCTAAAGAAGTTTTCACTTCATGAAACAGAACTTTAATACCTCCTCTTTTTTGGTACATTATGTATATTTCAAAAGATACCCCTCATATCGCTGAATACACAGAAATGATAAAATTACCGTTATAAGTCGAGATGGACCATCACGTCAACGGTGACCCACCCTGTATATTATTATAGAAGACCAATGTGAATACAAAGTAAAATTTTGCTTTTCTCAAAGAGCAAGAGCCAGTTTTCTCTCCTTTTCGACTTCTCGATGATTGTTATTATCACAAAAAATATATGGGTGGCATTCCTCCAAGAAAATTTTCTAATTGATTCTGGCATATTTCAAACTGTTAAATGTGAAGAAATTAGAATTTCGAATTAACAATAATTTGTTAAGCAGATATCTAATACTCTAATGAAGTTATGTCAATTATATTTACTTATATGGAAGAAATAAAGAAATTAGTTTGTAAATGCAAAAATGCATCCTCTTGTGTAGCTTAATAGTAAGTAGGTAGAATAATTTCTGTACATTTGAATTTAAGAAGAAGTACATGGCTACATAATCAATAGAAACAAGGCCAAATTCTCAAATATAAACACTGCAGAAATTAATGACCCAGATTATTTTTAAAATGTGAAAAAGTGAATGAATAAAATCTTTTCAAAATGATTTCAGTTGGTGGTCATTCCAATTTAAGGTATTTGTTTTTTTAAATCCGTCTAAAAAATTGGATATCTGTTTGAAGTATAATTATTTTCCATGGCTTAGTAAATTAAAGTAAATGTTTAAATTTGGTTTTCAATCTAAACCTAAATGAAAAACATACCTATATATTATTAAATGGGTCTAGTGATATAGCCTATAGGTTTTTAAACATGTAAGTACCACTTTATATGTTATTTAGAGCATAAAGTAAATACAATTAATATTATTTTGGTAATAATTTTTACAAGCAAAACTGTTCTTATGAAAGCTCTCATTTTTGTTATATAAAATTATCATATGAATAAGTTAGTCTTTTTCTAATTATCTTGTTTCAACTGTTTGTCAAACCAATAATAATGTTGTGACATAATACTTGTAGTGAGCATACCTAATACCATATTCTCTTTAGATGCATTAAAAAAATGCACAACTTTAGAACACATCAGTAACTAAGGAAGCATATAAAATGCTTTTCCATTTTTCTCTTTTAATACAATTTTATTTATATTTATTGACATCAAAGCAATCTTCAAGAAAATATATCATGGCTTAAGTGAATTTTTATATCATTGGCTTATAAGATCCGGAAGATAGGGTCTTACCTTTTGCTACAATTCATCTATCTTATATTTTTTTGTACAGTTTTTTTAATAAAATGTAATTGTATGTACGACAGATGCTATACATACACTGAAACAGATCATAGAAAAGGCCAAGCAATACAATATTGATTTTGAAATGCTATTTATAGACTTCCAGCAAGCATTTGATTCAATACGGAGAAATCAATTAATAAAGTCATTAAAAGAACTGGGGGTATGCGACAAGCTGAGAAGATTGATAAAAATGACACTGGCAAAAACAGTAGCGGAGATAAAAACCCAGAAAGGAACAACAAGAAAATTTGAATATAACAAAGGAGTCAAGCAGGGTGATTCATTGTCGGCGACGCTATTCAATTTGGCCTTAGATTACGTATTAAAAAAGATAAGTAAAGGAAACTTGAGAACAAAGGGAGGTCAACTAATAGCATACGCTGATGATGTTGCACTAGTAACAAAAAATAGAAAAATTATGGAAGAAATGCTACAAGAAATAGTAGAAGAAGGGAAAAAAATTGGTCTTAAAATAAATGCCGATAAAACCAAGCTATTGAGATTCAAAAAGAAGTGTGAGTACAGGCATATCAGGATTGGAGACTATTCGTTTCAAGAGGTAGATAAAATAAAATACTTGGGAATAACAATATCTAATGACGGAGACAAGGAAACTGAAATAAAGGAAAGAATAGCAGCAACAAATAGAGCATTCCATGTCAATAAAAAACTGTTAATAAGTAAACTAATAAGTAAGAAGACGAAAATAACGATATACAAAACAATTATAAGACCTGTATTAATGTATGGATCGGAAACTTTAACAATGACCAAAAAACATCAGGAAGATTTGAGAATACAAGAGCGTAAGATATTGAGAATGATATTAGGACCGAAAAAAGTAGGAGATGATTATAAAAAACGAACAAACATAGAATTAGCACTTGAAATAGGAAAAGATATAGTACAAAAAATTAAGGAACAGAGAATAAAATGGTTGGGGCACATATGGAGGGCAGGTACAAAGTCAACAATATATGCAATGATTGAATGGAAACCTTGTCATAAGCGAAAGAGAGGAAGACCCAAAACAACGTGGTTACAGGAGGTTATAAGCGACCTCAATAGCATAGGAATAAGGCAGTGGAAGGAGAAAACAAAGGATAGGAAGAAATGGAGGCAGATTGCTGAAAAAATATAAGGAAGAAAAAGAAGAAAAGGGGATTGATCCACCCCGAAAAAAGGATTTAGAGAGCTTTTTGAAGCGGCGCTACCCCCTCGGGGGTGTTAAGCCAATATATATATATATAATTGTATGTATGGAAAATATTTGTAGTTGGTATGTACGAGTATACAGTTATATACTATTATATTCAACAACCACAGAAAAGTAGTTAATTGTTCAGTTTTTAATTTGTAATATTTTAAATATGAAATCAAATTACTATACAGTAAGGACGTTTGGAATAAATTCAATATTTTTCTGTCTAAAGCTATTATAACAGTACACTTGCTCAGGTCAATTTTTATTTTCAATTGTGCATCATACTCTATCATTGGATGTATGAATGATGTCACCACTTTTGTGTACCTGACATTATTTTTATTATTTTATATAGAACAACATATTTTTCTCTCCTTTTTGAATTCCAGAACAATAGACGATAACAAAAATGTATAATACTTATAGTCCAAAGCATTGGTTTGTGAATTAGAGACTAATGTATCAGAAATTTTTAATTATAAAATTTTATTTAAATGACTGGACTAATAAAAATGATAGGTTTTCATCATTAGGGTTTTGTTTTTTTTGACATGTTTTGTTTTTGTTTACAATGCTAATGTCAAACAATAAGTAAGTACTTGTCAATTACCTAGTTGTTAAATTTCTCAATAATGCTACATTTAAGCGAAAAAGAAAGAATTGAAATTTAAAAAATGTGTGGGTATGGTGACAAGTCCCGAACCCAGCGAGAAGTTTGTGAATTGTGGAATGATAAGTATCCAGATCGTTCTATTCGTCAATCCACTGTATAAAAAAATAGAAAAAAAATTTAGAGAAATTAGTAAGGTGAGAGATGATTATAAAGGTTGTTCTGCAATTGGTGTTGACGAGCAATTGCATTTGCTCCTAACTGTTCAAGAAAATCCACACATATCCAGTAGTAGACAAATCGCGAGGGAAAACTTATTGAGTAAATCCACAGTTATAAAATATTTGAAAAAAAAGTAAGTTTTACCAGTACAAAGTTAATTTAGATCATGAACTCAACGATGATGATTTTGATCGAAGTATGGAATTTTGTGAAGTGATGATGGAGCGATGTAATAATGATCCACAATTTGTAGAGCATGTAGTATATTCAGATGAAGCAACATTTTATTTAAATGGTACTGTCAATAGTCAAAACTGTAGATACAGGTCAGACACTAATCCTCATTGGAGGATGAATGCCCACACTCAGTATCCTGAAAAAAGTTAATGTTTGGGCAGAAATTGTTGGAAACATTATTTTGGAACCATTTTTTATTGAACTGCTGAAAAATATTTAGAAATCTACAAAATATTATTATTCCAGCCATTGCCGCATTATATCCATATAATCAAAAACCACACATGCCTAGTAATTCAATATGGTTTCAACAGGACGTTGCGTTATGCGATGATATTGCGTGATTATTTAGATACTATTTTTCCCAACAGGGGAGAGAATTTATAGAGTAGCAAGCAAGATCTCCTGATGTAGCCCCCCTTGATTTTTACTTTTGGGGTTATCTTAAATCTAAATTATACTTCAATAGGCCTGAGAATATCGAAGATTTAAAAGAGAGAATTTTTAATGAGGTGAGACTCATTCGCCGGGAAACATTAAAGTGCTGGAGGAATTTAGAAACCGTCTTGGTTATTGCCAGGTAGTCAACGGTATGCACTTTGAACATTTAATTTAATTTTTGAACGTATTTTATCAATTGTTTAAAATAATAAAAAATTTATTAGTCCAGTTATTTCAATAAAATTTTATAATTAATAATTTCTGATACAACATGTATCTCTAATTCACAAACCGATGCTTTTGACTATAAGTATTATACATTTTTGTAATCGCCTATTGTTGTGGAATTCAAAAATGTAGAGAAAAATATGATGTTCTATTTAAAAAAATAACAATGTACGAGAAAGTGGTGACGTCATTCGTACATCCAATAATCCGCAATTGAAAATAAAAATTGACATGTACTAGCGTTTTGTTATAATAGCTTTAGACACAAAAATATTGAATATATTTCAACCTAAACGTCCTCACTGTATACAGGGTGGCCGGACGAAAACGAAACAGAACCATTCTCAGGAACTGCGTCAACGTTTTAAAAAAACGCAGAGACCCGTCGATTTTTGATCAAAAGGGGGACACTTTTTTCCGGTATTTTTGACTTCGCTACTATCACCACCTAGCGGGGGTAGGCATCACCTCAAAATATTTAAATGACATTAGGGGCAAGGAGCAAGGTATCATTTTAAAGCCTTTTAAATTCTCTTCACAACATTCTTTGAATTTTAAAATTTTCAAAATATTCATGAGCTCGAAAAAATGTCCGGAAATAATTTGACCTCTAGTGGTATTACTAGTGAGTATATTTCTAAAATGTATTTTCCTCATTAAATCACTTATTGATATAAATGATATTCGTACGTCTTAACATATATTATAAATTTTGGTGAATGCGCTTTCTAGAACCTTCTGGTCTATTGCAGTATTTACGATAATGAGGAGCGTCATAAAATACTAGAACTTTCCAGAACCGATAAGGACTATATATACGCGGGTTTTTGAGTGCGTAAACAGTTAGTTAGTTCGAGAGAATTAGTGAAACGGACAGTAAAGAGTTAGTTCACAGAAGTTCTTAGTAATCGGAAGTGATTAAATAGTGCAGATAAATAGTGTAATAGTCAAGCGGTAAAAATAAATTAGAACTAAATATAGTGTATATATAAATTAAGTTTAATACAGTGTGTTCCTTTAAATAAATAGATAGTAATTAGCCATAGTGTGTATAATTTTATCCCACAAGTTAAAAACTATTTAAATAAATAACAAAAACATTACATTGGTGTCAGAAGTGGAATATTTCAGTAAAGTCCTCTCCAAACCAGAACGAAACTACTGCGTCACGAGAAGAGAACTTTTGGCGGTTGTGAAGTCTGTGGAACACTTTTATCAGTATCTGTATGGAAGGAAATTCTTGATACGGACTGATCATGCAGCACTCAAGTGGTTGATGCAGTTCAAGAATCCCGAGGGCCAGATCGCTAGGTGGATTGAAAGACTTCAAGAGTACGATTTCAGCATCGAACATCGGGCTGGTGTGAGCCACCGAAATGCCGACTCTCTGTCTAGACGGCCGTGCCCAGCAGATTGTTTCTACTGCATCAAGGCAGAATCTAAGGAAGCTACAATTTCAAGAACTACAGTTGTCAATGAAGAATGCTCACCCACCAGGATCAGAGAAGATCAGGAGAATGATCCTCACCTGAAGATGATCCGGCAATGGAAGGAAGAAAATTGGCGACCTACCTGGCAAGAAGTGTCAAGATTTTCACCGACACTCAAGACATATTGGGCCCAGTGGGACTCCCTTGTCCTGGAAGAAGGCCTGTTGAAACGAATTCTTGAAAACGATGATGATTCTGAGAATAGGAGACAGTTAGTTATCCCGAGATCAAGAGTAGCTGAGGTACTGAGGAAGTTACACGATAGTCCATCAGGAGGTCATCTGGGAGTGAAGAAAACCCTTCAGCGAGTCCGTGAAAGGTTTTATTGGATGAACAGCTCCGACGATGTGAAGGACTGGTGTAAGAAGTGTACGACTTGTGCTACGAGTAATGGACCACATCGCAAGAGAAAGGCACCCATGAAGCAGAATAATGTTGGTAGCCCGTTCGAAAGGATTGCTTTAGACATCGCTGGACCATTTCCGACGACAGAAAATGGCGGTAAATACATCCTGGTTGTGATGGATTATTTCACAAAGTGGGTAGAAGCTCACGCGATCCCGAATCAAGAAGCCACAACTGTCGCGGATGTATTGGTGAAGGAATTCATCTGCCGATATGGAGTGCCCTTGGAAGTTCACAGCGATCAAGGAAGGAATTTCGAAAGCCATGTATTCCAAGAAATTTGTGACAATCTGGGAATGAAGAAGACCAGGACAACGGCGTTGCATCCACAGTCAGACGGAATGGTCGAGAGAATGAACAGGACTATTGGAAAATACCTGTCCAAAGTAGTCTCCAGCCACCAGAGAGATTGGGACCAATATCTTTCCCTATTTGCATTGGCTTATCGATCCGCCATCAATGAGACCACATGTCAAACACCTGCGAAAATCCTATTTGGACACGAAATGAGGCTTCCTTGTGACCTAGAAATTGGTTGTCGACCTGGAGAGGATCTAGCTGGAGAAGATTACGTAGTCCAGTTGAGAAAAAGGATGGACGATGTACACGAATTGGTCCGAACGAATCTTCAAGTTACCAGCGACAGAATGAAAAAACGGTACGACACGCAGGCCACAGAAGGCAGTTTCCAAGAAGGGGACAAAGTATGGTTACACAACCCGACGAGGAGAAAAGGCTTTTCTCCAAAATTACAAAAATCTTGGGAGGGTCCGTACTTGATCAAGAAGAGGATCAATGACGTCATCTATCGCATAAGCAAGATCCCCAATGGAAAACCAAAATCGACTAGCGCCATTCGAAGGAGACCATGACATAGAAGAAGAAGTGAACCATGTCCAGGAAGATTCTGACCCTGCCTTCGAAGAGTTTATGGGCGCATATCGAGGTATCGGTAAGGCTAGATTTGGAGTCACTACAGAGCAACCACAAGACTTGTTCACGCTCCCGGAAGACTATTCACTGGCACACAACATCCCAGCCAGTATTAAAAACGCACGAGGCCTGGCAACCGTCTTCCGAAAGAAGTTTGAGCAACTAGAAAAACTAGAAGAACAGATTCCAACCCCTGGCAAGACACTGAGACTCAAACACAATTCACGGTACATCTTCTACCTGGTAACAAAGAACGAATTTCAAGATCAATCCACCTACCGGAATGCGTGTGAAGAAACTAGCTATGCCTAAGATAGAGAGGAACCAGTTGTATTGGCGAGTCATCAGGAATATGATGGAAGTGATCTTCGAAGAAACCGGTGTCCACATATTAATCTGCAGCTATACCCCCCGTTATCAGTGTACAATGAAGACAGTACCCTGTTATTTCCATACGACCGGAAAATGTAGAAATGGGTCCAGTTGCCAATTTAAACATTCAGTCCCGGCTACACAGGAGGAACTCCCTATCAAGGAGGGGGCAATGTTGCGAGGTCGACAACTCAAAGCCGGTCCTGTTCTTCGCAACATTGCCCCCTCCTCAATAGGGAGTTCCTCCTGGAACTTCTGTGTAGCCGGGACTGAATGATTAAATCGGAAACTGGACCCATTTCTACACTTTCCGGTCTATTGCAGTATTTTCGCATATGAGGAGCGTCATAAAATACTAGAACTTTCCAGAACCGATAAGGACTATATATACGCGGGTTTTTGAGTGCGTAAACAGTTAGTTAGTTCGAGAGAATTAGTGAAACGGACAGTAAAGAGTTAGTTCAGAGAAGTTCTTAGTAATCGGACAGTGATTAAATAGTGCAGATAAATAGTGTAATAGTCAAGCGGTAAAATTAAATTAGAACTAAGTATAGTGTTAAAAACTATTTAAATAAATAACAAAAACATTACAGTATGCCCATCTTTGGACGTACAATTGATGCTCATTCAAAGTCCACGGCCATTCAGACTTACTGCCATTAAATGGACGTAGGTACAATGGAAGTTCAATGCCAAACATCCGATGTATGTCCAACTTTGCATGTAAAATTATTGATGTTTATTCGAAGTCCAAGAACATTCAGACTTGAAACGTCCGTTGATTGCACGTACCACGGGACGTACAATGGATGTTCAGTTCCAAACACCAATGAATGTTTGGACTTTAAATGGTCGTTCAGTTAACAATTAGGTATATCCAATAATCATCCATATTTGTACGTACAGTGCAAGTACATCCAATGTCCAAGAACGTTTGTACTTGAAATTAACACTAAGCAATCAAAACTTTAAGCTAAAATCGATATTAAATTATAAATTAAAACATCTTGTCATTGTCATTTATCTACATATTACCTGTATATTGTATATTACATAAAAAATATGTATTTCTCTCTTGAGTTGGTTTAAATTATTACCACATATAATAAGTTTGTTCTATTCGTTTGTTTAATCATTTTGAAGGAAAGTTTTAATTATTATTTTAAACAATCAAAATCAGTTTTGAAATTTAGGATGCTCGTGATTTTTAATCCTTTTCGAATTCTGTAATCTTGTGACTGGCGCACTATTTATTATTGAACGTTTATCAGTATCTCGTGCAGGTAATTCCTAAATACTTTTATTGTAAGTAAAGGTTTTTTTCAATTGGTATATTGGTAAATATATTACATCATTTTTATATACTCGTATATTATGTTTGTATAGATATATAATTTTTATAGATTTAAATGAATGGCTAAATTCGTATTTTTGGTTAGGATAGGTGATAAGGAATAATTATTTCTCTCTGTACTTATGCCTTTCACGGCGTCGTATCAAACTCCAGCCTTTTTACTAAAAACTACTGTCGTTAAGAATAGATAATAGTTTAATACTATTATAATGCCTTACAAATTTTTTGAAAAATATTTAAAGAACAGAGACCGTTCACTAAGAAGCAACTACTTCTCGGGCTATATGATCCGACAGACATTGAATTACACTTCTAAATTAAACGGGGTTGCGTATATCTGCAAAATATAAATACATTCAGGAACAAATTGTTAAAGCTACTTTATATTACTACAATATTGCACGTGCAATATTGATACTTCACACTGCGTACATTGAGCCATAACGATCAGCTGGTGCAATTATATTGCAATATGGCATGTACAACAAATGACAAGTGTTGACACTAATGACAGTCGCCTTGGGGATAAACAATTATTTGGACATATTTTAGATTTGTAATTTGGTTGTTTTGTATTGATTTAATGATCCTTTTTTATTATAAACAGTCAGATATATTTTAAAATACCTAAGCAATGAAGACAATGTCAAAGAAAACACCAAATCAAAATTAAATGAACTCAAACATGATCAAAATAACTATTAAGAACCACGGAACACTTGTTTATCACATGACGTCACGTGGACTTGTCCCATAACGTCAAATTAGAACATGTTCTAATTTGATTTTATTATGCCCGATTTCACCAATCATTTCCTAAAGTTAGGTAATACCACCGAACATAGACAAGACAAGAAGGGTCACTTCGTGTCGGTACTTTGATATTAGGTCTACAAAAGCGAGCCGTATTCCGACTAAACCAGCCGTCGCATGTAGTATTTTAACTAAGTGACTGATACGGGGGTTAATAGAAATGAATTCGAATGTACAGATAGAATTTCTTAATATTTAATAAATTAGAAAGCAAAGTTTATACTAATTTTAAGTGCCCAATCTCAATATAAAACTGAAAAAGAAATAAGGCAAACACACAAATATTTTATAATAAATTCTGTAAAATTGTTAATTTTATACCTATTTGGCTCTAATTTTTTTTCTTTGATTCGTTCTTTAATTTCACGATTAACAAATTTTAACGTAAAACATATGGTAAGAGTTCCGTATCCGAGCATCTGAATTTTTTGATGAAACTCGGCATTTAGTTAGATCATGTAAAAACCTTCTCAATGATATATAACATTTTGCGCGGAAACGTTCCGATGTGGAGATATAGCATTTTAAAGTTAGATGTCGATGGACCCTTTAGATAGGGTTTTAGAAACTTCAAGTAGCCCAATTTTAATGAAAATTTCTAAAAATAATCCTAATTACGTAAATAAATGATTGTGAAGGTTAAACCTAATCTAACCTAACCAGTAATTTCGTGCTGAAGTCTGTGTCTATTCCACATTATCTGTAAGGATTAAATTTTTTATAATCTATATTCATACGTAATTAATATTCAATACAAGATCATTAATTGACCAGGATGGCCAAAGAAATAGCTTTTATCATCGCCTGCTTCCCCTTAGTCCTACTTGTCTCCTTACTCCCTCACCGAAACTTGTAAAGTGCAAAGCGGCAAGCATACCCCTGACCCCTGAAGACAAGCGACATACCATAAGGCTATTCCTGATGCCATAAAAAGTAATCGGTTGATTTTCTATATAAATAACCCATACAAAAATTCTAACTTTGAAACGCTGTATCTCCGCACCGAAACGTTTCCGCGCAAAATGTTATATATCGTTGGAAAGGTCTTTACATGAACTATCTACCTGCTGAGTTTCATCAAAAAATTCAGATGCTCGGATACGGAACAGTAGCCAAATATATTCGCATTCTAATATATATATATATATATATATATATATATATATATATATATATATATATATATATATATATATATATATATATATATATATATATATATGAAATATGAATAGGGAAAATCTTTACATGGATGTGTAAATGTTATATTTTTAAACAAATCTCTGAATCTTTTCCAATTTGATTTTTACATGCTATTTCTTTGAAAATAAAAAAAAAGATCTCCAAATTTATTATAAAGTCTATAATGTTTAGAGGAGGCACATTTAGTCCGCAAACTTTTTTAAAACAAGAATAGGCTTTCGTCTGAAAAAATACTGTCGCTTCATTTGGTAAATGATGTTTGTCGTTATAGCTTAAGTACTATACTGACACGAATGTTGCAACAAACTTTTTTTAAGGAAATAGCCAGTAACATAAACCAACGCATTTCCGTCGGTGCTTGAAATATATTGTTACGCGAGCTACTGCAATAATATTCTCACTTAGTGCCCCCAGTGAAATCCCCGTATGAGACGACTATGGCTCCTCCGCCCAATTTTCGAGAAGCATCCAGAATACGAAACAGCGAGAATATCCAATGCGCCCGCGAGAACGCCGAGATACTTCGAGAATTACGGCGTGCGAGTATAAATAGGCCACCAGCTTCGCTGCAGGCAATTAGTCAATCAGTCAGTGTTGATACCGAAGGAAAGTAATCGCGCATCGATAAAGTGTTTATTAAGTGACTCTCATATAAATTATAATTAGTGTGTTTAGTGTATTACATAAATTATTAAATAAGGACTGAATTACATATAAATCTGTAAATATAAATTAATTGTAAATATAAATTAGAATAAACGTTACATTGGTGTCAGGTGTGGGGTTAAAATAAATAAATATACAGGAAGATGGCGAAGAAACTTTGTGAATTAAAAGTTTCAGAGCTTCGAAGAGAGTTGGAGGATTACGAATTGGACACAAGTGGGGTCAAGTCAGTGTTAGTGGAACGACTAAAAGAAGCTATGATTAACAATGGATTGGACCCGGAAACGTTTGAATTCACCGACGATGCGTCCGCCTCTATAACCTCTTCCATAAAAAAACTTTCGGCGGACATGGAAAACAAAATGTCGGACATGGGAAACAAAATGTCGGACGTGGAAAATAAAATTTCCTCCGTGGAAAATAAAATTTCGACGGATATAAAAAACGAAATTTCAGCCATGGAAAGTAAACTCTCGGCGGACATGGAAAACAAATTGTCGGACGTGGAAAATAAAATTTCATCCATGGAAAGTAAACTTTCGGCGGACATGGAAAACAAATTGTCGGACGTGGAAAATAAAATTTCATCCATGGAAAGTAAACTTTCGGCGGACATGGAAAACAAAATGTCGGACATGGAGAATAAAATTTCGACGGACATGAAAAATGAAATGACATCCATGAAGACTGATATTTCTGACGTGGAAGAAAAGATTAAAAGTATGGAGCAAGAAATGAAACAAAAAATCAAAGAAATCGAAAGGAAGAATAGTAATAAACCGGATATTACAACTAGGCAAGCCCCGAATAACGACGAACTGGCAGAGAAAGTAGAGTTGAAACCGAAAATGGAAAACGATATTAACAGCCGAGTGAAACTGCCAACATTCGATGGTAAAACGTCATGGCCGAACTATCTTAAGCAATTCGAGGCGGCATCAAAGGCAAACAACTGGAGTGAGAAGGAAAAAGCGTTAAATTTAACTCTTGCCCTTAGAGGAGACGCTATGGATATCCTCCAGACCATTCCAGTGGAAGAGGCCGAAGATTTTGAACAACTCAAAATGCGATTGAATATGAGATATGGCCTGGAACACCTGGAGCATCTGTACCAGTCGCAGCTGAAAAACCGCAAACAAAAGCGCGACGAAACTCTGCAAGAATTCGAAGCAGACATTGCGAGGTTGGTGCGGTTTGCCTATCCATCGGCACCGGAGAATGTCATGGAATGTTTAGGGGTACAGACATTCATCGACGGAGTTCGTGACCATGAAATGCAGAGAACTCTACGCTTGGCTCGGCATAAGACACTCGTCGACGTACTCTCTGCAGCCTTGGAGTACGAAGCAGCTACACAGGCTTCCGGAGTATACGGCAAGGTGAGGGCTGTAGCAGACGAAGAAGTTGAGAGCAAGCTCGACCAGATTGTCAACATGATGAAAAGCATCTCAAATGGAAAACTGAAAGCTGTGAGATGCTGGAATTGTGGAGAAATGGGACATGTACGCAGTTCCTGCAAGCGACCGAGAACTGCTACAAACGAAGACGCCCAGCAGGAAAACTAGGAAGGGTCGACCTTCAGAGGGCAGCTTCGACCCGAAGACCTTCCAAAGACCCTCTCATCCTAATAGCCTCTCTGAAATGTCGCGACGATAGTGTATACGTGGATGGTGAAGTTAATGGAAGGAAGTATACACTATTGGTGGACACTGGAGCAACGAGGACTATTATTTGCCCCGAGACTGTCAACTCCAGGAAAAGACTTTTACCGACGAGACTGCGACTCAGGACTGCCACAGGTGAAAGCGCCAATGTCCATGGAGAACTACCGGTGCAATTGGGAATTGGCGCAGAGAAGTTCACCCACACTGTCGTTGTCGCCGATATCGAAGAGGACATAATACTCGGAATGGACGTTATGAACCTACATGGCTTCCAGCTAGATTTCAAGAACCGAGTGATTAGAGTAGGTTCTGAGGAGGTATTCCTTCACCCACACGAGGATAAGACTGTTCAGGTAGCCGTACAGGAGGATACAGTTGTACCCGCAAGGAGTGAATTTTTCACTGTGGCAAGGCTACAAGGAACCGTCGAAGAAGGAACACCGGTCATGATGGAACCATGGAATCACGATGAAGAGGTTGGTCGAGGAATCTTGGTTGGAAAAGGGTTAGTCATGGCTGCCGAAGAAATACCTGTACGCATTATAAATGTAAATGACCATCCAATAACTATGAAGAAGGATACCAAAATTGGAACTTGCGTACCAGTGGCGTCGATAATTCATCAAACGACAACCTCCAATGATGCCAACAATAAATTTGAACAAATGATAGCAGTGGCTGGACAATCCCTTAGCCTTCAAGAGAAGAAAAAAATCAGAGAACTCTTGCTACAATACCGATCTCTTTTTGTACCAAAAGGAGGAAAGACAGGAAGAACATCTGCTGTCAAACACAAAATTGACACCGGCGACGCTAAACCGATAAGACAATCGGCTCGACGGCTACCACAGGCCAAAAGAGAGGAAGCGGAGAGAATTGTTCGCGAGATGGAAAAGGACAAGGTAATAGAACCTTCTACCAGCCCTTGGGTCTCTCCGGTAGTTCTGGTAAAGAAGAAGGATGGAACCACGAGGTTTTGCGTGGACTACCGGCAGTTGAACAATGTTACAAAGAAAGATAGCTATCCTCTGCCGAGAATCGACGACACTCTGGATACGATGGCCGGTAGCAAATTGTTTTCTACCTTGGACCTGAAGTCTGGATATTGGCAGGTAGAAATGGATCCAGCCGATAAAGAAAAGACAGCGTTTACCACCGGATCTGGACTATGGCATTTCACCGTTATGCCATTTGGGCTGTGCAATGCCCCCGCATCGTTCGAAAGACTGATGGAAAACGTATTGCGAGGGTTGTCCTGGAAGACATGCTTAGTGTACCTTGATGACATCATAGTCTTGGGAAGGACATTCGAAGAACATCAAAAGAATTTGGAAGGTGTCTTCAAAAGGTTGCAAGCTGCCCAGCTGATGCTCAACCCCAAGAAATGTCAACTATTTCAAAACAAAGTCAATTACCTAGGCCATGTAGTCAGCAAGGATGGTGTAGCTGTAGACGAAGAAAAAGCTGCTGCCGTACGAAAGTGGCCAAGACCCACCGACAAGCACCAAGTTAGAAGCTTCCTTGGACTCTGTACAAACTACAGGCGATTTATAAAGAAGTTTGCAGATATCGCTAAGCCCTTGACACGACTTACAGAGGAAGCAAGGGAGTTTCGCTGGGACGAAGATTGCCAAACTTCGTTCGAAACCTTGAAGAAGCACTTGACTACTGCACCTATACTCGGCTATCCACTACCAGAGGGAGAATTCATATTAGATACTGATGCTAGCAATGTTGGAATTGGAGGAGTGCTATCACAGGTTCAAGGAGGACAAGAGAAAGTTCTGGGATATTTTAGTAAAGTCCTTTCCAAACCAGAACAAAACTACTGCGTCACAAGAAGAGAGCTCCTAGCAGTAGTGAAGTCCGTGGAGCACTTCTATCAGTATCTGTATGGGAAGAAATTTGTGATCAGAACCGATCATGCAGCACTTAAGTGGCTTATGCAATTCAAGAACCCTGAAGGTCAAATCGCTAGATGGATCGAGCGGCTCCAAGAATATAATTTCACTATTGAGCATAGAGCCGGAATAAGCCACAGAAATGCAGACTCCCTCTCTAGAAGACCATGCCCTGCAGAGTGCTCTCACTGCAGCAAAACAGAAGCTAAGGAAGCTGCGATTCGAAGAACCACGATGACCACCGACGAATGGACACCAGAAAAGTTGGAAGAGGAACAAGAGAACGATCCTGACTTGAAGAAAATCCGACATTGGAAAAAGGAGAACTGTCGACCTACTTGGCAGGAGATTTCAAGGTACTCGCCAACGATGAAATCGTATTGGGCCCAGTGGGACTCGCTGGTTTTGGAAAATGGTTTGCTACAGCGAGTAATCGAGAACGATGAGGGTTCCGAAAGTAGAAGACAGTTGGTGATTCCAAGAACAAGGATAGCAGCAGTACTGCGGAAATTACACGACAGTCCGTCAGGAGGACATTTAGGTGTGAAGAAAACCCTCCAAAAAGTGCGAGAACGGTTTTATTGGATGCACAGTTCCGAAGATGTGAAGGACTGGTGTAAGAAGTGCACTACCTGTGCTACGACCAATGGACCGCACGGGAGAAGAAAGGCTCCTATGAAACAGTACAATGTCGGAAGCCCTTTTGAACGCATTGCCCTGGACATTGCCGGACCGTTTCCACCGACAGCAAATGGCAGCAGGTACATTTTGGTGGTGATGGACTACTTCACAAAATGGGTAGAAGCGTATGCCATTCCAAACCAAGAAGCCGCAACGGTTGCCAACGTGCTTGTGAATGAGTTCATTTGCCGATATGGAGTGCCCCTGGAAATACACAGCGACCAGGGCAGAAACTTCGAAAGCCAGCTATTCCAGGAAGTTTGTGAAAAGCTCGGCATGAAGAAAACGAGAACTACGGCTTTGCACCCACAGTCGGACGGGATGGTAGAGCGAATGAACAGAACTCTTGGCAAATACCTGTCTAAAGTAGTATCTAACCATCAGCGAGATTGGGACCAATATCTCTCGCTATTCGCGATGGCCTACAGATCCGCCATCAATGAGTCCACCGGCCAAACACCAGCAAGAGTTCTGTTCGGACGCGAAATGAGATTACCCTGCGACCTTGAATTTGGATGCCGACCCGGAGAAGACATAGCTGGTGAAGATTACGTAACCCAGCTGAGAAAAAGAATGGACGACGTACACGAGCTGGTTCGATCGAATCTTCAGATCGCTAGCGATAGGATGAAGAAAAGGTACGATACGCAAGCTACGGGAGGAGGTTTCCACGAAGGAGACAAAGTCTGGCTGCATAACCCAAGAAGACAAAAGGGTTTTTCTCCAAAGTTGCAGAAAGCTTGGGACGGCCCATACCTCGTAAACAAAAGAATCAACGATGTCATCTATCGTATCAGCAAGATCCCAAATGGAAAGCCAAAGGTGGTACACCGTAACCGATTAGCGCCATTCGAGGGTGACCACGATGAGGAAGTAAACCAGCTTCAGGAAGTAGCCGATCCTGCTTTTGTAGAGTTCATGGGTGCTTATGGTGGTACCGGAAAAGCGAGATTCGGCGTTACCACTGAGAGACGACAAGACCTGCTTACCGTTCCGGAGGAATACTCACTGGCAATAAACATCCCTGCCAGCGTAACCGATGCGCGCGGACTGGCATCTCTGTTTATAAAGAAGAGTGTCGCACGACCTTTAGTAAACCAGTTACCAGTACCAGGTAAAGCTCTGAAGCTGCAAAATGGCTCCCGCTACAATTTCCACCTAGTGACGAGGAACACCTTCGACGAAATACCAACGTACGAGGATGTCTGGGAAGCATTACGAAGCCTGAGGGAGCATGTGCTTGAATTGAACGTGTACAGGCTAGCCATGCCCAAGATTGAATGTAGGCATTTAGATTGGCGAATAATCCGTAACATGGTAGAAGTAATCTTCCGAGACACCGAAGTGCAGGTACTGGTTTGCGGCCATGCTCGGGAGACACAGCCAACAGAGAAGACGGTCGCATGTTACTTCCATACAACTGGAAAATGCAACAAGGGGACCAGTTGCCGATACAGTCATCTCGTTCCAGTTTCCTAGCTAGTTCCAGGAGGAACTGTCTCTTAAGGAGGGGGCAATGTTACGCGAGCTACTGCAATAATATTCTCACTTAGTGCCCCCAGTGAAATCCCCGTATGAGACGACTATGGCTCCTCCGCCCAATTTTCGAGAAGCATCCAGAATACGAAACAGCGAGAATATCCAATGCGCCCGCGAGAACGCCGAGATACTTCGAGAATTACGGCGTGCGAGTATAAATAGGCCACCAGCTTCGCTGCAGGCAATTAGTCAATCAGTCAGTGTTGATACCGAAGGAAAGTAATCGCGCATCGATAAAGTGTTTATTAAGTGACTCTCATATAAATTATAATTAGTGTGTTTAGTGTATTACATAAATTATTAAATAAGGACTGAATTACATATAAATCTGTAAATATAAATTAATTGTAAATATAAATTAGAATAAACGTTACAATATCTATCACTTGTAAACACTTTTAAGAGAGCAACGTTCCGGTATAATTGTTTTACAGTTCTCTAACAGCTCAGGTGTTATGTTCAATAAAACTTAATATAACTGTCATTTTTAAAGCACACCGGCTTATCCCACCTACGCATCAAGTGGGGGCTGAAATCTGCTGAGGAAGAGTAGTATCACAGAGGAAGCGAGAAAAACAATAACATTGTCTTGTCTATGTTCGGTGGTAATACCTAAATGGGACTTAGGAATCCCTAAATGCAGCTTACGTTTCACCACAAGCAGCAACTTTGTTATTATAAATACAACCTGTATATTATTAACTTTTCGGATCCGTGTTATTTATTGCTTTATTTTAGTAGGCAGTGTATGTAGCTATCATAATGAAATATTAATTGTCATTATTTGTGGTAATTGGCACTTTTAGAGAATGACAGAAATGGCTCGTTTGGGATTAAACAATGAATTTACTTTTAATTCATGGTGAATGTGACAGATATTTTCTACAAGATATCCAGATAGACCACGATCCACTCGTGATACCGTGAAGAGAATACTTGAAAATTTAACTCAATTTGACCTTTCTACTTAATTATCCCGACAAGCAATGTTTTTTGAAGTGAAAACTTCTTTAGGCGCGTTGAACACTTTTTTGGGTGAAGAAAAAGCATGGATTTTTCGTCAACATCACGCTTTTACGCAACATACAATACTTTGGTCATTCGTCACGCTTTTATGCAACACACAATACTTTTGATTATGCAACACAATTAACAATGAAGCATATATAATGTTGCATAAATCATCGTCACGCTTTCCATGAGTTGTATACTGTGTATACAAGGTATATATGTGTATTTTTTTTGTAAAAAATTCCATTTATATGGGTTTACGATGAAATTTTTAAAAATGATTCATTTATTGGTGTTTTCACTTCTGTCGGCAGTCTCATGACTGGAATCTACGTTTTTTTGGTATTGTGTATTCTACACAATGTGACATTAAATTCAACGTAAAATCCGAAAAGTTAATAATATACAGAGTGTAAAATAACAAAGCTGTTGCTGTAAATTTCGTCAGAAAGAAATGTTACCATAACATTTACTGTTTCAATCAAGAGAAAATTGATATTTTGGTCTTGAAATGAATATGGAGACTTGGCTTTATCCTCTTACCTCTAAGAATAATATTGTTTTACCTACATAATGTTACGCGAGCTACTGCAATATATTCTCACTTAGTGCCCCCAGTGAAATCCCCGTATGAGACGACTATGGCTCCTCCGCCCAAACTTCGAGAAACATCGAGAATACCCACCGCACCCGGTGCATCCGCCAGAACGTCGAAAATATCCAGTGCACCCGCGAGAAATTTCGAGAATTACGGCGTGCGAGTATAAATAGGCCACCAGCTTCGCTGCAGGCAATTAGTCAATCAGTCAGTGTTGATACCGAAGGAAAGTAATCGCTCCTCGATAAAGTGTTTATTAAGTGACTCTCATATAAATTATAATTAGTGTGCTAAGTGTATTAGATAAATTATTAAATAAGGACCGTATTACATATAAATCTGTAAATATAAATTAATTGTAAATATAAATTAGAATAAACGTTACAATAATTAAAGCAATACTTATTATACTAGTAAAATTGCAATACTAGTAAAATTGCTAAGTTTACTAGCAATACTAGTAAAATTGTAATGAAAGTATATTACGCCGAGAATATCGAAAAGTAAATAATACAATCTCGCTCATCAAACAATGACATTATTTTGTATTTAGTTTACTGGATTTTGGCAAATCGACAGCACAAAGATTGTTTCTCTTGTGTCGACAGTGTTTAGTTAAAACCATAGAGAAATAAATATAACTTTCAGTCTGATTTGAAATAATTAAAAAAGGTTAAGACGATGCCTTTTTCCATCTTGATAGACAATCAGGAGTTTAGTTATTTGTATCTATTGTTGTTTGTATAATCGTTGAGTGATGTATAATCCAATCAATGAAGTAAAAATTTTCATGATTTCGAAAATACTAGGATCAAGTTAAAACATTTTGCAAATTGTTAAGAAAGTTGTTGGCTGCTCAATAATACAAGTTTGGTTGTGTGGTAATTAGCCCGTAATTAGTTATAAACAATAAATAAACAATTATTAAACAAATTGAATAAGTAACTAGAGAAATACTTAATCAATGTTCACCAAAATTGATAGGTAGGGGTTTTTTGGCCGCTGATTACGATTCCAGCCTTGGAAAAATGAAAAACCAAAATGACGAATGGAAAAATGCGGGTTTTCACAATTTTCACGGAAGTCTTAATCTCAAAAATTAATAATTATACCTACAGACACACCTTTTTGGAGCCAAAATTTCAAAATATTTTTACGGTGTAGTATGGTTTTCTGTAATAATTTTTTTTATAATATCTGACTGATTAAAAAATCACTGTTTACATTTTAAATTTTGACAGATTCCAAGTTTTAAAATTGAAAATTTCACATCACATTTGAATTTAGCAACATAAAATACATAAGAACATGCCAATTTTTTAGCTAATTGATTTTTTTTGGTAATTTCACAGCTAGTTGGAAGCTGTCAAGTGCCAAAATTATAAATTGTGCATCATATTTCAAATAAGCGACATAAAATACAGACGACTGTCCACTTTTTTAGCATATAAATTTACCATTTTTGATTTGACAGCTAGTTGACAACTGACGTGTCGGGATTAAATATTTGACAGCAAATTTGAACTCAGGGCCGGATTTAGAGGTCCAGAGGCCTCGGGGCAACAAAGGAGCGGAGGCCCCCTCGCCCCAAATTATTTTCCAAATAAAGTGAACAATTTTTTTCAGTCGAGTTTTTCAATAAATAATTTATTGTGAAACCAAGGAGATTATCTTAGTATTGAACAAACACATATAAATATAATCGGAAACAAGAATTATCCGAAATTAAATTTTAGGGTTAACGAACGGAACCTTTCGAGCTTTTTTCGCCGAAAAATCGTTGATGATTTCGCTGAAATCCAGTTCTCGGAGTAAATCGCTTTCAATGCTCAGGAGAGAAAGCTTTGATAGACGGTTTTGTCCCATCGTGGTTCGAAGCCTATTTTTTATAATTTTCATTTTTGAAAATGAGCGCTCTCCAGTGCAATTTGATACCATCAAAACCAAATACATTCTCAATGCAATTTCGAGGTTTGGGAATGTAGCTCTGAAATTTTGATCTTCGAGAATTTGGTAGTAAAATAGTTCCGGCGATTGATCTGTTCCATAGTCCTTTTCCTTTTTGTATGAGTCAATCAAAGACACAAATTGAACCAACTCATTACCAAGACTAGGCTCTAAATCATCCGTATACACTCTCACCAATGCTTCTGCTGCAGCGTGCAAATTTTCAGCATCCATCTTCTCGATGTGATTCAGAAATCCAAATCTCGAACGTACAGCTTCATAGGCATGCAATCTTTCAGTAAGAGAAACAGATAGCTGGTCAACCACTGGGATGAAGGCGGATACTTTGTATTTCTCCTTAGGTAAAGGAAAAAGAGCACAAAAAAATATCAAAGGAAAAGATGTTTACTAGTTGAAATTTAAAAGATTTTTTTTCCGAAGTCTCTATTGTGGGGCCCCCCGTTTGTGGAAGCCCCGGGGCTTTCGCCCCGGTTGCCCTCCCCTAAATCCGGCCCTGATTGAACTAAGCGACATAAAATACATAAGAGTACTTCGTTTAGCTTATTTATTTTTCATTGGTCATTTGTTAGCTAGTTGACAGTTTAGCATTAACGTAGGTAATGGGAAAAAAAATAATTTTTTGGCTAATGATATCCAGATTTTTAACGATTCATTTAAAAGCTATGAATAATTGCCACAAATTCAATTCACCTACAATTACGTCAGAAAAAACTGTTAAAACAGGCAATTTAAGTACTATGAAGCTAAATGGTAACTTTAAAACATATCATAAAAAAATGGAGATTATTGGGAAAAACAGCGGCTAAAAATTGAATGCCCACCTTGGGGCTTCAAAAATCAATACTTTTTCACTACGGGCCAAAACTTAGCCGTATCCAATAGGGCGTGAACTTATTGGGGATCAGATAGAGGTATATGTACCACCTTTTACAATAGGATTTTTTTTAAACACTCCATGCTATATGGCAACCATTTTTTGGCCTAAAAACAAAAGTACCAAAAAAAGTTTATTTGTCCATATTTTTTTTGCCCATATGTTAGAAGGTTCTTATGGGTCTCAAATCGTTAGTAATTTATGCCAAGTCAATGTTCCTCATTATTTTTTTTGTCACTCACCATTTTCCATATATTTAAGATGCAATAGTCCACTTTTACAATCTATTCAGTAAAATGCCTATTTTAAATGGCCATTGCATCAATCGTACAAAAAAAAATCATTTGAATTGTCATTTGTCATCTCAACTGGCTTCAATGAAGCCTATATGCTCTTTTTTAAGCAAAAACGGCCATTATTTTCGAATTAATTAGCCTACAATTTACTTCCTTGACTGGATTAGTATTAAATTGGAAGGAAAAATATATGTTAATTTCAAATGATCAATGATGTAAAGGGTTAAAATGGTCTCTGGTGAGAAACAACCATCTACACTGAAAATTTCTTTGGCAGAATTAAGTTAGTGCAACTATAATCTCATATTTGTTAGACACAAAGCAACTTTGAGTGTACCACAACAATATCTTTTTTTTAATCTGCTCATCATAATTTAAATGAATTCTGTATTCAACATAGGTATAATCTACAATGATTGTTTCTAGTGCCTGGTCATATCGTCGTGCTTTTTAAGGTAATAAATAATAATGTCAGATGACATATAAATGTATCAGACTTAGACTTGGTTTTTCTGTTCGCTAATAGCGATATCCGACGTGAAAACCGACAACGGTACCTACTCTCCATACTGCAGCCTAAGTCTGAACCTACTACTATGGCAGCCACTAAAATGAATTCAATAAATCCAACATTATCGAAACGAAACAACTCCAAACAGGACGTGTCGTGTTAAAAGAGAAAGTAGACTTTAACAAAATATAAATGCCTTCTTAATGTTTAGCTCATTAACTTGGGCTAAGTACCTACTTCACATGCCTAGTTATTATTTACAAATTTTAATATGTTTGCAAAGTATTATAATAATTGTCATATTCACTGAGATATGGTTTCTTAAAAAAGCAAAAGGAGAATTTTAAGAGAATAATTTGTGCAAGTAGGTACTACCTACATAAAAAATACATTAGAATAATACAATACCTACTTTGGATTTATTCTATTAATTGTGTAATAACCTTTGTTTGAATTTACTAGTGTTAAAAAATATGGTAATGGACGTTTAAAATTTTACAGAAAAAAGAAAAATGCACGGCGCCAAACGGGTGTTAGTTTTTTGTTTGATGACTGCTATTCTTCCAACAATCCTTATAATAATTCCTTTGTATCTCAGACATCACGTTTTCGCTGATATAGTTTATCCTGTAGCAGAATCCGACGTTTTAGTTATTTCGGAAGGAGTGTCGTCGATATTTTGTGAATCTGTAGGATTAAAAATGAATTCAACATTCAATGCATTTCAGTTGCCCAGTAAGCCGCAGAAAAGTGGAAAGATTAAACATATTAGGTAATTATAATTTATTTATTGTATCTGTTATACAGAAATTAGAAAAATTGTATTGAGAGTCTTTTAGTCTAAGGACATATCGTACCTACTAATAGTAAATATGACCAAAAAAATACAACGTGTTATCAGTGTAATGAATAAGGTGGACAATTCGCTGGTTCATATGTAGAGGAAGGATGAAGCATATAACTCAGATAGTAACTTGAACTAAATCATTGTACTATTTCCAATATTTACTACTTGCACTCCAGACTTTCGTGTCCTCTATATATAGGCCACTAGTTTAACTGGAGGAATTTGCAGTAGTTCTAATGGTTGTATTATTTCATCTCCAAATTGCTTCTGTCTGAGTCCTTGAAAGTTCTCTCAGAAGCAGAGTATGTGAATAGGTGTTTCATCCCTCAGTTCACATTTTTTCTGCACATAGGTTCACTAACTTTTCCAATTTTATGTTAGGTCGGTAACTGTATTCAAATGTCTCTTACTCAGTTTCAGTAACCTGATTGAGAGTTCCTTGTCTACCTTGTTCAGTAAACTCTTGATATGAAAGTGACCTTTTGTCAACCTCCATTTGAATTGGTGTTCTTTGCAGTGTTATCGGAGCAAGTTGAATAAAGTGAAGCAAGTCAAAGTATAATTATTTGTTGGATATAAAGTTAGACGTTATAGAGACAGAAATGTATACATAAGGGTCAATACACCGTGCACTGCGACATTACTGTCTAATGTGCCTGACATAATATTGAGTCCATCAAGATTGTAACTATATAAAAATCAATATACTATTCGATAGTTAGAAACATACTTACCTGAGCTAATGGGGTGTTCAACTAAAAATAGATTCTTGTTAATGATTAGCAGATCGTTAATTCTAAGGGAAAAATTACGTCGCACCGTATTTTATCAAATTTAATAGTGTTGTTTTGTTTTTATCCCCATTTAGAAAATTCAATTTTAAAAATTTCTTAAAATCCGCCTTTTAGATTTTGACGTCACGATGAGGGAAAAAGAAGAAGAAGCTGAAACATGGAATAGCAAAGGAAGACTATCGACAACTTCCCATTTAAACTAGTGACGTAGCTGCATTATAAGTTGTATAGTTTTAGTAAATTTTTGTTTTAATTTTTTTCTGTTAATCTAAAGACTAGATTTAAAATAATTTTATTTTTGAATTTCCCATTTGTCACTTATTAATATTACCTAATAAAAGTTGGGGTCAAAATTTGAAGTTGAACACCCTATTGTTATTTTATTTTGATTATTTGTGAATATTTTTATTATCACAGTTTTATATAATTTTCAACTGTAATTATGTTTTTTAGATTAAAGAAGTCGATGTCATTACCTGACGATACATTGGAATATTGGGGTTTTTATCTATTAAAAGGATCTATAGTCAGATTAAAGGTGAAGTTATTATATATCTGTTAATTATATGTATGTTGACCACTAGGTACAAAACAATTTGGGACAAATCTAAAAATATAAGTAAATAATTCAAATTCCTATGGGTGAACAGAAACTACCTAGGTACTTATTGATTTGGCAAATTCAAACTTATTTTAGATTTGTGCTCGCTATGTTGGTGCTCGGATTTTAGTTGTAAGAGGAGATAAAAACTTAAATACCTGCAATGTTATGAAACAAAATGGAAAATACGGTGCAAAAATGGATGCTGATTCCAATAAAGTTAAAGTTTCCTACCAAAATGAAAAACCAGCTGATTTTGTAGGTATGTAACTGTAAATATCTTCTAATTCTTAAATGATGGTTCCTTACAGTATTGAACTGATGTTTATAACAGTGGCGGCTCGTGGTAAAAATTTTAAGGTGTTCTGCAATTTTTGAAAAAAAGTTTACCTTGTAAAAGGGGATTGTCTCCCATCGATTTTATCGTCCTTTCTCCGCCTTCCGTGTTGAAATATTGAATTTCTGGCACTACTTCGCCAGTCCATTCGACGTTATTTTCGGTTCGAAAAAATTAAGAGTCTCTAGGCACCACTTTTCTAACAAATTATTTCATAGAAATTAGGTCTATTCTACGTTCTTTTCGGTTCGCAAATGTTGTCACTTTGTCATTAAAATTGTCTATATCGGAGATAATTTTTTTTCAATAGATAGCATGGAAAGAGCTGTTAAACAATCTTCGGTCATTGAATTTCTAAGAAATGTTTTAATTCGTACCGTACCGTATGCCTCGTTGGACTAAATACAGCGATTTTAAGAGGGAAAATCACGCATGATCACGGCTTACTTTTAGACAGTCAAAGGGGGAAAAGTGTGCAGCGCGGGTGTTTTAAAGAGCTCGCAGAGCACGTTGGTAAGGCCCAGCTATATAAAATATCAACGATCACGCGAGATAGGTTCGTTATTCCACTGGTGGACTTTATTTACGCTTGTTTGTTATTTGAGATGTGGCTTGTTTTTTTTTATCATTATGACAATGTGTATGCCTTACAAAATATATTATAAATTTTACATTTGATAAAAGGAAATATTTTAGTTAATTAGAAGATTTTTTGGGAGTTCTGCAGCACTGCAGCGCTTATGTACTAGCCGCCACTTTTATAATAATAATGGACGTCAAAAAATAATAGTTCAATACTATTATAAAGCTTTACAAATTTGAAAAATAATTTTCAAAGAACAGACCGTTCACAAAGAAGCAACAACTACTTCTCGGGTTATATGCCCCGACAGACATTGACTTATACTTCTAAAGTAAACGGGGTTGGTATATCTTTAAGATAGAACCAACCATTCTGATTTGCGATTAGAAGGAATAATATCACTTGTAGACCGGTTTCGGTATTGAAACTATTATTTTTTGACGTCTATAGATCACATTTTACTAAAATATGACAATTATTTACAGGTAACTGCAATTAAGTAAATGATAATAATTTTTATTGCTTCTAAAACTTCTATGCTTAATTAAATTGGAAAAATAAATTTCAAATCAGTTAAAATTTAGATAATTTAATATTATTTTAAGGAAATACAAATATTTGCCATTATGCATTGTTAGAAATTATTTAACTGAAAAATACCTTACTATTGGTTCCTAAAATATATCTCCACAGCAAACTGTCATGCTCATCGCTCTCCATTTTATTCTATCTAACCAAACTATATCTGCCAATAAAGCACCCTTTACGGTAAGTAGTAGCATAGTAAGCTGATTATACAATTTCACATTATAGGGTTGCTACAAAACATTTCAGTCCTAACAACAGATGTAGCTTCACAAGCCTGTGCATATTCCAACTATTTGAAAGTTAAGTAGGATCTCTCCTATCACTGGAAGGCACAAAAAATCCATTAAGACTATCAGAAAATTTGATTGATCAATTTGGCATCATTGGAATGTGGTCCAAAATAAATAATGTTTTACCATCAGTACAAATGTTAACAGGCCCCAAGTATTGAATTACACTTCAATTATGGTTTGGTAACTTTTAGTTGTTCCTGGTTTTTCTGAAATTATTTTTTATGATAATTGAGGTATCTTAATCGATCCTGTACAGACTAATTTCTTGAAGATCTATAGATACACCTTTGGTCTTGTGTAATCAGTTCCAAAATGGTGTGAGAATGCCTAGGCAAACTCAATGAACTAGGCGAGAACCATAGTAACCTTACTGTAGATAGAAGGAAATGAAATTGCAGATGAACTAGCAGATGAGGGGGACTGAAACACCCTTTTGGGTGCTGGAACCCCTTTTGCGGTATCAGCTCCAATGTAATATTGGAAGAAATGGGCAAAGCCGAAAAAAGAGAAGATTTGACCATTGGAAAGATCTAGTAGGATTTAGACAATCAAAGGTACTTCTAGGTGACTACAACCTGTTGAGATCAAATGAATATCTAAGTCAAAGTAAAACTGCACTAAGAGTTTTAACAGGGATCCTGACGGGACATTGTCGCCTGAAAAAGCTCAAAACAATGGAGGAAGAAGAATGTAGATCCTGTGGCATGGAAGACGAAACCTCTATCCACATACTGGCGAATTGCACAGCAATTCAGAATCCTAAAGCACAACATCTAGGAGACTACTGGATGGAAGAGGGACACTTACCTAAGTTAAAGCCTGGAGATATCCTAAAGTTCCTCCGGGAAATAGGTCTAAAGGAGCTACTAGTCTCTGAGACTTTCCTCAGGAACTAAGTAGAAGTAAGGGGGCACATTAGATCTTTTAGGTCTCAGTGAATGTACAATATACCTAAATACATTTGGTCTAAAACATATTGGTCATTCTTAAATTCACTTGATACCTACTAATACTAGTTATTTTTGCATCTTGTACGTTCCTATTTAGGCAAATGCCTTGAGTCAGTTTTCGAATAAACTATAAAATCAATTTGAAATACATTTTAGGAATCATACCAAACACTGACCTAGAAGATGATTATAATAAAGCAGAAGAAGATATGTCTGATGACAATAACGCACACGCAGATCTATCACTAACAAAAATTAGAAAAAAGAAAAGCAATTTCGTCAATCAAAATATCGATCCTCGAGAAAATTCCAATCTAGAGACTGAATATGTGCCAAAATTAAGACATTCCAAGAGACATCTAAAGGAATGGCAAAAGAAAATTGATGCTCTCAAAAAAAATTTGGATGGTAAGTTTTTCATTTTGCCGTGCATTCTCTTTGAACAGCTTTTCCATTACCATCACAAAATCTATAGACATATAACATATCTGCGTATTAATTATTATCAAATGTGTGTGGCATTTTAAGTAATAAGAACTAACTGTTATCAACAAATAACACAACAGCACAAGTATATACAAACTAAGTAGTCATCAAGTAACGTCAAAATTGTACTCTGACATCGGGCAACTTGACAATTACAATAATTTGGAATATTATACCTAAAAAGTAAGCAAAATGGAGGCCACTTTTAATTTTTTTTATTCGGTTATTCAATGTCGGTCTATTTCTGCAACTGGGGCTAATCACCGACGCCGGGAGCACTCTACCCCTAACCGGAAATTTTGCTGAATCCACTAGTGTTCCAACCAGTGGTATATAGGGATCTTTATCGAGTCCAACGTCCATGGACTCGGGACCTCGGTTTTACGTCTCATCCGAAACACGGCATATCTACATTATACTTCGTGCTCATTGATACAATGGCTGCGAGCTGAGATATGCTACTCAACTCACCCTAGTAATCTAGGGTGTTTCGCTGCAGGCTGTGCGGGCTCTACGACGGTGTTTCCCCAGTGGTCACTCATCCAAGTACTAGCCGCGCTCGACTCTGCTTCACTGTAGTTATCGCATCAGAGGCATTCCACTACAGTGCTGGGTCGACGCCCATCCTTCATTGGATATTGTAAAAAATTCAATTCTACCCTGTTATAGGAGATTAATCCTCTCATGGGTCTGATTGAATACAAAGCAAGTGAATTTAGAGGTCGCGGTAGGGACAGCTGTGGCTGTGCACCCATGCGATGGCCATTTGGTTAATTTCCGCAATGTTCGCGGTTCCGATCATTGCGGAAATGTAGATGCAGGAAGAAAACCACAGAAAACCTGCATACATCATCCCGGTGAAGGAAAGGGAGGGTGTTTGTGTGTTGTGTATTTTTCATATGAAGTTAACACTTCAGATACTGAAAAGTACCCGAAGTGAGAGTTTTGTACTGAAAAGTGCGGTGCACTAAAAAGTGCGTTTTTTGTATATGTTGTTGTGGCGTTTCGCAGTCTGGAACTCCTCGTTTTTCGTGCACTTTCCCTGAAATTTTTTAAGTTTTCGGTGCAGTTTTCCTCGTGCAATTCCGCTGATTCGGCGCGTTTTTGGGTGCTGGAAAGGTAGTGTGTGTTCGAGCTAAGGAATTGGCGTGAAACTGAAAAATGCCTTGTTGCCCTATCCTTCAACAGAGCAGTTGTAATTAAAATTGGCCGGAATGAGATGTCGAAGTGTCTCATTACCGTTCTACGGGAGGAAGGGATTGCATTGATTGAAACAACGCATTTTTTGGACTTCCAAAGGAAAGTCAAATGGCATGGGAGGTTTTGGAAGTGTTATGGGACCTGCTTCCTCGGGTTTTGAGATAGGAGTTTGCCTTTTTAGAAAATTTGGGTCATAAGTTGCGTGGTCGCCATCGCGGTTCCTGCAAACAAGGCTTTTTGGCCTCGTCACATTTTTCGGATCTGTGGTCATGACTACCACAGTTTGGGCAGGTGTAAAGCTTGGCTTTACATTCGGTGGCGGAATGGCCTATTTTTGCACAACGGTACAATATTTTGGGACGGGTGGGAGTGGGCTTAGCGTTTAAAATTTCGTCACTTTGAACAACTTTTGGAATCTTTTCAAAATCGCCTCGGTGTGCCCCCTTTATCTTTACTCTGTGCGCATTTCCCAATGAATCGCCCTGTATATACAGTCTTTATGAGATTACCTGTTCTTTGTTATATTAAATACAAATTAAGTAAATATTTGGAATCCACCTCTTCAATTTGAAACAGATGAACTGGCCAAATTATAATTTAACACGAATGCAATACAACGTTTTATCCACAATCACAGTCATTTAGAATCAGATTTCATCAAAAAGTGATTTGACATTTCGCTCTGACAGCAGCTGTAACGTAAAATTATTGAAATTAATTTAAAAAATGTTGGGCAGTGTTGAATTGTTGCTATTTAAGAATGTATTTTTCATTATTCCACTAGTGGATAAAGTGGTACTTTATATACTTCATAAGTGTGAATAAAACTCCAATTATTATGAGATTGTGGAATAAATATTATTTAATTCGTTTGTCTATGGCTACCATTGAATTACTTCACTGAAGTACCATGTACGGTACTTGAAAGTGTTGTCTCATACAACTATTTTTTCAGAAAATTCTATCGATCGACAAAAACGAACTATATCCGCTCTTGATGCTCATATTAAACATGGAGGAAATGCAATGAATGCGTCCGCAATGGACGATGAAGAAAGTGAAAATAGCGTTTCCAGCTTTGAAACGGAACTTTTAACTTGTTATGATGGTAAAATTCTACTCTCTCGTAGTTTCCAACCCAGTCAAAATTGTAAAAACATAGAATATCTAGATGAAAGCAATCATATGATCACAGAACATACAGTGGCTTCAGATGGATATTATTACTATATTTTCTATTCAGATAATGACTTGGCAAACAATATTATGAACGCCGTTTTTGATATTTATAAAACTACATATGGATTTAAAAATACTAGTAGTGGTAAAGAATGTATAAATCAAACTGTTTGTGAATTTCCTATACATTTATTGTCAACTGAGATTGTGATAGTAGAAGTGCCTACTAGAGATGGAATTGAGCATGTGGACGATGATATCACTTTGCTTACAAGTGTTTGTAGACCTAGAATGGAAGTTTATGTAATTTTTCCGATTCTGGTGTTAATTTTAATCGTGGTTTGCGCTTTTTTGTGAGATTATTCTTGAAAAAATATTTACAAAGAATTTAGATTGATCTTCTGAGAGTAACAACGTATGTGATACCAAGATATATTTTTTTAAATCTTGATAGGATCCGTAAAAAAAATATTTACAAAGAATTTAGATTGATCTTCTGAGAGTAACAACGTATGTGATACCAAGATATATTTTTTTAAATCTTGATAGGATCCGTTAAACTTCTGAGAATTAGTAATTTTGACTGTTGTCATTTATAATTGACACATTCCACGAAATAAGGGTTGAAACAATCATCAGTTATACATTTCTAACCTATATTATGAACTCTAATCCTCTTCAATTTGAAAATTTTTTCCTAAGACTACATAGGAAAGTAACGTATATTGCACTGTACATCTACAGTTCCACGGAAAGTGATTATATCAACAAGCGTGCGAAATACTTTTCACACAGGAGCTGAATAGTATATTGTGCAACAAGTGGGGAAAGTTCAACTTTTCTCACGAGTATGGAAGTACACGAGTGAGAAAAGTACTTTCCCCACATGTTCCACACTATACTTTTTCTACAACTGCACAAATTTAAAGAATACAAGTAAAGTAACTTAATATTTATTTTTATGGTTAGTAAAACAAAAATAACACTAAAGTATCCTATCTCTAAACTGTTAAATAATTTTATTTAAAATTATAGTTGATGGTGAAATTTGTAAAATTTTGTATGGTCAAACCCGGAACGTCATTTTAGAATTTAAAAACTTTTAATATAATCTGACATTTTTGTGACAACTAAGTAGGTATTTAAAGGTGACGGTAGCCTACTAAGTTTTTGTCGATTTTATTTGATTCTCCATATAAATGTATGTGGCGTGGGCAAAATGCCGTGAGAAATAATATTTCTCACAGTATGAGCAATATTTGGTTTTGAAATTGAGTAAGGTATGAAAAATACGTCACTTTCCATAGCAGTTGTAGAAACGGAAACGGAAAATGTAATATTCTTGATAGATATTTATTGTATATAAAAAGCAGGCTTTGACAAATTGTGGGAAACGTCAAAAATTATTTTGAATATACCTATAGTGAATGTGAACTGCTTTAATTGTGAGGTCAGAACTCATACGGAAAAATTGACAAAACCTGTCCTCAAAATCGTCTATCTAAGCAGTTTGTTTTTTCACCCTGGCGTCGCCACTGCAAATCCAATACTATCCAAAAATAGTAGGTAACCTTAGTTTTCATAAATGACAGTAGGTAGTCAATTACTTATGACAGAATAATAAAACTAAAAGTCGAACTAGAAAGATTAAAATTGTTAAAAATAAAAAATGGACAGGGTGTGCGTTGTTAGAAATTATTGCAATAGTTGTTGGTAGTGCAGCTGATTTAAAATAGTGTTATCAGTTACCAAAGGTGATTGAAAATATTCAAAGATAAATAAAGTAGGAAAGCATATTTATTATGATAAGATTCAAATTATATACAGTGAGAAGTCTATAAAAACCACAATTTCACACAAAATACTTTTCCGCAAATTGCTAGGAAATTTTGACATCCCAGACAAAATTTCTTAAAGAAAAAGTCAAGATTTCCTATTCACTATCATTTCCTTACAGTTCTTAGTGTTCTACATAAATGATTGAAAACACTTTGTTTATAAGGAATTAATTTATATTTTGAAAATATCAAAAGAATTTCATTAGTAAGTTGCGACTATTGATTAAAAATATATTGTGTTTTTTATTGTTATTAAACATATTGAATATTGTGCATTTTGGGCTTCATCCTACACCTGTTGAACCATTTCACAATTCTGTTATAAGTAGCTCATTCACTGTTATTTTGAGATAATTATGACTGATCATAGCAATGTCATCTGCATACTGCTATATGTATGTTTGCAAATTTAAATGTTCTGGAGCTAAATAACCTCACAAAATTTTTCTTTCTAACCTCACATACTGTCAAATGAGCTAGCAACCAATAGGGCATGTCCACCAACTGACAAGTTGACACCAATGACATTCGCTCTGAGGTGTTTATCTCCATTACAATTTTGGAAAAATTGAAAAATAACAGAATCCCGACTGTATTTTTCTTTTTTGAACAAAGTTTTTAGGTTAGAAAACTAGGATTATTGTTTTAACCACTCAATATTGAGCGGTTAACAAACCCGTTAGTAAAACTCTGGTTACCTACTGTTCCAATCTGGTACAACACACATTTTGTTTAAACCAGTAGTTAGGTTTTAAACTTTGTTTTAACAATGTTGGTACAACTCGCCCTGTTAAATATAAAAATACCAAACAAACATTTTCTGAATATAAACTTAAAAATGTCGCAAGTGCAGCTTACAGATGTTTGTATACAATCTCTCAAACAACTGTCAAATAGTCTTTATAAAGAAATGTTTATTCGCAATTAACATCTAAATGTATTTCTTTAGTTAGGATTAATCAGTATGAAACTTTCATTTCAAGCCAAAGATAATTATGTAAAAGAAACATGTTCTCAAATTATGTTGATGTAACAGTTTTAATTCCCATGCGTACCAGTTGTACAGGGTAAATTTTAAATGCTTTGAAAAAGTAGTTTAATTTTATATAATGTACACAGGAAGGGAGTTTGACCTTTTGTTAATTCCACTAAACACTGTTTACACTACCACTACACTAACACTTTACACTATCTTACGCGCGTTTCGATAACCAAGTTATCTTCTTCAGAGACTGAAGTATCGCCAACGGTTCCAGAATTCCCAACTACTGTTAATTGTTAACTTAAATTAGCTCTTCTAGTCGCATATGAATTAAATTTGTGTCATTTTTACATTTGACTTGTCTAATAATAGTGTCAGATTAAGGATATATTATAAAGTGGATTAATTTTTTTTTTGGAAAGTTTAATTTTATATAATATTGTACATATAATGTTAAGGAAGAAAGATTTAATTATTGTTAGTTGTGAACTTTGATAATAATACATTAGCTCCTCTAGTACTAGGTATATGTCTTAAATTTGTGTCACTATTGCAATATTTTTAAAATGATTTGATATTTTATAATTTCAATTGTAAAATGTTGGAAAAAGTTACATTAAATTTGTAGCTCAAATCATTGAATTTTATATTTATATATATACAAAACTTGAACTTTTATCAAAAGATTCATGTTGTACTGCAAATTCTATTTTTCAAATTGAAATTCCAGCTTTCTTTTCAGCTTGTTTTTCTGGTTCTATATTCAATCAAATGTTCCTTTCTTTAAAAAAACGGCGAATTGTTGCTTCCCCAATTCCTGTAATATTTGAACAAGTAGCTACGATTTCAAGTTTTGTTAATATCAAGTAACCAGTTTACAAAGTTATTATGGGCATAATTATCTTATCTCTAGGAAAGGAGGTATACTTAAATGATTATTTTTTTCACTTGTCAAAATCTGACATTTTGGTGGTTTTAACCAATAGCAATACATTATTCTAGCCAATCATTCGGTATTATACTGATAAAACTGCTTCCTCATCGATAATACCTTGTTTACATTGAAACGTCAAAATTTTGAAAAAAATAATCTTCCCAAATACAACTCGTTCTTCAAATTTTATCACATAATTTTTTATTTTCATCACTCAAACTTGTTTATTTGAGGCAAAAACATTCAAACAAACCGAATTTAGATAAAATCACTCGTCCTAACGGACTCGTGATTTTATCAATCGGATTGTTTTCATATGTTTGCCAAATAAACAACAAGTTTTCGTGGAAAAGAAAAAATTATCGATAAAATTTTAAGCACTCGTGGTATTATTACCTTTGATAATTTTACAAATAATTTTTAGGATGAAAAATTATATTTGTGTAACAATAAATTGTGCTTTCAATGTCGGAAAAATACTTGTTTATAAAATTAAATTTTTGTTAACAACCGCGAAGTGTTCTAATGAATACCCTTGGCGAATAGATTTTTTCACTATTAAATCCAAGATTCGCCCTTCCTGTTAGGAAGACACACACCTCTCATTTATTTTCTTTTTTTATTTATCAAATAATTTATGATAAACCGTTAAATAAGTTTTTTTTTCTGCTTTTATTATTTTTTTTAACTCTACTTTTATTATGAGTTTGGTTATTCTTTCAATTTGTGGAATGATTTGTTACCACACTGTTCAGTGGTATTGGCTTTAATTTAATTTCTTTAGGTTTTATTTTCTGATTATTTAAAAAAAGTAATGTACTTCCGACAAAAATTAGAAGGAAAAATTTCAAAATTAGAAATTATTATACATATTACATAAAAAAGATAAAATTATTTCTCCTAATCATTACTTTTGATAAAAGTTCGAGTTAATTTTAAGTATTAATAGCAAATATAAATATGTGATATTAAATAGTTAGATCAAATTGTCAATAATTATTTTTTAGCCAATAAAGGGCAGAAAATAGATATAATTCAAGATAGACCTTAATGGAATTTTACGTTTGTTGTATATTTTTTATGCTATCCATTTAGGACCATCTTTTTAAATTTATATAGAAGAACTCAACAATAAATTGTATTTTTATATGTTATTTGTTATCTTTATCTGTGATCTTATGTATTTGTGTATATATTGAAATATCTAATGTAGAATTATTGGAAATGAAATTGTTAAAATATATATGTATTAATTTAATTGTTGTTCTTTCATTTTCCTTAATCGTTGATCCAATTCTAATCTAATTAGTAGAAGAACGACCGAGGCAATGAAAGCCGTACTCAATCTTCCGTCTCTTGCTCTGCATGTCAAGACGGAAGCGAGAATGGCTGTATATAGGCTGGAATGCAATGGGAACTGGCACAAGGTAACCATCACCCACAGTAAGTCCAAAATAATAGTTTTCTTCTTGAAATGAGAAGTAACAACATGTTGGCTATAATTAATGAAAACCAACCATACCAGATCCAGTTTATATCTCGGTGGATTAAAAAAACATCAGACGTACTGGAGCCATGTACCAAAGCAGGATAATAGCAAACTTCCGGTCGAAAATGTCCCGGAGTCGCTGTCTAATGAAATATTAAATCTAGGAAAGTGAGGAAATCTAAGGAAAGTGGCGTGATTACTAACCCTATAGAAGCACATGCCGAGGACAAGCCTCTGACTAGATGTACTGCATAATCAATTAATCAATCTAAAAGTGATTGACAAACTAAAATATGCAATATTTTTGTTTTTTAGGTTGACTTAATTTGAAACAAAGACAATCAATTTAGTAAAACAAAAAAGTGTTATTACCTATATTTAAATCTTCGATTCTATTTGATAAAAATATACAAAAAAAAATTAATGTCTTATAAGAATAATTCCAATCTCCAAGATTTAAGATTTGTAATTGGCGGAGGAGACCGAAACTCTGGATCTGAAACAATAGAAATAAAATATATCTGTATAATAGAAGCAATGAAATCGTACTCAATGATATTTAAAAATAGTATCCTTTTACTCTTAAAAAATGAAATATTTTCCGCCAAAATGTGAATTATACTGGGTGACTCGGAAGTTGGTACCAAAAACTTGTGAGATCATAGAGGGGCTCCCATCGTACGAACTATAATAATAGGAATTATTGAACCACCTATTGGAAATGAATCAAAATTTAACCGTTCATAAACTCCACAAATGCAAACTTGCTGGCGTTATAAACAGATCAGCATTACCATTATGAACTCAGGTATGGACAAAGTTCAATGGTTCATAATGCAATTGTTTTCCATATTTGGTTTTTTCACTTCTAAATATCACATCTGAATTCCTCTAACATTTCTAAACAAAAAGCTTCTTCTAGTGACTTCTCGATAAAATTGATGAGTTAGAAGATATGGACAATTTTATGTATACAGCGTGTCCCAAGTTATCGTTAACAGGCATTATCTCGCTTAATTTAAAAGATAATCCAATACTTTAAAAACTGTTGTATGAGTATCAGAAACTTTATTTCACTTAACAGTCCTTTGGCAGCCACCCCTCACTTTCTATTTTCAAATGGCACCCCCTGTATATTTTCGTTGAAAATTGCTTGTCACTCTATTTGGAATACAAGGAAGTAACATAATTGTTGGTTTTTTATTATTAGCACCGAAAAAATTAACATTTTGTAATTTCTAAATTTCCTTATTAAAATAAAATACAAATAATGAAGAAAAATTACAGTAAGTGTTCAAAAGTATTTCCCGCAGATTCCATACAAGCTGCAAAACGTCTTAAAAGCGCTTTTGTGCACGCAGCTTGGTGTAATACTACGGCATGCGTCACGAATGCGTTCTTTAAGATCATCTAAATCTACAGGCTGTGTTTGATATACTAATTATTTAAGATAACCCCACAAAAAAAGTCCAATGGCGTTAGATCGGGAGAGCGGGCCGTAAGTACCTATCCATCAGTAAAGAACAATTCCTGCATTATGAGGTGGAGCACCGTCCTGTTGCCAGATCATTGTATTTCGCTCTGCCAAAGGAATCTACCATAAGTTCAGGTAATCTGTTTTTAAGAAAATCTAAATACCTGTGTCCAGACAATGTGCCCTCGTGAAAGTATGGCCCAATCAAATGACCATTGAATAACCCACACCAAACATTTATACCCCAAACTGTTCGAAAACGGGTTGAACGAACCCAATGATGATTTTCGTTCGACCAATAATGGGCATTGTGTGTATTAACTACACCATTGTTGTGGAAGCGGCTTTCATCACTCCAAAATATTTGATTTAATAGTAAGGGATTGTCGGCAATCATAACATCGATTAGAGCTATGAATTATAATCTTCTGTCGAAATCAGTAGGCCTCAGTCCTTGAACTAAATGTAGTTTAAATGGGCGATATTTGTGTCGCTTCAAAATTCTCTGTATCGTAATCTTGCTACTACAACACTCTAGGTACTATTCGCAAAGGATTGTTGTTCTACACTTATAATTATTCACCGACATTAATTTTTCTACATAAAAAGCATCAGTTTTTTTAAACAAAAAATTAATATACTTCTATCTCGTGAAGATTTTGAAAACAGTGGGGGAAGCAATAAGGATAATTAATAGGTAAAGCAAATTATCATAAAATGTTAATTTTTTTGGTGCTAATAAAAAAACCAACAAGTATGTTACATCGTTGTATTCCAAATAGAGTGACGAGCAATTTTCAACGAAAATATACAGGGGGTGCCATTTGAAAATAGAAAGTGGGGGGGTGGCTGCCAAAGGACTGTTAAGTGAGATAAAGTTTCTGATACGTCATTAGGATGGAATTTTGTTATTGTATTCTGTTTCGGAAATGTTTAAAATTCTGTAATTGAAGTGGCGACATTGTATAAAAAAATGTTATATTGAAAGTTAAAATTAAGCTGGTACTTCAAAGCTGTTTCAATAAACTGATTTTAGGATAATTTATCATTGATACTTAAATTATTTGTCGTCGGCAGTATTAATAATAGATTTATTATTTTCTAAAAACTATTTTTCTGATTCCAGCAATATTCCTTACTACTAAATATTTTGGAGAATATGCAACTGAAATGAATGAAAATTTTATATGAACAGATACTCACCCAAATCTTGTTTATTTTGTATAATTGCTAAAATTCCAAGATCCTGCGATTCTTCTTCTTTAATAAATACCTCCGACCAAATCTTGGATATGTTTTCAACCATCCTATCTTGCAATTCGCACAAGCTCTTGTGCAATTGAGTTGTTAATTCTACATTGTGTTCGTATCCTGCCAAACACAGTTCTTTAATCTCTTCGCCGAGATTAATAACTTCTCCATACAAAATATGTAATGTTCTTATTAAAGCTATGTCTTCGTAGAAACCACCTTCTTTGAGATCGATTTTTTTTCGTTCCTCTTTTCGACGGTTTCTTGATGATAACGTTGTTCTAAAAAATATAATGAATTACCCTATATAGTATAATATAACTCTGATTATATATTGTGGTTTTTTTAGAGAAAAATACTTATTTTCAATGTAGGTACACACTTTATTTTGTTGAGATTTCGTTGCACTTCGTCAACTTCATCGGAATAAAATTCGTGATTAAAATATAATATCAAAAATCTCCATTATATAGAAAATACTGAATAATTTCATGAAAAACACGCTCAAATTTTGGTTATTTTACCAAACTAACGTTAGAAATTGAAAGTGACAAATAAAATTATATATAATTAAGTTATACGGTCTTTTAGGTGTCTTGAAATATGTCCTATGTAATTTTGTTCGCAATCTTTAGAAGGAATTTTGTATATGATATTCGAATGTTGTTCTTTTTTAATTTTATCTTTCAATTTAGAAAAAACATTAGCTACTTTCTTAATTGGTTTATTTGCGATTATAATTAACATCTTTAAAAATAGAGGAGATTTTTGATGTTAGATTTCTTACATATGGTAAAGGTTTATATGTAATTAACTGGGGTTCTTCTGGTAGTTGTACTCCAGGTACATCGATGTTATTTTCTTGTGTATTGATGGTTTGGTGAACCGGCAAGCTGTACAATAATTTCCTAAGTATTTTTTATATAATGGGGATTTTTGATATTATTTTTTAATCACGAATTTTGTTCCGATGAAGTTGACGAAGTGCAACGAAAGCTTAACAAAATAAAGTGTATACTTTGAAAATAAGTATTTTTCTCTAAAAAACAACCACAATATATAATCACAGTTATTATATAACTAGAGATAAACAATAATATTAATATAACATATATAATAATTTTTAAAAAATCCTGTATAAAAAGTAATCATAAACAGTAGGTACTAACCCTCTAGATCTAGATGTTGATTTAGAGTTAGTAGATGACAATACACTTGAAGTATCTGAATATAAATCATCTTGATCATCACATATTCCTAAAGATGATTTTTGCAATTTGAAGATTCTTCCCTCTCTAACAGTTTCTAATCGATTAGCATACTTATCGAATTGTTCTGAGTAGTTGTTGATTTTTTCCAACATTAATGACATGTATTTAATTAATTTCGGTATTATTTCTGTTTCTAAAACAAAATATGTTTCTTATGGGTTTAAACAGTGTCTAAGTAATCGTCAAAATATTCAACATTGACTATGTAATTCACAAAATCAATGACAATGATTATAAAAAATGCATTTATTACACAAATATATTTTTTATTATTAAAATGTGTTCTATGTCCCGTAAATAAACTATATCTTCTGTATTAGCTAGTACTGTATTTTACATTATATGAACCCTATCCAAGATAAACCGGTAGCTCATGACACATGTAGGCTTCATTATTTCAAATGGAAGCCGTTTTCACCATCGAGTTTCATGTGATAAACAAGTAGAATAAGGCTATTCCCCAAGACCCAAACTTGATAATCGACGCTACAGAGGACATTGAAAATCTTAGAATTTTCACGAAACTAGAACAATCAACTAATGGATGCCATGTACTTGGATGCATTCCTTGGGTACTACTTTATCATAAAAAACATAGCATACAAATCCAAGTGATACTAAAGGTTGATAAGCGAGGGTTAAAAATTGATAAAAAGGTAGAAGAAAAAACAATTAACTAATATATGCCAAAGAGAGTTTATATTTTGCTATCTTAGTAGATGTTAAAAACATTTTGCGGCGATACATTATTTGTTAATAATTTTCCAGATATGATGTAAAAGTTATAATTTAGACTACCGGTCTAAGAGGTTGGCACAAGTAAATTGAAATAGAAAAATTTGCAATTTTAAAATGAGAATACTTTTAATTGAAAAATCCACTACTCCCCATAATGATGCATAATTTTCCTATGCTTTGCTATGTGAGAAGCCTAACAAATTTCGTCCTTCAAGTGTTATAGTATCATACCGTTTCCAATAACCTAGATCATCAGCATTTTTTAATACTTTATAGAAAATGTCGTATTTCATATTTAAGATATAAAGTGTAAGTTTCAAATGGTACTATTCCCATAATTAAAAGCTACATAGTGTTAAAAGTAAAATCTTGTGATAATTGGAAAACAAGTAAAAAAAATCCAAAATGGGTATACTCCATTCCAAGATATTTCTTTTTGACTTATGCCAACATGATTGATTCAAGACCAAAACCCACAGCAGGTAGTCGTTAATCCGATGACAATAGCACAGTATCATACTCGTTTCTTCGAAAAGCGAAAAGATAATGCCTAATAGTATGATTATTTTACAACTGAAATCTATATATTTGAGACCAATTTTTTGATTTATTTAATTATTCTAATATTTATTTTTGCTTCGGAAGATATATTTCCGACTTTTTATTTTTCAAGTTAAGTCTTTTTCACGATAAATGATTGATCACCTTATCTATAAATATTTTATTCTGATTGTGTAAATATAAAAAGAGCTTTCATTGCTTGTTTTCCTTTGTCTGCACCTACCGACTTTATTTCCAATGCCCTTTTTATATTTACATAATGGGATTAGAATATTTCTGATAAAATAGAAAGTGGGGATTTCGGGATAATTATTTTTAATATTGTCTGAGAATTTTAGTTTATAACATTTCACTCCGAAAGTAATCTTGTGTTTGAAACTAAGTATTGTGAAAAATGTGTTAGAATCATTGAAACGTCGAGGTTTTAGTATAACCGATGCAGCAAAAGAAGCATGTAAGTTGACCAAAGCCCCAATCTAAACAGTAAAAGACATTATCAATAAGCCAATACATAAATAAAAAAAACGAAGTAACGCTAATAAAACAAAATGTGTTGACCAAATGCAAAAAATTCAATCAGAAGAAAGCGTATATGGTTGGTTACTCTGTATGTTTAAACAGTTTAATTTTTTAAATTTATCACAAAATAAATTTAATTTATGTTTTAGTATCTAAATTTTACCGACTACGGATCTGTTACTGGTTACTGTACAATAAGGGATTTATAAACTTCCTCCTTGAGGCCAGATGCCGAGTCAACGAAATATTGTGAAATGTTCTTTGCAAAAATGTTTTTATGGATAAGAAATATAAATATTTTATAGCGTTCCTATAAGGAGCTATAGTTATACAGTTGGAAAATACACATTTACTTTTTAAATAGCAATTATGTTCAAAAATATAATTTGGTACTATAAATTATATAAGTGACTTTTTTTCATTCAAAAATTATTGATAAGTTATTTTTAAATACTACGGATACTTTGAACTCTACAAACTAATTCTCATTTCTCACCCGTATTTTTATTTTTATTTTATTTTTTATTTTATTTTTATATCCAATTTCTCTAGTTGTTTTACGGTCTATTAATTATGGGATACCATATATTCAAAATCTTATTTATTATAGTCCATAAATTCAAATCTTAAAATAATACAAATTGTCTTACCTACTAAATTATACTCTCGATAAGTTTCAGCCAAACATATAGCTTTCCTAAAAACGTTATGCTCAACAAGTACATTAATGGCAGCCTTATAGTCCTTTATATAAGTCTCCAGCAATATAACAGCATCATCGATTTTATGTACTTTTTTCAAATCGGCAGCTAATTCGTACAATATTTTTGTTGCTTCATCTGGTTCATAATTTAGCTTCGATAAAATACTAGTCACTTCCTTCCAATCTAATCCTTTTTTGTATTCCAATAATGCCTCCTTATACAATCGCGCTCTCTTTAAAATTATACCAGCCTCCGAATATTTTTTCACTATAGATAAAGTTTTGGCATATAAAACCGTGATTAATTCAAAATGTTTGTTATAATCTTCTATACTTGAATAAGCTACATCTTCTAAATGATTTTTAACTACAAAGTTTGTGATCGATTCCTCATCGGCTACTTCCCACCTTAACAAATATTTAACAGCCCCTCCAAGATTTCTACCTCGGACACACATCTTAAATTTTCTTTCCATTACCCCCATATTTCTCAAGTCTCTGATTTCCGGCTCATAAACTTTTGGATCCTCCATGCTGATTCGATAAACAAGAGATAAAAAATCTAAGTCAAATAAATTGTAGGCAGCATTTTCAACATCTTTAAAATGTTCCTGTAGTAACAGTTGTTTCAGAACTTTACTACAAATACTTTCATTTTGTTCTCTATTAGAGTTAAAAACATCTTTTATTGACTTTAAAGCAGACTTTAAAGAAATATGTTTCTGTTGTATAGCTACTATACTAGATAAATTATTAAGACAATCTGTAGAGACCAGATAAAATAATATGTCTTTAATAATTGACTGTTTGTTATAGTTTAATGTAGGTACGCCAAACGGTGAGTAATTTTGGTAAAACGTTTTAAAGCAGTTTTCATTTAGACTGAATTCAGTTACTATGTTGCTTAACATGACATTGTTTTTGGATGCTTTTACAAAATCTTCTATATGTGCATGGAATCTGTCGGGGTTTAAATCTATGAGAACGTTCCAGTTCACTTTTTCTATTCGTAATATATGCAAAACTTCGGACCACTTATTTTCTTTGAGCATTTCTTCTACAACATCTATTGTTATCATTTTACAACTAATAGTTTCTATATTGCCTCGTGGCATTTGCAAAATAATCTGTGGAGATATTAAATTTGTACAAGCTACTATTACTCCACCTTGTTCAATTTCTCTATTAAAGACTGTATTTAAATTAATATCACTTGAATATATCGGGTAATCTTGTAAACGAATACAGTAAAGTTTTGAGCTTGAATGTGTAAAAATTAAATAGTTTTTAAAGACATAAATTGATGTAACTCCAGAACAAACTAAAATGTCATTTACATAAAAATCACGAAGAGCTGATAAAGCAAATTCAAAGCTCAGTTGATTGTTATTTTGTACAATTACATGCTTTGTTATGTAAATGTAGTTACTATTATTATCTAATATTTTAAAAGGTAACATAAGATTTGTATCACTGTATGGTAAATAAATGTTTGAACTAGGATTCTCTGTTTTTAAAGAAACTGTTAATTCACTATTCCCGTTACTAAATGTATTTTTAACACTCTTACTCTGAAGTATTAAGTCTAGTTGATTTTCATCCCAATTTAAAGAATGGAAATTAATTGAATCATCAAATTTATATTCATTCAAAGTAATGATTTCCTCGATTGAATCATCTTTAATATGTAATAGTTTTATATGAAAAAAGGGGTCAATTAAAGCACAGATATTTTTAGTTGGATGAAACGATATTCTGTTTATCGGTGTTTCATTTTCATAAGAATAATAGCAGAGCGGTGGCGGTACTATCTTCTTATCAAACAAACTATAATCAATATTTGTTCCATTGATTACTGCTATTGTGGCTGTATTAGGACATCTGTTGATAACAAATCTGAAATAATGATATTCTATGTTGCGAGTAGTGAATACTACTAATTTACAAGTTGTAAACAGAATTTCATCCTGATGTAACCACTGGAAATTGTATATTTGGTGTTCAGGAGGGTAATAAAGTTGTTGCTTTAAGAACCATCTTCCATTAGAATACAGGTAGATATTTATAAAGCTGTTTTGTTCTTGATCAACAAATGAAATGGCTAATATATTCATTTGAGGATGATAAAGCAATTTTGTTACCACACCCTGAAACATAAAAATATATATTTCAAAACACAAGGTTTATTGAAAACAAATCTTAAACTTTTTTCATAGAAGAATTAACTAAAATCAGTCAAAGATAAAAAGAAAAGCCAGACGAAAATGGCAACAAACAAGAGAGAGAGACAAAATAATTTTAAACAATAGAACCCAAAATCTAAAAAGAGAAATATATAAGCTAGAATAAGTTTCTATAAAATATATTACTCATATTACTCTTTTTGGAAGGTTACAAGAATCAATCCCTCCAATTAAAAAAGAGCAAGGAGAGAGATAATAAGCCAGTGGTCCTATTTGCAGAGCACTTAGTTACACCCAATGCAATACCAGGTAAATAATATTCAAAAGGAAAAAACTAAAAATTATAAATCGGAAAGTATCTTATCAGTTACACCAGAAAAATAAAAACAAATAAAAATCTGAATCCAAAGAAAGCACCTGGTTTTGTTTTTATAAGAGGTGAGATTATAAAAATTTACCCAGAGAAGGAATAATGTAACTTCTAACTGGAAAGTAGCAGATTTCCAATCATACAGGCAGATTTCTCTTCTACCAATTATTTCAAAAACTTTATCAATAATTAAACTAAATTCTGGATGATCAATTCGGATTAAAATAAAAACATTCAACAACTGATCAAGTACATCAAATCAGTGTAATTGAACAAATGCTGGAAAAAAAGTATGTTCAGCTCTCTTTCTAGATGTGGTGCAAGCCTTTGAGAAAGTTTGGCACTACATATTTATTATTTCAAACACTGAATAGTGTTTTATAAAAAAATTACAAACAATGTGTTATTAGATAGATTGTCATTAGATACCTTTATGTCTTCCAAATTGTATTCAGCTTTAACCTTACAGTTCTTCTCAAAAATGATCAATTTTGTCAGTTCACCATTGTTAGTAACACATGCAATACACTGTCCTTGTCCCATAAAAGCAACTGCATCTTGTAAATTTGTTAATGGCTCTGATTGATTCAATGCATTTAAATCTACATCAAATACTTTGATGTAGCGTTGATTATCTAAATAATAATTTATAACAAATAATTCACCATTACCTCGCCAAGAAATTTTAGGTGGACTCATGGAAACTGTTTGAACATCTAGAAAAAGTAAATAGGCATGCATTACTCATGAAATAATGAATATACCACAAGCAATGTACACAAATCATTTTCTCCCACTTTTAAAACCCAAAATACCTAATGGATAAATTGAAAGACTAGTTAATTGATAAATAGTAATTTTGGTACCTTTTTAAATGTATTTTTTCATCAATATGATCATTTAAATTACAGAGTATGTAAGTATATATAAATACCTTACCTTCTTGACTTACAGCTACCTTTTTAGATTTCTTTGGTCCTTGAAATTGCGTATATATTGAGCCCCATCCTGAAAGAATTGGAACAGGGACATTGGCACTTAGGTGAGATTTATCTTTAATTTCAATAAAATATCCAGTACATATGTAAGATGTTATTTCAAAATTTTGGTGTATAACAACAAGGAGCGTTTCCAAAGGATTCCAAGAGAATTCAACCATTGGATTTTCTACATTTAATGTGAACAATTTTTTTTTATTTTCAGTATCATATAGGATGAGTTCATTTTCAGTTCCCAAAAATACAACATTAAATATCGAGAGATATTTTACGTATTGCAAATTTCCAGTTACATCTATACTGTGATTGGAAGCACTATCTTCAGTGTTTCCTTCTTGATAAATAATTAAATTGTTGCCGTATATTTCACAGACCACACCATCTGAATAATCAAAAAATGTTGGAGTAGTCGGCTGGTTTAAATCAATTTCTCTTAAATGACAATAAAATTCTTCAATGTTCTCCATATTTAATAATTATAATTGCTATTATGAGGTTCTCATAAATATGTTTTACTATACAAGTTTAATTTCTTATATTATTCTTAACTTTTCATAATGTTATAACAACCTTTAACAACATAAAATGTATGTTGACTCATATACATAACCTAAAATGTCAGCAAATGTCAGTTTAATACAACGTGCTCTTCTTCTTCTTCTGATTCCTGGCCTCTTGCTTTGCAGCATCCGGCCAAAACCAACGTGTTCTGCAATGAATAAACTTCATAACTAGGAGATATACAACCAAGTTTTTTTTGATTTTTGAAATTATGGTTTTTGTAAATGAAAATATACTTTAATTTTGCATTTTGATTTATTCTACAATACATTTTTCGATAGTTAAACCCTATCAGTCCTTAAGTAATATTTGAAAATTAAAAACAAGGAGTTATTAGTTCATGACACTTCTCTAAATAGTTTTTACGGCTTATTTTACATTTATAAATAAAATTTCCAGTATGATTTATTCGTCCGTTTAGTAATTGACAGAATTTATTTGATTTAACATCTAGTTTTCAAGAAACACTTGTCAATACAAAAGTAAGTAATTAGTTGAAACTTCAATTTCTGGTTTTGTATTATTTAGGAAATGTCCAAATCAAGTAATAACAGATCATATTCCGTCAAATTTATCGATAAAATTAATTATTTTTGTCAAAATTAACAAGTGGCATATTTCATTCCGAATATGAACTTTAAATTTTGGCGGCTGTCTTGACAGCCAAGGAGATCGGAAATACAGCAGAAGAACGGCCATGTTCTACCGCCTAAGAAACTAATTCCATCTTATAATTGCAGATATTTGCTAAAACTATAAAACCAGTACACATTTTCAGGTACAATAATCCTAACTTAATTAAATCTACCTAACAACATTATCTAAAAGACTTCTGGACGTGATTAAGTGTGTTGGATTACCTGGGCGTAGGAACATTACACCCCACTTCAAACTTCAATTTAGCAGTCTTTTCCGTTTAGCAAAACGCGGAGTGTAGACATGTCTTTACAAGATAGACGGTAAGTTTTGTTTTTCTCTTGAAAATAGGCACTGTTCATTATTAAATCGTAAGTAGAAAAGTTTAGTTATTATATTTAAAGGTTACACAGTTTATTTATCATGTTTTTATTCCATACTTCTATCATTTTTAGTAAATTTTTTCGGCGTGAACCACAATTCCTCGCCAACATGGCGCATAGAAATTCCAGTGGGATTTTTGTATAAAACATTTTCAAATGAAGCATAACGTGCTTATAAACTGGAACAATGTTAACTATAATTCTAAAGTATTATTTTTGTAAAAATTGTACTAATAGTTGATCAATTTCAGTTGATTTAAATGTCTTTGAAACTCCACGTGAAGTTTTTGATATAGGAACATTATATAACGGTGAATATTTTCTATTTTTGCATATAATTGTTGATTTATTCAAGGGTGGTTTCAGACCAGTTGATATTTTTTACTTTGGGTTTTTTGGAAGTGGCATATGTCTTATTATGACTCATACTTTTTGAAGGTTATTAAAACTATTTATTATTTAAGACTGAAATGCTTGTCTTTAACAGAATATCGAATCTGAAATATTATCCTTCTAAACCGCTAGTAATGTTTTACATTGATAAACTGAGATTTCTACCTTTTTTAAATATTTGTTATATCGCATTGCCATATACCTATACAACAGTGGTTTTCTAACCTGTATTAAATCAGAAGTAAGATGATCTGCAGTTTACTTACATACTTTACATACATATAACAAAAATTATACTATCTTTTTTTTTTATAAGATTTAAATATCTGTTGGATCATATCCATGCATTGTTAGGAGTGTAAAAACCGTTTTATGAATTATTTTATCTTGACAATTAACATAAAAATAGCTGGTAATTGGAAATATCTGGACCAATTTAAAATTAATTAATATCTTAGGGGATAGAGAATAAATTGGGTGGCTAAATGCTAATATCGGTAAAACTGGTTAAAAGTGAATAAACATGAAACCATAATGTGAAGTACCTAGGACAAAATAGTAGTGTAGTAAAAACACAATTTTCTTTAACAAAAGTATGTACTTATAATAATAAATTCAAAGTATAAAAATTGATAGTAGTGTAAAAATTGTTTTGATTTCCTCACAATTTCGATGAAGCATCTCTCACTGGTGAGATTTAAAACGTGAGTTGCCAACATTGTGAGGCAGTCAATATTTGTTTGAAACAAAGAAACTATTACCCTGTAATGACAAATTTAATGACCACTCCTTTATTATCTAAAGTATGAAACATTTAAAACAAAAATGGCTAATTAAGTAATCACATACTTTTCATAAACATGATTGTATTCTCTTGTTATATTAGGATTTTTATAAGCTGTGATACATACCAATAGTGTATTAGGAATATATCGTTAAAGTATTGATACTATAATTTAATTCATCTTTTTAAATTGCTGATTTATATTCCATAAGTCTTATTAGGAAGTTATTTATATTATAGCAGTATTAGGAGTCATGAAATGACGGGAATTTCTTGTTGAACCTCTACTTTTTATCCTTTTCATTAATGATATATTGGATAACATGAATGAGTCTCATTTATGCCGATGATATCAAGGTACTTGAAATTCGGTTTCTCTATAAAACTGATACCGTTTATCCATACCAGACACATTATTATTGGAGAGAATTAGGTTGGTTATATTATGAGAAATGTAATTTATCTGAATTAATTATTGTTATATTTGATAATTGCTCTTAATAGCCATAACAATATTCCAATTCAAGCAATGGTAACATTTCTGGTTTATTGTTTGTAATAGAAGAACCACCAATGAAAGTATTGATATTGAGATTGTTCTAATGGTTGGAATCGTACTATCCTACTTATTGAATTAATATTCAACAGCTAGATCATCTAAAATATGTTGATTTTTTAACTAAAATGAACATCCACCACCATATCCCCACATCTTTCTGACCACAAAAGATCTGTAAAGGTCACAGTGGAATAGGCCAATTAGCCACCTCATCAAATCAATCCCCACATCTTTTGTATTGAACCAGTTGGATGACCAATAGAATGTACAGTTTTAAGTCGCAGACCAGCAGGAAGCTAAAATTTGAATGTACCCATATAAATGCAGTTTCAATAGCCTGGTTGAGAGTTCCTTGTCTACCTTGTTCAATAAACCCTTTGAATTGGTGTTTTTTTATCTAGCCAGTTCCAGATTTCCCCTCTTATGCAATCCTTTGGGATTTCACAGAATGGTTCAGGACCTTTTAATCCATAGTCAAGATTAGGATTGAAATTTTAACAGGCATCCTGTAAGAGTTTTTCGTTAATATTTTAAAGCTTATCATGCATACAGAATAGTAAAATGGAGTTTTCAGATTGTCTAATTTTTAACCATCCTTTAAAATTTACCAGCTGCTTACAGAATTGCTCCTTATTAAAGAATTCTTTACAGTTTTTGACTAGTCTATGCTTAGTTGTCGGACTCCTGATAGTTTTAAGCAGAGCCTGACTGTCGGTAATATTAGTATCTTAATTATTTCTCAGTCCTTATCTCATAGATAGATAGCTTTATTGGTCTTACAATATTACAGTTTATGAAAGTTAAAATTTCCTAAAATCTTCATAAACACAAACTGTTTAGACATGTTAACATAATAAAACATATATAAAAACATTTCACCTAAAATTGACTAACCTAACCAGTTACAGTTAAAAACTTCATCCAACGAGTAAAAAGCCAGTCTCTCAAGTGCATGGCTTACAGTATACTTCAACTTTTCATAATTAAACTTTGTCCATTTAATTGGTATAGAGTTATAAATTTTACAATAAATAAAATCCGTTTGTTTAGAGGTAGTTATATGATTTACTTTGGGTAATCTAATAAAATCCTTATTCCTAGTGTTATAGTTATGAACATTTGATCCTGTGATATATTTATGTTTGTTTTTATGCACATATAAAATAGCTTCCAATATAAAGAGGCATGGTACGGTCAGAATTCTTAATGATATAAACAATGATGTTCTCTGAAGCCTACACCCACCATATCACATATAATTTTTAGTTCAGAGAACGAGCTTCACTACCTTTTAAATTATTAGTGGTTGCTCGAATTAGAAGGAGTCGGTTTCATCGTTATGGTGCTAGACCTTTTCTAAAGAATAATAAAGAACATGGTCAATATGAAAGACTGGTAAAGTACATGCTAAATAACGACGAGGAAGAGTTTTTCACCTACACTAGGATGTCCACAAGAGTTTTCAGATATCTGTTAGAGCTGTTGGAAGGTGAACTGCCAAAACATAAATATAGACAAACCTGGGAATGACAGCTGAAACATTTTTGGCGCATGCGATTTCATGGTTTTCACCAAAAATATAATGTATTATATGTATTATAGTTTATAGTTGAAAGTAGACCAACTTCTTAATGCAATAGTCTAATTGAAATTTAATAATGTGGTTGCATTAACATCATATAGGAAACTAGAGTAATTAACTCTTTCTAATGTAAATGTAATTATAATATAATGAAAATGTAATGATAATGAACATTGCAGGGATCCGCCTTAAATTACAAAGTTTGAAGCTTTGTCTTCCTTCACTCAATATATTTTCTCAACGAACTTGTTTTTTACACCACTTTTCGATAGAGTTAAAACTAGGATTACTTAATTCATATAAAGAAATATTCGATTCAACCATAAACTGACATAAATCTGATTTAAATTTGTCTTCTTCACTTTTTCAAATTGACTGTAAGCGCCTGCTTTTTGTTTAATTGAGACATGTTAACTGAATCTATTCTTGTGCAATTATTTTTATGAAGTGGAGTTTTACAGTGTTAACCTATAAAATATTTCTTAAAAGAAAAACCAAAATAAGCAAAAAATTTTAATATAGTTAATTAATAAAATGCCCTCAATGAGATGCATATATAAAAAATAACTTGATGCTTTGCCACGGGGTTTGCAAAAAACACCGTCTCCATCAAGGGAAAGCTCAGTGTAAGGACGTATCCATGCACAAATTTTAGACATTTTAAATTGAACACTCTTAACTGACAGCAGAATATGATTTGTACAACTGGATGCCAAAAACACAAATGAGAAAAATATAAATTATTTTGTATCCCCTCTTTGTTCTCGCCACTTTCAATAATGTCCAACAGAAAACCTAGAAACTGTACTTTACCAAGCATTGTATCAGAAGTTCACTGCCAACCTCATCGGTGGTTTATTACTGGGCTATCTATTAGCATTCAAAAATCTTGGGCCAACATTCTTGGTAGTAAGTACTTGTCCACCAAATGTTTGCGTTTACTAAAATTTTAAACCGACATTTATGGCAAACATAAAATATGCAGTTTTAACAATTGAATTTACAAATTTTACATTGAAATTTAGTAAAAAGGCACTAAAGGCAGAAAATCAATGAAAAAGGCAATTTGCGTAAAATCCGGACTCTATTCATAAGTAACTTGGAAAATATTAATCAGCTAAATGACATGGTTTTTATCACAAACTCTTTGTATCTTATATGTTCTCCAAGTTTCTCTTGATAATTAACAAATGAACTTATTAAAAACTAACAACTTCTTTTAATGACTGTCTCTCACAGAGCAACCAGAATATTTGATCAATCAAAAACAACTGTCAACTATGAAATGATTCTTTTGGTTACGATTGTTGTCGACATAGTGTAACACTCCTTTTTCTAAATGGTATGATTAAATGGATTCACTATTTCCTGTTAAAAACAATACAAATTAACTGTACTACAATGTATCAATACCCTCTTTTATTTATAAAAATAATTTGGAGAATGATATAGGGACGTTATCAAATATCTTGATTTGGTTGGTAAATAGAATTTTTTGATAATATTGAACAAACGTATAATGGTGATTGGCTGCTTTTACAAACAAAATTGCATCATTTATTAGTTTTCAGGGAAACGATCTAATCAAATAAAATCCAAATAATTTTATTGTAAATTACATCTATGATCAGTTCAAGTATAATATATCGATTGGAGATAATATTTTACGATAATTTGTGGAATTAAATAAAATAAAACCAGGTAATTTAACAGAACTTTACTGAAAATCACATAGTATATTAGTTTTGCATGGGGTTTTTCACTTCTTAATTTTCTCAATGACTAGTTTTTTAAACGGTAGTCATTTATTGTACTGATAAAGCCATTAGTCATCTTCGCATTATCGTTTATATTTGAATAAATTACCATTTACAAGGAATTAGTTGATTGAAAATTACTAGGATTTGCAAATATGATAAATAATCTGTTTGCAATTAATTTGAATTCCCAGAAATTTTCAATATAACTGATTTTGAGTTAACAACAAAACTACCTGGATCGACCCCATTATCTACTGCTTAGTTCATTGCAATTTACGGATATTTATGACTTCTTTTTGAATGTAGGTAACATTTTTTTGAAAAATGTAGTTTAACTGTCTGCTATTATAACTGATATTTTGGAATATACTGTTCATTATATTGAAACCTCTTCCAAAAATGTATTCATACCGCTTCCCTCACTTTTTCACCTTTTATTTTAAATTTAAATAATCTGTTAAAATACCATATACCGATGGCGGAATTTTCTATTTTCATCTTTTTGTTGGATATGAAACATTTTTCACAAATATTATTTTTTGACATTTGCACATCTTTTATCATTTGTCGAGATAAAATATTTACTTTTAAAATCTGCAAGCATTTATCATAACATAATAAACAACTTTTGAGAAAAACAATAAATGTTTTCATATTTTTAATCTAAGATGTATCGAATAATACTTGGATTAAACACGTGTAACGTAAATTACAAGTACTTCTAGACAATCCAAGTGGATTAGTTATTATATCACCTATAAATTGAAATTTTAATTTCGTTGATTTTGTTATACATTAAAAAATGTTTCGTTTGGTATTCTCAACTTTATGGAATGTTTTTCAAATATATTGTTGTTTTGTAAATAATATAAACAATAATTTATCGTTTTCTTTTTTGTAAAACCCGTATGGGAGACGAGCAAAAAAAAACAACACGTTGCTAATTTGATAAATAAATCAATGCAAAACTTTTTTCCTCTAGAATGGAGAATTTGTCCAAAATAAATATTGGCCAATATACAGGGGATCATTTGAATTCCGAAACATTTAATTGGCCCATAACTAGGAAACTAGTTGAGGTGTGGTGAAGCCGTTTTGACTAAATGGCTTAGAAAATTGAAAAAATTGTGCTGTTGCCAATTTGATGTTATTTTCCCTGGACTCCAGGAAAAAAATGTTTGTTTTTTGGAGAACAATAAGTTTGACACTTGAAATGAAACACCCTGCATGTTTTTGTACTATCGGATTACCTGAACTTTCTACTTTCTAAAAATATACCAATTTAAGCTATTCTTCAGTGGCAGTTTATCATTAAAAGTTAGACTGCAATCTATCGACTACAGTAATCTAGTCAATTTTTGATCAACACATAACTTGTTCACTATCATGATATCCAGAATCGGTTTTAACTGAGCATTTTAGAACAATCCAAAATGTTATTAAAACTTATACCCATTAATATTTTACCTTTTACAGAAAAATGCAAATCTGTGATTGTACGGTTTAAATTAAATTCTGGTTTGAAATATAAACTGTAGTAGAAAATGGTCACTATGTTTCTACAAATTTTTTATTAATTGCACAGGACTCCAAAATTGTTCACTTTGTTTTTAATTTATAAAAATTTTAGAACTGTCAATTTATTTTCATAACTTTTACCTTTCACAGTTTTATTTATTATATTTAATAGTGAAATATTAGTAATTTCTGTTTATTGAAATGAACATGGACGGAAGTGAATAGTAAATATTTTAACGCATAGGGGTAGGAACAGATCTACTCGGTAAGCAACGCATGCGCAAATTTTAAAACTAGGTAATTTGTTCAATCTCTGGAACTTGCAATTTCAGTCCTAGTTTAGTTCTCATTTGTGCAACTGCGAAGTGGATGGTTTTATAATAATGTCGTAAGTTTTTTTTTTAATCTAAAAATCAAACCATACAGATAAGCAACAATATGAATCATTGTTACTAGCTTATTGTAAAAATTGGATTTACTAGAAATACTTGAAACCTTATTCTTATCAAAAAGCGACATGAAATATCTGAAAATAAAATTTCAGATGATCATTGTTATAAACATTTTATGGTATACAGTTTATAATTGTTCCACCAATACACAGCGCATCACACACACGTTTGTATACCCATGCAACTGGCACGACTATGTATTATCTATTTCTAAAGAATTTTATCCGTTTAAATACAAACTTTCAAATTACAATCTGTATAGTTATGTTCAAAATATACCGTTAGCTTTTGACAATAAAACCCCAACCCCACTTGAGCCAGAAGATATCCCAAATTTTCCATGTTTTTAATCCTTTTTAATATCTATTAATTTTATACCTGTTAAGTGTGTACACAATGAGACTTCAGTAGATAGGTTACTATACTTTTCTAGAAATCAATTGGTAATTTTTTTTGAGTAGATATAAATCATTAAAAGGGTACTTGGAATTTCTATGAAATTAAATATTGGACAAATTCTCTTTTCTACTTTCTAAATGCAGTTGATAGTATTCCCAGCTAAATATTTATTATCTCCTATAATCCGAAAAGGCGAATATTCCTGAAATATCCTATACATATAAAATGTCCTCAATTATTATTATTAAAACCAATCGCCGTATCTTTAACCGTGATTTTCGACAATTTTTAATCTTATAATTTTCAATCCTCGCAAAACTTGCTACAACTATAGTCTATTTTTATGAATGAGAGACTACTTTTGTATAAAATAATAAAGCATTGGTAATCCATAGGCATATCACTTCTTTTAGTAGACAGTTAAAATATTTTTTGAAGTTATACCTCGAGTATTTTCGAATGAAATAACATTTGTATAAATAAATCGGGTGTTCACTTATATTTTCACCTAATTAACCTGCTTATAACTTCTAAACAGCTGAAGGTAAAAAAGTGCAATTTTTTCTAAAATGTTTTATTTTTCCACAAGGTATGTTGAGAAAATTGTGTCATTGGTTATATAGGTATAAGGGTTTAAACTTTGTCTTTTAAACAACCTGCCCAAACCTTTTTCTATTGTTCTGTACAGCTTATGGTTATAAAAGACCAAAAACTTGTATTAGCTCAGGTAGATTTATGATAATTTTAGCAAATATTTAGATCATTCTGTAATAATATTTAAAATGACCATACTAAGTTTTGCATTAAAAATTAGGTTTTATTACACTCTCCTACATAAAAATAGACTATAATCAACGTAAAATAAACTATTTTACTAGTAATATATAATAATTTCTAAAATACTTATTTATTAACTACTTGTTTATATTATTATATTATATGTATTTGTAGAAATTTTAAGTAAATACTACTGATGACGGACCACACACAATAGCCATCTCATTAAATCTAAATACTAATTACTCTTGTATAATGAACTCAGGTCATTTGTTGACAAATTGATAAACATAATTTCGCTAAGAGCAAAAACAAGGATAGCAACAACTTACAGCAGCAGTGCCAATCTGTTTGTAGATTTAATTAATCTTTTATATATTTGATTTGTTTGACACTACACATGGAAAATATGAATTGATTTATTAATTGTCCGAAGTTAATTGCAAATTTTTAAATTTTAACTAACTTCAGGATTCGTTTTAAGATTTTCTCGAAAATCAGTTGGAAGATCGCACTCCTACCGGTCTGTTAATTATCGTCCAGTCCCTGTTTAAAGCCGTCTACTCACATGGCAACTTGCAGGGGACAATCTGAGCAGAAATCGGGTGTAGCCTCTACACAGCACAATTTATTAGTAGTCGTGATATTTTCTGTGAAACGGCATGACTCTCCATCAAGGCGCCAAGATATTGTCCATCCACACTTCCCTTTCTGGTGGCATAATTCACGACAACTTTTCATCAAAACAAACAGATCTGCATACATCAACGAGCCAGAAAAATGTCTTGTAGATAACGACAAGTCTACACACAATACGAATCGCTGGGTATTGAGAGAGGGGAGCAGGGCGATTGGAACCACTAAACAACCAACCAGCCGATATCGGGAAGTCGTTAAAAAATTAGGACAATTTGACTACATACGCTGCAATTTGCAGGGATCCTGCAATAGGCGTGTTAGTAGGCGGCTTAAACGCCGTCGTCGTACTTAATGCTGAAAAAAGGAAATATTTATGACGCATAAATCACTTTCCACAACAGCGGCAACATTAAAGGAAATCGTCCAACGTAAGACAAATTCGTTCAATTTTTGAACACACTTGCTCTATCAAACCTGTAAAAACTTTGAAATAAGTAATATTTGAAAATACTGAAAACACGGTCTTATTGCATTTTTTATTTATTACAAAAAGCGTGGGGTGCTTTGTTATTATATTTTATACTAACTCGAGGTTTAGAAATATGTAGCTACTAATAAAATATCTAAAACAATTGATATCGAGCAACTCACACTTTTTGTGAATTGAAAATTATTTTTTACTATTTAATTCGATCTGCTATGGAAGCATGGTATGCTATGGTCTTGTAATGAATTTAAATTCGGTATTCTTACTCGAAAAAACCATATCGGGCGGGAACGGGAATTGAACCCTAGCCTTCCTCGCACAAGTATATCACCAATTGTTTTAAGTAAGAAGTATAGACGTCTAGAATATAATAAAAACCCTGATGATCCTGGTCAAGATATTGGAGTAAACTTATTAAATTTGTATTTCATCGACTCTTGATAAATTTGTAAGTTTCAACTTCCTGTGACGTTTTGAAGTAGATGAAAATTAGTTTGAAGATTCTGTTACATACACATACAGAAGAAGTTGATAAAAGCATGATAAGAAGTGTTTCACTTTTAAAAAAAATAATATCCACAGACTATTTTTTACAACAATTTCGTGTTGATATCTTACACGGTATCTTAAGTGGAAGAATTTTATCGGCAAAATTTTTTCAAATGTTACCAATATTTGTTGCGTATTAATAATTTACGTCATTCATATTAAAAACACTAATCATTCCTATACTTTTATCAATATCACGAGTTAATTTGATGAAAAGTTTAATAAATTGGAAAATTAATTCATTGACACTGCCTTCTCTGACCATGAAGGAAGTGATAGTTAAATAAGGTTGTGGAAATTACCAAAAATATCAAATTTATCTTCAAAAGTAGGTTGATTACGAGATAGTTTAATTTCTGATTATGATAATCTTTTAATTACAATAAATCTATTCTATACTTGAACGGCCATTTCAATTATATAATGTCGAATTGTATAAATAATAGAATATTTTATTTTGCAGTAATGAAGAGTGGGACAAAAATGGCCCAGCCAATGATGATAGTCAACCCCAGGGTTACGATGGTCCACCAGGAATGGATCCCGATGGCATCATTGAATCCAACTGGGAAGAAGTCGTCGATAATTTCGACGATATGAACCTTAAAGAAGAACTCCTTAGAGGTATATACGCCTATGGTTTCGAAAAGCCCTCAGCTATCCAGCAAAGAGCAATCATTCCTTGCGTTAAAGGGCATGATGTAATTGCTCAGGCCCAATCAGGTAAGAATGAAATATGTAGTATTTATCTATTTTAGTCATCACATACATAAATGTAGTCCTGTGATTTTTGAGAGCTTTTGATTTTCGATGCAAAATTTCTTGATGCACACAGGAATATTAAATTAGAGGACCCGTGCTGACATTGTATTATCATTTACTACAACGATGTTTAATTACATCATTGTCTAATTGGTAACATCTATCCTCAGCTCCGTTTACCTCTAAGACATATTTAAAATTTAATTGAAATTAATGAACACAAGGGCGGAGTATACGCTAGGACTTTTTGTTCTACAGAACAAATTTTATCATGTAAAATGGAGCGTGTAAATAGCAAATTTATAATAAGTTTTTGTAAATTTTTTGGTCAAACATATTTAGAGAAATATGTGGAAATTGCAAATTAGGATCCCTGAAAATCATTCATAATCTCGAAAGTTCCAATGTTTATGTTTTCCTGGCCAATAAACTAAAAATATCTTGAAAGTTGAATGTTTTTGTAGTCAATTTGTAGATTTTCAAAACCAATTCTAATTACATGTAAATATTTCATCACCAAAATTGAGGATTTTTTTTTTCAAATGATTAGTTATTACTTCGAGTGACACTATACAATTTCATTAAGAATATTTCATATTGTAACTGGATAAACCTTTGCACATAATATTAAGATTTAACTTAAACACTTAGATTAATTATTCCTCCTTATCGAGATACAAGGTGTTTAAAAAAAATGTTTTATAATGATGACCCTACAGAACTGGTCGGAATTACCCAAACTTGTTAGAACCACCCAGTACAGTTGAACAGCATACATAATGTGTTATCAATATGACTGAAACGAAGTATTGTCTTGTTTTGACAACAACCAATATTTTTTCCTACGACCGAAACACTATTTTGCACTTTGGTTATAATTCGCAAATTTAACAATTTCTCATAGCAACAAAAGTTGTGGGAAAAGTGGCATAAGGCATAGCCAAAGTGACATAAAGCATAGACAAAGTGACATTAGGCATACCCAAAATAAATACCTTCAGCAAATTGTCATTCTGCTTATCTGTAGTCTGTGGTATCTAAGCTATAAACCTGCAAAACAGTCCGACTTACTCGAAAAATAATGCATTCAGTGCAATCAACTAGTAGGGTCGATGAAACATTACTGAAATTTGATTCTGTTCCTATTCCCTCAACATCTGCTACAAATAATGACTTATTAATAACCGAAAACTTATCCGAAACACCAACACCAGGGATAAAGATCCAGAACTGTTCCCATTTTACAATTCATTATAATTTTAAGTGAAAAATCCCATGCAAGGAAAGTTGAAATTTGTTGCCTACTGTAATTTTTAATAAATCTTTAAATATGATCTTTAGTAATGTATTTAAATGAAATGCAGAAATTGTACTAATTTTCACAACCATAAGCTACGTCATGTTAGAAAAAGTGCTAATAAAAAATTACCCTGTGCAACACAGTCGTTTGTATGATTTCTGGATGGTGGTCGTAGGAAATAGTATATTGTGCAACAAGTGGGGAAAGTTGGAACTTTTCTCACGAGTGTGGAAGTTTGTGGCACGAGCCCGAAGGGCGAGTTCCGCAAACACTAGCGAGAAAAGTACTTTCCCCACATGTTGCACACTATACTTTTTCTACAACTGCACAAATTTAAAAAATACAAGTAAAGTAACTTAATATTTATTTTTATGATTAGTAAAACAAAAATAACACTAAAGTATCCCATCTCTATACTGTTGAATACTTTTATTTAAAATTATAGTTGGTTGTGAAATTTGTACAATTTTGTATGGTCAAACCTGGAACGTCATTTCTTTTCACTAAATTCTCCGTTATATTAATTAATCTGACAGTTTTGTGACAACTAAGTAGGTATTTAAAGATGACAGAAGCCTACTAAGTTTTTGTTGATTCTCCATATAAATGTATGTGGCGTGGTCAAAGTGCCGTGAGAAATGATATTTCTCACAGTATGAGCAATATTTGGTTTTGAAATTGAGTAACGTATGAGAAATACGTCACTTTTCATAGCAGTTGTAGAAAAAATACAGTGTGCAACACGTGCGAAAATGGTAATTTCACACTTGGTACACAATATACTATTGTTTTGTTTTTGTTCGTTATTATTGAAAAGAAATAATGATCGTATAATTCATTATTAATCTACGAAATTGCGTTATTTTTCTCCTAAAACAAAATTTCTACTAAGTAGTAACGGAGATGAAGGAATTGTATATGTTTTTCTATGGACTTATAACTGTTGAAAATTTCAACGATAAAGCTTTCTACTAAACAAATCGTCTTCTTTGTACTTATACTGTACGTTGTTCTATGCTCTCAATAATATTCTTTTGACAAACCACGAAAATCTCTAATGTGTATTATATATATATATATATATATTTTTTTTTCAGGTACCGGTAAGACTGCCACATTTTCAATCTCCATTTTACAACAAATAGACACGTCAGTAAGGGAATGCCAAGCTCTTATATTGGCACCAACTCGTGAATTGGCTCAACAAATTCAAAAAGTAGTAATCGCCCTAGGAGATTTCATGTCGGCGCAATGCCATGCATGTATTGGAGGTACTAACGTTAGAGAAGATATGAGAAAACTTGAGACTGGTGTACATGTGGTCGTCGGGACACCCGGTAGAGTCTATGATATGATTACGCGTAGAGCCCTGAGACCAACTCACATTAAGATGTTCGTTTTGGACGAAGCTGACGAAATGTTGTCCAGAGGTTTCAAGGATCAAATCCACGATGTATTTAAAATGTTGAACTCCGACGTTCAGGTTAGTACTAGCGCGATTAAAAGTATATATTCTTCATTTTTATTTCCACACAACTTTTATCTTAACTTGGTAAAGTTAAAGTTGTAAAATTATTCTGATTTAATTACCGAGACTGTCACAAATCTTCCTTCCAAAATATAGAGTTTGGCCAATGATATGTTTTTTATGTTGCTTATTAATTTGTTTGGGTTTGTATGTGAAACGATGTTTTCTTTGCAGGTTATTTTACTTTCCGCTACCATGCCCAACGATGTGCTGGACGTGACAAAATCCTTTATGAGGAGCCCTATTAGGATACTCGTCAAAAAGGAAGAACTAACTTTAGAAGGTATCAAACAGTTCTTTGTGTATGTCGAAAAAGAAGATTGGAAATTAGAAACTCTGTGTGATCTTTACGACACACTTTCAATTACGCAGGCCGTAATCTTTTGTAACACTCGTCGTAAGGTCAGTATTTATTTTAAATTTTTTTTATTAACGAATTTTCACATGTACAGTTTTACAATAAACTAATGGTAATGATCTGATTTATATAAAACTAAATAACCACCTATACTTTTTTTATTTGAACATTTACAGCTGTACATTATTGCGAAAATGTTCTTTGTTATTAAAATGAATAGTCTAGATCTAGATGATGATGATAACCACCGGTTTCGCTATTTTGACTGATTGTAGTTGATGAGTTTATCTCTTGGCAGTCTGATAGATATGACTAAAATTCATTATGATTTTGTACTTCTTGAATATTAGATCACATTCATCCTATATCAAATGTTTGGTGTACAGTGGATATTCGATTAACGAGATACTAATTGTTTGGGTTTTTAAATAATCGAAGTCCGGATAATCTAATGTATGAAGAAAAGTAATTTTGTATTACATATTAACTAGGGTTTGTTCATAGCAGAAAAAACTATCGTACGCATGTGATCGAAGGAAATGCTTACCTATAATTAACCCCCTTTAAATATTTAATCGTATGCCTATGTTAGGAGGAAATTCTCAAATATTATATCCCAAGACCTTTGAATTTAATCGATTATAGTGTTGAAATATTTTGAGCATGATTTTGCCTAGAGGTCTCGGGTTTTTATCAATTTATTGTGCATGAAACTTTTTAGTCTAGGCGAATTAGCTCATTTTTTGGTTGTTATCTAAAGTTTGGTAGATGGAAGTTGTAGAGGGAGTTATTACAAACAAGGGAAAAATGAAAGCAACAGCTGAAAAGTGGGAGGGGTGATTTGGGTGGTGGAATTGCAATTTCCGGACAAAGTTGAGGTCCTAAAAAAAAATTCAATGTAAAAGTTGTAGATCTCAAAAAAATCTGCAGCTTTCGTATCAGCGACTTTTTCACATAACCTCAAAATAAGTTCGAAAAACGAAAAAAAAATTTTTAGTTTCGGCAAAAATTGTTCGATTTTGATGAAAATTTTGGTAGAAGGTAGCTTTTATAGTCACAAACTAAGAAAAAAATTAAAATATTTTGGAATTTTTCGGGTTATGACGTTTTTTCAGTAAAAAACACTTGTTAAAACGAAAATTCTTTAGAAAATTCTCGAAATAATTTCCGCGGGTGCTCATTTTTTTCGTTTTTACATATACTTCCAATTAAAATAAAAAAAATAGTAGCCACAATAGAAAAACATGCTCAAAATGCAAAAAAAGGAAAAAGTACGTTTTTCAAGTGCTCATTTTTGCATTTTAATTTGTTAAAAATTTTGAAAAAATCGAAAAACAAACCATTGAAAATACAAGAGAAACAATAAAATCGAACAATTTTTGCCGAAACAAAATAAAAATCGAAAAATACGGGTTTTTGCGTTTTTCGAGCTAATTTTGAGGTTATGTGAAAAAGTCGCCAATGGAAAAGCTCTAGATCTTTTTGAGATATACAACTTTTACATTTAACTTTTTTTCTAGGACCTCAACTTTTGCCGGAAAGCACAGTAATGTCTTTTTCTACCCCCCAAATGATCCCTCCCACTTCTCAGATGTTGCATTTATTTTTCCCTTGTTTGTAATAACCCCCTATACAACTTCCACTTACCAAAATTTAGATAACAATTTTTTTTTCAAAAAAGTTAATTCGCCAGGACTAATTTGCCAAAAACCAAAATCGTGCAAAAAATATTTCGATTTAAATTTATAGGTCGAGTATGCGGCTAGATTACTTCCTGATTAACTTAGATTGAAACCAACAAACCAAATAATTTTATATACTAGATTTGGTCTATTTCATGATGAGGGAAATAATCAGTTATAATATCACAAGAGCTTCGAAAATAATCGATTATTTTGCGAGTAGCGAAAAATCACGAGTGTGTAGCTCGAGTGGTTTTTTTAAGGATTACGTCGAGTTACGAGTGAAGAATGATGGATTATTTTCGATTGCTCGAGTCGTATTCATCACGATTATATAATGAATCGGTTTTCAGCGAATTCAGAGGCGTTAAAGATCCATTTGATTCCCTTATTTCCAAACTTGAAGCTATTTCGAATCGATTCATTGCGATTTTAAGACGTTTTCTGACTTTTTGAGAAACTTCAATAGGAGGTTACTATCGTAACACCACCGAAAAACCGAAGTGATTAAACCATGTCGTCAAGCGTATAATCGGTTATCTATACGCCTCAACTATGATCAATTCGTAATTTCTATTGGCTAATTTTATCATGAATTATATAATCACAAGTAAATTGACCCCGTTGAATTTTTACCCTTGCCCATTATTGAATTTAGTAAAGCGTTGTCTGCAGGTATTGTTTTGTTTAAGTTTGTAACATTCACTTGTATTTTCATGTTGTCAAATAAGACAGTTATATAGTTGTCATTTTTACATTAAAAGATCATTCCAGTACCAGTTTTTCATTTTCATATAATCACAATAATTCAAAAGGTTATGGGCCCAGATTACGTGAAATTGTAAAGGAAGATTAACTGCAGTAAATATCGTTATTTATTTTGTGCAAGAATTATTTGTGAACTCAAAAAAGGAAAATTGGAAAGCAATTTATTTTTGAAGTTTTGAAGCCGATAATTATTAAAAGACAAAATAAATGGAAGGCGATCGCGTTAATATTGAAAAGCTGGAAAGCGGCAGCAACTGGCTAACATGGAAGTTTCAAATGCGTCAGATTTTAGAAGCTAACGATCTTTTTGACTACGTCGATGGAACAAACGTCAAACCGACATCTGAATGTACAAATTATGCGAAGGAAATTGTGACTTGGAAGAAGGCGGATGCTATGGCCAGACGAGCAATTTCCACGACTTGTATGAAACAGGCATTACTGCAGATTATGAATTGTGAAACAGCTCAAGAGATGTGGGAGACGCTCAAAAGTACGTATGAGCAAACATCAAAGGCAAATATTTTATTTTTACAACAAAAATATTATGGCTACACAAAACAACCGGAAGATGACATTGCGACATTTTTATCAAAATTAATGGAAATAGTGCAGCAATTACGTGATCAAAAAGAAATTATTTCTGAGTCACTACCGTCCGAGTTTAATCATTTCCATAGTGCATGGGAATCTGCAAACGCAGATAGTCAAACTTTGGCAAATTTGCGGGCTCGTTTGATGGCAGAAGAACTTCGTTTGAAGTCGCAGGGTCGAGTTCAAGAAGTAGAGGCGCTAATGGCTAAGAGAATCTTCTCGAAGAAACAAATCAATAATTACAAGAAAGGAAATTCATCGAATAATAACAAAGCGACAGATAAAAATGACAAACCGAAAGGCAAATGCTTCAAATGTGGAAAAAAGGGCCACTGGAAAAGGGAATGCTCGGAAAAGAAGACTAACTTCAACGGGAGAAAAGAAGAAAATTCAAATGATGCTTTTATTTGTTACAAAACAACAAATAGAGACCAAGATACTTGGATTTTGGACTCAGGTGCAACTGATCACATGAGTCATCGCCGAGAATGGTTCGAAAACTATACGGAAATAGCTGAACCAATTACAGTTGGTAATGGTGACAAGATAATGGCTCTGGGCAAAGGCGATATCAACATTTTTGCTTTTAATGGAGATGAATGGATTCGCAAACGAGTCATGGGAGTCTTGTTCGTGCCGGAACTTAAGAAAAATTTGTTTTCATCGGGAAAGGTGTTAGATCGCGGGCATCAATTGAACATGAACAACGAAGGTTGCAAATTGCTGAAAGGTGGAAACATTGTTGCAGTGGGAGTTCGCACAAAAAGTTTGTTCCAAATGTTGTTCAGAACAATACAACCATCAAAGATTGAAACTACAGCGAGTGTAGCAATCAAAAACGCTACATTTCGTTCATGGCACGAACGTCTAGGACATCAGAATTCGACACATGTGAAGAAGTTTCTACTAAGTCGGGGTATAGATTTCATTGATGAGGAATTTGCATGTGAAGCTTGTGTCTATGGAAAGCATCATCGAAGCAGTTTCAAGAGTCGCGAAGAAAAGTCAAAGATGTGTGGCGAAATCATTCATACTGACGTGTGTGGTCCGTTTCAGACGAATTCAATTGGTGGATCCAGATATTTTTTGTTGCTCAAAGATGATTATTCTCATTTTCGTTTCGTATATTTCATGAAACAAAAATCAGAAGTAGCGAGTATTATCGAAAAATGTGTTAAACTGATTCAGAAGAAGCATGGTTACAGTGTTCGCAATATCAGATCTGACATCGGCACAGAGTTTGTCAATGAAAAGCTGAAAGTTTTCTTTGAAGAAGCTGGAATTCATCATCAACGAACTGTGCCATATACACCAGAGCAGAATGGTTGTGCAGAAAGGGAAATACGAACTATCGTTGAATCAGCAAGGACAATGCTTGAGGCAAAGAAGATTGATAGGAAATTCTGGGCGGAAGCAGTAAATACAGCAGTTCATGTGCTAAATCAAACTGGAACAAGCACAGTTGACAACAAATCACCGTATGTTGTTATGACAATAATTCAAAGGGATATCGAGTTTGGAATTCGAAAACTAGTAAAATCGAGATCTCACGAGACGTCGTTTTTTTGTTAGAAAATTCAATGGGAACACTCGATATTTGTGTTGAAGAAAATGCTAGTGTAGTCAGTAAGAATGAAAATAACGAAAACGAAGACAATTATGGTTTTGACAAAGGTGCAGAAAATGAAAATGACGAAGATAAGGACACAAATGAATGTGCGTCACTAGATCAACAGAAAAATCGTGGTATGACCTGCGATCTTGATAGCAGAAATATTGTCAATAGGCGTCTACGTGATCGTAACACATTAACACATCTGGTAACTGGTGAACATTCTGCAATGTTGGCAGTCAGTGATGAGCCAAGAACGTATGAGCAGGCAATTCAGTCGATTGATTACAAGCAGTGGGAGCGAGCAATGGATGAAGAGTACGATTCACTTATGAAAAATCATACTTGGATTTTGGTCGATGCGCCAGTTGATCAAAAAGTGATTGACAATCGCTGGGTCTACAAGGTCAAAGAAAATCCGGATGGGAGTGTTAATCGGTATAAGGCACGATTGGTAGTACGAGGCTTTACACAAGAGTACGGAATCGATTACCAGGAAACATTTAGTCCAGTGGTGAAGTTTACATCAATCAGAGCGATCCTAGCATTGGCTGCGGCAAAGCGTATGACACTAAAACAGTTTGATGTGAAAACGGCTTTTCTAAATGGCGATTTAGAAGAAAATGTTTATATGAGCCAGCCAATTGGATATAATGACAACAGTGGCCGAGTGTGTAAACTATACAAAAGTTTATATGGTTTGAAGCAGGCTTCGCGCTGTTGGAATAAGAAGCTTACTTCTTTCCTTAACAGTTTTGGTTTCAAAGAGAGTGGATCCGATCCATGCGTTTTTGTTAGCAACGGAAAAGATGGAATGTTAATTTTGGCAATTTACGTTGACGATGGATTGATTGCAGCAGAAAAACAAGAAGCCATTAAGCCGGTCATTAGACACTTACAGAGAGAATTTGAGATCAAAATTTTTGAGCTGAAATGTTTTTTGGGACTCGAAATTGATCAGCTTTTGGATGGATCGATTCATGTTCATCAACAAGGATATGCAAGAAAGGTTCTTGATCGTTTTGATATGACATATTGTAAGACAGTGACAACTCCATTAGCTAGTTCACAAAACCTCGGAGATTTTGAAGCTGATAAAAAAATCGATTTTCCTTATCGAGAGGCAGTCGGGAGCTTGATGTATCTGGCCGTTGCAACCAGACCAGATATTAGTTTCGCAGTAGGAAGTGTCAGTCGATATTTGGAAAAACCAGCTACTGCACATGTGAATGCAGTAAAACACATTATGAAATATATCAAAGGTACGATGAACAAAGCAATACGTTTCGTAAGCGGAAACAATTTAGACTTTTGCGGGTATAGTGATGCCGACTATGCTGGAGACACGCAAACGCGAAGATCAACATCAGGTTATGTTTTCATGCTTGGAGGAAGTGTAATTAGCTGGGGATCAGAACGACAAAAATCCGTCGCACTATCCACAACAGAATCCGAGTATGTGGCAGCGTCACAAGCTATAAAAGAACTTGTCTGGTTGAAGAATCTCTTATGTGATCTTCGACAAGTTAAATTGGATGTACCAGTTTTATTTATGGATAATCAAAGCGCAATACGACTTGTGAAGAATCCAGAGTTTCATAAGAGAACTAAGCATATTGACGTACGTTACCATTTTATCCGAGAGAAATTCAAAGATGAATTTTTTGAATTACAATATGTTCAAACAGATGACCAGGCAGCCGATATCATGACAAAGGCATTATCAAAATTGAAACATCAACATTTTTGTCAAATGTTGAATGTATTGTCAAAGTGAATGTTGACATTGACTTGTAACAAAAAGTGGGAGTATTGAATTTAGTAAAGCGTTGTCTGCAGGTATTGTTTTGTTTAAGTTTGTAACATTCACTTGTATTTTCATGTTGTCAAATAAGACAGTTATATAGTTGTCATTTTTACATTAAAAGATCATTCCAGTACCAGTTTTTCATTTTCATATAATCACAATAAAAGTAAATTGACCCCGTTGAATTTTTACCGTTGCCCATCCAAAAAATAGGCCAACACGCAGTCGATATTCTACAGTCGAGGCTTAGCACGTCACACAAGCATGTCGGTGACGCGAACCCATAAGCTTTGCCCCAACCTGAGATAGCAACTACTAATTCTTTTAGCTGTGTTTTCGTGCACATGCTTTGCTACCAACTTATAGATTCAACTGTTTTTGTCGATATCCAAATAATTTCTATTACCCAAAGACCAGTTTTGGCACAATAATTTAATAATTCTGTGGAAATAGCTATGAAATTTGTAGAGCTTGGTTAACAAAAGTTGTGAACTTTTAAAGAAATTTTCAGGAACTTTCTCGTGAAAGTACTCGGCGGGCGGGAAACATAGCAAATGTTCGGATCGAAATATTCACCACTCACATCTACCTATAACAGGGTCCGGTAAATCGAGTCTCCACTGTAATTAAATTAAGATGAAACATAATAATTTGGATGTATTTATAAATTTTACGTTTAGCTTGATACAAAATTGGGTTACAATCCCATTGAATCGATTAACTGACAGAATCATAACGAACACAAACTAGGTATTTGTTTTTATAGTAAATTTAGTTGTTCTTTTCGTTGTATTGATTACGAATTTTCGATAGGTCGATTGGTTGACGGAAAACATGCACAAGAGAGATTTTACAGTTTCTGCGATGCATGGTGATATGGAACAACGAGAACGTGATGTCATTATGCGACAATTTAGGACGGGATCCTCCAGGGTTCTCATAACCACTGATTTATTAGCCCGAGGTATTGACGTACAACAAGTTTCCCTAGTTATAAATTATGATTTGCCTTCTAATAGAGAAAATTATATTCACAGGTTAGTATTGTTTATTTGCGTTAAATATGGCATTGAAAAAAGTTATTATACATTTTTAGAAATAACCTTTTTATATTTTCTACTACTGTAATTTCAAGAAACTAAGGAATAAGATTTTTTTTTAATAATTCAGGAATTCAATATCAAAAATATACATTTTCCATATAATTAGCATTAATTTAGTTAGATAAAGTTTGGACAGTTTTGTTACATTACAACTGATCAGTGGAGGGAAGATGCAGTCTCTAGTCCAATAATTTGGAGATAACGGTCTTCATCTTCCTACTACTGATGAGTTGCAGTATAACAAAATTTTAGTCACAAATAAAATATCTGTTAATTTAACTTCTGCCACGCCTTCTATTACCAATCGGGCTATACAGGGAGTTTCAAAATAAGTGAGGTTTGCTTGGTAAAACATTTTCGTAACGACATCCGTATTCAAGATAAAGGGTCTTGAAAAAAATTGTATACACATTTTTATGATTATGTCGAAACACTGGCAACAATGAAATTTTGTATGAATATGTTTTGAAAGCAGATACATCACATGAATTCGTTTAGACTCTCATAGAAGGCGCTAGTTACTAGGTTGGTACCGAGTTGGTTGAAACAGAACTTGGAAAGTTTTAAAATTTATGTTTGTATATTAGCAAATAAGTTGTGCAATTTCCTATTAAAAATCCATTGCGTTTTTCGTTTAATTATTCATTCATTCATTTGTTTGGGTTGCACTCATCACTTGTACTGAATCTTTGTACCATTTCTCATGTTATCTACTTCAATTCCAGAAGCTTCTTGCCTTCTATATAGGCCACTACTTTGACTGGGGGGATTTTCAGTAGTTGTAATGGTTGTATTATTACCTCTCCAAAGTGCTTCCGTCTGAGTCCTTGGTAAGTTCTCACAGAAGCAAAGTTTCTACACATGGGCTCACTAACTTTGTCCATTTTGTGCAGATATTTCCTCAGGCTGCAGTGTCCAGTCACCAGGTCGGTAACTGTCTTCAAATGTCTCTTACCCAGTTTCAACAGCCTGGTTGAGAGTTCCTTGTCTACCTTGTTACTCATTAGGCTCGTTTCAAATTCCAGGTATCGTTCGCGCAAGTTCTGTATTTCTTTCGCGTTCCAAATGATTATAGTATCGTTCTTGAGACGCTACAAAAACTACCTTCTGGAATGGGTGATAAATTGGTATGTCCATCCCTAATTTGAGTTTGCGCACTATACAGTACTCAATTCGATTCCTAAATGCCAGTTGGAACAAACCTTTTTGTATGGAGGTTACCTTGATTTAACCTCCATTTTAGTTAGTGTTCCTTATCTAGCCAGTTCCCGTTTTCCGCCTTCTGCAATACTTCTCTCGATTCTGAATACTGTATCCTACTATATATCTCTAATTGCCTCTAAATGTTTATTTATACTAATAATAAAGTTATGTGACTCTTTCCTTTCCTCTAAATCCCTATCTGAACTATTGAAATTTGTTTTAAGTTGTATGTAAACTACCTTTGTAATTTTTCAAATAGTTTTATCTCTATTTTTCTTGATTAAATTGTCTTTTTTTAGATTGCGATACAAAACTCAAGCCGCTATAAAAAATATCTAAAATCATTTACGGACATTACCTTAATGTTTTTTTATTCATTACACACTACTCATTATTTTTTATCTTGCACTATTCACTAATTTTTATCTTGCACTATTAACTAATTTTTAGACAAGTTCTTGACCCCTCGTTTTCTCGTGTCCTATCTTTTTTCCAAGCTGCTCTGTACATTTGTTATAGACGTAACTTACGCTACAACAACAAACATTATTTCTAGGATATTTGGTGTAGATACGCCCAGGGTCCTCCACTGTTTCCAGTTTGTGCTATAATTTCTTTAGTTAACTGGTCCGCCATTTCATTACCTGCAATCCGCTCATGAGCCTCGTTTAATAAAGTTATTGCGCTAATTTTATCGGCGAATGGAATATACTACATTAAGTAAATAAACAGGCGTTTTAATCGACATTTTAATACTAATTTTTGGAAATGGAATTATTTAATTATTATTATGATAGTAATTGCTATTAGTACATGATGACATTTTTTCCACCAAGATCGCTGAGAGTGCTGATGTTAACAACATTCGAGTCTGATGATAATAACAAATATGTTGGTTATTTTTAAATATCCATGGGTAAAATTTCAAGTGAATGTTTTTTTTGCAGGATTGGTCGAGGCGGACGATTCGGTCGTAAAGGGGTAGCAATAAACTTCGTTACAGAAGACGACAAACGCACGCTTAAGGACATTGAGCAGTTTTATAATACGAAGATAGATGAAATGCCGATGAACGTTGCAGATCTCATATAAAAATCGAGGTATACTGAGTGTTGGTGTGTTTAATTACGACGTCTCTCCTGAAGGTTCTCTGGTGTGAGTATTAGCTTTCTATGCTAAATCTGCGACATATATATGCGAATATTGTGCGCCATCACGTTTCTTTAGGACAACGCCGTTCAAGGCACGCTACCCCTCTTTTAATCACCCACGAACTCTCCGAGTGTCAATTTTTAAATATATTTAATTGTTGTTTCGGTTTAATCCCTAGTGCATTTTTTGAATTTTTTTGGAATATAAATATATTTAGTGTTCATAATTCGGGAGACGTGTGGCTGTATGGAGGCCCGAGGACCCCTCCTATTGAGGGGTACCGACGGCAACCGTGTTTTAGTGATGTTCTCCACACAGTTTGTCCGTCTCCACAAGGGTTTAGTTGGTATCTGGAAAGGTTATTATAATCATAAACGTTGTAGAAGGAAAATCTGGATTATCACATAGACTTTTTGTATATTAAGATTTAATAAAAGTGGTGATAGAATATTTTCGACTTTTTCTTGAAAAAAAAAATAATTTTCTGTGTCTAAAGATTTGTTGAAATTTGATATTTTAGATAATGAAGGAACACTTATCTTTTTTAGGTGAGTAATAAATTTATCAAGTTTTAGTAGAAAGGGACAATATCTAAAGTTTTCTACAATCCGAGAGTAAATAAGATTTACGCAAAGAATAAGGATCTAATGCCCAATTGCACTATTTACTTTAAGACAGTCTTAAAATAAAGTAATCTTGAAAAGACTTGTTTGCGTTGCACCGCTCTCTAAGTATTCCTTAAACTAGCACTTAACCTTTAAACACACGCACCCTAAAATGTATCAAGTACACGCGTGGTGTATTTTATGCACCATTCATTAAAACATTATTTTTACCCAAAAAATAGTTCCATAATACTCCCTTCATATACTACAATTACTAAGTGCCATCTTCTTGTTCTCCTGGACACGGAGAAAGCACCGCACACTTTATCCACTGTACCTACGCCACCTTTCTTTGCGTTGTAGTCTAGAATAATATTCGGCTTATTAGTTTCTGCACCTATGGAACCATCATCGTGCATGGTAGAAAGTAAAATAACGGCACTCTTCTTTTTAGGGACATAACACTACTGTGACATCCTTTTGAAACCAAATACAAACAAACCTTCTGGTCTTGTTTTGCTAGGTACGAAGTCGGCTGGCAACTCTCTTTTATTTTTCTCCAATGTACCGACTAAGGTAACTTTATCTTTCAAAAGATCTTTTGCCAACGGGTAGCTTGTATACCAGTTATCGTATGTCAAATTTCATGTCAGATATGATGGTAAGCACTACGATGTAGGATTAGACGATAGATGGGGCCGCTATCGAAATTCAATATCTATTTAAGTAAAGATGTTGCATTTTATACACCGGCGCGTGTAGTTAAAGTAATATTGAGTTCCCGATTGGGAGGACTTGAGTTCGACTTAGTTTTAAATCGCGGTTGACAGCTGATTTAACCTGAAAATATTTTCTTTATGAATGATTTTGATATCCTCGAGGTAATAGACTTCCCGAGATACTTAACACCCGATCTGATCACTTCCACGCCATAAAGGATTTTGCATCTTATCAAAGATTTCGAGTGACAAAGCAATGGTTTTTACGGGTTTTAGGATTGATAGAGGAAGCTCTGAATTTCGAAATTATTTTTAAGTAAAATATTACCTATAATTAGGAAACCAAATGGTCAACTATTATTATAGAAACAGCAGCATGTGTCCCATGAATTAGTTCCTAGCAGCACTTCGGTTTTGTGCCTGCGCTGTTTTCTTTGTATTTATAGGTTAATCTATCACATTTGACGCGGGCGAAAGCTAGCTGTCACTCGATACAAAGCCAAATATGAAAAGTCACTAATAAGTTACTAGATTTTCTCAGTGTTGCCATGTACTCAATGCATTAAGCGTTCCTTTTCTAAGCTTAAGCTGCAGCGGTGCAACAAGCGAGACATTTAAGTGCTTCTTGAAGTTGAGAGCAAACGGACATAAAATCCTCTATTTTCGGTATATGCCGAATACGGATTGAAATTCCTGATTCTATTACCTTTACTTTTGCTTTAAACAACTTTGAACGTTCGAAAAACTCTGGTTTTGTTGGATTCAATTGGTATTGTTTCTTTCTGCAAATTTTGTGTGTAAATAATTTGTAGAATTGTCGGTAGTAATTTGATGTGCTAGTTTTTTAAAGCTTCAACATTTGAACTTGATGTTTTTATTTTTTATATTGTTTGACAGCAAGGGTACAGATTGGAAAAAAAGAATAAGGGTGCTTCAAACTTCATGCGAAAATAAATCGGAAGTTAAATCAAAATTCCCACTTTTCTGGTAGTGATACAATGTTTATCATATACGTCAATGCTTTCAGTTCTATACGTCTATTTTTCAACGTGGGCTTATTTTATTTTCGTTTTCGGTGATTTTTATCCTTCACGGTTCAGTAGTTTTCCTTAACATTGTTTACTGCCCTCCTGTATTCCAATTTTTGTTGTCGAATTCAATTTCCATTTAAAAATTGATACTTGTTTCGATTTACACCTATTTTGCCAAGGATCCAACAATTTGTCTTTCTATACTTTGTTTTTTTGGCATTGGTAGCACATCTTATTTTAATCTGTAGCTAGCCTCTGAAAAGTTGTTGGGTGATTCAAATAAGTAACAAGAATTGTTTGATGCGTGAAACTCACAATTAGATTAGTCCACTTTACCAAAACAGGTGGGCGTGTATTCATCGTCCTTCTTACTTTTAACAGTTGTGTTACCAAATGTACTTATCTGTAAAAGGTATTCCCAAATTTCGTCTATCGTTGTGTTAAAATTTTATGCGGCAACAATGTTGAATACCAATAGTAACTTTTACAGATGAGTAATTTTGGCAACACAGTGGTTAAAAGTAAGAATAGCAATGAACACACGCCCACCTGTTTTGGTAGAGGGGATTAATCTAATTGTGAGAACAATTCTTGTCTATCTTTCAAGTAGTGTTGTTCATATTATCCTTGTTGTACTTGTGTAAATCGTATGACTCTTTTTCGCAATCTGTATATAAATAGTTCACAAAATATAAATAGCATAACACACAATGTAATTGACATTAAACTAAGCTGGGAACATACATTCCGACTGATTTAATTCAAAGCTTTGTTAATCTTCAGTTTACAAGTAAAACTACCCGCGAAACCAGTTTAGAAAGCAGTTGGTACGTCATTATACTGGGAAACTTATTTATTTAAGCGTAGTTTACACAGGAGCGTCAATTACGAAAGTACTTCTGAGAGTAACTTGTGCTAGTGTTTAGATTTGAGCAAATTTTAAAGGCATTTCTCGCAGCAAATGCCATCTAGGCTAGTATAGTGTACGAGGGCTATTCCGAAACTAAGGACCGTTTACTTATAAAACATTACAGATTTTTTCAAAAAAATTTATTTTTCTACATAGTTTCCATATTTGTTTAAACATTTGTCATAACGTTCTACAAGCTTCTGTAGGCCTAAGTCGTAGACGTCTGCCGCCTGTGCGGATAACCAGTCTTGAACTGCTTCTTTCACCTCGTCATCTGTGGCGAAGCTCTTTCCGCCGAGAAACTTTTAGGTAGCGGAATAAGTGAAAATCACTCGGCGCGAAGTCTGGACTGTACAGTGGGTGGTCAATCTGTTCCCATCAAAAAGATCTGATCAGATTTTGGGTGTGAATGACTGAATGGGAACTGGCATTGTCATACTGCAACAAAACTCCAGATGTCAGAAGACCACGCTACTCATCGCATTTGGGCCATACACGTCTCTTATCTGTCTATGAATTTCCGCTGTTGAAACGTTCTTTGTTGTCAAAAACCGAATCACTGACCGTATTTCACAGTCGGCGGGCTGAACGATTGTTTTAAGCACTGTACTTAGCACGCGTTTCAATGTTTGCGTGACATTCGATTAGCTACGAAAATTCGGACCTTAGTTTCCGAATAACCCTTGTATATTCTACCAAATTGTGAAAAATGTCCCGTGGAGAGAACATTGGCCACTTTTTCTTTTTATAATTTTGTTCCACTCTTGGTTTGTTTGGGCAGGCTTTGTAGCTATGAATTTCAGTCTCGATTCTGTAAAATTTCTTATTTCATTTGCCACGACTCCGGAAATCCTTATTCACTCGCACATAACTTTCAAGAAGACGAAAATACAATTGTAACTTGCTAGAGACACTTATGCCGCAAATTTTGCGATTTGCTGGAAGAGTGCTTTCTCGTACACTGTTTACATTATGAAAATTATTTGGAAGTACTTCCAAGACATAAAATTTTACTTGCCCGATGTGAGGGGAGGTCCAAAGATTTCGATAACAATTGAATACTCTCATTTAAATCCTTTGTCGTTCTACTTAAGAACATACACTTTTTTGTCGAAAAAATCACTAGAATGGTTTTTCATGAATTTTTGGAAAAACCCTGCTTTTAAAAAGCTATTTATACTGAAAAAATATATAATAATTTTTATTAGAATTCACTTTTTTAGAGTACAATAAGTAATTCAACACTTCTTTAGATACAGTTGTAGTTTTAGATTAAAAAACATAGTCGAGTCTCTAACTTTTGATTTGCACTTTGTGTTCCTAATCTTTTGTGCAGAAGTTTTGTTTCATGTTCTTATCTTTCAACTAATTGGTTTTTAGAACGCTAATTATGTGTTTGTACAATTATTTAAAAGACCCCGTAGGTTACTTATGGCTAATAAGACTAATTTTCTTATGTAAATATCATGGTGTATGTAGTTTTGTACGAGGCAAGTTCTACATATTACTTATCCAACTTTTTGTCTTTTACTTATCTGAGTATCTATGGTACCAACATACGGCAAAATTTGAAAAAAAAATGGAACAAATCTCTGAAAGTAGATGTATTTATTGGTTTAGAGACTTGACTACGATGCCTCTCCAAGAACCAAAACCCTGTTAGTAAATTTAAAAGGTAAATGTGGAAGAAAAGTCCATAAATTTAACTTTAAAAGGTCTTGATTGATAACACATTTATTTATACTCTTTCAGTTAATACTGGTTCTAACGCGTTTAAGTGGTGTGTGGTAATAACAAAAATGTATGGTTTTTGAGACTTCTCTTCCTATTCTTTATTGACGAAAATTGAAAGATATTTTTAATTTTTGCAGGCGTCGTCAATACCTGTGGACACCACAATTTGGAAATAAAGATCTAATTTCCATTTTAAATTACAATTCAGTGGTTTTGCTTCTTATTTAAAACCCGTTTTCCACTCATCCACTTCCTACTTTTAAAACAATTTTTTTTTCTATTTATTGCGTACATTTTAACTCGTAAAGTAAATAAACTTTATTTTATTTATTATTCGGCTTTAATTTCTCGAAAATACCTATCAATTAATAAATAAGAAAGTTTTTGAGTTAATGACTAAGTTTGAGAAATAAAACTAATCAAAAAACCGCATTCATATCATTCCTAGCAAAATAAAATGTGTAAAAACTCAAAATATATAATAGTCCCACCTAGACAATTTGACAATAGAAAATTCATAGTTGGTAAGTTGATAAACATTTGTTAATATTTTTTATACTTTATGAACAGTGCTACTCTTTGGTCATTAGACTGGATAATACACATTCGCATTATTGGATACGGTAACGTTCAGCGTGGTTTTCAATTATTCATAAGATCGGAAAATGATTCTGTAAGAGTGGAAATTGAACGGAGTGTGAACTTACTTCTAGAAATACCGCAAATGGAAGAAAACAATTCCGACTGAAGAGGAATTAGTCAGGAATGTGGTCTAAGCAGGGACAAGACAATTTTGGAGGCATGCATTGTAATTATTTTCAAAACTGAAAAACGTCAAATTGAATAGGTATTGAAATGACAGTTCCTACTTGTTTACAACGTCCATACAATAAGGCGTTGCTATCGTTTCTTATGATCTTATTATAGTAGGGTAATAATTGCAAAGTTATTAATTTAGTTGCTAGTAATAAAAACTTGAGGTAAGTAAACATTTCATTAAAACAATATTTTCATCTAAATTCGACATTTCATTGACGTGCATGAGAGATGTAATTTATTTTTTACCTGGATATATAATAGACATCAAACAAACTGAAAATTGATGTCAAAGATAATAGTTTAATACTATTATAACGCCTTACAGTTTTTGAAAAATATCTTTCAAAGAACTAAGTTCACTAAGAAGCAACAACTATTCGGTCTATATGACCGGACAGATATTGAATTACACTTCCAAGATAAACGAGGCTGGTATATCCGCAACATATAACCAACTATTCTGGTTTGTAATTAGAAGGGACATCACTTGTAGACCGGTTTTGGCGTATTTGCGCCTCATCAGTACAAGGGTTATGCTCCCAGGGCTTCTGGACGGATGTCATGTACCTTGTACTGATGAGGTGCAAATACGCCGAAATCGGTCTACAAGTGATGTTGTCCCTTCTAATTACATACCGGAATGGTTGGTTCTTGCAGATTATACCAACCCCCTGTAACTTAAAGTGTAATCCAATGTCTGTCGGGGCATATAGCCCGAGAAGTAGTATTAAACTATTATCTTTCACATCTATTGATAACCGCTTTACTAAAATATGACAATTTTTTACAGGTAACTAATTAAGTAAATAAACTGAAAGTGTCTTGAAACTTTGAATTTTCCATTAATTTTATAATGAGTGAACTAACGCATAAACCAGTCGAGTCCAATGAAATGGTTGATTTTTATGTAGTTTCAATTTTTAAATTCTTTAATACCTAAATCAATTTTGCATGGTTATGAAGTTCAAGCGTATAATTAGTTGCCTTTGTTTTAATACCATACGCGAGCAGGTTGAATCCAGTACTTGACTAGTTTATAGTCGATAATAAATAAGTTACTTCATATTCAAAATACTATAGTAAAATTAATACCTATTTAGAGGTACCAGCCGTTTTAGTAACTTAACGTATGCGGCTTCTTGAACCATCTGAACCCGCATGAAAAAAATTAGGTTATGACCTTTGTCATGTCAAATGCTTGACATATTTCTTATTGCATTGGCGTAGTGACTTGAAATTTCATATTATCAGTGGCGGTTTGTAATAATACAAATTAATTTTATGAAATTCATAAAATTCTAAAGATGTTGACATAATAAAAGAATATAAAAGAAGCGCACTAATTTTAAAAACATTGTTTTATTAACTAGATACATAGTTTTTTTTTAAAAAATATGGCAATTCAGAGTTCGATTAAGTACAAATTCTAGATTTTAAAAAAATGACAACGTGATCTTCAAGGCAAAGTTTAATTAGTTTCTAAATCAGAATAACTTTCGGAAAGTGATAGTTCATCATCGGATTCATTGGATACAGAGATCACCATAGGTTCGATGTTTAGTAGGTCCAGTTTGTTTTCTACTTCCCATGCTTCAGAAATAATTTTCTCTGTATGATTTATGTAATTCTGCCAGTGTTGCTCCGGTACATTTTTTACAACGTCATTCCATACTTTTAAGACTTCAGTAGGTGACCTTGCAGTTTTCGTAATAGCTTGGTCATAATGCCTTTTAGTTTCTGACCATACCATTTCGATGGCATTAAAATGGCAATGATAGGGTGGTAGCCTGAGAACACAATGACCATGCTCGGCAGCGTATTTGTCTAAATGATAATTTTTTTCTGGCAAAACTTGCTTTTCAATTATATTCCAAACAGCATCCTTTAAAATGTGATCTGGAAAAGGAATATTCTTTTTTTTGAGCCATTCTAACATGCGTGTTTTACTCCAACTTTTTCTTGGGATTTCTTCATCCAGGCGACTGTGATACGTTGCGTTATCCATTATAATTAACGATGGTTCTTCCAAGTTTACAATTAGTTACTGTTTTGAACCAATTTTCAAAATTTTCGGTGTTCATGTTATCATGGTAATCGCCTGTTTTTTTATTGCATTTAAAAATAAGCGATGCATTTGACACAAAACCTTTTTTATTACCGGCATGAACAATTACATATCGTGTCCCACTTCCAGTTATTTTTAAATCACTGTGTTTAGTACCATCTTGCCACATTCTTCTGTCCCCGCTTTTACTAAAAACCCACGTCTCATCCAGAAAAACAGGTGTAAAGAGCTTTTCGCTTTTAGCAGCATGGTATTTGTTCAAAAATAATATTCTTTTTAATCTGACTGTAGGCATTTCCAATAAATGTTTTCTTCCATCCTGTTTTTTGAAATGAAAACCCATTTTTTTAATTCCCAAATATAAAGAACCTTTGGAAATCTTAGTTTCTGGAGACTCTTCGATAAATTGCCGTAAAATAGTTTCTACTGTGATTTTATCCTTTCGCGCATACATTTTATAAATTACTTCCCTCAAACAATGCAGGGTATTTTTTGTAATTCGGGTTTTGCTCCGGGAAACGCTTGCAGACATATTTTTTCTAAATTCAAAATCTGTAGCTCTGTTTGGTTTTTCAAGATTTTATAATGTGCTTTCTGGAACTTTTAGTGCTTCGGACGCTTTTTGAATTGCCTTAAATCGAGATCCTAAATCGTTTTGAAAATAGTTTAATACATTAAGCATAAGTATTTTGGATTCATCAGAATATCGCATTTTTATATCTTATTTTGCGTTATGACATTAACATGAAATCAAAATTTGACGTAACTTCAAAAACGTGACATCTAATAAATTAGTTACGACGTTCATTTTTGTTGGTAATTTTTTGTTTCAACCGATTTATTAATAATAAATAAGGACGGTCTTATTCTAAATGGGTATAAAATTTACTATACAACTCTTACGGTACGTCCACAATGCACGCCGATTCTGAAAATTTGCAACCGAAATGGACAGTTAAGTTCAATGGGGATGGCCACCGCCGGCTTCCGGCAACCACTTTTAATACACGAGTCTACTATGCATAGGAAATTTTTATTTTAGCTTAATTGTAATGTCGGAACAGTTATGAATATATTTATTGGCAATTCATACTAATTATTATTTATTTGTCAAGATGTGTTATTATATTTTACTAACGACAATCGCTTGCATATTAAGCGAACGCGCCTAATAACTCGACGTGGCTGTTTTTCTACCGCCGAACGCTCATCATAGATATATGATCATCTTTTCGTCGGTTTGCTCGACTAGCAGCGCCACATGAACACAGGCGCGTTTTGCTGTGTTTGTGTCGAAAATTACCCGAAAACTGTCAGTGTTTGAGTTAGATCGTATTATAACTAATTATAAGTATAGCAGTTTGATCAACTGGTGCTTTCATGCACCTAATTTTTGGTATATATTTGGTTTAAATAAATACCGGTTTTGGGGAAAGTTTTCGATCCATACCTAGTCCTATACCTCATTTAAAAACCAGGAGGATTAATTTGAATTTAAGTTGGCAATTCTGTAGATCTCTGATTGGTCAGATTGCAACCAGTTTCAAACAGCACTTTTTAGCATTGACATAATTGACAGTTCTGACATAATATTTATTTATACTTTTATCATCGTATCCGTTCCCTTGTTATTTCATAATTTTCACTTAGTTTTCCACTCTATTTCGTTAAAACAGTTCTTTTCAGTACTCCTGTTTGTTGAATTTCTGCGATTCTGGATCCTTTTACTCCAAGTACCAGTTATTCGTGTAGTCCGCCAAAACCACGAAAACGGCTAAGTTTAGGCCATTTAGGAATAACAGAAAAACAAAACATAATAAATATGATCGACGAGAAGCTAGCTCCCAGCTCCAAACGAGTAAAATTGATCTGGCAACACCGCTCGACCGCTCAGCCGCTGAGAGTCGAACGTATTTACGAGGGGCATACGTTATCGAACCTATGGTTTGATATTTTGCATATGAATTAATAACTTTTCTCTGCTTTATTCAAAGGGAAAATTACGAACAAAAGTAACTAGAGCTAGGGAATACAGAAAAAACTAATTTCAGGCAATTAATGACGTATTGTTAATTTGTCCTACCATACTAGAGTGACTCCAAAAAAATGATTTGGGTTACTAAGTACATATATCGATGTCCGTTGAAAAAAAAAATAGAAATAGATTGAAAAATCGATAGTCTTTAGCATGTCATATTCAAAAATCACTGACAAACGTTCCAAGGGTGAGAAAAAAAATAAAAATCAGTTTTCTTGAAAAAAAATTTTTACTTTATTTTCTCTCCTGTATCTACATATATCGATGTCCGTTGAAAAAAAAATAGAAATAGATTGAAAAATCAATAGTCTTTAGCATGTCGTCTTCAAAAATCACTGACAAACGTTCCAAGGGTGAGAAAAAAAATGAAAATCAGTTTTCTTGAAAAAAAATTTTTACTTTATTTTCTCTCCTGTATCTACATATATCGATGTCCGTTGAAAAAAAAAATAGAAATAGATTGAAAAATCAATAGTCTTTAGCATGTCGTCTTCAAAAATCACTGACAAACGTTCCAAGGGTGAGAAAAAAAATAAAAATCAATTTTCTTGAAAAAACTTTTTTACTTTATTTTCTCTCCTGTATCTACATATATCGATGTCCGTTGAAAAAAAAAATAGAAATAGATTGATAAATCGATAGTCTTTAGCATGTCATATTCAAAAATCACTGACAAACGTTCCAAGGGTGAGAAAAAAAATAAAAATCAGTTTTCTTGAAAAAAAATTTTTACTTTATTTTCTCTCCTGTATCTACATATATCGATGTCCGTTGAAAAAAAAAAATAGAAATAGATTGAAAAATCAATAGTCTTTAGCATGTCGTCTTCAAAAATCACTGACAAACGTTCCAAGGGTGAGAAAAAAAATAAAAATCAATTTTCTTGAAAAAAAATGTTTACTTTATTTTCTCTCCTGTATCTACATATATCGATGTCCGTTGAAAAAAAAAATAGAAATAGATTGAAAAATCAATAGTCTTTAGCATGTCGTCTTCAAAAATCACTGACAAACGTTCCAAGGGTGAGAAAAAAAATAAAAATCAGTTTTCTTGAAAAAAAATGTTTACTTTATTTTCTCTCCTGTATCTACATATATCGATGTCCGTTGAAAAAAAAAATAGAAATAGATTGAAAAATCAATAGTCTTTAGCATGTCATATTCAAAAATCACTGACAAACGTTCCAAGGGTGAGAAAAAAAATAAAAATCAGTTTTCTTGAAAAAAAATGTTTACTTTATTTTCTCTCCTGTATCTACATATATCGATGTCCGTTGAAAAAAAAAATAGAAATAGATTGAAAAATCAATAGTCTTTAGCATGTCGTCTTCAAAAATCACTGACAAACGTTCCAAGGGTGAGAAAAAAAATAAAAATCAGTTTTCTTGAAAAAAAATGTTTACTTTATTTTCTCTCCTGTATCTACATATATCGATGTCCGTTGAAAAAAAAAATAGAAATAGATTGAAAAATCAATAGTCTTTAGCATGTCGTCTTCAAAAATCACTGACAAACGTTCCAAGGGTGAGAAAAAAAATAAAAATCAATTTTCTTGAAAAAACTTTTTTACTTTATTTTCTCTCCTGTATCTACATATATCGATGTCCGTTGAAAAAAAAAATAGAAATAGATTGATAAATCGATAGTCTTTAGCATGTCATATTCAAAAATCACTGACAAACGTTCCAAGGGTGAGAAAAAAAATAAAAATCAGTTTTCTTGAAAAAAAATTTTTACTTTATTTTCTCTCCTGTATCTACATATATCGATGTCCGTTGAAAAAAAAAATAGAAATAGATTGAAAAATCAATAGTCTTTAGCATGTCGTCTTCAAAAATCACTGACAAACGTTCCAAGGGTGAGAAAAAAAATTAAAATCAGTTTTCTTGAAAAAAATGTTTTACTTTATTTTCTCTCCTTTATCTACATATATCGATGTCCGTTGAAAAAAAAATAGAAATAGATTGATAAATCGATAGTCTTTAGCATGTCATATTCAAAAATCACTGACAAACGTTGCAAGGGTGAGAAAAAAAATAAAAATCAGTTTTCTTGAAAACAAATTTTTACTTTATTTTCTCTCCTGTATCTACATATGCCTGATAATTGTCCACATAAACCACAAATTAGCCGGACACATACACACTGAACAATTTCTAAAAACCTATTAATTGTCGAATATGTGGCATGTGCAGAGAGGGTTGTCTCTGATATGTATAAGGGTATCTATTCTCTTTGAGAAGGCGGAGTCAAAAGTGTACAGGGCTGGTCAGACTATATTTAATATGTAGGTAATAATGTAAACTTTTTAAATTAAACTAACTGTTTATAATTAATTTCACTATTATAAATGATATTTTAAAGTTTTCATTGGTTCTTTCAATAAATGGTGAAATTAATTATAAACAGTTAGGATAATTTATAAAAGTAATAGGTATGAGTAGATTCCACAAAGTAGGGGCCCAAACAGTAAATTCTGATAATGTAACCATTGTATAAAGATACAATGATGTAACTTTGAATTAGGGATGGCGATCTGAAATCGGTTAATCGAAGAATCGGTTCCTCGGACCAAATAAATCGATTTTTTAAATCGATATGTTGTACCGAATCGATTCAGTGAATCGATATTTCACCCTTGAAAATCTACATACGATTTTTTCTGGTTTGGTTTTGGGAACTAGGTATAAGCTATATTATCTATTTTCTTAACTTTTTAATGTAACAAATACATTTAGAAAATAAATGTCTTCTTTTATAACTGATCTGATACTTTGATATGGTAATAAAGATAATTGCTATTATCGAATTCCCTGAACTAAAAAATCCCTGATTTCACTGATAAGAGATCCCAGAGATTGTTTATTATGGTATATTTCTTGTAGTTCATAAAATGGATTTATATTTACATTGTAAATACAAACTTGAAAAAAATCGATTTTTTAGAAATCGATCTTTTAGACCTCGATTTTTTTATGAATCGATTCATCAGGTTACGATTCGAATCGATTTAAAAATCGATCTTTTTTGGAAAGAATCGCCATCCCTACTTTGAATTAAGACTTCTATGCCACATACTAATCTGACATGGGCGTTTTGTACTCTTTGAAGGTAGTTTTTATAGTTTTGTGATAAAACTGGTCCATAAATATTGTTACCATAACCACTGTTAGTATTGCCTTTTTTCATTGATTAAAAAAAATTTATTCGATGCTTTTCTATTTTCATGGCATCACCTGTTCAATTCATATCAGCCAATCAGGACTAGGATTGGGAAAAATCTCCTTAGGTAAATGGCACATGTAGGTAAATCCGTTGCGGTCTCACACCACCGGTACCCAGAACGGGGGGTCGTTGTTTTTCCCTTCCGCACACTACAAGGAGTAACAGAGCCGCCTTTCGGCGCCACAGTACCGATAAACAAAAAAATATCAGACGTCTGTGCGGGGAGCGGAGGGTTTGTTTTGTTTTTTCCATGCACTCTTCGACAAGTTTACATTCCTTTTGCCATGGGCGGCGTTAGGAGTAGGGGTATTGAGAAGGAATCGTTTAAAATAAACATCCCTTCCGTGTCAGAAGGTTATTCTATGACCAAACTGTTACGAGATTTGAGTTTTTAGATTGTCTACAATCTTTTTATTTTTCAATTTGAATTTAATATCTACACGTGCATTCGAAATGTAAAAGTCTTTATTTCAATGAAAACATGATGTGTCTTTAAAGATATGTCTCGTCGTAATTATTTTCAGGGATAAATTCGTACAAAACAAAATTCCAACGGTGCACGTAGATTTTATTATCGTATTATCAATCTATTTCTATTTTTTTTTCAACGGACATCGATATATGTAGATACAGGAGAGAAAATAAGGTAAAAAAATGTTTTCAAGAAAACTGATTTTTATTTTTTTTCTCACCCTTGGAACGTTTGTCAGTGATTTTTGAAGACGACATGCTAAAGACTGTCGATTTATCAATCTATTTCTATTTTTTTTTTCAAAGGACATCGATATATGTAGATACAGGAGAGAAAATAAAGTAAAAAATTTTTTTCAAGAAAACTGATTTTTATTTTTTTTCTCACCCTTGGAACGTTTGTCAGTGATTTTTGAAGACGACATGCTAAAGACTATCGATTCATCAATCTATTTCTATTTTTTTTTTCAACGGACATCGATATATGTAGATACAGGAGAGAAAATAAAGTAAAAAATGTTTTTCAAGAAAACTGATTTTTATTTTTTTTTTCACCCTTGGAACGTTTGTCAGTGATTTTTGAATATGACATGCTAAAGACTATCGATTTATCAATCTATTTCTATTTTTTTTTTCAACGGACATCGATATATGTAGATACAGGAGAGAAAATAAAGTAAAAAATTTTTTTCAAGAAAACTGATTTTCATTTTTTTTCTCACCATTGGAACGTTTGTCAGTGATTTTTGAAGACGACATGCTAAAGACTATCGATTTATCAATCTATTTCTATTTTTTTTTCAACGGACATCGATATATGTAGATACAGGAGAGAAAATAAAGTAAAAAATGTTTTTCAAGAAAACTGATTTTTATTTTTTTTCTCACCCTTGGAACGTTTGTCAGTGATTTTTGAATATGACATGCTTAATACTATCGATTTATCAATCTATTTCTATTTTTTATTTCAACGGACATCGATATATGTAGATACAGGAGAGAAAATAAAGTAAAAAATTTTTTTCAAGAAAACTGATTTTCATTTTTTTTCTCACCATTGGAACGTTTGTCAGTGATTTTTGAAGACGACATGCTAAAGACTATCGATTTATCAATCTATTTCTATTTTTTTTTCAACGGACATCGATATATGTAGATACAGGAGAGAAAATAAAGTAAAAAAGTTTTTTCAAGAAAATTGATTTTTATTTTTTTTCTCACCCTTGGTACGTTTGTCAGTGATTTTTGAAGACGACATGCTAAAGACTATCGATTTATCAATCTATTTCTATTTTTTTTCCAACGGACATCGATATATGTAGATACAGGAGAGAAAATAAAGTAAAAATTTTTTTTCAAGAAAACTGATTTTTATTTTTTTTCTCCCCTTGGAACGTTTGTCAGTGATTTTTGAAGACGACATGCTAAAGACTATCGATTTATCAATCTATTTCTATTTTTTTTTTCAACGGACATCGATATATGTAGATACAGGAGAGAAAATAAAGTAAAAAATTTTTTTCAAGAAAATTGATTTTTATTTTTTTTCTCACCCTTGGAACGTTTGTCAGTGATTTTTGAAGACGACATGCTAAAGACTATCGATTTATCAATCTATTTCTATTTTTTTTTACAACGGACATCGATATATGTAGATACAGGAGAGAAAATAAAGTACAAAAATGTTTTCAAGAAAACTGATTTTTATTTTTTTTCTCACCCTCGTAACGTTTGTCAGTGAATTTTGAATATGGAATATGAAAGACTTTTATAATATTACAAATAACTCGGTTGTTTCTCAACCAAATTTTTATACCAGATTTCAACCTCCCCCCGTATATTAGACTGGTCGAGCCAAGGCGACCGTGATAAACGGACATGATGGTGCGCTGTTGCCGGCTCATTCAATTGTCGCAGATTTGCTTTTGGAGCTAGGAGCTAGCTTCTCACCCGTATAAATATGTATAAGCAAATATTGGATGAAAAGCCAAATACTAAAACTATTGATGTTATATCCAAAATTTCTCAAGCAGCCGGTAAGTTATCATTACAACTTTCAAATTAACAATAGTATTAAATTTTCAACATTTTTCTTACAGGAGTAGCAAAGTCAATAGTTTACAGACTATTGAAGGAATACCGTAGTAGTGGAACGATTACCAGCCCAAAAAATAGTGGTGGAAGACCGGGACTTCTGAAAAATTGTGATGAAGGGTATAAAAATTCAGTTCGAAGAATAGTGCATGATTTTTTTTCCAAAAATGAGTGGATAAAATTTTACTAGCTTTGAAGAAACGTTCAGATTTGCTACAATTGTCCCGTTCATCTTTATACCTACTTTGAAGAGTCAAATGTACTGTTTATTTATTATATAATAATATATTTTTAGATATTTGAAGAAAAATCGTAAAAGTGTATTGATAGAAGGTGACAATATCTGTCAATGGAGGTTGAACTATTTAAGATCCATAAAACAATTTAGAAAAGAAAACAGGCCAATCTTTTACTTAGATGAAATTTGGACTAATGAAGGTCATAGTAGGGGAAAAACATGGGTGGACCAAAATGTAACCAGAAGTCATCAGGCTTTTACTGAAGGTTTATCCACTGGCTTGAAAACTCATACAGGAAAGGGAGACGTCTTATAATTCTACATGCTGGTTCTGAAGAGGGTTTTGTAGAAAATGTATTGTTAGTGTTTGAAGGCAAAAAAATGGAAGATTACCATGAAGAAATGAACTCAGAAGTATTTGAGAATTGGTTCATTACTTTTTTGACAAAGTTACCTGATAATGCTGTGATTGTGATAGATAATGCAGCATATCATAGTTGAAAAGATTCCTTCCTCATCATCAAGAAAAGCTGAAATGCAGGAATGGTTAAAAATTAAAAATATACCATTTGATGTAAATATGAAGAGGTGTGAACCTAATCCGACAACATAAAGATAACCCTAATTTGTATGAAATGGCCAAAGAATCCAATAAAATTGTGTTATGGCTGCCACCATAACATTATGAGTTAAATCCCGTAGAATTGATATGGGCACAAATAAAAAATGAGGTGGCAGCTAAAAACACAACTTTCAAGTTGGCAGACGTCGAAGGCTTATTATTGAGAGCAATTGAAAATGTAACTCCTACAAATTGGCAGATATGTATACAGCATGTCATTAAGGAAGAGCAAAAAATGTCCACACTGGATGACATGATAGAGCCTTTGATAATATCTAATAAATAAATAAATAAATCTGCCAACACTGGAAGCTCAGATGAAACGGAATCTTGTGAAACTGAATCTTCTGATACAGATGTATAAACTACAGTAAAATGTTCGCGAACATCTGTTTTGATTGGTTAAAGCATTTATATGATTTGGTGGGTAATTCAAATTGGTAGGCTAGAAATTTGTTTTTCGTTAGGAAACAGACGTAGTTAGATCAACTTTGCTAATATAAATTAATTATTATTGTTTGGCAAAATCTTATTTTTATTAAAAGTCTTAGGATTTACAGCAAATTACCATTATGGAATGGTTTTCATGCTTGGTTGAAAAACAACTACTATTATTATTTAATTTTATGATTTTTTTTGAGCATGTTAATAATTTTAAAATTGTGATTAAACAAATAAATCATTTATTATTACTTGTGCAAAATGTGTTTCGCTGACATAGGTAATAGGTGTTGAACACTCAACTAATGCACATTATACTAATGAAGAAACCAAAAAATAGGCAAAATAAAGTTGGCGATTCTAAGCGTTTTCCTAAGATTTTTAATAAATATGATTTTACAAAACAATTATTATTCTATATTAGCAACGTTATTTTAAATTATGCTTCTGTAATAACTAGATAGTAGATAGGCCTTTCAGTGTCACTCATTCTGAACAGATCTCATTTTCAATCCGAATTACCCGCCAAATCGTATAAATGCCTTAACCGATCGGGGCAGATGTCCGCGTGCATTTTACTGTAGTCTCAGATGTATAAGTTCCTTATGTATATTTCAAAGTTATACACAATACAAATTTATATGATAAATGTGAAGTATAATATCTGATTCATTAGTTTAGATGTATCCTACCGAACATAGTAGTAGAAATATAAACTACTTGTACAAAAGAACTATCGGGACACAAAGTTTCAAGGAAATATATAATATACCTTTTAATTAAATGTACCTACGTGAATGACCCCAAACTTTATATTCTTCCCAGAAACTTTGTTGTGTCTTGATAGTTCTTTTGTACAAGTAGTATATATTTTTACTACTACGTTTGGATGGATACATTTAAACCAATGAATCAGATTTTATACATCACATTTATCATATGAATTTGTATTGTGTATAACTTTGGAATATACTTAAGGAACTTATTCTATTATGAAATATTGTGAATATTTGATATTGTAATATAGTTGTTGTGAAGCAAAAGTTGTAGAATATTTTCAATAAATAAAGCGTTAACAATAAATTGACATTTAATTAGCAATAACTTAACTGGAACCATTTCATTCATTGGATGAAAAACCTTATCAAAACTAAGTCATTGAAGTCAGTTCCACATTAAATTATATGACCAGTTTTAAAAACATTTTCACCTTTAATTTGCCGAATATGTTCACCAATATGCCAGAATATACTAGGGTTGCCATCTGCAAACTCTGAAATCCAGGATTTGAATATAGAAATACCAGGACATTTCGGTTTTAAGACAGGACTATATATATGCAGTACCTAATTGTTATATGCACTGAATAAAACAACTAATAGTCGCATATTTTTTATTAGTGTTCAACTTTTAACTTAAACTTAGTTATTGATTGTCAAATTAAATATTAAATGGATAAATAATGTTTTTAATCATAAATATAAAATAATTACTACCTAAGTAAGTAATGTAATAGGATAAATTCTTACATCTTATCTTTATTTTTATTGTGTTTTTCAAAACCCAGAAATGTCCTTCAACATTTGTGGTTGAGTTAACAAATAATCATAAAACTTTTCACAGTTCATATCCATGTTGTAGATAATTTTGATTATTGCAGCAACTGTTGCTGGAAGTAACCAATTTCTCTCTTTTGACCACTGTGCATTTATACGTGAAAAAACCCTCTCTACATTAGCATTGTGCCCTGGAATACAGAAAATATATTCAACCACCTTCGTAATTCTTCATACTGTTCCTCGGACACGCACTGTTTGAAATATTGGAGCCACAAGAAGTTTAAGTTGTTTTCTTATTGTGTAGAAGTTATGACAAAAGTTTTTCAAATTGACCCACTCGTCAAATAATTTCTCATCGTTTATTCCAATACCGTGACCTTATAAAAATAGGTACCAAAGATTTTTCCACATTGCTCCAGTCTTACCAATCAGATCCTGTAAGATCAATTCAATCGTAAACTGTTAGATCCTTAAATGGCTCAATCCACACTTTTAAATAAACATTGATTTCACCATAAAAATCTTTTATTTTGGAATAAAATTCTTGTGTATCCTTTCCGTCGTTCACACGCGTGGCGCGGGCCCAGTGAGCACAAAACAACCCTAATCTAACAGGACTCTTTAAAAACAGGACGATGCTTATAAACTATCCAGGACACCCCCAAAAAGCAGGACATGTCCTGGGAAAACAGGACGGTTGGAAACCCTAGAATATACGAAAGTGATATCTTAACATTTACGTGCATTACTAAAATTATAAAATAAATAGTTACAATACAATATAACCTTTAATCTAACTATACAATAAAACGATCAACTTTAATCTCTCAGGAATATCAAATACAAAACAACCAACAGGTTATAGAATACCCTGTTTGTTTACATCTCATTTTCAGTACATAAGGGCAAGGGTTATCTATGATTGGCTAGTTTCCGCGTCAAGTCAATCAATGCAAATTTCATAGATTTTGAACACGACTAATGCGGAACACGCTCTTTAGTAACTTCTAGTGGTGTGGGTAAGGCTTCTGAAATTACATGAACATAGGCGCGTTTTGCTGTATTTGTTTCGAAAATCACTCGAAAACTGTCATTGTTTGAGTTAGATCGTATTATAACTAATCATAAGTACAGCAGTTTGATTAACTGGTGCTTTCATGATTGTCTGGCTCCTTATTTTTGGTATATATCGTATATTTGGTTTAAATAAATACCAGTTTTAGGGAAAGTTTTCGGTCCTGTTTATGTCTATATAGTCCTAATGTCTGGTAATTAGTTGGCAGCAGTGATATTGTGAAAGCGCAGTCGCACTTGTCATTTTGAGCTTCCGCTGCAACTACAAATCTCCCTTGCCAGACAAAAGTATTCGGCTTCAGTTCGTCGTGGAACAAGTGCTGTATCAGTAGCAATTTTTTAGTGAGTAGATTCGTGTGTGCAGTGATTTTTTTATTAAATAACTAACAACATGAGCTGGCAGGATTACGTAGACAAACAGCTCTTGGCTTCAAAATGCGTTACGAAAGCCGCAATTGCTGGGCACGACGGAAATGTTTGGGCCAAATCAGACAATTTCGAAGTAAGTATTCCAGTTTTCTCTTATTATTCCCAACTTTCTATCATTCGTTCCCATCTTCAAAGTGTAAAGACGTATTTGCAACATTTTGCAAACAAAAGAAAGTAAGGGCTTGGCCGGGTTCCATTCTGCTACTTTTACTGTAAAATATATATTATATTGGCTTAAATACTTTATGAATTCATTCTTTCATCAAAATTATATCTACAGTAATTCTATTTTGGTCATATTTAACAAAGATTCTGCTATAATTTGAGATAGTCGCCGGCTCAAAAACAAGATGGCCGTCTCGCGAATGCGACGTGTGTTGAATATGAAATGTTCTTTTAGCAACGAATATAAGAGCTGCCATTTGAATATATCGTTAGTAACTTGATACACACATCTACATTTCCTATAAATAAAAAACTTATAACCTTTATTGATCTACATGTCAACCTAGCTTTGTAGAAATGTACCCTTATATTAGTGATATTCAGTTCGTCAACTACTATTTATCTAGATTTTTCGTTACCAGATAGGTACAGGATTTATGTAAATATTTGCAATCATCAATATATGTATTCTAGCAGAATACGCTGATCAAATCTTCATGTAGGTAGGTTGTCTAACTAACGGAATCTTCGGAACCAGTTTTGAAGCTTGAATAAATGGCATCTAATAAAACCTGCTGATGTCGATACTATGTTTTTTATAAAGTCGTCTTTACCAAATCTGTACCAACTAGAACATTACGTGTATTTTATTTTTAATAGCGATCCGTCATTATCGAAATAATTCACAATGTTTTTTTTGTGTCTGATCCGCCCTTCACTTGACGTAACGAAACGTCAAAATCATGAGGGTGTACAAAACAGTCCTTCAACTTGGAGTGTGCCATGTTATTGATCCGCCGTGCTGGTCAATGAGCTCTGGCAGCCTTAACCTTCGTTATCAGACTAGTTTTTTTTCCATTAATTACATGCGGATTTCAATCATAACAATGCTTTTGCATTAAAAGGAAGGGCAGGGGGTGATTAAAAAATTGAATTTGATATCTTATGTGGAATAAATATCTATTACTAATTAAAATTCTTAGTTTACATTTCGTCGTCGGAAGACCTCACTAAGTCCAAAATAACAGATTCGAGAAAACGAACATGTTAGTTGTAAGTGTTGTCTAAAATTCATCATTATAAAACTCAATGGAATTACCATTGCAATTGTACAAGTCTAGTAATGTTTTGGGATATGAATACACCATGTTCTTTAAAATCAGTATTAGTTGGTCAATAACAATAATATTTAATGGACTTAGTGATTTCTGCCAGATGGTTAAAGGTAAATTTGATGAATTAGTTAAACAGATTTTGAACATTATTTAATACCTAAATTAAAATAATTCGCTACAAATAAACAAATATATAGAAAGGAAAAAAATATGATGAGTTTACGCTTGCTCTTCATCTTCAGTTCCCTCTGGTTCACTATCGCTATAAATTCTGGGCTCAGTATTCCTGTCAATAACTGGATTTGGAGGTTGGTAGAGATGAATACCAAGCATGGAACTCCGAAGGGATAACGTCGGTGGTGTATAATTTCTGCAAATCATTAAATTTTGCTAATGAAATGGGACGCATACCAGGTAAGCCTGTTGAAGTGATAGCGAAGCTTTTGTTGGAAGGATTCCTCGTCCATAAATACTTAGTTCATAGTAGGGACCATAGTGCTCGTAGCGATATTTTATTATTCCTGGATGTTCTCTCTCAACTCAACATTTTATTTGCAACCACTTAACCTTTTCATCAGATGTATTTAGTTTTGTGTTTTTAAACATAGATTTCGCAAGTAGTTTCCAGTTAATAAAATCTGAATATTTTATCTTATGGACTACATAGGGGTACTTCTTTTTTATGCCTCGTTTAGACCTAGCTTTGACAAAGATATTTTTCCTGTCATGCAGCGTGTGTACTATTTTCCCTTTCGATGGCGCTATGCATACTGTTCCATTCCATCATAGTATGTCCTGACTCTAGAAACTTCTGCTCCAACACAGTAATATTGTGATCAGATAACGAATGAACAAAATAATACAGCATTGCTGATATTTCGGTGACAGGGCCCAACTCAGTTGAAAATAGGCCCTGCAGTTAGTGACTTTTGCCTGACAACAAAATGGTAATTTTGGACTTAGTTATATTCAGTGCTATACGCAACCAACTACGTACTTTCTAGGACTTAGTGATTTGAGGCAGACTATGAAGATAGATACCTATTGCGAATCGCTCAGTACACTTAACTCAATTTTGACAAAAGTGGCCTTAGTGAGTTTTGCCGCGACGTCGACGATTTGATTTATTTTTGAAGTATGATTTTTCCGATTGAATCTCATTATTATCTTTTAAACCTAAAATAGTTTATAATCTTGACTACTTTTAAACAATAAGGAATTTACTAACTAGTATATTTTTGAATGATACATTAGATATTTTGATTTCACATCAAAGAAATATCTAATTTCAACAATTATTAATACATTTTGAAATTTTAAATGTATCAATAATATATCAATATTTTTTTAAAGACAATTTTAATATTTCTAGTATTACTATTTAGTTTACTGAATTGTATTCTGTCCCTGTTTACTGAATATAGAAGACATTTATTTGTCACAATCATTTCAGATATCTGGTTTCATCCCATTTTTGTAACCACAGCCTAAATTTTGTAATCTATCAATTTTTATCTGTCATGTAAGTTGATGTAGTTAGTGTGAATGGTAGTTTGATAAATATTGCTAAAAGTTTATTAAGCATGTATAGCACAATTTAATCTTGATATATTCTTATTGAGTATTTATAATATATATTTACGATATAAGTGTCTACGATATGAGATGGGACATTGGTTAAACGAGGCCTTTAGGCCGAGTTTGATAACCCGTCGATTATCGTAATATGAATTTACGATACAAATATTGTACAATATTTTACCTACCATCAATAATTTAAATATCCACTCAAAGATAGTTAACAAACTTCGTCTACTAGAAATCCAGTAGTGTTGCTGAAGGATATGTCGAAACATCTTTAGAAAACAAAAAAAATTATGGGAAAAGAAGAAAGTGTTTCTAAGAATTCAGTAGAAATTGAACACTGCGATGCCTTCATTTTTGCAGGAATAAATATAACCAACTGTGAAAATGTTGTGATTAATGTTTATAGTAAAAAAGTTAAGTTTTTATTTCTCGGTAGCAAGTTCAATGTTTATGTGCCAGTGTCATAATGAAGTAACAGTGTCGTAATGACCCTCATCACGAAACTCATATCAGTATCATTATGATTGACATTACATATTGATAGTAGGTAAAAATAATAACGGTAGTAGTAATATCAATTCATTGAATTTGTGAATCGTCTACATTGAAAAATAATGTTACAACCTAATATACAATTTGCTCTTACCTATCCATGTTATTCAGATATTTGCATTTTGATATTTATATTGCACAACCCGAGGTTCAACCCAATATATATATGCTAAAATTTGTAGCAGTAGGTAATTTGATAAATTGCAAGTAAGAAGTAAAAAGGTGGTTGAAGTATATCTCCAACAAAGTAGTTAAAATGATTAAATAGCTTTTGGATCTGGATGTTACATTTGAAGGAACATCATTGGAAAATTATAAATTAGAGTGTCATGATTACTTTAATTAGTTGCATTTATACTTTGAAATACTCCAATAATGGCATTTTGAAGTAGTTTAAAATTATTCGTATTTAGGTTATGCATAGTTCTTAGTTAAAATTTCATTTTATATTGTTTCTTGTTCTGATATTGTCTTGAGATGGCCTAATTGGAATGATTTGATTTTACTTTTTTTAACCAATAATAAAGATCCTGGCAAGTATATGCATTAATGTTAATAAGAGGTATCTTTGGTATCCCTTTACATCTACAAATGGTTTATTATCTAATTGCCGACATAAATCTTTATATATAGGCTACATGGGTGTACTTACTAAAGATAATTTATTGGGGTCTATGTTGCTTCTTGAAATTAAATGATATATTTTCTACCTATATTTCAGTTTTTAGTGTAATTTTTGAAATAGTAAGCATTCAAGTTCTTTGTCAGAAGTAGGTAATAGCCATATTATTAAAGGTGTCATAAATTGAACATCCATTTTCCCCTCATTTATTAGGCATTTGTTACTGAGAAAAATGTATTTCCCACTGTTGGACATTATCATAAATGGTATATTTTGAAAGCTTCTGTTGATCTGTTTACCAGGCACAGCACTAATTCATTTGTAAATATTTGTGTAAATTCCATGAAATCAAGTCATTCAAAATTTGTCACACATCATTATTAAAGGTCAAAAAAGGGATTACAAACAGATTTTTGTTTACAATGCCAAGTAATTTGTAGTTGTTTTTTAAATATGAACAGTGATTTGCATAAATTTAACTTATTTTGATAAAGTCCTTGAACAAGACCAATAATTATTTGATGAGGATGCCATTGATTTTTTATTTTCTGGCATTGGCCTCGGCAATATTTAAATCCTTCAACTAGGACTCTTTTATTTTATAACTTTGAATAAAAATTGAAAGTAAAATCATTGACATTTTTATTATAAAATTAATTTTTTCATTTGATTTCAAAGTTTTCAATTTAGTTGGAAAATGGTGATGTCCAGTCATACAATTTCCATTCCACTTTTCACTGAAAATTGTGAAGAATTTGTAAAGTTGCACTGTTTACTTTAATATTTACTTACAATACAATTGCAAACTGCTGCAGAGCCTAGAGATTCAAGTACTTGAAAAGATGTTCTTTCAGATTATTATTACATCTTCTAGAAACACTTTTCTAGAAGAATTATTACACTAAGAAGAAATCAATCTTTCTTTTATTTAGAGAATATATTGTTTTACAATGATAACATTTTGAAACTCGATAGATTTTTGCCCAAAAAAGTGACATAATGTTTTAAATTTAACAAAAATGATTCATAAAATTCAATACTTTCTTTGGTTTTACTACTACATATATGATATAATGTAATCTGCTATTTTCCAGATTTTTTTAGTCTTTTAATGCTTCAAAATATAGAAGTATGCTAGGGTAGTGATTCCGAGGTGGGGGTAACGGCGAGTTTGAGGTGGGTTTGGTTGGTAGGCATCTCCTTGGGGATGACTCCAACACTGTTTGGGTCCTGGACCCATTCGAAGATGAGTTTCCCATCTCGACCCGAAAAAAAAAGAATTATGTGGGAATTGATGATCTATTGTTGTACTGTTTTTCATAAAAACTTGTTTAATCTACAAAGATCTTATCAAATACATAAATTATTAAAAATTTACATAGTAGATTAGAATTTAGAAATATTGAGTAATTATAAATAATGTAAAGTAGATCATTTTAACTCCATAACAGATGTATACTAATGTAAGAGCAACAATTTTAAAAACTTCTGGGTATTTCAGATTTCAAAATTTCTACACCCTGTATATTATCAACTAATCCTTTAAAGAGTTCATGTACCCTTAGTCATCAGTTAAAAAGAAGGTTTTCGTTAACACCCAGTATATATTTTTATACAGCTGGAAGAATTGTAGAAAATAATCGAATTTTTAATAAAGGTATTTAATGTACCTAACATTTTCTAGAAACTTAATTTTCTTGTGAATTCTGATATTCAGACTTAATAATAAAATATGACTCATTAATTTAAGTAGTTGATTAGTAATGTTTACATGAAACATATACATTTATGACAAGCATATGACTTACATTCAAAGAATTTTTTATTTTACTGACATCACTATGATCTTACTCCAAGTCCATGAAATTTTTTCATGATCATTGAACCTCGTTTTATAAGGTTTCTATTGGTGAATATTGAATTTTATATCAAATTTTTGTTGCAAGTTATAGGATGCCATTTTATTTCCATTTTTTTCAAATTTGTTTCTTGGGCCTACGGAAGTAGCCATACTTTTGGCGATGCTAATATTATGTTTAGAGTTGTTGTATGTATATTCAGTTGGCATCTCCGAGCCATAAGTCCGAATTAGGGTTAGACCCAAAATTGTTCCTAATTTTTAAAAATATTTTCGACTTTTGGAGGAGGAATGAAAATCTACAGCAATGAATTAACAAAAAAATTGTCTGGCATGTCTATGGTTTCTTTGGAAGAAAATAGCGTTTTGGGTAAAAAGTTTGGACTATTGATTGCTAATTAATTTACTGTCTATTTTAGATATTTTTTTTCAAGCTCTTGTTAGGTTGAGTATCATATTAGGCGATGTAGGGGTGAAAGTATAAATCCGCAACAAAAAAATATGCCGTGTTTCTTTTTGTTTAGTATTCGTGGGTTGTAAGGTTGAAACAATAAATTTATTTTTGGCTTAATAAATTAGCAATAAATTATGGGCGCTTCCCGAATTAGGGCTTATGATTTGAATATCCCAGCTTGAAAACATCTTATTTTTCAATAGTGACACTTCAATCTTCCAAATTGTAGAATATTCTTATGATATAAAAAAAATACAATGTTTTGTTTGTACTTATAAAATTGGGCAGCAACAATAATTAAGACTAATTTAGTACTTAGATTGTATTAATTGGTAAATCGATCAAAGTTTGTAGAATGCTTTAAAAAAAGTGTAGATGGCAGCGGCTGAAAATTCGTTTTAATTATTAGAGTACTCAGCAAAAGTTTCATCAAATTTCTTGGATGCGTATAGAAAATAGAACATTTTTGTGGAAAAAAATTGCTTCTCGCAGTTCCCTATTTCAAAAGGTAACGACGATCGCATCCGAATTCCAGTTTCAGTGCCATCTTGAACAAGGTGGAACTAAAAGTAATAAATCCGAAATAATTTGAACGGAATATAAAAAACTTGAGATGTTCAACGAAAAGTTTAAAACCACCATTAATTGAATTTAAATCCGTTATGCTTATAAATAAAATGCCTTTTTCTATTATAATGGACGTTTGACCACAAAAAGCGTTTAATGGAAATAATTGATGATAAATTAAACGATCACATCAAAAATTACTATCCTACAAGCTCAAAAGAAACCGACATGGGGGATCAAGGGGACAAAAATATGCTTTTTCCAACAGTTTTGAAACAAACATATCTTATGGAAATAATTAATCTTGGAACCCTCGCGTTCTGATAAATAATACTTCTTTCGCCATTAGGAGGAGCGCAGTTTTTTTTTAGACGGTGCACTGAAAACACAACCATATTGGTAAAGTTTGTCCAACATCAATTGCAGACGTTAAAGCACGTGTTTGTCTCCCATGCCGACTATTTCCTTTGGATTAGGCATATGCAGAACAAAAGAAAAAGTCGGCGAGGGAGACGAACACGTGTTTTAGCTTCTGCAATTAATTTTGGCTAAACTTTACCAAATAAAATAATGCAATTGCAATATGAATTGTTTCTATCCAGTTTCTAACTTAATAGAGATATACTTCATCTAATCTAACAGTGTGAAAACAAAAAAAAATCCAAGGACCGCTTTTCGGCCGCAAAAAAGCACCGCAATTGATACTATGAAATTTTTTGTTTTGATTTCACACTGAGGTTGGATAAATTATAATGCTGCTAACTATAAATACAGTGCTGCAATCTATTTAATTATATCGAATGATCTTGTGATTTTAGCATTAGGCCTAAGAAAAAATTAACATTTAGAAAGTATTAAATTGAACCCATTGCCAATACCGTTAACGATATTGTCTATTATGTTTCTCGTAATATCTTACAATTTGTGATCAAGACCATGGGATGTAAATTTGGTTGTGAGCATCATTCAGTTTGCTTTCTTGCTAAATTATGCTATTTAATTGATATATGCACTTACACTAAACTCTTTTTATTTTTAATGGACTTTTATAGTCAAAAGTACCATCAATATTATAATCATGTAATAGTGTAGATCGTTAGGCAAAAGTGAAGTAGCAGTATTGAGTTGTACTTATATCAAGCCGAACTACATCGTTTTTTTTTATGGTGACAATGCCATGCAATTGAGTGTATCTATAATTATCCCAGTGTCACGATTCTTAGAGATATTTCAATAGATCCATAAGCTATATACCATGATGACTTGAAAATGAGCATAATTAACTACTTGAAGACGAAATACTGCTGGATCCAAACATATCCAGATGATACACCTTTTGAACGTCCCTACGAGATGGACAATCATCAGTGCGAGAGTTGAACGTTGCAAAAGCTAAAACACGTGTTCGTCGCCTTTGCAGACTTTTTCCTTTGATCAGCCTATTCTGATTTTGGACAAAATTTAATCAATATTTGAGAACCGCGGAAAGTAGAGGTTGTAAGAGACTATTGAAAGTTTTCTGCTCATAGTTATACAGTGTGTCCACGGATTTGATGTTCCAGAGTTGGTACATTTGTAGTTTTAGCGAAAAATGTCATTGTTGATGAAAAAGTTTTGCTTGTAAAATGGAATAAAATTGAACTTGAACTTCAGTAAATATTTTTCACATTGTCATTATTTTTCAACAATACTAACTCTTCAACAAAGAACATATCTTGTAAAATGCTACGGTATTGGGAATATTTCGTACAGGTATGCAATCAAATTTATAATGATTAGGATCCGTCACTCGGAATTGATTCAGAAAATTATTGAAGAAAATCGATGGAACAGGATCTGTCGATAACAAAAGGATGTCGAAAAAGCAAAGTTTGTTTTAACAAGAGCCACTTACAAAAAAATATTTAGGCAAAAAAAATTCGTTCAAACCGAAATTTAACGGGGCTTGAATTTTATGCAATCAAAATTGGTTCATTCCAAACTTTCGGTATTGGGCTAGTGAAAACCCTTATTACATGATTCAACATCAGAGTCAATTTACTAAAAAGTAAATACTGATCATTACTTTAGTCTCTATGATTAAATATTAAATGCATGTTTAATTCTTGTCGTTTTTTGAGTAATTGTTTATTTATAGTTTTTAAAATGCATGATGACGATTTAGTGATGCAAATGCTAATAGACAATGTTGAAGATGCCGAAGATCAAGCTGCAAATAACATACCTGTATTTCCAACGTCAAGATCCTTTTTTGCCTGTCTGATTTTAATTTTATTAAGCGTTTGCGCCCAAATAAAGACACTTTTCACTCTTTTGGATGAGCTAACGAAATATTTGCAAGATCCCCAAAGAACATTTGGTTTAAGTTAATTTTACTGGTCTGTAATTACAAGCTTCATCTTTTTGCCTCTCACAAATTTTGTTTTCAGTAAATTATTATAACAAAGGTTGTTAATATTATCAGATCGTCTAACTAGAAAAAACTTCCCTTCGTAATAAAATAATGACTTTGTCTAATTATAATTTTATTTCAATCAAATTGACATATTCTATATATTAACTACGTAACTCACTCATTAACTTATTTCAAATACAGGATGGTAAATTACTTAGATGTATTCTTCATTCTGCTTCAACACCTTCCCTCATTGAGTAATTTGCCAACCCCATTCCAAAAAGTAATTTTTTCAATCTGTTAGAAAACAGTGGCTTCGTCATAATATCGGCTAATTGATTTTCAGATGATACCTTTACTACTTCAAGTGATCCATCCAACACCATTTCTCTAACAAAAAAATGTCTAATATGTATATGTTTAGTCCGACGATGAAACTCGGGATTCTGCGTTAATCTTATGGCAGATTCATTGTCCACATGTAGTGTCGGAACCAAGTTAACGCCTGTTAATTCCGTAAATATTCTTTTTAACCAGACTATTTCTCGTGCAGCGTCACTTGCAGCTACTATTTCTGCCTCTGTTGTCGATATGGCTACTGATGTTTGTCGCTGACTGAACCAAGATACAGCTGCTCCAGCATAAAGACACAATACCCCAGATGTCGATCTTCCGGTAGTAATATCACCTCCATGATCAGCATCACTATAGCTTGTTAACTGAGGTTGTATTTCTGGCTTTTGCATATAAGTTAAGCGATAATTTATTGTACCATTCAAATAGCGGAATATTCTCTTAACTTTCACACAGTCGTTTTGACTTGGATTTTCTAATTTTCTGGATACAACACTAACAGCATAAGCTATATCTGGACGTGTACCCGTCATTAGGTACATAAGAGCACCCACTGCTTCGCGATATGGAAAAGAAGTATTCGATTCCGTTTCACTAGTTTCCTTCCCTAATTGGATGGCTTCTTTTACAATCGGGGTCGAGACCGGTTTGCTATTTTCCATGCCAAAACGTTCTAGCACCTTTTTTGTATAAGCTGACTGGGTAACACTTATTGAGTCGTCTTGATTTTTCTCTATTTCCAAACCTAAGAAATATGTAGCTGGTTTAACTGTTATTTTAAACTTCCCCTGAAGTTTCTTCAAAAAATCCATCTTCATTATCTCATTCGTACATGCTATTAGACCGTCGTCAATATACAGCACTAATATCAACATGTCTTTTCATTCATTCTTAATAAATAAACATGGGTCTGCAGTACTTCGTTTAAAGCCAAGCGAATCTATAAAGTTTCCAAAACGCTTATTCCAGCACCTTGGTGCTTGCTTTAACCCATATAAACTTCTCTGAAGATGACAAACCATACCAGTACCATCATCGTAGCCTTCTGGTTGTTTCATGAACACTTCTTCGTCTAGAGTACCGTAAAGAAATGCAGTACAGACATCGAATTGTGTGAGTGACATGTTTTTACTAGCAGCTATACTTATAACGGCTCTTATCGTACCACCTTTAGCTACTGGACTAAACGTTTGTTCATAATCTTCTCCTTTTCTTTGTGAATAACCCATCACTACCAGACGAGCTTTGTATTTATCAATTGAACCATCTGGATTGGTTTTGAGTTTATACACCCACTTACAAGGAATTGCTTTTTTGTTTTCAGGTAAATTTTTCAAAACCCATGTACAATTCTCTTTTAATGACTGCATTTCATGCTCCATTGCCAGCCTCCAGTTATTTTGTTCACAACAAACAATTGCTTCTTTGTAACTAAGTGGTTCTTTGGGGTGGTTTATTTCAGCAGCAACCATCATAACGAACTCGTCAAAGCGTGTCGGTTTCTTAATGTTTGATCTTTCTCTCAATTGTCTTCTAAATTCTATATCTTCGTCTAAACTCTCTTCTGGTTCATAACATTGGTCATCTGCTTGGTAATCTAGATCCATATCTTCCATAACATCACTACTTACATCAACAATGTCTATTTCTTCTGTATCACAATTATTTTGAACAAGATCCAAGACATCTATTGTAGGTTGCAAACATGGAAATTGTTTGGATTCTTGTACCACACCTAGAGTTTCAAATTCATTAAAAATAACATCTCGTGAAAGTATAAGTCGATGTTGATCTTCTGACCATATCCTGTATCCATCATCATTTTCATAACCAACGAGTATACCTTTAATAGATTTCTTATCCAATTTTCTTCTGCAAACTTTAGGAACATGAGCATAACAAGTACTACCGATTACTCTTAAATGTTTAAGTTCAGGCTTCTTGTTAAACCATATTTCATGTGGTGATTTACCAGGAATACTGGATATACCAGATCTATTTAAGATATATGTAGCTGTGTTTATTAATTCAGCCCAAAATGTTTGATCAAAGATACTTTCTCTTGCATGCATTAAAGATCTTGCACGTTCGACAATCGTTCTGTTATCACGCTCTGAACAGCCATTTTGTTGTGGTGTATACGGCATCACCAATCTTTGTTTTATTCCATATTTGTTTAAAATATTTGCTACTTTATGATTATCAAATTCTCCACCATGATCTGACAAAAATTCTTTAACACCATATCCTGCAGCTTTCATTTCTTTTAAAACTATATCTAATTTATCAGCTACTTCTGACTTTCGCTTTAAAAAATATACAAATCGATATCTGCTAAAATCATCTTTAAATAAAACAAAATATTTAAAACCTGATTTTGAGATCTGAAAAGGTCCACAAACATCTGAATGGATCAGTTCTCCTGGTGTTTCTGTTCTTTTTCTTATGCCAAACTTTTTCACAGAAGCCTTTCCATAGACGCAGCCCTCACATAATTCACTATCCAGCTTCACGTCAATGTTAAATTCTTGCTTAATTACATTTTTAACATGTCTCTTACTTTGATGACCCAGCCTTTCGTGGTAGAGTTGCAATATATTTTCTTTAGAAGTAACCATATTGACACTCAGATGTTCAGGTTTGGTTGCCCGCATCTTCAATTTATATAGTCCACCAGACTGACATCTTGATCCAACAATTATTGTTTCGTTAAAAATTTTAAAATAGCAGCACTTAGTGGTGGAAATAAATTCACTTTCTGGATGTTTGTCCTGAGCAGACAAAGTTGAGAAAAGATTTTTCTTGATATTGGGTACATACCATACGTTGGTCAATGAAAACTCTTTCTTTTTTCCGTTTACAAAAGATTGTATTTTGATGGTACCTTGTCCTAATCCAGGAACTGCATATCCATTAGCAGTTGTTATTGTTTGCTCTTCGTTAAATGGTGTATACGATTGAAATACATCTTGTTGATTTGTTATGTGATTAGTCGCTCCGTTATCAACATACCAATTTTTAAAATCTGCTTCGCAATTCAAAACATTCGATGATACAGCAACTAATGACATCTGAATTTCTTTCGCTTTAGAATTTGTACGTTTTTTCGAATTCTCTGGCTTAGGAGGTCTTCCATCGGTTTTCCATTTATCGCATTGCTTCACTTTATGACCTTTTTGCTTACAGTAATTGCAATAATAACTATATTTATGTGCTTTGCTCTTATTCACTGTATATAAAACTTTTTGCTTTCTCTCATTTTTGTTTGTTAATGCTTTTTCATAAGAGCATAGCTGATTTGTCAAATTATCTATTGTTCTGTCCTTATTTGATACCAGAATCCAACTAGACTTGAATGAGAAATATTCAGGTGGTAAAGTTTCTAATATTTTACAAATAAGCAAAATATCTGGCAAGTCGCACTTACAGTAATTTTCAGCAACTGCTTTATCTTTTAAAATTTCGTTTTGCAAATTATTCCAAAGGTTCTTAAGTTTTGATGTATGAGTAGCAATATCGTCATCTGATTGTCTAATATAACTAAAAAATTGCATACAGATATCATAGGTTTTATCTGTTGCACTACCATCATACAAACGATGAAGCTCCAACCAGACTTCCCTGGCGGTCGAAAATCTCATGACTTTTTCTAATGTGCTTTGAGTCATATTTATTGTAAGAACTAATAAAACAGTACTATCCGTTTGATTGAAAAATGTAACATCTTTTTCATACTTGCATTTTTCTTCTTGTGTTGCTTCTTGGGGTAACGACTTCGGTGAAGTTAATCTACCTTCAAGGACGTCCATCGCGCCTTTCACACTTCTCAGAAGAATAGAAAGCTTGTATTTCCATGTAGTCCAGCTATCTTTACCTTCAAGTAATCCAATTTGCACCTTACTGGGATCCATTTTACTCTGGATTTAATTGAAAATGCGTTTTATTACTTTATGAAGATGACAGCTTTCAGAGACAGTTACAAAATCTTTTTTAATTTTTATTCTTACTTAAATTCTTGTTTATTCTAGCATTACCATTTAGGCACTGTACGCTCTGCTACCATGTTAATATTATCAGATCGTCTAACTAGAAAAAACTTCCCTTCGTAATAAAATAATGACTTTGTCTAATTATAATTTTATTTCAATCAAATTGACATATTCTATATATTAACTACGTAACTCACTCATTAACTTATTTCAAATACAGGATGGTAAATTACTTAGATGTATTCTTCATTCTGCTTCAACAAAGGTAACAAAACGCTTCCATTCTTTCACGCATCATATCCTGTCGGAAAACATTTCTTCTCAAACAGAGTGTGGTCATGCTTACATTTTGCAAACCTACATTAGAACTAATAATAGGTCAAAGATACTCGTTCCATTTGGCAACGCTGGACTAAATGTAGTAGGCGAGTCGAATCATCGTGAATAGGGTTTTTAAGGATCATGTGAGCGATGAGTGAGAGAGTACTCCTATCGATGAGTAGTCGTGCACGAGCACTCTCATATGTTACAGAATAGGGCCCCAGAGAGAAGATGGATTTCTTTCCTTACAATACTTTTTCATGAGTGATATTCTTGATTTTCTTAATAGAACACCATTCTTCGTACCGATTGAACGCTATTTCATATACACTCCTTGATTTTTCCAGCAAAAGGGAGTCCACGATATATCATTTCTTCCAAATCAGAAGGTAACCAGTTTCAGAATCACTCATTATATTTAGATTATATTCAGTTCTATGTGACAATTGTGTTTGACAGCAGAAAAATAAATATTGCCGTTACAACCTGAAGTTGTCAAGGAAATGGCAAAGCACATTCAGAGATTAGAATTGTAGTTGTCATTGTGACATGTCGAAGATGCAGTTTTTAATTTTTCGAAAATGTATTAATATAAATGCCATCAGATAAAATTTTGTATGTAATACGAATCATAAACAATCATTATGGCACACGCCGTGCTATCGGACTCGGCTACGCCTCGCCCAATAATATTCACAACTTGTATCATAATGATCGTCTTTATGATCCTTATTACATAAATAACTGTAATCTCATCCGTTTTTCTTTTAACAACATGACAGTTTAATGGGCAGCTTATGTATAAATTAGTTGCTAACTATCGGAAGAAATAACAATTTATTAAAATTGCAAATAACTTTACTAAAATACTTAGTATCGTCCATATTAGTTTATTTTTATAGTTCTCTGGTAAACGATTTAAGCTTGTTTAGTTCGAAATTCCAGTCAGATAAGTTTCTTTTTAATACTTGTTATTGTATCTCTTTATTTCGAATAACTTTTTAAGGCATTTCATCACATATTTATCAACTTGTAACAATTTTGTGTACGTCAATAAAAGTACTTATTGGAGAAAACAATATAAGTTGTTTTGACTTTTGTAGCCTTCGGAATGTCAATTATTTTTAAACAGCAATTGATAGTAGGTGATCGATGAATTGGTAAAGTCTGTTCATACGTATAGTGAAGTGACTAACTAGATCCTTGTTAAGAAAGACCCATATAATTATGATTATTACTTATTCATCAATATCAACTAGACTATATATTATTATTTTCTCGCATTATTACATCTTGTTCAGCTCCATCTATATTTGAGAAAATGTCATCATCGTTTCACTAAAGTAGGACCATTAACAATTTTTCGTTATTGTGTCTATTTGTAATGTTTGGTTAACCAAACCAGTTAATTCCAAAGTCTGTTAATTTTTCTGTTGGTTGGAGTCGAATTATTTTTATGCAGTGAATAACGCTATGCTAAGGGATTGTTCTAATCTAGAGGTATGAATTTTACGTATTTTTTCAAGTATCAAACCCAACAATATTTTTATTAGCCCTTATTTTATCCAAAATTTATTAATGTTTAAAAATACTTGAAAAACAATTCAAGTGAAAAAATTGAAATTTCAAAAAGTTGCAGGCTGACGAATTGGGGGGGGGGGGGTCTCAAAAAAATGTAATTGTAACCCTCCTAGTAATTTGAAATAATGAAAAATTGAATCTTGGTTTAAAAAATGCAGCAATCGTTTTAATTCTGAATCATTCGAAAAAAAAAATTTCGGCAGAATATCGGTTGTCTAAAATAATTTTATTTTACTTTCTGAATAAATGGGTTCAGAAGAACTAGAAAACGGCTTGATCTTTCCCTGTATATAGGCTATGTGACGTCACATTAAAATGAATATGGCGCCCTCTTGAGGACATAAACTCATTAACTGGAAAATATTTATTTTATTACTTAGCTGTATTCTCCTAATAATGACTTGAATTTATTTACATACAGTCAATATAATTACTACGGGAATAAACCTCAAGGAAATGGTTCTCGTATTCTGAGACTGTTACATTGTATCAGAAGTTGTAGTATCACAGTCAATTGTTAAGGTCAAAATTTGTCTGTATTAACAACTTCTACAATTTTTTGAAAGGTAATATATATTTTTTTTCGTATGCGTGTCCCAACACCGTTGGTACTCGTATCTTCTGAAATAATATCCAGTGCTTTACTGTGAAATTTTCTTGTATAGTATACAAAATTTTCTTTGCGACGCGTCCGGTACTGAAACCACTAAGAATTCTATAGATTCAACAGAATCTTTACGATTTTTATACAATCATTTTATGTCTTACTAATTATTCATTTTTCACGACATTTTCTAAATTTAACAAAAAACGTTATTAGTTTATAAACAAGTATAAACACAAGAAAGGAAAACATTTTTAGGTCAATTATATAAACTTTTATGTCGCCATTTATGAAAATGGAGAAAATTTAGTAGTTATCAATTCTGCAACTTTATGAAAAATCAACAACAAAAATTTTGCAACATGGCTTTGTTCTTTTAAGTGTTCAGATGACATCATACTTTTTTAAAATTGATATTTAATACTATAAAAAATTATTTTTTCCGCCTAAATCTATCCAAAGTATACATTTCCTGGCCTCATTGTAGGGAGCAAAGTCGTACTTTTCCTCCCTAGGGCGGAAAAGTAAAAGTGACGTAATGGTACGTCTTCAATGAAATAACTTATACGGCATTGACGACCTAAACTATATTCTATTATATAAGTATAAATTTTACCGTTTACCGTATATTTTGCAAAGTAGTAGAAATCAGTAAATTGTTATTTTAATTTGACGATTTTTACATTAATAATTTGACTTCAGCAATACGTTATGTTCATGATTCCGCAGAACTTGCCTGCGAGTCTCGGTAGCGCAACGAGTTGGTGTACAGCTTACTTCATGATAGGCCTGTAGTTGTTAGTTCGAATTCCGGCGAGGACAATTTTTTTTTAAAATCTTTCATAAATAAATTATTTAAAAATGTCTTGTTATTTGAGGGAGGCGGAAAAATCATATATATAACATGGGAGTAAAGTGCCTTTTCCTCCCTTGAGTGATTACTAAGTAAACTTCATCCTCGGGAGGAAAAGTAGCACTATATAAATATGTCAAATCATTTTAAAAAAGGGTTGCACACGGAATTAGTTTTTAGACGACTTTTCAATCATTGAGCACTATTATACTACTAGCCTGTATGTAAAGTAATAGTAATTATGCGCCAAGGTAGAAAAGTGAGGTATTATTGTCGAGGTCGAAGCTTCGCTTCTCGGTCTTTAATGGATCCGAGACAACAATACACTTTTCTACCGTGGCTCATATAGCATTTTTTTCACTACTTCACTACTGGCATTTTATTTTTTTAAATATTAGTTTGTCTACTCCCGTTTCACATGACATGACAGCTGTGCACAAGTTAACATCAAATTCTATTAAATGGATTGAGATTTAGTTATAATCAAGTAGACTCTGTATTTTTCTACCTTGTTTAATAATGAACAACTTTACTACCTCAACAAAAGTCAATAAAGTTAGGTTTAGAGGCTAGTAGTGAAAAATAGTATATTTCGTAACAAGTCCGGAAAATACAGTTTCCGGGCGTGTTGCGTACATTTTTTTTTCGGCAACCGTGTGGTAGGTATAACAAATCAATAAAACACGTTTCTTTGTAATATCTAAATTGACTAAAAATGGCGTCGATTTGAATGTTTATGTTTGCCATGATGACAAAACGCTAAAAAAACTATTTTTTAGAACAAAATTAGGAACATTCTAATTGAATTTACTGTTTAGACCCTTACTTTGTGGAATCTACTCATATTACTAACATTCTAATTCTTGTTTTTATTAATATTTATATTGAAATTCGAACAATTGCTAATATTAAAGGGATTCAGTTTGTTTGAATGACAGCAACGATGTAATACTTCCCGGCCTAATCCGGGAAATAGGTACTTTCCGGTAATATTGAATAATTTGTAAATGCAGTTAATCATATTTCTTCCATTGCACCAAAGCACTATGATAATAACGGTGAGTCAAATTAAACGTGCAATTACTATTTATTTTAATATTTGTGTCGGCAATTTCGTATTCAGACGTTGTAAAAATATTAAAGTGAAATGATGTTGAACAATTCAATGCCTTACGATGGAAATGAGTCATTTTAGTTATTAATTAATTTATGTGAATTATTTTGAGATTTTGGTTAGTCAACAGTGCCGTTCCATCTTTGTTATATACAGGTTGTCCCACGAGGTTTGACAAATAATAGTAAATTATTTTATTAAAGAAAACGGAAGATAGACAATAAAGCGTACAAGTAATTAAATAGCTATTTGTATAACAAGGGAGGGAAGTGCTACTTTTCCTCCCGATGATGAAGTTTACAGTAATCATTCAAGGGAGGAAAAGGCACTTCACCCCCATGTTTTACATATGATTTTTCCGCCTCCCTAAAATAACAAGTCATTTTTAAATAATTTATTTATGAAACTAACAAACAAAATTTATTAAAGAACTAAAACTAAGAAGTAGGTACAGTAGAACTTATAGGCACATTATTTTCATTCTTGCATCCTACATATTTTTAATTTGTGGTAGAGTAATTATTTATATTAATGTAAAAACTTGCAGTTTTGAGCAGTGGTTATTTGAATACCACTAGAAGTGAGAGCTGGAGCCAACGCAGTTTTCGTGATATTTTCACTAACAACATTATTATGCAGCTGGTATCCTCCGGAAGTACTCGTACTTGGCTGATTACAATCAATTTCATTAACTTCAGTGACTCCCATAATTTGGTTCGAAATTTTTCGCTTTTTTGCAAGAGATTGCTGCACATACGTCCCTTCATCGATATTCGTGGACTTCCAACCTCCGTGTTGCTTTAAAGCAACAATGTCTCCCCCAGAGTTTGCAAGTAAACTTGCCGAGGCTCTTTTGAAACTATGCCCGGTATAATTTATGGCGTTAGGCAGTTTTAAAAATTCTGCATTTTTTTAGGAATTTTAGCAATAGTATTTTTTCCAACCATTTGGTTGATACATTTTCGTCAGGGCCATTCCCCGGTCAAGCATTGATTACAAACGTTCTCTGTATATTTGTTTTAGAATCTGGTATATTAAAATTGAACCTTTATTTTCAATATCCGTAATGGTCATTTTAAGGAGCTCGTCACACCTGCTGCATGCTCCTGAAATTCCGAAAATGAGGAGAAGCTACAGAACAAAGAAAAAAAAAATTTTAAATTAAAAGAAAAAAAGCTCTTCACGCCGGAATTCGAACCAACACCTACAGGCTTATCATGAATAGTGAGCTGTGCATGAGCATAGCGTATTGCTGTAGTAGCTCTATTATAATATTTGCCGTTTAACTTTTATTTTCTTAATATCTTGAAAATATCTTACCTTCATCTATCTTCTATATATATAAAAGAGAAAGGTTGTATGTATATTCCTTATAGACTCCGAAACGACTGAACCGATTTCAATGAAACTTTCAGATTGGCCCAGCGAGTAATCCTGCAGAGTTTAGTGATGATCGGAGCATTTTTTTTGGAATTGTCAATTTGAAAATTGACATTTTTTTAATACTGACAAGAAATAAAAACAAAAGATTAATAATAAATCAAGTCAATTTTTCTGTCGTATGACATGCGTCACCGTCAAATTTCAACATCCCCAACAACGATTAGTCCACTCGGGAACAACTGTGAATAACGAATCGCCGCAACGTGAAAATCGCAACGAACAACGGGAATAACAGAATTTATAAATCCAGCTTTAACCAACAAATACAATGGAAACAACAAACTTTGAGTAATTAGGCAATCCAGTGAGACAGAATAAAGCCCGGCGAAGCGGGCTGGGTACGCTAGTTAATAAATAATTATCATCGGGGGTTTTTAGTAATTTATTTACTTCCTCTCTTGAGAAGGTTTTTGTCTTTTAGGTTTATATCCCTGGTATTGTCTTTTCAAGAAAGCAATTAATTTTGGGTATTTAATATCCACATTTTCTTTTATTTGAAGCATGATACTTGGACCACAATGTAGAGGCTTTTAATGTAAAAATACCCCAAAATAACATTTTCTGAGTAAGTATATACGAATATGCTTTTCTTCGGCCCATTGCTTGAAACGTAAATACCTACTGTTTTTCGTATTTTTCTTTAGATTTTTGGGGTAATAGAGATTGTACTGTTGCATTAACTTGTTCCAAAATATCCGGTGGTGTGTTTTATTTATATCTTCAAATTCGCTTGAATCACTCATTTTTCAAGTATTATTTTATATTTTGTAGATAAATTATAGCGCAACACACTTTGAAACTGTACCATAGCATGCTATAATATTTCTGTCCTAAATTCGAAAACCGGATGAATCTATGAATTGAAGTCAAATTATTAATCTAAAAATAACAAATAAATTAAAATCACAATTAATAAACGGTAAAATTTATACTTATTTATTAATAGAATATAGTTTAGGTCGTTAATGCCGTATAAGTTATTTCATTGATTACGTACCATGACGTCACTTTTACTTTTCCTCCCTACAATAAGGTCAGGAAATGTATACTTTCGATAGAGGTAGGCGGAAATTTTTTTTATGTAAATTTTAAAATTGATGATCATGTACATTGGCACATTGATTAAACGTTGTTAATATTTCTTGTACAATTTTATCATTTAAATCAACAAAATCATTCGGGATGCTATTTAAACTCAACCTTTTTCAAGTAACCCAAATCATGACAAATATCGTTGTTTTTAAAAGAATAATCCAAAAATGTATATTATACCTGCTGTCTCATTAAAAAAATTTTGGCGTCAAGAGACCCGAAGTAAGAGAAAACACATAAGGATCAGTTTCACTTGTTTATGGCTGCCAAATTTCATACGTGTTTCCGAGATATTGGACTGTCAAAACGTCGTGGGACAATCTATATATGAATCATATATTATCGTTTATCTTCTGAATCGTATTTTTAGCACAAGGCGATTGATTCATTGATCCTAACATAAAATAGTACAACCAAGATATAAAAGAAATGATTTCGACATACATTTAAAGTTCTCGATGGATTCGCCTTGACCTACCAGCCTTTCATTCACAGCAATTTGTACTCTATAAAAATACATGTTTTTTCTTTAATTGAATAATACACATAAAACAACACCAGTCATATTAAGAGCTGTAGGGGGCGATACTTGTATGTTAAGGATATTTTTTCTATAATATTTGGTTAAGGGAAAAAACCGCAAAGAAAGCTGTTAGCCAATACCAATTTCATTTCAAGAATTAGATTTGCATAATTTTTTGATTGTTTCTTGACAGGTTCCTAACAATGTAAGACTGGACTAGTTATTAAGAAGAATTTGTTATGAGCAGTGGTTTTTCGTTTGAATTTGCAGCTATTGAAGTGCTTCTTATTGCACGACATATGACTTTTGGGCAGGGTAGTGAACTCGTGAAACGTGTAACGTTACGAAAAAGCGTTCGTCACGCAACAGTGTTGCCAAATTTCTGATTAATCCACTAATCCAATGAAATTTAAATTGCTTCTTATTGCACGACAAAGGACTTTTGGGAAGGCTAGTGAACTCGTGAAACGTGTGGTGTTACGAAAAAGCGTTGGTCACGATGACTAATTCTTCGTCTCTTTCTCGGCCGCCCGCTGCGCTAACTCTCTCCCCTCTTTTCCTACACCGCCTTCTTCTCTCTTTCGTAGGCTATACAGCGGGACGCCCCTCTCGCTCTCTCTCTCTAATTGCCAAATGTGTTAGAATTTTTGAAAAATTCTCAAATTTTTTAAAATATTTTAAGAAATAGTCAATATGTAATTGTTAAAATTTTGAAAAATGATCAAAAATTGTTAAATATTTTGAAAAATTTACAATAATTGTCAAAGTTTTTGAAAGTTGTCAAAAATGGTCACTAATTGTTAAAATTTTGGAAAATGGTCAAAAATTGTCAAAATTTCGAATAAATGGTCAATAATTATAAAAAACTGTCAATAATTGTTAAAATTTGGAAAAATGGTCAATAATTGTTAAAATTTGAAAAAATGCTCAAAAATTGCCAAATTTTTTGAAAAACGGTCAAAATTTTGAAAAAATGGTCAATAATTATAAAAAACTGCCAAAAATGGTCAATAATTGTTAAAAATGGTCAATAATTCTCAGAACCTGTCAAAAATGCTCAAAAATGGTCGATAGATATTAAAATTTTGAAAAATGGTCTAAAATAATCAATTGTCAAAACTGTCTAAATTGGTCAATAATTGTTAAAATTTGAAAAAATAGTCAAAAATTCTGAAAAAATGTTCAATAATTGTCAAATTTTTTGAAAGATGGTCAAAAATTTAAGAAAAATGGTCATTCTATTGTGCATAAGAAGCAAGCTTCTGTTGGAGGTCCGACGACCGCTCACCTTTTTATTTAAATAAGCATCCCGTTAGTTAGGGATGGTGTAAATTTCCTATTAAAAATAGTTATGTTTTTATTTCCAAGCCAAACTTGTACTGGGTAGTAAGCATCTTTTAATATGCTCGTTGAGAGCATCCACTGAGTGAACGAGGGATGACAATTTCACCGCACTCTTTTTGGTGATTGCTTTAATGAAGGACTCATATCATTTTTCGATACAGAATGAGTGAAGGATATAAAAAAAAAGAAGGACAACACGTGCTCTTTTTTTCGATCGTGAGAACACACTGGCTTCGGCTTCCTCAAGCGCACACGACACAAGTACTTCTCACCATTTAGATACTATACACTAGATGAATATAGTTTGGCAAGTCTATCTGAAGCTACGCGGCATCGGTAAGGGGAGAGGAAATATGGCCGATATCTGTCATAAACGCACCAATGGCGTACGGTACCTATTTTATAAAAGTATTGAATAAGATACCAGGTAAAACTGAAAATACGAAGGTAAATACTGTGACATTATAACGCCACTGGATAATCAATGTCAATCAATTGTCGAAGTGAGAGGGAAGAACACACACGCGCGCTTGCCAATAGGAAGTCAGGTGGTTACCTAGCAACAGTGGTTCGATAAATATTCACCAATTGAGTTAGTAGGAGGGCGTGGTAATTATGATTTTCGCACGACGTTGCCGGTTTGAAGGAAACCCATAACATATTTGGAACAGTGTTCATCTTTTAATATTCAGAAATTGGAAAAATACTGTTAATAGACAAAATCCGATGAAACAAGGACATTAAAGAACTAACGTTTAATCATTATTGTTAATAAAGTCCATTTCCTAATTACTATCACTACATACTTAGCACTTTAGCTTTTTCATAGTTAAACGTGGCAATATCGAATGTTTTCGACCGCATTCCTTTCACAGCTTCAGTTATGTTTGCCAAACTATACTTTCACCAATACTTCAAAAACTATATGTTCCGAAATGAAAAAAAATGGATCGTTTTTTGGCCCAATAGCTTATTTTATAGGAAATTTCATGACCTACAAGCTTAATAAAGTTTAAAAAAATTACAGCCCTTCAATTTTAAAAGGGCAACGTTTAAAGGGCTCTAAAACATCACCAGACCCACGTTAATGTGAATTTTAAAAGGTCATATCTCGGTTAATTTTTAAGCTAAAAAAAGGAAAATGTTCAGTAAAAAAATACTTACTTTTTGTTCTCTAGTAATTTTTACGACTTTTGATGGTTTTTAATTAATTTTAAAAAAAAGACGAAATTTTTTAAAATCTCAAAAATGCTTCTTCCACTTTGAGCATAATTTTTTTCAGAATCAAGCATTCTAAATTGTTCAAACTTCTGGATACTATTGTTAGAGCATAAATAGAATGAATCGTAGATTTATAAACAATTAGGGTAGTAATGCCAAGGGTATTATTGTGGTTTTTTCCACTAAAAACATATGTATCTCATTTTCGTCATAACTTATACTAGAGAGTTCTACGTCTCATTTTAAAGTACTTTACATTTTACCCATAAAATTGACTGTTTTTCTGTTATTTATTGTTCAATTTTAACTTTTTTCGTTCGATAAAAATTTTTAACTTTTGAAAAGTTATATCTCGATGAGTATTCTCTACAGCAACAGGGCCGGACCGCGACCTTTGGGGGCCCTGGGCTAACGATATCCGGGGGACCCTCGAAATAATTGAAATATTTGCTATTTTCCTAAAAAAAGGATTATGCGGGAAAATTAAACATACGAAAGGTTTTTTTTATTTCAAACGAAAATGCATTATAAACTTAGATCAAAGTAGATAAAATAAACAGGTACCTTCTTTATCTTTGACATAAAAAAATTAACTCCATAAATTCTTAAGAAACATAATTTAACTGAAGTAGGGCGGAAGAACGAAAGTAAATTGCTCTGGAATATTGGAAATAAATTTGATATGTTATCTCGGGTTTTTTATTTTTTATTTGTATTTTTTTTACTGGTTTATTATTCGGGGCCCCTCGGCTGAAGCCCATTAAGCCCATATGTAGATCCGGCACTGTACAGCAAAACTAAAACAACAAATCTCTTTGTTTTTTAATAAGTTTTATTTTTACTCCTTATAGTTTTAGCGATAAAATGAAGAGTATTTGAGTTATGAGTGAAAAACCGTTTAAAAATGTATTTTTTTACGATTTTCAATCACAAATAAGTCAAAAACTATCGAGTTTTCAAAAAAACTGTAGAGCATTTTTTGCTTGAACTACCCCTGAGTTGGGTTGGTATCCACCCCTAGGGTAAAAGCACACATAGGCATAGGGTAGATTTTGTTTATCGAGTTATTCCCAGCCTAATGTTAAAATTTCGAGAAAATCGATGCGTCTTCATGGAATTCGGAGGTAAAAATCTTGGTAGCCTGGACTATTTGCAAGATCCGCATTTCATATCACATTAATTTAAAATTAAAATATTTATAGTCCATATTGCAGTTAAATATCCGCCCACATAAAAACCAGCGAAAAATTGGTTTTAATAACTTTTCAATTTCATTTGTATTTTTGGGTCATAAAAGAGATTATTTTATCTTGCCACGGAATGACATACGTTTATGACACTATAAAATTGTTATTTAACTCTCTTGCAAAATATACCGTGATCGTTATATGGTCATAAAAAATAATAATAATACAACATGTCACTAACTGTCCATGTTTAAAAACTGCTCGTAAATTTTTCGTGACATGTAATAATGGTTTGTACCAATAACAATCAGCAGACAAACAAAAAATACTGGTCTATTCTGTGTAGTTGTTATGTGGCTCACAGTATTTTTATACGTTACTGAATTTTTTTTGCAGGCTATTAATTAAAATGAACAGCATCAGTCTAGAAATTCAAGGAATAGTTATAAATCATTTTTTGCCTTTTTTGTACGTGTTTAAGTGACTATTTAATTTTTGTAATTCTTTAAAATGGGTTTCGATTTTTCAAACTACTACTTTGTCACTACTACGATGCCACCTGCTATTCACTTATACTTAAGAAAATGCATAAACTGGTCGATTTTCATTCCATATCTTTAACTGTCGGAACATAATATCTCCCCTCTCACTATTACTAAAAAGATTTAAATAGTGAAAGTACTAAGTAGTGACACATGATTGAAAAGATAATTTTATAAGGAATTTGACTATGTGACAGTTCAAATAATGACCATTGGTACATTTGAATACCAAATTTTATGCGAAATTATCTTTGGAATAAAAATTAACTTCTGTTTCCCAGAGCCACAATGTTCCAAGTCCACTTTTTATCAAAAATGATATTATACAGACATGTTTTCCATCTAAAAATTTTGCCAGACAGTATTAAGTCATAGGCGGTTTATTATTCGATATAGCACTGTATAAATAGCATTAAGTCCACATATATTTCCGAACCAGAGTATTTAATGGGCTACTGAATTTAGAGATGTAACATGAAAAAAACCATCGGTTTTTATGTATTTTTTCAAGTTTTTTTTTACCGTTTTTTTTTTCAAATGGCTTCTTTTCATACTGTGTGTTTTTTTCCAAACTTAGCAGGATATGCGTATTTTTTACGTTTTTTCGCCAATTAGTATATATTTAATATTTTCCTGAAAAGAAAATAATTCAGTTTGAGCAGTAAAATATAGATAAAATGTAAAATATTGCTTTATTCTAGAAATAATAACATAAGAAATAAGAATAATAAGTAATGTCATGAATTCATAAATCAGGCTGTCAGGTCGTCAGGAGCATCCATGTAGAATGTATCATATGTACATTCATACAACATACTAGACCATCTGATCTGCTGAGATTCGTTCACCTTCAGAAGAATTTTCAGAGAGTAACTCTTCCTCGGAGCTCTCCACAACATGTACATGGGTCATTCCTTTCAAAGTCGAGATTGAAGCTGAAGCCGATTCTTTATCTATCTTCCCAAGTCCAGCATCTAATAATTTATAGTTGTGGCTTATGTAAACCAATTTTGCAGCCCTTTTATTGTTCCTTTTTTTCGTTTGTACATTTGGGTTGGCAGCTCCAAAAATCTGACTGCAGCTTTGGCAAGTGCTGTTCCACCACAAAAGCCACTCCTTCACGCTGAAGGGCTTCCCAGAGAAACTTTTTCTGGAACAATCCTTCTTTATACTTTCTTGCGCCCGCTATGCTCCCTTTTTTGGCATTATAAAACTCTAATCACCACACTTCACTCTACACAATTTAGATCCAGGTTTCCACGCTATAATAAAAAAGTAAACGTATTTACTCCGTTCGATATAAAACCCAAAACAGGAGTACAGGAATAAACTCGTATTCTCGCCTCCTCGTCGCGTCGTCCTCCAGTGTTGCCAAATCTCCGATTTTTTACTTAAATAATGATAATATTAAATTATTGTAGCGGTTTGGAAAAAAAACGGTTTTTTCCCAGTTTTTTTTTCAAATCTGAAAAACAACCGTTTTTTGCATCACTACTACTGATATTAATTATCTGGTTCTAATAAGATTCAAATTTCTGCAGGCTTCGAGTAAGTCCAATTATACTGTCTGGCTCTGTGATGGGAAGTACAATTACCAAGAAGTATCGATTGCACTTGACGACGGGTTGTAAGTCAACTTATGGTAATAAGTAATAATTTGGATATTTAAATGTTTTCTCGTTTTTTCTCAATTTCTATGAAATGTTCTAACTCCATAATTTCTCCATCTCTAACCAAGTTTTCTGTTACTCTTTAAGTACTGCAGGAGACTTCTGGCTTCGTTATATTGTATACATTTTTATTTGGAACTTCCTTTTTATTGTTGATGCTCTCCGCTACATAACTTTCCGCAATAGTTGCAGATTTCCATCCGCCATGTAGCTTGAGAGCGAAGACATCAACTCCAGTATTCGCTAATAAAGTGGCCGACGATCTTCTAAGGGAGTGTCCAGTTCTCAAAGTTCAGTCATTTAGCAATTTTACTTGGAATTGAAGAAATCGAGTTTTTCCCGACAGGTTGGTTTAAGCACTTTCCATTTTGATGTCGCATGAAGAAGCTATGATTAAAATTCATCATGTGGCATCTTATAACAACGTAATTTCGAACTATTTTGAAATAATAAACCTTCTCATCGTCACTGTAAATTTACGTGCAATTCAATTTTTGGAATCGGGAATAGTAGCAATAATTAGACTTCATGCCTTAATTCAACATTGTCTGATGATATTCCCTCGATATTTCTTTCAAACCTCCCAGCTTCCGCCAAAAAAAACCTTCTTTGTCTATACAATAGAATATTTTCATCAAATGAATTTCCAGATTCTTGGAGGAAAGCAATAATAATTCCTATCCTCAAACCTTTTAAAACCCAAAAACGACCCATTATCTTATAGACCCATTTCTTTGACATGTTACAGCTGCAAACTACTTGAAAAAATCGTTAACAAAAATAATCTGTTAACAGAAAATCAAAGCGGGTTTCATCCATAGATAATTTGGCAATATTAGACACTGAAATAAAAGATGCCGTTACCAACAAACAAAAACTAGTGGCCATATTAGGCCATATTTTTCGACACAGCAAAGCTTACGATCACACCTAGACTTATTATATTCTAAATACCATAGTTAAATAATGTAACCGAGGAAATATTTTGAACTTTATTAAAAACTTTTTAACCAGGAGAAAATCTTTGAATGTAACATTTCAAAAAATATATTATTTTGGTATAGGTATATAGATGACATATTAGCTTGTTTTGTAGGTAGTGAACGACAATTAGATATATTGTTCAATCATATTAATAATTTACATCCAAAAATCAAATTTACATCAGAAGTTGAAGAAAATAACTCAATCAATTTTCTTGATATTAAAATTCAAAGAGTCAATAATATACTTGATTTTTCAATTTACAGAAAACCAACAAATACTGATGTGACTATACCATATAATTCCAATCATCCCATGACACATAAATTAGCAGCATATAATTCAATGATACATAGAGCATTTTCAGTTCCTATGAACAAATATAATTTTGATAGAGAAATTAATATATTTAAACAAATATCCACATCCAACGCTTATCCATTACATATAATAAATAAATTAATTAATAAAAAAGGGGAAAAAGTGGCATTACAATTAATATTTCCTGAAAAAAACTAGGGAAATACAAAATTACAAAACCATCACATATTCTGGTAATATTTCTAATAATATTTCAAAAATAATATCTTGTTCAACAAATACAGCAATTTCTTTTAAAACAGAAAACAATGTGAGTAAAAAATTGTTAAATGTAAAATCAAAAATACCCCCATTAAAAAAGTCTGGAATATATAAACTTAAATGTCCAGAATGTAATGCTGTCTATATTGGTCAAACAATTCGAAATTTTGAAATTAGATACAATGAACACTCACGAGCATACAGATTAAAACAGCCAGATAAATCACATTACGCAAAACATCTTCTTGACACAAAACATTCATTAACACCTAACACAGAACTATAAGTACTGCATATTTGTGATAAGAAACAAGAACTAGATTTCCTTGAAGAACTAGAAATAAGAAGACACTTAAGAGACCCACAATATGAAGTTGTCAAAGAACAGATAAATCTAGGGAGCTCTCCACTATTAAATTGTCTTCTTAAGTAACAATTGTAAAGATCAGCAGATATAGTTTTCCTTGGTTTCCTATATCATTGCACAGTTATACTGATCTTAAATGGGAAAAAGATATCCAGGATATCCCCATAGGGCTAATAATACCTGAGCTTTAATATTTGTAAAATCAAATCTTCTTCTCTTTTCTATTCATATATATTAAGTCAATCACAAGATAGGTCACTTACTATTTGGTCTAGCCAAAATATTAAACATCAAGTAGGTATCACATAAAATGTAACTTCTGTCATTCTGACGATGATATGTCAATATCGAAATAATTATCAATATCCTTTCATAACTTTCATAATTTTTTCATTAAATAGTGGAATTAATTAGAAACAGTTAGTTTCATTTATAACATTAATATGAGTAGATTCCACAAAGTAAGGGTCCAAACAGTAAATTCAATTCTTTACTATATTAATTCCTTTGTAACCACTGAACTGCCAATAACCCTAGTGGTTGACGCAGTATTAAATAAAAAAAATTCTGCGGGGAGGAGAAAAATTCGTATTATATATACCTACTTCACGGGATGTGGGTATAAATAACTATTTCTGTTGAGCTTAGGGTTAATCTTTGTAATTCTCTGAAAATGAAACAATACATACATAATGCTCATCTATTTTCCATAAATTCAGAACCACACAGTTGTGAAGATACTTTTCGACATAATAGTGATATTTACAAATTTTCAGAACTATACAATTTTTAGTTCATTTTTTTGTATTAAGTCAAAGTGTGATTGAAGACATTGATTGAACATTTTGATATTAAGTCATGAAAGTCTATCGTGGGAACCAAAGTCCAATTTATTTTTTATTTTCGAAAGTAAAATTATCCATTATCTAATTACACTTTATAACAATGCAATAATACATTTTTTGATTGTATAAGAAAAACTGCGATTTTATCTCTAGTAGTTTTTCAATTATAAACACTGGACTGTGTTCTTTTTGGATGAATGAATCCAAAAAGTTTCTTTGACCCACACAAAAAAGTCTCCCAAAATTCCAGCTCGTTATCCCAAAAATTGAGCTGGCGCATTTCCCATTTAAAATACATTGAAAAGAATTATTTTTTTATTATCAATATAAAAATAAAATTTTTTTTTGAATTTTCGTTTGAATGTTCTTGCAGCAAATAAAATTATCTACAAAAAATTTCTCTTCAAATTTTTTCCTAAACTTGATGGGAAAAAAGTTGCAGTGCGTAGAAAAAGTCGGGCAACGTTTCGAAGATTTATACAGGGTGGCCCGTAAGTAATGGTCCAAAGTGAAATGGAAGATTCTTGGCCTCAAAATATTACGATCTGATTCAACTTGCTTTAATAAAATATTGATAATAAAAAAGATACAGGGTGGCAAAGTTGAAATATAAATAAATATATTTCTCAGTAAATTGAAAGATTTTGGATATAAAAACGTAAAAATTTGAAGATGGGGGGTTTTGAGGCATGAGAAATCATAATATGATATCCGTTTCGATGTATTTTCTAGAGGGCGCCAAATGAGCTATGTTGTTGGTGTAACTGTGCGCTTAACTTTTTTATCGTTAGCGCTATCTCTCTTTTTATTAAAAAATATTAAAACTACATCATTTTTCGACAAAAAGGTGTACCTATCAATAATATCAAAAGTTACTAGTTTTCGAGATATTCGCATTTTAAAAACCCCCTACATAATTTTTATTTTATTTATTAGCACAAATAATAACGTTAGTTTACAGAAACCCTATAAATAGTCGAGATCAACTTTGGCAAGAAATCACAGCAGCAAAAATTTTTTTTACACCAATGACATTATTTAATATTAGACGATCTTTCATGTATCGAGATGAATGGCGGACATATTGAACAATTACTGTGAAATAATATTTAAATGTTTGTTGTATTTGTGAATAAATTGTTATTTTTTTCGTTAATTAAAAGTTATTGAGTTCATAATGGTTGCTTTATTTATACGTCAAAGTGCTAATAAATAAAATGAAAATTATGTAGAGGGTTTTTAAAACGTGAATATTTCGAAAACTTGCAACCTTTGAGACTAATAATATTTTCAAAAAAATTATGTAATTTTAATATTTTTCAATAAAAAGCGAGATAGCGTTAACGATACAAAAGTTAAGCGCACAGTTACACCAACAACATAGCTCATGTGGCTCCCTCTAGAAAATATGTCGAAACGGATATAATATTAGGATTTCGCGCGCCCTAAAACCCCTATCATCATATTTTTACGTTTGTATATCCAAAATCTTCCAATTTACTGAGAAAAAACATTTTTGACATTTCAACTTTGCAACCCTGTATCTTTTTTATTATCAATATTTTGCATCAGGTTGTAATATTTTGAGTCCAAGAATCTTGCATTTCACTTTGGACCATTACTTACGGACCACCCTGTATAAAAAATATTTTGCTCTTAACTTTTTCTTCAAATGTGTAATGTTAGAAAACAGATTTTGTGACTTGACCTTGAACATCTTCATTGGCTCACACGAGATAACTTGAAAAATTAGAAAATATATCAATATAAAGATTTGTAGGTTATTGTCCGATGTGGATTCCTATTTTGACCTTGTGTGCACAAATTACACTATTATATCGATAAATTAATCGTTTAAAAATACAGTCACATGCGATTTCTAACGTTTTTTTTTACCGCAAAATCTTGAAAATAATGTTTACCTTTTTCATCTATAGGATGTTTAAACGTATTATATGGTTTTCCATGAAAACGTCGACTTTCACTAATCAATATGTGTAAAAGAAAGTTTTAGTTGTCTTCAAAGTAAAAACAAATTTCTATTTGTAAATTCAATAAAACTAAAAATTATACAATTATTTAATTTTACGTGTATATAATTTGTTTCAAATATTCAATTACTTTTTCATTCACGCACTAGAAGATGCACATCGTATCATTTTACCGATTTTTTGATTCCTTCTGTGAAATTATTATTGCAGTTTATTCTTGAAGCCGTCTATTAGGTCTTTTGAAGTGTGACTGGTGAATTCGGCCAAAAGCACCGACAAGTGGTCTGGTTGAGATTGTATATACTAAACGAGATCAAGTCGGCAGTCGAAAAGGTGATGATCGAGTTAATTACTCTCAAATTTTATTGTTAATTTGCTGGTTGTTTGTCAATCCAACTAAAATGTTTCAAGTGCTGATTCCTTTAAGGTTGAATACCTTTTAATGTCTATGAAATATGTTAAAAAGTCAGGTTCTTCCGGCCCTTAGGTATTGGTTAGTTTGAAACATTTTACGACTATTGTTCTTTAAGAAGAGCATATAACAACATACTTGGTGCCAGTTTGGGTGTTCCAAGATGAACTAAAACCGACGAAAGTTATCCGTTCTCGAAGCGTTTCCAAAAAGATGGTGGCGACAGTTTCGAAAAACCAACCCTCATCGACGAATGATGCTCCACTAATACAATGCAAGTTTCCACATAGCTCGAAAATCAATTGAGTTTTTAAAGTAAGAAAACATCGAATTGCTGGACCATCCTCCATACAGTCCCGACCTAATTTCTAACGACTTTTTTACCTTTTCAAAAATTCAGAATAAACTGCGTGGTCAAAGGTTCCAGTACTCGGAAGATGCAGTCAACGCCTTCAAAAACTCTATTTTGACTGTATCAACAAGCGAGTGGAATAAGTGCTTCCAGAATTGGTTCCAAAGGGTACAAAAATGCATTTCTCTTCGTGGAGAATACTTTGGAAAACAATAGTGAGTAAAAGTTATATTTTTCTAGTACTATATGCAAAATATGAAAGACAACCCTCGAATTAAACTTTTATTACACATCAGTCTTTTTCATTGGTGAGAGTCATTCGTCCAGAAACCCTGAGAGCATAATCCTAGACTGGAGACAACGCTGAAACCACACCAATACATTAACCTCAATAAAGGAAATGCTAAGAATGCGATAACAGCGACATCACGACATCTAACTACAAACAAAAATTCTTTATTGACAAAAAACCATCTCGGTTTTGTAGTTATTTACTTAATTACAAACCAAAATAGTTGGTTATATCTTGCAGATATACCAACCCCGTTTAACTTGAAGGTGTAATTCAATATCTGCCGAGGCAAATAGCCCGAGAAGTAGTTGTTGCTTCAAGGTGTTAAAATAGTAACAAACTATTATCTATGACATCTATTGATAAAACGCTTTACTAAAATACGACAATTTTTACAGAAAACTGTAATTAATGAAATTTTTTAATATTACTTTCAGTTAATTGGCAAATTCTAATATCATTTGGAAGCATCATTTATTGTCTTTGATTGATATATTTTGAGCAGTCTAGCAGTATATACAAGGTGATTCATTAAGAATGGGCAATCTCTGAACTGGAGATACTACACACCAAAATATGGCGATTGAGCTTAACATGTCTTATAAAAATGTTGCAGGTTTACGAGATACAGGGTATTTAAAGTTGGAATTTTAATTTATTAATTTTGTGATTGTGTGAATTACGAATTTTATGCTGAATTTAGCACTATTCATACAGGGCGTTAGTTACACCCTGTTACTTAGGTAAATTACAACATATCTTTTTTGCCTAATGAGTTATGGCTAAAATGACTAGAAAATCTAAAAGGCAGTTCAATTTTGAAGGTACTCTTGTTTATTTCATGTAACTCTATCAGTTTTTGACTTATTTGCATTTTAAACATTCAATTAATTTTGTTTATTGTGAAATGAATTTATTCCTTTAAATTACCACTATGCTGGGTAACAACAGTAAAGACAACAAATAACAATCAGTAACAGTAATAAAAGAAAAATTCAAAGTAAATGCTCAAAATGCCCGCCTTCCACTTCAATACACTTTGTAAGGCGTCTCCTTAAAGATCTTTGAATATTAAATAACATTTGTCGATTATTTTTAATAATATTAGCAGCTTCGTGAATTTTCTGTCGTAATTCTTGGATGGAATTAATTGTATCTTTTTAAATCATGTCCTTCATTGCGACCATATTGAGAAGTCTAGAGGGTTTAAATCTGGTCAAACAAATTCACTGCCACGCCCAATCCACCGGTGAGGAAAATGTTCATTCAGGTATTGCCGTACTGGCAGAGAAAAATGTGGCGGCGCACCGTCTTGCATAAACCACATGTTCCGCCTTATGGCTAGTGGTACATTTTCTAGTAGTGTGTTTAACTGTTGTTCAAGGAATTTTAAATAGAGGGGCCCGTTAAGATTAGGAGGAAGTTCAAAAAGAACAATAAAGTCCCACAAATGATTGTTTTTCCAATTAAAAACACCTCGTCTAGTAAACTTCGCCTCATCGGCGAAAAGGAGGTAATTAAGAAATCCTGGTTTTCGTTTTGTTTATCTATCATAGATTGCGCAAACTTTAGGCGAACTGGTAAATCTTGAGGTAGCAAATTTTGGACAGGAGTATAGTGATATGGACGGAGATTCTCTTTCTTTAAAATTCTCCAGATAGACGATTGGCTTATTCCTGTTGCCGCACTTAACCGACGAGTACTGAGATCTGGATTTTCCGAAATACGAACTAAAACCTTTTCTTCATTATCGACGTTGATATTTTTTGGAGCACCATTTAAGCTTTTAGGACGAAAACACCCTGTTTCGCCTAGGCGGGTATAAATACGTCTGAACAGTTTGTGATTGGGTTGTCATCGATTTGGGTATGATTCTAAATACCTTCTGGCTGCACCAAATCCACTATAATTTGACTGAGCAAAAACACAAATCATATGCATTTCATTGTTGGAAAATTCATTATGTCGTGGCATTTTCTTATTTTACTACAAATAATACACTCTTACTTAGTGACAGTAAAATTGTCAAATATTTCTTTACACGAAAAACTGACAAGTTCTTACACAAGTCCACTTGAAAAAAAGTGAATGTAATAACGCTGAAAGTTTAAAATGCAAATAACTCAAAAACTGATAGAGTTACATGAAATAAACAAGAGTACCTTTTTTATTCAAAAATGAACTGCCTCTTAGATTTTCTAGTCATTTTAGCCATAACTCATTAGGCAAAAAAGATATGTTGTAATTTACCTAAGTAACAGGGTGTAACTAACGCCCTGTATGAATAGTGCTAAATTCAGCATAAAATTCGTAATTTTCATGCCAAAAAACATAAAGTTTCAATTTTCAAGACGATGGTGCTTAATATCACAAGGTTATTAAGAAATTTCAAATTAAAATTCCAACTTTAAATACCCTGTATCTCGTAAAACTACAACATTTGTATAAGACATGTTAAGCTCAATCGCCATATTTTGGTGTGTAGTATCTCCAGTTCAGAGATTGCCCATTCTTAATGAATCACCCTGTATATGATAAATTGTTAGAATTGAATTACATATTTCGCATCTAGGCGGATTTAGTTTTTTCAGCATGTAGAAGAATGTTAAATGTGTGCCCAAATATGAGCACAAGAAGGATTAATATACTTGAACAATAACGGATAATAGAAAAATATAGGCTTTCATGACGTCAATGTTATCCCAAAATCAAAATTTAATTTCGGCAGGAAGAGTACTTAGGTCACCATTGATAATGGCTGCCGTAGTTGTAGCCGAAACGTCTGGGTCCAACCCTAATAGACCATGGTCCTTGAACCCAAGAAACAAAAAAAAAACAGAAAAATTATTAAAAGTTGTCAAATTGATTTCTCCGATTGTTACAAAACATGAGAATTACTTTGAAAAAACTGCATCTTCTGATAATTTTTATATTATTAGATATTTTTTACTTGTTGAAATAAGGCTAGATTGCATAATCTCAATTATTTAAATAGCATTAACTTGAGATATGTTCATTTTATTGAAAAATCGTCAACAGTCAAAGACAAAGCTGATCTAGTATCGAGTATAAATGTTTTCATGGCTCGTTCTGTAGTAATTGCATGTTTGACTTTGAAACCAATAATAAAAATCCTACGCCTGACCTAAATTATTTATGCCTTGAAATCTGTCCGATACATGGTCGAAGTCGTTACATATTTTTTTTTGTAATCTTTGTCGTTACTTGTAAATCGATACATTTACGAAAATAGCCTATTGTTGAAACTGAAGGCTTTGTAGATTTTCAACAATATCATTTATTAACTAATCGTTGTAGAAGATTCTATTAGATTAAAAATAACTCATTGGTTGCTAAAAATACCTGAGATAAGCAAATTTTTCACTGGTGTGTTACGTCAATTTTGCGTGCTGCACGTTAAACAGTTATTACATAGGAAAGCATAGAACATGAAAACACAACATGGGGAGAAAAGTACCATATTACTTGATAACAAGAGTATATAAAAATGTAATTTTTTCCTAGCTCTTGCAAGAGATTATCGATGCTTGGTGGAGATGACAAAACCCCCAAAAATAACTACCTCTCCCCAAGTGTCCAGCACACAAATAAATTATTAGTTATATAATTTTAGGAATTAAGAAAAAGATATTGAGAAATGATTGTTGCGAAAGGTTTTGAAAATATCCGTAAGTTCATGTAATAAAACAATGTTTAAGATTAGTATACGAAAAATTCCGTTATTATCGTTGTGTTGCTATGTGACTATAGTTTATTTCAGAAAGGTCTAGAGTAATAAAACTTCATTAGGTATACAAAGGGGGCACAGAGTGACCCAACGAATATTTAAGCCACTTTCATAGTTTGGCATTGATTTCATTGTAAAATTCTTTCTTTTTATCAAGTGCAGGTAGTACCACCCGGGTTGGGGTCAATATATGGGTTTAGCCTATCGTTATCCATTCACAAACACTGAAAATAGTGTGGTAGGAAAGAATTTTATTTTAACAGAATAAAAATTAGGCATTATGTACATAGTATATTAGGTACACTTATTTTTTATTGAACATTATACAACGTTGACGTTATAATTAACGGGTCGACGGTCCGATCGATCAAGTAGTCACATTTTCTCCTCTTCTTTAATGACATGCTGGACATGGCTTGATCAAACAGTAGCTTAACGTCTTTCATTTTGAATGTCGTGTTGTGTCTTGCTACAAATCCTTTCACTTGCGCCCATATAAGTTCTATAGGATTTAGTTGGCAATGATATGGCTGTGTGCGCAGCACAGTTACACTATGTTTTTCTGCTATATCTTCCATGGCGTATTTCATAAAACGATGTTTGTGTAAATTTGCTATAGCTAATAGTTCTTTTTTTATCAAATTATCTTCAAATTCAATACTTTTGGTGGTTAACCAGTAAATAATTTCTTGTTTTCTCCAAGATGAAGTTGAAGTCTTCTCTATGCGTCGAGAATGATAACTCGCGTTATCCATAACTACTACTGAATCAGCCGGAAGATATTTTATCATTTCACCAAAATAGTCTTCAAAAATATCCGAATCCATGTTCTCGTGGTAATCTCCCGTATGGCACGACTGAAAGGTTAGCAAACCTTCTTTTAAAAATCCCTCTTCGCTTCCAATATGGACGATTATTAGTCTTTTCCCTTTACCTGAAGGCACCTTAATACCCGTTGACAGGCCTTCCATGAAAGCTTGGCGAGCACTGGTTATATTTTTGTCTTGCCACATTTTTGGTACTGTATAACCTTCATTGATCCACGTCTCATCAAGATAAAAGATTTTCTTCTGCTCTGTTCTGTACTGCTTTATACCTCTTGAGTATTTTCGTCGCCAGCAAACAATTTCATCGCTTTCCAGTAAAAGTGCTTCACGGTTATGCTTTTCCCGGGCAAAATCCATATTTCTCAAAGTGGTCCATAAAAGTTTTTTAGTTATCAACGGAATACTGTCATCCTGGCCAAGCTCCATTAAAATCTTATTCAGGGTGGTATTTCTTTTTCAAAATAAAAAGAGTGAACTTTTCTTCGAATTACACTTTTGGTGTCTTCATCAAGGACTTTTACTGGTCTGCCTGGACTTTTCTTGGGAGGTTCCACTTGGCCTGCAATCTTTCTCCCCCGCAATAATTTAAAAACTGTGGACTTTCCAACTCCAGTCATTCGGGAACATCGGTCGACAGTACAGTAATTTTCGGGTAATCGTATTTTATGCAATCGTGTACATTTAAAATAATAAGTTTTTCATTCACTGATAGTGGAGAATTATTGGAACATCTTTTCGTTGGTGTAAATGTCGCCATTTTATTACTAATCTTATAATACTCTTGAACACACTATTTACGGCTTAAACAGCAAATACTGATGCGTTAAACTAAACAAATATACTTATAAAGGTCTAAAAATTTTGGGTAAGGCACCTTGCGGCGCATGGTTGAGCCGAATCTGAAACAGGCCAGAAAACATACTTTTCCTAATTCTCTTACGCAATTACTTGAAATTTTAATATTACTAACAAAACTATTTCAAGATCTACGCCTATGGCCGACACCGAAATTGAGCTGAACTGGACGGAATTCCCCATTTTATTACTCTATACCTTTCTGAAATAGACTATAGATCTCTGCACTATAAGTTTTACGTCAACTATATGAGAAAATTTGCTAATTCGTATAAGTAACCAACATAATTACAGGAATCCTTTGAAGTAAGGGGACGTCAACATTTGGAAATTTCTATTTGTTGATTATAAGGGGATTTTCCTGGATGCCTCGCTTTAATGAGTTTTCGCCTCAGTTTACATTAGTTTCAAAGTATGATTATTCACACAGTGTATAATTAAATTAAATTTTCAATTTCAACCCAATGGGAATGAACTTGAGAATAAGGATATTTCGGGAATGTATAGTTTATGCGTAAATTCGACGAAGTAATAAATCTTTCAATCGGCCAAATTCCATAAGCGTACTGAATGTGATTTTAAGAATGAATCTTTCCGATTTAATCTCTTTACAATAGAAAAGACCCTAAACTCGTCTTGATACGGGGTGAAGCTACCTGCCCGACACAGAAATGAAAATAGATTAATGTTCACGATAATATTTTATTATTATTTGGATGGTTCATACCCCTTACAAAAAGATTGTTGCAGATTAAGTTGTAATAATTCCGAACGACCAAACAAAATACACTTTAATAACATGCAGTTGAAAGAAATATACATGGATATAGATACAAGGAAATGAAATGAAGTAAAAGCAAAAATGAGGTAATAAAAATCGCAACAATTTGTTATAAATGATTGGAAACAGCACACATAAAAATGGCGCTGAAACGGAAGTGATCGTCTTTACCTTTTGAATTAGGGAACCGCAAGAAGCAATGATCCACAAAAAATGTTTTATTCTCTATACGCATCATGAAGAGTTGACAAAAGTATTCTAATAATGAAAACAAACTTTCAGTATTAGCCGCCGCCATTTACACTGTTAAAAAAATAACTATTCAATGTCACAAAAAATGCTGTAGATTCTAAGCAATACAAACTTGATAAAACTTTTGCTGAAGACTCAATCAAACAATATTTTCAATGTCATCGGCTGCTATAGCCGCCGCCATCTACAGTGTTGAAAAATATCGTAAATTTTAAATTTCTCAAATCATAAATCATGTACATTATCGAAAATTGATAAAAATTTATTTATGAATATCCTTAAACTGCGCCAGGGAATTGAATCCAAATATCGATATTTATAAAAATCATGTCTGATTGGCTGAAATTTATGTTGGAGCTCCTGATTTCACGTCCAATTTTCATTGAACTAATATGCTGCTGCTTTAATGGAATTTTCTCTTTAAATTATCACTATACCAAAAATATGGTCACCAAAAAGGAGGAAGTAATTATTAGGATTGACGGAAATTGAAAAAAAAAAACATTTTTGACAAAGCAGGTAGGTAGGAATGATAATAAGCATACCCATTATAGTTTATTCATAAATGCGGCAGAGCAAAGCCTGCTTTATAGTTCGCAATTCTTCTTGCAATGTATTGCAGCAGCACTTCGACCTTGTCAGGTCTTGCTTGCAACTATTGACAATCGTTTTACATTTCACAATTGCAATATGCAATTTTCAATGATACCATCCAAAAAAATTAAAGTTTATTTGTGAGGTTAGGTTAGTGTGTCATATGATGTTGATGTTGATAAATTAACTTTGTATTAAAATTATTGATGTATACCTATTTTTGTTGCGTTTGAAAGTACACAGTCTCACATGTCACACATCACCTCCCATCTCGTCTAGGAACTTTTGTTTTGTTGGAACAAAAAAATTACCAACTTTTTCCCCAGAATTGCATGCAAGCTGCAATACAAATCGAACCAGATCGATTATGGACAAGAACTTAAAATGGCAAGAGACTTCCAAATTACTGGCCAAATTATCCTTTACTGCGCATGCTTTCGATCAAGAATATTGCTTGTTGCAAGAAAAATTGCGAACTGTAAAGCGGACTTGATAAATCTTCGCGACCCTTGCATAACCAATACCATACCTACTAGTAATTCTAAAATATTATCGTGAACATTAATTTTTTTTCTATTTCTGTTGTTTTGAATAAATCTGAATTGTACATAATTTAAATCTGAACAATTCATTCTTAAACTCATAGTAAGTACGCTTATGGAATTTGGGGAAGTGATTGATTTATTGCTCCACCGAATGTATGAATTAACTATAGTTTCAACCATTATGGGTTTTTACATGTTGAAATAATCATACTGTGCACACTTGCCGTTGAAAAATTAGTAAGAATTTGGAAGTGTGCAAATATAAATATGTGAACACTTGTTAATTGTTAAGTGCTGACATCACCGTCTCCCTTGCCTCGCTTAATTGGGTACAATAAACATTCAAAGAACTAGCTCGTATTCCATATTTGTCGATGACTTTTTTCAAACATGGTGTAGATACTATTAATCACATCTGGTGAGCAAGTAACACCGTGCAGCACCGATATAGAGATAATTAGAATGAAAAATATCAGTTAACTTGAGTGTATTTAATATTTCAATCAAATAAAATGAAAAAGCTCAAGAGTTCAGAAAAACAATGCTTTGATCACTAGATACATACAGGGTGTTTTTTAATTCATGCTAAAAAATGTGTATCCTCTACACACATTACGATCTTAAAATTCAAATGTCTTCGAAACCGTACATTTTATCGACTTCAAACAAGAGTACGTTTTTATTAATAAAACGATTGAAAAATTTAGTTTTTGCATTTTGTTCCTGTAAAAATTACGGATTGTTACAGGACACAATCTGCCCCTGCATTTCTGTGCGTGATGTAATAGTACATTGTGTCACAAGGACAGAAGCGTAGCGAAGCGAAGCGAGGGCAGATGATAGTTAAGGGCTGCTAAAGCGTTTCCTGCATGTGTAACACACAACTGTTTTTCGCCTACCGAATAAACCTAAAAATAGGAAAATATAACAATAAACTTTGACATTCACTGACGTTTAATTAAAAAATTTACATGAAACATCTAAGTACTCAAGTGACAGATGGTGAAAAACTTAAAAACCATGACGGTAAAAATAATAAGTTATATATAAGTAAGTAATATAGTTTAGACATTTGGTGTAAACATAAGTTTTCATTTCTATACTTTGGAGACCTATGACTCCGAACCAATAAATGAATCCCTTTTAAAAATTTTATCGTACACATTTTTTACAAAAAAGTACACATATATACACAGTATACATCTAGCTCATGGAAAGCGTAACGATGATTTATGCAACACTATACGCTTCATTGTTAATTGTGTTGCAACCAAAAGTATTCTGTGTTGCATAAAAGCGTGACGATGTCGAAAAATCTATGTTTTTTCTTCACCCAAAAAAAGTGCTCCACGTGCCTAAAGAAGTTTTCATTTCAAAAATTATTTGAACTTCTAACATTATATTATCTTCACTTTATCCAGCCGCTCCCGAATTTTTGACATCAAGTTCCTGTAGGTACACCATATATACCAAACCACTTTTGAGTATCTTACATTTTACAATTTTCGTTCTTTAAGTAACTATTATTAGTTGCACGGACTGAAATATAGTATTAGTATGTATAACAACAGATGATATCAATGTTTTCTTGGTCTTGACCTATTAACATTGTAAATAGAAAGGAAAATTCTCTAAAGGTCTTCCTTCTCTCGTCTCCCATACTCCCTTTATTCGATACATCGTACGAGGCAAAGAACGTTCTGAACTTCAAAAGGTCACATGCCACGATTGACCTTTCAAATTATTGAATCGACAACGGACAGAAGCAGTATTCGAGTATGTGAAAAAAATTATGGCACGTGTATAAAATAATTGAGATATCTAGAAAGCGGTGAGGATTGGTGATTTGCCTTTTTTTAATTTCGTTTTCGGATTCCTTTCATTGGAATGATTATAACAATGGCTGATAGTTGGAATTTTGTCTTTTATCGAACATGTAAGGAATTTCATTTGTCGAACTGGATTAAGGGTAAACATATAATTAAATATTAATAAAGGACTTATTGCTTCACACAACAGACATTTTTGTAAAGATCAGCTTCATTTGCGAATTCGAGGAGTATTGGTATCTTCTTCGGAAAGCCTTTAGTACGAGAGTTGTCTTTTATATTTTGTATATAGAGCTAGAAAAAACAGTAGATAACTTTTAAAAACTTGTTTTTCAAAATATTCTCCACGAAGAGAAATGCATTTTTGCATCCTTTTGAACCCATTCTGAGAGCAGTTATTCCACTTGCTTGTTGGTACATTCACAATAGAGATTTAGAAGGCGTTGACTTCATCTTCTGGGGACTGGAACCTTTGACCACGCAGTTCATTTTTATTTTTGAAAAAGTAAAAAAGTCGTTAGGTTTTAGGTCGGGACTGTGTGGAGGATGGTCCAACAATTCAACAATTAAAACCCAATTGTTTTTCGAGCTGTTTGGGAACTTACATTGTCTTGGTGGAGGATCATTCGTCGTTGGGGTTTGGTTTTTCGAAACTCTGCAAACAAATCGATATGTATCGATCAGCAGTAACAGTTCTTTGATCTTGCAGAGGAATTGTTGCTACATGACAGCCGACTGACGTTTATTTCCGGGTTAATAAGAGTAAATCTAAGATTCATCACCACTGTATATTTCTTTTTCCGTAGGAGCAAAGTGCCTCATTGTTTATTCGAAAGTACCATAAATTTAGGGTGCTTCTTTCTTTTTTTCTATGTGGAATAAAATTATAAAACTGGTCGGTTGTACCAAAATTGAATCGACACATCCCTTTTTTGGGAGGGGGGCGGGCTGGTTGAAAGCTTTAAGCCCGGCCATGTTCATCTATCTCTTTCCTCTTCATGATCTCTACGATCATGTGCACCCCGCTTTTCCAGACTTCTTTGTCTTCTACCATCCTTTCTATGAGTGTGTACACTGTCGGCATCTGTTCCTGTGTGAAGTGTTTTTCCCTATTCTTCCGCCATCTTTGGCAATGGATCACAGTATGCTCCGGGTCGTCTACTTCTCCGCAATATATGCATTTATCATCCTCACTTTTGCCTATCCTCATTGTGTACTTCCTAAACTATGTCCTGACAGGACTTGCGTACGCTAATAATTTAATTCTTTGTGCTCACACTTATGCCATTTTCTGACATCTGGAATCAAGTGCTTCGTCCAGCTGACTGTCCTTGTTTCTCCATTCCTCTTGCCATTTTTCTATAGTTTCTTCCCCGATTACCTTTTTTCTTCTTTCGAGCCCTGGTTTATCGTCCTGCTCGAATATTATTTTTCTCTCTTTTGCCAATAGATGGACCGGTATTGTGTCTGATACCTGTATGGCTTCCGTAGACACTGTTCTATAAGCGGGCGCTACTCTTAATGCCCCTATTCTCTGCACAGTTTGCATTTTGTGCTTGTATGATGGAATATCCATTATTGTTGCCCCATATAGAAGGATGGAGTTTATAACTCCCATTAGTAGTTTTCTCTTTATCCACCTTGGACTTTCAATATTCGGCATGATTCGAAGTAGCTTTCCGGCTTTTTCTTCGGCTCTCGCGGTTACGTACTTGATATGCTTCCCAAAGTGCCCATTGAAGTCAAGTACCACTTCTAGATATTTTGCTCCTCGTGTAGGATCGATTCTGTTACCTTTGTATTCAAATATTGTATGTTGTCTTCTGGATTTCCATCTATTTCCTTTGAGCAGTACTGCTTCCGTTTTTTGCGGCGCCAGTGTTGAATCTTTCCCTTTCATCTATATTTCTATATTCTCTATCGCGGTTTTTAATTTATGGATTATCTCCTCCTTGTCTTCAGCACTTGCGAGTATTACTAAATCGTCCGTGTTTCCGATGATCTCAGCCCCCCGTCGTAAAAGGCGTTCCATAGTGTGGGACCTAGCACTGATCCCTGTGGTACTCCGTCTGTCATTTCCATCTCCAAACCCTTGTCTACCATAATATTTCTATCATTCAAATAGCTCTTTATTATGTTCACTATATATCCTGGGATATTTCCTTCTACGAGGGTTCCGACTATCTCACTCCATTTGGCTCTGTTAAAGGCGTTCTTCACATCTAGAAGGACCAACATCGACCATTTTCCGCCACTCTCCTGTGTTTCTTTCAATACCTTCTCTATGGCATATATTGTTGATTTCCCTTTCCTGAAACCAAATTGGTTTTTATGTATGCATTCTCTTGTATCCAATTCTTGCAAAAGTCTGCCCCTTATCATACCTTCGTACGGTTTGCTGATGGTATTCAGTAGACACACCGGACGGTATTTAGCTGCCTCTTCCTCAGTCTTTTTTGCTTTTGGTATTAGGGTCACTTTCGCAGTTTTCCATTCTTCAGGAAAATCGTCTCGTCCTGTATCGTCTCAAATACAATAGGGTCGTAAAATTCGGCACAATGGTTAAGGATTCATTAATATAAGCCGGTGGCCAGTGTCGTGCTTGCTTTAAAATCTAAAACACCTTTACACACTACGGGGCTAAATTTTGACGACATTCTGACTTCAAAAGCGCAACAAATACTGCAAAATATATTTTATTTTTAGGATGTATATTATATACCAAAAGATAACTACCTAATTATATTAAGGAGTGCACAATTCAAGTACATTTATAGCTACCTGGAATACTTTGTGACCGCATAGTTGTTAAAACTTTGATTGTTTAGCAGTACCTAGAATACCTAATTAATACCCATTTTCAGTAACGGATTATAGCAGGTATTTTGTCCCAATTGAATGGTCTCCGCAAAATCGGCTCTTAATTACTTACTAATAATATGATACTTGCCCAGCTTTTGCACTATTAAATAAACCCGACAAATGAATCCATTCAGGGCGTTACCGAAAAATGTAACGCCAATGGTTTATTGTCGCTTTATGGCTATCGACCCTTTCTTTGCTCCTATGCAATAGGAAATCTAATATAATGCAAATTATTCCTATCCAAACTGAACACATATTTTCAAATCCTTAGCTCCTCTACTAAAAACTAAAAGAGATCCTTGGATAATTTTCACTCTTGAACTAAACGTAAAAAAATATTGCAGAATTAAGTTAAACAAGAATTATCTAAATATTATAACATCAAAATTAACGCGTATCTATCTATCTATCTATCTATCTATCTACCCAAGATAATCAAGCTGATAACGATATTTTTGGTTGCTATGCGTAGAAATAATCGTTTTTTAAATTGAAATGAAATAATGTACTGTGATGCAGAAAATGAACTCAATTTGAAAATCTGACAGTTTTAAGTTGAAAAAAATCTGTATAAATTTATGAATTTTTCATGCTACAGTTAACACAATCGTAACCAGACCGTGATATTTTTAGTAATTTTATATCAGTTCGGATGTTTACCATTAATAAATGTGCCAATTAAAAGATTTGTTCATTATTCTATAATTGATAGATTGTTAAACTCTTTAATGAAAATAAAATTCGTAATTTTATTAGTTTTTGAATGAACGTTGAAAGATGAAAATAGATTTTTGAAAAATATCTAATTCACATTTTGTGTTATTTCAAAAAACTATTTTATGTAGCTTATCTACTGTAAACTCCCTCTTGTTATTGTGTACTGGTTAAATCCCAGCCATACGTTGCTGTGGCTCAGTATAAGCCATAAGCATTATTGAGGTTAGATTATCTTCACAGTAAATTTTTTACGAAGCAATCAACTCGTTAATCGATTCACTGAATGAATAGAAAAACTACTGTTTCCACTGGAAAAGTTATATTTTATTCAACATACCTTGATCGGCATCGATAATAATAATTTTATTTTGTTTGATATATATCAATTTCTTGCTATGTCATTTCAACTCTCTGGCGACATAATATCTAAAAAAAACAGTAAACTGCTATGGCTTAAAATAGCCATCACGAAGAATTCCACTTGGTCATTCTGGGTGCACTATCGTGATCTGATTTCTTGTCTCCTTACATCGCTTTTTATTGTGCTATTTTTTTTCAATTATAAAATATTTCCATTATCTGGAAGAGTATATTTTTCATAAAAAAACCGATGAGACTTGTGAAAAGTTGTGATACAAAGAGAAAATTAATTGGGTAGACATAAAATTTGTTAAAAGATGGGAACAATACTGATATTTATTTGATTTTCTTGTATTCCAAAATGATTTTTTGTATTTTGTTAGTTTCATTTAAAATTTTGTATTATTGTTGCAGGTTACAAAAGAAGAACTAGCGAAATTAGTTCAAGGTTTCGAAAAACAAGACATTCTCACATCCTCAGGTGTAACTTTAGCTGGTAACAGATACATATACCTTTCTGGTACAGACCGTGTCATTAGGGCGAAATTGGGAAAAGTTGGTGTACATTGCATGAAAACGACACAAGGTATTTAACACTTTATATTATATTTTTTTAATTACAAAACGCACTAATCAAATATAGATTTGAAATATTGAAATTTATTTTATCTACTAATAATAATAATAACATAAATGTTGTGTATAAATATTTTATTTCAATGTAAACATGTTTTTTAAAATTTTATTTTCACATATTTGGTGTAATTTGAAATATTTTCAATTTCGTGTACATTTCATCATCGTTTTTATTTAAATAAAACATTTTGTTTTTGGGTTCTCCGCAAACACATAGTTCCAAAAATATAGAAGACAATCTTAAGTTATTATTTATCCATTAAAAAAATTAAATTTAGGTCATTCATATCATTAACAAAAAAACTAACAAACATACTTTAGAACATTGTTTCTCAACCATTTTTATGTCCACGAAAAAGCCAAAAAGTTACGTAAAAAGTCTTGCCCCCCCCCCGTCCCTATTTTGTTGGAAATAGATTAATTTTTTTTTGTATAAAAATACATATTTTTTTGACGTCACAGATTTATTTCATTATCCTTTCCTTAAATTGGTATAGCATAAAATAAATCTACTGAATTTTTGACAAGGTATTAACTGATGAAATAAAAATCGAACTGGCAACCCTGGCGAGGCCGAGCTTCATTGTTATTTACATTTTTAGGGAAGGAGTATAGGCCAGGGAAGCAAGTATGTACATACTAGTGATGAGCGATATCGTGATTTTTTAATCACGTTGTGAAATGATTTTTTAATATCGGTTATTTTGAAACGTGACGTGATCACGACATTTTTGATATTCGGTTTTGAATATACGATGGGAAAAATTGCATCTACATTCATTTCGTAAGATTATCTATTTGATATTTGCACAGTCTTTTTATAATCCTATGATAATGAATAAAACAAAAGGAAATCGCAATAATGTCTTTTTCCACCCCCCAAAAAAAGTGTTTTTTACCAAGAAAGCGTCAAATTTTCATTTGAAAATTTTTTTCATGGTTTGTGACTATGAACGCTACCTTCTACCAAATTTTCATCAAAATCCAACTAATTTTGGCGAAACTAAAAATAAAAAACGAGAAATGCTTTTTTGCGTTTTTCGAACTAATTTTAAGGTTATGTGAAAAAGTTGTAGATTTTTCCAAGATCTACAACTTTTATATTCAACTTTTTTTTCTAGAACCTCAACTTTAGCCAGAAATCGCAATAATGTCTTTTTCCATCCCCCAAAAAAGTGTTTTTTACCGAAAAACGTCATAACTCGAAAAATTTCCAATATTTTAATTTGAATATTTTTTTCATGGTTTGTGACTATGAAAACTACCTTCTACCAAATTTTCATCAAAATCGAACATTTTTTAACGAAACTAAAAATGCAGTTATTTGCGTTTTTCGAGCTAATTTTGAGGTTATGTAAACAGTCACTAATGAAAAAGTTGTAGATTTTCCCAAGGTCTACAACTTTTATATTCAAGTTTTTTTTAGGAACTCAACTTTGGCCGTAAATCGCAACAATGTTACCGAAAAAACGTCAAAATTCGGAAGATTTTCAATATTTTCGTCCGAAATTTTTTTCCATGGTTTGTGACGAATTTTCGTCGAATGAGAGCGATGAAGAGGTCAATATTATGTTCGATTTCGAATATTTCGATTCATTGTTGTTTTCGCTGGCTGTGATCACGTCACGCTTTAGATTTGCTTATAGGAACTGTGACTGACTGTGATTTGTTCGTATCAGTGAAAAAGTAACAGTTCGTGAAATATCTCTCATCACTAGTACATACCACAACTATCTTATCTCGCTCACACTAAAATTTATTCCTTTGATAAACGAATCTTTCGTTATATGTAGTTTTCAACAGACTGCGACCCCCTTTAAAAACAAACTCGACCCACCGCTTGAGAAACGATGTTTTAGAATGAATATTCTTCGCATTTAAACTCACAAAATGTTTTTCCATTAGTTAACTGTAACCAAAAGACATTTCTTCTTCTTCAGGAGTATAGGATTAAACAAGTGGAGAACATTGACACACGAACCTTTAGTCTACGACCAAGATTGCGACTTGATCGCGGCGACATAAACGCTGCGACCCGGACGCAGCAATGAGTTGTATTGCTTGTTATGCTGGCGGCCGTGCTTGCGACGGCAACTGACTTCGAATCGTTTTAAACGCTTTTATGAGAGTTTGTGAGACGCCGCGATAAAAACAGATTCTTATGTAGATAATCATATTAGCGCTCCGAGCGTTCGGTATTGGAACAACCCTGTCTTTCAGTCTGTTGATGGCCTGGCTTTTTTACTAATTCTAAAGATCTAAAGCATGAAAAATACCTCCCTTCATGGTTTTTGAGCACAATAAGCCATATGTGAAACTGTCCATTTAATTATCTGTGCGTTATCTGGATAAAATCTATCTTTTATTTTCCTACACAAACAGATGGATCATTTACTACGTTTTCATGCAGAATTCAATTCGAATTGAATACACTTTCCGTATTAAAAAACTCATGAAAACAGATATTGAAATCGAATTGAGTTTCAAGGTCGATACTGCTTTTTTTGGGATCATATCGAGATCGAAGAATCGAAATACGACATGAAAACAGAGATCGTATTGAAACATGCGCATTCTGAGACATTCGCTGTCAAATTTATGCCAGTTGTAAGCCATATAACCTTAAAACCACTCAAAACATGAAAGTTTACTCTAGCTTTCTTGTAACATTTTGTGGAAAGACACCAATGAGGCAATTAAACCAAAAGTTACAGTTAAAAGGGCAACTTTTTTGACGTTTTGATTATTGATCATTATAACTACTAAAAAAATCCCAGAAATCAATCAAAAACACGATGGCATTTGACACTATTGACAGATAAAATGTCAAATCTTAAAACGATTTGAAGTGTAATTGAACCGTGATTGAATCCCTATCATGAAAACAGAGATCGGTATTGGATTCAAAATTAATTCAATGCTCCATGAAAACGTAGTAATAATATCATATTCCATGGTTTGGTCTGAACTGGAGTAGAAAAACGCTGCTCTGCAATAGCGTGACCACGTGCAAAGAATTTACAACGTAGCGTCCGGATCGTAGCGTTTATATCGCCGCGACCAGGTCACAAGCTTGGCCTTAGACTTGAAAGCGATTATCGCAACTACACGAGTTATGAAAGTGCTTGTCTCATTTATTGCACATTATTCTGTATATACGACTCATTAAAAGGTCAACGTAAGTTGTTATTGTTAATTTTAATTGATCACTACAAAGTTAACGATATTCACATTTTCCATAAAAATAATATAAAAAAAGCGCGGAAAGGCATGACCTCATCGAATGCACTTTCATAAGAGCTACAGTATTTTTTCGAATTTAAATATCCCTTGTTGACCTTCAGTTACTTGTATGCTGATTACTTTGGTATTATTTTGTATTTTCAATAAATAAACAGGCTGTTTCTATATATTGGAGATTACTCACACGATTTCTATAAAAATTGGCATAGATGGAAAACAAGTTATGGCAAATTTTTGGAAAATATTTTGGGTTATACCGAAAGTGAACGACAACTTTGTTATTTTAACTGTAACACCCTGTATATTATTAGCTTTTCGGATTCTACATTAAATTTTAATGTGACTTTGTATAGAAAACCCTATATCTAAAATGTATACTTATCCAGATATTAATTTTTTCAATTAAAAAAGTGACAAGTGCAAGCCTTCATATTGAAAATTCTGTGTGATTAGTAAGACGGTCAAGGTAATTGGTGACATGTCGAAAATTTCTTTTTTGTATATAGGGCTGTTAAAAAAAATGTTAAATATCTTAATTTTTTAAATGAAACAACCATATTTTTATTCTTTCACTTAATTCTAAGGCCGAAAATAAGGGCAGTTTATTTTATGTTCACTTCAAAATACCCAATCTTTAGCGTTTTTAAGATATTAACAGGTATTTAAAAATATTAATTAATTAAGCCTTATTATTGCGTAGGCGTAGGTCGTGTTATTTATTCTTTTATTTTAGCACGCTGTGTATTTACCTGTTATAATTAAATAGTATTAATTGTCATTATTTGAATTCAATCGCATCGTACAGTGATAGAAATGGCTCGTTTGGAATTAAACAATGAATATTATCTATATTTACTTTTAATACATGGTGAATGTGACAGAGTTGTTACTAGAACATGAGTTATATTTGATACATGATATCCAGATAGTCCCAGACCCACACAGTGAAGAGAATATTAAACAATTCAACACAATTTGGTTGTTTTCAAGCAAAAGTTAAGAATGTGTAGCCTGTTATTAATAATGATGTTAATAAAATATAACACGACCTACGCCTACGCAAGATAAGGCTGAAATTATTAATATTTTTAAATACATGTTAATATCTCAAAAACGCTTAAGATTAGTTATAGAGAAGTGGACATAAACTGCGCTTATTTTCGGCCTTAGAATTAAGTAAAAGAATTAAAAATATGGTTGTTTCATTTAAAAAAAAATGAAGATATTTAGGTAACATTTTTGAACTTGCACTTTTCATCATTTTTTACGAACCCTCTATACAAAAAAGAACTTTTCGACACGTCACCAATTAACTTCATCGTCCTACTAATCAACCCGACAAAATGTTTTTTATTTGGTATTGGGGATGTTCACACAGAATTTTAAATATGAAGGTCTGCACCTGTTAAATTTTTATTGAAAAAATTAATATCTCGATAAGTATGAATTCATATATAGGGTATTCTACACAAAGTGACATTAAAATTTAATGTAGAATCCGAAAAGTGGATAATATACAGAATGTTACATTTAAAATAAAAAAAATTATCATTCACTTTCGATTTTACCGACTACGGATCTGTTACTGTACTGTGCAATGAGGGATTTATAAACTTTATTATTAAATCCTTAAAGTGAGATGCCAAGTCAACGAAATATTGTGAAACGTTCTTTACATGCTTCTTATACTTTGCTCAAAAGTATAAGAAGCATGTACTGAATTATCAAAAAAGGAATGTAATATTGAGGACTGGTCGTCCTAGATCTAGTCTGGTTAAAACAGACGTTTTCATCGGCGATGAAAGCTGTCAAAATTGTAACCTTAAAAATTGAGCTCGAGCCCAAATATGAATTTATTTAAGAATTTAAACGCTAATAAAAAAAACAAGTGCAAGATTATTAATTACTTTGTCTACTCGGTCACATAAGTTTCGGTTGGTCCGGTGACAACCTTAGGCCTTCGACGTCGCTTAGAACGGAGTTAGGGGTGGATCCCTCTTCTTGATCTTCCGGACAAAAAAAGTAGACAACTTGTAAGGGCGCCAACTGAGTTTTCCACTTTGGCCTAGCACGACTAATTTCCCCCGATAACTCAGTAAAACAAGGGATGAAAATAAAAGGTAAACCTCAGCTTATGTTCCTTATAATTATTCAATTAAAACAGTTAATACCCTTAAGGGGGTGTGTTACACTTAATCACTACCTGAAAATCCTAGTAAATTCCCCCCACTTGAAAAAAATAGCGTGAACATCTGTTACACATCAAAAGTCAAATAATTAACAATAAAATTCCAAACTATACCAGTTAATCGACCTACGTAGTGTCAAATTATTAGGGCTATTCAAGTGAACCAACGAACCTATTAATTATATGTTCTATAAACGAACCCGAAAAGTAATGTACTGTTTATAGAAAAAAATTCCATACAAGGCGACACCGTAGTCAAGGCGTTGGTACCAAGGCAAAGACGCATGCGCAAGTGGATTAAATTATGAAAATTAGATTGTGAAAATTTACCGCATAATATTAATTTCCACCATTACAATTTCATGAAAAGATAACTTACTAAGGAACTACCTATCTAATATATATACATGATGGCGTAAAGCCTACTCAACCTCAAACCGTTCTGCGGTTAGGGAAAATAATATGAAAATAAGTAAATAAATTAGGAAAACCCCGATACCAGGTTACCCTCAATATGGTCTTCTTCAAGAAGTTGTGGAGAAGTAGCAGCAAACTCCAGAAGACATCATTATCTATCTATCAGGTAGACTCCAATCATCCCGAACTGTGTATCCGGTGAGTGTTGAGTATCCCCTGGCCCCACAGGTGAACCCTTTTCCAAAAAGGGTCCAATACTCAAAATTTTCCTCACTGGATGGCAACCAACAAATAATGAAACAACAACAACATGTGGCACACCTCCAATTCCAAAACTTCAACGTTGGCGGTTTCAATGATTTTAGTGCAATATATCCCCTATAAGGGTTTGTAAAAACGTCTTCCAAAACAGGACGGAATTCTACAACAATACGAACTCCCGTAGAACAAAATACTAAACCGAATATTCCACAACTAATTCAGAACGAGAACCTATAAAACCCAGCAAGGGATGACCTCCCAGTCGTTAACAACATTCAGATTCTCGTTCGATGCACTTTTGGAAACTAAGCCATCTAGTAGGAGCACACACCGGAAAGAAAAGTGACTGACACTTCCCTAACTTCAGTACAGAACACTACCATAGAGAAACCTACCCGAAACATACATCCGAACTACACTGGGCGAGTTCTGCACAGATCAAGTCATAAAGTGCTACACTTCCCTCTATGTAAGTCAATAAGCACCCGCGAGTAAAACAGCCTACCTTTCTGAGTAGCATCGATCAAACGCTCAAATAATTCCAAAAAACGGAGCGACAACATTTGTCTATGGACTCGTGAAGTAACAAAGCAAACGCTATATCTCTGCCGACAGCATCGGCGCGACAAACTAAGTTGTCTGTGGACTCTTTAAGTCACAGAGCATTGCTAAACATCAATTACGACTACACTCAGCGTTACTACTTCACGGCATGACGAACGAACGCGTTTATACAAGACACGACTGTCACGGCCAATTGTCAATATCATCCAACAAATAATTCCACTTGTAAACATTGAACAGAAATAATAAAGTCAGTGTATTAAAAATTATTCAAATAAATTTGAGCAATAATAGTACCACAGAAATTAATTAACTACTGAAGTCCTTTCGTAGTGAACAAATGATGTTAGAAACATAGATATAAAATCCGTCAGGTAATTACTATATACAAATACATATATATACAAAAGACGTAGTGACAAATTCACTCGATACAAAATGACTGTCATCTTTAAATGACACATTTTATATAAGAGTTGATTTATTGCACAAAAAATATCAGTACAAACGCCTACAGTCCCTTAAAAACCTCACCATACTAATTTTCATTCTTCAGACATCTTAAGTTCTCTAGAATTTCTAATCGACGGTTTTTCTGCGGAACCCTGTAAATGTATGAATAGTAGTAATTAGTTTTTAAAAGTATCTGTCCCAGACTGATTATGTGTTTTGCTTATTATGCGAATTGTAACTAACTTTTGCTTCATAAAATCGTCTAATAGGGATATCTTCAATCCGACGAAGTGTTTGTATATCAATGTAGATTCGTAACAATTCCAGATTATTTTTTTTTAAATATAAATCGAGTAAAAATTGAACCAATAAAATTATCGAATGAATCAACTTAAATTTGGTTAAAACAATTATTATCAATTGAAAATCAGCACTGGTTTTCACTAGTTATACCAGTGCAAGGCAAAACAGACAATATTTAAATCAGCATTCTGCACAAGCCCAGGGGACGCAATCATAGCCGAATAAGGAGAATTGCCCCTAGAATATCGCAGAAAAATCCAAAGTCTCTCATACGCCACTCAAGTATCCTCCAATGAAACACACCCTACAAAGCATTTTACTTTCTCAAATAGATTCAAGTCTCTCTTCACCAATAATCCTCACATATCACCTCCATTCTATGAAATAATTAACAGAATCTGTTCAAGATACCATCTCTCATTCCCACCAGTAATGCCCCAACGTAGCAACAATTCACCCCCCCCCCCCACCCCTTGGCTGTCGCATTTACCAAACTGTAATACTCAACTTTTGAAGTTGAGCAAACATGAATACCCTAAACAGTTGATTATAAACAATTTCCTAACCATCTTGAGCAGTTACCAAGAATATGAGCATATATATACCGACGGATCAAAAACGGACAGAGGTACCTCCGCAGCAGTAGTAACAAGTAACGGAAATATGGGTTATAGATTACCAGAAGAATTCACAATTTATTCGGCAGAATTATACACAGTGGCTAATGCCCTAATATACTCTATAGAAAGCCCAACCCAAAAAATACTGATAATAACAGATTCCTCCAATATAATAGATAATATGAAGCAATGGTATCCAACTAACCCTTTAGTGTTACAAATCAAAGAACATCTACAAAAACTTCACACCTTAGGAAAAACAATAGATTTTATTTGGGTACCTTCTCACGTGGGTACACCTGGAAACGAACGTGCTGATGAAATCGCCAGAGAATATTCAGAAAATGTCTCCAAAACAACTACAAAACATCCAGTGCCAGCAACGGACATGAAAGCGAACCTTAAGGAGACAATCCGTAGTTCCTGGCAATGTAAATGGACAGCGTCACAAACTAAATTAAGGGCAGTCAAAGCATCGACATTACCATGGACATGTCTACCAACTTCGAGGAGAATACAAACCATTCTCACTCGATTAAGAATAGGTCACACAAGATGCACCCATGAGTACCTACTCAACGGAAACCATCCTCCAAGATGCGAAGTGTGCAACGTCCAGTTTAGTGTGCAGCATTTCTTAGTGGAATGTCCTAAATACATCAATGAAAGACAAATATTTACAACTCAATGCTCCCTGTTGAAAATCCTAGGTGAAAAGTGCAATATTGAAAATGTTATTAAGTTTCTAAAAGACACAAATATGTACTCACAAATTTAATTTAAAAATCCATGTTAGTAATCAATAACGTACCACTGCTTACCACCCTTAGTGGTTGATGCAGATAAAATCAATAAAAAAAAATCAACTTAAATTTGGTTAAAACAATTATTAACAATTGAAAATCAGCACTGGTTTTCACTAGTTATACCAGTGCAAGGAAAAAAAACAATATTTAAATCAGTCATATTATAATGAGTATTTATTTGTTGATTTAAATTAAAGTATTGTCGTTATCAACCAACATTTGGAGTTTTTATTAAGACTATTTCACTAGAATGTTTTTCACAGGCATAATACCATAGCAACGGCATCTTTTCTACTGACAAAAAAGTTATCTGCAATTACCTTGACAAAATTCACATGAGAGTTCTACAACGACAAAATTTTAATTTTTTCAAGGTGCGTTGATCAAAGCAAATTTTGTTACCATGGTTCTGATATTTATTTAAAATGTCATTGTGTTGTTTCTTGTTAGAAAACGTCAGATTAGTTCAGTTCAAAAATGAGTGTTTCTGAAGAAAAAACAGATTTGGAACACAATTCATTGCAGAAATTAAAAAGGCACTGTCGGAGAATATATCTCCAAATACGTGCGTCTCCAAAGAAATATTTCGCAGATTTTATTGATAAAAGATTATAAGCTTGAAAAGCATACTCCAGTCGAAGAATTAGCGAAAATTATGGAAGATTATGCTTACAATATGAAAAAAAGGGAGAGGACTACAAAGAGTCAAAAGCATATGGAACACCGATACAAGAAAAGTACGATCAAGAGTTCAATATAAAAACAGATCCATTTACCGACATTATTTTTAAATCGTTTGACAAAGGACTCGGGAAAACGACCGCAACTTCTCTCTTAAGACGAACCGCCTCAATCATACCAATAGTACTACTAGCTTCCTCCGCACCAAGTGTACGTCTAGGCATTATTCAAAACAAAATTGCGACTCGGGCAGTCAAACTTTTATTTTATAAGTAGAATTGAAAATGTTAGTCTTATAGAAGTACTTGTTGCTCTTTGGAATTTTATTTGTCAACACAAGAGGTGTGTTGTATGCATTGTTTTACTAATTTCTTTAGATCTGATATGCAAACAGACAGTCGACGAACCCAAAGGTAGACAAGGCATATTAAGTATGCAAGAACAGTCGGAAAATCGACAATCAGTGCTATTCTGCTTCCATATTGCTAAAAACGTTGAATAAACAATATTGTTATGGTTATAATTTACAGCAATACGGTGAAGAAATTGTGTATTCTGTTCTTGCGTTCATAACAAGAATGGTTCATGGTTTTGTCAATAGCAATGTTATTGCCAGTAGCTTTAATTTAACTACTGGCAACACTGTATTTCGGCATTCAATAAGAAAAGAAGACTTTAACCGGGTTTAACCAATAAATTGTTTGAGAAATCTGGATTATTTGTTGTAAAGGGCAAGTCCATCTGACAGTGGCCCTGAGATAATAAAGCGTTACCTGCACAACATGTGGTTCTTAATAGTGATTTGATTTTGTGTTTTTTTCGACGTTGTTTTAATTGCTTAGGTATTTTAAAAACAATATATGAGTGTTTATAGTAATGAAGCACGTAAAAAAAATACTGGCACTTGCTAATTCTGATTTGGGCAGAAGCATTCAAAAAAATTGCCAATGCCTTAACAAATCACAGTATATATCTAAGGTTGTCATTCCTAATTTGACAAAACTGCAATTTAATAGTTTTTCTAAAAATTATTCATATAAATAACGTATCAAAATAAGATTCGTTCACAATTCATCTATTTTCATAATTCTCAAATTCCCGAAAAAAAAATAATAATGAAAAAAATGGATTTAATCATTTTTAAAAAGCTTTAGCAAGTACCAAAATGAGGTTGCTGAGATAGCAAGGTAAATAACAAGATATCTTTAAAATTGACAGGTCATATATTGCTCAACATGATGATCAGAATACCATTTTTTGGAAAGTTGCTATAATAGCAGTATATTTTCTATAACAATATTGCTATTTGCGAACAGAATCGCACTGAAAATCACAAATAGGTTTAAAATGCCTCAAAATGGTAGAGAGCCACCGAACATGACAAGATTACCACAGAAATGCTGTGAAACATGTGATTTAAGAGGTGCAAAAAACTTCAATAGTCGAAAAAATTATATCATACCCCACCCTTGAAAAAAAAATTTCATTGACCAAAAATGGAGCGTCACGCATCATCAACATCACATTTTTCACACAAATTTCGTTGGTATAGAGTGTCAGGCAGTTGGAATGTCCCGGTGTGTATTTTTAATGCATATGGGTCAACATACCTAAAAACACAAACTCACACTGACGCGTTGAACTACTACACTCACGTACATTTTTGATGCACTTGCCAATTTTAATGTTCTAAATCGGTATTTTACCTTTATACCAGATGTTTCGTGTTAAGTACATATATATAATTATAATAATGTATTATACGAGGTACCTCAAATGATCGTTTCCGACCAGTATTACACTTATTTGAAATTGAAAATAGAAAAAATAAAATATACAGGGTGATTGATTAGTGTGATAAAGCTCAAAAGGTTTATTATCATGAAAGATACCAAAAAAGTTTGTTATAAAAATTGTAGGCAGCTTTAAGCTTCATATTTCAAAATTAGTTACAATGTTCCATAACTCGGTGCCAGATCAAAGTTATGTTTTTTTATATGATACACCCTATATTTTACTTTAAAATTGAAATCGGCTTCACTTCTCCATTACAAAAATATGAGGTTGTAATGTGTTATACAGGGTATTTTAAAAGTTATAAACAATTTTCCGTCAAAATCGTAACAAATTCAACGGCCTGTGCAATTGGATAGAAGTAAAATCATAATAATCTATTGAAGCCTGTACTTTTGTACAATACTGCCACTAACAACTTTTTTAAAGATTTGTCTCTCTTTGATACGTTTCAATGTGGAATAATTTTCTTACAACTGCTTACTAATGACGGCGCCAAACAATGCTTTCTTGACTACTTCTTTCCTTTCATCAGGCTCCTCTAACATTTTCAAAATCTTTGTCTTAGGTGTATCTTCAACGATCTTCTTGTTTTTACTATTAAATCTCGCTAATCTTTTTTTGTACTTCTCACGTTTTCTCTCTAAACGTGCGATCTTTTCATTTCTTTCTCCGTTAAACTTCTTTCGCCGCTTTGTGGCTTCTTTTTTTTCTTTGCTGTAGACTAGTACTGGAGACTGCTGGGCTTGGAGCTGGAGATATTTGAACTGGAGTGGCAGGTCTTGTAGGTGGAGTATCTGCTTCTGGATCTTATAACGGCATATTTTCTCGTACAAAAGTATTAGTGACGATTTTCAGTCTTAGTCTTTTGGCCCGGTATACAGTACAATGTTCTTCCACTTCTTTAAGGCAGCTCTGTGCTCACGAGGTGTCATGTCATTTATTACAGTTTTTTATTATGGATTTAAATTTTTGGCAGGGGACTGTATGGAAATTCTGGGGACAAAGTTTACAGGTGTTTACTAATATAATAAAATGCGTAATGAGACCTTGTTTTACGAAAATAATATTAATTTTATTATTTTTCTTATTATATTAACTGCCAAATGATTCAATAACTTCTTCGTAAATCTCGTTTATAGGCGGGAATATAGTGATGGGGACAGCCTGGGGACTATATTCTTAGATCTTCTATCACGTCTAAATTAAAAATTAAAATAGTTATGGTTATGGTAAAGTTTCGGGGTTAAAGTTTAATTAGAAGTGATTTTTTTTTAAATAATTAAATTACTTCTGGAAAAAAAAAACGGTCGGGACAGCCGATTACGAGGTTACAGAGAATCGCCCCTAAAGATTTTTATCGATTATCAAAATTTACAAACACGAATGATTGTGAGTCAAAACTCAAGTACATTATTTTCTCAGTAATTTTTAATGGATCACCCTGTATTTTATATCATTGTCGAAAAGTCTATTACCATACTTCTATTTTAATCAAGCATTTTCCATACCTAAAGTTATTAGTTTTTGAGATATTTTCATTTTTCTATGCAAAGTATCGATTAGGTATGTTATAGTTTACATATTATTAGGAAATGGGATGTAATAATACAAACAGTTTTAATGTAACTTTATTAAAAAGAAACCGTCACGAGTAAAGATCTATTCTATTCGAGGACTTAACTAAGACTATATAACTAAAATAGTTCAAACGACAATTAAGAATAGAGAATATCCACACGAAAGTTATTTACAAAACTGTCTTCGTAAGACGATATTTTATCTTAGCACATGTTTATATTTTACCCATAGCTAAGAGCACTTGAAGCCATAAACCTTTATATTTTACTCTTATTATGGTGACAAGTATTCTTAGATAATTATGGTATAGTACCCACAAATTGATAGATTATTGTTGTACACAATCCAACACATACCTATTGACTAATTAGCATAGATAGATAAAAATTTCTCAAAAAGAATAATTATATAATATTTATTTTTGTAAGGCAGGGCTTCATTAATCTGTGCTAGGCTGGTGACACAAGCGTCCTTGCCACCGACATAAATTCGACTACACCAAACTGGCTTGTTCAGTTCGTTGCTGACTGGCTTTTATCTAGTATGTTTGACGACGATGGCATTCTATTGAGGTATATGACCCTAGAAATCATTATCGATAATAAAAAGTATGTAAAATGTAAAGGTACATGAACGAACATAAACGGAATGCAAGTTATGATGTAACATGTCTATCGACCTGTTTCGACTTTCAAATTTATATCGCAAATCTTTCTCTAATTCCCGCTCGTCGTCTCATTAGTCACCCCAATCTTCAACCATAACCATAAGATAATTGACATTTGCCAACCGTCGCAACCGAGGGGTACGGTTACAATGAGATTCTAATAATTCTTTTTCAATCCTTCGTAAATTGCCCTACATGTTTCAGGAACTATTTGACCAATGGATTGACGTGATATAGTTCGAAATTTAAATTCTTCATAAGAATTTCCAGTTGCCAAATATCTTAGTGTAACAATTAATCTTTCTTCAGCGCTTATCGCGTCTCTATACTTTGTGTTTAATTTTTGGATTGTAGGGCGCACCACTTCCAACAGTTGAACGAATCTTCGTTCATTCGTAAGTAATTCTTAAAACCCACTGGTTCATTGACACTTAGTGCAGTTGCCGTTGTTGTAACCAATTTTTGCACTAATTTCTTCTTTTTTGTATGTTTCTTCATCTTCGTCTAGCAAAACTACCACAATTGCAGCTACTGCTCTTTTTGACAAACTCGACGCCATCGCAAAACGATTTGCTCTACGACGAACACCACACAGTAGTTTAGGTTTGTGGGCAAATGGCGACTCCGATCTGTCGTTCCAACCAATGACGTATTAAAGATAGACTAGCCTTCACACATTATTACCATTACAATGTTTTGGTCGCAACATAAATCAGGGCGAGTACACTGCACAGTAGCGTATCATTTCGAAAGGGTTCATTTAAACTATTTTATGAAAAACATTTTTATATACTAAATGATGTACGTTATTAATTTTTCGTTTGAATAAGTGGAAATTATATCAAAGTTCGTAGCTCATAGACAAGTGATTTTTTCCAAAGGATTTTGTTAAAACAACTACAGATAATAAACATGTTAATATAATATTGTAAGCTTTTTTATTTTATTCTTACAAAACTAAGGAATAAATGAAAGTTTATTAAAATGGTAAACAATAAAATATAATAACTGAAACAATAATCATAATAAATATTTATTGTTCTTAAGAATTATTTACGGTCATATAACAAGAAATACAAGGTAAAATAACTAGCACACAAAATTGTATAAAGAAAAGTAGAAATCAAAATTACTGGTTTTGAAATAAAATAGATTTTGTAAGCAAACTTCTTACTTTGGCTTTATTAAAAGTTTTTAATTTATTAAATTCGTGGTGAAGTCGAATATCTATATATTTCTTCAAAATAAGTTTGATTACAGCGATGCAGTGATTATTGAGTGGTTCAAAATCAAAAATGTGATTTGAAAATACATCAAAAATGTTTGGAGGTAAATATCTAATTGAGGTGATTATAATCTTTTTTTTATATACTCAATTTTATTAATATTACTAACATCTAAATTCATAGTAAGTGTTTTCAGACATTTTTCAGCTTCACTACAAACAGTAACTACAAATTTAGAAGCTTTTTTTAAGTTTTCCATGAGTTTTTTCAATTTGTAGATTAGACAAACTGCAATCACCTTCTAAAAGTATAGAACACTGTTTACAATGAATTTTTTTTTTAAGATTTTTACTACAAATCCAGAAATATAAGCAACCACATCCTTAGTATATTCACTCAAAAAATAAACTGAAAGATAATCATGGTCACGAAGCTCTTTTGACAATTCTAAGTATTCTTCGGAAGTTTCTGATTGATCACTTCTTATATTCACCGCTATTTTGCTGCTAATAGTGCAATCCAATATGCTGGTTCCATGTAAAGCAATTGCATTGGCAGTGTTGTTCGATTTAACTTCATTGTGAATTAACAATTTTTTGTAGCAACTTTCAAATAACCTGCATGTAGGATTATTATTTGAACCACATCTGTTACGAACTGCACTGAAGAATAGTTCCAAATGGTCCTGTGATAACTTGTATCTGAAAATGAAATTTAAATTAGGATTTATAACTACCAAATCCCAAAATAAACATTTCATACTCTATACAAATCAGAAATCCTAAAAAGCCTGTCTTTTTACCACTAACAACCACAGGATCATTATTTAATTCTAATTCTAATATATACTTACAAACTACATCAAAATATTTACAAATATCCTGCCAATTTTTTTCAGATGCTGGTTGCTTATATTTATATTTGGCAAAAAAATTCTTAGAATTAAAAATGTCGAAAATATTATTAAAAATTAATATAAAATCTAAAGTTGCTTCAGAACCCACAAAGTCATCAAATTTCAAGTCATGTTCAAGGAACTTTAGAGCATCAGAAACACTTTTGCTCAAAATTTGTACAGCAATTCTAACTCGCATCTTTTCCCGAAACCACTCTAGATGTCGAGCTTTTAGTTTTGTTCCTGCTAACAACCCCTCCCTTTCTTGTAGTCTTATTAACTTACGAATATAATCCCACTTTATTAGTCTTTATTTGCCATCTTTTAAAATATCACCACCTGTTCCAAATGTATTTCTTACTAATTTAAGCATATGATATGGATCCAAAAAAAAGTAAACTTTATCATTTGTTGTTGGATGGATAAAATAGGTAGTGATTGAAGATGGTATGTCTATGCTTTCTTCTAGGGATTTCATCATAGTTATATTAGCTGCGGCTCCATCACAGGTTAAGGAAGTTACTTTTATATTAACTTCACTTGAAAACTTCAAACACTCTTTTACCAAATTGGCTTTTTCGCATCTAGATAAGCTTTCTATGAAAAAATAACCAACCGGAATTTTCCACAAATCAGTCATAGCTACTACCATGAAAACTAATGCTTGTGTAGCTTCAGGAACACGATCAGAGTCCAGCTTGGCTCCCAGATTGATATATCCAACCATTACTTTTCCTGTCCACTCAAATTTCTTCATGATATGAATTTCTTCATGATATGAATTTCATCGAGGACCAAGTTAACACAAATCTTTTTTGTGGAAGTTGCAGTTTTTGCCCTTATTGCACGAAGTGATTTCTTTGTAAACCCTGGTTTACCATCAACTACACTATACCACTTTGTTAGGGTCCTTGGATGTGGTAGGGAATTATTAAACACATCTCTTACAAAACTGTAGGCTTTTGCAGAATAAAAATTGAGTGTCAAAGCAAAAGTCCTTAGCATTGGTGTGTATTTTTCATGTGACGGACCTTTCAAAAATCTTTTTAACACTTCAGCTGCACTTCCAGGTAGAGTTTCCTGAAAAAAAGGCCATTGTCAATTAATGATATCAGCTGCGTAATTCAAAAACACCTCAATTACAGATTCGGCTGATGATGTAATGTACTGATTTTTTCTCAAGTGTTTTAGAAGAGAATTAAGATTTGAAATTTTAGATCTTAACCTTCTATTTTGTCTTTGCAGCAAAGATATTTTTCTTCTTTGATTTTCGACAGTTAGCTTTGCTAATTTTAAGGCTCCTCTAGCAGTTGGACTGGACATGTCAGATGAATGAACATCATGCAAGTATCGGGGCTTCTTGAATTTTCTCCTACAAATACAAATTTGTAAAATAGTACCTAAGTATGAATATCCATATGCATATGCATATGATTTTGATATGGGTAAACTAATTTCTGGACATTTTATGTAACAGATTGAATACTATGTTACCTTTTAGGAGGAGGTGATCCAGATGTACTAGATATAGCTGTCAAAGTTGTTGAAGAAGATGAATCTTCATTATTCTTAAATAAATTGAAAAATAACAAATTATTTATAAAATAGGCATTTCAATTAGGTACAATAGATGTTACCTTTTTGCTCCAATAGTCCTGGTTTCTTGAGCACCATCTTCCAGAATCCTTTAAAGAAAAATGTCATAATTTATGTGCTAATTTCAAATGTACCCTACAAGTTAAAATACCAATTATATTACTTACTTGAAAGGTGTATCATTGTGTTTCAAGACATGTTTGCCACTTAAATTTGCACATATATCTGTTATCAAAAAATGGTCAGAACACACCAACGCATTTCTAACTTTTAAAATGTCCTCTTCTACCAAATATAAATTTTGCAACCAAACCTCACGGCTAGCAGTATCTCTGGTAAAAAAAATAAACAGTATTATTATGAAAATAAATATTGAATCCCTCGTATTATACCTATACTACGCTTATGCTAATATAACCTTATTTGTGAAATGACGGATTATCGTTCTTATTCCATGTATTTTTATACACTACACATTTTCTCACCATCATAAATGTCTTAAAAACACTTTAATATACAAATATCAATCAAAAACCAAATAAAAGCACAATTATAATTAAAAACTTATTGACATATTTCACCAAAATGACAGAAGAAGTTCGAGGTTGCCAAGCTATAAATTTATAAACTATTTTACTTATGGACAGAGACATGGGATTGATAGAACATGATGAAATCTAACAGAAAAAAAATAGTGAGCTAGACCGTGGGCTGGTCATACCTATTTTAAATGGTTTCCGCTTTTTTCCTACCTTTTAAACAAAAAATACTCCTAAAATTCAAAATATATTTATCAATTACTATTTTTGTTATACGAGATTTGGCATCATGTAAGAAGAGTCTCGTCTTAAATATGTTGAGGACAACCAAAATGTAAACAAGGCTTGTCTATCTTTAATACGTCATTGGTTCCAACGGTCGAATCAACAAGGTGTTGTACAACCTGTAATCGTATAATGTATGTGGCAGGTTAAAATTTACTCCGATGTTAACAACAAGTGATTTTTCTAATTTCTATTTTTTGTTTCAGCCGTTGTAGTATCCCTTTACGAAGATCCAATTCAACCTCAACAAGCAGCGTCAGTGGTAGAAAAGCTAGGTGAATACTTAATTACCTGCGGATACTAGATGTGAGTATTTTTATAATGACTTTATCGTTATGAAGAAAGGGTATAATATTCACGTAGAAAGTATTGGAGAATCAAAAAATTGGGTAGAATTTGGGAAAAATCAATCGGTCACTTTCCCCTGGCATACGCATCTGGTAGTAGCCTGGAACGTTTGTTCAACATAATTTAGTGTTGTGTATTCGCGAAAGCGAGCAAAGGGTGCGACATCTACCGCCAAAATGGTATAACCTTCGAATGGGGAAAACAAACCAAATCACCATTAGAGTACGTGTATAGTGAGCAAAGTATTAATATCGTTTTCTTGATTTCTAGAAGAGTTTGGTGAAGTTTGTTGTATCAGAATAGTTAATTAGACTCTAATAATGACCAGCAAGTGCAAGAGGTATATTGCTTTGTGCCGCAATGTAATCAGTATAAAGATGCAAATGTATCAATACATAGCTTCCCAACAGATCTAAAAGTGTTCTTAGAAACAGATTATAAAGGTAATTTCACTCATTTCAATAAAATATTTTGATGTTCAGTGTTATTTAACCCTTCAGTAATAACGTAAAATTCTATTACAAGAGATATAACGTCGGTCTGACAGACCGCGAAAGTGTTTCGAACCTTTAGATCGTTCTCATAGATGTTTATACATTGTAAATATTGAAGAAAATAAAAAATCAAATATTTGACAAAACTTTATTCACTTGAATAAATACTGAGTTTAAAAACTTGACATTAAAAATAAAAATATAAAAAAGTACAAGTTTTTTAATAGTCATCTTCAGAGTCATCGTATTCGGTAAGGTATGGATCAATTTCGTTAAATAAATTTAACAGTCTAGGCTGCTCACCCTCGTAGGACATTTTCCTAAAGAAAAAACAATATTATAATGGTGAATAATACAAAAAATAAAATTACAACTTACCTATTTCAAAGAATATTTCATTACGTGAGTGTAAGGAGATAATTTAAAATAATGATTGATTCGCAATGATAAATATATATATTTAATTAGTCTGAGTATTCAATTTGCCATAAATAAATATTATTATTCAAATAAATATCAGTATAGTTCAAATCCCCAAAATTAATGAAAGTGTTATTAATATAAAAGGTGCATCTAGTGTGTTTGAATTGTGATTATGCATATCAGTACTAAAGTAAAGTTAAAACTTTACTTGATCAAAAATAAATGCCTAATTGTAAATATTTAGGGTTATTAGGAAAGGTGCAAGGGGCGCAAACTCTCCCCAGTGCATGTAAGGAACAAACTCTCCACAAACAATATTGTAACTACTGTAAGTGGCACAAACTCTCCACAGTACAGCAAAATAATAATGCACTGCAAGTGGCACAAACTCTCCACAGTACAGCAAAAATAAGGTTACACAGCAAGTGGCTCAAGCTCTCCACAATACAGGGGGGTGGAAGGAGATATGGGTGACGTGAGAAGTCACCCTGTATCAGGAATGGACAAACCGCAAGTGGCGCAAACTCTCCACAATACAGTAGGATTGGAAGAATAGGAAATGCAACAACAAATTAATGTTCTTAATAACGGAATATTAAAGAACTTTAAACAAAGTAATTATTAAAAATGATTAACAAATATATATACTCTATGTGATACTTTTAAAATCAAATATCAAATAACAGGCAGAAATGAATTACTCTGTGAGATAGACTCACCTATTTAACTCCTGAAATGCACCACAATACACTCTATATTTTAATAGATTTATTTGGCTCAAGTGAACACTTTAGTTATTTTCTAGAAACTAAAACTCAAATCGTTCTTAAAATTTTCTTTCCTCTTTCGTGGCATCGAAGACTACGTTATCGCCGACGTGACATTATGATACTTTACTTATCTGTTTCAGACAATTGGTTGTTTTGTCGAGAAATGCATTTCTGAAATATTAGGGTATACCCATAATTTAATTAATTTTACTTGAAACGAAAACTATTTTAAGAATAACAGGGTGAGAAAAAAAATGTCTTACATGCATGATAACGTCGGTGTCCTACACTGCAATTGTGTATAAATTAGCGACACGGGGGCACTTTGACCTAATATTGCATACTAATATCCGTCGACAACTAATGGAAAGGTTCTGAGACGCCCACTCCTCCACCATCAAAGATGTTCCAGACTAGTGGGAAAACATTGAGCCGGTCTGAGAGACCGTACGTTATCACTGAAGGGTTAATGCTTTGAATACCTGTTCGCCTTCCACAATCGGCCGATTTCTGTCGTCAATGTATTTAAAAATGTCCACCAAACTAATTTTAACCAGCACCATCTTTCACAAAACACCTTCATAGCTCAAAATTTGAAATTGAATCAAATAGACAGAGACAAACAGAAATTGATGTTTATTGTTTTCCCCTTTCCACTGACAGCTTTGACAATTACTGCAGCTCCCACTATCGGAAAAATTTCCGCGACTAGTACATTACTAGTACATTACTTACACTTACTGTCAAGTATGAGAATACTTTTTTTTAACCTTCTAGAAATGGCGCCTGTTATTTCACTTAGAAGGTAGCGCCGGGCCTCAGAGACCCTTCATAAATAAAGTACCAATTAAATCGTTGGAATGAGTTTTTTCATATTATTTATTTATATTTATATACATTTAGATTGTAGAAATAAAATTTACCAAATTTAGCTTCATAAGTATTATTTAAATAATGAATAATTTTATACTACTAAATACATGCAAAAATAGATATACGTAGGTATAGAGTTTAAGATTAAACAAAAAATTAACAAAGAATAAGGAAAAACTAACTTTATGATTCTAAATGAAAAAAATATAATAATATTCCAGTCTAACGTTGAATTTGACATTTTTGCGCAGTTAACACATATAATTTTAGCGTTATAAAGACAGTCACAAACGGTGGCGCCGGGTCACTCAGGCCGTATTGTTAGATTACTTATTTCCTGGATTTTAAAACAAACTATGACGAAACCAAATCTGGGAAGGTACTGAAACACTCATTGTCGACACTTGAAGACATTCAAAATAATAACAAAAACAATATCGCTCGGGCCTGACAGGCCCGGCGCCACCTCTTGAAGGTTAAGTACTAAGTACTGGGCACAAGTAATTTTAAACTTTTTAAATAAAACACACTGCAACTCAGACAGGATAAAGTTCATATAATACCCTTCTTGGTGTGCGTCATTGATTGTTAATGTCTTTCTAACACATTACGTTGGAAGAAATGGAAAAAAAGGCAGGTCTGTGATTATTCCTAATCAAAATATCACAATAATGAACCGTTTAAACGTTAACCCTTATCATTGACTTACAAAAATTTGATTGGTTGATGTTTAGATTACGCGCAAACGCGACCTATCAATCGGGCGAAATTACATCGTTCAAAATACTATGCAGACGTTCCTTTCGTGTCTTGCGTATTTTTCCAATGTCCAACTGACAGTTTTCGTCAGGTCTGTACTTTGTTGTTTACGGTAAATTATTATTTATGAAAAGTGAATATTGATCTTATTGTTAGCATTCTATTTATTCAAATGCAGGACTATATTTGCCAATATTAAATTATTTTAATATGTAAATTAAATATACAATTTGTTTTATTTTGCAGTGTTTTCATATCCCAACTATTATTCATTTCATAGCCTTTTCGAATTTGGCTGAATACGATCCTGATGATTTTATTTATCAAATTAAAGGTTAACTATATGTCAAAATAACAAATTAAATATCGACATACCCAAAACCCGGATATACGTCACAAACGATGACGCACACCAAAAAGGCTGTTATATGAACTATACACATGCTAGGTAATATTTCTAATTAGTAATAATGAAATACCCTGTATATAATTATTATACTTACGGGAATAAAACAATTATAATTTTATGATTACTTGAGTTTGCATTTTGAAGTTGATTATGTTATATTTCATATTTCTAGAGCACCCATTAACAAACATGTCACTTGAATGTTGAACCCTGTTTTGTTTATATCATCTCCTGTAACAGATACACGGGGCCAAGGGTTCGAGGGGATCGGAAAAGGAAAGTGACCTGGAATATACACGATAGGCAGTCAATGTAAAACCGTGACGTTGAAGAGAATAAACTCAGATAATTGTATTATTATCGAGTTTTATTGTACTTTATCCTTTTTGAGTCATACAAATATTCCGATCAGCACAAGTTGTCAATTCATAAAACATAAGACACACAAATTTTGACAGAAAGGGAAAATGCCACCGCGGTTGATTATATTACTGAATTATTTTGACATAAATGTGCGCACTTTTCTGCTTATAAGAATTTTTTTGGTGAACCATGTAGATTTTCCTAATTTGCGAATAACATTTTGTACAGATAAGTGTTCTTTGAATAGTGGTTTTAGAAAAAAGCATATATAACCATTTTGAGACAATAACTTCTTCTTTTTTACTTGGAATACATTTTTTTTTGTTGAGAAACACGAATTTCTTTAAAATTCAGGGAAATAGTACATTATAGTATATTATGGAATTTACAGTGTGGCGATATTAGGAATTGGTTTCACTAACTTTCTTCTTTTTTTACCATTATTGGATATATAACTATAAATAAAATGATCTATTTAAGTTGTTACTATTTTATCAGCAACATGTAACAAGCTAAACACATTTTAGTGGGTGTTATCAAAAATGTTTTTTTTAATTATTGAATCGATAGTGACAGCTGATTAATTTACAACAGACCGTTTAATAATCATTAAAGATAATTCCTTATAGGAAAATACTAGTTTGTTTATAATGCAGTAAAATATAGAAATAGTAATACAATTCCCTTATTTCAAAAAAATTCTAAAAACTAGGTATATAAAGTTTATCCAAAATAAACTGCAAAATCTTGAGCACGTGTTCGTAGTAGATAAGCAAAGAGGATTCTAATTCACCAGTGGCGTTCTACAATCCTCTTTGTTTAGGGTGCTATGGAAATTAATAAATAGTGTTTTGCGAGGTGTATGGGGGGGGGTAGTACGTTGGAAATAGGAACGGCACTGGGTTGGTTGTGTGACGCACGACACACGAATCATGCGCGGTGACAAATGCAAAAAGGACAAGGACATGGACGGGTGAGACAAACGATGATGATTGTGTGACGTAGATTAACGACACATGCGACGTTCGGTGTAATTTTAGAAAAAAAACTTTTCTGTTTTTGAGAGAGTTATGGCCCGTCGTATCTCACGTGGACTTCGAAGAATAATAACACGCCGCGCATGATTTTTTCTAAAGTAATATATTATTTCATTTCTTATGGCGGATAGACAACAACAACTTGCAAAAACAGAATATTAAGTGTTTATGAAATATATTACTTTAAGAAAAAAATCTTGCGCGGCATGTTATTCTTTGAAGCCCACGTGGGATACGACGGAACATAACTCTATTAAAATTTGTCCCACCCGACCAAAGTGCTAATGTCCTTTTTGCATTTGTCACCGCGAACGATTCATGTGTCGTACATCACACAACCATCGCAGTGCCGTTCCTCTTTCCAACGTACTACTTTTCCCCCTATTCACCTCGCAGCACACTATTTATTAATTACCATAGCCCCCTAACGCCACTGGTGAATTAGAATCCTCTTTGCTTATCTATTGTTCGTCTCCCTTGCAGACTTTTTCTTTTGATATGCATATTATGCCGGCATATACCTAATCAAAAGAAAAAGTCAACAAGGAAGACGAACGGGTGCAATTGGTTGTGGACCAACTTGAACTATAGTCTGTTTGAAACAGATAGAGAGTAATAAAACCTCCAGAATTTTAAAACGATTTACACTAATAATTCACATTTTTATTCTTTCATTTGCCTACCCAATACATCGCCGATATTCAATAGAAATCCCATCTTCGTGTCGCTATAATACAATATCAATTAATAATAATACGTTCATTACAGAGTCAATTATAATAATAATTATAATAATTAATTATTTTTATATTATGATATACTAGAACTATATAACTTATTTACAACACGGGGTTATTAATATTATTCGAACACGAAATATTAGTTCTCGGAAAATGAAAAAATCTTATAAATTTTCATCTGTTCCGAACTTTATAGCCATTAGCTGGCTCTATGGTTTGTTCCATTAAATTCCGATAATAACTGGTCATAGCAAACAACGAGTTTACTTTCGCGTAATTCCTATCACTGATTGCAATGGTCGACTATTCTCTGATCGTTTCTGATTGCGTTTGGAACCTATATATTCTTGATAGTCCCCGGTGTGAATTGACACAAATGCTAACAAACCATCTGTCAAAGACCAATCGGTACTTCCAATATGCGTAATTATCAGTCGTTTTACTTTTCCACAAGGTGCTTTTATTCCTACAGATAAACCATCCAAAAACGCAATTGCTTAAATATAAAATTCACAATTATTTAGATTCTCTAGAATCACAAGCTGGTACGCCCTTGGAATGGTCATTTTACAAGTGTTTATTGCTCTCTGCCTTTTTGCAAATAGAATGTAGGTTCCCGCATTGATACTTTGGACCTCTTGTCTCTTTATTTAAATTGTCTAAATATGAGAGAAGCATTCCGAAATCGTAATTTTGCATGCAAAATCTTAATCCTTTTACCTCTGTTTGATGGCACTTTTGTTTTTCAATTATCATTTGAGTCAACCCACCACTTTCTGGAATGTACTAGGTCTAGCTATTAAATAACGAGAAGGCGTGGATCTTGCACCAGGACAACGCAATGTCTATGAAGCGTTATTTAGCAGCTAAAGGCACTCCAGTACTCGAGCACACGCCATACTCGTTTGACTTAGCACCCTGTGACAGCTTCCTGTTTCCAAAGATCAAGTCTGCCTTAAAAGGAATCCGGTTCGAATCGATGGAAGAGGTGAAGCGAAAATCGGCGGAGCTTCTAAATGTTCTTACAAAAGAAGACTTCCAGCATTGCTTTGACCAGTGGAAAGAACTAATTGAACGTTGTGTGGCGAGAGGTGGGGAGTACATTGAAGGGGATTATTCGATTGTCGAATAATTTTGAAAATGAAACTATTTTCCATAATCAGTCTCGTTTTTAATAGCCGGACCGCGTATGTGTTGAACCAGGTTTCATCCAAGTAAATAATTGCTATTTTCCGGTCACTTGTTTTTTGTTAATTTTTTTTAAATTTAAATCGTATGTGTTGACTATATTTCCATAACGATAGCCTGTTTCATTTAATTCCTTTTTGTAGCTCCATCTATCCTTTTTTTTCAAGTCTAGGAGTATTCACAATTTTCCGTACAGTTGATGTTGGAATTTTCGTTAAAATGAGAATTCAATAAACATTGTTTATAATTTCCTTGGCATCAGTTATAGCGTTTTTTGCTTTTCGATGGGGTTAGTAGCTGAGATACACTGGATTCGCACGTATTTTCCTTGACTATCACACACGAAGTAAGGGGGCGTCCATCAATTACATGAGGCATTATTGATGATTTTATGACCCCCCCTCTCTCCTTGGTGAGATGCAGTAAGATTTTTCTCGACCCCCTCCCCTCTCCTAATCTTACGTGAGATTTTTCAAAATTTGTGTTTTGGGTGTAAAAGCGTTGGGTTTATAAAAAAAAACAATTTGCTTGATTATTTTCATTTAAGACTAGTATTTGGGAATATTACCGTAATCTAAAATCACAGTGATAAAATTAGATCATAAATACACGTTTTTTATTTTAATGTAACTTCACTTTAACGCAATTTTACATCGTTTTCTCCTAGAAAAAAATTACGTGATATTTGCCAAGACCCCTCCTCTCCCTCAAGTGAGATTTGGTAAGATTCGGCTCGATCCCCTCCGCCCCTCCTGAACACCTCACGTAATTAATGGACGCCCCCTAAGATAAATAATAATTACTAAGCTTAAAACTAACTGTTCATTGTTATATTAAATATTCATTAAGTAAAAATTTAAAATTCGTCCTTTTATTTATTTATTACTAAGTTATAATTCAACAAAACATGTAATTGTGTAGGGACCGTAATTTATCTGCTTTTATACTACAAAACCAGGCCATAAATATTATTTCATTGTTTGTTTATAGCCACCCTTCAATGATCCTTTTTAGTCACCTGACAATATGTATGAACAGACTTTAATAGTTTTATTTATGGCTTTTTTTTAATCACGTAGAAAAAATATACTATAGTTCTGAGAATGTATTGGTAGAATTGTTTTTGTTTCTTACACTTTTTATAATAAATTGTCTGTAACAATTAACTAATTGATTTTTCTTTTTGTTACAGATAGTGTGTGCCGCTGTAAGCAGCCATGCCGCGCGGCGAAAATTTAATTATTAAATTTATATTTTTTTCAAAACAACAGCGAACCGGCAATGTGTAAATCGAGCGCGTCATCATAAATATATGAAAAAAATCATAAAAACGGGAAATATTGTTTTCCTTTTTTTATCTTACACAAAAAGTCTATATTATCGGTAAAATCATTGAATTTTTCATCATCGTCCATCGTAATTTTGGTTATGCTGCGAGGGAAAAATAAATTTAAAAACAAAAATTTTTGGCTTTTAACCTTTTTTTGTACATACCTCGCAGCACAACCACAACTATTGCCAATCATAATTTTTGACTGTGGTCTCAATTATCATTGTTTTTTAAGAGTAATTAGGATATTTTAAGTTTTTTTGAGTGTTTCGCAAACTTAACTAGAATAAGTTTTCGGGACACTTTGTGATTTTTTTAATTATATAGAGCATTTTTTTGTTAGCTTTTTCTCATACCATTGCTATCTCTAAAAACATTTGATACTGAAGAACTTACAGTTTAGGATTTTTTAATAAAAAAATCTCTAGTCCTGCTGTTTCTATTTTATTTTTGATCCTTTACCTTTTCCGACCCCCTGCTTTGTAATAGTGCCGAATTTGGATCTAAAAATGGTTACGGAATTTATCAGAAAAAAAAAGTAATAGTGTAAGCACAAATTATTTATATAATTAATGGTATAAGTGGATTTTATTAGCTTTTCAATTTTTGGATAATTTGTTTGTTTCACGCTATAAAGCAACTCACATTTAAATAATGAAAAAAGTGTGCGTGTGTGTCTCAAAAATTACAATAATATAGCGTAAGGTTTTATTTTTTTTGTTCAGTGCTTAATATTTTATTCAACACTCCTTCAGGATAAATTCATGAATTTATTACTTAGTCTGTCTTCCCAGACGTTAATATTCGATTGTGCAATCAAACGGTACTTACAACCTAAAATTAACCAATTAAAAACATTTGGCATATTATATATCCCCAACAAACTCATCCTATCTCTTCTAAGTATTCTTACTCGTTTATGCATTGCTTATGTAGTGAAACAAACGAATTTTATGTCAGTCCGCTTCTTTTTTATTTAAAGCTACGATTGGTGTGAGCTAAGTCCTCTCTCTTTCTAAATTCGCAGCACTAGTTTACCGGACACTTTTCCTTAACATTATTTTGGAATAAAATTTTGTGATATTTTTCAATTAGTTTTTAGAGTTTTTTTTTCGCCAGTATTTATACGTCATTGGATGTGTTTAGACTGTTACACCAATCAAAAACGTTTTTTGAAAAATATTACGACGCAAATTCACTTTTTCATTTTTTATTGAACTGAAAATGGAAACGGCAGCGTCGTTATATTTTTTGAAAATGCTGTAATATTGTAACGCGTAATGCTCAGATGTTGTCTTTTGGTATATGAAAGACAATTATTTTTAACTCTTGATTTAAAATGAAATCGAAAAGTAGCTTTGTAAAATTTCTGATATAATTCGCAAGGGATATTGTGTATCTAAATGATGAAACCTAATAAATTTGTATTATAAAATGCTTGTTTGTTTTATTTTACCCAGAAAATAAAAATGGCACGTTTAGTACATTTGCAGAAAAAAATATTTCAACTTTTGTTTTTATAGGTAAGAAATATTCATATTGCAGGAAATTTTCCTTTACAGTCTTGGCAGCAAGGACAAATCGACAAATCTCTACTTGAGACACTGCCAAAGTTATTATGTTTTTAACCATGTCTTGAATAAAATTCATAAACCGGCGTATCCAAATTGATATACTTCATTTGAAAGCACAAATTTTTTAGCGCTACCCAATAATCTAGCGGCACTGTATGGAAGTTCTATCATTCATTTAAATATTTAAATAAAATTTAAAAAACAAGCATTATTTTGCGCTACTGACAGCATCCTATTGGTTGTTGTAGCACAGAATAAATAATAATCGTCGCGGCAACTGATAAGGACCCGGATCTTTGAACGTTCCACGTGTGAGAACGTCCCACGTGCGAGAACGTCGAATGGATTTTGTTCGGTAGGAATGATTTCACCCGAATCGAACGTTACTCGAAAGTTCAATAGCAATACGTTCCAACCACCAGTAATTTACAGTACTTTCCATTGAATATAATTTAAATAATAATGAGTGATTCTGAAACTGGTAGTTTACGTTCTGATTTGGAAGAAATGACGCAAAATATCGTGGACTCCCTTTTGCCGGGAAAATAACGGAGTGTACCTATATGAAATAGCGTTTAATCGGTACTAAGAATGGTGTTCCACTAAGAAAATCAAGAATACCACTCATGAAAACTCTCCGCAGGAAAAACGTTCGTGAATACCTGGAAGAATACCCAAACGAATCGTCGACACCAAGTGATTTTATCTAGCTTAAGAAATCGGCATACGTTCGCTACCCACTCACACCTCATAACAAAAACAAATCAACTTGTGTCGAACTGAAATGTCGGTTAAACATTTTCTTGTGGAGTCTCCTTTTTTCCAACACGAGAGATGCCAGTGGTCAATCGATACCAATTTAAGGTCGATCTTAGAAGAACGATGTAATGTTGGAAAGTTATGTGCAAACCTAAAGGCAATTAACATGTATACAAAAATCTAGGTTCTAACTATCGACTGTATGTTCCTTGTTGTTCCTTATTGTTATTTTTGTTCTGTTACTTTTATTTTGTAATATTTCTGGATAATAAACTAGCCATCGCTAATAACCCAATGGGTTGATGCGAATTGTCTAAAAAAAAAAGGTGAGCGGTCGTCGGACCGCCGACAGAAGCTTGCTTCTTATGCACAAAAGAATGACCATTTTTCGTGAATTTTTCACCATTTTTCAAAAATTTTGACCATTTTTGACAGTTTTTGACGAATTCTGACAATTATTGACCGTCTTTGACAATTATTGACTATTTTTGACAATTTTTCAAAAATTTTAACATATTTGGCAATTATTGACCATTTTTTCAAAATTTTGACAATTTTTTCAAATTCTAACAATTATTGACCAATTTGGACAATTATTGATCATTTTTGACAATTTTTCGAAAATTTTGACCAATTTTCCAAATTTTAACAATAATTGACCATTTTTGACAATTTTTAAGCATTTTTGACAGGTTCTGACAATTATTAACCATTTTTCAAAAAATTTGACAATTTTTTATAATTATTGACCATTTTTGACAGTTTTTTATAATTATTGACCATGTTTTCAAAATTTTGACAATTTTTGACCATTTTTGACGATTTTTCCAAATTCTTGACAATTTTTGATCATATTTAATTTTTTTTGACAATTTTTCAAAAATTTTAACAATTATTGACCATTTTTGACAGTCTTTGACGAATTTTGACAATTATAGACCGTCTATGACAATTATTGACCATTTTTGACAATTTTTCAAAAATTTTAACACATTTGGCAATTATTGACCATTTTTTCAGAATTTTGACCATTTTTCAAAATTTTAACAATTATTGATCATTTTTGACAGGTTCTGACAATTATTGACCATTTTTGACAATTTTTCAAAAATTTTGACAATTTTTAATAATTATTGACCATTTTTCCAAATTTTTGAAAATATTTGGCAATTATCAACCATTTTTTCAAAATTTTGACAGTTTTTGACAATTTTTGACGATTTTTCCAAATTCTTGACAATTTTTGACCATATTTAAAAATTTTAACAATTATTGACCATTTTTGACGAATTTTGACAATTATTGACCTTCTATAACAATGATTGACCATTTTTGACAATTTTTCAAAAATTTTAACATATTTGGCAATAATTATTGACCATTTTTTCAAAATTTTGACAATTTTTGACCATTTTTGACAATTTTTCAAAAATTTTGACAATTTTTAATAATTATTGATCATTTTTCCAAATTTTTGAAAATATTTGGCAATTATCAACCATTTTTTCAAAATTTTGACAGTTTTTGACAGTTTTTGACAATTTTTGACGATTTTTGACGATTTTTCCAAATTCTTGACAATTTTTGACCACATTTAAAAATTTTAACAATTATTGACCATTTTTGACGAATTTTGACAATTATTGACCTTCTATGACAATGATTGACCATTTTTGACAATTTTTCAAAAATTTTAACATATTTGGCAATAATTATTGACCATTTTTTCAAAATTTTGAAAATTTTTGACCATTTTTGACGAATTTTGACAATTATTGACCTTCTATGACAATGATTGACCATTTTTGACCGTCTTTGACAATTATTGACCATTTTTGACCATTTTTCAAAAATTTGAACATATTTGGCAATTATTGACCATTTTTTCAAAATTTTGACAATTTTGACCATTTTTCAAAATTTTAACAATTGTTGATTATTTTTGACCATTTTTGACAATTTTTTACCGTCTTTGACAATTATTGACCATTTTTAACCATTTTTCAAAAATTAGTTTGTCCAACCACCTGAAATTACTGATTTAGAACTCTCGATTAGTATCAGTTCTCTGTTCCATCTCGTTTGCAGACGAGTAAAATTACCGTTCAAACGATTCTTGCTGGATAGGGAGTTTTGAAATTAGGAAACATGCGCAAATTTGCTTTTTATGGAAAGTGTAAATAGGTTATGAAAGTGAGTTTTTGAACTGTTTTGAAAACAGTGTTTTTACCGAAGACTGTTTCTTCGTGTGGTTGTTGATTTAAAAAAAAGAAAGGAATCCGAAATACCAGAAGGTAACACCTATATTTTTTGCACCCTGTTAATTTTAATTAATATTCTTTTTTTGTACAAGTAGGACTTGAAGAATTTCTTGTTGTTTGGCCAAGAGATAACGGGGATGCACACTTCAGGCAATTCGGTAAACCGGTAAAATATCCAGTACAAAATACGTTCAAACCGTTTGGTAAAAGATTACCGGTAACTTTACTAATTTTTCTTACGCATGCATATTAAACAGTTCGATTTCTGGTTACGTACAATAACAGAATTGTTGGTTGGAACGAACTTAATATCTGGCGAACAACTTTGTAGATCTTATGTCATTTTTTATGTGATGTGTACTGTAGAGTAGTTTAAAAAGCAGCTTCATCTGCGTTCATTTTTGTTCGGTAGTATTATTAAAAAACTTAAGTATAATGATCTAAACGCAAAACCACAGGTTATGTTTATTTGTTTTTCTGACGTTCTGCACAAAACTATTCGCATACTGCCATGTAGGAGTCATACGACTGATAAATTTATTCGTTTGTAAGTCGAACATTCGAGATTTCGAAGATACTGCTCGAACCTCGAACCTAACACATCCAATCCCATCACATGAAATTCGTGGGAGGATTTACTTTGGTCGAAAGTTCAAAGATACGGGTCATCAATATGGTCAATGTAGTTCGGTGAAGGAACTTGCTCGTAAGAGCGGTTCCCAAAAGGAACTGCGCGGACTAGTTCTCAAATTTCCCGTTCCTTATATCTATGTATACAGATTGAGTTTCAAGTATGGAACGCCTCAATTATCTCGGAAACGGATCGCACGATTTTTATAAATTTTGGTGTGCCAGGATCCTGTGATATGGCCGATATTATGGTGGTATTTACATTGTTCTCAGATCTTTTCCTGAATAATAATGAACTTTGTTATTTCAAATGGATCAACCTGTATATTTTTGCCTTTTGAAATTCTTGAGAAATACTGATTATTTTTCATGTAATCTTCCCTATACCTAAATGCAATAATTTCAGCTACATTTACATTATCTCTGCCGAAGTTAAAATAATACATTAAGAAGGCTATGATTGAATAAACTTTGTTTAATTTGAATATCCTAATTGAAATATCATAAGGTCTACTGTCAGTAAGTTTGTAAAAGTTTAACGAAACTGGTGCACTAAATAATTTATCAAAATAACTGCGCAGAAAACCTACAACAACTGGAGACAAATCCATTTCACAGAATCTCCACTAGTTTTAGATTTTTGAGGAGACCATTCAGGCTGTTAGGATACCTGTCAACACCTATTAACTTCAAATATGCTATGTTTTGCATAAAAGATCTAATTGGGCCTTAATAAATTACCCTGTACAAAAACAATCGAAAATCACTGGTAGCTAAACTGATATTTGAATACGTTCCATTAGTGATATTCTGTATCCTAAATTCAACAAAAGTACCTATATAAATGAATGAGTGAATTTAACGAGCCCGGAAAAATATTGCAAAATAAAGAAGAAGATTCGGATAATCACTAAACAGAAAAGTAACTAATAAATAGATCCACAGGTTTTTTTATTGCCACAGTCCCGTCTTTAATGTAAAGAAGAATTAGCTTACCTTCATAACAATGTATGAGATACAAAAAAAAGTTTACACAATCATATCTAAATGGTTTATATTTTCGTAGTATTGTTCTTATCTCTTGTAAGATTCACATGGTTCACATTGTTTTATAATGTTTATGACTAATGTATGTCGTTTATCCCTATTTAGTTTTATCTCATGATAAGATGTGTTTTAGTCTGTTTGTAGGTATTTTTAGAGTGTAATTTCATGATATCTCTAGCAAAATTCAATCCTGTATCAATAATTATTAGGTAAATTGGCTAACACCAGGGTTATTTCTAGTCTCATCTCCTTGTTTGATGTATGTTCCTATTTATTTGTTTTTAATTCTAGTTTTTTTATTCCCCTATATTCAAGTTTAATTTCACTTATTTCGATCCTTTTATCTATTTGTAAGTTTTCGGCCAATTTTTTTATACGTTTTTTTGTACTTTTGTTGATAAATCTTAGAAAGTGTCTAATTGCTAAAATGTTATTTCTATTTTTGTTCTATGTTTAGTTATGTAAATGTTTTTGTTTTCTATCGACTTGGCTTATCTATAAAATTCGATTAATTTTTCTTTAACAATAAAGCATTTATCAATCTCTCTGTTTTTTTTTTGGATGCTTTTCTATAGAAAACTCGTAGATTTTCCTTGTAGGGTAGATCTACATTATTTTCATTTAGTTTCAGAATAAAAAATTAATTTATTTCGTGTATGTTAGTCCCCACTTTATTTAATTATAATACGCACGTCTATGCTATTTTCTAATTGTTAATAGTATTTAACATTTAAGTTTTTTATACTCAAAGTTGAAATATTCAATTTTATATGCTTTTGCGACGTTGAAAGCAAGAACCAACTCGGTTTCTTGTTTTTTGTTGGAACAAAAAACGTTACATGACTATGAGTAATAAACAAAACTGTTTGAATTTAGTTCTAATAATTACAATAGACGGGCTTAAGTATATCGGGAGTGTGCTCTTCAGAAAAAGAATTATTCACTATGAACAAATTTTATCTTGTGATTTTTGTGACTTTTACATTTTTTTACGGACATTTTAGTGGAATTCATGGTAAAATTGCTGCACGAAGCCTTTCGTCGTGTTTGCTTTGTAAGTATTAAAAATTGTTATCGATATAAAGCAAAAATTAGGTGCTAGACTTTGTAATAATCTATCCTTTCTATTCTGACCAGGGTTATCACCTAGTAATTATGATTTAAATTACTGGTGAATTGGAAGGAACGATAAGGTGGAGTTGCAATTAGGGGGGCTTGGGTCCATCCCCAGCCAATATGAATTTATTTAAAGAGTTTACTACTGAATTTAAATTCGCTTTTGAAGACAGAAAATGCAAAAATAAATAATAGTTTAAAAAACGGGTCATTGTGCGGAACACGAGCTTCTCGATTTTGACAAAACATTTTATACCTCCATATTCTTTACAATGCCAATATTGATAGGTACTATTTTTTTTGTCGCTGTTTTTGTCACTGTTTGTACCGTACGATGTTCGGACAACTGAAGATCATCTTAAACCACCGTACACTAACAAGACTAGTAGTCCAACTCACCCTTTGGGTCTTTGATGTGTTATAAAGTAAGGCCGCTGTCGCTAGTGACACAATGGTAGATTAGCACGTGCCTCCTATTTACGATGATCGTACACTCATAGGTTGTTGATTTATAGATTGAATGTTTGTTAGGGGGGCCAGTAAAAACGTACCTTGTTAGAAAACTATTTTTTTTAAATACATGTTTTCTTTTGGTAAGTAGCCATCGAATATTAACTACTTCACTAGAATTTTAACTAGTACTGAATTGTTTACAAAATATTTGACTGAAATAAAACAAGAAGTAGCAGGAATCAGCATTTAATAAACACAGACAATTTTTACAAATTTTTTAATATTGACAAAATACGTAATCTAGTATAAAGCGATAACGTATAACTTTTGGGAAAATTTGTACAGGGCTGGGGGGGTACATTTTTAAACATCTCTAGCAGATTTTTTCCAATGCCATCTCTGCCAGCCATTTTATTAAAATTACCTATAAATTATTGCACTAAAGCGGAAGAAGATTTTAGTTATTTAAATGATATTGAGAAATTAACACCAATTGATTCTAATAATATAAGATCAGAGAATAGAACCGATAAGGTTTTAGGTCTGGTATTTAATTACATTCAATATGGGTTCCCATATACTACTGATGAAGTAATTATACCATTTGCATGTAGAAAGGATCAATTATCAATCGAAAACCGAGTTATTATGTGGGATATCAGGGTTATAATCCCTGTGAAATTGCGAGCACAGTTATTATTAGAGTTGCATAATACACATGAAGGAATAGTTAAAATGAAAATTAATGCAAGAGCTTATTTTTGGTGGCCGTCATTAGACAAAGATATAGAATATTTTGTGAATAATTGCAGTGTTTGTGCAAGTTACAGGTCAGAACCACCAAAATCTAAAATTATTGCTTGCGAAAGGGGATCATATATGTTTGAGCAGATACATGCTGATTTTTTGGGACTGATAAGAGGTAAAATATTTTTAGTTATAATTGATACTTTTACAAAATGACCAGAAGCCTTTATTATGAAAATTTGCGATGCAAACAGCACGATTGAGAGATTTAGAGAATGTTTTGCGCGGTTTGGTTTAGCAAAAGTTGTGGTAACAGATAATGAACCTCAATTCTCGTCCGGGGAATTTTCAAATTTTTTAGGCAATAATGGCATAAAACGTACAACATCGCCACCATATCACCCAGCGAATAACGGTTTTGCTGAAGATGGCCTTATGACAGTATCTTGGAAATAATTTTCGACAAACATAAATAGATGAGGAAAATCGATAAAATTTGAAATTGAAAATAACAATTTTTTACCATTTGCAGATATTCTTATCAATAAAATATCCACAGGGTATGAAACATGTGCCTAACCAACACACAATAATAGGTATTTAAATGTCGAGTCCAATTATTATATAAGCGTCAAAAGAGGTAGGTATAGTAAAATCACCATAGTTTGATTTTAAATAATAATAAAAAACTGCTCGAAAAACTGCATATACTAATAACGAATACACAAAACTGATGAACGCATTAAAAAAAATAATAATCAAATCTCACAAAAAAGTGACAACAAACGTAATTATCAGCATTTCCAAAATAAGCAAACAAATGTTATCCTTAAAAAAATTGTTCCTGGAGCGTTCATTTCACTAGATCCCATTCGTAGTAGACCATAATACCACTGTACAGTAACTAACGACAAGTAAATTCACTTCGTCGATTCAGTGGTTACCGAAAATTTCCTTACCCCGCCTATCGTCTGCTGAGTTCTGGCGAGTTTAAATCGAGAAAGTGGGAAGTCCAGGGGTTGCGCGGCGATACCGGGGAGTACGGCGCCAGAGAGACGATGTACCAAAAATTTCAAACGTTCCGACGCAAGTGAATCTACTTGTCGTTAGTTGGTGTACGGTGATAATACTAACCACAACACAACCCCACTTAGCATTGCAACTTCCATGTTAAGAAGTAGGGATACAGTTACTAGCGCCACTCGTGACTGGCCGCATAACTATTTGAAGGTTAGCGGTAAAATTTAAAGTCTTCAATTAATTATATAGCGGTTTGAGATATTTGAGGTTAAAAACACGAGGTGATTTCGAAGATATTCTTTATGATTACATTAAAAATCAACTCTGTTTAATATGTCCCTTATCCACCCTCAAGACTAGTCTTCTAACGTTTGTACACCAAATTTAAAATTAATTTGTAGTTTTAATCAACATTGAATTTTACGAAATTGTATATAGGATAAAAGTTGGGTGAGAGTGATAACTTGAGGTTAGCTTACTGGGAATTGATATTTTAATGTCAGAAAAAATACTTAAAATGAAACCAGCTCCTGTTGTCAACCTCAAAATCTAAACCATTTTGGAGTTATTGGATCATAAATACTTTATATTATGGGGCATTAAAACAAAGGTAATATATCCAATCTATATTTTATGAAATTGTTCATAGGCAAAAGAAAAATTAATATCAATTAAATAAAAATACAATTATTATATATTTGTTTAGTGGTTTTACCATTTTCATAAAAAAATTAGAGTAAAATTGTGTGGATATAAAATACAATAATAAAAAATACACTAAATATTATATAGGTATAATAATATATTTATTGCTTATAAGAACTTGCTTACAGCAACAAGTGGTTACAAACACATAAAATTACATAAATATTTTGATACAATTAGTCAGCTAGACTGAGAATAATAAAAGAATAGAAGCTTAGTCATTTAATATAAAGGATCTTAATTTGAGTATATTCCAGATGTATTGGCTTATCACTCATTCATTCTACGTTCTGTAAACAAGATATATTGCACTTCATCACAGTATTTATGGGACACTCAAAAACAACATGTAGAAGTGTTTCCTTTTCTTGATTGTTACATATAGAGCAAACTAATTTCAGGTCAATATAATAGACAATACCGTTAAACGTAAATTTAATTTTATAATCATTAACCAAACGTAGTTGAGCCAGGGTGCGGGTGACTTCCATAGGTAACTTTTTTTTGCTTCAGGAATATCAAAAATTCTATATAAAGAAATATGAGAATACCTAGACACAAGATTGACATCCACTTTGTGAAAATGTGTGAAATATTTAGCTAAAACGTCTTTCTTTAAAACAGAAAAGTTGAACGATGAAAAATGATTCCAGTAATCGAATACATTCAAATCAATGGAAAACTATCTTACTTGTCTTGACCAATTGTAGTTTATATGGCAAGACTCAATTAGTTTTAATTGTTGGTTATAACACAGCTTTGGATAACGGTCATTCTCCATTTGAGACAATTTATGCAATATTATATATAAAAAAAAACAGAATACAAATAACATGATATAAAGACAAAATATTACAATTTAATTAGCTAACTATATAGACATATACACCACCTATTATTATTGAGGAAAACTAATTTTATAAGCTACTTTTGGAGTTATTTTTTAATTTTCTTGCTCTTCTACCAATAAACTTGTTGTGGGCTTTCAACTTGATCGGATCTACCATGAATCCGGTTTGCTTTTAAGGTATGCAATGAATTTTTGGTCATCACCTCTGGCAATTTTATTTACCTTTTTACACCAGAAGTACAAACAACATCTAACTATAAATTTACATAATTTTGCACCTGTATCTGAATGTATTTTGCAATTAACAGGTACAAAATTTAAATATGTCAAAAGTTGTCTAACTAAAGTAGCATGTATATTGGTTAAATGACACACTCTCGGGATTGTATAAAATAGCATTGCCAGTGATTCTGATACTAAATATCTCATATATGTTCCGGGTACAGTCATTTGCGAGTTCTGATAAGTTCTAGCTGTAATAAAATCTAAATTGCCATCATTTTCTCTAAACAAAAGATTGGCTTCGCAATCATTACAATTGAGACTTTTCAAAATTTTCTTAGCCACATATCCCACAATGTATGTAACTGTACATTTTCCCACTGGAGTTCTCTTAAAATTTGAGATTCTTGAAGGTAAATCCAAATTTATATGTGGTTCAAGAAGAGTAGTACATCCAGAAACATACTCACCACTTAGAAAAAACCGAGAAACCGAAGATTGTCCAAAGCCCCCTCAGTCACATTCTCTTCACAATTAGAGTATGGTGAATGTGATGACAGAAAGTTGTTAATTAGAAGAGCTTTAAATGTTGTAGCAACATTTGACACACTAGGAGAGGTATCCCTTATACTGTAACTTCTAATAATCTAATAAAAATAAAGCCGGAATCGCTGTTCTCTTCACACCTCTTTTTCCTATTTTAACTTTATCTTCATCACTGAAATGTCTTTCGCAAACACGCACATTTTTGTAAATAGCTTCTGCAGTCATGTTACTTAGTGTTAGATGAACTAGGCTTAAGCATTGTAAGTTGGCGACAATGAAGTGTCACTTGTCACACTGGACTGTATATTGAGGTTGATGAATAAAATATGTTACTGGAATAATCAACTTTTATTTAAACAATCTCCCACAAATATCATGGCGCAGTCAGTAGGATTCGCACCTACGCTCCCAAATATATTGAAAAAGCTGAGCCTTCAACAGTAGTAGTCCTAGGACATCCTACTTTATTTAAGTTGAATATGGTAAAAGTTAATGTCAATACTATACAAGTTCAAAACCAGTATAATAAATTAGTAGAATTATATAAAGAAGTATTTGAGGAGAAGATTTCAGATATAAAAGGGGTCGTTTATGATATTAAGTTAGTAGAAGGAGCTCAAGGTATGTGTATACCTTGTAGAAAAATACCATTTATGTTAATGCAACCTTTAAAAATAGAGTTAAATAGATTAGAAAAATTAGGGATTATTGAAAATGTTACAGAACCAACTGAATTCGTAAATGCTTTAGTTATAGTAAAGAAAGTAAATAGTGGAAGTATTAGAGTATGTTTAGACCCTAAACACTTGAATGATAATATAAAAAGGGAATATTTCAAGTTACCTACATTTGAAGAAATCGCGGCTAAGCTAAATGGTGCTAAAGTTTTTAATATATTGGATGCTGCAGCAGCATTTCATCAAATTAGGTTAACAGAAAATAGTAGTAAACTATGTACTTTTGCAACGCCATTTGCAAGGTACTGTTTTAAAAAGTTACCATATGGTTTAAAAACAAGTCCAGAAGTTTTCCAAAGAACATTTAAAATGATATTTGAAAGTGTGGATGGATGTGAAGTGTACATGGATGATTTGTTAGTATATGGATCAGACCTAAAAGAGCATGATAGTAGACTTAAAAAAGTATTAGAGAAGGCAAAGGAATATAATATAAAATTTAACTTTGGAAAATGTAAGTTCGCAGTTAAAGAGGTAAAATACTTGGGTAATATTTTTTCAGAAAAAGGTATATCTCCAGATTCACAAAAAATACAGTCAATTTTAGACATGGAAAAACCAAATAATGTGAAAAAACTACAAACTTTTCTAGGTATGGTTACATACATTGCTAGATATATACCAAATTGTTCAGAGTTGAGTAGTGACTTGAGGGATTTATTAAAAAAAAATATAGAATGGACTTGGGAACATAGACATGAAATTAGTTTTAATAAAATAAAGGAGGCACTAGCAAGTAAACCTATATTGCAATATTATAATATAGAGAAAAATGTTGTTTTGAATGTGGATGCAAGTAAGAATGGTTTAGGGGCATGTTTATTACAGGAAGGGTTACCAGTGTGCTATGCATCTAAAGCTTTGAATGAAACTCAACAAAAATATGCTCAGATAGAAAAGGATCGAGTTACTAGCTATTGTGCATGGATGCGTTAGATTTCACCAATATATATATGGAAAGACAGTCATAGTAGAAACTGATCACCGACCATTAGAACATTTATTTAAAAAACCATTGGTAGATTGGCCCTTAAGGTTACAAAGAATGAGACTTCAAATACAAAAATATGATTTGCAAGTAAAGTATAAGGTGGGCAAAGAAATGTTCTTGTCAGATGCATTGTCTAGAAATTTCAAACAAACAGATTATTTTGTTGACCAGTTAGAAGACATTGAAGCTCATGTAGGTATGATAATATCTAGTTTACCCATGTCAAATGTTAAATTAGAGTCATTCATTAAAGAAACTGAACAATGTCCTGAACTATCATTATTAAAAAAAGTCATTGTTGAAGGGTGGACAGATGACATACCTGAGATATTAAAACCTTATAAAAAATATAAAGAAGAATTATTTGTAGGACAAGGATTAGTATTTCGTAATACAGCAGTGGTTGTACCTGTTGCGTTAAGAAAAGAAATGTTGGAAAAAATTCATTTTAATCATTTAGGAGTAGAAAAGTGCAAAGCGAGAGCTAGAGAAATATTGTTTTGGCCTTTCATGAGTAATGATATTGCTAATTTAATTTATAAATGTGACATTTGTATTAGATTTAGGAAAGCTAATTCTAGAGAACCAATGATTTTAAGGGATCAACCGAGTAAACCATGGGAGATTTTGGGTAGTGATGTTTTTTATTATAAAGGATATCATTATTTATTAGTAATAGATTATTTTACAAAGTTTGTAGAAATAGCACAGCTTAGTTCGTTATCAGCAGATACTATGATTACCAGTTTAAAGTCAATTTTTGCTAGGCATGGAATTCCTTCACTTATATATACGGATCAAGGTACAAATTATGTAAATAGTAAATTTAAGCAGTTTGCAAAAACATGGAACTTTAGTCATAAAACAAGTAGTCCGTATTATCAACAATCCAATGGTTTAGCGGAAAGAACTGTACAAACTGTCAAAAATATATTGAAAAAGGCAGATTTAGATAAAAAAGATAGGTATTTAGCTTTGTTAGATTTAAGAAATACACCGGTTCTAGATAATACTCGCTCACCAGCTGAATTATTATACGGTAGGAAAATTCAAGGGGTTTTGCCAATTTTTAACCAAAATAATAGAGATTATTCGGAAACTAGAATCAAATTAGAGGAAAGAGCAGGCAAACAAAAAGAATTTTATGATCAAAATAAAAGGGAGTTGGGATAGTTACAAAAGGAAGATGTAGTGGTAGTAAAAATCATCCTAACAGTGAAGGAGGTCCTATGCCTAAAGGGAAAATAATAGAGATAAATAATAAACCTAGGTCATATAAAGTAATATTAGAAGAGGGTCAAAAGATAGAAAGAAATAGAAAGGATTTGATTAAATCAGGTAGTAGTAAGTTTCAAGAAAGAAAAGACGCATCCTAGTTGCTCTACTGATCAAACAATAATTGAACCTACACGATACAACATAAATGCACAATCTAGTGAGGAACTGAGACCGAATACGGTACTTGGAAATTCAGAGCCACCACCAGTGGTAATAAGTAAAGATACAAATGGTAATGATACAAATATCACTCGCTCAGGTAGAATAGTAAAGCAGCCAGGATATTTAAAAGATTATGTAAAAACTTGATACATATGTTAGTGATAGTTATTGATAAGTTAGCATAAGTTACTGTTAGTAGTAGTTAAAAAAAAAAAAAAGGAAGATGTTAGATGAACTAGGCTTAAGCATTGTAAGTTGGCGACAATGAAGTGTCACTTGTCACACTGGACTGTATATTGAGGTTGATGAATAAAATATGTTACTGGAATAATCAACTTTTATTTAAACAATCTCCCACAAATATCACTTAGTCTTTCACTTTGTATTACATTTAACCACGTTTGTAACATATTCAATTCGTTTTTGGGATTCGGGAAACGATACTGACTACTGGTGGTGTCAGTACATCCTAGGACGCTGCATTTTTTTTGTTTTTGTGGGTGATGGTTTCCATCTTTATATACAAAGAAGCAAATAAAAAATGTATTAAAAATAATAAATTTTAAAAAAGAATCAATTAGCACAACAGCAAAGAACAGAACACAACATCCAAACAATAAACAATGGCCGAATCAAAACACAAACAGCACCAAAAAAGTCAACTTCATATGCAGCGTTCGCGCATCAGAAGAGTTTATCTGATTGGTGTTATTGCCTTAAAAATTCAGTTGACAGTTGGTAGCGCCAATAACATGCTGCGATGTGCATCAATGTAGCCGTAGCTTATTCGATTGTAGCGCCGCTCGTGACTGGCCGCATCGTAACTTCATCTCTATCATATCCCAGTTGCAATGCTAAGTAGGGTTGTGTTGTGATACTAACAGAAGTAATGACAAAAAAATATTTCTTCATTCACAATATAATCTACTGTGAATGGACCTTGAAGAAATTTGATAACACTGCAACACTGCGTAGCTTCTTCAATCATTTTCCTTGCCCTTCCCGATAAACTAACCAATGATCTGTGTTAACCAAGAAAATATAAGATTATTATTTTGAAGAAATTGACAGATTATACTTTTATAAAAATGGCAACGTCGGATTGTTCGTGACATTCATCCGCCTCTGTCAATTTGTTGCAAATACTAATATTTGTAAAGGTCATGTCTGATTTGCTGAATGTTGTGTTGGAGCACCTGATTTCATGTCAATAAAGTCAAATGCGACATATCTCTAATCCAATGACGATATTGATTGATACATAATATTGGCGTAAAATCAGGAGCTCCAGCATAAATTTCAGGCAATCGGACATGATCTTTAGAAATATCGATATTTCGATGCAATAACCTATTTTGAAGATCCTAGGCTCAGTTTTCATATATTTATAAACAACGCGAACCTAAACATGACAAAGTTGTTATGAAATTCCCCTTCCCCAGTTGTAGAAAATTCCAAAATTTTTGGGTTGGCAACTTGGCCGGAAGTCCCTCATTGGCATTAGTTAGTTTAGTTTTGAACTATAATTTTAATTTGATGTATCGAGTGATTTGATAATTTGTAATTTGGTGATAATTACTTCGATTTTGTAATTGCCATAGTCGCGAATTGCTTACAGACATTGAAATCTACATATTGGTCAATTTTTATTATTGATTTGGATTTAGTTTAAGTTATGGAAAACAAAGGTAGAGGACGAGCACGTGGGCGAGCTCGCGGTACGCAACAACACGGCCCAGGAGCTCCTCAACGTCAACGTCCTCCACAGCAAAAGCCAGGTGAAGATCCTTGGAATATACCAACAGGATCTCAACAAGCACAGGCTCCTGTACAACAACAAGCACCAACACAATGGGCTAGACCTGAGATGCCAGCACCATCTACAACTATTGGAAGAGGATCTCAAATGGGAGGTGGTGATGCACCAGAAATTAAATTTCCCCAGCGGAAGGAGATGGAACGGAGGTATGGGATTAATGATCTTGCTACGAAGGTTTCTTCCAAGCTGGAGAAAATATACGAATTTCCATATGCGATAAAAATTGAAACACAATATTGTAATTTTATATATTTTAAATATATTGATAAGGGTTACTGTCAAACCTCCAAAAGGCAAATTTTCTTTCTGGACATAGGCTTTCAATTTAGTGAAAATCGTGACTCCTCTATCCAATAAATTTTGTTGGTTAAATTCTTCACAGATTGGACAAGAATGTTACAACAAATATTTTTTCAAAACATACTCACTAACATAAACTATTGCATTACCTTCTGGGCTAGTAACTGTTGGTTAATATACCCTTACAAGTACAATCAGACACTTGATTCATGCAAATTTGAAAATTCTGCAGAGATTTACAAATTGTAGAGAATTATAAATACTATTTACCACCAATAAGTAGTAAAATAAGTCTCACGGCATTTTAGGTGTTATGAAATGTCAAAAGTTTACAAGTTGTTAATGTAATAAATTAGTACTTACCAATGTTAAATGGAATAAAAAGTCAAATTAGTTCTTACAAGAACTGATTTTAACAATTGATACACTTTGAATCCAAAAAATCGCTGAAAACAAGTCAGTAAACTAACCTCAAATGCGGTAGTGTCAAATTCAAGTTTTAGTACGATCAGTTATTCACGTTACGTCAATTATATCGTTGTCTCTTTTTACGATTACTACGGCAAATTTATAGAAACTATTACGTATGTCTTGTAGTTGGTCTTGTGTAGAAGACAATCGATCGAACGTTGTTATGTTTGATTTATATTGATAGAAGAAGATAGAATGCAGAAAATATGTGTTGCATAAATCGTAGATTGGATCACGTGATGGAAAAGCTTCAGCGTTTCAACTGTATTGAATTTGTAAACACATAACTTACATTTTTCGTAGAATAGCTTTTGTATTCTTTTTTTTTTAATTTCATTGGACTACTGGATTATTCAGATATCTGACAACACTGTATACATAACATTTTTGGCTGGAATTTTTATTTGGAAATCTATGATTCTGGCCTTTTTAAGACTAATTTTTTTCCAGCACTCCTATCCCGTTAAATACGCCTTTCCAACAAATTTAACTATATGCACATTAGGTTTGTTCCCGAAACGAATTTCAAATATGTTATTAACATTATCTGATGCGCATGCGTGAATAGAAAAATGTACCAAGTAGGTTCCAAACAAATGTGTGCTGAAAAGTAATATTGGCTGAATATTTTGATAAGAAAGAAAAGAAAATCAACCGATCTTCAAACTGTATTGAAATGCGATTTACACATTCTTTGCGAATTCTATAATGTTCAACAAATTCAGTGATAGTCTTCATGGTCATTATATTGCTGTATCGTTTCTTCAATTTCTGGGCGCTGTCGATCTTGTAATAATTCCTCTTCAAATTCTGAAAACTCACTATCATCTTCGGACGTATTCGAAAATTCAACTTCTGATTCATTCAAAATAAAAAAGCATCCATTTTGATTACAATATCATATATACGTACACAAAAACCAATATCAAACAAATTTAACATAACCAAAAAGCAAAGTTATTTAATAGTATGGAGGGTAGAAGGAAGGAGCACCATCTTGTATGGGTGATAAGTTAAAAAAGTGTCCACCTGTAAACAGCAAATTATAATTCGAAGATTCACTGAAATGGCGCTCGTGTAGCTAATGGAAATGATGTGAATTTAGGGTTATAAACCGAGTGAAGTGTGCTGGGTTGAAAAATTTAGTATTTTTCGTAACTTGTGTAGTTGAGAAATATGCAGTATCTAAAATCTCAATTATTTACGTAGTATTTCCTTTTTTAAGTTTGTATCTTACACTAATAATTCATGGCGCTGTTTTTAAAATCCTTCCACTTGCTACTAAGGCGCCATCTTAATTTGCTTCCTTTCGATGGACACTTTTTAATACATTCAGATGTTGCTCCTTCCTTCTACCCTCCATATTTAATAGTAAAAGTACTAAAAGAAGAAGAGTCAAAACGCATGCGCGAAATTAAAAGTTCTCTTTTCATTTTGGAACCAAGAGACAGTGTTGCCGCGGCTACATTGCCAAATTATCCTCGAAAGGAACTCAAATTATCCTCTTTTATCCTCCGAATATTTACAAATATCCCGTTTTTATCCACACGATTATTACTGCACGTAGATCAAAAAATATTATCACATGACTACAATTTCTGATAAAATAATATAAACGGTTAATCAACACACAGAAGCGATAAAACCGATTCGGTCCAAAATTTTTGGGTGGGGGAAATGTGGCACAACTGTCAATCGAGAATCGAATAAGAATCGATATAAGGAATCAACAGTGAACTGTAGATTGTAGAATGAATCGTTGTTAATAAAAACAAAAAACCGAAAATAAATCATATTTATTATTATTAAATGTAAGTACATAAATATATTTTATGTAGCGAAATTTTCCGTGACACCTAATTCCTAATTCTTCTTTTTTAAACCAAGTTCATAAGGAATGCAAGGGTGACGTCATTTGACATTCATCATGCCTTTTCGTTGTTAGAAGTATCGACTCAAAAATCGAAACATCGATAAAAATCGCGAGATCACTTCAACCACCGAGATAATGTATGGTAACCAAAACAGTCAAAAATTACCCGCAAATTATCCTCAAAATAAAAATATCCCCATCATTATCCTCCAAGCTTTAAATTATCCTCTTTTCGGATAATTATCCTCCAAACGGCAACGCTGCAAGAGAACCAGTAACGATCTCGTTTTGAACAAGGACTTGCTCTGCTGGAACGCTTATTTTATACTGCGCAGTCTCAATATGTCCATAACAGTTAGGAAATTGCTTCGGGAACAAACCTATTAATTATAAAAGCAAGGTTGTCACACAAGTTTTTGTCAAAATCGAGAAACACGTGTTCTGCACACTGACCAAAAAACGTTCATCCACAGTAAAACTAGCAGTATTAATTTAAATATTGTTTTGAAAACATTTTTATCATATTTGAATTTTATTTATATCAGCCAGCAAAACTAAGAAAAAATTGTAACCGCTTCCTAATCCTACACACGTAATACTGGGTGTCCCCGAAGTTTCTGACCCATTTTAACTGCAAAAATCTCGGAACTCAGAAACGATAGGGAGGTGCGGTTTTCGTTGAACAATTTCTTTTTATATAAAGTTTTTTCAGTATAAATGTTATATTAGTGAAATATTATATAGGGTGTTTTAAAAAAGTGGTATTTTTTAATTGCAAATATCGTCTATATTTTTAATGAAATACCCTATATATTTTTATTCTATCTGAAATCTGAACTCTTTCCCGTTCCGAAAATGTATAATTTGTTGAAGTTTAGATGAAAAATGAGTAAGTTATTTGGTTTTTAATGATTAGGTATTGTTTATTAGATAAAGGTGTCTGACACATACGTTTTAAATAAAAAACAATTACAAAATTTGCCTGCTAACTAATACCAATGATTAGAAAAAAATTGTTATAAATTATCTAATTTAATAAAAATATTTAAGATGTTCCAAGTGTTGTCCATTTTGATCCATACATTTTTGCAACCTGAACAAAAAGTGATCAAAAGAATTACGTAACATTTCCGAGGTAATTTCTGGAAATGTTCGGACAATGTTGCCTCGCAGTTATTCCAGAGTCTCTGGAATAGGATGATCACATCTACCTTCGATAAAAAACCATATAAAAAAGTCAAGTCAAAGCATACGCCTCTAGATGCCTACATAACAGCCTATCATTAAAAATCAAATAACATTCATTTTTCATCTAAACTTCAACAAACTATACATTTTCAGAAAGGGGAATAGTTCAGCTTTCAGATAGAATAAAAATATATAGGGTGTTTCATTAAAAAAATAGACGATATTTGCATTTAAAAATACGATTTTTTTAAACACCCTAGATAAGATTTCACTAATTAAACATTTATACTGAAAAAACTTTATATAAAAAGAAATTGTTCAACGAACGAACGCCCCCTATTATTCATTTATATACTCATTCAAATAAAAATAATTACTGACTTAAGACTTAAATGATATTCGCCGGCCTGTGCTGAAGAATTACTTACCTCTCTAGCTGCCATTTTGTTAGTTACTATTGTTATTCGTAGACAAGCTAGAAAAAATTGACATTCTTTAAAAAGTACTCCGGTGTATTTCATCATATTTACTACTACAGTATGTTTAAATCTTAAATCACATTTTTGTAATGAGCTCAATAAATCAATTATACAAAGGAAAAAAATATAGGTGGTGTTCTAAAAGCCAGTTATATAATCATATGTAGCTGTATAATCAAATAAAATTTTAAGGTTTTTATGCTCTTATTTAAAATATCCAATTTTACATGCTTTTGCGACGTTGGAAACAAGAATCAACTCAGTTGACTTGTTTTTTTTGTTGGGACAAAAAACGTTACAATGACTATGAGTAATAAACAAAACGGTTTTGAATTTAGTTCTAATAACAATTTTACAATAGACGGGTTTAAATATCGGGAGTGTCTAAAAAAAAGACTTATTCATTATGAACAAATTTTATCTTGTGATTTTTTTGACTTACACATTGTCTTACGAACATTCTAGTGGAATTCATGGTAAAATTGCTGCACGAAAAATGCCTTTCGTCAATGTTTGCTTGGTAAGTATTAAAAATTGCTAACTTCTTATGGTTTTCGATAGAAAGCAAAAATTAGGTTCTAGAATTTGTAATAATAATCAATACTTTCTTTTTATAACGTCTTTATTACCTTACCAGTATGTAGGCATGAATTTTCGCAATGGAACCTTTAAAAGTAATTTTCATTGACTTCAAAACGTGAGTTTTAATAAATTATTTTATTCCAATATTCTGACCAGGGTTATCACCTAATAATTATATTCTAAATTACTGATGAACAGGAAGGGACGATAAGGTGTTGGACTCGCAATTAGGGAGGCTTGGATCAATCCCCAGCCAATATGAATTTTTTTTAAACAGTATATATACTACTGAATTTAAATTCGCTTAAAGACTGAAAATGCAAAAATAAACAATAGTCTTAAACACTTTTAACCACAGTAAATATAGGATTATTAATTTAAAAATTGAATAGATGAGGCTTTTACTTGATGAAGATCCATACTAATGATGAAATAAAACAATTTAATTTGCTTAAATCTTCATTTTTTATTTTGAACTAACGTTCAAATTAAAATTAGTGACGCGTTTCGCTACACAGTAGCTTTTTCAAACTAGTGAAGATACAATGAAAAACTTTTAATTTATATAGTGCCTTAATACGGAATTCTAAGATATTAACAAAAGTATTATAATATATTTAAATAGGGATAAGTACAAAGAGTGTCTAAATACGGAATTCTAAGAATGTTACAAAGGTATTGAAAAAGAGTACATCTTCTAGGTAAAAAGGTTTAATAAGGGAGAATGATTGATATCTATTTGGTCGTTAAGCAGATTACCTGAATATTTGTTTTTGTTAATCTCGAGGGCTTCTAAAAGATTTAATTTAAAGGATTTGGGTTCTACTTGCAAAATTTCAAAATTTGAGTCGAAAGTGTAAGGAGGGAAAAACTTGACTTGAGGAGAATGAATGATTTGTAAAGATTGATATATTTAATTAGAATTTAACTTTTAATTACTTACTGTGTACTTACATTATATTGTTTATAATACAGATAATAAAACAAATCTAAATGTTGAAAATAACTATTTACAAGACACTGGACGTGATGCCTGGATTTAATTGAACAGTCCATGTGGACATGGTCCAAGTAGGTTGAACAACCGAGATGACGTACCTGGAATTAGATAGAAAAACACTCTGAGTATTCAATTTGCCATAAATAATGATTAATTATTTAACTAACGATTAGTATAGTTGAAATCCCCAAAATTAATGAAAGTATTAATAATATACAAGGTGCATCTTATGTGTTTGAACTGTGATTATGCATATCAGTACTAAAGTAAAGTTAAAACTTCACTTGATCAAAAATAAATGCCTAATAGTAAGTATTTAGGGTTATTAGGAAAGGTGCAAGGGGCGCAAACTCTCCCCAATGCATATAAGGAATATGTGGCACAAACTCTCCACAAACAATATTATAACTACTGTAAGTGGCACAAACTCTCCACAGTACAGCAAAATAATAAAACACTGCAAGTGGCACAAACTCTCCACAGTACAGCAAAATAATAAAACACTGCAAGTGGCACAAACTCTCCACAGTACAGCAAAATAATAAAACACTGCAAGTGGCACAAACTCTCCACAGTACAGCAAAATAATAAAACACTGCAAGTGGCACAAACTCTCCACAGTACAGCAAAATAATAATACACTGCAAGTGGCACAAACTCTCCACAGTACAGCAAAATAAGGTTACACTGCAAGTGGCTCAAGCTCTCCACAATACAGGGGGGTGGAAGGAGATATAGGTGACGTAAGAAGTCACCCTGTATCAGGAATGGACAAACCGCAAGTGGCGCAAACTCTCCACAGTACAGTATAGGTATGTGAGTTAAACTGCAAGTGGCACAAACTCTCCACAGTACAGCTAAATAAGGTTACACTGCAAGTGGCTCAAGCTCTCCACAATACAGGGGAGTGGAAGGAGATATAGGTGACGTGAGAAGTCACCCTGTATCAGGAATGGACAAACCGCAAGTGGCGCAAACTCTCCACAATACAGTATAGGTATGTGAGTTAAACTGCAAGTGGCACAAACTCTCCACAAACAATATTATAACTACTGTAAGTGGCACAAACTCTCCACAGTACAGCAAAATAAGGTTACACTGCAAGTGGCTCAAACTCTCCACAATACAGGGGGGTGGAAGGAGATATGGGTGACGTGAGAAGTCACCCAGTATCAGGAATGGACAAACCGCAAGTGGCGCAAACTCTCCACAATACAGTATAGGTATATGAGTTAAACTGCAAGTGGCACAAACTCTCCACAGTGCAGTAGGATTGGATGAATAGGAAATGCAACAACAAATTAATGTTCTTAATAACGTTGAATATTAAAGAACTTTAAACAAAATTATTATTAAAAATAATTAGCAAATATATATACTCTATGTGATAAAATATCTTTTAAAATCAAATATCAAATAACAGGCAAAACTGAATTACTCTGTGAGATAGACTCACCTATTTAACTCCTGACATACACCACAATACACACTATATTTTATATATTTAAATTTATCTGGCTCAAGTGAACACTTTAGTTATCTTCTAGCAACTAAAACCCAAATCGTTCTTAAAACCTTTCTTTCCCCTTTCGTGGCCTCGAAGGCTACGTGACATTATGATATTTTACTTATCTATTTCAGACAATTGTCGAGAAATGCATTTCTGAAATATTAGGCCGGCCACACATCAAGGAAACATGAAACATGAAATGTGAAACAAGAAACATGAAACACGTTTCATAAAATAAGTACACATTGCCGTAATGAGAATACGCTCATCAGCGAAATGTGTTTCATGTGACGTCATAGCGAAGCAAATCCTGTAGAAACGCGTTTACATGAAATAGGTTCTGTTCTATATTTTTGTTTCTTGTTGCTCGTTATTTCGCGTTGCAGGCAATATTTGATCAGTTTCAAAAATGAAAGACGTCGTAGAATTTAATGTAGTGTGTGTGTCAGTTATTGAAACACATGAGGTTCTTTATAATTGAAAGTTGAAGAAGTATATAAGAACTATATAAGAACCATATTTAACATTTATATGGTTATACGTATGTACCCAGTAACGTCGTTTCTTTCGTTTTCATTTATTTTTGTGTTTTGATAATAATAATGTGGTTGCAACCCCAACTACTGCGTCGTCCAAACTATCATCGCTGTCCATTGCTAACTGAAACAAAATAATTTAATTTGCTTCGGGATTGTGCATCGATGAAGCACAAACTTTCTGTTTCGTATTTCATATTTCATGTTTCAGATTTCAGATTTCATATTTCACGTTTCTAGTTTCCTTGATGTGTGGCCTGGTTTAGGGTGTACCCATGATTTAATTTATTTTACTTGAAACGAAAACTATTTTAAGAATAACAGGGTGAGAAAAAAAAATTGTCTTACAAAAGTGTGTTGGTTTGTTAATAGATGATTTGAATAGTTAGAATCTAATTTGTTGTTGTCATAGCTGCGTTTGTGTTCTGAAATTCTAGTTTTAAAGTTCCTAAAAGTTCTACCGATAAAATTTTTGTCACAGTTGTCGTTACCACATTTTAATTTATAAACACCTGATTTGTTTAATTTTGAGGATTTAGATTTGTTATTTTTAATGAATTTAGATAGATTGTAGTCGGTTTTAAAGCAAATATTCATATTTAAAGATTCTAAAAATGATTTGATTTTTAAGGATGGTGTTCCAAAGTATGTTAAGCTTTAAATTGATTATTTTTATTTTTATCTGAAGGATATACTTGTTCTAAAGTGCGTTTCTTTATCTTTTTATTTATGATATTGTCAATTAAGTTTGGATCGTAATTATTATTAACTGCTATTTGTTTAATGCTATTTGTTTAATGCTATTTAGTTTTTTGTTGAAATTATTAGTGTTTAATGGGACTGTTAAAAGTCTGTGTATCATACTATTGAAAGCTGCTAATTTATTACTGAATGGGTGGACCGAACTATTATGTATTGTAATGTCTGTATGTGATGGTTTGCGAAATATAAAAAAATCATGTTTATTATTTATATTTGAAATTGTAAGGTCTAAAAAGTTTGTAGACTTATTTTCTTCAAGTTCTACGGTGAATTTGATATTGCTATGAATTGAGTTAATGTAAGTAATGAAGCTGTCTATTATCCATGAAAATTTCTGCTAGTAGGGGACTGAGGGGGTTGCCGATAATCAAACCATCTTTACTGCTATAAATATCTCCATTGAAATGGAAATAATTTTGATTTAAGCACACTTTTAATAAATTTATTATGTCAGAATGAATTATAGGGTTAACATTATTATACGTGAGCAAGTTAAGTATACCTCCTAAAGAAACTTTAACTCTTGTTGATAACTTGCTCACGTATAATAATGTTAACCCTATAATTCATTCTGACATAATAAATTTATTAAAAGTGTGCTTAAATCAATATTATTTTCATTTCAATGGAGAGATTTATAGCAGTAAAGATGGTTTGATTATGGGCACCCCCTCAGTCCCCTATTAGCAGAAATTTTCATGGATAATATAGAAAAAATAATTCATAAACACCCCGTTAGTAAAAAATTTATGTACTGGCACCGTTATGTAGATGACATTTTAGCGAGCTTCACTGGCACTACTAGACAACTAGACAGCTTCATTACTTATATTAACTCAATTCATAGCAATATAAAATTTACCGTAGAACATGAAGAAAATAAGTCTATAAACTTTTTAGACCTTACAATTTCAAATATAAACAATAAACATGATTTTTCTATATTTCGCAAACCATCACATACAGACATTACAATTCATAATAGTTCGGTCCACCCATTCAGTCATAAATTAGCAGCTTTCAATAGTATGATACACAGACTTTTAACAGTCCCATTAAACACTAATAATTTCAACAAACTAAATGGCATTAAACAAATAGTAGTTAATAATAATTACGATCCAAACTTAATTGACAATATCATAAGTAAAAAGATAAAGAAACGCACTTTAGAACAAGTATATCCTTCAGATAAAAATAAAAATAATCAATTTAAAGCTTAACATACTTTGGAACACCATCCTTAAAAATCAAATCATTTTTAGAATCTTTAAATATGTATATTTGCTTTAAACCCGACTACAATCTATCTAAATTCATTAAAAATAACAAATCTAAATCCTCAAAATTAAACAAATCAGGTGTTTATAAATTAAAATGTGGTAACGACAACTGTGACAAAATTTTTATCGGTAGAACTTTTAGGAACTTTAAAACTAGAATTTCAGAACACAAACGCAGCTATGACAACAACAAATTAGATTCCAACTATTCAAATCATCTATTAACAAACCAACACACTTTCGACTCAAATTTTGAAATTTTGCAAGTAGAACCCAAATCCTTTAAATTAAATCTTTTAGAAGCCCTCGAGATTAACAAAAACAAATATTCAGGTAATCTGCTTAACGACCAAATAGATATCAATCATTCTCCCTTATTAAACCTTTTTACCTAGAAGATGTACTCTTTTTCAATACCTTTGTAACATTCTTAGAATTCCGTATTTAAACACTTTTTGTACTTATCCCTATTTAAATATATTATAATACTTTTGTCAATATCTTAGAATTCCGTATTTAGGCACTTTTTGTACCTATCCCCATTTAAAATATTATAATACTTTTGTCAATATCTTAGAATTCCGTATTAAGGCACTATATAAATTAAAAGTTTTTCATTGTATCTTCACTAGTTTGAAAAAGCTACTGTGTAGCGAAACGCGTCACTAATTTTAATTTGAACGTTAGTTTAAAATAAAAAATGAAGATTTAAACAAATTAAATTGTTTTATTTCATCATTAGTATTAATTTAAATATTGTTGAGGAAACAATTTCATTATTTTGTAATATTATTTATATCAGTCTGCTAAAGTAAAAAAAAATGTATACTGTCCCTTAAGCCTACACAATTCGATAACGAATAAATGAGGGCGAGTTGGGAAAAACGCTTGGACATGTCGATTTGTATTTTTAAATGCGCATTTTTATCAAAAATAATTATATATGGTGTGTCATGTGACAGTGGCCAATACCAACTTTCTTATTTTAAATGCGATCCCCTGTATATTATTTATTTTTTGGATTCTTCCGAAAATTAGACAATTCATGTACAATGTCCTATACCTATCTTCAAATGTTTCGGAAATATTAAGTATTTTCATTTTCAGATTTATCACAAAATTTAACATTAAAAAATGAAAATTCGCTACATTACACTGAAAACCTAATAAGTAATACTGATTATTTCTTAATAATGTAAAAAAAAACATTAATGTCAATGTAAATAGACGTCAAAAAATAATAGTTCAATACTATTAAACGCTTTACAAAATTAGAAAAATTGATTTCCAAAGAGCAGACCGTCCACTAAGAAGCAACAACTACTTCTCGGGCTATATGCCCCGACAGACATTGAATTACACTTCTATAGTAAACGGGGTTGGTATATCTGTTAAGATAGAACCAACCATTCTGGTTTGCGATTAGAAGGAATAACATCACTTGTGGACCGGTTTCGGCGTTTTTGCGCCTCATCAGCACAAGGTAGATGCCATTCGTCCAAGAGCTCTGAGAGCATAATCCTGGACTAGAGACTACGTCGATACCACAGCAACACATTAGCCTTAGTAAAGGAAATGTTAAGAGTGCGATATCGGCGACATCCCTACATCCAATCACAAACCAAAATTCTATATCGACAAAAAACCATCTCGGTTTTGTAGGTATTTACTTAATTACAGTTACCTGTAAATAATTGTCATATAAGTAAAGCGTGATCTATAGACGTCAAAAAATAATAGTTCAATACTATTAAACGCTTTACAAAATTAGAAAAATTGATTTCCAAAGAGCAGACCGTCCACTAAGAAGCAACAACTACTTCTCGGGCTATATGCCGAAACCGGTCCACAAGTGATGTTATTCCTTCTAATCGCAAACCAGAATGGTTGGTTCTATCTTAACAGATATACCAACCCCGTTTACTATAGAAGTGTAATTCAATGTCTGTCGGGGCATATAGCCCGAGAAGTAGTTGTTGCTTCTTAGTGGACGGTCTGCTCTTTGGAAATCAATTTTTCTAATTTTGTAAAGCGTTTAATAGTATTGAACTATTATTTTTTGACGTCTATAGATCACGCTTTACTTATATGACAATTATTTACAGGTAACTGTAATTAAGTAAAGTCAATGTAAATGTTCAAAATGCTCGTCGCGAACGTCTTGGCCACATGCTAATCTGGTATAGAAATGTCTTCTAACGTTACTCAACATCTCAGGCGTGACTGATCTAATCGCATGATTCGTATTTTTAGGGGGTTTAGGTGAGGGGTTTAGTTTTTGTATACAATACTTTTGAGATATCCGCACAAAAAAAAGTCTAATGGCGTTAGATCAGGAGATCGTGCTGGCCATTCTATCGATTCCCGCCTCCCTATCCACCGATTTGGAAAAATTTGGTTCAGGAACTGCCGGACATTGATTTGGTAATGGGGCGGTGCTCCATCTTGCTGAAACCATATTATATTGGCAGGAACTTGTGGGTTTGCTGGATCAGGATATAAGTTTGTCAAGTTTGTAGGCGGCAAATTTGGAAATTTTTCGTGAAATAAGCGAGAAACTTCCATTTGTGCAGTCCGTGTGTTATATCTCCATAACCAATCATTTGTAGAATGGCTATTTTGTGCATTTCTGTTAAATGAACCATTTTTCTGATATTATTACGTACAGTTAACGAAATTCAAACGACAATGTCACTGATCACTACTGTCATGAAAATAAACAAAACTGTTTTTGTATTTTTTTTATTTCATATCAGTAAAAAGGAACGCGGGAATGGTTTTTGCTTACTTTCTCAATATCAGGAGCTAAATGGGAAATAATTAATGAGTGTAATCTAGCGAATTTGTGAAATAAAATAATTTTCATCTTTTAATGTTAATTTTTGTAATAAATCTGGAAACACTTAATATTTCCAAAACAGTTGAAGATAGGTATAGGACATTGTACATGAATTATGTCTATAATTTTCTGAAGAATCCAAAAAATAAATAATATACAGGGAATTGCATTTAAAATAAGAAAGTTGGTATTGGCCACTGTCACATGACACACCCTATATAATTATTTTTTTTAAATGGGCATTTACAAATACAAATCGACGTGTCAAAGCGTTTTTCCCAACACGCCCTCATTTATTCGTTATCAAATTTATTCCATTTGGCTGTTCCAAACTGTATAATCATATGTAGCTGTATAACCACCCTGTATAATCAAATAAAATTTTAGTTCATATTTTTTATGCTCTAAGCTGGAATATTCAATTTTACATGTTTTTGCGACGGTGGAAACAAGAACCAACTCGGTTTTTCAGTTAACTTATTTTTTGTTGGGACAAAAAACGTTACAATGACTATGAGTAATAAAGAAAACGGTTTTGAATTCAGTTCTAATAACAATTTTACAATAGACGTTTATATATCGGAAGTGTGTTTTTCAAAAAAAGACTTTTGTTCATTTAATCTTGTAATTTTTGTGACATACATTCTAGTGGAATTCATGGTAAAATTGCTGCACGAAGAATGCCTTTCGTCGATGTTTGATTTGGAAGTATTAAAAATTGAAATTCTTTAAAAAGTATACAATCAGGTGTTTTTCATCATATTTACGAAAGTATGTGTAAATCACATTTTTTTAATGACTTTTGGTTATTGTGCAGAACACATGCTTCTCGATTTTTACAAAAATTGTGACAATCCATAGGAATGCAATAGGAATGCTTTTATAATTAATGTGTATAAAGTAACATTTGGCAGAAAGGCGTATTTTACGGGATAGGGAGTGAATAGGGGTGCTGGGAGGGGTAAAATCACCAGGTCATTAAAAATTCCAGCCAAAAATGTTATATTTACAATTTATGAATAATCCACTAATCCAATGAAATTAAAAAAAAATGATGCAAAAGCTATTCTACGAAAAATCTAAATAGGTAATATAATTTGTAATATATTTGATTGGTGTATATTCGAGAGTTCTAAAACTCATTATTAATATTTCTTTCAGAATTTCATTCCTTGCTATTTTTATAGTATTCAATTAGAATTGGTATGATATAGTTTGGTTTTGTTAGGGTTAGGTAAGGTTTGGTTGGGTTTGATTAGGTTAGGTTTGATTGGGTTTGGTTAGGTTAGGTTAGGTTTGATTAGGTAAGGTTTGGTTAGGTAAGATTTAGTTGGGTTTGGTTAGGTTTGGTAATCCAATTTTTTGTTATTGTTAGATGTACACTTTGATCTGTGTCAGTTGGTCGGGAAGTGATATGTATTGAATTTGTAAACATTTTTCGTAGAATAGCCTTTGGATCCTTTTTTTAAATTTCATTGGATTAGTGGATTATTATTAGTGGCTGGAATTTTTATTTGGAAATCTACGATTTTGGGCTTTTTAAGACTATTTTTTTTCATTTTTTCCTCACCCAGCACCCCTATCTCGCAAAATACGCCTTTCCGCCAAATTTTACTTTATACACATTAATTATAAAAGCAATTCCTATAGATTGTCACAAAATTTTTTGTCAAAATCGAAAAGCACGTGTTCCGCACAATTACCGAATTTTTGAATTGTAATCTGAAAAAAGTCGATTATACAGGGTGTCCCGAAAAAATTGGTCTTTAAGTATACCACATATTCTGGGTTCAAAAATAGGTTGATTGAACCTCACTGACTTGTATACAAAAGTGCATGCAAAAAAAGTTATTTGAAAATTTTATTTCATTTTTTTTACCGTTGCTCTAAAACGGTGTAACGTAAATTTATGAAAATTTTCATTAGACACTAGTATACGATAACTCATAAACTGGAAGTAGTACCGTTCATGTATTTTTATTTATTATGGATTTTCACAGGGGGTCAGCACCTTTTTGACCCCCCAACTTTTTTTGAAGGCTACATTTAACAAAATATGGATCGCTACTGGAATAAAACGTCTATTCTTAAACTTTTTTGCCTCTTTGTATTTATTTGTAAAAATTTTATAGTTTGGAAGATACAGCCACCCTTTTAAATGTCAATTTCTAAATAGGTTTTTAATTATTAAACTGTAATGTATTTTAATAAGTATCAAAAACAACTTTTTCTGTCCTCCGGCCGGACAGCATCAACTTTCGGGTCCCCGCGCTAAACGAAGTTGTCGCTTTCCGGCTCCGTCGAACAGAAAAATACTATACACACCTCGGCCAGTAAGTAAGAAAGCCTCAGATCACATGTTTGTCGACCTCAGCTTCGCTTCGGCCGACAATTACATGTGATCTGAGACATTTCTTACTTTACTGGCCTTGGTCCGTAATATACTATTTTCGGAAAGTACCTACTTCCCGGACGCTTTTTCTGTGAAAAAGTAGCACTTTTCCGGCCTTGTCCGGGAAGTACGCATTTCCCGGACTAGGCCGGGAAGAATTACATCGTTGCTGTCATTCAAACAAACTGAATCCCTTTAATATTAGCAATTGTTTCAATATAAATATTAATAAAAACAAGAATTAGAATGTTAGTAATATGAGTAGATTCCACAAAGTAAGGGTCCAAACAGTAAATTCAATTAGAATGTTCCTAATTTTGTTCTAAAAATTAGTTTTTTAGCGTTTTGTCATCATGACAAACATAAACATTCCAATCGACGCCTTTTTTTAGTCCATTTAGATATTACAAAGAAACGTGTTTTATTGATTTGTTATATACCTACCACACGGTTGCCGAAAGAAAAATGTACGCAACACGCCCGGAAACCGTTTTTTCGGACTCGCAGACTTCCTTGTCTACTCGTCCAAAAAAACAGTATTTTCCAGACTTGTTACGTAATATACTATATTGTTACATTAAAATTTATAAACGAACACAATATTAATTTAACTTAACTCAACAAGTGTTCAATATGTAATAATACAGTTTAATAATTCAATATTTTAAAATTGTCATTCAAGGGTTCCCTACTTTTTGTATGAGAAATAAAGTATATTAAGGTCGGAGAAATAAAATGAACAGTATTTTACAAAAGAAAACAGTATTTAATTTTTTTAACGTTTAAAAAACACATTATTTGGAGCTAATTGCACAATTTAACAATTTATTATCATTTTTAAAATATTCATAACCCTCTCCACAATTTAAGTTAATATTGAAATAAATCAGGAGCTCATTTTTTATTCAATCGATGAAGTGAATGAAGTGGCGGGGTCAGAAGTATGAAGCAATTTTACAGATGTTTTTAAATTCTTGTGAAGTATTTATTGGAATTGTATAGTTCTGAATATAAATTATCCATTGCAATATTAAGTCTATGCAAATTAAGATTTTTAATAATTTGTTCAAAATGATCAAAGGTGACCAAAGACTTTAATGATAAACGACTGATCAAAGAAAGTTTGATTAAGATCAAACCAATTCTCCAGATATAAAATAGCTTTATCTATAAAAAGTATGAACGTTTACTTTTCATACCAGCGGACATAAAATAGTAATTATGCACCAAGGTAGAAAATTGAGGTATTATTGTCGAGGTCCATTAAAGACCGAGAAGCGAAGCTTCGAGGCCTTTAATGGATTCGAGACATTAATACACTTTTCTAACGTGGCTCATATAGCATTTTTTTCACTACTGCACTAGTGGCATTTTATTTTTCTAAATATTAGTTTGTCGACTCCCGTTTCACATGACATGACAGCTGTGCACAAGTTAACCTCACATTCTATTAAATGGATTGAGATTTAGTTATAATCAAGTAGGCTCTGTATTTTTCTACCTTGGTTAATAATGAACAACTTTACTACCTCAACAAAAGTTGATAAAGTTAGGTTTAGAGGCTAGTAGTGAAAAAACAGTATTTTGTATACTTTTTTTAGAACAGTAAAAAGTATTAACGAACGAAAAAAAATATAATACTTTTTTTAACAGTATGGTTGAGAACCCTATAGCTGTATCTTCAAAAAAAAATATTTACAAAGAAATACAAAGAGGCAAAAAAGTTCAAGAATGGACGCTTTATTCAAGTGGCGTTCCATATTTTGTTAAATATTACCCCAAAAAAAAGTTGGGGGGTCAAAAGGGTGCTGACCTCCTCTGAAAATCCATAATAATGAAAAATAAATGATCGCTACTACTTCCAATTTATGGGTTATTGTATACTAGTGTCTCACATAAATTTTCATAAATTAACGTTACACCATTTCAGAGCGACATTAAAAAAATGATGTTAAAATTTCAAATAAATCACCCTGTAACTTTTTTTGTATGCTTTTCTCTATATAGGTAAGTGAGGTTCAATCAACCTATTTTTGACCTCAGAATATGTGTTATAATTATGACCAATCTTTTCGGAACACCCTGTATAATCAAATATTACGTAAAAAAATCTACCATAAACATTGTTTTTTCAGGTGAAAATGAATTTATGAGTTACTCTATAGACGCACTGTATTTTATGATGACACGAGCGAATCACTAAAAATAAGTTAATTTACATAAAAAAAATATTCAAAACAAGATTAAAATAAAAAAAATATAAATATAGATGATGTTAATGTACCAGTAAAAGTATTATCACGAAAAAATAATATTTTTATACATATCTTCTGTGATCAACTTATTACTGTTTGTAGCTAGTGATAAGGATGTTATGAGTTATTTAAAGCTCCTAACATATTAGCCAATGAATTATTATTAAAAGATTATCTATGAAAATATCAACGTGTTATTATCACTCACGCTTTAAAATACCTTGGATGGTTTTAATTCAAAGTGGGATTTTACTTTTTTAACCGTGGTATATAACTTGTCATTTAAATAAATTCACTATACAGGCTGTTTCTTTTATCATAATATGGCAACATTACTATATTCTAAACCGTAATAGATACGAAGACGATTAAATGGACAAAAAGGTTTTTATTATGGAGAACAATATATTTATAAAAAAAAATGCAGGGACACTCTTCATTATCGAGTTATGCAGGAAAAACTAAAAGTGCTGCTTTTGGTTTTTTGAGCAAAAAATTTTTATATCAAAAAATGGAAAAGGAAAATTTTAATTGATCACTAATTTACTATAGCCATGTACCAATTAATCCTTGGATACGACATTTCGTGTCTTCTAGAGGCTAATATCAATTTTGTTCATTATAAAATAGTATAAAACCATATTTTGAAGATCAAAATTTATCAAATTTGCATAATATAAAAAAAATAATATTAAGTATGTTAATAATAATAATAATAAAATAAAGGGACCAAACAAAGGTCCTGAAGACCTGATGAAAATAAAGTAACATTATTTTTTGAAATTAAAAAATTTTTGGCAAATATTTGATTTAGAAATGAGAATATAATATTTCAAAAGTGACAATAAATAGAAATAAAACACAATTTTTCGAGTTTAAATATTTATATTAGGATAATTTTGGAACTAATAACATTTTGAACATTTCAAAATTTAAATTAATACAGGACTTTTCACCACGACCGGCCATTAGACGTTTCTCAAAAATTACATAAGATAAAATTTTTTGACATTACGAATCTATCCAAAATATTTTATTTTGACGGCACTTCCGGTTATACCGGTTGATATTAAATATTTTTAATTTTAAATGTAACACCCTGTTTTCACATTTTTGGATTTTGCACTTCAATTTTAGGTCCTTTTCTCTGATAAGTAAGTAAACAATTGCTAGCTAATTTGCATTTCAGATGTAGGACAATTAATCAAAAATATTTATTTTCATTAAGTTTCATACAGGATGATCAAAATTTCAAGTTTTTTCAATTTTGTTACAAAAAATAATTTTAGGCCCAGTTCCTTTATCTCAATATCTTATGATTCGTTACCATTCTTTTATGGACAAGCATTTATTCTTTTAAGAATATTATCATGTGCTACTCCTCTAATTATATCGGTAGTTAATGCATTTATAGCGGATCTAACCAAAGAATACACCAACTAACAATAAGCAGTCTCTTTAATGTTTTGGTAACAACAATTTATGACCTTAAGAGACCGACGTTGACAGATAACTCAGTAAATACACTGAGAAAAATGATCAAATTTTAAAATATTGGCGATGTAATACGTAGACAAAGTGAAGTATGACAAGTATCTTATTTTAAAAATGGCGCCTTTCAGACATGCGCATACAAAGAAAGGATAGGCAGCTTCGCTTCTTGTTTGCTGGTGTATTCTGTGATCTAACTTTGTCTTACATTTCGTCTTTGGTTGTGATGGGATCTCAATACACAATGTTTTTAAGTAGTCCCAAAAGCAATAATCTAGTCTAGTGGATTACCATCTGGGGTTCTTTGTGGCCATCGAAAGGACCATTATTTGCAATTTTCTATTTTTGGGTGGTTATGTAATATTGGTAGCAGGCCATTTCTTATTATATTAGCAAATATTTCTCCTGTCAAATTATCATTATCAATTTCAAGATTAATAACTGAATCATTCCTAATTGTATTCAATACATTAAGTTTCCATTTCTCTTGAAAATTTATTTCTCACACCTTACCGGGTGGGCAACTAAAACTCCAGAATTTTAAAACAATTTACATTATAATTCAAATCTTTATTTTTTACTTTTGCCTACTCAACCCTGACAACCCCGGTATACAATAGAAATCCCATCTTCGGGTCGCTTCAAATTGCAGGCATAGCCGTATTTTTAGGTAGGGCTGTTAGTAGGTATGATATTAAATGAAAAACATGATTGCGACAAAGACTAGCCATATAATACAATATCAATTAATAATAATACGTTCATTACAGAGTCAATTATAATAATATTTATAATAATTAATTATTTTTATATTATGACTTACTAGAACTATAGAACTTATTTACAGCACGGGGTTATTAATATTATTCGAACACGAAATATTAGTTATCGGAAAATGAAAAAATCTTATGAATTTTTCATCTGGTCCGAACTTCATAACTATTGGCTTTATGGTTTGTTCCATTAAATTGTCTAATTTCCACATTTGCTGCTCTTCTTTGATTACATGTTCTATGTATTTTCGCCATCTCTCTGCATTTACTTGTTCCAGAGCTTCCTCAAAATGTGCACGGACATCTTTCATTTTATATGTGGTACTTTTCCTTGCCACCAATCTTTTCACCTGAGCCCATATTAACTCTATAGGGTTTAGCTCGCAATGGCAAGGAGGAACCTAACCTAACCATCTTTCAAAAATCAATCTGTACTTCCAATATGCGAATTTATCAGTTGTTTTCCTTTTCCATTTTCATTGCGAAAATCCCTTATTGATCGAAAATATTTCCGTCTCCAACATACAATTTCGTCTTTTTCGATTAAAAGCGACTTTCTGTTTACTTTTTACCATCTAAAACTCATCTCTCGCAGAATTTTCCACAATTTATCTCTTCCAATGTCACAAATAATGGCGAAACCCAAATAAGCTGTTTTTGAGTCAGAACCATTTTTCGTGAAAAGAACTTCGCATGATTTTAGGTTATTGCTTAAATATAAAATTCAAAATTATTGAGTTGTTTAGAATCATAAGCAGGTACGCCCTTGGAATGGCCATTTTACAGGGGTTTATTGCTCTTTGCCTTTTTCAAATAGAGTATGTTGTTGTTGTTGTTGTTTCTTTCAAATGTTGGACAAAAAATACGGACGAATTTATGTTTGTTAAGGATACGAAATTTTGTTACATACGAAATACCCAGTTCTCTTTCAGCTTGATGAAAAGAGATAGATAATTTTCACCTTATCTCTTACTTATACACATGCTCGTTATAAATTGAGTCATTCTATGACTAAACGTAGTCATCATTAATACATTTTGGGTAAAATCAAAATAATTGTAGTGTTTATTTATCTGGAGGTACAATTTTATTGCTTCGAAGAAAGAGTAGGCGATTCAATTGAGATTATTAAATAATTGAAAATTCATACATTAGATTGCCAGTTGCGTTTAAAAAAAGTAAACACTCTACATTGTATGTATGTTTCTAATAATAGCCTGAAACTTTTATTTAAGTAACAAAATTTAGTTTGGTCTCAAGTTAAATAGTATTAGAATAATGGCTACGATTTTTTTACATAAAACTCCATCTTTTCTATTTAAACATTTTATTGATGACGTTATCACGCTTACATAGATAACGTCAAAAGTAAAGTGATCTGACGAAGTGCCAATTTCAAAATAAAAATCGACGAGTTTCAGGATCCCTTAAAATTACAGTTTTACGAAATTATGAATTTATTCTTTTTTTTTGGACCACACTGTATCAAGTTCTTGGACTTTTGGTATAGGAAACCAAACCTACAATAATATTTTAAAAAGCCGTGAAACTGAGTTCTAGTATGAATACTTCTAGTTTTTGACTTGCCTATCGTTTTTTTAAGTGGAAACTTCTTTAGGCGCGTTGAGCACTTTTTTTTGGATGAAGAAAAATGAATTTTCCATCATCGTCACGCTTTTATGCAACACACAATACTTTTCGTTATGCAACACAATTAACAATGAAGCGTATATAGTGTTGCATAAATCATCGTCACGCTTTCCATGAGCTATAAGTATACTGTGTATATATGTGTAGTTTTTTGGAAAAAAATTCCATTTACGATGGGCTTACGATTAAATTTTCAAAAGGGTTTCATTTATTGGTGTTTTCACTTCTGTCGACAGTCCCATGACCAGACTCTACGTTTTTTTTTAAAAATATTTTTCTACAAAACCACAGAATACACCAAAAGGCAAGAAGCGAAGCCCGGCAAAATTCCTTTGATGTGGAAGGAGTCGAAATAAATGTCCTTGAACGTGACAGCTAACTCTGACAGACTGAGAACCATAATAAATTATTTGTTTTATCAGTACCTAACTATTTCTGCACGTTTCGTTGAAAATGTGGTTCAACCTACAAACAAACTCTAATCTAATTTGGGACCGTGAAGACCATAAGCAATAGGCCTAAATGTGATCACATGACATATGACGACTAACTTAAAAGATGGCTTCAGCACATTCAGTTACGAGAGTACCCAACCGGTACCCCCCACTATTTAGAATTTCTGTCTTGGTTGAAATAGATCATTGATCAATTTATAGAGAAGGGCAAGGAAAATGATTGAAGAAGCCATTTTTTCAACACTGTATAGAAAAATAAGGTTATGACTTTGAAGACATTGACAGAAATTCTAAATATAGTGGGGGGTACCGGTTGGGAAAATAAGGTCTCGTATTCAGTTACGCTTCTTGTCAAATGTTGTATTCTTGGACTAAACTATAATAATTATTTAACCTCTTTAAACAGTAATGTTTGAGATTGTTAATGGCCCTTTCAATACTCGTGTTAGTTATAAAACTTCTCCATCGACTGTATTATTTTTTCTCAATCTTTGAAAACTAAGCCCTCTTTCACACTTACGGCTTTCTTAACGTGACCGTGTTTGTGTTCACACGGCACACGGTAATAGACGGCGCTCAGTTTTTGTATGAAGTGCTCCAGGATGGGTGAAAGAAAAAGACGCTTGTTAATAATGATATATCATCATCGCAAAAAGTCAAGAAAAACAAGAAAATTTTGAATTTATCCTCTACTTGAAAACAGAGACAATTGATGGAGGAACTTGTAACATTGTTTCATGAGATACGTTATGATAGTTCAAAATTTTTTAATTACTTTCGAATGTCTGTTGGCAGTTTCAATGAGTTATGCACAAAATGGCATAATTATTTACAAAAAGAGGACACATATGCGAAGTTGTCCTTATCTTTCAAAATCCTACAAATTTCCTTCCAACCCTCCAATGTCTTGTAACTGTTTTTATAGTCGTCAATGGTTTTATCCCATAGTACTGACCGCTGTTCAACAAGTGTAATTAGTAGTTCATTATCAATTTCAATAACCAATATTTCGTTATATTTTTTCACTATTTAATCTGTTTACATCTGTACAATACAGAGACCAATAACCTTCTGAATAAAATAACTGCCGTGTCAACTGACGGCACGTGTGCATACGTGTATACACTTGTCTGTTGTTCTGTTGCCGTACATGGCTACGGCACCGTGCCGCTGTAGTCATTCTGCCGCGCTGCGACGGCAGCCGTGTACGATTCCGGCTTCAAACCGTCTTGTGTGAAATTGCATTTAAGACAATGTTCTACCAATATACACGGCATCGTTGCCGTACACGGTCACGTTAAGAAAACCGTAAAAGTGAAAGAGGGCTAACAATATTCAAATATCGTACAACGTAAATTATGTTTTGAGTTGTAATTGTTGGACTTTTAGGCCAAGCAAGAGGTAAATATTTTTGTCAAAAATCCTAGTAGAAAACGAATGGTGCCATCATATAAAAGACATTACGTAGTATAATTTTGATATGTTTTGGACACGCAAATGTTTTTCAGTAATTTGTTAGAAACATTTAAGACAAAAAAACCTTCTTTTTTTAGTTTTTTTCAACGTAAAAAGCAATCTCAATGGTCTGTATGGATAAATCGTAGGTAATTAAAATACGAACAAAATGATGGGTCGAGCGAGTTAATCGAATAATTAGAAACCGAGAAAATTAGAAAAAACCGGAAAATTAGTCATTTTTTTGAAAATTCATATTTTTATCATTTTTCAATTGTAAGAGCTGAAACTTTGCACAAAGGAAACTCTTCGTATGCACTTTATATGTGCAAGTGCATAAAGTGTTGGTTTTTTTTTCACGAATGGAAAAATTGCAACTTCCATGTGTGAAAAAAAGACACTTTATGTGCATTCAAAAACCAAAAAATGTGCAATCTGCAGAGCCATTAGCGGAAATATTTAAAATTAGCGTTAAAAAACTACTTTATCTCACTTTAATGTCAATTTTTTGAATTGTTTAACAAATACATATTTTATTTGCAATTAAAAGTTATTTTTTCTACAATCATTAATAAAAGTGACGTTTTTTTAATCGATTTTCATACATATGTATTTCTTAAACAGTTTAAAATAGTGACATTAGAGTGAGATAAAGTGACATTAGGGTAAGATAATAGTTATTTTTGTATCTAGTGCGCGAAATGCTACTTTGGTGATCGAGAATTGAATTTTTTAACGAGGCGAAGCCGAGTTAAAATTTATTCGATACCACCAAAGTAGTTCGCGCACGAAATGCAAACAATATTTTTTCTACGTCAAAATATATCTTTTAAAAATATTATAAATAAGTAAAATGGCTAATTTATTATAGAAAATAGTGTTGAGCTGGCTTAAAATGTCTTTCCTAATCAAATTTTCACTGTTACTATGGATTAATGTTATTATTGTGAATAATAACTAAAGTTATTGTAAAATTCTATCATTATTTTAAAAGTATTTAATTGTTATTCATTTAAAAATAAATAATAATTTGGAGTTTTGCTTCATTTTTTCAAAGATTGGAATACCCTAGTGCGCGAAGTATTTCGCGCACGGTGTCATGGTAACGTAAGAATCCGAAAAAAAAGTGTCACTTCGCATATTGTTGTCAATGAGCAAACCTTGTCATTTTTCGACGTTTGTAGAAAAAGTAGTTTTTTTAACGCTAATTTTAAATATTTCCGCTAATGGCTCTGCAGATTGGACTCATCTGACATTTTATTTAGCGTTTTATATCATGACAAACATAAACATTCAAATCGACGCCATTTTTAGTCCATTTAGAGCAACCTAAATAACACATTTTTTGGTTTTTGCTTGATTGTATTGATTGTAGAAAAACTAGTTTATGCAACGTATGCATAAAGTGTCTTTTTTCACTCTTGGAATTGACGCATTCGCCTGCGCCTCATGCGTCAACTTTTCCACTCGTGAAAAAAAAAGCACCATTTTATGCACTTGTTGCATAAATAACTATTTACATATTTTCAATGTTACTGTATTTTTGATTGCCTATACCAAAATCGTTTATTAATAGAAAATCGTTCATTAATAAGGGTCGTTATTGAATGATTTTGAGTACAATAATACAGCTCAAAAACACACGGTCGACAGAAAATAACTATTAATGTTTGCTAAATAATCATTTCTATAAAATGAACACTGCGTTTGACAACATTTTTCGATACAACGGACAAAAGCCTGTCAATTTAATAAATTTAAATAAAAATACAAAAAATTAACAACTTACTTTCTATTTTATTTGATTTATTATGAAATTTTTCAATAGTAATTTTGTCATTACAATTATTTAGAAAAATTTATTCTAATCTTTATGAAGACATTTTTTTTTCTCGATAAGCTAAAAAGCTGGTTAATCGTGAGTGAATCATTTATAATGTGAAGGTATTTAAAAAATGTGATACACAACGGTTTGACTCATTTTATTCATTTGTGGAATTTGAAATAACTGACTGGTTTTTCCACTGGTATCATCGGCGAGCCGAGTCTCCCTATTTGATATCTCCAAATAACCAGCTATTTTCGTACAGTTAGAAAAAGCAAACAAAAACTTTTTTCAGAGTACATTTTAAGTTATATAAATAATTCGTTGAACCAACAAAAAAACGTAATCATTGATTTGATTAAGTACGAAGAAAAATAAAATGAAACTGAATACCCAAATGAAATATCAATGCACGAGTACGTATAGATAACAAGAAGATAATAAATTGGCGGAAATAATTTAGAAAATCACAATAATCATTAACAAAAAATGACCACATCAACCATTGGACTTGGTCCGTATCTGAGTTTACAAGTGTAGTGTAGACTCGTTTATGACGCCAAAAATTGTGCAATTATTATGGTGTTTATAAACGGTTGAAATTTTACTAATTTCCAATAAGCCATTTAATAATTACACTGACCGGCACGAAAACCGGAGCGGTTGAATATTTTTAAACAAACTTCAAATTTTAATACTTTGTGATGTTTTATTATTATAATATCTTAAACACACACAAAAAAACAACATGTTTTACGTATTTTCTAACAACAATTGAACCTTTAATTGAAGAAAAAAAGTGTTTTTGAGTAAAAATAATAAATTCCATAGATCTTATTACTGTTGGCCGCCATGAACCCATGTCAACAATGCTGTTGTTGTCATTGTTGTGAGAAATCTGACAGATCGAAACACGTTTGAAAGTTGTTCTGCGTTTATTTACTTATTGTGGTGCGTTTATTAATATAAAATTTTTTGATGTCAATCCCAACACAGCGGCTGCTATTGTTGCGTTGCTTGAAGAGCGATATGTTGCCCGAGAGTATCATGTCTCCAATAGCATGTTTTTTGGAAACTCAAGGTTACACCTGATCCCCAACGAGGAACTAGCGCTCGTGATGATCGTTTTATCATCTTACAAAGTCCTGCGAAATCGTCATGCTACAGCTGTTGAAATCAGAAATCCACTTCAGCACGTCCGGCAAACCAACGTAAGCGAACGGACAGTTAGACGAAGACTCGGAGAAGCCAATTTTACCAGTCGTAGACCTGCAACAGACCCAGAACGTCTTAAGCGTAATCGTGTTGCGTTACTTAAGTTTGCCAGAAATCATCAGCACTGGGGTGAAAATGAATGGGGGCGCGTTTTGTTCACCGATGAGTCCAGATTTAGCCTGCGGTCTCCAGATGGTCGTGAGAGAGTATGGCGAAGGCCACACGAGCGTTTTGCAGAATGTACCTTCAGTTCTAAAGGAGGATACCAAGGGGACTTAGTTATGGAGTGGACCGGAACTGCTCTGGAGGCATACTCAGAATTGTATATCCTTCCCAGAGGATCCTTAACTGCTGCCAGGTACATTGTTCTCCAAGATTTTGTTGTTCCTTATGTTGGCTTTATTGGAAATGACTTTCATCTGATGCATGATAATGCCCAATCTCACACCGAGAGTATCACTCAACAGTACTCGAACAAGGTAAATATTCCTGTTATGGAGTGGCCAGTGGTAAGTCCGGATGTTAACCCCATAGAACATGTTTGGGACATGCTTTGGGCGAAGGATCCGAAGTCGTGTTCCTGCCCCTTTAACTGTAAATCAGTTGCGACAAGCTCTTTCAGAGGAATGGGAACTTATTCCACAAGCGGACATTCGCCTCTTGAGTTTAGGCATGCCAAGGAAGATACAGGAAGTAATTCGAGCACGTGGTGGCAACACCCGTTAATAAGAATGCAGCTCCCCAGTTTTTGCTAGCAAGTAGTTTCAGTTTTGATCAATTTAAGGTACTGTTTCCACAACATCAAGTTGTGCGTTTTCGTGCTAGTTTTTTAAATTGTTACAAAACACTTTTTTTCTTCAATTAAAGGTTTAATTGTTGTTAGAAAATACGTAAAACATGTTTTTTTGTTAGTGTGTAAGATATTATAATAATAAAACATCGCAAAGCATTAAAATTTGAAGTTTGTTTAAAAATATCCCTATAAGATCCCAATAGTTCCTTAACGAAAGGCGTAAGGAAAAATTTTACATAAAGTACTGTAATTATTTTTAATCTCTGTATCACCTACCAAATATTTGGTACGAATACTTGGAACACCCTTTAGAACTCCAAATCTATCTATACAGTACATATATTTTTGAGATTTAAGACTTGTGAAAATTATCCACATTATCAAATTTAATCGAAATGTTTATATGTATGTGTTTTTGTCAATACAATGTATAAATATTTATTAAACCTAATCCTTGTATGGTACAATAATGTCGTTGGCCTGAAACTATACGAAAACATGTACACCTTTTTGACGTCAGCCATTTCCTGATATGTCCCACACATATTTAAAAATTACTTATTTTAAATATTCATTAATATTTTTTGTTCACTAAACCAGATCCGGATTTGAACAAAAATACGAAAGTTTGGATTTTCCTTTAATACAACAAAAGTTTTGGAAAGCTCTGAATCTCGTTACGTAAAATTTATTCGATGTTATATATTTACCACGTGACTAAGATTTCAAGTAGGAATCCGGGAGTAGTGCATCGATTCCTGCTAACGACCATTGTGGAGGAGCGGTACTAAATCAACTTACCTTCCTCTTGATAGCCAATAGAGATAGAAAGTGAGCTTTGAGAAAATCCGTAGCTGACGTATAAGAAATATTACCCGAAAAGAAACATTTGAAAATTATTTAGAAAAAGAAATGAGATCCCATCAAAAATAAAAAAAGCAGGAATAGAACTGGCGCGCACTGAAACAATTAAACGCTATTATAATATTAAATGTCCGTAAATATTAAGGTAGATCATTTACTTGTTTGTTTGTTTATTCAGATCACTTGTCACTTTGTTGTATACATTGTTTTGTAGCAACAAAATAATACAACCAGTGCATTTCAGGTTTAGACAGAAAATTGTTGCTGATTAGTGTAAAATATATATCCACTTTACTATAGTATACACATATGTCTTGAGAGAACTTTTGCGTGTCCTAAACCCACTAGTAGCACGCCATGTCACGCGAGAAAGTCCGAAAACCGTCAGTAGCTTTGAGTACTTTAGTGACGAGTTTTTACTAGAATGTGCCACTGTGGCTAAGATTTTACACAGTAAGAGAAAAGGAAGATTTTGGTCAACAGCAAATATGTTTATGTTCATATGTTCATATGTTCATATGTTCATATGTTCATATGTTCATATGTTCATATGTTCATATGTTCATATGTTCATATGTTCATATGTTCATATGTTCATATGTTCATATGTTCATATGTTCATATGTTCATATGTTCATATGTTCATATGTTCATATGTTCATATGTTCATATGTTCATATGTTCATATGTTCATATGTTCATATGTTCATATATTGTGCAGATTGCACATTATACTACAGGAATTCCCCCTTTTCTATTAACAGCTCTTGTTGCAATAATAAATACCCCGGCGCGACACAACTTTTACATAAACTACGAAAAGTAGGTTGCTGCGAGGCTAAAGAAGCAGTGGGGGCCGGTGGGCCCGGTGGGGCGTCTCATACATTAATTAGAAGCATCTGAAAATCTAGCCACACCGCACACGTCAAATGCAAATGGCATGTCGTGACGTGATATTCCGTGCTATCACGTCAGTCGAGTGTGTACGCAAAACAGTTAATGGAACAATATAAACACATACTTTTTTTCTACAACTGCTATGAAAAGTGACGTATTTCTCATACCTTACTTGATTTCAAAACCAAATGTTGCTCATACTGTGAGAAATATCATTTCTCACGGCACTTTGCCCACGCCACATATATTTATATGGAGAAACAAATAAAATCGACAAAAACTTAGTATGCTACTGTCATCTTTAAATACCTACTTAGTTGTCACAAAACTGTCAGATTGTATTAGAAAATATGTTAAAAATTTTAAAAAATTGTCAAAAATTTTGAAATATGGTCAAAAATTTTGAAATATGGTCAAAAATTGTCAAAAATTTGGAAAAATGGTCAATAATTGTCAAAAACTGTCGAAATTTTGAAAAAATGGTTAATGATTGCCAAATATTTTCAAAAATTGTCAAAAATTTGGAAAAATGGTTAATAATTATAAAAGACTGACAAAAATGGTCAATAATTGTTAAAAATTGTCAAAGATTTGGAAAAATTGTCAAAAATGGTCAATAATTGTCAGAATCTGTCAAAAATTGTCAAATATTCCAAAAAATGCTCAAAAATAGTCAATAATTATTAAAATTTTGAAAAATGATCAAAAACTGTCAAAATTTTTGAAAGTTGTCAAAAATGGTCAATAATTGTCAGAAACTGTCAAAAATGGTCAATAATTGTTAAAATTTTGAAAAAATTGTCAATAATTATCAAAAAAAGTCAAAAATGGTCAATAATTGATGAACATTTTCAAAATTTTTGAAAGTTGTCAAAAATGGTCAATAATTGTCAGAACCTGTCAAAAATGCTCAAAAACTGGCAAAAATGGTCAATAATTGTTAAAATTTGGAAAAATGGTCTAAAATGGTCAAAATTTTTGAAAAATTGTCAAAAATGGTCAATAATTGTTAAAATTTGAAAAATTGGTCAATTGTCAAAAATTGTCAAAATTTTCGAAAATTTGTCAAAAATGGTCAAAAATTGTCAAAATTTTCAAAAATGGTCGAAAATTGTTAAAATTTTGAAAAAATCGTCAATAATTATCAAAAAATGTCAAAAATGGTCAATAATTGATGAAAATTGTCAAAATTTTTGAAAGTTGTCAAAAATGGTCAATAATTGTCAGAACCTATAAAAAATGCTCAAAAATTGGCAAAAATGGTCAAAAATTGTCAAAAATTTGGAAAAATGGTTAATAATTATAAAAGACTGACAAAAATGGTCAATAATTGTTAAAAATTGTCAAAGATTTGGAAAAATTGTCAAAAATGGTCAATAATTGTCAGAATCTGTCAAAAATTGTCAAATATTCCAAAAAATGCTCAAAAATAGTCAATAATTATTAAAATTTTGAAAAATGATCAAAAAATGTCAAAATTCTTGAAAGTTGTCAAAAATGGTCAATATTTTGTCAGAAACTGTCAAAAATGGTCAATAATTGTTAAAATTTTGAAAAATGGTCGAAAATTGTTAAAATTTTGAAAAAATGGTCAATAATTATCAAAAAATGTCAAAAATGGTCAATAATTGATGAAAATTTTCAAAATTTTTGAAAGTTGTCAAAAATGGTCAATAATTGTCAGAACCTGTCAAAAATGCTCAAAAATTGGCAAAAATGGTCAATAATTGTTAAAATTTGGAAAAATGGTCTAAAATGGTCAAAATTTTTGAAAAATTGTCAAAAATGGTCAATAATTGTTAAAATTTGAAAAATTGGTCAATTGTCAAAAATTGGTCAATTGTCAAAATTCTCGAAAATTTGTCAAAAATGGTCAAAAATTGTCAAAATTTTGAAAAAATAGTAAATAATTATAAAAAACTGTCAAAATGGTCAATAATTGTTAAAAATTGTCAAAAATGGTCAATAATTGTCAGAACCTGTCAAAAATGCTCAAAAATTGTAAAAAATGCTCGAAAAATGCTCAAACATTGTCAAAAATGGTCAATAATTGTTAAAATATGGAAAAATGGTCCAAAATGGTCGAAATTTTTGAAAAATTGTCAAAAATGATCAATAATTGTCAAAATTGGTCAATAATTGTTAAAATTTGAAAAAACAGTCAAAAATTGTCAAAATTTTTAAAAGTTCTTTCAATGGGGTCGGATTGCTTTCCATTTCAAATTAATATATTTTATTATGATTGGGGTGACATTCACTGATGAGACTAGTAGTTCCTTTAGTCTCCTATTCCTTAGACAAATTTTAGGATATCCGCAGGCGTCAGTTTGTGCCAAATTATGATTGTATGTAAAAATATTGTGCTGATCAGAATTAAGTGCGAATTCTAATTTTTTCATGTATGTCGATAAGATAACCCTAACAATAATGTATTTATGCTTTGTTGAGATAAAAATCTCCTACGTTTTCACAGAGATACATTTATATGAAACACTAACGTAATTTTATCCTAACCTTGATATTCAGATAGACAGCTGATTCTTTTTATTCATTTTTTTCCATTCTAAATTAATTGATAATAATATACAGCGTTGCTGAAAAGTCTCGCTCCAACGGATTATCTTTGAAATGGATAAAGGGAAAGTTATGAAATTCTAGGACGATGAATGAGACTTTATTCTGCGTATTTTAGAGCAAATGTCAAATGTTTTTGTTTATTAATCTCGTCACTGTAGATCTACTTAGGTATAGGAGGGCATTCAGGATTTAAATCGGTCAAAAGATGAGCTGTTTCGTCATGGGAACGTTTGCAATCAGTAACAAGATTTCGATTCGTTGTATTTCCGAGTTTTGACAATTTGTACATAAATAATGATGTGGTTGACGTTTTTAATGCCTACTATTGTTTTTGTTTAATTTTAAAAACCTACAAGGTCACATCATTAGTACAGTATAATTTAATTTAGAAAAATAAAACTGATATTTTATAAGATATTTTGTATGTAAGTGATACATTGCTGTTATTTTTGGAAAGAGAAAAAAATAAGCTTCTTTGTGATACTCGACCCAGGTTGCCATCCCGAAAAATTCGGCCGTACGCTAAACGCTGGCGTCAAAAACATTTGACATCTGCTCTAAAATATGAAGAATAACGTCTCATTAATCCTCCTGGAATTTAATTACTTTTCCTTTATCCGTTTCAAAGATAATCCCTTGGTGAGAGACTTTTCAGCAAAGCTGTATATCTCAAGTGAAATGCAGAAAACACACCTACCTAAAGAGCACCTTTAGAGTGTCATGGATCATATGCCCTGTTTCACAGAACGCAGTTTACTGCTTTTTAAAGGAAGCGAACATTTTAGTGGATCCAGTGGCCTTACAAAAGCAAGTGAAGCAAAAAAAATATTGTGGTACGAAAACAAATGACAAACAAAGAATTCAAAGTTGATATTGTAAAAATGCAAAAATTTATGAGATGTGTTAGAAGGTTCAAAACCAATATGAACCAGAAATATCCATCGTCCTAGAATTTCATAACGTTCCCTTTATCCGTTGGTGCGAGACTTTTCAGCAACGCTGTACATGAAGATGATAAATCAATCAACGCTATGGGTATATGGGAAAAATAACTTTGCTAGTTGCAACAGAGTTTCATAATATGTTTGATGTGTTTTGTTAAGCTTTTCAGCATTTATAAAATGTCATTATTATGTTTGTACAGTTATGCAAAGTTGTAAAACAACTATACTACTTGTCAATCTTTATCGTAAATAAATAACCTTGACAAAGTGCCTCAAACAAGTGCACGCATTACAATTGTTATCATTTTTTGGTGATTAAATAATATCGTCCATGCATATTTTTTCCATATCGAGGACGCCTCCTTAATTTCTACCTGCAAGTAAATCACTTCATTCTTTGTTTTTCAAACTATTTTCTCTTTTTTATAAAATACTTTAAATTGAAGCAATAAAAAAATACTGAAAAGGCCATTGTAGATAAAATGAGGAAACAGATAGTCCCACCAATTTTTCGGACTTAAGAACTTTTAAAAAACGTTTATTTTCCTCTTTTACATATTTATACAAACAGATAAAAAATTGAATACTTCTTGATGTGTTTTCTTCAATATAACTTGTGAAAACCAAGGACTATGGATGGCAGCCTTCTTTAATCCTACTGACTGCGCCAATTATATATTTCCGACGTGAAAGGTGGGTTTTAAAACTCACTACACACCTTTACAAAGTTCTACTGCTAATGTTTATATAAATACTACCTAGGGCAGAATTTGCTTTTGCTGTCTTTTATTAATTTGATTTCTTTAAGAACTTTAAGAGGGGAAATAAAGTGAGTATTATCAGTTTTTTCCTTTAAAAAGGACATGCTGAACTCAGATGTTATAATATTAACAAGTTTTTTACTCTCGAAAAATAAATAAGAACCTCTCATATTATAATTCACTAGTTTACACGGTTTTCAAACCCCAGCTGAAAGTTGTTATTTTATTATTCATTTAGGTAGAATTATCCAGAAAAAAATAATAAAAAAATTCTGTTTCATCTGGTTAAAGAAATATTTATTAACTCAACTGAAATACATAATTTTGGTATTAATACTAAAAATAAAATAAAAATGGCTAATATTTGTCTTCTTTTTATAGTTATTTGAATCAGTTTCTCTTATAATGGACCAACAGTAATCTCCTAACATGTTTTCATCCCAAAATCCTTGATGTCGTTCTTCAAAAACCTTCAAATCTTGGTGAAAACGTTCCCCTTGTTCGTCACTCATACTTTCTTAGTTTTCAGGGAAAAAACTCAGATGCGAGTGCAGAAAATGAATCTTTAATGACATGTTTACTCCCATTTTTTGAAAATTTTCCAATAAATCGCTAATAATTACAATTTTTACTTTTTTCATTTAACAAAAAATTTCCCACAACCATTTTGAATGACTTCCAAACAGATTTTTCATTAACAGTTAAAAGGCTTTCAAACTGAGAATCATTCATAATTTTACGGATTTTTGGGCCATCAAATATACAACTTCCATTGACATCTAGTATAGTTGCACTCGAATTACCGGAACAATCTGGATGTGGTAGATCTTTCGAATGTAATATGGGCTTTGTAACAGACGGTACTTCGGCATATACAATACTTGCCTTATTTGTTTTATTATATCCCAAAGTCTTCGCAACACAAAAGTAACAATCATTTTCATGATTACTGGGTTTTCTCCATAGCATTGGTGAACCAAATGGAAGGTGAACTTTTTCTCCTGATGACCATTGCAGAAAGACGATTCTATAGCTTTAGCAAAACACATGAGGCACCCACTTTTTATCTTGATTTGCAACAGGAAATCCAAAATAATGAAGATATGCATTTTTTAACGAATCAACAATGGGTCTTCTCTTTTTTGAAAATATAAACTGCCCACAACATAACAAAAACGATCAGAATTTTGTTTACACTTTCTACTCGACATTTTAAATCAATTCGAAACAAGATAATTGTCGTTTGAAGCGAACGAATAAAGAATAAACTGTCGTCACCACGTTAGGTAGTTAAAAAAAACATTTGACTGCAGGAAAAAATTGTGACGTGATAAAATATTTCTGCTAACACTTTTAGGTTTAAGGAAGCTAGATTAACATATTTATATACATTTATTTTGGGGTATAAAAAAAAGTTCAATTTAGTAAACTAGTGAATTATTATTAATGGGGTGTTAAACTGAACAAAAATATGATGTTTTCTCAATCTTAATGGTTAGCGGTGGACAAAATCATAATGGGGAATCAATTATTTTTATTCTCACAAGGTTTTTATGTCGATTTGAAAATTCAACTTTTGGATGACTTAAATAGTTCGCCATTTATGCTGTGACCTACATTACCTAAAAGAGAAATTAGCCGCATAAGGACTGACATAGGATCACAATTCTGTCGTCATCTTTTTTAAAATCGTAATGTAGTATAGGTTCTGCTGCTTTTATAGTGAATGACTTGGGAGTTATTTAAATTTACGTCAGATTTATTTTTAAAGCTATTAAATTATTATTTAAATTTTACTAAATTCAACTAAAAAAATATGAACACAATGCTTTTATTTTTTTTATACTATTGAAACGTCAAGCTCGTATAAACTGCAAACAAAAACAAAACAGTAATATATATTATAGACTTTGACAGTTCTTCAAACTTCAAATTCGAATGGTCTTTTTGTAACTGGCTATTAGTTCATAAAACATCTAAATCAGAAAGTGGTTAACTTCATCTTTAAGTATGTGACGTATCTGTAGTGAAAGTTGCAAACATTTAGGAATGATTAATTTCCAGTTTTCTCCTGAAATAGTCGGTTTAAAAATTTTTTTTGTGAAGTAGTACTAATATACCTTAATAAAATACCAAAAGCCGGATATCGGTTTAACACCCCATTATATGCTAAAGATTAGCTTACAGCGTATAATAGGTAACAAAATTTAGGTACAGTAGTCATTTATATACGATTTAAATAAAACTATCTTCAGAAATACCTATCTAATATCGACTATTGACCGTTCCGATGATTGTTTTTTATCTGATAAAGGATGGTAATCACGTTTCCTTCATTCAGAGTGTAGACGGGATGTGGAATGACTAACCGCATTTGCGTTTCCGGGGGCCATTTCTGTAATCGTCGATTGTTTCTCTTCTGATGTTCGCTAACAATCATCGTATTGTTGCCACACATCTAAACTTGAGTTTGTGGCTCCATTGGCAGTCCCCTTATTGTTAGAATTTTATTATCATAACTATCGCGGTTAATTGTGTTTTACAATTCACTATTTTACTGTACCAGGTCATACAAAAACATTTTAAATTTAAATAGAATAATTAAGCTCTATAGATTCGTACACATATATATTAATCTTATACAGGGTGTGCCATCAATAATGGGATATCGAAAGATTACAAATTGGAAACATATTAATTAAAAAATATTGTAATGTTTTTGTTATTTATTTAAATAGTTTTTATTTGTGGGATAAAATTATACACACTATGGCTAATTACTATCTATTGATTTATTTATTAAACTTAATTTATATTCACACTCTACTTAATGTCTACTAATTTAATTACACTCGGTATAATAGTTCTAATTTACTTTTACCACTTGAATATTACACTATTTATCTGCACATTCACAGTCCGATACTAAGAACTTCTGTAAATTCTCTGTGAACTAACTCTTTGTATTCGTTTCACTAATTGTCAACTCACCCAAAAACCCGCGTATATATAGTCTTCATCAACTCTCTGAAATTCTTGAACTTCTACACCCGTCATATGCGTAAACAAAACCTTATTCCAGAATGTTCTCGAAAAGAGCGCATTCGCCAAAATTTATAGTCGAGAGACAGGTCCGGCTTCGAGTTGGTGACCTCGCAACAATATTAACAGTCAAAACTGATAGAAAAATATGTATATCGTGGTCTAATCCGGCATTTCAAAGTGAATTTTTCAAAGTAAATAATATTCAGGGAATAAAAGTTGTTATGTTGATAGAACCTTTTTTTTTCGGGCCGAGATGGGAAACTCATGTTCGAATGGGTCCAGGACCCAAACAGTGTTGGACTCATCCCCAAGGGGATGCCTACCAACCAAACCCACCTCAAACTCGCCGTTACCCCCGCCTCGGAATCACTACCCTAGCATACTTCGAGACGGGCGGCGGTCCCTCGCACACTCTCCGCTCACATCGTCGTCTTCTCCCTAACTTCCACTCCTACCTCTCATGCCATATCGAGTCGTTCTCTCCCCCTGACCATGCTCTCTACTACGCCACTTACCTCCATCCATTCCTCCTCCTTCCTCAACATTATCTCCACCATATTCTCCGAATACACCGCCTCCCCTAGTTTCCTCTCCAACTTCTTCAGCACTTCCTCGTTCTTTCAGCATCTAAACACATGCCCCACATCATCCTCCACTCCACACCTCTCGCACACTCCAGTCTCTCTTTTTCCAATCTTGTCAAATTAATGGAACCTGTATTTACTCTACTCACAAATATATGAGAAATGGAGTAAAAGCGGTTAGATAAATTTTAGGAAATATGTACAGGAGTTCGTAAAAGTATCGATAACGCAGTTAGCGAAGGCCCGTATTACAAAGTGGATCAAAGTAAAACTAAATAACTAGAATGATGACACTCATTAAGAATAACTGAAATAATGATTTGAAATAATTAGAGTTTATACTTATTTTTACATTACAATTATTGTGATAATATTTATTTTAGTAAAAATATAAATACAAACATTTATTTTGGAGACATTCTCCCTAGTTCGCTCTAGTCCAGGAGTTTGTCTCTTCAGTGCATTTCCTTCGAAAATAATATGTGAGGCTATTTCCTCCTTCTTGTACAAAGGACAAATAGGCTCATCCCTATATATTTATTTAACTTACTCTAATTTACAGTTTCCCAATAACAAATTAGAGATAAACAACATCAATTATACAGAGTGTCGTATTTAAGATGAAGACACTCCCATATTTTCGCTGTTCGAAGAATTACAGATTCGGATTTTTGTAGAGTCGCACAGGTTGATGGGCCACATTTTTTTGAAATAATAAACTGAAACCTGAACTTTAAACTCTGCCTACTACGATTTTACAAACAGGAACACTTCTCGATATTTTGCTTATCGAAAAAGTTGTTCAGAATATTATGTTAACCCCACATACCGAAATTCATCACAAGATTTTTTGGTATACAAAATTATTACAAGCTTACTTTGATAATTAGTGTGCCGTGGAAAGTAAAATCTTGACACATTGTCAAGTATTCAAATATTTAATAAAGTAAACGGCACTTTCAAAGGAATAATTATTTTATGATTATGGGAAAATAATTTTGATAATTGATTACATCTAGGACTCAGTATCAAACAATAATTTTCATAATACAAATAAATAACTGTAAAATGTGACCTCTCCCAACTAGTCCTCCGTCTAATCGAATACATTTTTCCATTCTTTTAAGATTCAGTTTAGCTACTCGTCTTAGTTCCGGGATGCCTTATTCTGGCACAAAGTTCATCTCGATTTTTGTGCCTTTTTTTAAACACTTTATTTTTTACCATTCCCCAAAAATAAAAATCAAGTAGTGTTACATCGGGAGACCTCGGAGGCCATAGTTCAAAAGGACTGTTTCTTCCTATCTAGCACATAGGATAATTTTGGTTCAACCATTGACGAACAAGCCTTAAATTGTGGATGGATGCACCGTCTAGCTGCAAATACATAATCCTGTCGCACATTAAGAACAAGATTTTCAATTGCATGCCAAAATTCCCCATCGAGGACGTTAACAAAGCGATCAGCATTAAATGATCCATTGAAGAAAAAAGGACCAATTATACGGTCTCCTAAAATCCCACACCAGACATTTACTTTCTGGGAATATTGGTCTTTACAACTGATAACTCAGTGAGGATTATCTATGGCCCAGTATATACAATTTTGAGAGGATACAACCCCATTAGTGGTGAATGTAGCCTCAGCGGTAAACATAATCTTCTTCAGAAACTGTCTGTCATTTAAAAAATTACCTTGGGCCTAATAACAATAGTCTAATAATCACCTTCTTTCAATGTATGTAAGAACTTCGGTTTATAGGGCTTGATCTTGTGACGTACAAAACATCTTCTGATTTTATCCTCACCAATATTCAGTTGAGGCTCATGCATGGATCTGCTCGATTTTCCCGCCAATATATCGTTATCCTCAAGATGTGGGTGTATTCGACGAGGATGACCATTCCGATGAACTTTACTAACACTGCCAGTTTCGTTGAAAAGAGCATTTTCAGCCGCTGCTTTTCCATGAGTAATGGAAGCACGTTGGAGATATCTCAAGTTAAACTCTGCAGGAACTTATCTGCTACTATGATTATTTGATCACTGACAAGAACTCAGACATTCAAAAATACCTTCAAAAGATTACTCTCCATGTCACGCTAATGATCAAATAATAATTTTGTGTGTGTGTGCCAAAAAAAAAATAAAGAAATTAAAAACGCGAATTTTATGATGAATATCGATATATACAAAAGGGACCTCGTTTGTGAAATCGTAGTAGGCTAAGATTAAAGTCCAGATTTCAGTTGATTAACTTGAAAGATGTGATGTGGCCCAACAGCATGTATGATTCTGCAAAAAATCAAATCTAATCTTTCAAACAGCGAAAATATGACACACTGTATAAATCTGAAATGAATCAATTTAACTATAAGTTTTTAAATATATACATTTTATTTGTCCAGGAGACGCATGAAAAATGTTGCAGCATTCTTTACACTTCCATGATAATCCAGGAATAGAAGCGAGGACAGCCTGTATATCATATTCTTTCGATAAACAGTTGCTATGAATCTGGTTTTTACATCCAGAACAAAAATACCAGGTCTTGAACGACTGCTTATCACATTCGATGTAATTACCAGGCATTTTAACAACAATAATTATAATAATATGCTTCAATAAAAAGTGATTCCATTAATCTAGAGAAAAACCATAAGTATGCATACCCAACATCAACACTATATGCCAATGGTATCCATGTGCTTCCTTAGGGTGCATTTACCGGTGAGTAATGCTGTCACTTTCCTTTTTTTTGACCCCTAGTTAGGTTTAATATTTCGTTGGTCAGCGACTCCATGGATTTTTTTCCAGGAGTTTCTTCTATGTTCCTGTTTCGTTTTTAGAGTACCTTATGAAGATTTCGGCCAATGCTTCCTTTACAAATTCATACGTGCGTTTTGTTAGAGTACAAACATACGACTTTTTTACAAAGAATGCAATCTTTCACAGTTTTATTAAATAAACCCTTTAAATTGGGGTGATTTCTTCACTCAGAATGACACTATTCCTGTCTACAACTTCTATTTTTTTTAAAATATAAACTTATTTCTCAGTACAGTCCTGACTTTAAAACAGGAATAAAGACCGAGAAAAGGAAATACATCTTCTTGATATTTTTTTTAATGTTACTATGGCATTCGAAACGATTGCCACGAGCATTTCAACGATGCAATTTATTTACACATTAACATTGAATATTTTCTTATTATCAGAATCAACACCATAATTTTTTCTTGTTCTCGTTTTTTTCTTGTTATAGTTTTTTTTCTTAATGTTCTGGATAAAATATGTCTAAACGGAACTCTGAACAAACATTGTTTGGTTAATAAATTAACCATTTTTACAAATTTGACAATAACAGTCCAAATACTCAACTTATACTGCATAATAAAAAACTATGTATTATTATTATGTAATGTGGTTAAAATCCAAAAAGGATTCAATAAAACTCAATTGGTGCGCTCTCAACGATCAAAATGCTCCTTTAAGGTACTGTGCCAATCGAGCGACTGCAACGACTACGACCGCGCGGCTGGAGACGTGCGATTTTTGTAGTACCTATACAAATGTCAATTGTGCGACTGCGGCCGCTTCAACTTTTAAAATTATGTATTTTATAGACGCGAAATCAGTTTGTAGTCGGCTATCATGGAGAAAGCAGTGGTTTCTTGGTTCAGTTTGGAAAACGAAGAAGAAGAAAAAGAAATTTTATCACTACTGGTTGCGGATTCTGTACGATGTGGTTCTCACGATATTTTCTGCGCCCGAGGAGAAGGAGGTTATGAGAATATGTTGGTTCGGAGACCTCTTTCACAAGAAGAGACCAAATTTCGAAATTTTTATAGACTGAGCATCAACCAGTTCAATTTTGTGTTAGGTCTGATTGAAAATGACCTAAAAAAGCAATCATGTGGACTAGTTATAGACACCCAATAAGCCCAGAAGAGAAACTATAGGGGTAACACTAAGGCAAGTTTATTAGCTTCTTCTATACATGTATTATTACAGTATTATTTATTTTATAATGTAAAAAACTTGGAGTTAGGATTCGCTACAAAATCAGGAACGTGAGTTGATGAAAGATCAGGAAGGTGAGATACTTCTGTTATAGGAGAGGCTTCAGGAGAAGTGACTGAATGGGTGGAAAAACTGGTAGATGGCCGAGAGTAATATTGCGAGACGTCAGAAGCTCCGGTTGTAAAATCATATGTACTGGCGGATGCTTCAGTTGAACAGACAGAACATCTGGAGAAATTGGTTCCTGGTTGTGACGCGATAGACATACTGGTTGATGGTTGCTGTAGTTCTCTCAATTCTAGCTTACCAACAATGCGACAGATTTCCATTTTGGCTCTTATTTGGGAAGAATGAGAGAGCTGCTTAACGGACATAGCCATACTTCTAAAAAATGCAAAAAAACTTCCTCCAATTTTCATGCCTAGGCATTAAAAAAAACATTTTTTCTTCTTTTTTTTTGAAATATCCCAGACTTTACTTAGTAACGGCAATGATAATGTGATTTAAGCAGGCCCATGGAATCAAACAATCACTTCCACGTCACACATACATAGGCTAACTTCACTGTGCACACTATTATTGTCGATATTTAACATTATAGTTATTATCTTTCGGTAGATATTTTCTAAGCACACTGTACAAACAATCGGAGAAAAAATTATATGTTTCACACGGCAGAGAATCAGATTTACTATGTATTACTATGTATTAAATCTTTATCTGACAAGTTGTGATTTGATTCTCTCTCTAGTTCTCTGTCAACCTCGTCTTGACGCCTGTCAGCCGTCCCACCAATGATGCCAACTTCGTTTTAAAACCATGTTCACAGGTTGAGTGAACTGGCCTCTTATTTTGGATTTTCCTTGCTTTTGGTCTATATCTTGTTTTTAAACTAGGAGGAGCAATTTAGGAAACCTCAATCACACCACTAAAAGTAACTAGATTGGGAGAGTGTTCCGAAAGGGTCGTGTTCAGACTTTTTGAACTAATTGACAATTACGTGAAATATGTTTCGTACTGCTGGTAGTTGTCGTAGCCAATGAGGGATCAAGCATGTCTAAATATCGAATAATCATTGGCCACAGGCCATGGCGAAAGTAGTGAGCAAATAACACATTATTGGGAAAAAATGTAGTTTATGTAAAATTTGTTAATAATTTGAGGATAAATAAGTACGTAGAAAATGCAATTGTATGTTTCAATTATTCTTTATTTATGTTGGAAACTTAGGTATAGCACAAACTAAACAGAGTTTTTGATATCGAAAAATGCGATAATATTGTACTGCAATGTATGTAAAACTTGATGTAAAAATATTTAGAAAAATAAGATTTTACTTGGAAACTTATATTATTAACAAGAAAGAACAAGCATGGATTTTGTTTATCAAACTGAATAAATAGTAAAAATAGCACTTAACTTGGTTGGAATCTAATACTTTGTTAAAAATAAAACAATCAACAACAAACGCAAAAAGGGGTACAGTTAGATTGAACTAATGAATATTTTCATATAACTAAACACAAAACTGACAAATGTCGTTGTCAGTTGCATCAAAAGAGCTGTGTGAAACGGGCTGCAATGTTACCAATCACTAGGGAGCAGAAATGCCAACTTAAATTCAAATCGCTCCTCTTAGTTTAAAAACAAGGTATAATACATGTGACATCTCCCCCCTTGACGCCTAAACATAGTAGTCTTTAAATTTTGAGGGAGGCTGTACACTCCTGCCCGAACGAGTTACACGAAATTGTTGCTGTTCTCTCGTCTGTACTATTTGAGGTTGCCACTCTGCAGGATTAACATCTACATTGGTAGATACATTATTATCTGAAGGACCTGTGTCTCCCCTATCAGTTACATTGGTTGAGGAGTTAGGTATATTATCAGTTTCCACAAGTTCAGGTTCAGTAAGGTGGCGGTTTTCTTGTACATACGCATTAGGACATGATTTAATAAAAGAAGAATTTCTTCTGTAAATTTTACCAAAATTATCCCTAACAAAATATGAACGTGGTTTGTCTGTGAGACTAACAATTTCGCCTGGAACCCAAATTTTATGCTTACTTATTGTTATACTATCCCCCACTTTGAAATTAAGTCTAGGTACTGCCTGTTTATTATAAAATTGTGCTGCTCTATTTCTTATATTATGTAGCTTCTCTAGATCAACTCTAAGTTTCTTACTTAACACACTATGATGAGTGGGCAAAGTTGTGCGCAACAGTCTATTATTTAGTTATTCCGAAGGTGAGAGATCAAATCCCGCAAGTGGAGTTGTTCTATATTCCATTAGTGCAATATGTGTATCTTCATTTTTGACATTTTCTAATAATATTTTTACAAAGTAATAGTTCTCCTATTTTAGGACTAAACACTTGTCAGAAATTAAATTTGATTAAAAGAGTTGAATCTATAACACCAGAAATCAAAAATGAAACAATTTCCAATAAAAAAATGACTTTACTAGAAACAATAAAGATTTGTTTAAAAGCACAGGCAAAATAACCTTTTCTTATAAAATAGCCTTAAAAAATTACTATGTTCCATTTGTAAGTTCATGTAGAAGGGTGCCTGATACAGTAAAAATCGCATTAAAACATTCCTTAGATGATCGAGTGAAAAAAGATATAATTATGAAAGTAGAGGAACCGACCGAGTGGTTAAATAATTTTGTATTAGTCTAAAAATCTAATAATAAAATTAGGATTTCTCTGGACCCATTACATCTTAATAAATACATTTTTGTTACCAGTACCCAATTCCTACGGTAGAGGAGTTAGGTTTAAAATTAAAAGGTAAGTCCATTTTTACAGTGCTTGACCTCAAAGAAGGATTTTCGCATGTTCCGCTTGAAAAAGAAAGTATGAAGCTGTGCACTTTGTAACATGTCTATCGACCTGTTTCGATTTTACAGAATAAATCCTTTTAATTAGCGCCCGGGGTCACTTTTCTTTATTAACTTTTATCTAAATTCTACAAGGCGTTTCTACCTTTTCCGCCTTAGTTTTCTTAGTATTTTTATCGTTAAAAAGGTAGTGGCGCCCTCAATTTTTACAACCCTTCTGTTATCCCTGTGTGACATAAACTTGGGGTCGAATCACCCTTGAGAGGAGTCTCTAGCCGGAGCCCTTCGAGCTGGTGCCCTGTGAGGTACTACTTATACCGTTACAACTTTTTTTACCCCTTATGGAAAATACTTATATCTAATACATGTGACAGATACTTAATGAGTTATCCATTGAGCAATATCATTCATAAAATGTTAAAATGACATGGCTTTGATATTCTTTAACAAACATAGCGTTAACTTGAACAGCAAAAAAATGTTTGGCGCATATTTATGACACAAATGTGGCGTATGTGGCGCCCTCAAGAAAATACATCAAAACATATAGTTTTGACCATTACTTATGGCCCACCCTCTATAATCAGTGTGCAAAGATCGTTTAATCTGCTTTTAGAAATGGTAGACCTCAACTCTTTACGTTCTACAGAATACTTTGTATTGGAAAAGCTTAATGAACTGTTAGGTGTAAATTATTGATTTGTTTTAAGACTGGTTAGACCATGTTTTATTTCGGTTATTTTTGTACCATGAGGATAAACATCATTTAAATTATCTATAGAGTTAATTCAATTCTTGCATTCCATACATTCATCAAAAAATTAATATTAAAATCTCATTAGACTTATTAAAAGACGCGTTTACTGATCTTGATCAAATCGAGTTTCTTACAATCTAAATAGGAAATGTAAATACTACCATGATAGTATTCTTGCACTTTCCGACTGTTAAAATTTGATAAATGTATTTGTTTTCTATTCAATTTAGGTATTTGTGATAAGCATATATCCGGAATTTTCATAGCCAAATTTAAATATTTTTTTATCATTAGACTTAATGTAACACCGATAAACCTGTTGACGAATTTTGTTATTAGTTGCTACTATATACACCTTGGACCTATATTACGAACCCCACAAACTAACAGGGTTATAAAAAAAAGTTATATTTAGGTATTTTAAATTTTTCTTAACGATCTACCATTCTTCTGATGCATGGTACTCCTTTACGGGATACCCTGTCTACTTTGAACTTCTCTGATACATTCAATTCATGGTTAATCCACTGTAGACAGCTTGAATGCTATCAGGAATTATTTTTATTTATTTTTGTAGTATTCATCTATCTTTCAATATAACCAACAAGTTTTTGTTCTGTAGTATATTCGATGTTTGTGACTTATGTTAGAACAGTCAGAAACTATCACAGTCCAAAGCATTCGTAAAAACAATATGGCAGTCGACGATTTTTGGTCCAAGAAAGAAATTTGAAATAAGTTGCTAACGATCAGAATAATTTGCTGATCGGGAGGAAAGTGATAGATTTTTGGTTATGTATTTGGATTTGAACGCTTTTCTTTCACTGTGAAAGAAATAACAAAATAGCAAACCAACTCCTTCTAAAATAGAACGTGAGCAAAATGACTTATTCTATTTATTTTTTCAGTTTAGCGGCTGTCATGCTGTCTACAGTCAAGAAAATTTTATAGGTTTTTTTATTTTACAACGAATTACAAACGGAATATAGGTAGGAGTAGGAGGAATTTCTAATTAATTTGGAACTCCTTTCTACGATCAAACCTATAATATCGAAATATTGATAAAATTTGAATTGAGGTAGGAGTAGGAGGAATTTCTAATTAATTTGGAACTCCTTTCTACGATCAAACCTATAATATCGAAATATTGATAAAATTTGAATTGAGCGAATGACTTATTCTACAACGAGTTTTTTACATTATGTATGATAAGTTATCCAAATTCATGTAAATAATAAGAAACCTTTTACGAGTATAATAGGCGATGTTCAAATACCTCAGCCATATCCATTAATATCTCGTATCAGTTTAATCTTTTATTTGTACAGGAATTGCAACAAGGCAGTATATTACAGATATGCAGACTAAATATGAATTAAATTGTCGATAACATTGCTGATAACAATATTTAACTTATCTTTGATATGTATTGGTCATAAAAAAATCAAATTGTGACATTATTTGTGATTTCAGAAAACTGAATACTTTTTGTCAAGTATTTAGATACTTGACAAATGTATAATATTTTGCCATCTTTTCTGTACTGTCAGTTGCCTCCCTATAACATATTTTTGGGGCCCCCTGAGAATACATACAGTGAACGGCTAAATTATGGAATATTATCATTATTTCGAGAACCGTCAAGTTTTAAGCGAAATCCCGAAACAGGTCGATTTTTGTTGTAAAACACCCATGACGTCACAGGTGTAGGTGTAGTGACGTAATCGTTAATTTTTTTAAATAGAAATCGGTATAATGTGACACCTCATTTGAACAAGAATTTAATTCTCTATTTAACGACATTACACTTTTAACTAAAATATTTATTTAAGGGTACGAAAACAATTTTTTTAATTTAAATTCAACCAAATTACAACTAATGATTTAATTAATAATGTACTTTAAAGTAACCAAATTATGCATAAGAATTATTTAAAATTAAATGTTCGAAATGCCATCCATCGGTTTCTTGACAATATGCGAATCTACGGACACATTCATCAAGTACATTGCGGATGACTTCTGGAGTAATTAGACTCATTTCATGCCTAAGTCTATCTTTCAAGTCCTGTAAGTTTTGGGATCTTTTGACATAAACTTTTGATTTTATGTAGCCCCACAGGCAAAAGTCTAGAGGTGCTAGATCTGGCGACCTTGCTGGCCACTCTATAAAACCTCGTATTCCGATCCACCTCCCGGAAAGCAATTATTCAAAAATTGACGTACTTCACGTGCGTAATGCGGAGGGGCTTCAACTTGTTGAAACCAGATATTTTCACTAGGTAAGTTTGGATTATTGGCATTTGGATACATGTTAGCAAGGACAGGTATAAGTTGATTTCTCAAAAAAGTTAAATAACGTTCTCCTGTTAGATTTTCTTCAAAGAAAAAGGGGCCAATGATTCTGTCATTGATGATCCCTGCCCATACATTCACTTTCTGAGGATATTGCGTGTGTGCCTCAGTCATTCGTACCCTTAACAAAATATTTTAGTTAAAAATGTAATGTCGTTGAATAGAGAATTAAATTCTCGTTCAAATGAGGTGTCACATTATACCGATTTCTATTTAAAAAAAATAACGATTACGTCACTACACCTACACCGGTGACGTCATCCCTACTCCATGTACGTTATAACATGGGTATTTTACAACAAAAATCGACCTGTTTCGGGATTTCCCTTAAAACTCGACGGTTCTCGAAATAATGATATTATTCCATAATTTAGCCGTTCACTGTATGATTTATTATACAGAGTGATCCTCTCAAAAAAATCCACCCTGTTATTAATTGAATTTGAAATGCTGAAATTGGTCGATTTTTGATTTTAATGAACAATCTAATATTCAGAGTGAACTACTATCGTGTAATGACGCCATTACCATTTTTTTTAAATAGAACACCATATACATATTTCCATTTTCTAAATTTCCTCGATTTCAGATTTATTACATACTTAGGAATTGAGGAGAAAATATTTACAGAGTTACAGGATGTTAATAATTAAATTTTTTTAACCAATATAATCTTATCTTTTTTAAACTGAACATGTTTCATTATTTAAAAAAAAAACTCAAATTCGGATCTCAACAAATTTTTATGTAGTTAAAATGTAATTAATGCTAATAAGGTCAATACACCAATCTTGGACAGGATGTCGATATTGAAAGACCTTGAAGAGAATATTAAATTTATTGTATTTAACTAAAATATAGTAATAAGTTTACCTTTTAATAATATCTTTTACCAAACGTATAATTATAATAAAATACGTCAAAAACGTTGAATGTTAGTAAGAATGTTAAAGAAGACAAAATCGTTTTGTTTCAACCAGATCTTTCCAGAACCAGAACCAGAAAAATGTGTACTATTTCTTCAGGATAATACTGGATTTATAAACTCTATTGTCATCGATATAACATACGCGTCGCATTTTCCGGTTGTACCAACTCCCACGCACACTTTTCTTCAAATGAACTCATTTCTTCGGACATATAGTAAATTTTATACCCATTTAGAATAAGACCATCCTTATTTATTATTAATAAATCGGTTGAAACAAAAAATTACCAACAAAAATGAACGTCGTAACTAATTTATTAGATGTCACGTTTTTGAAGTTACGTCAAATTTTGATTTCATGTTAATGTCAGATGGTTCAAGAAGCCGCATACGTTAAGTTACTAAAACGGCTGGTACCTCTAAATAGGTATTAATTTTACTATAGCTTGTATCCATTTATCTGCATCAAGTCTAGACATTACCTCCGACACAGTAACTGGGTCATCAGTGCTCACAGCACACAGATATGTCACATAATTAGTATTGAATTCATTTTGAATCCAATACCGATCTCTGTTTTCATGATAGGGATTCAATCACGATTCAACTACACTTCAAATCGTTTTGAGATTTGACATTTTATCTGTCAATAGTGACAACTGCCGTCGTGTTTTTGATTGATTGCTGGGATCAAAACGTCAAAAAAGTTGCCCTTTTAACTGTAACTTTTGGTTTAATTGCCTCATTGGTGTCTTTCCACAAAATGTTACAAGAAAGCTAGAGTAAACTTTTATGTTTTGAGTGGTTTTAAGGTTATATGGCTTACAGCTGGCATAAATTTGACAGCAAATGTCACAGAATGCGCATGTTTAAATACGATCTCGGTTTTCATGTCGTATTTCGATTTTTCGATCTCGATACGATCCCAAAAAAGCAGTATCGACCTTGAAACTCAATTCGATTTCAATACCTGTTTTCATGAGGCTTTTAATACGGAAAGTGTATTCAATTCGAATTAAATTCTGCATGAAAACGTAGTAAATGATCCATCTGCTTTGGTTTTGGTTGTCTCTGCGATCTTCTCGGCTCATTTTCCTCATTATGGGTGATATCGACCTCGGGAAAATAAATGTCGTCTTTACTGTCATTTCCTAAGCTTTCAAATGTTCCTTCTCAATCACTTAAAATGTCACTTGACTCGTTATCTAGTTACCTGATTATCAGGAATTTCAGGTATTGGATTCTCTTCAATAGGTGATTTCTGTGTCTCCCCCACTGAAACTATGACTTCTTCTGAAACATCAGTTTTCTTATAATCTCATATATCTGTGATAATTTTTGATATCTTCAAAAATTATGACATCTCTGCTTATACTGACAGAATGACTTTTAGGATCATAAACCCTTTATCCTTTTACATTTTCTCTGTAACCCACCAGAATATTCTTTTCAGCTTTATTGTCCCACTTCAAGCGTTTTTCTACATGCACCATTACTGTGCTTCCAAAAATTCTCAGGTGACTGACACTCGGTTTCTGTCTGTACCAAGTCTCAAATGGAGTCTTATTGTTCAATTGTGATGCTGGGGATCTGTTTCTAAGGTAGACTGCAGTATGCACCGCCTCGGCCCAAAACACTCTCAGGAATCCCATTTTGTTGCGGAGTGTATGCTATTCTCTGGTGAATAATTCCATTGTCTTTTAAAAAAATGTATTTCTCAATTGACAAATTCTTCACCATTGTCGCTTCTTAAAATTTTCATTTTTCGGTTTTGCTGGTTTTCGACAAGTTTTTTAAAATCTCTAAAACATTCTGTAACTTCGTCTTTGGTCTTTAAAAAGTAAACAAATGCATACCTCGAGTGGTCATCCTCAAAAATCAAAATTTTTATTTTTCGGATTTGCTGGTTTTCGACAAGTTTTTTAAAATTTCTAAAACATTCTGTAACTTCGTCTTTTTTCTTTAAAAAGTAAACAAATGCATACCTAGAGCGGTCATCCTCAAAAATCAAGAAATATCTCGAACCTTCAATTGATTTGTTGTCAAAGTAATAATGCTATATACTATAGTCATTCGACCAAAAACCTTCTTCGTTGACCCATTTAACTTTCAATTTATTGTTTTGTTTGCGAACTTTCCTGCTACGTTCAAACTTTTCACGCACTTATAATTTCACTTCTCTGGCTTTCTGCGTGAATTTCCCTCGAATTGTCCCTACTTAGGAATCCCGATTGAGAGACTATTTTAGTATTCAGTATTATTCCCTTATCGACTCTAGAAATACCCTGTAGCTATAGGGCATTCTCGATCGTAATGCTAACATATTGTTTCATATTCCAGATTTACCCTTTGGAGCAGTTTATTACTCCACAGAGAATAGGATGTCTGATTCTCAGAGCAATGTAATATAGGAAAACGTGAATTGTTTAAATCAGCCGTGCCTAACATAACTTATTAAGTTTATTAAAACAATGATTACACCTCGGAAGCGTAAATCTGTCATTATGTTAGTAGTTATGTCAGATGACAGTGGAAAAAGCAATCAAAAGAATAAAGAGATACAACTAAAGAACTACTACAAAAATCTAATGGAAAATATAGATAAGCGATTAAGCGAATATCAACAAAAACAAATTGAATGGTAGACATTAACTGTCATTCTTGTCATAAAAACCACTTTTTGTTAGCCGCACTGACCTTAAACTGAACTTCTCTATTTTTTCCATGAATTCGAAACCACAGACCACCTACTGTTTCTGAACAGCCAACATTTGTGTTACCATGGAAACGAATTAATATACGTTATTTTGACAGATTTAAATTGATAATCTGTCAGTGTAAATATAGTGAATTTAATTACAAAAAAATAAAATGAGTTCATCGAATAGTGAATATGAATTTAGTAGCACACCACCCAATATTATGCAGTTAGCTGCGAACACTACCGAGAACCTATTACCAGAAAAATCAAGAGGAAGATATGTAAAGGTATATAAGCGATATATGGATTGGCGTAGACTCCGTTTTACGTAAGAAGAACCCACCTGAAGTTGAAGTTGTATGCGCGAACTTGTTGTCGAAACCAGCGCCATATTGTAAAATTGACATTCGACTTCAAATCAGTAGCGTAACGTTTTCTCGCTAAAAGTTGCAACGTTTTTAAGAATCTGTCGGCCATGACTGTGTATAATTTTTCCTTTAACACCAACAAGTTTTTTAGGATGCATGGTTTTAGATCAACCAAAACACACAACACTCACAGATAAACTAGCTAAACGTCTTAAAATATTGAAAAATCTAAAATATTCGACACAACTTCAAATGTCAATGATAAAATGGCTGTCGGCATGAAAATCATTTGTAACGCCAATGGCATGAAACGGTCGTTACGAGGCGACATAGATGAACAAGAGCGATTTTGGTTTCTGCGCAAGTTAGTTGGCAAACTTCAAGTGGCTTCTTATGTGAAACGGAGTATACAACAAATAATGTGAATTCAGTTTTTGAAAAAGTAATCTTGGCTTATTTTGGAGCAATCGCTAAGAAGTTTAAACCATCATAATTCTGGGCAATATATTCTATTACCCGAAATTGCGAGCTTATTTAAAAAGGCAATCAGAAAGGTTTTAAAAACAAAAAATCAAAAATTTGACACCCTGCTCAAATACAACTTTTTTTAAATGAAACTCCTGATGTAGAGTAAGTACTTGTTAGTAATAGTATATTATGCAGCGATCATGTAATGATGGTTATTAATAGACGAGCATTAACCGGGATACGAAACTCGCCTTCGGCTCGCTTCGTATCCTGGTTAATGCTCGTGTATTAATAACCATTACATGAGAGTTGCATACGCTATTTTTTCTACACCCGATAAATAATGAACTATAAATATTATATTTGTATTGAACACAATAACAGTAATTACTCGTATTTCTATAAGAAATTCTACAAAATTGTAATTCAATGGTATTACCTCGGGTATTTCTTAAAAATATTGAGTTTATTTTATTGTGCAGTTTGAAAAGTTTCATCCAGCTCCCTATCCCACTGATCTGGAAAAGGAAGGAATATTTACATTTATTTCATTTTTGATAATAAGCAATCAAAACATTTTCGGAGAATATTATTTGTATTTCTCCAGTCCATAAATCGTTGATATAGTTTTTCGTACACTTTCTTAGATTTTTGGGGCGAAATATCATAATGGATCTTATTATGAAACGGATTATGGGCATATAAGTGTATTATTATAGTACGGTATTTTATTTAAAAGTATAACATAAAATTACCTACCTACTTATAATACTTTTATTTTAAGGTTATTGCAATTGTTGGAATATGTGGAGCTTGTAGGAACAAGAGTTTAAAAATCTTAAAATTGGTAACATTGATGATTTTAGTACCATGTTATTGGTTAAAATACCTGATGCGAAAACCAAAGTATGTAGATCTTTCGTAAATTACGGAAAGGTGGTTTCCAAAAACCAAACTATAAATTTTATTTTAACAACAAGACCATATAATTGAGTAATACTTATATACTTATATTTAGGTGTAACGTTTACTAAGAGGTATATGAACGAAACAAATGGTATGATTAAACAAAATAGGTGGTGTTCCTAAACAAATATTTAAAGTTAAAGTTACCAGATCCCAAAATGTACACAGGTCACTGTTTTTAAGATGCACTTCTGCCACTCTTTTTGTTGATGCCGGTGGTGATTTAATGGCTCTTAAGCGATATGGAGGATGGAAATCTTCAACAACAGCCGAAGAATATGTCGATGAGTCAATAAATAATAAGACATCAACAGCCAATAGAATTATAAATCCAATTGAAAGTAATTTGCGTATTAATAAACGACCGCCCATCACGGATAAGGGTACAGTTATAAACAATTGCTAAAAGTTCACAATTAATTATTATAAATAAATGTTTAATTTAAGTTGTTCCCGAATTTTGTTAAATAAATAAAAGTTACTTGTTAGGCTAGGATCGAAAGAGGAGGGTCGATTTCTTGGCCTGCACGTTCACCAGATATGACTCCAGTTGATTTTTGTATTTGGGGTCATATTCAATCACTGGTTTATGCGACACCTGTTAATACAGAAGAAGAGTTAGTGGCTCGAATTATTCTGGTGTTTGATGATATTCGTGAACGTCAGCAGTCGATTACACATCGTTATAACTTGTGTATAGAAAATGGTGGTCGTAGCTTCGAACAATTTTTATAAAGTTTGATGCAGTATTATTTCTAATGTTTCTTAACTTAATTGCTTTAATTTAGTGAGTAACTACTCTTTCCTGATGTAATGGTTTTTAAAGATTTCTAGTTTATCTAGACAACGAGAAATTTCCGGACACTAGTTTATTGATAAAAAATGTTTATTTAAGTGCTCTCTGTCATTTCTGAAAATTAGGAATAGTTATTCTGTGACACCCTGTAGACTCCTAAGACTAGAGTATCAAAGGAAGGATTTCTCCAAGAAGGACCTAGTGAAAAGACTGTTGAGCCTGATAAGGGCTACTGGTCTCTGCACATAAACGGTATAACCAAGAACACAAAAAGCCTAAAGGCTCTAAGCCTCTGACTGGTGGTGCCGAACTAATCAATCAATCAATCAAGCTTATTACTCGCACGTAATAAGCTTCTACAACTTTCGTTATGTAATATACTATTACAGTTATCTGAACCATACACTTCATTGACGTAATAATGTTCCCTACCCTCACAATATTATACAATGAACGTATATCACGGTTCAATGGTTTGCGAGTTTGTAAAAGCTATTTGAACATTATCAATTTACGCCGTATTCACAGAATATCGGCAAAGTAGGGAAATGCTTTCATCCTTTTGTTTTCTGAAAATGTTGTTCGTAAGCAGATTATCGACATTTGCATGTCTACCGAAAAATAAATCCACTTTGAGGGTGAGTTGGGGATTATTTAGATTACGTACCCCTTGTCTGGGATTCAAGTGGAAGAATTTTCCTTTATAAAATGAACTATAGATGAAAAACGAAATCTCTTGATTTTGTGATTGCTGTAACCATAGAATATATCAATCCTGTGACTTTTCTTTGTCTAAGTCTAGAGCTATTGTCTGTATTATAGAGTGAAAAATTCCAATTTTATTTATTTATTTTCAAATTAAAATCCTTAAAATGTGCCAAGGTACCTACACTACAAAATAGCAAATATTCATATTAAAATTGATTGGCTTTTATCAGTTAAAAAAAGAGACTAGAAAACATTTATCAACTTATACCGCTTAAGCATAGCATTAGCAGTATTAATTCATTTTATGGAAATATTAATAATAATACTATTTTTTTGGCTTATCCAGATTAAACGTCATAGAGAGATCTTTTATAGAAGTTTATAATCCAAGGCCAAGTTTTTTTTTGGTTATACTTATTTTTTAATTTTAAATATAGATTGTTAAAAGTTGTTTGAAAAAAGCATTTTGATTGGTCTTTCTCCACTGGTATGTCCTTGCTGTCGTAATTAAGGGGCTTATGCGTCCAACAGGTATTTGCTGATAAGTTAGGGTTCAAGAAGGAACTGGTTAGAGCGACTAAAAGGGATACTTTATAGTAAGTACTGCAGAGAAAAGTCTGAACGGTAGATGGGCGTTTTATCTAACGCGCAGTTGATAGAGCTTGAGCCAGTGAGTATACCAACAAAACGTTACATTATTAGAAACCTTGCTATGTGCTCACTAGATTGGTGGTCGTAGATAAATTATTGCCTGATGAGTTTGAAGCCTTGCCTTAATCTCAACGTTTGCCATTCAATGGTATCTTGACGGTTCAAAAGCAATAGAAGGGACTGAAATAGGAGTGTCCGGGTCAGGGACCAAACACTCCGAAATCTTGGGATAAACCCCAAGTATCTTTCACGCCATAGGAAAGTGTTCAATATTGATAAAAGATATAGAAGGCAAAGGATTATCATCTTGTCGGATAGTCAAGCAGCCATTAAAGCACTGAGGGGCTGAAACACCCTTTTGGTTAGGTTAGGTCCCTTTTGGAGGCCGGATCCATTTTGCGGTATCAGCTCCAATGTAATATTGAACAGAAGATCTGACCATTGGAATGTAGGAAAGTATGGCTTTGACTACTGAAAAATTTACATCAGGTGAGAACAAATTAATTCCTAAGCCAGAGTAAAACTGTACCAATACTTTGGGCAAGTGTCCTGGCACCGGATTCTTGACTGAGGGAGTAGAGCTTCCCGAGAGAACAGCTTTTTTGTCTTCGTCACGGCAATGACGAAGTAAACAATAAAGACAAAGACAAAATATGTGTTCTTTCGGGAAGCTTTACTCCCTCAGTCAAGAATCCTCTGACGGGACACTGTCGCCTGAATGAATGGGCATTTTAATAAGCTCAAACTAGTGGAGCAAGAAGAATGTAAATTTTGTGTAATGGAAGAAGAAACCTCCATTGATATCTTGCTGATTGCATAGCAATAAGGAATCATAGAGCACAACATATGGAAAACTACTGGATAGAAGAGGGATACCTACCTAAACTAAACCCTGCGGAATCCTAAAATTCCTTCGGGAAATAGGTCTAAAGGAACTACAAGTCTCTGAGACTTTCTTCAGGAACTAAGTAGAAGAAAGGGGGCACAATATATCTTTTAGGTCTCAGTGAATGTCACCCAATATAAATACATAATCTCAGCGTTAAATTGAAATAGCACAGGTCCAAGAAAGCATAGTTCAGGTTCAGAGGTAGTTCAACCTGATTTTTAAAATCTTGTGTCAACTATGGCTTTGACATAGACGATGATTATTTTCCTATGATCATGAGACCAACAATGCAAATAATGAGAAACCACAAATATACGGGTCATTAGAAGAAAAACGATAAAGCACTAAGCAAGGATGTTAAACTTAAGTAAAAAAGTCCTTGGCTAAAGCAAACCCCTAAATAGGTTTAGCTTACGGAGATAAAGAAAAGAGTCGAATGGAGTGGGATACTAGAGAACTATAGTCTATTTCAGAAAGGTATAGAGTAATAAAATGGGGAATTCCGACCAGTTCTGCTCAATTCCGGTGTCGGAGATAGGCGTAGGTCTTGAAATAGTATTGTTTGTAATATTAAAATTTCAAGTAATTGCGTAAGCGAATTAGGAAAAGTATGTTTTCTGGCCTGAAGTGTCAATATCGAAATATTGTGTAGGGATTACTTAGGTAGTAGATTAAACAGTTACGTTTTGCGTTTAACAGGTACCGTTTAACCTTCTATTAGTGCCTCTGCCTAATTCCATTTCCAATGACTGGAGTTGGAAAGTCCACCGTTTTTAAATTATTGCGGGGGAGAAAGATAGCAGGCCAAGTGGAGCCTCCCAAGAAAAGTCCAGGCAGACCAGTAAAAGTCCTTGATGAAGACGCCAAAAGTGTAATTCGAAGAAAAGTTCACTCTTTTCATTTTAAAAAAGAAATACCCACCCTAGATAAGATTTTAATGGAGCTTGGCCAGGATGACAGTATTCCGTTGATAACTAAAATTTTGCCTGGGAAAAGCATAACCGTAAAGCACTTTTACTGGAAAGCGATGAAATTGTTTACTGGCGACGAAAATACTTAAGAAGTATAAAGAAAATCTTTTATCTTGATGAGACGTGGATCAATGAAGGTTATACAGTACCAAAAATGTGGCAAGACAAAAATATAACCAGTGCTCGCCAAGCTTTCATGGAAGGCCTGTCAACGGGTATTAAGGTGCCTTCAGGTAAAGGGCATCGTCCATATTGGAAGCGAAGAGGGATTTTTAAAAGAAGGTTTGCTAACCTTTCAGTCGTGCCATACGGGAGATTACCACGAGGACATCGATTCGGATGTTTTTGAAGACTATTTTGGTGAAATGATAAAATATCTTCCGGCTGATTCAGTAGTAGTTATGGATAACGCGAGTTATCATTCTCGACGCATAGAGAAGACTCCAACTTCATCTTGGAGAAAACAAGAGATTATTGACTGGTTAAGCACCAAAAGTATTGAATTTGAAGATAATTTGATAAAAAAAGAACTATTAGCTATAGCAAATTTACACAAACATCGTTTTATGAAATACGCCGTGGAAGATATAGCAGAAAAACATAGTGTAACTGTGCTGCGCACACCGCCATATCATTGCGAACTAAATCCTATAGAACTTATATGGGCGCAAGTGAAAGGATTTGTAGCAAGACACAACACGACATTCAAAATGAAAGACGTTAAGCTACTGTTTGATCAAACCATTAAGGAGGTGACACCAGAGAACTGGCGAAACGCAGTCCAGCATGTCATTAAATAAGAGGTGAAAATGTGGGATCTTGACTACTTGATCGATCGGACCGTCGACCCGTTAATTATAACGTCAAGAGGAGATGACAGTGCCTCAGATGACGAAGAATATTATGATTTTTTATAATTCAATTTCTGTATAATGTATTTTTTGTATAATGTTCAATAAAAAATAAGTGTACATAATGCCTAATTTTTATTCTGTAAAAATAAAGTTCTTTCCTTTTTACGAGTATCCTACCGGCACGCCTTTGGCACACTATTTTCAGTGTTTGTGAATGGATAAACAATAGGCTAAACCCATATATTGACCCCAACCCGGGTGGTACTACCTGCACTTGATAAAAATAAAGAATTTTACAATGAAATCAATGCCAAACTATGAAAGTGGCTTAAATATTCGTTGGGTCACTCTGTGCTCCCTTTCCATACCTAATGAGGTCTTATTACCCTATACCTTTCTGAAATAAAGTATAATAACTGATTCGCGTTGATAGGGGTGGTAATAGTTAATAATTGGTTTATAGTGATAAGAATATCAAGGAAACGTAAACACGAATTCACTTGCTCCCTCATTACAAATTGATTACTATGTAATCGATGTATATCGTTCAGGGGGCGAATTCTCGGGCCAGGGAACAGCGCTCCCCGAGAGAAAAATGGGCGTGGTTCTATTAAAACTTGATGGTGTCTTATTCTCGACAAAAAGGATCAGCTCCCTCCCTGGATTTTTAAGAGAACTATGTTCTCTCGCTTTGAAGCAGTAGAACCGAGGAAAGTTAAGAGAACAGTCAGCTGTTTTCTGTCTTCTCTGCAAATTTTATTTTTGGTCATTTTGGTTTGTTTAGAAGATTTCGTTTTTTTTCAGTTTTAAAGTTACTTGGTTATTAATTCAATGAGAGATTGAATTAAAAGCCTATAAAATTTACGATATAGACGAATTATTTACTTGTTCAACATTAATTGGGGCAAGTTTTTGTTTCTCCATGCTAAATGAGTAAAGAAAGAACATTTTTTTAAACAAATTATTTAGGATAAAGGACGAGTATTCAAAAATAATTATAAGAATAATAATAATGATTCAAGAATAACACTATATAATTTACTTTTCTGAGTTTTATATTGCAAATTGAAATATCGACAACGAATTATTATAAATCCAAAACCAAAATATAACCGAAACAAAACAAAGACAACACTGCGCAACTATTATTAATGGTTGTAGACATTATTATTCTTCTTTTCTTGTTTTGGACCCATTTTTATGTGGCAATTGCTCCAAATAATACTGGCAACATCGGCAAAATTTATTCTACGGGGAGTCTCGATTGAGGCTGAATCGTATCCTTCAAGAATAGGTCCAGGGAGCTACCCCAGAAAATCAGGGAGGGAGAATCGCCGATATTTTGATCGCTTCTACCAAGCCGGAGAATCGGCACCCAGGTGGATTGGGAAGGAATCTAACGATTCAATTATCAACATAAAAACCGGAGGGCTTTGATTTTGAATACTTTAAAATGGTCCATTAAAACGTCGGGGAAGAGATCCCTTTACTTGCCAGCAAAACTATTTTTGAGTTATACTTTATCGCATTTGATTTGATGTATAAACTTTTATACATTATTCCAAAAACATTTTTTTTAAATATAGTCGCTTTATTACGGCCAATAAATCATTTAAATAATTTTTTAAAAACACAATTTAATTGTGACGTATTAAATTTATCACACACGATGTTATTTAAGACTTGCATGCTAATAAAATAAAGATAATTCTACGACACTACGTTAACTGAAAATATGATTTTAAACGTCTTTTCAAACCTGTCGTTAAGATAAAACCTATCATGTGGCTGGTAATGTGTTGTCCATTAAATTATTTTTTTATTATCGCTTAGACAGTTTTCGGAAGTGAACTTCCTTTTTTTAGTGATTTATTTTTAGATTTAGATAGGCTATTGCGTACCAAGGTTGTCCAATAAATTTGTCTCATAAAGCAGTCCTTTTATTTAAAATGTAGAAAAACTGAATTAAAACTTTTTCTACTTGATGTGCTATTTAGATTTTGGAATGCGAGAACAAAAGCTTAGAGTTGTCATTAAAAATAGTACTATTTTAAATGAAACTCAATAGGTTAGTTTACACCGTGTGGAGCAATTTGGTCCGTGGACCAAATCGTGGTCTTATTTAGCTTAGAACATAAGTGTTTATACTGACTGTTTTGCTGGATTAAAATAGTCCAGGTTTAAAGCCTGGGACCAAAATTGACATTTTCATATTAAAATGACATAACCTTAAATCTTTAGGTAATTTTATGGTAGATTTTGATTTTATTTGAAAATGGATACAAAAATAATTGCAGGGGTAATAGAGTTTCTAAAAAAGAAAAAAATATATATTCAAAGACTTAAAAGATTTAAATTAGAGTTATCGAAGTCTCCATATTTAAGCAGCACTTAGCTTATATGCTTTTAAGTAGTAGTAATTTTATGGGATTGTTAAACAATCAAATAATTTTTTGGATCCATTTGTTAGTATTATTTGGTATTATTTTTTTAGTATTTATCACAGTCAGTTTTTTTTAGGTTATTTTGACCCGATCTTACGTGATAGCTGACGTATTTTTACTCTGTGCTTTTAGCAAACCGTCACTTTGGTCCACGAATACTAATGTGCCGTGTTTACACCGTTAAAAATTGAATTTGAACTACCCTAGATGAGATGGATCAAATTCGAGTACCAAATTTTACTCCTTGGGTGTTTACACCGTAAGAAAAGTACACGTGACGTCATTTAGACCTCGGACTAAAAATTTGGTACGCCCGGTGTAAACGTACTTAATGTTTCTCTAGCCCGTTCAGTATTAAAACCGTTGCACGTCACATCTGTCATAACTGTACTATGTTGCCAAGCCCTTGAAATAATATGAGAATCTAGTATATGTCTAATGAAGTTTATCAAATATTCTAGGTTAGGTTTAGTTATTGATGGTTATTGCGTGCAAAGAAACTTCAACTTATTTCAGTTACATACAGAGTTGTTACATATAAAACTTTAATTTGTATGTTAACCGTACAGCACTAAGAAATTCTTATTTTAAAAACCATGGAATTATTTTTAGCACTAAAAAGGTATGTATGGAATAGTTAACACTTTTATTGGTATGTTTATACCACACACTTAATTAGTTAGAAGTTATGGAACTATTCTAGTATTTAAAATGCATTTATATATAGTATCAAGGAAAAAATATTATCTAATATAATTTTTAGGTTACAATTACCTAAGTACATGTTGGCTTCTACAATATGAAAGATTGATGTAAGGTTTACAGACATCCTATAAATAACAAAGTTCTGTTAACCTGGATCTACCGCCTTTTTAAAGGTAGGCAATTTTATTTTATATTTTGGTGAAATAAATCTTAAAATTTTTTTAGAAAAGCCGGGATGTGAAGCTTTAGTGTGTAGGTCATTTTCAACAAGGAAAATCATCCTGAGACATATGATCATTGATCATAGCAAAAGAAAATTGTGCAGCAAGCACCACCACAGCTCAGAAAAGGAGAGCAAATCCATTCTATTCTCCGAGTGAAGGTATATGCGAATGATTGACTAAATCGTAGCACTGAAATCAATACGTATTATAATTATCAGTATATTTCTGAATTATTTATCACTCCATCATCTTCTAATCAATCCAAATTTATATTTACCATTTTGTTTTAGCTCTCCAGCATCTACCGCAACTGAAAGTATTGCTAATAAAACGATTGATCAAACGAGCCGTTTCAATTCAATAAAAACTATTAAATTGATTCTTTGTAGTTTTTATAAAACTTTGTGATATACAATTTACCTTTAGAAAATGCTGCCTGAATTACTTATTTTGAATATCATGATTAAAATAAAATAATAAATAATGCCACCCCAATTTTTATGGAATTGTTTTATTAAAAAGAAACATTGCAAATTTATAAATTAGTTACTACACCAGAAAGATTGAAATACTATTTTTTTAAATAACGTAGAACAATAATTGTCAAATAGAAATCTTTCAAATTTGAGAGGTTCACGGACAAACCAATTCCAACCCGCAACTTCTGGAATGCATCTATCGGCTTGCTTGGCAGTACCCTGTATTAACTCAATAGGATTTTCAAAAATATGGTAGGTAATACTTTGTGACTATACTGTTCTATCATATCCACAATGTATTTTGTTGGGGGTTTGTTTCTGAAAAAAACATTTATTGAAAGGGCAGTATTCAAATAACCAATTCATTTCTTTTCAAATATACCTATATTATTATTTTTGTAAAAATAAAAGTAAAACAGCATTTATTGTCTATTAGGTATAATTTGAAGTAAGAATTTCAAATGTATTAAACTAGTTGTGTAGTCTTCTGAATTCTAACATATAATTTGCTATATAACTGTTAAAATACAGTTAATATCCACTTACTAGGCTACAATATAAATAAGCTCAGCTTCAACATTTGTTAATCGAATTCTATATTGTGTCGCATTAACCTAATATTATTTATCGAAAAGCATTGTCGATAATTTATTAAAGGTTCAGAAAGATTCAATAGTAATTGGTTTTCAAACCATTTAAAAACATGTTCTTCATTCATTTCCCCATGATAATAACTCAACTGAGATTCATATAAAAATATACTTTCTGCTCCATCAATACAACCATCTTTATTCTCAGCATGTAATACAAAATATCTAGAATAAAAACAATTTTGCATTCTAAAATTTTACATAATCATTGTAACATACCTTTTGACATGAACGACACAGCACCATTTTGGAAAATTCAGGATTCATGAATAAAAACAAATTTATACAGTGGTTTATTTTCGTTGAAAGTTCCATAAGTCCTCTGTGTGGATGTGTTTCATATTTTAGTAAACTACTCAGGAACATTCTACATTGAATAATTATTGTTCTTCCTTCAATTACTGCAGTAACATTCCTAAGGTGACATGATTATCTGTAAAAAAATGTCCAAGTATAATTGCCAAGTATTAAGAATAATGTAACAGAATATAATAAATACAGTTCATTGGGTATAATATTAAACTTATACTTACTTGCTTCATAAACGCTGTAAATAGTATCAGGAGTAAATACATCAACTATTGCAGTATTATTAAGTTTCATTTATACGTTTTTTTGGGTGTAACTTTAACTTTAATAACTCATCACTTCTTGTGAAAAATTACTCACAGTTCTTTGCAGTTTTTGTCACAACATAACCCCAAACATGTCAAGACGTCAACTGAACCAGAAATAAACCGTTTTAATCGCGGCAACAGCGCGCATTTTCGCCAACATAAAAAGTTTTTAGTACGACTGACGTTAGTTAGAGTTTAATATTTAATTAACCTACGAGCTGTATTTGATATGAAATTAATTACGAAACCTTTCTTTAAACATATATTTATATTTTTTAATACAATGCGACCTACAAATTTCAATATTTATAGAGTTTAGAGAGGCTTAACATAGTGATTGACAGAGGATTGACAGCAGCAATCGAATGACATGATATAAACGAACGTCTCTTTTTCGACACTTTGATGACGTGCAACGGTTTTTGTACTGAACGGGCTATAACCACTTAATTCCACTATTTAATGAAAAAATTAAGGAAAATTCTAAAAAATGATAATTATTTCGATATTTGCATATTATCGTCAGAATGACAGAAGTTACATTTTATGTGATGCCTACTTGATGGTTAAAATTTTGGATAGACCAAATAGTGAGTGACCTATCTTGTGATTGACTTAATATATATGAATAGAAAAAAGTAGATATGATATATTACAAATATTTAGGCTTAGATATTATTAGCGCCATGGGGATATCCTGGATATCTGTTTCCCATTTAAGATCAGTATAACTGTGCAATTATATAGGAAACCAAGGAAAACTATATCTGGGTGATTCTTTTCTAACTGTGATTTTTTTTATTAATAATTTTTGTTCTTTAAAATTAATTTTTTTTTATTTGTTTTTATTTACTCTACTTTATTGTAAAAATAAAAGTGTAAGGATTTTGCTACAACTTCAAAGCATCGAGAATGATAATCAAATTTCAAATTGTCCGTTCCATTAAGGGCCAGTGAGAACAAATAGTGAAGGGAATAAAAAATCACAGTTAGAACAGAATCACCCATCTGCTGATCTTTACAATTGTTACTTAAGAAGACAATTTATAGTCCAGGATCCATGGTACATTTTTGCACTTGATTACTATCAAGCTAATTTTCCGTGAGTAGCTTCATTTTGATGAGACGCCCAACAATTTCCTGCACGAAACTCTCGATTGTGGTAGCTAACAGAGGTAGGAAGGATAAAATATGTGGATTTGATGATTCTCAAAAGTTTATTACTAATTGAATTTTTTTCTGTTAAATCTCAAGATAATTATCAAAATTATTCAAAAAAAATTTGTCCTACCAAATGTATGGTTTCATCATCCCGTCTTTCCAGCATGTATCGATAACGAGGTCATCATAAATGATTATTAACCAGCTGATTTTTTTTTACTTAGGTAGTTAATATTTATATAATTCAACAGTCATATTGTCCTACAAATTGCGTGGTATGTTATCCCGGTCCTACAGTTTCCAGTAAAATTGTCGTATTTAGAAAAGATAGATATCGAAGAATAAAAATATATTACAATATATTACAAGTTTATTAAAAATATTCTTTTCGTAAAATGATAACTCATATTTGAAGTTTCTACAAACTAAAAATTTTCTTGTTGTTGGATTGGCAGCGATGGTGAATTGCGTGGCCTTGGATTTCTATTTCTGAAGGCATATAAAATCTCTGGTATACTTCCAAGAAATCAATATCAGTTGATAAACATATTGAGTTAAAGGGGGTCACATTGAACATTTGTTATAGAGATTCTTGTTTTCCAAGACATTTCCAGCATTCTCTGCTATGATAAAAATAGGTTAAATAACAAATGGAAGTTGACACAAAACATTTTAAAATTATTTAATGAAACTTCTTCGAATTTAATTTTTATGTTTTCAGCATTTCAGTCCAATTGAAATATTTCCAATAATTAGGAAAACAACCTGAATGCAAATTTCAGTTAATATATAGCACTTACTATTAAAGGTTCTTATACATATTACTTTTATTTATTTATTATTAAATTGTACTTCCTGTTGACATTGAACTCGGGCACTAATCTATTTGGTTTATCATCACTTTTTAAATATTGCCGTTTAAATATCTTAATCACTCATGTTTATTATAATTGCTCCTTTCTTCCAGTCACTCGTACATAAAATGTATAATTTTATATCTAGGTATTTGCATCCATAAAACTAATCGAGAATAATTAGATAGGAAAGTACCTATTGTATGCCTATGCCAAGAATGCTATTTGAATTAAAATTGAGCTAATAAAAATTTCTTCACGATAAAAAAGTAATCGCCATCGTAGATATAGAAACAGCTTTCTCTAAAGTTGAAACCGAAGCTAGATACTTTTATATACAGATCTGTCCAAAAGTATGTAAACAAGTAAATATCTTTAAAACGAAAAGGATGATATTTATGGTTATTTATGTTTAATTATTATTCAGATACTCATTTAAATTGCCTGCTAGTTCTCCAGACCTTAATCCTTTAGATTTTTTTATTTAGGGTTACCTTTGTATGTATGTATATTGGGGTGATATTCACTGAGACCTAAGAGATCTATTGTGTCCCCTTTCTATTACTTAGTTCATGAGGAATGTCTCAGGGGCTAGTAGTTCCTTTAGACCTATTCCCCGAAGGTATTTTAAGATATCCGCAGGCTTTAGTTTAGGTAAATGTCCCTCTATCTAGTAGTCTCTTAGGTGTTGTGCTCTACGTCGATGGAGGTTTCTTCTCCCATTCCACAGAATATACATTCTTCTTGTTTCACAATTTTGAGTTTTTTAAGGTGTCCATTCAGGCGTCAGTGTCCCGTCAGGACACCCGTTAAAACTCTGTGCAGTTTTGCTCTGGCTTAGACATTCATTTGCTCTTTCCTGGAGTATCTTTGATTGTCTAAGCCACTCTAGATCTTTCCAATGGTCAGATCTTCCCCTTTTTTTCGGCGTTGCCTATTTCTTCAAATACTTCATTGGAACTGATACCGCAAAAGGGTTCCGGCCCCATAAAAGGGTGTTTCAGCCCCTTTCTTTGCTAGTTCATCTGCTATTTCATTTCCTTCTATTCCAGTGTGTCCTGGAATCCACAATAAGGTGACTGTTGTTGTAGGTGAACGGGCAGCATTTTGAAAATTTGTTTCTTATATAAATATACTGTTACAATTTCTCGTTTCTACGGTTTTTTTACATTACTCGAAAAAACATGATCTAGTAAAATGTGAAAACATTTACAGAGTGTTCTATTCACTAGATAAAAGTTGAGGGTTAAACAGGAAGTATATTAATAACAAATTTGACACGTCACTGTACTTGCCTGAAAAGTTTCAGAATTATTATATTATTATTGTTTTTTTTAGTGATATTTACTTGGTTCTATAGTTTCGGATAACTCTTTATATATTATTATTATATATATGTTGTGCCAATATGTTTTTAAAAGAAAAAAATAATTAACAGGCAAGTATGAGCCTAGAAATTAATTTAAGATTATAATAAAAAATAACTTGAAATTTTATCGCCATGCCGTGCCATTATTATACCTACAAACTTTTATTAATGGCGTTGAGAAGTGAGATATTTTTTCAGTTTTTTTTCTCTTTGAAAATTAGTTTTGAATTAATATCTTCTAAATTGTATCCATTACTAATGTCAATTGTTTTCGATGGTATTGAACAATTCTTATTTTGTATTTCATTTTTCGTCATTAAATTCGAATGAAACGATTGAAACTGAATAAAATTATTTTCGTGTATGAATGACTAACACACTTAAATTATTAATCTTTTTGTTTTGTTTCAGGTAAGTTCACCCACAGTAAATTACTTGGTATCAAAAATAACATACTATTGGTAAGTAATATGAGTAGATTCGACAAAGTAAGGGTCCAAACAGTAAATTCAAAAAACTTGATATTTCAGCATGTCCTTTCTAAAGGGAAAAAAACTAATATACTCACTTCATTTACACGTTTAAGTTTCTTAAAGGAATATACAATAATTACCAACAAAACCAAATTGTCAGCCACCTTCAAGCACTTTCACAGAGCGCTGCTGCTAGCGCTAACTTTGCGCTATATAGCGTGTCTGAACGCGCCCATTTACTGCTTGAACACAGTTTGAAATCCATGACAGTTTGAAATCCGTAATTGCACTGCATGAACGGTAAAAAGCTAATGCGTACGCGCCTGATAGTTTACAACCAAATCTGATTTATGATTGAACAAACCTATTATTTGTTCAACTTCTTTATTAAACTCTGGGATAAAGGCTACACAAGCTGACAAAATATCAGTAAGCTTTCAAATTAATTATATTTGTTTTAAGATTTGAGCATCTACTGAAAATGCCCATTGCTTTTATTTGTAAACGCTGTTTTAGCAATGATACAATTATGAATAAACGTGCATTCACATATTTTTCACCAATACATTCATACAGGCTGTCCCACGACGTTTTGACAGTCCAAATTCTCGAAAACTGTTCATATCACATGTATGAAATTTGGCAGATATAAACAGTCGAAACTGATGCTTATATTTATTATAAAATGACTTCCGTTCTTCCTGTCATTTCGGGTTACGTGACCCCAATATAATTTCTTTGACTGGGACAACCGGTATAATATTACAATTTTGGATATATCATCAAATTCAACGATACCACATTGTATTGTGCAGTAATGATAATAGGGGCAATTAAATGAATATCTGTATAAATTATTTTATTAAAAAACGTAACGTAGGGAATTAGAAAGTACAAGTAATGAAACAAATTGAAGAAAATGTTCAAATTGATGACCATGTACCAAATTGACACAATGTTCAAATCTTGTTTCGATTGTTTATATCTGCCAAATTTCATACATGTCATATGAACAGTTTTCGAGAATTTGGACTGTCTAAACGTGGTGGGACACCCTGTATAGTCTTTGATAATAATTACAGAAATAAGAATTAACAGCTTACCTAAAATAGTAGCATGTTAACAAAAGAAACCCGTGCAATTGGGAATTGGCGCAGAGAAGTTCTCCCACACTGTCGTTGTCGCTGATATCGAAGAGGACATAATACTCGGAATGGACGTTATGAACCTACATGGCTTCCAGCTAGATTTCAAGAACCGAGTGATTAGAGTAGGTTCTGAGGAGGCATTCCTTCACCCACACGAGGATAAGAGTGTTCAGGTAGCCGTACAGGAGGATACAGTTGTACCCGCAAGGAGTGAATTTTTCACTGTGGCAAGGCTACAAGGAACCGTCGAAGAAGGAACACCGGTCATGATGGAACCATGGAATCACGATGAAGAGGTTGGTCGAGAAATCCTGGTTGGAAAAGGGTTAGTCATGGCTGCCGAAGAAATACCTGTACGCATTATAAATGTAAATGACCATCCAATAACTATGAAGAAGGATACCAAAATTGGAACTTGCGTACCAGTGGCGTCAATAATTCATCAAACAACAACCTCCAATGATGCCAACAATAAATTTGAACAAATGATAGCAGTGGCTGGACAATCCCTTAGCCTGCAAGAGAAGAAAAATATCAGAGAACTCTTGCTACAATACCGATCTCTTTTTGTACCAAAAGGAGGAAAGACAGGAAGAACATCTGCTGTCAAACACAAAATTGACACCGGCGACGCTAAACCGATAAGACAATCGGCTCGATGGCTACCACAGGCCAAAAGAGAGGAAGCGGAGAGAGTTGTTCGCGAGATGGAAAAGGACAAGGTAATAGAACCTTCTACCAGCCCTTGGGTCTCTCCGGTAGTTCTGGTAAAGAAGAAGGATGGAACCACGAGGTTTTGCGTGGACTACCGGCAGTTGAACAATGTTACAAAGAAAGATAGCTATCCTCTGCCGAGAATCGACGACAATCTAGATACGATGGCTGGTAGCAAATTGTTTTCTACCTTGGACCTGAAGTCTGGATATTGGCAGGTAGAAATGGATCCAGCCGATAGAGAAAAGACAGCGTTTACCACCGGATCTGGTCTATGGCATTTCACCGTTATGCCATTTGGGCTGTGCAATGCCCCCGCAACGTTCGAAAGACTGATGGAAAACGTATTGCGAGGGTTGTCCTGGAAGACATGCCTAGTGTACCTTGATGACATCATAGTCTTGGGAAGGACATTCGAAGAACATCGAGAGAATTTGGAAGGTGTCTTCAAAAGGTTGCAAGCTGCCCAACTGATGCTCAACCACAAGAAATGTCAACTATTTCAAAACAAAGTCAATTACCTAGGCCATGTAGTCAGCAAGGATGGTGTAGCTGTAGACGAAGAAAAAGCTGCTGCCGTACGAAAGTGGCCAAGACCCACCGACAAGCACCAAGTTAGAAGCTTCCTTGGACTCTGTACATACTACAGGCGATTTATAAAGAAGTTTGCAGATATCGCTAAGCCCTTGACACGACTTACAGAGGAAGCAAGGGAGTTTCGCTGGGACGAAGATTGCCAAACTTCGTTCGAAACCTTGAAGAAGCACTTGACTACTGCACCTATACTCGGCTATCCACTACCAGAGGGAGAATTCATACTAGATACTGATGCTAGCAATGTTGGAATTGGAGGAGTGCTATCACAGGTTCAAGGAGGACAAGAGAAAGTTCTGGGATATTTTAGTAAAGTCCTTTCCAAACCAGAACCAGACTACTGCGTCACAAGAAGAGAGCTCCTAGCAGTAGTGAAGTCCGTGGAGCACTTCTATCAGTATCTGTATGGGAAGAAATTTGTGATCAGAACCGATCATGCAGCACTTAAGTGGCTTATGCAATTCAAGAACCCTGAAGGTCAAATCGCTAGATGGATCGAGCGGCTCCAAGAATATAATTTCACTATTGAGCATAGAGCCGGAATAAGCCACAGAAATGCAGACTCCCTCTCTAGAAGACCATGCCCTGCAGAGTGCTCTCACTGCAGCCAAACAGAAGCTAAGGAAGCTGCGATTCGAAGAACCACGGTGACCACCGACGAATGGACACCAGAAAAGTTGGAAGAGGAACAAGAGAACGATCCCGACTTGAAGAAAATCCGAAATTGGAAAAAGGAGAACTGTCGACCTACTTGGCAGGAGATTTCAAGGTACTCGCCAACGATGAAATCGTATTGGGCCCAGTGGGACTCGCTGGTTTTGGAAAACGGTTTGCTACAGCGAGTAATCGAGAACGATGAGGGTTCCGAAAGTAGAAGACAGTTGGTGATTCCAAGAACAAGGATAGCAGCAGTACTACGGAAATTACACGACAGTCCGTCAGGAGGACATCTAGGTGTGAAGAAGACCCTCCAGAAAGTGCGAGAACGGTTTTATTTGATGCACAGTTCCGAAGATGTGAAGGACTGGTGTAAGAAGTGCACTACCTGTGCTACGACCAATGGACCGCACGGGAGAAGAAAGGCTCCTATGAAGCAGTACAATGTCGGAAGCCCTTTTGAACGCATTGCCCTGGACATTGCCGGACCGTTTCCACCGACAGCAAATGGCAGCAGGTACATTTTGGTGGTGATGGACTACTTCACAAAATGGGTAGAAGCGTATGCCATTCCAAACCAAGAAGCCGCAACGGTTGCCGACGTGCTTGTGAATGAGTTCATTTGCCGATATGGAGTGCCCCTGGAAATACACAGCGACCAGGGCAGAAACTTCGAAAGCCAGCTGTTCCAGGAAGTTTGTGAAAAGCTCGGCATGAAGAAAACGAGAACTACGGCTTTGCACCCACAGTCGGACGGAATGGTAGAGCGAATGAACAGAACCCTTGGCAAATACCTGTCTAAAGTAGTATCTAACCATCAGCGAGATTGGGACCAATATCTCTCGCTATTCGCGATGGCCTACAGATCCGCCATCAACGAGTCTACCGGCCAAACACCAGCAAGAGTTCTGTTCGGACGCGAAATGAGATTACCCTGCGACCTTGAATTTGGATGCCGACCCGGAGAAGACATAGCTGGTGAAGATTACGTGACCCAGCTGAGAAAAAGAATGGACGACGTACACGAGCTGGTTCGTTCGAATCTTCAGATCGCTAGCGATAGGATGAAGAAAAGGTACGATACGCAAGCTACGGAAGGAGATTTCCACGAAGGAGACAAAGTCTGGCTGCATAACCCCAGAAGACAAAAGGGTTTTTCTCCAAAGTTGCAGAAAGCTTGGGACGGTCCGTACCTCGTAAAGAAAAGAATCAACGATGTCATCTATCGTATCAGCAAGATCCCAAATGGAAAGCCAAAGGTGGTACACCGTAACCGATTAGCGCCATTCGAGGGTGACCACGATGAGGAAGTAAACCAGCTTCAGGAAGTAGCCGATCCTGCTTTTGTAGAGTTCATGGGTGCTTATGGTGGTACCGGAAAAGCAAGATTCGGCGTCACCACTGAGAGACGACAAGACCTGCTTACCGTTCCGGAGGAATACTCACTGGCAATGAACATCCCTGCCAGCGTAACCGATGCGCGTGGACTGGCATCTCTGTTTATAAAGAAGAGTGGCGCACGATTTTTGGTAAACCAGTTACCATTACCAGGTAAAGCTTTGAAGCTGCCAAATGGCTCCCGCTACAATTTCCACCTAGTGACGAGAAATACCTTCGACGAAAGACCAACGTACGAGGATGTCTGGGAAGCATTACGAAGCCTGAGGGAGCATGTGCTTGAATTGAACGTGTATAGGCTAGCCATGCCCAAGATTTAGATTGGCGAATAATCCGTAACATGGTAGAAGTAATCTTCCGAGATACCGAAGTGCAGGTACTGGTTTGCGGCCATGCCAGGGAGACACGGCCAACAGAGAAGACGGTCGCATGTTACTTCCATACAACTGGAAAATGCAACAAGGGGACCAGTTGCCGATACAGTCATCTCGTTCCAGTTGCCTAGTTAGTTCCAGGAGGAACTGTCTCTTAAGGAGGGGGAATGTTACGCGAGCTACTGCATTAATATGCTCACTTAGTGCCCCCAGTGAAATCCCCGTATGAGACGACTATGGCTCCTCCGCCCAATTTTCGAGAAGCATCCAAAATACGAAACATCGAGAACACCCGGTGCATCCGCCAGAACGTCGAGAAGTTTCGAGAATTACGGCGCGCGAGTATAAATAGGCCACCAGCATCGCTGCAGGCAATTAGTCAATCAGTCAGTGTTGATACCGAAGGAAAGTAATCGCGCCTCGATAAAGTGTTTATTAAGTGACTCTCATATAAATTATAATTAGTGTGTTTAGTGTATTACATAAATTATTAAATAAGGACTGAATTACATATAAATCTGTAAATATAAATTAGAATAAACGTTACAATATGTTACCAAATAATATTAAAGACATAAATAAACTGCCACGTTACAAATATTCTGTAAAAAACTGGATAACTAGTAAAAACAGACATATTTTTAATGATTTAATTAATTTAAGGTATCTAAAATAATTTATTTAACATGATTATTTCTGGAATATTGCAAAATTTTGAATCCAATTTCAAAATTAAACGCAAAGCTAAAACGCTTGGTACCCGGTTAAGACCTTAACTTCCGAATACGTCCACAACTCCATATTAAGACCTTACCTCCCGACTTCGACCACATCTCCCTATTAAGACTTATCACTAAATTTTGTTGTTTTATTTTTATGTTGTTTATATATTATTACAGGTTTTATAACTCGCGCACAGGCATTATTATGCCTCAGCGAGGTATCAATGTTTATTCTCAAATATTTGTAATTGTTTCTACCTATCAAATTGTATTGTATTTTTATGAATAAACATTATTATTAAAGGCAGCCTCTATCCTATTTAATTCAAACAATTTAAATAAGAATGTAATCGCAAATGATAAATAAAAAGTCGTGACTGATTTGTTCGATGACGGGCTATTTTCTGAATTGTAAAGTTGAATATTATCCCATCAATATATTCGATAAACGTACAGATTTTTGCTACTCAAATACAGTAACTAAGCGTCCCGGAAAATTAGGCAAGGATTCCTTCCATTTTATTTTTTAATACCCCGACGGCAATGGATTTTCTCGCCTACACAGGTATAGCTCTAAATTTCCCTTTGTTGGATAAAACTTAATTCCTGGCTCTTCCAACAGAGACATAGCCCATTGGATCAATAGAAAGGGAGAGTCTCAGCAACGGCAACATTCAGCAACAGTATGCTGATGTAATGGAAGTTAAACCCTTTTTGTAACTCAAGGGAATGTCAAATAAAAATTTATGGCTGAATTAATGGAATTAAACTTAAGCTTAGCCCACTTTTTTGAAGAGTTGTTGTTAAATGAAAATTGTGAAAATCATTTTATATCTCTAGGGTAGGGAATGTTGAAAACATTTGTTGAGCGTTTTAAAATGAAAATATTATTATGTTTCACCATTCGACAATCATTAATAAAACCGCCAACATTTAAAAACCAATGTACTTCCTGTTGGAATGTATATAATTAGATTTTTACGACCACATTACGTTAAAATCTGGTGTTTTTCAGACAAACTTAGTTATAAATGTAAATTAAATAGAATAAATATATGGATATAAATGAACATAATAAAAATAAATAAGGTGATGTATTGTAGCTGTAAATACAGGGTGTTTCCAAAGTGATATTGTTAAGGGAGATCCGTCATTCAATTAAAAAAATAATTTGTATTTGTATAATATTTGTTAAATTTAATATACATAATTTTTCTTACTGTTGCTGGTTTCCAAAACTAATAAGAAATAACATTTTTAATTTAAATGACTTTTTGAATTTCGTCAATTATTGTGTCAAATCTAAAATCCAAAGGTAAAAATAAACAAGAGATTTTTTCATTGTAATTTCGTGTCACCGGGACTCTGTACCAACTAGAATTCTACAGTAAGTCGACAGTAGTTAAAAATCTCACTCTGTACAATGGGTGCGTTATTTTTGCCTGAGATTTCAGCTTACTTCAGTTAATGTTAATAACCAAAAAGAACGACACACTCAATTGAAACGCAAGATCTCCCTACGCATACGTGAATAAGAGACAACATACAACAGATTCATATCAGCATCTAATAAAGTTATTCTTTCCTTAATCCCATAGAGAACGTTAACTCAAAACCAAAGAAAATTAGATTATGTTGTTTAAAACCCAAACATAGCAAATATTTTTCATCCCCTCCACTTTATTTCCGACTCAGGTCTATCTGATACCAGCGCAAACACATGCAGCATAGGTAAAGGGGGACGAAAAATCTCAGTTCACTTCGAAGTGAGTAAATAAACCGATGTGAGCTGAGATAAACTGAGATCCCTGTTAAAAAGAACGCACCTTACTTTGATAAAGGCCTTGATTTGCCTTAAGCTTGGTATCTCATTCCAGTAGGTCCTTACGTTGCGGTCTATTTCGTCCAGAATTAAAGCGATTCCCAGTCGTGGCTCCGGGCCTATAAAGTCTTTCCGGGCAAGTTGAGCCACTACATCGTTAACCAGAATTCCAGTGTAACCCAGAATTCATACGAGGGCATCCTCATTGATTGTACCCAGTTTACTTAGGAGTAATCTAGTATTACAAACCAGTTTAAAACTGCAACTGCTAGACCAAAGTGCCGTTATTGCAGCTTGGCTGCACCAGGCGGCAGATCCAGCTTGGACGTTCATTTTGCATCCGTCTGCAAACCAGCTCTCGTCCGCCAGAAGTGGGGAGGATTGATTCCTTTTTCCATTCTTCCACTGTTGGGAGAATGTACTTGATGGTCAGTTGCTGTGAATTTTTAGTGGGCATATGATCACTACAGAGTATTATCCTTCGTCTTTCCTCACTCCTTTCGCTTGAATTTACTGTTTCGACCCTTACTTTTTGGAATCTACTCATATTACTCTTATAAATAAAACTAACTTTTTCTAATTAATTCCACTATTTAATGAAAAAATTATGAAAATTCTAAGATACTTATTGATAATTATTTCGATATTGATATATCATCGTAAGAATGACAGAAGTTAGATTTGATGTGATGCCTACATGATGTTTAATATTTTGACTAGACCAAATAGTGATATTAATACAATTAAACAAATAGCCACACCCAACGGTTATGCATTGTATGTAATAAATATATTAATTAATAAAAAAGAGAAAAAAGTGGCATTACAATTAATTTTTCCTGGAAAAACTAAAGAAATACAAAGACATCTCATATGGTGGTAATATTTCTAATAATATTTCAAAGATAATAACTTTAGCAACAAATACAACAATTTCTTTCAAAACAGAAAGCAATGTAAGTAAGTAAAAAATTGTTAAATATAAAAACAAAAATATCCCCATTAAAAAAATCTGGGATATATATACTTAAATATGTAATGCTCTCTATGTTGGTCAAACCAGTAGAAATTTTGAAATTAGATACAATGAACACTTACGAGCATACAGATTAAAACAGCCAGATAAATCCCTTGACGCAAAACATCTAATTGACACCAAACATTCATTAACACCTAACACAAAACTAGAAGTACTACATATTTGTGATAAGAAACAAGTACTAGATTTCCTTGAAGAATTAAAAATTAGAAGACACTTAAGAGACTCACAATATGAAGTTGTCAATGAACAGATAAATCTAGGGAGCTCTCCACTATTAAATTGTCTTCTTAAGTAACAATTGAAAAGATCAGCAGATATAGTTTTCCTTGGTTTCCTATATCATTGCGCAGTTATACTGATCTTAAATGGGAAATACATTTCCAGGATATCCCCATAGGGCTAATAATACCTAATCTTTAATATTTGTAATATCCTATCTTCTCCTTTTTTTCTATTCATATATATTAAGTCAATCACAAGATAGGTCACTATTTGATGATCTAGCCAAAATAATAAACATCAGGTAGACATTACATCAAATATAACTTATGTCATTCTGTCGATGATATGTCAATATCGAAATAATTATCAATAAGTATCTTAGAATTTTTATAATCTTTTCATTAAATAGTGGAATTAATTAGAAACAGTTAGTTTCATTTATAAGAGTAATAGTTCCTTTCGCAGTTATTATCGCAATTCTCCATAAAAATTCGCATAATATTATTTTTATTTTTTTACTTTCAATCTTCAATTATTAGAATTGTTTTTCAGCTACTTATATTTTATACATTTTTTCTAGATTATGTCTTTCTGGTCAAATATCATGAATTTGAAAATATAACATGACACATGTCTCACTAATCGAAGAAAACGACACCTATTCACGTAGCTATAACGATTTCCTTTGACGACAAAAAAGTACCAGGAGCTGTATTTTCGAGATCACTCGAGTACAATTCGTGTACGAAATTGAATGAATTTCGCTCGAAAATCGGTTATCTTATCCGTATTTTCGAATCACTTTTGAAGGCTTCGTGCACGATTTGTTTCGCATGTGACTCGAGTGGGTATGCACCATTCGAATAACAAACTTCGTACACGATTATAACCTTATTTATGTTTAGATATGTGTTGTGTGTTGAAATAAATAAACATAACTAATTTTTAAAAGATTACAACTTTCTTGTGTTTTATTTATTTATGAATTGCACATTATCAATATGTTTAAACACTTGCAATAGGATCCAGTGGATTTTAAGTTGAGCATTTATGATAACAGATGTACATCAGTGAAAACAGACGTCTGCGGGGATAACAATAAAACTATTTTTCTATATAGTTTAGGTAAATAATCATTTATGTAGTATACATATAACATAATTTCCTTACATAAAAAAAACTTCCAGTCATATGGGACTGTCTACAGAAGTGAAAACACCAATAAATGAATCCCTTTTAAAAATTTTATCGTAAGCCCATCGTAAATGGATTTTTTACAAAAAAAGTACACATATATACTCAGTATACATGGAACCAAAAGTATTGTATGTTGCATAAAAGCGTGACGATGACGAAAAATCCATGTTTTTTCTTCACCCAAAAAAAATGCTCAACGCGCCTAAAGTTTTCACTTCAAAAATTGACAACCTTCTTTATTTAGTACAAATATTTATACAAATATACAAACAAAACAGTTCTTCTATTTTTTAATAAAAGTTGGGTTAGGTGTTAGGGATAAATGTCGAAAAATGGTCTTAAAGACCCCTGCTTTTTGTAAGGGAGAAATGCAATGGTCTAATCTGCGGTATTGCCAATGCAAATATTTATCGCATATGAATACATTGTCGAAGATGGTTCAAAAATACGATATTCGAATCGACTGCGATTTTTTCCAATCGAATTAAATCGCATACGAAAAAGTTCGACTGATCTCGAAAATACGACACCTGTCCTGTAAAATAAAGTCGATTAGTAGAATTATCTACTATGCAGAGTCCCACTATAGTTCTGTTTTCAAAGGCTAATATACATTGTTCGTATGGATTAGCTAATGTCTTAAAAGGTAGATTTATCAGTCAATAAAAATATGAATGTATACTGGGTGACATTCACTAAGACCTAAAAGATCTATTGGGCTTCCTCTCTTCTACTTAGTTCCTGAGGAGTTTCAGAGACTAGTAGGACCTTTAGACCTAGTTCCCAAAATAATTTTATTATATCCGCAGGATTCAGTATTCAGTTTAGGTAAGTGTCCCTTTGCTATCCAGTAGTCTCATATAAGTTGTGCTCTAGGATTCTGTATCAGTCAATAACAAAAGTAATAACAAAAATCCTTAAAGATGTCTAATCAACGACATTTCAAAAGTATAAAATAGCACAGGGTGTTCTTAAAAAAAACAGGCTATAGGATACACTGGACTTATGGGAAACACAGCATTTCTTTTTTTGTTCAGGTAATGAATAATTGAGTTGGAAAGGTAACATGAAACGTGTTTTTTACTATCCCCTCAAGTAGAGCCAACATCATTATATTCCTCAAGTTTACACAGTAATAATATATTATCGAGATTTATTACTAGCTTGGCGATTTATTAGAAAACTTTTTCTACTCTAAATACATTAAAAAAATATGTTATTTTAATTTTTAAAACTTTTAATAATAATAGAATCTCTGAAATACTTTTCAGTAGGTTGAAAATATATCTAGACAAATATTTCCTTTTGAAACACTTTTCAGAATAAACTAAGATTATTAAAAAATCTCTGTGGGGATTTTAGTGCTATTTAGAGTAATTCACAGAATCCAAAAAGTAAAGAAAAAAAACTGTTGGCTTAAAAATAAATCCAATAATTATTTTTAACGTGTTTGTAGTTGGCATAGAAGCAGATGTGCGGTGTCAGATATCTGGAGACACAATAACGAATAAAAAATGGCACTATGGGTTGTTTATACGTTTGCTTAGTGAAACATATTTTTCATATAAAGTCGTTTTTATTTTTAGAATATAACATTAACGTTCTGAAAACAAATAATTTTAACACAGAAAGTTTGGAAATACAAAAAATTCTTACAGGAAAAGTGACGTGACAAATTATAGGAAAAAAGTTTCGATAATTATTCAATGCAGGGTGTCCCAGCTCATCGGTGTACTACACGTGCATGTCGACAGCAGAGTCGAGCGCCGTTAGTATTTAAAATTTGTCCGTGTCCATCGCTTCTAGAATTGATTTTGGACAAACTTCAACAGCTTAGGAAATATCATCAGATAAGATGCAGCGAAGTAAATCACCAGGGTAAATCACTACTTAGTGTTTAGGTGCTGCAGAACTACCAAATAATCAGAAGTGTATACAGGATGATTCATAACTCTTGGGACATAGGCTGAGGGCAGATTATTTGGACCAGAATGTGACATTAAGACCAAATAGTTAGATAATCTGTCACTACATATAGATTGGTTTTTGCAGGATGAAGCTCCACTTCATTTCCCATCAATTTTTAGAATTCATTGAGAGCCATATTTCATCAACGATGGATTGGCAGAGGAAGTGATTTTAAATCGACAAGAAGTCCATACTATAACTCGCTTGATTTTTATGTTTGGGGACATGTATGAAGTCATTAGTTTATGCCAATAAATTAATTCACGATACGAACTCTGGAGGAAAATACAAAATGCATCTAATTTTATAAGGGGACAGACTAATATTTTCTTTGCAGTTAGAAGGTCCTTTATGAAAATAATTTTAAAAGGCATTGAAGTCGGAGGGGGACTCGTAGAACATTTAATTTGAGTTTGCTTTTTTATGTTAAATTGTTTTTAATTCTGCTTATGTTTACATCATATTTTCTAAAAATAACTAAAAAGCTTCGTTAAAACAAGTTGCCAGTTGATTTCATCATCAGGAATCATCCACGTGGCGCCCCCTGTAACAAAATGTAAGATAATACATAAAATAATATTTCTTTTGTCCAAAGTTATGAGTCTGTGTCGATTTTGATTATAATTGATAAATATACAGTGAAATTATTAGCAAAGAATGAAAAAGAATTAAAATTTAACGCCTTGAATATTTTTTATTAAGGCACATATTCCAATTAATCCGTCCTTAGCCTATGTCCCGATAGTTAGAAATTACCCCGACAAGGTCTCTTCCATCTTGACTCGAGGGTGTCAAAAAAAATCTATCGTTTTGAGGAGAATACAATGTTAACGCTCGTGAGAACCATTTTCTTGACTCGTCTTGTCTCATTTCTTTCGTGATTAACAGTTTCCTTAAACGATTGGATATTTTTTAGAATTTAATGAAATCACATTAAAATTGCAAGAAACAAATAGAATATGTAATAAAGTGAAGAAACTGGTATATAAGTGTTGATTTAATACATTTATTAAACCTTTTGAGCGGTTATTGTTAAAGCTGTACACTCTGTATAAAATAACTGAATAATGTATCATACTCATGTGGGAACTGCATTCAAAACTCACAAACAACTATTATCAGTTTAAATTGCCAAAAATAAAAACAGTGTATACCTAAATACTACTGAATTTTATTCAACACTTCAAGCGATAATTCAAATAATTGACATTAAAAATATTTTCCAATACATATCGATCGATAGATAATACCTAATCCTAACTGATTCATCCAGATACAAAGTATTAGTTTTATGAGTAATACTTTTGTGTAGCTCTTATGATAACGAATAATATATAGCCAGAGGTAATTATTTGTCACACCGTATACCTATAGGTAGTTACAACAAAGAAACCCATCTATTTTTCAAAATTATTTAATTTGTGTATTTGCAATTTATCGATAACCTGTATTCATATCTATATATGTATAATAAAACGCAATCCTTTGTATTAAGGTCGATACCCATTCGAATTTAAACGTAATACAACTTATTTGGAGTTGATGATTAATGTTTAATTATTATTATCGCACATCTGGACTATACGTTCTGCATTATTGATAACATTTTTGTCAAAACCTATGACTAATGTATTTTATTTTACGAGATTATCAAAAGCACAAACTGTGTTAAAATCTTAAAATTATTGTGTGAAGTTTAATGTTGAGGTCATGCCTATAAAATAACCTCGAAATAAAGTGTGTGTGTGTATCTACCGGCATTTGAACTTTTTAATATAATTTTATTATAGAATTCATTCTGATAAAATTTTATCATTTTTTGACAGTAGATGTGCATGTAACGAATAAATAATTAAATAATAAAACAAAAACCAGAATCTCAACAATCTCCTTATAAGTAGAAAAGCTAAGGATTTTTTACAATGTTATTAAATATTTCACGTCTACCGACATCTAGTATTCAGTCACATTCCTATTCACTGAAATGAAGATAATATCTATAGCTACTTTCCCAAGATGTCGAAAGATGTCGTTAGGAGCGTATTTATTGAATGGTGGGTCCAAATAAAGGGTTTTGCCATATACAGGAAGTATACATTTTTGTTGTTACAATAAGTTTATAAGAAAATTATTTTTTGTAAATTGTTAGTACAAAAGTGAAGAATCGCAATTTTTAAATTTTTCCAAAGGGAAATTCGAAAAGTGTGAATAACCCCAGGCTTCTAGTTTTATAATTATCATGGTTTTATGGTAACCGAATTTCTTAATATTTATAATGAACAGATTAAAAAAATTTTTGCCATCAATTTTCATTGATTTATGTGTGAGATTGGTTTGCTCCACTCTCTCCACACATGAAGCAATGGCGTAAATTTCCGCCTGAAATACGGTTGCGTCCGTACATATACACCTGCACCAGAGCCTGAAGGTGTTTTTGATCCATATGTGTACCAACAGCTGCCTGCTCTTAATAAATCATCCTTACGGAGGACCCATTCGTCTCTATTTGGAATTAGAACGGTATAAGGCAGGTCGTAGTTTACTGTTGGAGGCATTATTTCAGAGGTCATTCCCAGAATACTATGACTATCAGTGTCCACTAGCATTCTGCTTTGCTCTGTATAAGCCTGTTTTGTGCATTTAGAAATATGCGCAATTCTATATATGTTGTCCATCTAGCCTCCCTTTCCAGAAATATATGGAGAGGAGGTAGGTCTAGATGGCACCAGTAATTGCCAGACAAGCCTGTCTCTGTATGCCAGATATAGCTTTGCTTGTCCGTTCGCTGTAAAGCTTTTGTCCACCAAGCAATAGCTCCATATGTGATCATTGGTCTAACAATCATCACATATATCCTGTTTGATTTGAAGGATCTTCTTAGTTTCCCTTCAAATCGTGCAGAGAAAATGAACTGTGTAAAACCATTCATTCCAGACACTTTCCGAAATGAAACACTGGATTTTAATTTCACTATAAACTTTTACTGACACTTAACACTATTAACGTTTAAGTAACTATTTACAAATGTACAAACAAAGGGATGCGGCGAGCAATTGGTTATTACCCGGGAGAAACTTTTGCGGTAACTTACTTGGTACCGAACCGGCATGGATTGCGTGTAGTGATTTTTGGGGAGGAGCCGACGCTTACAGTTAGGGTTCTGATGAGAGACTGACTCTTGGCACGCTTAGGGGGTTAGAACTCGTGTCAAGTTGGGCTGTTCGCGTCGTGCACCGAGCACAAGGTGAGAGGGAGAAGATACATTAGGAAACTTGGTTCCGTAGAAAGAGAGGGTAAACAATCGGTGATATCGATTTTCTCGGGAAGAAAAGTGCGTTTTCGAACATATCCAATGGATTTGTTTGGGTTCCAAGCCCCAAGATTTTCCATAGATCCTGCGACATGTCCACAAAGATAGTCTAGCCTTATGGATAACTTTTTCAAGTGAGCGTTCCATGAAAGTTTTGTATCTAGGATAATCCCCAAATATTTTACTTCCGCTGCAAATGGAATAACCTCCCCATTGTAGGAAAGTGGTGGAAGATCCTCCAATTTCCTTTTTCTACTGAAGGGAACTATTACAGTTTTACCAGGGTTAACAGACATCTGTTCCCTCTGGCACCAACTGTAGACATCATCCAACGTCTTTTAGAGGATATTATATGCTATCCTTCCTGACTTGGTCCTTGCCAGGATGACAAGGTCGTCTGCATACGCTTGCAATTCCACCCCTCTTCTTTCGAGAGAGCTAAGCAAGTCGATCATCCATTAAGAGTGACCACAGTAATGGCCTTAATCTGAAGAGAAGTAGTGGCAGTTCTATTAGTAAGCATGGCATATATCCAGCCGGTAATGGTTGGTTTAATACCCTTTTCAGCCAATGCTGACCAATGGAGGTCGGTAGTGCATTGTCGAATGCTCCTTCGATGTCAAGAAATATGGCCACCGCAATCTCCTTGTTGTTAAGGGATTGTGTGATTTTCTCAACAAGGTTGTGTAACGCTAAATCTGTTGATTTGTCAGTTTGATAAGCCTATTGATGGGTGCTCAGGGGGAAGTTATATAGAAGCTACCCGCCTGATGTAGCAATCCAGTACTCTTTCAAGTCCTTTAAGCAGGAAAGATGTTAGGCTAATTGTAGGGTAGGACTTATTGTAGGAAATGTCCTCCTCTTTTGGAATCTTTTTTTACTTCGAATATTATTTTCGAGATATTCACAAAAATCCCATTTTTTAACTAAATTGTTTATAACTTTTGCACTTTTTACTGGCGGGTCATCAATTTTTAAAAAAAGTTTCTAGATGCCATTTGGAATCGGATGTCACCTTTATCATCCCAGACCAGAATAATATTTTTTTTAATACCATGTCAAATTATGTTCTACAAACCTCAATTTATATTGACTGGTCCATCGTCCTATTTGTAACTATACATAAATTGCATGGGAAGACAAGGACAATTTTGAAGGCGTAATAATTCTAAATCACAACGCTCACGGTGGTGAAATCAAGCACTGTAGTGTATGGTATTCTAAACATTTTTATTATTTGAATGGTTGTTCTTTTTCAAGTCTGTCAACTGTCGTATGTACATTCGGGTGAATATGTCCCCTTAGAATCTCTGTTAAAATTCTTAGTGCAGTTTTACTTTGACTTATGCATTCATTTGATCTCAACAGGTTGTATAGTCACCACGAACTTAGAATCCAGTTCGTGATAGTCACCCACAAGAATCTTTGATTGTCTAAGTCCTTGTAGATATTTCTAATGGTCAGACCTTCTCTTTTTTTTCTGCTTTGCCGAATTCTTCCAATATTACATTGGGACTGATACCGCAAAAAAGGATTCCGGCCCCTAAAAGGGTGTTTCAGTCCCCTTCTTTGCTAATAATTCATCTGCTATTTAATTTCCTTCTATTCCAGTGTGTGTCCTGGAATCCACAGTAACGTGACTATATTGTTCTCGCCTAGTTCATTGAGTTTCCCTAGGCATTCCCACACCATTTTGGAAATAATTACACAAAGAGCTTGTTATAGTTGAGTGTAATTTGGAAGTATAACTTTTGATAGAATAGAAAACGGAATAATTTCCATAATTATAAAATTGTCTCCCAAAGTTTTACGATTAACAGCCCTGGTCATTGAGTTTATAGGTACATGTATGTTTCAGAAAGAAAATAGAATAAGAATAAAATATAGTAAATGTTAAATCAATTTTATTAAACCATAAAACACACAGACAAAAAATATGTTCAATATAAATAAACTAATATACAATTATACATTTTTATTAAAGCAAAATTTAGTTAGACTAGTTCAGAACAAATTTAAAAACGCTATAAAACAATTCTAAACAATTATTGCCTAATATGTCAAATAAGCACTCTTAATTTTATAGTATTGAAACTCAATTGAAATATATATGTATATATATTTTTTTGAGCTAATTAGGTACTTAGTACCGATTAGAGCAAACATAAACTACACACTTAATGATATTTCTTTATCATTTTATAAAAATTATTAAATAAATAAATAATGAAGATAAATAATATCCCGCTTATTTAAAATACCATATTTATTCAATATCATTTCAACGTCTGTCTATACAGATGAATTATTTCTAGTCAGGGAAAAAAATAAAGCTCTTGCACTCTTCTGCAAAATGCTAAATGGTCTCGTTATCAAGAATAATTGAAAATAAATTTTTGTTCCTATCAACAACAAAAGAATAACGTATGTAAGTTATATATGATGTTTTAATGAAATATATCAAATAAACGAGATATTAGTAGTAAATTAAAATTTGGGATACTCTGCATAATTAAAAGTGAAGCAATTGATTTGAAATTTAAAATAAATTACCTTCAACACAGTAATTGATTCAACCCCCCATTTGTGGAACTTGTCCATTATAAATAAAACAAAATCTATAGTAACTTATACAATATAAATAGTGAAAATATTTCGGATTAATTTAAATATCAAACATCGGTATTTACATGTAGTATTAAATTCGATCTGGTATCGAAAAAATGATGAAAATATGTAGGTTCATTGTGAACTTACTACCCAGCTTTTACTAGAATTTTTGTTGTAGAATTGTTCACTGTACATTATAATTATCATTTGAATGTTATTTTAGAAAATTGTAGGTAACTAAACACCCCAAACGATTCCAAATAACGACGATACAACATGTTGACAATTGAGAATATCTAGAGAAAACATAATAAAAGTAATTGTAATTTTATTATTCGTTTTAAAAATATTAGCAGTGTATAAAATTATCATACAGACAATTAATTAAAATAGTGCTTATTTGTTTTTATTTAAAATAAAACAACTTTCACGTATTTAAAAAACGATCATTGCACATTCTATTATGGTTTAGCCATTTGCTATCTATCTTATTTGATTATTCTATATTTGGAATTTTTATACTCAGTTATGGTTTTAAGATTGAAAGCATACACATTTTATATAAATATATAATCTGTTTTAGTGAAATTGGCATTTATTTAGACAATGAAAATCTTCGAGAGATCGAAATACTGCAATGAAATAACAACTAACCTTTAAATTTTTTACATTTCATACAATGGCAGTAACTTCATATTTTTCCAGAAAAATACCACAAGAAAACTTCATACCTATTGGCCACCAAAAGTAATCATCATTCTTAATATGTGATTAGATATCCATGATTTTCTAATATGTTATAAAAATACAACCAGTTTAAAAGAAATTTAATCGTAGCTTTTCATTATTCAGGATTTTCATCGTTTTAGTACTTCTAATACAAGATTGCATTTTTTTACACAATTAATTTTTCCATAACCCAATCTAATTTGAATGTTTTTTTATAAAACAACAATTATTGGAGTGGTAAAATGAACTAAATTTACACTGATAGACAAGTAGACATTTACAAAAGATCAGTATAATATATGTATAGTCAGAACAACTATCAAGGAAAAACAAAATGAATTTAAAATATGTGTATCCTAAAGTGAACGTGGTTTCATCAACAGATAATCTTACAATTAAAATACATAAAAAACCTTCAAGGTACCAGGAGTCTTTTAGAAGATGCCATCGATTGGACCGGAACCCTTTTGCGGCGTCGCAAAGTCGACAATAAATATGGCCACAAGGAAGTGAGTGGCACATAAATCTCTAGAATGATAGGTAATCTCACCTGGACAGACAGGCGAAACAGTTTATTAGAGGACATTCGCCAACTTTTACGGCAGACCTGATAAGCAAAGATAGAGAAGCAATCGGCAAGAAATTACATGAAACATTCAGTCTCGAGGCTGATTGGCTACTTAAAAAGAGTTGGGCTGGAGAATGTAATCTGGATTCAGAGGACCAAAATAATCTAATTTAGTAGATAAGTAATAATAAAGAACTGAAAAAGCTGAAAAAACAATTAGTCATTGGGAACACTTACAAAATATAAAATGAGAAAAAATATTTCTAAAAGAATAAGCCCTGAATATATCCACCATAAAGAAACTTTGACTGGTGAAGCGAGTAAAATGTAGCGCTGGGTAACTCTATATACCAAGAAACGCATAAAATAACGACGGACGATCTATTTAAACTGAAAACATCCAATATTCTGAACTATTGGGATGGAATTGGAAAGGAAGCTGTAAATACACCGAGTAATTATTGGTGACGTAGCAGATAGAGTAAAGTAAATAGACAGTATAGACACTCTAGCATAAACATACAAAAAAACTGTAGAACTTTGGTTACTCTTTATATTTAAACAATACAAATATGTTGCATTAACTCTTGTTTGGTTGTGAATGGCTTAAAGTAACATAGGTGCTTATTTTATAAAAATAACCTTACCAGGATGCAGTATATTTTTGCAATTGAAATTTTGTAAGCAGCATTTAGAGCACTACTTTAATCAATGTAAGTTTATTGCTGTTGCTTAAAATACCCTAATCATATGAAACATTCAAGTATAAACATTGAATTAAATGTTAAGTTCGAAAATTTGGGGTGTTCAATAATTACAAGAGTTATATTTATACATTATTTTTATGTTCTTTTTTGTGAGTGATTATCTTTTTGAAATTTACAATTTATGTATACAATATCTATTAAGTATAATGATTGTTCTCTCTTACTATATTTGTGTTTATACAGCAATAATATCAATAGTAAGTAGTTTAGCCTGATGGATAAAGGGTGTTTTATTCTAAAAAATAGTTTTCATGATTTTCTTGATAGGGACAAATTGTTTTGGATTATTATTTGCTTAGCTACATCTTACACAATAAAAACTTTATTCCAATAGCAATGGCTTCTTATCAAATTTGGAAGACTAAGAACCACTATCTGGCAAGTTTAAACAAACGTGCCAGTTCAGAAGATGTAAAATTGAATCGATAACTTTTTATAGTTTTAGACTAGCTAAAGTTACAGTTAACAAGTTAACATTAAATTAGCAGTTTGTATTGTAGGTGAGCCTTCATTTTTCTTTATTTGTTTGCAACTGAATACCTGCAATATTACTATTTTCGGAATTCTTGTAGTAGGTAGCAGCAATATAACGACGATATGTCAAAAGTACAATTAATACTACGAGTCTTTCTCCTTCAAAGCGCCGTAAAACTTGTTGAGATGAATTTATCCATGACGGAAATAGACTGTTGGTAATAGTTTTTTTATAAAATTGCTGAAAATGAGGATTCGAAAATATGAGCTTCAATTGGTAAAGTACAATGAAAAATGTTTTTTTCTACTCTCACTAGTAAATTGCATATTACTTACTATTTGGATGCCATAACACGTAATGACTAGCACGTAATAAAAAAAATTGAAAACTATCCTCCCACTTTCTCCATTTCTTTCTGACATTACAAGACCTATCTTTCAATGTTTTTTGTATTTATTTTCCCTCATTCAGTCCTCCCTTCCTTCTTCTTTGTAGCGGTTTCCATTCAAACGTTTCAATTATTATTCTATATCCGGACTTTTAGCTTTATACTACCACAGTTAGTAATGCGTTTGCACCGTTTAGAATTGAAGCATGCCTTTCGTAAGTTGTTCTTAACCTTAAGAAGCACTTCATTGTCTCGCTTGATGCACTGCTGCAGCTTAAGCATTACCTACTGAAAAAAGAACCACGTAACGCTTTGCGTACACGGAAACACTGAGAAAATCTAGTAGGTAACTTATTAGTTACTTTTCAGATTTGGCTTTGTATCGAGTGTTAGGTGATATTTTACTTAAAAATAATTTCGAAATTTCAGAGCTTCCTCTATCAATCCTAAAACCCGTAAACAGCATTGCTTTGTCACTTAAAATCTTTGATATTATGCAAATTCCTTATGTCGAGGAAATGATCAGTCGAGTGTAAATCATCTCGGGAAGTCTATTATCTCGAGGATATCAAAATCAACTTTGAAAACGTCATTCATAAAGAAAAGTTTTCAAGGTAACCGTCATTTCAAACAAAGTTGATCTTAAGTCGACCCAATCGGGAACTTAATATTGAGCCCTTCATAACTAGATTAAGGAATACTTATAGAGCGGTGCTTCGAAAACTAGTCTTTTTAAAATGACTTTATTTTAAGACTGTCTTAAACTTAACGGTGCAATCGGGCATTACTGTTTGCTTTTTATTTGATCCAGAATACAGTTTTCAAATTATTATTCAGACATATAGCAAAAATTAATACTTCCTAAAACCATGGTGAAACTAAAATGGAAATTATCCATGAAACTGGCAAAAGTTTATAGTGCTTTCGTTTTTAATCTATACAACACGAATACAAAATTTGAACAGATTACAATTTTTTATTTTTGATAAAAATTATTTTGTCTAAAACTCGCTACGCTATGCTCGAAGGCATATACGGGAAATTCAGAAATTGAAAGAAATTGCAGTACCACTTAACTGACACAACCCCAAACAATGGGGAGAATTTTAATTCCTTAAATATGTTAATAAGAAATGAAATAATATGTAATGTATTACACCTACAATATTAGTTACTATAAGTGTTAAGCTTCGGTTGGTACCAAATAATGGATGACGAATAGTTTGTAAGATGAAAAAAGTACTTTTCAAAATAATTTTTTGTGGTATACTTTCTGGAAATCAACTCGTTTATGATTTCTTTTCAGATTATATAATGTTAGTTTTCAAAATAAAACTTATCAAATAGTTTGTTCTGAACTTTCCATAGAAGTTTTTACGAATACAAGGAGTGTTTGCTAAATGTGTTACATGTAATAAATTAGTAATATAATATCTACATCTACCGGATGCCCTTTCGACTTCATCCTGGAGTAAAAAATAAAATAAAAAGCAACTTCGGGAACTAAAGGACATCCCGTATTGTGTTCAAAGTTATGGAAATATCAAACATAGAGAACACAAGTGATTAGGGTACATAGCGTGACGATAACATTTTTATGTCAAAATTATTACGTGTTTATAGGTTAATAGGCACTCATTCATTATTTATCTGTTAACTATCGCAACTTCAGAGCGCGAGTGTGTTAATTCCTAAATTTTGATATGGCTAAGGAAAGTTTTTCTTAGAAGATTGTCCTTTCGGGCAATCACAGTTTCTCTTAATATTGTAGCTTTAACCTATATGTTTGGTATATAACTTCAACAGTATTGTTAAATAAAGTATTCATTTAAATGAAAGAAAACGAAGTATGTACCGAGAACTGTATGGATGAAGATATTTTTACAAAGAAAAAGAGGGAGAGGAACTACTCAATAATGAGTTTAATTTTTTCAAGATTGAATGAGCGCGTCTACTGGATACAAACGTTTCTGCACTTTCTAGTGACACTTGATGAAAACATAGTTCCTGTATTATTCTGACAAAAATTTATTAAAGTAAATCCATCGAAGGTTTTGCTCTATTTTTCAGCCATATTTATCAAATATGTAAAGCTGATCTTAGACTGTTAATTATAATTGTTAACGAAAATAGTTTTTTTTTCAATTTCAACTTTAATTATGTCGTTAAACGTCAAGCTAAAAACTATAATAGTAATAAGAATTTTTAAACTGCAGAATTGACTAAGAGGTCAATTTTCGACATGTTGTTTCACAACAATAAGAGCATCGCAAGAAATTATGTTCAAAAAGTTACAGGCACACTGAGCTTTTAAGATGAAAATGATTGCAATTATTAAACAACATGACAGAAGAAATGATGATACTCTCTGATGATAAAAGTACCCATTGGCGAATCAACGGAGATTATAGACTAACTCATAATTAGAGCAACTAAAATATTTTTTGTTGCAAAATAAGCAGCCCCCGTAAGGCAACAACAACCTCCACTTTTGAAAGAGTAAGATTTAAATGTTAATAGTAGTTTTAGCAGTTCCTATTACTACCCGCTAAGAATACACCTCAAATAATTTGAGTAATAGAAAAAAAAATATTAGGAAATTATGACATGGTCAAATTCTGCGAGAATTTATAGTTCTGTAAAATTCCAAGTCCCAATGGATTGGGCGATATTAAATGAAATAAAAAGATTTTCAATATCTGCAATGACTAGTTGACTATTTCAAGTGAAAATTTTAGAGAAGAAGACAAGGCAGACTATTAAGTATCTGTTGTAATAGTTCTCCCGAAAAATATAGGTACATAAATCACATATCCTTAGTGTAATCATCCATGTTGACCAAGTTTATTAATTTGAGGTTTTAAATAAATTGATATATACTTTTGGTCAATATAAGTATAATATGCTTGAAAGGATTACAATCAGAGAGTTTCTAATTAATTGTCGATGTACCTTGTTATTATCATTTTGTCAATAAGTCCAATGTAAACAGTTCCCCAACAGGGAAAAAGAACAAAATTTTAAAAGTAAAGTACATACTTATAAAAAAATGAACCGCATGCAAATTGTAATTTCTGGTTATGTATGTATTGAATTTAATCTCGACACATGTTGATATTTCCAAATTTTTAAACACAGTAACGTAAGGATTTAGAGTGCCCTTTTTCTGAAGTTTTAGTAGTATATAGTAATACTAGCGGTTAGAATTGAGTTATTGTTAGGTATATAAAATGTACACAAAAAAATATCCTATATAAGGGGACTATTGTTGCTCTAGAGAATAGTGCCGTGACCGTTTCCAAAAGTTTTTGAAGAAACCTTTCTTCTTCTGAACTTCTTCACCTAAAAATAAAAAAAATCATTTGAAGATATATTACATATAATAAATAGTTGAAATGTTTAAATTACATAATTTCACAATTTTTCATGTAATTTGTCAGCATATTTGTACTAAAATATGTATACAGTTGCTCTTGCCTTTTTGTGCGAATATGGCAAATGCATTTTGATTCATCTGTTTATTTGAGAAATATGTAATTTGGTACAACATCGAAGTATAGTAAATTTAATTCGCCAAAATCCAACTCATCCTACGTAACCTGCTTTTGAGCATGATGTTCAGCGTTTTCAAACATGATTTCGAAAAAATCAAATTGTTCTAAATTTTCCACCTAAATCTAGTTTCAAGAAAACTAATACATTGAAGAATAAAAAATAATACTGATACCTAGAGGCTAAAATCAATGTTGTTGCTTAGTACATCAGTTCATGTCAAAGTATGTGGAAATAAATGTAGATAGATTTGGAATACAAATAAATAATAGAATAATCAAGTAAATTAAAAAATAGTATCAAATATTATTTTAACAGCCAAACATTTCAGTTGTAAAATAATCATACTAGTGGGCATTATCTTTTCGCTTTTCGAAGAAACGAGTACGATACTGTGCTATTGTTATCGGATTAACGACTACCTGCTGTGGGTTTTGGTCTTGAATCAATCATGTTGGCATAAGTTAAAACGAAATATCTTGGAATGAAGTATACACCTTTTTATATCTTGGGTGTATATTGTGTTGTCTACATGGCTGTTATAATAAAACATTTTTGTTCAAGATAGATATCAATTTACGGTATATTATCATCAAGTACTCGAAAATTGTTGAGTTATGATGTAGATACTAAGACTTAATTAGAGTATTATTACAGATTACTGTAAAATTTTACAGGAAACTGTAGTAATACTTGATTGTTTCATGCTATCGGCTTGTAGTCAAATTTTTGAATTATGGTTTGTGGTTGGAGGTGAAGAAGTCTCTATCGTCACAACTTTAACATTTCTATTACTGGGAAACATGTATTGATTGTGATTTTAGTGTCAGATTCAGTCTGGGATTAGCTCTCGAACGAGAACATATACTTTGTACTGATGTGGCGCAAATACGCCGAAACCGGTCTGCAAGTTATGTTGTCCCTTTTAAATTACAAACCAGAATGGTTGGTTAAATCCTGTAGATCTACTGTCACCGTTTGACTTAGAAGTGTAATTCAATGTCTGTCGGGGCATATAGCCCGAGAAGTAGTTGTTGCTTCTTTGTGAACGGTCACTGTTTTTGAAAAATATTTTTCAAAACTTTGTGTAAAGCGTTAGAATAATATATATATTCTTCGACGTTCACCAACAAAAAGTTGAACTAGTGGAAGTTGAAAGAAGCCTATTTGGACAACATTCAAGGTTTATTTATTAGCGACAGTTGTGAGCGTCCAGACTTTTTGTATTTCCTACATACATTTTACAAAAAGGTACTTTTGCTGGTAGTTTGTATGTTCTGCAAATATTACTTTGAGAAAATGCAACTGCTAATGTTCAATAATTATCTACTGTCAACTGTAAAACTAAATTTGTTACTGTAAAGAAAAATTGAATGCAAGTGCAAGTTAAAATTTTTTTGTCCAAGTTGCTCACATAGAAAAAAATCTATCACAAACTATATGAAATTGCATGTAGACAAAAAGTTTCTTCACTTGGCCTGATGCAGCTTAAGAAATGTTTGCTTATTCTCATAGTATTAGTTGAAAACGAATTCCCATAAAAATGTGGTAAGGTAACCAAGTCAGTCCATATAAAAATGATTTTACTTACCGTTAGCATTTTCGTGTATAGTTGGTGATACTAATTCCTTTTCCTTTTTTGGTTCTTTGCCGTTATTTCCTGGAACAAAACAAGAAACTACAACTGGTTTAACCGAACAACACAAGAAGTGGGTAAACTATAATTCATATATTAGTGTAGGTATATTTTATGAAGTGCTTTAAGAAATAATAAGGAGAACTTCAACAATAGTGTCTTTTGTTTAAAGATAAATAATACTAGCTAGAAAGTCCAATAATCTAAACGGTTATTGGCAAAAAATATTAGTATTTAATTAGCTTAGTTTTTCAACCGCGGTGTCCGTTGAAGACATAATATCTGTAGATTAATTAAAACACTAACAATCACAATAAATTAACAAAAGTCATGCAGCGCATAATATAGTGAAACAAATGTAAACTAAAAATATATCCAAACTAACGATAAGAGTGAAAAATATCGTAACTTGTTGTTGGCGAAAACCAAGTTCGACCTTTTAAGATATAGTGTCTAAAGATTAATGGTCCTTTTACCAATAGAAACGCAAAGCGTCTGCCACCAGAGCTGTTTTGAAGGGGCGTAAATTAAATTTGAACAGAGTATAGAAGATTTTAACCTGCAGGTATTTTCTATATAATTATTGTTATAAGGATCGATTCTACAATCCCAGTACCTATAGTTATTCCTTTGATATTTTATACCTAGATTTATACCTAAAATAATCGGTTGTCGGTTCTACAATGGATTTTTATGACAGGTACAGTTATTCCGAGAATATCTCATTGGTAGTTCTAATGAACCAATGGTTTGACGCTTTGGAAAGTAGAAAATTCTGACATTTTAACTAACCATAATTCAAATGTCTTAGTTTGTTTTGACGTTTGACGCTTTGAAAAGCGGAAAATTCTGACATTTTAACTAACCATAACTCAAATTTCTTGGTGTGTTTTGATAAATTAGGGAGTGGAAGAGAATTCACTGAATTAGTTCGAAAATATTGATAAAAAGAGTGGTAACATTTTCACGTCAATGAAATTGATGTGCTATTTAGCTTAATAGAAGTGGTTGAAGACATTAATTTTTGAAGTAGGTATTTAACTTTTATAATATCATGAAAAAAAGGAAAAACTGACACTGTTACTAATACTAGGGAAGAATAAGGCCTGCAGGCAGCATGTAATATCAAAGTTGTCGTTTACAATTCTCGAATCCAATAACAAAGAAAACATAAATTTGTTGTCATGAATGCAAAAAATAGGATGAATGTGATTCTTTAAACAATTAAATGTGTTATTATGATTAGTGCTAGTGAATTTGTTTATATCTGTTAAGTGCAGCAGTTAATGTCAGAATCACGAAACTAACCTTTTTTAATCAACAAACTGGTAACCCTTCTAAGTGCATCCCTGGGAGATCTCTGGAAAAACTTGGGTGTTAAATTGGGTGGTAACGTTTGCGGTTTCCTGTTTGTCGTCGTCGTCGCATCCCATGGATTGTGACCCATTGCCGTCCTATCTAGATGTTCTATTGAAGCAGGGCGCCGATGCCGCTGTTTCGGGTACCAGCCACGTCCTGGACCACCTGCTAGACGAAGAAGTTCAGCCCCTACAATGGCTTGCTCGAGGCCCGTTTGTGACAGACCGCGGCGGTACCCACTACTGGATAGTGTCGTACCGATGGTATTTAGGCTACCTGAATAGATGAGAAAATGCAATAGCGTTAGTTAAAGCAGAATGTTAGTACGAAATATCAAAATACAATGAGTTGATGAGAATGTCGCTGCACTAATGAAATATTTCAACAATTTTATTACTTTAAAGTGCTGTTGCGCAAGTAGAATGTTTTTTATTCGATCTAAATAATCTGGTGTGAGCTGGAGTGTGGAAGTCTTGGTGATACATTTTTAAATTTAAAACATATATCATTTTTAACAATATTACATTGTTGGTTAAGCAATATTAAAGGTATTTAGTGATGTGTAGTTTTCAGATTACATAATCCATTTGGAACAAATAGACCAAAGTTCACATCGACTAGAATTTTCAAAATTGTCAAGATAACTTGATACTTACCAATTGTATTACTTTGCCTAGGTGTAGTTTGGTTACCGCCGGGTACGTCGGGTGCTCTTCGATGTGGAGTTCTTGGGATATCACAACCTCTAGCAAAAATAGGGGTTTCCGGTAGACTGCAAGATGTCTGAAGATGGTGTTCATCTTGAGGGCTCTGTTGAGATGCCCGTTTCTGAAAAGGTCTTCGTTTATCTTGCAGCTCTGCAGGGAGAGTTCGGCGTTCTGATGGAATGTTTCTATTCGATGAGGTGAAGAAATTAGTTCTGCGACCTGTAAATCATTTCAACTATTAATATGCACAAATATCAATTTGTCGTTACAGCTGTTTTATAGTTAAAAATATGCTACATATTACTTTCATTTCAAAACAATTCAAAAAATAGTTTCTAATGCACAATTTTGTTCAAGTAGGCATCAGAAATCATTTGTACCTAGTTGGGTAGGCTGTAAAGTATAAGGGCCACTTGTAGAAACTGTAGTTGATTGATTGGTTCGGCACCACCAGTCAGAGGCTTCGAGACCTCGGCACCTCAGCCTTTTTGTGCCGTTTATGTGAAGGGGCCAGTAGCCACTAGGTTCTTCTTGGAAAACCCCTCCTTGGGTACTCTAGTCCTAACCTAACCTAGGAATCTATATCTCCAATAAGACAGTACTTCCAGGCACAATCGACAGATTGGTTCCTCCCTATATATGCCAATTGTATGCATGTGCTTCCTTAGAGTACAGTGACCGTTGATTAATCCCGTCACTTTCCTTATCTCGCCGCCACATCTTGATATCTATTGTCAACAAGTCGCAATTGGACGACATGTTAGGTGATAGAAATGACTTGTTAATAAAAAATTAGACATACCTCTGCTATAATTAACATCCATAGATCTGGTTTTCAGACTATTTGAGCCTGGTTCACGATGGGGAGGCACTGTGGGCGGCTCGTTACTGTTTGGCAGCGTATCGGCTCTGCTTTTATGAACAGAATGTAATATTTCGGTATATTCGTCCTCATCTTCTTCAACGGGCGATGGAGGTAAAGGCGGAAACTCGTGTTGAAGTACCTCCACTCGCACAGGAAAATCTGCCGAGGTTGAAGTAGGAAGAGGTCTAGGTTCTCGATGGGCTATTAACATCTCTTTCGCACTTTCTGATTTCTGGATGCCGTTTCGCTTCGGAAACGGAATACCACCTAAAATATTTAATTCGTAATATAAATATGTTGATAGACTGTAGTCTATTTTTCACCGTATCAAATAGCTTACAATAACTGTTTGTTAACATTATTCGGGTATTCAACTTCAAATTTTGACCCCATGTTTTATAAGGTAATATTGATAAGTGACAAATGGGATATTCAAAAATAAAATTATTTAAAATTTAGTCTTTAGATTAACTGAGAAAAATGAAAACAAAAATAAAAAAATTACTAAGACTATGCAACTTATAATGCAGATACATCACTAGTTTAAATTTGAAGTTGTCGATAGTCTTCCTTTGCTGTTCCATGTTACAGCATCTTCTTCTTTTTCCTTCATTGGGATGTTTGAACTTGTTCAGGACAAAAACGTTGACATGTGACATCTATCACTCTTTTGTTTACCATGTTCAATTTGAATTTGAAGCATTTTATTATTAAAAGCTATAAAGCTTAAACTCGAACTAGTCAAAAATTTAAACCAATATGAAACCACATGCGAATGCAAATAACTCACTGTCACTCTAACCTAAACTTATAATTTTCTTCAATTTGGATAACTACCCTCTCTTATGATTATTTTGTTCCATATCAAAATATGTGACTAACTTCATCTTATACTAGTGACGTCAAAATCTAAAAGACGGATTTCAAGAATTTTTTAAAATACAAATGGGGATAAAAACAAAACAACACTATTAAATTTCATAAAACACGGTGCGTTGTAATTTGTTCCCTTATAATTAACGATCTGCTAATCATTATCAAGAATCTATTTTTAGTTGAACACCCTATTGCGATTCAGTTAAAATATATACTTTTCAAGGATAGTTAAGATTAGTAATTGACATTTAAATGAAACTATTTAATACCAAATCATTATGCAGTACAGAACAAGGTAATTTTTGTCGCAGTGGTAACGATTCGTGATGACACTAAAGATCTTGCTATCAATTTTACTCAAAATAATAAGCTAAAGCTCCCCTAATCTTATTTCCTTTTCCTGAATCTGAAATCCTAGATTTCTTTCTCGTAATGGAAAATAATAAAAAACAATTTTCCTTTTCATCCTGTCTGCCAAATATCCTGAAATTCCAGCCATACGTTGGATTACGAGCCGTTGACTTCCGCTAGATAGTACCTATATTATTATTGTAACTTATGTTTTTTAATACAGAAGACCGGGCCTTTCGACGCTATAGATCAACCAAATTTCAGAGCCAATCTTTTTTTAAATTGGAAATGAATTTCAAAAAACTGTAGGTAGTTTTTGCTGTAAAAAGGATCAAGAATAATGAAATTTCTCATTCTTTATAACAGTAGTGGAACGCTACCGAAACGTTGAAATAAAGATAAAAAAATATTCTGGTTTAATATCCCAAAAATAATAAAAAGAATAATGAATATACCACAAGCAACATACAGAAGATATCTAAAATCACCATAAAATTGAGCAATTTACATTTGGCAACACCATGCCAATGAGAGATGAACTTTTAGCACCTTTTTCCCTTTCTGGAAGTGTGAAACACTGTTTTTTACAACAAATGAACAAACAAAATTTGACAGAAATAAAGTACCTAACTTACTTACTTTTTTGTTTTGATCTAATGTAAAAGGCATTCTCTGATGGTCAATATAATGACCGCAAGAAGATACAACATTCTGTACAAATAAATTTTGTAGCAGCTTTTAACCGTTTTAATGTAATAATAATCAACATTCGATTGAGGTAGGAATAGAAGGTAATACTCTACAATATGTAGAACCTATATTCATGTTAATTCTAGATAAGCTTGGAAAATCGAAAGCCATAACTTATTTTTAAGTGTCCCATTTAAATGGATTAAAGCTATTTGAAGGATAAATATGATTAAAGTTGATTATGTGAATTAAAATTAACATGCTTAAAAAATATACATAGTAACATTAAAAATTATGAATGTTTTTGACTTGTTGAAATGAAACAGTGATGGACGAATAAACAATATTTAACATACTCACCAGTTCTCTTTTGGTAATAGTCTTTCAAATAAATAAAAAATATTTTAGAATTTTTTTTTAAAGCCAATTAGATATATAAATAATTACATTTAAAATAGAATTATTGCTTAAATATTAGAGTTTAAACAGAAATAGCAGAAGGAAAAAAAGTATGATGTTAACAAACACTACAAATTACCCCAACTGACTTTCTATAGCTTATCAGGCAGATACGAAAATTATAATTAATGGTTTAAATTTTCATTAGTGATTTATTTAATTTTTGATAAGGGGGAATTGCGTACCGAACATTTATAAAAGAATTTTGTTAGGTCTATATAAATGATACAAAATATATTTTATTAAAAGTGACCTTAGCACTAGTTAGATATCTCCACAATCTAAGTAGGTATGTGTAATCACAGTCAGTTTCAATGGGCTAAGGGACAATACCCCACCTAGAAAGATGAGATATCGGATGAAAGCTTATGAAAATGGAACTCATAGTACACGGGTATAGGATAATAGCGTTGCCAATCCTACTGCCATTCTAAATTTTGCTACTTTTGTCTTTACGAAGATTACCGAAATATCTCGTTAGATTAAGATATGTTCAAGTGAAAAGTTCTAGAATATTACAAATATCCTTTTTATACTGCCATTCCTGAATTTGACGTTTCACTCAATATTGTTTGGAAAACTTAGAAAGTTAAGATGCATTATCCATTACAATCACGTTCTTTTTATTTTTTGGGAGATTCGGTATCTTCATTGAAGATAACGGAGAAACTTATTCATAGGCATGTTAGGGAAAACTTTATCATGGAAAGGCCACTAAATTATAACCAGCATGCCTAACAACCAGGAAAATCCTGCGAAACAGCCTTATACCAACTGATGTCGAAAATTGAGGCTGCCCTAGGAAATCAAGAAATAGCTCTGGGAGCATTTCTTGACATACCTCCTTTGACTCCATGATAGCTGCTGTTGCAAGGCGTGGAGCAGACGATACCACATGTCGGTAGATGATGGTGGAGGAGGGAATGTCTAAGGGTGAATCCTGAAAAACCTCGCTCATTCCCCGCGCTAGAAAAAGGAAGCTAGAGAGTCGAGCCTCTTCAACGTGCAGATGTGTCTAGGCCAGGAGGTCAAGTATCTGGGTATAATTCTGGATGCAAAACTAACCTGGAATGAACACCTACATGACAAAACCAATAAAGGGAAAATGCCCCTAATGGCTGCCAAACGGGCGATAGGAGACACTTAAGGACTAAATCCACGGATAGTATACTGGCTATACACAAGAGTGGTCAGACCCATGGTCACAAATGGAGCCAAAAGCAGATCAAAGGAACGCCGAGCTATCAAAACTTCACGAGGCCTGCCTGTCTGTGCATAACGGGTGCGATGAGAAGTGCGGCAATGGAAGCCATTCTCAATCTTCCGCCTCTTGCTCTGCATGATGAGGCGGAAGCGAGAATGGCTGCATACAGGCTGGAATGCAATGAGAATAACCCATAGTTATTCCAGAATCACAGATGTTATCACAAACTGGCTTCTTGAAATGAGAAGTAATAACATGTTGACTACAATTAACGACAACCAACCATACCATGTCCAGCTAAACTGGGATGGGTTGTAAGCATGTAGTCAGGAAGCAACGTTGGTGTGGTACACAGTCGGATCTAAAACTGACATAGGAACAGGAGCTAGAGTCCACGGTGCTAGACCCAGGTGCATAGTCCACGCATCGTCGGGGAAGCTTGCATCCGTATTCCAGGCGAAAATCTACGCTATCGACACGTGTTTCGAAACGAACATCGAAAGGGGGTAAAGAGGCCAAAAGATCCTTATACTCTCAGATAGTCAGGCAGCACTGAAATCTTCAGCATGTCTTCAGATTAGATCTAGACTGGTCTGGGACTGCCTACAAAAATCCTGGCACAAGGGTAGTCAATTAAACGGCAGAGCTAGGGTCTGAAACTGCATTCACTGGTCCTGAACCAGTATTTGGAATATCAAACTACTGCACGTGGTTGTACATCTCGGTAGATTCAAACAAAACATCAGACGTACTAAAGCCACGTGCCAAAGCAGAAACACAACTCTTGGTCAAAAAACCCTCGGAGTCTCTGACTAACGAAATATTAAATCTCAGCAGGGGCCAGATAAGAAAAGTGACGGGATTACTCACCGGTCACTGTGCCCTAAGGAAGCACATGCATACAATTGGCATATATAGTTTAAGATACATCTAAGACAGGAGACTTTATGTACATACTCTGCAACAGAAACTGTCGTTTTCATAATTTGATGAAGGAATACCAACATAAATACTATACATAGACCCCTATGAACTCTGTGCTGAAGGTTGTAACGTGAGAAAATAAATATAAAAATGAGTAGTCTGGAAATAAAGATAATATATTGATAAAAACAAAAATAAACAGCATAATCAAGTTAATATCGTTTATAATAATTATCCTTGATAAGTAAGTTTAAATAACTAAATTATATTATGTAAACGCGATTAAAACAACTACAAAACTGCTGTAAAATAGGAGGATTCAAATAAGTAATAGCGGATGAAAGTGCACTTGTGTGTAATAAAAAGGGCTTTAAACATTACATTAAGACGAAATCTCACACAAAAGCAGTTAATGGTGCAATCCAATAAAGCCCGACTAACAAGAAACATAAACGGTATGTTGAGTTGACAAAGGGAATATGAAGAGTATTCAATAATATAGGGGGTCTGTAAAGAAACAGGAAAAACTATAAGGAAAATAATTACCACATATTACCAAAAGTAGATGCACTTTTGGATTGACTAAAATTTAATTATTTTCTTGAATAATTCATCTCGCGAAACCTCTCACAATTTATTGAAGACAGTTTGGGTTAACACATTTTACTAGTTATTGATTCTTACCTTCAATTAAAAGTCGTCTGTAGTATTCTTCCGATTTCTGAATTTCATTATGGCTGCTTGATTTTTGCAAATCAATTCTTTGTTTTGAATCCCTACAAGGTTTGGACGGAGCCCTTCTCTTATCCTTATTAAGATCTTCGACTCCATTTAAAACATGATCGTGCTGAACAACCTCTATATCTCTCCTCTCTAACAACTCACTAATATTTTGCTCTATTTTTCTTAGAGGCGATATCTCCGCGCTAGGCTGGGAACTTTCTACTTCTTCTTCTTCCTCAACTGTTACATCTAATTCTCGTTTTGGCGTAAATTCTTCAGCACTTAAGCTGGGTAGAGAAACTACCCTTACTATTGGCGATACACATGGATTGAAATCTTTGGCAGTTTCTGTTTTTGGAGAGACTAAATCTTGAACAACACCATCGTTAATCAACGATCTGATATTATCAAATGTGGTACTATGTTTTTTTATGTCTACTAGATCATGTTTACTGGGTGTACTGGGTCTACTGCTCGACAATTCTATGCTATGTCTTGAAGGAGAAGAACTTAATTCTTGACTAAGTAATCTTGAGTTATTCAAATCCAAACTTAACCTTGATTTGGGAGAGTTGCTCAACCTTGAATGCGGTGTACCGAGATCTACGCTGTACCTGGAATTAGGAGTGTGAAGATCTCTACTTAGACGATGACTAATTTCACCACTGAATCTGCTTGTCGGTATACTGAACTCCGAACTTAACCGGGAGTTAAGAGAAGAATTTGAAGTTAACGAGCTGCCTACTGCTTGAAGAGACTTTCGTTCTTTATTAGCTAGAAAAAAAATCAGTATTTACTATTTGCATAGTTTGTAGTATAGTTGTGTAATTTTGAAATTATCAGATTTAAACCGAAAAATATTAATGTATAGAGATGTGCGCCACCATTCCTTTATTCGGAAAACCGACGTTATTAAACTTTTTATTATTTGGAAAAATTGTGTGTCGAGCAGTTCAAAAAAAGCAGCAGTTATTGTAGAACGCGGAGCGTATTGCCATGTTGAGGAGCATACTAACTATTCTTCCACTTAGGTACTACTTTAGCAATAAGGTGACCTTGATCTTTACTTATACATCTGCCCACTGAAGGAGTAATAGAATTTGACTTAGTGGTGGTGATTAACAGAATTATATAGAGACATATTTAGAATGAAAATCAGTTAAGAACATCAAGTAATTGAAGAATATTAAAAGTTATATAGGTATAAATATAAATCCATATAAATTAATAATACACACGTACGCGCTCATATGCATCACACATTATACCCACATCTCACATATTTACACGCACAAGCTTGTTGAGAAGTATATTTTCTATTAAATTCACCTCTTCTAATAATGTATGTGCTATTTCCGGACATATTTGCGCTATTCAGTTCAGTAGGCAACATCACATGTTCATCTGAATCTGAAAATGGAGATGTTACTTCATCTTCTGTTGTGCAAGGTGGAGGATCCGGCCAATCTTCAAGTTCTTTAAGTCTATTAGGTATTGAACTAGTACTTGAATACGAGCCTGATTTTCGTCTTCTTCTACCTATTACTTTTGTGCTACCTACAATTGATAAATATGCTTTAATTTAGCTTCCGATTAGTGCAGAAAACAGTTTACCTGGGGTAAGAAGAGCATCATCATCTAAAGGAACTTCCCAAGCGATGCTAGCTCGTTTATTACAAGCAGGTGGTGGAGGAGGTGGTAATATTTCTTCTAGGGAGTCATCTGAAAAGTGCTCGTCGTCGGCTAATTCACTGAGAGGACGTAAGGCTGGGGTTTCATCTAAGTCGCTGGAGAGATTGTCTTCACTGCCATGTCTACAAAATGTGTAAGAAATATCAATAATAAATGAAAAAAAACTTAGAAGCAACACTAAACAAAAACTTATATAAATAAATGCCTGCCGTTTTTTGTAGAACCATTTAACAAGAATATCTGAAACCAGGATAAATTTCAATTTTCACCAGTCTAGTCACACCACAAATTGTACTATACTTAACAGCATACTAGTAACTGGTACTCTTCTGGAATGCAATGGGAATTGTCACGAAGGAACCAATACCCATAGTCATTCCAGAATCACAGATGTTATCATAAACTCGCTTCTTGAAATAAGAAGTGATAACATGTTGGCCACAATTAACGACAACCAACCATACCATATCCAGCTAAACTAGCATGAGTATGACCATCATGCAGTCAGGGTATGGAACGTTGGTGTGGTTCACTGACGGATCTAAAACTGATAAATGAACAGAAGTTGGAGTCCACGGAGCTAAGCCCTGGTTCAATGTCTTGAGGAAGTTTGCATCCGTATTTCAGGCGGAAATCCATGATATCGGCACGTGTTTGCAAATGAACATCGAAAGGGTACCCCCTTATATAGGCCAAAAAATCCTTTTACTTTCCGATAGTCAGGCAGCACTGAAATCCTTAGCATGCCCTCAGATCAGATCCAGACTAAAATTGTTTACCCTGTCAAACCACTATAGAGTGACACTTAAGGGGGTTCCGTGGAACAGGAGTATTTGTAGGCAATGAAACGGCAGATTCCCTTTCAAAGCAAGGATTTGAAACTGCATTCACTGGTCCTGAACCAGCATTTGGGATACCAAAAACTCCAGCACGTGGATTTTATCTTACCATGTTATGATTGTTAGAATAGATCTAGATTGCTTTGTTTAGTTCGAGAATCCAACACAATTTATTTGATGATGTTAATAACCTGTTGTCATCAATTTAATTTTTTTACAATATTCATATTTCATAATAATTTATTAAGCTCACCTTTTTACTTCTCTATGTCTTTCTAAAGCTGTAGGCACGGTTCTAGGAGGCACCCTAGTAGGTGAGGTAATGGGGTAAACACAGTGTTGGTATGGTAAACTACCAAAGCGGTATCCAGGGGGAGGAAGCGGCGGGTTTAATGTAAAATCATTACTTTCCCAACCATATGGACGTTGATGTTTCGTTTTTGGCTGAAAAATAATATAAGTATAATTAATTAGATTATTGATATTTTAATTTTCATTTATTATGCAAGAAAGTTGCACATAATTTGAAGTAGGTTGATTTTTCCACGGAGAATATGCACAAATTAAATATCGACTTTTTATAAACCTTTTCCGTCGAACGTGCGTTTTTGAGCTATATTAATGTACACAAAATCATTCATTAATGACCCCTATTATTGAACGATTTTCTATTAATAATCGATTTTGGTATAGGCAACCAAACATACAATAATATTTAAAAAAAAAGCAGTAAAACTGACTTCTAGTATAGGATACTTCTAGTTTTCGACTAACCTATCGTTTTTATTATATTATTTTACAAAACTAATAATTATTAGTGTTAGAACATCCAAAAAAGAATTTAAGAAAAACGAAAACAGTGATATTTGAACCGGTCACCTCTGTGACATTTATAGGTCATGATTTATTACTATTTACTTACTACTCTACTTACTTATGAAGCAAATAAATATTCTGCAGATTACAACTTGTACAGTCAACGGAAAAGTTTTGTAACTAACACGAGTAGTCTCAAACTGGCATTGCTCGCGCGTTAAAACATCTCGATTGTTAATAGCCCTTATTAATACACTTGTTGGTTAAATCACTATAAACGAAGATTTTTTGGATTCTAATTCTGTTTCATAGAATTAATTAAACATCCCAGACGAGTCTAGGGATGGTCGTATTTATATAAAAATCTCAGGATTTTAAGATTTAGGTACCTTCATGAATGAATATGCTGAAGTGAAATTCATAAGATCCAAAAAAAATTTCTATTGTAAATTTTTCCAACAATTTTCAAAAACATTTTCATTTAAAAATAGATAATGGAGGGACCTTTCAAATCATGTATCACCAGCCCCGACTTTCCATTTTAAAATTTGGGGATTACATCTGATAGGAGGATTAAATTTATTCATTGCGGGATATTATTTCATAATCTGAAATTGATGCGTTTCCGGGTTTATTATAAAAATGTACAGAATTTATTTCGTTTGGCTATTCCACACTTGTGTCTTTTGAAGTTAAAAGCAAGTATACCCTTTCTGATGTCAATATGAAGACATGAGAAAAAAGCAAGGTTGTCAGAGATATTTTTATAAAATTGCTAATCTCACTATACAAATGTTTTATTTACTTCAGTAAACTGTTAGTTCGTGACGTTCTTTGATAGCTAATAATGTATTAAAACATTTTTATGTTTTTTATTACAAGAAAATTTTGAAGAGCCGGCAACATGCCAACATAGCTGCTAAAACAAAAGAAATACTAAAGTGACCCAATTACAGTATTTTGCATTGGCATCAACTAAGTTGGTTAGTTATTTATCGTTGAAATTATTTACAACATTAGTTTTTCCGCCAGTAGGGCCGGTCAGTTTTCTAAAGGGGGACTGTTTTATGTTAGTTTTAAATACATTCCAAATACTTGTTCCTTTATAGGGTTTATGAGCTCTAAGTACTGCTGGTGTGGGACCATTAAACTTCAAAATATTAAATTGAATAGATGATGCTTTTACTTGATGAAGATCCATACTACTGATGAAATAAAACAAATTAATTTGTTTAAATCTAGTTTGAAAAAGCTACTGTGTAGCGAAACGCGTCACTAATTTTAATTTGAACGTCAGTTCAAAATAAATAATGAAGATTTAAACCAATTAATTTGTTTTATTTCATCAGTTCAAAATATTACACTGCTGCGTAAACAATGTGTTATATTTTGTTGACACAATATTTATAAGTATTTACAAAAATTATGACACATTACACAATTGTTCTAAAGCACGTTAGAGAGAAAGAGAGAGAGGAAGAGAGAGGAAGAGAGAGGAAGAGAGAGGAAGAGAGAGGAAGAGAGAGGAAGAGAGAGGAAGAGAGAGGAAGAGAGAGGAAGAGAGAGGAAGAGAGAGGAAGAGAGAGGAAGAGAGTGAGGAAGAGGAAGAGAGAGAGGAAGAGGAAGAGAGAGAGAGAGAGAGAGAGATAAAGAGAGAGATAGAGGGATAGAGAGATAGAGATATAGAGAAGCCAATCCCAGGAGGGGAAAAGGAACCTGTCCACCTAAGATCTGGTGAATATAGGGCGTTTGCAGAGTTGTCACGTGGAGAAGATTGGAATATAAATAAATATGTTGGATTGTTTTCCAACAAGTGTAAGTAGGGTCAAGACACAATTAAGAGAACCAGTGTAGGTAGTATGAAAAGCACAGCCACATCATTATATTATTTATTCCTTTGAATGAATACATAGGGCAAACAAGCTTTGATCATGGAGGATAAAGAAGCTTTGGATTTAACGAAACATGATGGGACTAATTTATTATAAGTAGGAAATTGATGTGTAGTTTTGTAGATGGCACGGGGGATGAATCTTTCAGAGAAACCAAGCCGTATGATCATAAAAGCTGGTTACTACAGTCATTCTAAAACAACTGGATGCAGCAATTAAGCAATCGTTTTATTATCAATTAACTAATTCCATCACCTCTACAACCACACGTAATCAATTTGAAACTAATACTTCTGGTTTGTTACCCACAATAATGTTATGCTCAACTCAACGTAAACATGATTAGAGAGAAGCTCAGTAACTACAAATAAAATATAATAATTATAGTTGGAAGTTTTATTTATGCTAGAGGCAGTAATTTTACGCGGTTAAATCTGTGCTTGTGAAGACTTTCAATAAAATCGACCGTTTGCTATGTACGGCTAATTGGTTTTCAATATATTATTGTATTATTCAGGTAATGCATACTGTCCTTTGTGAATAATAAAATACAATTTTCATTGCGAGATTAAAAATTCTAGTTTAATATAATTCAACTTGAATAAAGTTAGCTAGACATATGTTTATTAATAAGAACAGAAATAAGCAGCCACGAAACAAATTACTAAAAAACATTTGCGCGTCCAAAACATATCAAAATTATACTACGTAATGTATTTTATATGATGATATACCATCCGTTTTCTACTAGGGTTACTGGGACATGCCAAAAGATGGTATGATGAAAAAGAATAACTTTTCAAAGAAATTCGATACGAAATTGAGCAACAAGAAGGAAAGGGATCTAAATACCATTACCAGACTTGGAAAGAATGCCATTCAATGGTAGACGGCTCAAAAGCATTAAGAGGGAATGGGATATGAGTGTACGGGCCAGAAACCAATCACTCCGAAAGCTTGCGAAAAACCCCAAGTATCTTTCAAGCGGAAATTCATGCCATAGGAAAGTGTGCCCAGTTCAATATTGATAAAGGATATATAAAGCAAAGGATTATCATTATGTCGGATAGTCAAGCAGCCATAAAAGCACTGAGTTCTTGTGTAATCAGTTCCAAAATGGTAGGGGAATGCCTAGACAAAATCAATGAACTAGGCGAGAACAATATCGTTACCTTACTGTGGATTCCAGGACACACTGGAATAGAAGGAAATGAAATAGCATAGAGGAGGACTGAAACGCCCTTTTGGAGGCCGAAACCCTTTTGCGGTATCAGCTCCAATGTAATATTCGAAGAAATAGGCAAAGCCGAAAAAAGAGAAGATTTGACCATTGGTAAAAGTAGGGCTTAGAAAATCAGAGATACTTCTGGGTGACTACAACGTGTTGAGAACAAGTGAATGCCTAAGTCAGAGTAAAATTGCACCAAGAGTTTCAACAGGGGTCCTAACAGGACATTGTCGCCTGAATGGCACCTAAAAAAGCTCAAAATAGTGGAGGAAGAGGAATGTAGATTCTGTGGTATGGAAGAAGAAACCGTTCTCATACTTGCAGATTGCTCAGCAATTCAGAATCCTACGCACAAGACTTCTGGATAGAATAGAGACATTTACCTAAGTTAAAGCCTGCAGCTATCCTAAAATTCCTCCGGGAAATAGGTCTAAAGGAGCTACTAGTCTTTGATACTCCTCAGGAACTAAGTAGAAGTAAGGGGGCACAGTGGATCTTTCAGGTCTCAGTGAATGTCACCACAATACATACATACTAGGATTTTTGTAAAAAATATTAACCTATTGATTGGCTTAATAGGTGAAAGAATTTTGGAATCAGTTAAGTAGTTTTTGAGTTTATTTATTACAAAAAAAATGGAAATATAAACGGCAAAAAATTGAAACTGGTTAAAAATAGAACTTCAGTAGCATAAAAACATTTATTCAAGTAACAACCTATACAGGGTAGTCCGTAAGTAATGGCCCAATGTGAAATGGGAGATGTTCTGCCTCAAAATACTACTAAGTAACTCACAAACAAAAATTAAAATATTTATTGGACAATTTGAAGTTTCGAATATCTAAAGACAAAAATGGAAGGGGAATTTGATAAAAATGAATGTTTTATTTTGGAGTGGCTAATGCGACAAAGAAACGGCATGTTTAGAAATGTAATAGATATTTGGGAGGAAGTGACTAATGAGCACAAAAATTAACTAAATAAAAAAGTTTTAAACCGAAAAACGTAACAAGCTGAACAGCATGTTACAAAGTTAACGCTTATCCCCTAAACCCCCCCCTCGCTGCGCCACTGCAGCTAATGCTTAAAATGCAATATCTCTAAAACCGTAAAGTTTTGGGGCTAGTAACCTCTTTTATGTTAAAATGGCGTGGTTTCGATATTCTTTTATAAAAATAACTTGGAAATAAAAATAGTTTGGTGCACCTTTATGCTTCAAATGTAGCCTAGGTGGCGCTTTCTAGAAAACATCGTATCGGATATCATACGATTTTAAATACCTCAAAACCTCCATCTTTAAAATGTTACGTTCGTATATCTAAAATCATGCAATTCACTGTGAAAAAACATTTCAACTTTGCTCCCCTCTATCTCATTTGTTATCAATATTCTATTGAGGCAAGTTGCGTCAGATCAGAGAATCCATCTTCCATTTCATAATAACGGACCACCCTGTATACCAAATCAATTTTGAATCCCAGTAATTAAGTATAAGTATATGCGAAATAATTAAATCTTGAATAAGGATTAAGAACACTCATTCGATTATTATCACAGTTCTAAATGTCTACTTACCAATGTTGTTTGTGTGGCGGTATGAATTGGATCAGGAGGTAGACCGTTGATAATGGGAGTGACATGATCGTTTTGGAACCGTTGCGGAGGCGGTATCGTATCCAATCGCGGTGGTAGTTGTGTGAGTGGAAATGAACGGTGATTTCTGCCAGTGTTTCCTCCTGTTGTCGGAATACTACAGCTACGATTTTTCGAAAGGCGGTGAGTTGGTGAAACCCTATAAAAATATATTATTTATAAAATAAAATAAGTATAAAATAAAAAGTCTCGATTTCCAATGATGAATTTTTAAAACTTAACACTTCAAGACCATTTCATAAATAAGGTTTTGTCTACGATATCTTCCGTATTTAAAAAAATAAAAAAATATCCGAAGTAATGATATTCCAATGTAGGTATATCTACTGCCCTTTAACAGACATCGGCATTTTTGGTAACGGTTGAATATGAGTACCTGCCCGTTGGGATCTATTTAATATAATTTCCTGTGTATTATGCGGTCTACGTATCAATCTGCACTAATGAACTTAGATTTGGAGGTTGTATTAGCTGAAAATTGAAAAAGTTAAAACATCTCCGGAAATCGATCCCGACACGGTCCACAGACGCAACCCCTGCGCTACAAACGGTTCCTATACCCTTCTAATGTTTTATTCGTTATTATAAGCAATTATTCTAAAATCGGGATAATGTTCTAGATGAGACTACTGGGACTATACTAAATGAATCCATATTTCACGAGTTTTTATAGCATGACACCCGAGAACATAATCACTGAGAGGGTGAACATCATCATCACATCTAGGGAACAGGTAATTTTGGAGAAATCATCTGGTTCACCGATGGCTCCAAAACAAACCATGGCACTGAGGCTGGTATAAAAGGACCTAGAAAGAGAATGTTCTTTAGCCTTGGTCGATATACGTCTATGTTTCAAGCAGAGACGATTGCCGCTATTGCATGTATTGATGAAAACATCAGAAGAGGATATACCGGACAGAAAATTAAAATATTCACTGACAACGAGGCTTAACAGGTTGACAAGAGACAACACAGAGTCTCTAATATGAATCTAGGACTATTCACCGCAAAGCAATTCACGGGCTGCAGTTCACCGACTAACAATGCACCGCACCTGCAATTCACCAAGAAATGAAAAATACCTCGCCAAAACTGTTTTCAGGAAGAATTTTATGACTTATATTTGGGGTTGTAAGTATCATGGTTTAATGCGATTATTATTATGTTTTAAAACAGATCATTGGTTAATTTGTCGATAAGGGCAAGGAAAATAAATTATTGAAGAAGGTATACAGTGTTGAAAAAATGGCCGCATAATAATTCTATGTATATACCTCTGATGTGAAATTATATTGTTTACTATGCGCACAATATCTAATTCTATTTTTAATACATATTTTAATTGAATGTGCAACTGCAACGGGTTAATTTATTTTCTACTCATAATTTATCCTTTTTCGGTGAATTGTCGATGCGGTGAATTGCAGTTGCGGTGAATTGCTAGTCGGTGAATTGCTAGTCGGTGAATTGCTAGTCGGTGAATTGCTAGTCGGTGAACTGTAGTCAGTGAATTGCAGACCAGTTAGTTGAAGAAGGTTCTAAAGGAGACTTCATAGGTCCGGAACCATTTTGTGGAAGCACAAACGATTGAGTAAGTGGGGAAACAGTCAAACTAGTGGCCTATATAGAGGACACGAAGCTTCTGGAATGGAAGTAGATAACATGGGAAATGGTACAAAGATTCAGTTCAAGTTCATGGACTGTTGAGCACAACCCAAACTAAAGATGGCCAAGTTGCCCTAAAATCTTCCACCACCAACAGGGGGCGCTATCGCAAATAACTGGAACCACTACGATTGGCAAAAATGCTGGACGTATACTGACAAATAGAAATGAAACAAATTATATTATGATTTGTTAGTTTTTATTCTGTACGACATTTGACATTGTTCTTTCTGGAATAACGTATAACCATGGACACGTCCATGTAAATAACCTATTTTAATCAGAACATATTATGGTTGTAAAATTATTTGTAATAAGAGAAGATGAGTTAGTAATACATTACAAAATTGATGAAATGAATTCGATAATTCTATGTTCTCTCGATCAGTAAAATGCAATTCATCAAGCATAGCATTTGAATACACTCAACTAAGGTTTGCGAAATAAGTACATTATTGTTTTGAAAAAAAAATTCTGACAATTACAATAACAAAAAGTATTCACATGTATCCATTCGATTCTAACCCGAAGCCTCTCACCCATGACAAACGTCAAACGCAAAAAGTCACAACTATGTCTGGTGATTCTACGAATTCTTTGAAAAACAATCTTTTTGTGTTGTTAGATGGTAGAGCAACGCTACCATCTACAAATTCCATAATACGAACTACAACTAAAGATGTAGGTATACAGAATGGAAGTGGAGGAATTTGTTTACAATCAGCAGCTATACCTATAGAAGACAGTGTAAAAGATGTCGATGTAGAGATGCCGAACTTCACAAATATAAATTCAATTAATTTATGTAATATACCTGGTCCTGAAGATAATAAAGCTGGAGCTTTGGATGAGTTATCCACATCATCAAAAAATAAGAAAAGTGAGAAGTGTAAAAAATATAAAATCGACAAGAAAAATCAATCTGAGGAAGAAGTTGAGGAAGACGAGTGGGTAATCGATTGTATGTTTTACACCTTACAGTGCTGTGAATGTACTATTCTGTGATTCTTTTACTGTTCGGTTTGTAGACGTAAGAAAAAATATTTATGTTTGCAAATCCTAATAAAGATATCATTGATTACTTAGTATTGATGGCATATTAATGCTATTGTTTACTGTGCACAATATCTCATTCTATTTTAATTTAATGTGCAACTGCAACGGGTTAATTCATTTTCCATCCATAATTTATCCTCTTTCGGTGAATTGGTAGTCGGTGAATTGTTTCGCGGTGAATAGTCCGGAACCGCTCTAATATGGGTGAAGGCACATGAGGGGATTGCAGGTAATGAAATGGCGGACCAGTTAGCTAAAGAAGGTTCTAAAGTAGACTTCATAGGTCCGGAACCGTTTTGTGGAATCACAAAGGATTGCGTAAGTGAGGAAATCGGGAACTGGCTAGAAAAGGAACACCAACTCAAATGGAGGTTGACACAAGGACACCACCATATAAAGAGTTTACTGAACAAGGTAGTCAAGGAACTCTCAACCAGGCTGTTGAAACTGGGTAAGAGAAATTTGAAGACAGTGACTGGACACTGCATCCTGAGGAAACATCTGCACAAAATGGGCAAAGTTAGTGAATCTAAGTGCAGAAAATGTGAACTTTATGATGAAACACCCACTCAGATACTCTGCTTCTGTGAGAACTTACAAGGACTCAGACGGTAGTACATTGGAGGGGAAATAATACAACCATTACAACTACTGGATATCCCCCAGTCAAACTAGAAGCCTATATAGAAGACACGAAGCTTCTGGAATGGAAGTATATAACATGGGAAATGGTACAAAAATTCAGTTCATGTTCATGGGCTGTTGAGCACAACCCAAACGAAAGATGGCCAAGTTGCCCTAAAATCTTCCACCACCAACGGGGGGGGGGGGGGGGGGGGGAGGGGGCTGCTATCGCGAATAACTGGAACCACTACGGTTTTCAATAATGCTGGAGGTATATGACAAATAGAAATGAAAAAAATTATATTATGAGTTGTTGAAGTTTTTATTCTGTCTGACATTGTTCTTTCTGGAATAACATTATAACCATGGACACGTCTATATATATAACCTATTTTAATCAGTACTTATTATGATTGTAAAATTGTTTGTAATAAGAGAAGATGAGTTAGTTATATACATTACAAAAATGATGAAATAGATTCGATCAGTAAAATATAGCTGATCAAGCATAGCATTTAAATAAACTCAACTAATGCCCGTTTGTAATTATCAATGATTTAGTACAAGTTTTAGTCAATTTTTTAGGATCCTTAACTTAGGACACTAAAACATTGACAAGAAAAAAATGTGTTTGCAACACACCATGTTTTAGTCACTTATTTAGGATGTGATTATGCGCACTGAGCAGTGTGCTTTTGTTAGTATCCTGTCACTTGTCAGATTTTAGCAAAGAATTTGAATTTTATCAAACAATGGATACAGAATTTTTATTGTTAGCAGCAGCAACTCTTATTAATATAATAGTGGTTAGGAATTATATAAGAGAAGCGTGACAAAAAAGAGAATAATAAGAAAGCCATGGTTAAAAAGAAGGAGTGAAAAGGGGTTAGGAATATTAGAAATGATTAAAAAAGATTTATTCCTGTGGTTTGTGAAGCAATATATCGTCGCCTTAAAAATGACTACCTCAAAGTAAGTATTTCAATGATATTTAAATCGTATGGTTAAACTATATGTTTTGATGCCTTGTAGACTCCAAACTCAGTACAAAAATGGATGGGTGTTGCCCAAGAATTTTATGACTTATGGCAGTTTCCACACTGCCTAGGAGCTTTGGATGGTAAACATGTATCATTTAGGCCACCAAGATCGGATGGATCATACTACTTTAACTACAAAGGGGCTCACAGCATATTTCTATTGGGTATAGCAGATGCCAACTATAAATTCATTTATGTTAATGTAGGATGTAATGGAAGAATCAGTGACGGCGGAGTATTTCGAGAATCTACGTTTGCTTCAACTCTGACAAAAAATACTTTGAATTTTCCACCTGCTGAGAAGTTACCTGGTAGAGATATGCCAGTTCCATATGTTATAGTAGCTGATGATGCATTTCCACATAAATATGTCATAATAAAACCATATCTACAGAGAGGGCTGTCCCATAGTCAAAGAATTTTTAACTATCGCCTCTCAAGGGCAAGAAGAGTAATAGAAAACGCCTTTGGTATTTTGGCAAATCGATTTAGAGTATTACTCAACCCTATAAATCTTCGTGCATCAAAAGTAGAAACTATAACTCTTGCCTGTGTGGTATTACATAATTATCTTGCTATAGAAAATGGTATATACAGATATAAGTACCAGCAATACCCCACCAAGGCAAATGAGGAGTGTTGGACGACAATGTGGTAATAAGTCAATGGATGCAGCAAGAAATATACGTGATGAATTTAGAGCTTACTTTTGTTCAGTTGCTGGAGCAGTGACCTGGCAAGAACAAGCAATAAAAAATTTCAGTATGTAACTTCAATGTAAAATTGACAAGCATTTATTAGTTTTGAGATAATGATTATCAAAACGATAGATTTATGCTGATTTTCCACCATAATTTATATTTCTGTAAATAAAAAAACTAAAACTCAAACCTTCTTTTTGTGTCGTTTAAGTATGTATGTATTTATGGTAATAACCAGGCTTAGACTTATATGAACCTTAAAATGAGAAATATGTGTGCCTAGATATGCATGATTTTTGTCAATTTTTTGCAAAAAGATTGCACATCACCAGTGTGGGTAAGTACATAGTTCATGTCTGTGTTTATTTAAAAATCTACATTCCCATTATGTGTATAAAACCGAAAGTTCAGTATAACTCTCATTTCTATATTAAGTCTAGTACACAGCTCTCTTGGGCTATGGTATAGTATGTTGACCATGTTGCTTCTTGTACTATAGAGAGTCACATAACAATATAACAACAAAAAAGTAATAAAAAAACGTGTGATATTTTTTTTAATTTATTCAATTTATAATTGTATTCTTATATTTTTTATAGGTATCAAAATATGTGTAATTTTTTCCTCTGCTTCATTTCGCAATTCTTCATTTTCTTAAACGACTTACAACAAAGCAGCAAAAATTTGAACATCTTCAGGTTGTTTCAGCTGCAGCTTACCATTATTTTTTTCCAACACACTAGCAATATTATTTATCGCATTACCAGCTGCCATTAACAAGGAATCATCCTCATTTCGCTTTCTTTTTTTAGACGAAGTTGGGAGACCAGGAGGTACTTGAATATTTTTTGGGGTTTCACAAATTATATCAGACTCATGATTTTCAAATTTAATTGTAATATTTTCCTTGATATTTTCAGTATCATCTTCTGAATGAAGCTGACTGCTATCTTCATCCTAAAATGATATATTTTGAAGAAAACTGATATGAGAGCAGCTGAACTGAACTCACAATTTTAAAATTTTATACCGTAAAAAACAGATTTTCACAGAAATATGGACTTCAGACCAACGGCTTCTCATATACAGAAATAAAGCACCTATAGTAAATTTAATTACTTACAATAAAATATTGTGAGACTTGGGTCTGTTCCTCAATTAAGTCATCTTCGTCTGAAGCTATCAGAGAATTTGAATTTGGTGTAAGTCTATCCATCTCTGGTGTATCCTGGGACAACTGTTCAATTGAATCTATTGATTTACTTGCTGTTACATGTTCCAGTATAAATAATAAATCATCTTAATACCACAGCGAAGGTGTATACCTTAAAATTGATTTAAAAGTTAGTAGCTATTGCAAATAGCTTAAAAAAAACAAAACTTACCGAATCTTCACCGGAACCACTTCTCTTGGATTTCACATTTTTACGATGTTCTATTAATAAATTTGTTCTGAGGCCATTTATTTTAGACTTAATTTCATTATTATTTGTTCCTGGTCGTATATTTCTTAACTCCGTTGCAATACTTTCATAAGCAGAAGCCCTCATGTGCTTATTTTTATATTGAGAACTTTTAGCTATGTAAAGGCAAGGTCTTTCTTTATATAGTTCAATAAGTCGAAGTACTTGATCATGAGACCACGACATTTTTGATATTTAAAACAGCTCAAACGAAAAACTTTCACATCCACAACACTCTCTCCCCTCAATAAACGTTGGTTATCATGGATAACCCATATTTGGTTATGTAGCAGAACCAGTGTCACCACCATCATTAAAAATAAGAAAATCAACAACCTTAAAATAAATTTTACCCTATATTTTTGCTCCAAGTTGTCATTTAATTGATAGAAAATAGGACTGGTTCTATAAATATTTTCTGTCAATTGAATTTGAACAAAAATATGACAAGTTTCGTCAATTTTAAAATTGACTGAAAAATTGATGATAAATGTGTATGTATCTATCATTTATTTAGGATCCTAAAACATTGACTAAAACTTGTACTAAATCATTGATAATTACAAACGGGCATAAGGTATGCGAAATACATTATTGTTTTGAAAAAAATTTATGTCAATTACAATAACAAAAAGTATTCACATGTATCCATCCTCTCACCCATGACAAACGTCAAACGCAAAAAGTCACAATTATGTCTGGTGATCCTACGAATTCTTTGAAAAACAATCTTTTCGTGTTGTTAGATGGTGGAGCAACGCTACCATCTACAAATTCCATAATACGAACTACAACTAAAGATGTAGGTATACAGAATGGAAGCGGAGGAATTTCTTTACAATCTGCAGCTATACCTATAGAAGACAGTGTAAAAGATGTCGATGTAGAGATGCCGAACTTCACAAATATAAATTCAAATAATGTATGTAATATACATGGTCCTGATGATAATGAAGCTGTAGCTTTGGATGAGTTATCCACATCATCAAAAAATGAGAAAAGTGAGAAGTGTACAAAAGATGAAATCGACAAGAAAAATCAATCTGAGGAAGAAGTTGAGAAAGACGACTGGACAAACGATTGTATGTTTTACACCTTGCTGTGCTGTGAATGTACTATTATGTGATTCTTTAACTGTTCGGTTTGTAGACGTAAGAAAAAATATTTATGTTTACAAATCCTAATAAAGATATCATTGATTACTTAGTATTGATGGCATATTAATGCTATTGTTTACTGTGCACAATATCTTATTATATTTTAATTGAATTGCAACGGGTTAATTTATTTTCCATCCATAATTTATCCTCATTCGGTGAATTGCTAGTCGGTGAACTGCAGTAGGTGAATTGTTTCGCGGTGAATAGTCCGGAACCGCTCTAATATGCGGTGAAGGCACATGAGGGGATTGCAGGTAGTGAAATGGCGGACCAGTTAGCTATAGAAGGAGCTAAAGAAGGTTCTAAAGGAGACTTCATAGGTCCGGAACCGATTTGTGGAATCACAAAGGATTGCATAAGTAGGGAAATCGGGAACTGGCTGGAAAAGGAACACCAACTCAAATGGGGGTTGACACAAGGACTCCACCATACAAAGAATTTAATGAACAAGGTAGACAAGGAACTCTCAACCAGGCTGTTGAAACTGGGCAAGAGACATTTGAAGACAGTTACTGACCTGGTGACTGGACTCTGCACCCTGAGGAAACATCTGCACAAAATAAGCAAAGTTAGTGAAACTAAGTGCAGAAAATGTGAACTTTATGATGAAACACCTTGTCACATACTCTGGTTCTGTAAGAACTTACAAGGACTCAGACGGTAGCACTTTGGAGAGGAAATAATACAACCATTACACTTCTGAAAATCTCCCTAGTCAAACTAGTGGCCTATATTGAAGACACGAAGCTTCTGGAATGGAAGTAGATAACATGGGAAATGATACAAAGATTCAGTTCTAGTTCATGGGCTGTTGAGCACAACCCAAACGAAAGATAGCCAAGTTGCTTTAAAATCTTCCACCACCAACGGGGGGCGCTATCACGAATAACTGGAACCAGTACGATTTTCAAAAACGCTGGAAGTATACTGACAAATAGAAATGAAAAGAATGATATTATGAGTTGTTAAAGTTTTTATTCTGTACTACATTGTTGACATTTTTCTTTCTGGAATAACGTATAACCATGGACCCGTGTTCATTGAGTTTTCGAGGACTTGCTACGGCTTGTCCAAGATTTCAACTCTCTGTGCATTGCCCTGTTACATAGGAGGGTGATGGGTTGAGCTACCTATCGGGAGCGTCCCCAGGTTGCGGATAGGGGAGGCCAGGGACGTCATGCAAATGAAAGAACTGGTCTGTTGGTGAATAAGGGAGGATGAGGGCTATAAACGCCCAACATTGCCAACCGAATACCCAATCGCTGACAAGCTCGTGACGCATACCGCAAACTACATAGCAGAGCAACTACCCCCTTACTAGGGTAAGGCCTGTGAGGGGCATGCCGAACTATGTGGATCGGGGGGCTTGGCTTGATTGCCTGGCCTGCGTGGATGAGGACCACTATAATAACCTCCCAAATCTTAAAGTTAAGTGGTCGCTGAAGGGATGGATGGCCGTGGGTTATTCGGCCACGAGACCACTAACCTCGGGGCACCTGGCGCACCCCGTTGCATTTAGCCTTGTACTTGCATAAGGAGCTCTGCAGGTACCGACCTCCTTTCTCCTATACTCGTGGGAACAAATATGGACCAAGAGAAACCAATAGCTATTACGGAGCCTATAGAGACTCCTAGTAAAAGGGATTTGGAAGATCCGGCAGCAATGGAGACAGAAGTGTCTCCAACGCAGCCAGATACTTCTGGAGCCCAAGAGCAAACCATGCCACCAGGAGACGTTATAGCGAATCCTGTGGCAAGAAAAGCTTCGTTCGGGAAACTTTCAGGTGCCCAGCGTAATAAGCTGAAAAAAATGAGGGAACGAGGAATTGACACCAAAAATGTGGTGTTGCCGACTCCCTCAATATCAAAACAGGGTGTAAACCAGCAGACAAAGGGCGTTAAGCGAACTGTGTCAGCCAGGAGCACTCCTGAGGTGAATAAAGATAAGAGGGCCAAACGTACCACTGGTACCGGTATTAAAACTGGTATTAAATACAGCGTGGCCCTCAAAGGGATCAAGGCAGCTGTGGTCCCAAAAAACTTCCCAGAGACAGTTGTCTCTGAAGATCAGGTGGGGTCTATCAAAGAGAACCTAACTGACATGATCGACGAGGTGCAGAAGGCGCCTAGGTTTGAAGCCAGTCGATACATGGACGGTTACTACGGGCTAATCTGTGACAATGAGGAGTCCTTCATTATAACGAGGGACTATTTGTCACAAAAAACCAACTGGAAGCTCATCAAGAGTGATGAACTTCCAAAGCAGCAACGAGTCCTCGCCCCACTTCCCGAGACTAAAAAAGAGGATCTGAAAGTGGGTTTGAGGAGGCTCGAGAAACAGAATCCAGGGCTGAAGGTTGATCGCTGGATGATCCTTGGCTCCAAGTCATCCGACAGGGGACTGCATGTGAGTCTCCGGATTGACGAGGAGTCCATGAAAGGACTGGTGCGGGCTCAATGGAGACCGTACTATCTATTCCAGCGGGCCAGTTTTAAAACCCTGGAAAACTAGACCGAGGAGGAAACAGGGACTGATCGAGAACCTGTACCATCAACCTCTAAGGACCTTCAAGGTGCTACAAATTAACTTGCAGCACAAAAAGACAGCCACCGCTGTTCTACAACAAAGAGTGGTGGCTGAAAACATAGACATCGTTCTAATTCAAGAACCTTGGATAAACAAAGGTAAGATACTGGGGCTTAATATTAGGGGAATGGGACTGATAATGGGAACTGATCGTACTAAAATAAGAACTTGTATTTGCTATAGATCCGAATACAACTTGATGCCGATTATGGAACTATGCACGGGTGACATGGTGGCAGCAAAGATTACACTCGAAAAAGATGGGGTAGTACTAGAGACAATAATAGTGTCTCTGTATCTTCCCATCGATTCAGAAGAACCACTACCGGGGACTAACATGGAGAACCTGATGGAATACTCAAAGAGACATAATCTGGATGTCATTGTAGGGGCTGATACCAACGCACACCATAGCAGTTGGGGCAGCAAAGACAACAACACCAGAGGTAAGAAACTATTTGACTATCTATGTACTACTGAACTTGATATTGCGAATGTGGGTAATACGCCTACATTTAGAACATCGAGGGGGGAATCATTGATAGATGTAACTCTTTGCACTTTACGTGTCAGGGAGATGATTCGCAAGTGGCATGTATCGGATGAACCATCTTTATCTGATCATGCCCAAATATACTATGAAATTAACGTAGAAAAATCGGTTATTAGAACATACAGGGATCCTAAGAGCACTGACTGGGTATCTTATAAAGAGGACCTGCTTTCTAAAATCCGTTCACACTCAGGCAGACCAAAAACTGCTGAGGATTTAGAGGGAGCAGCCGTATGGCTGCAACAGTGTACACTGACCTCTTATCATAACAACTGTCCGATAAAGGAGAGTCGCTCTTCTAGACAAGCCGTCTGGTGGAATAAAGAGCTGACATCGCTAAGGAAAGAAACAAGACGCTTTTTCAACAAAGCGAAAAAAACGGGTAACTGGGAAGCGTATAAGGCTAAACTAGGTACATACAATAAAAAAATAAAAGAATCCAAGGAGAAGTCCTGGAGAGAATTCTGTGAGGACATGCAAGGTGTCCCTGACAGCGTCAGAATCAACAGGATTCTCAAAAGGGATACTTCTAACAAACTTGGCTCTATTCAGTTGCCGAGCGGAAAGTTTTCAAAAACTGAGGCAGAGGCTCTAGAGCATCTCCTCAGTGTGCACTTTCCAGGTTCGGTAAAGATAGAGTCAAGCTCTGACAACAGGCCTGTTACCAAAACAAAGGCAACCAAAGAGGACTGGGAACTCACGAATAAGATATTCAGACCCCATCTTATCAGATGGGCCGTGAACTCATTTGACCCCTACAAAACTCCAGGACCAGATGGCATATTCCCCAAGCTTCTGCAAGAGGGACTAGACATCATAATGGGTCCTTTAGTTCTGATACTTCGAAGCAGCCATGCTCTAGGGTATATACCAATTGCATGGAGAGAGTCAAAGGTGGTGTTTATTCCTAAACCAGGAAAAGAAACGTACACACAGGCTAAATCCTACCGACCAATCAGTCTGACATCATTCATGGTGAAAACCATGGAAAAAGTCTTACAAATGTATTTACAAGAAGGAGCGCTTAAGAGCATCCCTTTACATAGACTACAATGGGCTTATCAAGCAGGGAAATCAGGTGAAGCTGCCCTGCATAATTTGGTCTCAGGTCTCGAAAGGAGCCTGAATCATAAGGAAGTAGCCCTTGCAGCATTTCTAGACATCGAAGGTGCTTTTGACAACACATCGATGTCATCAATTAACAGATCCCTTAAAAACAGAGGGATCAACAGTACCACATGCAAATGGATAGGATCCATGCTTGAGCATAGGAGAATAACAGCACATATGCATGATAAAACATACACTGTTAGGACAACTAAAGGATGTCCTCAAGGTGGAGTACTTTCACCACTTTTGTGGAACCTAGTTGTGGATGACTTGATCTGTAGGTTGAATGATCAAGGCATATGGACGCAGGGCTTTGCGGACGACATAGTGATTGTCACCAATGGGAAATTCCCGGAGGTGGTTATGAATGTCCTACAGGAAGCACTGCGAATTGTGGAGGAATGGTGCCTTACAGAGGACCTTTCAGTTAATCCAAAAAAAACCAAACTAGTTGCTTTTACGAATAGAAGAGTTCTCCCGCAGGGTAGAGTACTGTTGTTCGGAGAAGAACTAGAGATATCCAAAGAAGTCAAATATCTGGGAGTGACCCTTGATTCCAAACTGAATTGGAAGGCACACCTGGAAAAAATTACTACCAGGGCGACTAGGCTTTTCTGGCAATGCAGAAGAGTTATGGGCAAAACCTGGGGAATACGACCTGAGGTGGTTCACTGGCTCTACACAACTGTGATAAGGCCAACGATCACCTATGGAACAATAGTCTGGTGGAGGAGGACAGAAGTGTCCTCTGCAGTTAATATGTTAACTGCAATCCAAAGACAAGCGCTTCTTGGTATTACCGGGGCAATGAACAGCACGGGGACGGCATCAATGGAAGCCCTTATTGGACTTCCTCCTCTAGAACTTTTTATAAGGGCGGAGGCAATGATGGCAATTCTTAGGCTGAAATCGGGAAACTTATGGTCCCCGAACAATGTTCGAGAAGGACACACTGATACAACTGGGACATTACTAGACGAACCCATATTTCACATGAGTTTTGATAGCATGACACCAGAGAATATATTCACTGAGCGAGTGAATATCATCATCCCATCTAGGGAACAGGTGATGCACCCAGGTAATTCTGGAGAAATCATCTGGTTCACCGATGGCTCCAAAACAAACCATGGCACTGGGGCTGGTATAAAGGGACCTAGAAAGAGAATGTTCTTTAGCCTTGGTCGATATACGACTGTGTTTCAAGCAGAGACGATTGCCGCTATAGCCTGTATTGATGAAAACATCAGAAGAGGATATACCGGACAAAAAATTGAAATATTCACTGACAGCCAGGCTCTGCTTAAGGCTATCAGTAATCCTACAACTAGGTCTAGACTGGTGAAAAACTGCAAAGAATCCCTCAACAGGCTGGCAAGAGACAACAAAGTGTCTCTAATATGGGTGCCGGCACATGAGGGTATTGCAGGTAATGAAATGGCGGACCAGTTAGCTAAAGAAGGCTCTAAAGGAGACTTCATAGGTCCGGAACCGTTTTGTGGAATCACAAAAGATTGCATAAGAGGGGAAATCGGGAACTGGCTAGATAGGGATCACCAATTCAAATGGAGGGTGACACGAGGGCACCTTCATACAAAGAGTTTACTGAACAAGGTAGACAAGGAACTCTCAACCAGGCTACTGAAACTGGGTAAGAGACATTTGAAGACAGTTACCGACCTGGTGACTGGACACTGCACCTTGAGGAAACATCTGTACAATATGGGCAAAGTTAGTGAACCTATGTGCAGAAAATGTGAACTTGATGATGAAACACCTACTCACATACTCTGCTTCTGCGAGGACTTACAAGAACTTAGACGGAAGCACTTTGGAGAGGAAGTTATACAACCATCACAACTACTGAAAATCCCTCCAGTCAAACTAGTGACCTTTATAGAAGACACGAAGCTACTGGAATGGAAGTAGATAACATGGGATATGGTACAAAGATTCAGATCAAGTGCCTGGGCTGATGAGCACAACCCAATTTATGAATGAATGAATGAATGAATGTATAACCATGGACACGTCCATGTAAATAACCTATTTTAATCAGAACATAATATATTATGGTTGTAAAATTATTTGTAATAAGCGAAGCTGAGTTAGTTATACATTACAAAATTGATGAAATAGATCCGATCAGTAAAATATAGTTCATCAAGCATAGCATTGAAATACACTTGACTAAGGTATGCGAAATACATTATTGTTTTGAAAAATAAATTTCTGTCAATTACAATAACAAACAGTATTCATATGTATCCATTCGATTCTAACCCGAAGCTTCTTACCCATGACAAACGTCAAACGCAAAAAGTCACAATTATGTCTGGTGATTCCACGAATTCTTTGAAAAACAAACTTTTCGTGTTGTTAGATGGTGGAGCAACGCTACCATCTACAAATTCCATAATACGAACTACTACTAAAGATGTAGGTATACAGAATGGAACCGGAGGAATTTGTTTACAATCTGCAGCTATGCCTATAGAAGACAGTGTAAAAGATGTCGATGTAGAGATGCCGAACTTCACAAATATAAATTCAAATAATTTATGTAATATACATGGTCCTGATGATAATGAAGCAGTAGCTTTGGATGAGTTATCCACATCATCAAAAAATGAGAAAAGTGAGAAGTGTACAAAAGATGAAATCGACAAGAAAAATCAATCTGAGGAAGAAGTTGAGAAAGACGACTGGACAAACGATTGTATGTTTTACACCTTGCTGTGCTGTGAATGTACTATTATGTGATTCTTTAACTTTTCGGTTTGTAGACGTAAGAAAAAATATTTATGTTTACAAATCCTAATAAAGATATCATTGATTACTAAGTATTGATGGCATATTAATGTTTTTGGTAAATGTTTCATTATCTGTTTTCTTTTTCAACAAATAAAAACCAATCTTGAAATATGTATAATTTCATTATATTCAACATAAAATTTTAAATGGTTCCACTAGAACCTGGTCATAAAAGATAAAGGCTTGTCTACATTCGGTAGCGGACATTCAATCGTCCGTCGCCAGAGTATTCTAATGGAATTGATATTATTCTCCACCTGCTTCGTGTAATCCCCTTTGTACAATTATTAATGTTATCTTAGAAACTGTGTTAGTAAAGTAATTTCCGTGTAATTTTTGCATATTAGTTGATTACCCTTTTTATGTATTGTTATTATTTGACCAATATTCCATTCTTCTTGCATTTCCTTTTCTTTCCATATTCCACTTTTGGATATTTGATTTGATATATTTTTTCTATCAACCCGGTTCCTTCATATTTTATAAATTTTATATTAATTCCATCACCACCAGGCGCCTTTCCATGTTTGCGTTCATTGCAAACGTCAAAATAATAATTGAGGTCTTAAGATTAAAAGATAAATCAATATTTTCTTCATTATTTATGAACCGATTTTAATTCTGAAAAAACTGTTAGATACATTATGGAAATATTAAAAAAATAAATACGTCGTGCTCAAAAATTCAAGGTTTTGTTCTATTTGCGGCGAACCCAGATATTTCTCCATTAAACGAATAAAAATAGTAATAGCTATAACAAATATTTTGTTTTGGAGGACATATAATAATGGTACTTACTTAGGTAACAACGTAGCGATCAACCTTTGTGCTTCCTCTGGAGGTGGTGGAAAATCGTCTGGATCGCCTGGTCTAACTAGTGTCGTAGGTGATCTTAATTGGTGTGGTGATAATAATGGCTGCGGGGGATTTTCATGGTGTTCTGCCAGTGGTTTAAAAGAGAGATTGAATTTGGCTTTTCGACCGTTCATACTCATGTAACCGTCGTCTTCCGATTGGTGACCACCCTGTGAAGGACTCTCGTCGTCTGGTGTTGTGGTTGTACCACTGTTAGGGGCTGTAGAATTCTGGTGATGGTGATTATTGGTAGTGTGATGACGGAGTTGAGGCGTAGATGTAGAGGTAGTAATCTGCTGAATCTGGAAATAAATAAAATTATAATATAGAGAATGGAAAGAGTGAAATTGCTATTATTATGAGGAAAATATTATAGTGTCTTGATGCCAGATTTCATCAACCAATGACAGCATTGAATGATCACAGATTTTGTTGGAAATGGGATGGTTTCTTTGAGAAGTGGGAAAAAGCGATGTTTTGAAATATTACACACAGCATTTTTTATTGGAAGGTAAGTTAATGGATAATGTCGGGAACATTTTTTGTTTTTCTTTGATCACATGGGATCTGAGACAATGTAAGTCTATTAGGCTTTTGCAATAAATTGAGGTGAAAAATTAATTTGGTAAACTGGATAATTCCAAAATCAAGTTTGTTAAGTTATTGCATATTTTTGAGGTTACCATTTATATAAAACATTACCGAATAGTAAGATTTTATTAGTAATATTTAATTGAATTGTTTAACTTTCTAAAACAATTATCAAGCAGCCAAACTCAACTCTGGTTGAAAATTAAAATGATTTCAAAAGTAATTCCAGTGGCTGCGGAGTTAAGCTTTGTGCTTTCTGGAATTAATGAACAATCAACGGCAGTCTCCTCCGGGTATAATTCTATTTTACGTATATTGGGTAATTTGAAAGTGTTTGTTCAAGTTTAACCGATTTTTGTAATTGAAAATTATTTGAACTATATAGTCTTGAATATTCAGCATTGTTCGAAGCTCAACTCTTGTCGATAATTGAAATGATTTTAAAAGTTAATCAAGCTGGGCTCTCTGGAATTAGTGAACCATCAACTATAGTTCAATGGGGATTTATTTTATTTTATCTATAACGGGAAAATGTCAAGATATCTTGAAACTAAACGATTTTAGAAAATAATGATCATTTGAAATAAACGAAAATAAAATTCTATTTATTTCGGTTTCCACTATTTAATTAAATAGTCAGAGGGTAAACTTAATATTGAAAAAATTATACAGAATATCCTCTGACATCTGTAGTTGTGAGTCATGATTAAAAAGATAGTGAATATTTTTTTACCAAAGATGTCGCTCGTTGTGTTCCCACAGAGAAGCCCCGCCAAAAAATGGATTTTTGAACAGGAGCTACGTATAGTTCTATAAAGGAAGATACAAGTATGAGAAAGAGAAGTTAAGGTCATCTCATTGGCGTAAAACCAGCTGGAATTATTAGAGTTTTACGTTATCAAACGTCAAAGGTTGTCAAAAACTCAACTTATAGATCATTCCAGAATGACGTCACTGACAGATCGGCCATATTGTGCTGGAGGGCTCACAATCTATTTGGTTTTCATTGTTTACTGGTAAACAACGGATAATAGACTTTAATTAACAATTAGTTCTTAAAGGTATCTAAAATGCCATCGTTTTGTATTTTGTTAAGTGTGGAATGCGGGAAGAAAGACATAAAGTATCTTTTTTTCGATTTCAGGCTGTTTTAACGAAGCGGGGTGACTATTTAAATGATCTGTCTGTGCAACGCCGCGATGCTTGGATTAGTGCTTTGAAACGGGTTCCATCAGTGAATCACAACTTAAAACTTGGCCTGAGTGTTCTCGAAATTTTATCGAAGGTTGGTTAGTTACAATATCATTATCTGATTCTTCTTTTTCGAACTTTTGTAGTACTGTACGGAAGGCTGCCTACCGATGTACCGTGGATGTATTTCAAGGTACAGGGAGGAACATTTTATTTTGTAGATATATTCGTGAGATTTGAGTACTACCTAATATTACTTTTTTAAATGAAACTAAGTGTTTCTAATTAATTCCACTATTTAATGAAAAAATTATGAAAACTCTATATTGATAATTATTTCCATATTGACATATCATCGTCAGAATGACAGAAGTTACATTTTATGTGATGCCTGCTTGATGTTTATTATTTTGGCTAGACCAAATAGTAAGTGACCTATCTTGTGATTGACTTAATATATATGAATAGAATAAAGAAGGAGATATTATTTTACAAATATTAAAGCTTAGGTATTATTAGCCCTATGGGGATATCCTGGATATCTTTTTCCCATTTAAGATCAGTATAACTGTGTAATGATATAGGAAACCAAGGAAAACTATGTCTGCTGATCTTTACAATTGTTACTTAAGAAGACAATTTATTAGTGGAGAGCTCCCTAGATTTATCTGTTCATTGACAACTTCATATTGTGGGTCTCTTAAGTGTCTTCTTATTTCTTGTTCTTCAAGGAAATCTAGTTCTTGTTTCTTATCACAAATATGCAGTACTTATAGTTCTGTGTTAGGTGTTAATGAATGTTTTGTGTCAAGAAGATGTTTTGCGTAATGTGATTTATCTGGCTGTTTTAAATGCTCGTGAGTGTTCATTGTATCTAATTTCAAAATTTCGAATTGTTTGACCAATATGGACAGCATTACATTCTGGACATTTAAGTTTATATATTCCAGACTTTTTTAATGGGGATATTTTTGTTTTTACATTTAACAATTTTTTACTCACATTGTTTTCTGTTTTAAAAGAAATTGCTGTATTTTTTGAACAAGATATTATCTTTGAAATATTATTAGAAATATTACCAGCATATGTGATGGTTTTGTAATTTTGTATTTCCCTAGTTTTTTCAGGAAATATTAATTGTAATGCCATTTTTCCCCTTTTTTATTAATTAATTAATTTATCATATGTAATGGATAAGCGTTGGATGTGGCTATTTGTTTAATTATATTAATTTCTCTATCAAAATTATATTTGTTCATAGGAACTGAAAATGCTCTATGTATCATTGAATTATATGCTGCTTATTTATGTGATATGGGATGATTGGAATTATATGGTATAGTCACATCAGTATTTGTTGGTTTTCTGTAAATTGAAAAATCAAGTATATTATTGACTCTTTGAATTTTAATATCAAGAAAATTGATTGAGTTATTTTCTTCAACTTCTAATGTAAATTTAATTTTTGGATGTAAATTATTAATATGATTGAACAATATATCTAATTGTCGTTCACTACCTACAAAACAAGCTAATATGTCATCTACACACCTATACCAAAATAATATATTTTTTGAAATGTTACATTCAAAGATTTTTCTTTCTAAACTGTCCATAATAATGCTAAAATTGGTGATATAGGGCTTCCCATTGGTAAACCTTCATTTTGAATATATACCTTATTATCAAAAGTAAAATAATTCTGATTAATACATACATCAAACAAATTAAGGATATCTGATATTATTCCTGGATTGATATTTTTATCCTCTAGTAATTTTTTAACAAGTGTTATGCACTCTTTTGGAGGAATTTTAGAGTAACATCAAATGAAATAAGTTTAGAGTTATCTTGTAACTTGTATGTTTTTAATTTTTTGATTAGTTCTATTGCATTTTCAGTTGAGTAGTTAGATATACCTCCATAGCTATTAAGTATATTGTTTGGTTTTTTAGCTAACTTATTATTAGGAGTATTAACGTAAGAAACTACAGGTCTAATTGGTTTCGATACTTTATGTAATTTAACAGTTCCATATAATTGTGGAGACTGAGGATTTTTATTAATCATGTATTTTTTCTCATAATCATTGAAAACATAATTTGAACTATTGACAATCTCTTTAACATTATTAGAACTTTTTTGTTGGGTCAGCCCTTAGAATTTTTACATCACAAGATTCTATAAAATTATTAACTTTAGATTTATATTCTTCGGATTTTAAAATGACAGTGGCATTTCCTTTGTCAGATTTTGTTATTGTGAGGTTATAATCTTCTACTTTCTGTTTAATTGAATTTAATGCTGAAATATCATTTTTTGTTTGACGTTTAACCTTTGAAGGTTTCATATTTTTAATCAAATTAGCAATTTGTAACTTTTCATAAAGAAAACTATTTGACTGAGATTTTAAAGCTATTTCTGACTCTGTAGCTAAAATTTCTTTAATACTATTCGTGAATTTTGGTGGTATGCTGTATTTTAAGCATTTATTTAAAAATTCTATCTCACTATTTGTGAAGTTAGTTTCTGAAAGGTTTTCTTTACCTAATATATAGTTTAATGTTGAATAAGCAATAGTGTTGTCTAGAGGTAAATAAGGAAATTTTATACTTTATGAATAAATTGAGTAATTCATTCCGTGGTATTTTATCTGTGGTATTTTTCGGGTCCGTTTTACCTGGTGCCTTGGATATAGCTTATATTATTTTGTTCGTTTCCAGGGGCCCTATTCACTAACTTGTGTGAGTGGTCGTGTAGGCGCTCTCTCTCACAAATTAGCTTTACTACGCATGTCACTCTCCTAAAATTATAAAATTCTTATTCAGGAAGGTAAGAGAAAGATAATGCTCATATACTCCTATACGAGTACTCACTCTACTGGGTAAAACCAAGAGAATTGCTAGACTTTGAGAGAATTGGATTTGTCTTTAGTCACAGAATTAGATAGATAAAGGCCAACAAAATAAAAATTGAAGATTGTAACTCGACATAGGTCATGTGTATCTTTAGTCTTTATGATTAAATATTAAATGCATGTTTAGTTTTTGAAGAAATTGTTTATTTATTGTTTTTAAAATGGATGATGACGATTTAGTGATTCAAATGCTAATAGACAATGGTAAAGATGCAAATAACATACCTATCCTGTATTTCCAACGTAAAGATCCTTTTTTGCTTGTCTGATTTTAATGTTATTAAGCATTTTCGCCCAAATAAAGACACTTTAACAGCTCTTTTGGATGAGCTAGCGATATTTTTGCAAGATCCCCAAAGAAAATTTGGTTTAAGTTGTGAAACAAAAGTTAAAAACATTAATTTTACTGGTCTGTAATTACAAGCTTCATCTTTTTGCGCCTCACACAACATTTTCTTTTCAATAAATTATTATAATAAAAGTAACAAAACTTCTACTCTTTCTCATATCTCATCCTGTTTGGATAACATTTCTTCTCAAACAGAGTGTGGTCATGTTTATATTTTGCAAATCTACTAACAGTACATTAGAACTAATAATAGGTCAAAGATACTCGTTCCACTTGGCAACGCTGGACTAAATGAAGTAGCCAAGTCGAATCATCGTGAATTGGGTCCATGGACCATGTGAGAGATGAGTGAGAGAGTACTCCTATCGTGCACGACCACTCTCACATGTTACAGAATAGGGTCCCATCATACGAACCTCCCTTCTTCGGCTAGTCTAGCGGGTAAAATACCTTGTGGCTTAGATCGGCCATCCGAACAACTGGTAACTTGTTAGTTGTCAGTAGCATTTTTTTTGGCTATAAGTTCGACCTATTTTATTGATAGATCGCTAACGTAATTGTGGTTAAGTGCAACGGTGCTCGAAGTTTTATTTTTAAGTTACACATATTTGCTACAATTTTATGGAAATAACACAAGAAAACTGAATTTTGAAACTAAGCAGATGCGAAAACATACAAGGTTCAATGCTAACTAATCGATTTGGTTGCTCTCCAGCACAATATGGCAGACCTGTCAATGTCACGTGTTCTGGAATGGTTTAGCATCGCGGCGCTGCACAGACCATTCCAGAACACCATGATCAAAGGATATTTTTATTCTCAACATTCTTTGAAGCCAGAAGTAACAATTTTCGATTATTGGCATTTCACCATTTTTAAAGTATTTTCTACTTAAAAAAGCATTCAAGGCCAAAAACCTAAACTGACGATTTTGAAATAAATTGTTATGTTTTAAATTTACCGACATTAAAATTAATAGATTTCTGCTTAACTATCTTAATATATTAAGACGACAACAGCCAACTTTTTAATTAGAGTAGACAGTCTATTGAATATTATATTTGGTCTGCAAACTTACACATCGGTCCAGTTTCTACAAAATAAGTAAAAATTGAAATAGCAATAAGACTGGCATTACTCTTTTCTTATATCCGTGAAATGTCATCTCAATACTGATACTGATAAATATTAATATCCACAGCAGCTGTGTCAAATCGTTTGGAAGATTTATAAGCCAATAAAACGAGGGTATTGTTAGAACATTGCTTCATAACTCAATGTAATAAATATTAAATTCTTAAATTATAAAACAAACAATAAAATTACTTCGAAATTCAATATACCTAATTCGATTATTAATCGATTAAATTTCACATATTTTTCATTCATTTATTCAAGCATCTTCCCCTTTGATAATTTCACTTGAATACCCCTACACGGATTTAACATTTTTCGAATATTTAAATTTCACAAACCCTTCTCTGGTTTACGCATTTCCTTCCCTCTTCTTATATTTCAGAATTAAATTATTGTAGAAATGGAAAGTGAAGAAGATGTTGGCTGTATAGCCAGAAAATTGTTATATAATTGAAATCTAATTTGATTTTTAAGTGGAAAATTAAATGCTTAAAATGCGTAACGAACTTTATGCACGCTCCAAGAATTATCCACGACTATTTAATGATGTAGTTATATGGTCAAAAGCCGCGTCAATATTATAATTAAAGCAAATAAGATTACTATTGTTACGCATGATAATAGAAATTGAAGAAAACGTAGAAAGGACACGAAACATTTAATTTTTGTAATTTTCTGTTTAAACCGTACATTTCCTTAAATTGTATAGCTCGAGACTGTTAAAATTCATAGTACTTATATAGGGTATTTTAAAAGAAATCTGAAATTTTGTTGTGGGTGATCCCTCATTAAATTTTAAGACGAAAAGTTCCTATGAAGTATAAATATGTGTGATAAACATAAATATAAAAAGGGCAAATGTTCAAAATGTGCACCTCCAGCTAAAATACAAGCATCCGCTCGAAGTCTAATGGATTGCCGAAGACATTTGAAAAAGCCAGGAGTATTGCGAATAACATGATGGGATGATGCGATTTCGAAGATCTTGCGAATACACACAAAACTCAAGAAGATTGTGGTCCGAGAGCTTGGGGACCACCGTCATGCATGAACCACATACGTCTCCAAATACGAAATTACTGGAAGTTCACTTTCTAGAAAATGAAGATATATATCACCGTTCAATCGTTGGGGAAGGAAAAATGGTCCTAATAAATAATCGTCCATAATACCAATCCAAACATTGTCCATAAAGGAGTGTTGGGCCGTGCTACAACTGCGGCATGTGGATTTGGTTGGCCCCATCTGTAAACAAAGCAGTGGAAGCAAAATTGGGATTCTTTGCAATTTTTTTTAAAATCCATTGACAATACTTACTGCATAGTTGTTATGTAGAAGTCTGCTCATTTCGTTGCCTAGTTTACCCAGTTTTGAACAATTGCTAAGCAACGACGTTAGTCACTGAGTGATTATTATGATGTTTTGTCACATGTTCTGTGTAACTTTAATTCAATAAAGTAATTCATTTCATTCAATTGGTATTTCGATCATTTGAATACTAAAATGGCGCAGTCGACGCAAGAACAACTCAATACCCTACGTCTGACTTCAACAAACCGTGAGCAGCATCGTTTACGTAGTAACCAAACAAGCAGAAATGCAAGCAAGATATCAAGCAACATTCATGACCCTCGACGAATCTTCAGGAAATTCTCTCGAACCAGTAAGACCCCATGGAAATGCAGGTACCTCAGGAATACCTTTTGAAAGGTTCGTTGAAAATTGCGAAGATTTCGAAAGTTTCGTTGACAAGTTTGACGCATATCTCGACTTGCCGGAGGTACTAGAAAAAAAAGTGAATTCGTTTGTTACGGCGATTGGGCTTCGACTATTCCAACTTCTTAAAATCCTACTATATCCCGAAACCTACAAAACCAAGACAGTTGATGATTTACATATATTACTAAAGAACCACTTAGCTCCTCAGCCATTGATAATTCCATCAAGACACACCTTATCAAAGCATTGTGGAACCGTACACCGGGAGAATCCCTGGAGGATACTCCGCCTACAGCACCTACGCCGATTCCAACACAAATTTCACCTAACATCCCACCAAGGAATAACGCATCGTCTCACCAGTCCTCGCCAGCTCAACTGGATATGTACCAACCATCTTTATTAACCAGTGCTTGTTCATCTCCAGTGCTCTTGAGGACATTTTCGCGAAACCGAAGGGCTCCTGATCGTCTGAACCTGCAAAAGAGAATTCTCACATGTGGGAAGAGATGTTATGTATCTACCTCGAGTAGGAGTAGAAGTCTGCTCATTCCGTTGCCTAGTTTACCCAGTTATGAACCATTGCTAAGCAACGACGTTAGTCAGTGAGTGATTATTATGATGTTTTGTCACATGTTCTGTGTAACTTTAATTCAATAAATTAATTCATTTCATTCATTTGGTATTTCGATCATTTGAATACTAAAATAAGGTAGCAAATGTTGAACACGTTGGACATGATATGGATACAATACATTTTCTTTTAGAACATTCCAAACAGTTTTGTGACTAACATTTGTTGAGCAATTTTTCTGGTACTCGTTTCTGGTTGTTCGTCAATTATTTGAAGATCCTGATCGACGAGTTGTGGAGTTGTCGTAGTTTTAGGTCGACCTATAATATTCCTTGATTTTGCAAAAGTTCCAGTTTTTTGTAAACGAAGATACAATTTAGTAAACGTTTCCGAACATAGTAAGCGGTCATTGGGATAACGCAGGGCATACAAACGTCTTGCCTCTATATTAGTCATTTCAGCACTAGTGCAACAAAAGTACTACAACAAAAGTAGGATGATGAAAATTTCTTGTTTGTTTTTGCGTTGGATTTCAGGTTGAAAAGCGGGATATTCTGACATTTTAACTATCCATAACTCAAATTTCTTGGCTTGTTTTGATTAATTAGCGAGTGGAAGAGAATTCACTGAATTCAGAATGTTAGTTTATTATTTTTTTATTTTGGTTCGAAAATATGGCTAAAAAGGGTGTTAGTCAATGAAATTGATGTGCTATTTAGCTTAATGGAAGAGGTTGAAGACATCAATTTTTGAAGTAGGTATTCAACTTTCAAATCACCAAATTTATTCCAGGGTGCCTAATCACTAACTTGAGAGAGAGCTCTGAGCGCTCACTCCTATGAGAACACTCTCTCTGTCGCTGATAACATGCTACCGCTAAACCGTATTCACGACGGTACAGCTACTCTTTCAGTATCTACGCAGTGTTGCCATGATTATCACATGGCATTTATGTTAAATGCTAACTTCTTTACTGTTTAATAAACGAACATAACAAAGATGGCGACTACCAAAATTACTTTATATGTTGCAGAAAACGAAATTTCAGTAGAAGCTTTGGTTTCTGAAGCCGATGCTGCACGTACAGAAACAGGTAAATATAATAAAGTAAAATAATTTCAATACAATTAGTTTTAGTTTATATTCAACAGTTACTTATACATTGTTCCTTAATTATTAATAACATAACTTAGTTTGATGAATGAGCAGCTTTCATTGGTTATATTCATACTCTGGTAAAATGAAATAGAAACAATAAAATTGTATATTTTTTAAATGTCAGCTGACAGTTATTGAAGTTTGTGCTAACACTAACCTAACTTCTTTTAACTTTATTTTTTGAAACTGGTCATTTGTAACGTTTACTTGAACGCTTAAAACGCTCCATAATCCATTCCACTTGAGCTTATGATAGTAACGCTCACAAACAAGTGGAACGGGAAAAACCGGGGTTGTGAGCGTGATCGTGGCGAGCGCTTAGTGGAACGCACCACCAGTAGAATAGGCTCAAAGGAGTATGTGAGCTCTCTCTTGGGTTTAGTGAATACGGTATTTGCAATTTTGAGAGAGCGCACATGCGCACTTTATAAGAGTTTACTTTCCTAGCAGCTCTCACTTCTTAGTGAATAGATACCAAGAGTGCAAGAAACTGATACAGTTACTAATACTAGGGAAGAATAAGACCAGCAAACATCATGCCTGTTTCTGCAGCCAAAAGCACATAAGAAATTCCAGTTCTTCAAAACAATTCTCAAACTGGAATACGAGTAGATAAATTATATTCTGGTTTATACTTTGAATACAGATATACCTCTATTGTAGAACGCGATAGTGACCCGTTATAATACGTATAGCGAATACTAGATTGTAGAACCGAGATCGTTTATTACAAAAAAGTCAACTCCCTGTATATTAATAAACGACAAAACTTATCACAAATGTTTACAGGAACTTTTCTTCTTAAAATTGAATAACGAATCCCCCACAATAACATTTCTTATTACTTTGGAAAACATCCTGTATAGTTTGAGATTGTGTGAGTATAGTACCCAAAATTTTTATATAGCTAGTGCAGTTTATTTTTGTATAAACGATTACGTTGTTTCAACAGCGTAAAAACATTTCGAACACTAATCGTGATTTATATCTAGTTTTACGCCACAATAGGTATAAATTCAAATTAATTTCAGCTCTAAAAGTTACTGATCGTAATGCTGCCTCATTGTGTCCAACAGTTTTGATAAAATAGAATAAACAGGCCATGTGTGCATTCCGGTTGATCCTCACTTGATGCCACATAAATAGTTTGTGTGGTGTAATCTACACGAACGCTATTGAATGCTATTGACTGTTACAATTATAGTTATTTGTACTAATTTCAATTATTACACCGATTGATATTAAAAATTAATCGTTATTTTTAACGATAACTAATAAATATGGTGTATATGTTACGCGGAATCTGCCAATTTCGTGAATTGGGTACCTATTTTACCGAATTCGCGAAATAAGCAACTATGGCTTCTTCAATGATCTTCCTAGCCCTTCTCGATAAAAACTACAACTATAAAATCTCCTGGCTATTCTCCTACGCCTATTACATAAAATAAGCAACTATTCGGCAAAAATCTGCCCAATTCACGAAATCGGCAATTGCACATATTTGCGTAACATATATATGTTACCGGCAATCTGTATAATCCGGTATTCTATACAATACCTAGGCAATGTATAGAATACCTAAAACGTTTAGGTAATGTATGAAATATGATTTATTTTATACATTACCTAGGTATTCTATACAATACCGAATGCGCAGCGGGTAATGTGTGTAAAAGACGAAGTGAATTTACTTGTCGTCAGTTAGTGTACGGTGAGGGCAAGGAAAATCATTGAAGAAACCATTTCTACAATACTGTATAGCTTCTTCAATGATTTTCCTTGCCCTTCTCGATAAAAACTACAACTACAAAATCTCCTGGAGGTTAAAAACAAAGAACAAAATATTACTCACCTTTTTTATAAAGATTATCTTTAATGGGTATCCTAATTGTTAATTTCAATAAAGTTTGAACAAACATAAGATGTTTTATTTGTCCTTCTTTTTCTCAACTTTACACATTACCGGTGGACCAGCAGGTACTCTATACAATCCCTAGGAATTGTATACATTACATAGGTAAAGTATGTAAGGGAGAATAATATTCATAATATTTCATACATTGCCTCGGCGCCCCAGGTATTCTATACATTGCCTAGGTATTGTATGGAATACCTGAATTATACAGATTGCCGGTAACATATATACTATTAAAGAAATATGTGGAAGTTTTTTTTTTAATATATAGGTGGAAATTTCCAATTTTTATGAGTTTAAATGACACTAGGCTATTTTTGTATAAAATATATTGCAAGATAAAGTATCAAACCGTCTCGTGCAGTAGATGAAGCTAAGCTCATTATTCTTTTTATATTTTTTAATTTATTTTTTAATCAACTATACCTTGTTTTTAAACAAAGAGGTGCGATTTAAATTTAAGTTGGCATTTCTGCTGCCAAGTGATTGGTCAGATTGCCGCCCGTTTTACACAGCTCTTTTGATAAAACTGACAATAACATTTTTGCGCTCATTTCTTTTAATAGTATATTACACCACAAGGGCCGAAAGTTGAATTTTCGGCCCTGCGCGTCAGGATGCCCGAGGCGAAGCCGAGGGTATCATGATGAGCGGGACCGAGATTTCAACTTTTGGTCCGTGTAGTGTATACGACTCTTCTTCATAGCCGGTCGAAAGTACGTTATTAATTTTACTTCTTTTAACTTTAAATGTTTTTGATGTCTGCCCCGACATTTGCGGCACTGTTGCTGGTCGTTACGAGTATAAATACGCATGAGAAATTCTTTCCTCCCGCCGTTATAGAGGGCGAGCGTGTACTTATCATAGGGAGTGAATGTTAAACTTTCGTCCCTGCTACTAGGGACGAAAGAACGCACACTCGACCGAGGTATGAAGAAAATGCATATTTTACAGTTATCGCCGGAGTGCGGGAAAGTGAATTTTACGCATCCGGATGTTTTTTAATTTTCCATAATTTGCTTTAAACAGTTCTGTTGGCAACTAAAGTGTCAAACATATGTTAAAGTTTTGACAAATTGATAACGGTCTCGACTTTTGTTAGGAAGCAAGCAAGAAATTGCTTGCTCCGCTTTTTTTTTTATTTCCAGGAGGTGTATTATTAGCTTCATTATCACTGCTATCACTCTCAATCATTTTGATAAATTTAATTTTTGAAAGTTGTGGAAAGTGTCAAATAATTCAAATTTGACATTTGTTCATACCAACTGTCAATAAAAAAATAAATTAAATAAAATCTATATTTAATTTTGATTTTGATTTTAAATTATTCGTTACAAAAAACATTGTACCTAACTTTTTGGGAAGGAATTTTTTGCATTCGCATTAAATGCAGCACTCCCTTCGGTCGTGTTACAAACAAAGTGCTTGTGCGAAAAATTCTACTTCCCAAACACGTTAGGTAAATAACTATTGTCAGTTTTGTGTTTATTTATTCATTAGTTCAATCTTTATCACCACCTTTTTGCGTTTGTTATTTATTGATTTATTTTTAACTAATTGTTATATTCCAACCAAGTTAATCGCTATTTTTATTATTTATTCAGTTTGATAAACAAAATCTATTAAGCAGGCCGCACACTATCGCGGAACGGAATGGAATGGAACGGAACGGAATGGAAATATTGAATCTCCGCACATTATCGCGGAATTCAACGGAAAAAATATTTGTTAATTAAATAAAATTGCAATGCATTATTACTTACCGGGTATTTTCATTTCGATGGAAATTTCTTCCCAGGCATTTTCTTTCATTTGTTGATTGTGATAATTTTTATCAGACAACAAATAAAGATGTGGTTAAGCAGGAATTTTATTGATTAATAGATCTTCATTCATTTTTAATTAATCAAAAGGGAAACAAACACAAAACGACGTGATATTGTCACAGGAATGAACACGTTTTGTTGTACTGATTAGTGGCTACGGGCTGGTGGGTAGTGGAGGGGGTTGCGGAAACGTGGAAAAATTCGCTCAGTGAGCACTCCAATAAATTCCGTTCCGTTCCAATCCATTCCGCGGTGTTCCGATCCGCGGTAGTGTGCGGCTACTAACTTAATTCTATGCTTCCGAAATTTCCGTTCCGTTCCATTCCGTTCCGTTCCGCGATAGTGTGCGGCCTGCTTTATAGTCCATGCTTGTTGATTATAAATAAGGTTCCAAATAAAATCTTTTTTGGTTAATAGTTTAACATACATCATAGTAGAATATTATGAAATTTTTCGATATTAAACTTCTGTTTACTTTTAGTTTAAATTATTCTTTATTCACATTTGAGGCTTAGGTATAGTATAATCATAAAAATGCATTTTCTACATACTTATTTTTACATAAACTACTTCTATATCCAAAGATTTTTTCACAATCATGTGGTAACTGTGGCCAATGATGATCCGATATTTAGACATGCCCTGATCCCTCATTGGCCACGACAACTGTGAGCAGTACAATAAATATTTCACGTAATTGATTAATTGGCATAAGCGATACGACCCTTACCGGACGTTCAGGTAATCGAGCTATGGGCCATGTCATCAGTCATTTGTCGTGTTTTCCATTGCATTTAAGTGCTTTTTAACAGTTGTTACATCGTATTCCAGTTAGTTTTCGTTTTATTTGCTGAAGTTTCATTATTTGAAAATTAATTATTACTGTATTTCATGTAATCTACTATGCTCAACTTCTAATTGTTCTAATTCTGTTGATATATGAACACAATCCAAATCAAGTCAATCCACAAGATATATTTTTCAAAGAAAAAATAACACAAATCCAACAAACACAAAACGACGTGATATTGTCACAGGAATGAACACGTTTTGTTGTACTGATTAGTGGCTACGGGCTGGTGGGTAGTGGAGGGGGTTGCGGAAACGTGGAAAAATTCGCTCAGTGAGCACTCCAATAAATTCCGTTCCGTTCCAATCCATTCCGCGGTGTTCCGATCCGCGGTAGTGTGCGGCTACTAACTTAATTCTATGCTTCCGAAATTTCCGTTCCGTTCCATTCCGTTCCGTTCCGCGATAGTGTGCGGCCTGCTTTATAGTCCATGCTTGTTGATTATAAATAAGGTTCCAAATAAAATCTTTTTTGGTTAATAGTTTAACATACATCATAGTAGAATATTATGAAATTTTTCGATATTAATCTTCTGTTTACTTTTAGTTTAAATTCTTCTTTATTCACATTTGAGGCTTAGGTATAGTATAATCATAAAAATGCATTTTCTACATACAGAAAATTTGTTGAAAAAATGTTTAAGGTCCATTCGCAGTAGATCATATCCTCAAAAAAAGTGGAATAAAATAGGAAATAGAATAGAATAGAATCTTCATTTAATATAGGAGGTCCTAATACATAGTAGTAAATATCACATATTGTAATTAGTACGCACAAATTCAGTTGAATAAATAAAATAAAATAAAATCTTGATAAAATTAGTAATAAAAGTAAGAAGTTTTAGTATTAAAGTTAAAATAAATACATATTAAAATAAACATACAAAATTACAAAGTTAATTTACGGATTGGAAATAAATTGTTTTAATTTCGGTAGGCAAAGCATTAAATTCACGTAATCCTCATATAAAAATAGATTTTGTCGCTATAGCTAGTCTTGCTTGTGGTATATAGAAATTATTAACAGATCTAGTATTGTAGTTATGTATTTCATTATTATAGATGATAAAATCATTGAAGTACTTAGGAAGTTTTTTATTTTTAGATTTGTAAACAAAAGTCATTGCTAAATAATAAAATCTTTGTCTGACTTAAAGTTGTCAGCATTTATCGAAGGATTATTCTCTTTCCTCTATTTTGCAATTTTTGTAGTCTTTGTAAACAGTTATTATCCAATTTGTAAAGTAATGATCCGCAGTAGTCAAAATGAGGCTGTATAGTTTTATACACTGTTAATCTAGAGAAAAGAGAGATTTGAAGCAATCCTTGAGAAGAAAAATAGCTTTTTTTGTTATTTTTTTACATACATATTCGCAATGAGGTTTCAATAATAAATTTTCATCTAAAATAAATCCCAAGTATTTAAATTCATTAACCCATTCTACGTTCTCATTTTCAATTCTAATGTTATATCTATTATAATTTATTTGACTTAATTTATATTTACTTCCTAAAATTATTGCTTTCGTTAAGTTTATTTTTATTTAAAAACTGGGTTAAGACTTTCAATATATTATTCAGTTTATTTAAAATTTCCTCAAGGTTATACCCATAACATGCTAACAGTGTATCACCTGCAAATAGATTAATAAAATCACACTCAATATAATTAATGTCATTTAAATATATGATAAATAGAAGCGGTCCTAATATACTTCCTTGAGGTACTCCTAAGTTATTTTCTAACACTTCAGATGTTGATTTACCTAGCTTTACATATTATAATCTATCAGTCACATACTGTTCAAACCAGGTCAGGACTCGTCCTGCAAAACCATAATATTTCAATTTATTAAACAAAATTTTACGATCTATTGTCTCAAAAGCTCGTTTGAAATCTAGAAAAACTGCTATTATATATTTATTTTCATCAAGTACTTGCTTCCATTTAGATATAGTTAATTGTAAAGATGTTTCACATGAATGGCCTTCCCAAAATCCTGACTGATTTCCCACAAACAAACCATTGTTATTAAAGTATTCTAATATTTGGTCACGAACTACGGTTTCTAATAATTTTTATATTGTCGGAAGTGCATTGATAGGCCTCAAGTTGGATGCACCTGTATCGTTTGCAATTTTTTGGACTGGAACTATCTTGCTGGCTTTTAATCGATCAGGAAATGTTCCTGTTTCTAGTGCTGTGTTTATAAAATTTAATACTGCAAAGTCAGTTGCATAAAAGGTCTCCTTCAAAAACTTAGCACTCAAAGACTTAGCACAAATACTAGGAATGGGATCCAGTGAAGTGTACGCTCCAGGAATGGTTTTATTAAGAATGGTTTTTTTTTGCTTATTTCGGAATTGTTGTTAATAAAATGGTGTTAATTTTTTTGTTATATGCTTATTTTTGTTTTAAAATATGTTTAAATCAGTTTTGTGATTTTGTGTATTGAAGTGTGTATTGATTAACAAAAATTCCAATGATAAATCATAAGAATTCCTGGATAAAAACTCATGATACTATCCTGATAACGCAGGTACATTGGAAATATCTCTTTCTAACATTGGTAACCAAATTTGACTACATACGGCTGAAATACTAGCTACACATTTATCCGCATTTAGTTGTAATAAAGCACTTTCTTTGATTTTTCGTCTTTTAGGTATTATTGGGTTCTTTCAATATTATGTGCGCTGAATCCCATTGAATTTGATGCCCCTCTTCCCAAGCATGTTGGCAATTACCTGACTTAAAGAACTCCCAATCCCTTTAATATATTTTTTGTCATCATTTATTCGGATTTACAATAGTCTAGATGTTCCACCTAAATACAATTTATCTTCTGTATGTTACTTGTGGTGTATTCATTATTCTTTTTGTTAATTATTTTGGGAAATTGACCAAATACAATTTGTCACATTCACAGGATATCTGATATATGCAGTTTTTTGAAGATTGCTCTTCATTTTTGGGTTTAGGTTTTGTTAGTATAGATCTCAACGTATTGTTAGATTTAAAGCTAATTGGAATATTGAATTTATTACCAATTTTCTTAATTCTTTCAGATAAATCGGTATTGCATGATTAACAAAAACCTTATGGATGTTTCAAGATTAATATTAATATGGGACCTATGCAGATCTATTGTGAGTAGCTTGTCTAGACCCGTCTTTATTACTAGACTACGCATGCCAAAATTTGGAGGGTTGGGGTTTTTTCTCTCTTTTCGTCGAAAACCTTAGCCTAGTAAGGTCTTCGCAGTAGCACATCTTCTTGACAAAACCTGTATATAGTTGAGTCTGCCAATCTGATGTTGTTTATGTGTTTGTTGAGTCTGCAGTACCCTGTCAGGAGCCCAACCAGTATTCTGGTTGCTCGCCTATTTTGGATTAGTAGGTAGTCTCAGGAATTCGACGATGGTTCTTTGATGAACTCTCTAGCTTGTCTCATTCCAGGCTCCATTCCACCATTTTCGAGACTGGTTTTTATCCAAGTACTACTGTTTGTGTTTTGAAGCGCTTACGCTATACCACAGAAAGATTCGAGGCCAATGATAAAAAAATGAAAATTGCCGAATTTTGTGAACTCTTTTTGCAAAACAAATTGAAACGGATAAGGAGTGACACCACCAAGAATAAATATTCAGCATTGTATGGTAGGTTATGGTAATGCATTAAGAAAGGAACATAAATGATGTAACAAGGTTAGAATGAAAATTCGATGCGATGCGAGTGGAAAGTTCCTTTCGCGAGCCGAAGGTGAGCGTGAGGAACCACGAGCATCACGAATTTTCATTCTGACCGAGTAGCAGACCATACCTGACAGCAATAATTTTGACACTTACTCAAGTTTTGCCACTACGAAGACAATCAACTGCGTCCAGGCTAATGTTATTATTGCTAATCAGTGTGAGAATATTATTCTATCACAAGAGAGAGAATGTAATAGCTATTTATGATATTAGTGTAACATTTTATTTTGCGAGTGAAAAAGTTTGCGAAACGATCGAAACGAGTGGAGCAATTTCACGAACAAAATAAAATTTACTTTTAACACAAATATCGTACATAGTTTTTTGTACAACTCCTATATTGATAATAAAATAAAGGTATATCAAGAAAATCACATTTTGACGTCTATTGTCAGTTAATTATTTTTTTGACGTTTTAACAATAATTCTCATAATGATAATGTCTCTTTTAACACTAGTGTTAAAAGTTACTTTTAAGACGCTACTTTGTAAACGTCTTCTTTTAACACGTTTGACAAAAATACATTTAAATTGGATGGGGGCAGATGTGTTGCAGAATATTTCTTCAATCTCAAGAGAGAGAATTCCAGCATTCTGTAATAAAATTTGGTTTCAGAATTGGCAATTTTCTGTGATGATCGTGGAGGAAATATGTTAAGGTGTTGTAGCGGGCGTATACGACCGCTGTGGCAAATTAGTAACGATCAATGCACCCGACGTGGCAGTCAACCTGTTGAAGTTTAATTCTTTGGAATTAAATATTGTTTTTTACTTAGTTTGATGGCTTTGAACAATTAGTCAGGAATACAAATACATATTGTCTTCACTGATAAATACGATTTTGTGAATAAGAGCTACATAATTAAAGCCCAAAATTCTGTGTTTTAATTTAAAGATGAAAGTCTTAATTTGATTATCATGCATTAGGTAAATTATTTGATGTTAATTGTTACTGCAGTTGCTCGTAGTAAACATATATTTAAATTTTCATCAGATCAAGTTGGTTGATTTTAATTTTATCTCTATAATTGTTGCATTCAACTGCACTGACATTAGTCATTTCCGGTTTTCAATGGAATGTTATTGGTACATTACACAGACTCTGGTAATTTTGAATTTTTCAGTAAATTGCATTCAATGTTTTTTCTACTAAAAGTGATTGGTTCTACTTCACGTTTTGTCGGTCGTTTACTACTTTAAGCTTGAAAACTGTAAAATTACCAATTTAATTTGATTATTCTTTTTTCATTTATTATTAAAAATTATCTGTTATAAAGAAAAGGAAATTTAAAAAATGTTTTTGCTTAGACCATGTCAATTGTCAATTACCGCAAATTAAAGCTATCTAATTTTTTTATTTATGGAGTTATTAAATAACCAGCCTCACTTTGAGCCATTAATATTTTTGTATGGGACAGATTCCTTAAAAAATCAACGAAATGTCTATTTAGAACTTCTTTAGCACACATTTAAAAACAAAATGTTTAACAACATTACTATTAAAGCAGCAATGGATATTTTTAACAATTTTAACCAACAGAAAAGCATTTTAAACGAGCTTCTTTATAGCTAAATAATAACAATATTATTGTGAAAAGGTCGTAGTTTGTCTATACTTACGTTTTGAACCTGATTCGCATTTTCCACATCATCGAATTCGGAGAGCACTCGATCTAACAATTCGATAGAACGTTGTACGTCGTCACCACTGCTACTGAAACAAAAAAAAACAAAGATATTTAACGGTTTTCACGAATAGTCTAAACTCTAAAAAACATAAACACGGATAACTTTAGTGACAGATTTTAAGTCGAGATTAACATGTTGTTTACAAAATTTGGTAGGGACCAAAAGTTTTTATTCGTATTCTATGCAACAATTAAAATATCAGGGATCCATGATTATAAAACGAAATGCGATTTATGTTACGTTATATAAGTAATTGGTGACAGATTATACAGCGTGGAAAAGTCAAATAGAATAAATTCATTATTTCGGTTACTGTTATTAGAAAATCCCAAAGCACGGCAAATTATAAATTATAATTTGACATTTTTGCTTATATGTCAATGGTATTTTTATTTTCGAAGCAATTTTTTTCAGCAAAAAATCTTATTTATAGAATTTTTGCCACTGAACCTAGAATTGCCACATTAGTATGAAAAAAGTTAAGTGGAGCGAAGTGATAACAATAAACAGTAATCATTAACAATTATAGTAGAGTACTAATAAACAATAATTAACAATTACTGTAGAGAACTAATAAATATTCTAAAGCTAAGTCTCTAAAGTGCGAACATGAGAAATATGATTTTAGTAAGTCTAGTTTATTATCGCCCGAAAAACGGTTTGTAATCGATTTTTTAAATTGAATTTGTTATAAAGCATATCTGTATGTTTTTAAACGTAAACTACGCTTTTAGTAATCCATCAAGATGAATTACAGATCTACAGATCTACAGATCCACAGATCTACAGATCTTGGTATCTGCAATCTTTGTCAAAATGCATTTAATAAGGAAGTTTCGATTAAATGAGATTGTATGATATATTCATAAAAAACTTTATTAAACATGTTTATTTGGTGGCTACATAAGATTTGATGCAATGTTTCCATAAATCTCATTTGGTTCCAGAAATTGTGAACTAATTACAGCAACATGAAAGCATTGCTTCTTGTTTGTCCATGTATGGTGAAGTTATCAATTACCCCTGTTTTTAAGTCTCGCGTTCACACTGGACTCGTTTTGTCTGTATACCGGATTTCCAGGAACTTAATATACACAATTCGGGAGCGGGTGAAGATAATGTTAGAATTTCAAATAAATCTTTGTAATACGAGCCTTCGTTTCGGAGAAATAACGGATTGTTAACCACAGGAACAATGCGTCCCTGGATTTCTGTGCGTGATGTAGATTCATTTATACCGTCAAACACAGTTCATGGATGTAAAGTACGACCAGAGATCTAAGAAGGTCGTAAATAAATATAAGCCGACGACCCTCATTATTACCTACTGTTCGAAATATAGATATGCAATAAAAGTGTGTGTCCCTTAAAAGATTCCCAGTCCGGATTGAAATATCTCATGAAATAGTTTGGCATTTTAATAATGGTAGGCTCTCCATTAATTTTGGCAACGGCTTAAAAAGAATGAAACTGGTATCCATTGTAGCAAAGAGATTTTAAGGAAGTTTAGAGAGTATGGTAGAACAGTAGTGTATTTGGATGAAATTTGGTCCGATACCCACGATATTCCAAACAAAAGTTGGATAGACGCATCTGACTTGTGCCAAACTGATGCGCCGTCTAATAAAGGAAAACGCATTATGATAATTCACGCAGGAACCGAAAATAGAAGAAATATTTTTCTGATTAATTGGCTGAAAGCTTGGGAAATGCTCAGACTTCCTCCTTATCACTGTATGTTTAACCCAATTGAGCATATCCATGGCATCAGCTCAAGTCAGCAGTTCGAAGAAATAATACTTCTCCAGCATTAAGTTCAACTGTGGTAGCTCTTAATTAAACAGAACCTGCAAACATTCCTGATTGCAGATGGGTTAAGTGTGCTCCCATATTAAAAAGGTGGAAAAGTCATATATGGATTTAGAAAAAATTCCAAAAGAAAAGTTTATTATCAATTTGGATGACGATAGTGAAAATGAAACTAATCTTCGCGAGTAATTTTTTAAATACCTTTAACTGATATGCAAAAAACAGCAACTTCACGAGTGTGTGTACCTACATTAAATTAAATTCTAAACAACTTAGATATTGTAACGTTTATTCTAATTTATATTTACAATTAATTTATATTTACAGATTTATATGTAATTCAGTTCTTATTTAATAATTTATGTAATACACTAAACACACTAATTATAATTTATATGAGAGTCACTTAATAAACACTTTATCGATGCGCGATTACTTTCCTTCGGTATCAACACTGACTGATTGACTAATTGACTGCAGCGATGCTTGTGGCCTGTTTATACTCGTGCGCCGTAATTCTAGAAGTATCTCGGCGTTCTCACGGGCGCATTGGATATTCTCGATATTCTGGCGGATGCATACGGGTGTTCTGGATGTTTCTCGAAGTTTGGGCGGAGGAGCCATAGTCGTCTCATACGGGGATTTCACTGGGAGCACTAAGTGAGAATATTATTGCCGTAGCTCGCGTAACAATATTATAAATTTTCTGAACTATAATCGCATTCATTATCGTGATGTTTATAAATCTTCTTGTGTTATGTATCATATATTATACATACATAAACAATTCTCAATTATAATCAAGTAATTTTTCTTAATGATTATCTTAAACCAATCATCATCATAAAAAAAATTTAATGGCTAGGGCAGGTACAGCTCTGCGTAGAATCGACCGCCTGGTGATAACTCAAGGGGTTGGTGATTTATGACCTTCTTATATTTCTGGTCCTACTATACGTAATCAATCACCAAAATTATTGTGTTTTAAAGAATAGTTTATAAATTATGTATAAACATAAGTTTTTATTTCTAAACTTTAGAGACCTATAACTCCGAAACGAAGGCTCGTATTAAAAAAAATTATTTGAACTTTTAACATTATTTAACCTCATCTATCCGCTCCCAAATTTTTGTCATTGAGTTCTCAGTAAATTTAAACGAAAAAGAGTTGTTATTCCCAAAAAATTATAACTAAGTTGGATTTCTGCAAACACCTTCATTTTGACGTTTTAATTAACGAGTGAAAAGTCCCCATCGATATCATGACTGCTCACAAATTTATACGGAGTTAAAGATCACTGAAATCAGTTTTTCGCTTATAACTTGGCTACAAATTTTTTTGCTAGATTGAAAATGTAATTTCTCTATGAAAATAGTAATCTTCAGAGCTCACAATATGTCAACATTAGGAAATCGCGCTGTAAATATTGAATGCAATCGTTTCCTTTGAGGTGGTGCTTGCAACACTTCGGTTTTATCCCCCGTTGGTACATTTGATTGCCATTGCTGATTTCTATAAATAATCTGTTGCTTCGAGAATCATTGCAAGGTTGCCTGGAGCAATCTCTGAGACTGCAGTTTATTAAGATGATAAACTGCAGCAGAAAGAGTAACCGCCCAAAATGAAAAATCGGCATTTCCAAAGATTGTGGCTGCAGTAAAGTTTGCTGTTTTCTTGGTATTTACAGGTTCAGTGTTCACATTTTACATGGGCAAAGGCTACCTGTCACTTCATATGAAAATTTATTTGCGCTTCTAACATTATTTTCACCTCATCTATCCGCTCCCGAATTTTTGTCATCAAGTTCCTGGTCACCCTGTATATATATAGAATATTGATCCTTTTATGTTTTTTTCTGTAGCTATACAATACATCTTATTAGTTAAGCCCTCACCATTTTTTTCAAATCAATACATAACATTTTTTGTCACTCACAATTCTGCCGAGAAAGTATATTTTCACCCATAAAAAACGATATGGCTTTTCCCTGAAGAGAGTGCTAAAAAATCGAAACTTTTATACGGCGGACACCCCTATAGCTTTAAAAATGAAATAAAAAGAATTGAGTTGGGAGAGGGCTTAAACTCTATTTCCTCGGAATGCTATTTATATTTCAGGAATTGAGGACAACAACAGATGTTTATCATTGAGAATGGCTTTCTTGTCTTCATTTTTTTTTTCAAATTTTTCGAAAAAAAATCAATACACATTGTTTCCTCAGTAGTTGATGTCATAGAACATCTTGATGACTGTATACTGGGTAAAAATTGTAGAATTCATTATGAAATGTGTAAAATATTTTATGCTTCGGAGTCGCCTTCACATTCTTAATCTGTAACTCCCAATTCTTCTATTATATCGTTAACCATTTGTTCCAGTTCTGCTTGCTTCAAAAATGACCCACTGGCAAATATTTTTGGCCACATTATCGTCTGTATACCAAAAATTCAAAATTGGGAACATCATCCGTGGTTGGTTACCGCTCACGAATTGTTTGGACCAATAGATACATGGTTGTCGTAAACTACTTAGAATAAGAGGTGTAGGTACATCTAGTTATTATTTCAGTAACTTTCTCCTACTGTACATCTTTGCACTATCATTTAATATCTACTAGTGCTTTTGAAATCTCCATTCAGTTTTTGGTGATAACCCCAACGCCTCTGGAGTTCGGTCGCTGACTTATTTAAACTTTTTAAAAGATCGATGTATTTTTAGAAAAAAGCGTCGATTTTCCGTATGAACATCTTTCCTTCGTAAGCAATTCTTTTGACCATGTTTGTGTTTTGTGATCGGCTTGCAACTGCAATCTAGAGACAATTATTTTGAATAATATGTTTTGTCTTTTTTGATTGCTGCAAACGATATCAACATATATATTATATTCGGATAGAATACTTAAGACAGTTCTATTAATAGTCATTTACGACGTGCCCAAATCTAAAGTCTGTTCGCTTCCAAAAAATACCTTTTATATGTAGATAATACAGAAAGAAAAAAGGGTATTTCCCTGACTATAATATCCTTGTGTGCATTCACTGTACAATTTTATAGGAAGTGGGAAAATGATATCTCACGACATCTAAAGAGTTAAAGTGGAATTTTATTTTAAATTTCGTATTATTTACGAAACAAGATATAAAACAATTACAGTTGCAACGTTTAAGTTATTATATCAAGAGCATTTTTTATGAGTTACAATCCATGAAATTTGATCTGAACCGTTGCCAACTTTGCGATGAAAACAAGCTACAAAAAGATGTCTAGCCGGTTAACCGCTGGTTGTTGTTACATACAAGTAATACTGGCTATCAACATTCAAACAATCCGTCATTTCTAGACGGAAAACTAACATTCGTGTGCAATATCAGATATACGACAACTTTTCGTGGTCAGTCATAAAATGAAGCAGTCCCTTGTTTCTAATTAAACTTTGCTAAAAACTAATGACACTGTCGAGTAACTGCTGTTAGTTGAAGTAATAAAGTCTTTATTAACTATATATTATGGAAATTACTGCTTCAGACACATTTATTTAGGTAATATATGACAAAATTACAAAAAGCTTCTTGTACAATGTAATATAACAAGTATACGATGAATATGGTACAAACTATTTCAGAAATACAGTTTCTCCACGATCATCACAGAATTTGACAATTCTGAAATCAAATTTGATTACAGAATGCTGGAATTCTCTCTCTTGAGATTGAAGGAATATTCTGCAACATCTCTGCCGCTATGCAATTTAAATGTATTTACATTCTCTCCCTAGTGATAGAATAATATTCTCACAATGGTTAGCAATAATAGCATTAGCCTTGACGCAGTTGATTGTCATCGTAGTGGCAAAACTTGAGTAAGTCTCAAAATTATTGTTGTCACTTAACCGTAACCTAACCTAACCTAACCTAACCTAACCTCGCAATTGTTGAAAATTCCTCCAAATGCACCAGTTTTTCATTTCGAGAACAGTACAAATGTAACAATTAATACAAAGTAGAATGTTTCTTGAATTATTGAGTGTTTACCTAATATAATTGTGATTGAGTTCAGTAATATAAATTATTTTTTGTTCATTTCCATTTAAAAATATATATTTAAAATCTTCGATCGTGGAGAAAGTATAGTCTGCTACTCGGTTAGAATGAAAATTCGGGATGCTCGTGGTTCCTCACGCTCGCCTTCGGCTCGCGCTCCGAACTTTACACTCGCATCGAATTTTCATTCTAACCTTGTTACAGAATACACTATTCGTTAAAACTGTAGAAGCTATTGTGTATTTGGAAACTGCATTTTTTTCGATCCTTGATAACAATACAATTTATGCATAACTAGAAGACCCGACAGACGTTGTTCTGTCCTAGCATTGCCTTGTCAATAAGATATGCAAACGGTCGTTTTCTGCCCGCTGAGTGGAGTGTCAGAGTAGCGCTTTTTTATTTCAAACTTAACGATACCTAAACAGAAATTTTAAATTTTAATTTACCGTTTTGTCCAAAGTAGAATTTTTTAAAATATTTTTCCCGTGCAATAACAAATCAAAAACCATGAAAATCGGTCCAGCCGTTCTCGAGTTATACCATTGTATAAAGATAGGCACTTTAATATCTAAAAGAGTTCGAACAAACCCGACTCAATAAGATATTATGCAAGCGGTAGTTTTCTGCCCGCTGTGTGGAGTGTCAGAGTAGCTTTTGTTTATTTCACACTTCTAGGAATGCCCTCCTTACAATAAGTTAACCTCCAAGTAACGATACCTACCCTTACAGAAATTTAAAATTTTAATTAACCGCCATTTTTGTCCAAAGTTAACTTTTCTTAAATAATTTTTACCCGCTGAGTGGAGTGTCATGTCGTTTTCTGCTTATTGCACTGGTGCGCACCAGTGCTGCACCGATTCGGTGCGAAGTTTTCCGCTTACTTCGCCCGGGCGAACTTTTTCAGTGTTGACGTTTTCTGCTTACGCCTAAATTGTACTCGGTGCGAACCAAGTGCAAGTTTATTGACACCGGCTCGGGGGGTCGGTGCATCAGTTCCAGTGCAAATATGGCGGAGAAAACAACCAATTTGGTTATGTTGTTTGAATAGTTTATGGAGTCTTCTTCATCATCAAGTGAAAGTGAATTAGAATCTTATATAGAAAAAAGGGATAATAAGCCGCGAATTCAGCGTTACGTGGAAGATGTAGTTCACAATTATTCTAATCAACAGGTAATTTATAATTAATTTAAATCGTTTGTATTTCAAATGAAACTAATTAATTTTATAAGTTATATTAAGTATGTATTTCATTTTGGTGTTATTTGAAATTTTGATATTTTATTCTATCTATTAAATACATTTATATTTTTTTGTTTTAGTTTAAAGCTACATTTCGTCTAGAAAGGTCGACCGTTGAACAATTAATTCAAGGCTTTTGTGATTCCCAATTTTATGTTGGAAATAAAAACCCATTTATCAGAAAAAATACCCTGTGCTCCTCCATCATTATTATTTTAAATTTTGTTCAATAAAATACTTTATAATAAATATTTTGATTCATAGGTTTGTTGTAAGGCTAAGTACAGTTATAATTCTGTTGTTAGAGGGCACTGTTTAGCCGTAGGAGAAACGAGTGTGTCCAATTCTCAGTCGACTTAAAGTTATTTGATCTCTACTCTTGGTTGGTAGGAATTTCCAGGCACCTACACTTTTCTTCACACTCCTCAATTTTGATGGAGATCGAGACCAGCAATTTTGCCAGTAGCTGATGACTAACTGTTTAAAAAAGTTTTTACAGTCTGTGACAGTAGTTCTTGACACTAAAGCACAATTCGTTCAACAGTTGCATTTTTGGCCTCAAGATCTGCCTTTTCGTTTCCGATTATCCCTATGTGTGACGGAGCCCATAAAAAACGAATATCTTTATGAGCTTCTTGTAGATTGAACAGCTCTCTTCTGATAATTTGTAGTAGGGAATTCGAGGAGTACATTCGGAGAATGCTTTCAAGACAGCTTTGAGAGTCCGTAATGATCAAAAAATGACTTGGTTCGTGGCTTTTTGCATATAAAAGGACTTGAAAGATTGCATACAGTTCTTAATTTTAATGACGGCACTGGGAGTAATAACTGAAATTCCTACTCCGTTTCTCTTTTCCATTTTCGAGGATACTGTATAGATTAGTGAGTATTCACTAAGTCTGGACACTTTTTCTTGAAATGCTGTTTTTATTAAAGTTTGATTTGTTTCATATTTGTTGAAATTTGATAACGAAGTATCGCAGTACGGAAGTTTCGTTGGCCAGGGAGGAATGGGATTAATGTTCAGCGGAAAAGTTGGAGGAATGGAGGTATCAAATAAGATAAGAGATCTATTTATTCTCTCATATAGAGGGAGATCAATTCGTTTTCTTTTTGTATACTCGGAACTAAAACGATTTGACAGTGCATTTTGATATACCGGATGATTTAGATTTGAGGATACAGATGCTTAGATAATAACGTCGAAGATGTAGGGGAAGTTCAGAAGCTTCACATAGCAGACTGTCAATAGGACTCGAGCGGAAAGCCCCAAGGCAGATTCGGATTGCAGAGTTTTGAACGGAGTTGAGGCGATTTAGAACGTTTTGTTTAGCTGAAGTGTATGCTACACTGCTGTAGTCCAGGCGAGACCTTATTATGGCACGATATATGGCATCAATTTTATTCGATAATGCTCTCAACATATTAATTCCATTGGTAGATTTAGCAATTAGATTATTGATGTAGGACTCCCAAATCATTTTTGAGTCCAGAATAACTCCAAGAAATGTAAGATTTTCATGAAAGTGAAGGTTTTCATTATATACTTTCAAGCTGGGATAAACCAGCAAAGGAGATTTAGAAAACATTAGACATTTTGTTTTCGAGTTGGAGAAGGTAAATCCAGTTTCTCTGGACCAAATCTCCAATTGGTGAATTTGCTGCTGCATAGCGGTTTTCATGAAATCAAAATTTTTGCCTTTGATAGAAATTACCAAGTCATCGGCAAATAGTCTACCTTTTAAAGGGTTATTTATATTGGATAACACGCTGTTTATTGCTATTAAAAAAGTGTTACACTAATGACTGATCCCTGGGGTGTGCCATTCTCTAGTGATTTTAATTGTGACAATTGACCGTTTGCTTGTACACGAAAACAACGATTTTGGAAGAAATTTGGAGTAAAAGCTAGCATATTTCCAATAATTCTCATCCCAGATAAAGTTCTCAGGACAGATTAGCTTTTGTTTATTTCAAACTTCTATAAATGCCATCCTTACAATTAGCTAATCTCCAAGTAACGATACCTATACAAAAATTTTAAATTTTAATTCACCGCCATTATTTGTCCAAAGAAGAATTTTTTGATGTGAAACATCTATAGGCACGTTTAAACCTGATTTTCAGCGTGGCGAGAATTGCTTCGCCACGCTATATGATGGTATATAATATATACTATACATAGTCCATATGTAGTAGTGTGTGAGATGGGGCAACGCGATGCCATGCGCAAGCGACTGTGCGCAATCTCTCTTGCCGTACTGAGCACGCACACTATAGGTGTGAAAAATTGTCAAAAATGGTCAATAATTGTCAAAAACTATCAAAAATGGTCAAAAATTGTCAAAATTTTGAAAAACGGTCAATAATTGTCAAAAACTGTCAATATTTTGAAAAAATGCTTAATAATTGCCAAACATTTTAAAATTTTTGAAAAATTGTCAACATTTTTGAAATATGGTCAAAAATTTGGAAAAATGGTCAATAATTGTCAAAAACCGTCAAAATTTTGAAAAAATGCTTAATAATTGCCAAATATTTCAAAAATTTTGAAATATGGTCAAAAATTTGGAAAAATCGTCAATAATTGTCAAAAACTGTCATTTTTTGGAAAAATGGTTAATAATTGCCAAATATTTTAAAATTTTTGAAAAATTGCCAAAAATTGAGAAATATGCTCAAAAATTGTCAAAAACTTGGAAAAATGGTCAATAATTTTGAAAAATTGTCAAAAATGGTCAATAATATTCAAAGACGGTCAATAATTGTCAAAACCAATCAAAAATCGTCGAAAATTGACAAAAATGGTAAAAAATTGTTAAAATTTTGAAAAATGGTCAAAAATTGTTAAATATTTAAAAAAATGGTCAATGATTGTCAAAATTTTTGAAAAATTGCCAGAAATGGTCAATAATTGTTAAAATTTTGAAAAATGGTCAAAAATTGTCAAAATTTTGAAAAAATGGTCAGTAATTATAAAAAACTGTAAAAAATGGTCAATACTTATTAAAAATGGTCAATAATTGTCGGAACCTGTCAAAAATGCTCAAAAATTGTTAAATATTTTTAATAATGGACAAAAATAGTCAATAACTGTTAAAATTTTGAAAAATGGTCAAAAATTGTTAAATATTCTGAAAAATGTACAATAATTGTCAAAATTTTTGAAAAATTGTCAAAAATTGTCAAAAATGGTCAATAATTGTCAGAAACGGTCAAAAATGGTCAATAATTGTCAGAAACGGTCAAAAATGGTCAATAATTGTTAAAATTTTGGAAAATGGCCAGAAATTGTCAAAAACTGTTAAAAATGGTCAATAATTGTCAGAACCTGTCAAAAATGGTCAAATTTTTTGGAAAATTGTCAAAAATGATCAATAATTGTCAAAACTGTGAAAATTGGTCAATAATTGTTAAAATTTTGAAAAAATGGTCAATATTTTGAAAAAATGGTCAAAAATTGTCAGAACCTGTGAAAAATGGTCAAGAATTGTCAAAAACTGTCAATAATTGTTAAATATTTAAAAAAATGGTCAAAAATAGTCAATAATTGTCAAAATTAAAAAAAAAATGGTTAATATTTATAAAAAAAACTGTCAAAAATGGTCAATACTTGTTGAAAATTGTCAAAATTTGTGAAAAATGGTCAAAATTTTTAAAAAATTGTCAAAAATGGTCTAATAAGAAAAAAAAGTCTTGCATACACTTTCTTTCTCTCTATCCCATCTTTCTCTCCCATTTCCTTCTCTCTTCCATATCTCACTTTTTCTCTCTCATCTTTCTCTCTTTTTCCCGAAGTCACCGATGGAAATAATTGAGTTGTCGCGATTTCAAATAAATTTTAAAATTTTGAATTTTTGTATAATCAAAAACCATGAAAATCGGTTCAGCCGTTCTCGAACAAACCCGACAATTATATTTTGAGGAATTTAATTTTCATCATATTATTAACAAAATAATTTTAATACTAAAAATAATTGTCTCGAAGGAAACTAACCTTCAACGGACGAAATTAGTTTTTCAGAGTATAAAAAATGTCATTCTCGATAAACCGAACATCCCAGTAAAGAATAGATCAGACACCATATGCAGATATCCACACTTGTCAGAAAGTGTCCAAGAGATAAAAATGGGTTTTACCGAGGAAAAAAATAAGGTTACAAAAAGTTTGGCAGTAAATCTATCACCCGTTATCTCGGATCTCAAGTAAACGCAGACACGTATATGTAAGGGTCAGCGATCTATATGTATTGTAAAGAATAAAAACTTTTAAATAAATTTCAACGAAACTTAAATATGTGAAAGGCAGAACTCTACTTTTTAATGTAAAATACTTGTATATATATAAAATGCTCCTTTTTGTGTAATTTCTGTGTCTAAATTGTGTACATTTTTAATTTTACTGGTCACGGAACAGCAAAACAGGAACCTAATAAAAATCAAGGCATAGCGGTAGTATACACGGAACTAGCATTTACTTGGACATGATTAGGCCAAAGTGGCTATGGCTGTTGCTCCTTAAGGAACCAGATGACAATAATTGGTGAAGGAATAATTCATTCTGTGTATGGTCCGAACTAAACGAGTATATTGGTTAATTCAAAATTACTTGTTTGTTTTTAGGGTGACTTATTTTCTTTTTACAAGAATAATATCCCAACCTATCCACAACTGGTGCGAAATACGTTCCATGTTCCATTCCAAAATTTTTTAGAAAGAAATAATAAAAACTCTTCAAATAGTAGTATAATGTTATACGGCGTCAAAAGCTTATTAACTGCCTCGCCGCATTCCGCAGCGACAACGAACTGCAAATTCAGCCATAAAATGAGCTTTATATGCCTGTTACAATTATGTACTATAAATAAATGAGGTTAGGATATAAAATATTTTTCACAAGCTGAAATTTTTGTCCAGTCATAAATTTGATAATTAAAATTAAATCAGGATTATAAAAACAATGGAATTTTGTGTTGCATCGGAATTGATTAGATTGGCGCAGAAAGGAACCCCTTATCATATACAAACACTGCGCTACTACATTTCAGATAAAACAAACTAAAAAACAAAACAGACAATGGATAAAAAAATATAAAAAACAACTAAAACTGAATTGAAAAAAGTTTTTCAAAGGATATGAAGCGACCAGAAATGCTTTTTGTTCACACCAATGAGTATAATGAATGGTTTTATCGAGGACCACCTATAAACTTTTAAAATATATGCAGGTACTTTGTGTGAATAATCGTTAATTCCAGAATGTAAAAGGTGATCTTATTTTCTGATTATTCATAAACTAATAGAACCTCAAAGAATATAGTTTCATAGAACACGTCTATCGATAGGATTCGGTGTTTTTTCAAAACAAGATTATCTCTTCCACATTCTTATTTGCCAAGATTGAACAAAATTCTTTTCACCAAAAATGTTCGGTAGGTACAGATTATAAATTATATATCATTTTAACGTATCACGAAAAACACAGTGGCGTACCATAGCTATGGGTTACAAAAACGAAAATAATATTTTTTAATGGAACTCCCTGTATCTTATTATACAGGGTAGCTGTTAAAGATGGAACCAAACCTATAGTGCGGTTCAACATACAACAACATACAACAACATACAAAACCCAAAATTTCAGAATTTCAACTAAACATATTTGCGCATATTTTAGCCTAAAAATTATTTTTTTATAATTACAAAATTTTAAGCATGGCCGCCATCTTGAATAGCAACATAGGTCATGTGATATACCATTTGAAAGGGTTTAACACCCTGTTTACAAAAATGTATCACACATGGGGTCTAAACACAACAAAAATGATATTATTAATAGGGAGCGTAGGAGGCAGTGCATTTGACACAAGACGTCAAATATTATAACAATAACAGTTATTGTTGATTAAGTTGCAAGAGACAGTGTTGAATAGTAAAATAATTTGTTATATTGAATCATTTCAAAGTAATTAGTAATAATGAATCAATTGATCGAAAAGGAAAGAATTGAAATACTCATGATGGTTGGGTATGGAGAAAGAAAACGCACGCAAGAAGAGGTAGCCAATTTGTTCAATGGAGTAAATCATAATCATAATCCCATTAGTAAATCAACTGTTACCAAAACTTTACAAAGGTACAGACCTACAGGAAGTGTCAAAAATCGTATAATACCAGGTCGACCAATAACTGTGACAAATGAGGAAAATTCTTTAGCAGTACTCATGAATGTAATTGAGCAACCTAAAACTTCTGCACAGCAACTTGCTTTAGATCACGGTATGTCAAGATTTTCAATTCAAAAAATACTAAAAACACATAAGTATCATCCTTACAAAATAATTGTTAGCGGATGATTTTGACGGACGTCTTCAATTTTGTGAAGAAATTACGGAAGCTATTGATGTAAATAACAATTTTTAAAACTGCATTTTATTTTCCAATGAGTCTACGTTCACTTTAAATGGTTCTGTCAATCGACATAATTGTAGATATTATTCCGATGAAAATCCGGAGGCTTTACATACCCAGTATCCTCAAAAAGTCAACGTATGGTGTGGATTAATAGGGGAACATATTATTGGACCTTTTTTCATTGAAGGCAATCTCAATTCTGATAAATATCTCTAGTTGCTACAGAATAACATTATTCGTAGGTTATTGCAGCTCTTTCCAAGTGTCAATAATCCAAATGTTATTGCAGAAAATGTTTGGTTTCACCAGGATGGTGCAACACCACATTATGCACGTATAGTTAGGAACTGTTTGAACCAAATTTTCCTATGACGCTGGATAGGGAGAAGAGGAAGTATTGAATGGCCTGCTAGAAGCCCAGACTTAACACCGTTAGATTGTTTCCTTTGGGGATATTTAAAAAATAAGGTTTATGTAAACAGACCTGCAGATGTAGATGAATTAAAAGCTCGCATTGCTGATGAAATAGCCGCTATTCCACAAGAGTATTTACGTAACTCTATAAACGAAATCGCCTACATTATTGCCAAGAAGTGAACGGGCAACAATTTGAACAATTTATTCGTTAAAAAGTTAGGTAATGTTTATTTTAATTATAAATTAAAGTTTACAAAAACGTTTATAATTTCCTTTCTGTTGCGTTTAGACCCCATGTGTGATACATTTTTGTAACCAGGGTGTTAAACCCTTTCAAATGGTATATCACATGACCTATGTTGCTATTTAAAAAAATCAAGATGGCGGCCATGCTTAAAATTTTGTAATTATGAAAAAAATTATTTTTGGGCTAAAATATGCGCAAATACATTTAGTTGAAATTCTGAAATTTTGGGTTTTGTATGTTGAACCGTTTAAGCACTATAGCTTTGTTTCCATCTTTAACAGCTACCCTGTATATTCGTGAAGTTCATTTATTTCTGAATTCAAAAATACATCACATGATACCTGCATTTGAGTTATTGAAAATTCAAAAGGATTGTTATGACTTTGATGGTGATAAGGTTCCAAAATGCATGTAAGTGGTATAATAAGGAGCTCAGAAGGTTTCAGCCAAACAGAATAAGCATCTCATGTTTTCCTCTATAGTTCTCTTTCCTGGTTCAGCACATATTGAGGATGGCGCAATGATTAACATGGATTGCCGATGGACCTGCTTACAAAACATCAAGAACAGCAAAAAGCCTAGCGGGTGAAATCTTCACATAAAGTCTTAACATGTCCTGGAGAGGATGGTATCTTTCCAGCTCTGCTACAACAGGGCTCTGATATGTACCTCAACTCCCCACCTATTTAAGATATTCAAGATAAGCTTGTACTTTATTTCAAAAGGATGGAGACAGGCCAAGGTCTGCTCTATTTTTGAGCGAAGCAAACGCCTTCAAGAAGAACCGAAGTCGTATAAACCTACAAGCCTTTCTTCCTTTCTACTTAAAGTGATGGAAAAATACTTGATACCTATATATTAAGTGAATATTCATCAAGAACTATTTGCCAACCAATCAGGTGAGTTCGCTGTAGATTCCTTGCATTGTCTTGTAATAGACCAGGAATAGCAATAGCTTCAAAGGAAGTGGTGCATTTGATAGCACCTCATATGAATCAAACCTCCATAACCCAATGGGTTCAATCCATTCTAAATATTATGAAAATTATCACCTACCTCGGAGGTCAATCGACGACTAAAAATACAGTAAAAGATTGTCTTCAGGGAGGCGTTTTATACCTCTACTGTGGTCACTATTAGTTGACGACTTTTTAGCGAAGCTCAAAAGAGAAGGAGTCCGTGCTTTGGGCTACGCTTAAATCCTTGATAGGAGACTTACTTGAAATGCACACTCAAAACAACTCAACAAAGGGCAAAATCAGAGTTGCAATGGGAAACACGGGTGCAAAGAGATCATGCCAAAGCGCAGCATTATATGAAATGCTAGAACTTTCTCCACTACATCTAAGGAGGATCGCATACCTATAGGCTAACTCAGGTAAAATCTTTGAAACCCGATTAACGGTGAAAAACTGCAAAGAATCCCTCAATAGGCTGTCAAGAGACAACAAAGTGTCTCTAATATGGGTGCCGGCACATAAGGAGGTTTTAGGTAATGAAATGGCGGACCAGTTAGCTAAAGAAGGCTCTAAAGGAGACTTCATAGGTCCGGAACCGTTTTGTGGAATCACAAAAGATTGCATAAGAGGGGAAATCGGGAACTGGCTAGATAGGGAACACCAATTCAAATGGAGGGTGACACAAGGGCACCTTCATACAAAGAGTTTACTGAACAAGGTAGACAAGGAACCCTCAACCAGGCTATTGAAACTGGGTAAGAGACATTTGAAGACAGTTACCGACCTGGTGACTGGACATTGCACCTTGAGGAAAAATCTGTACAATATGGGCAAAGTTAGTGAACCTATGTGCAGAAAATGTGAACTTGATGATGAAACACCTACTCACATACTCTTGCTTCGGCGAGAACTTACAAGAACTTAGACGGAATCACTTTGGAGAGGAATTAATACAACCATCACAACTACTGAAAATCCCTCCAGTCAAACTAGTAGCCTATATAGAATACACTCATCTTCTGGAATGGAAGTAGATAACATGGGAAATGGTACAAAGATTCAGTTCAAGTGCCTGGGCTGATGAGCACAACCCAAATATATGAATGAATGAAAATAACGGGACATCCTGAGATACTAAAGTTTGGAGCAACCCAATTCATGAAGATACCCACGAACTCTAACTACGAGAGGTATATTTATAATAGATAACTCCATAATTTCATTTTCGGTTACACTCTTTCGCGGTAGACCTACAACCCTGTAAACTTGTTCATGCTTTTTTTTGTGGACATTTTAGTAATACATTTTTTTCTAAGATATATGGGTTCTGAGATATGCCAGGTCGACCATATGACACATCCGAATTCTATTATTTTATATACTTAGACAAGTCCGATTATTTCGATAAAAAACATGGGATAATCTCCGCAATTTATATCCTTTTTATTATTCATTTATTTCAAGTTCAGATAGTATTTTGAAGAACAAATACTACAAAATTTACGAGTTATTTATTACGCATTTATATATCTCTGAATATTCGAGCAATCCAATCCACTAACTTAAGGGCACTAAAATAGTTTTGTAGCTCCCTTCCGTAATTTTTTTGTCATAATCGATTTCTCATTTCTGCCTACAAAAAGATAGACTCTTCAGAGATATCAGTTTGTATTTTAAAGGACCCAATTAACTTTAGGTTCAAGTTAGTTGAAGCCTTCAGAGTTCTAAATAAAACAAAACAACGACTGCAATAAAAAAGGCGTCGAGCTAGGCCTCGTTTAGAGGTCGTTCACTTTTCGGTTATGTGCCCGTGCCTCAGTTTCTTAATATTTTTTACGATTTTTATCAGAAATAGAGAATTGGAGAGCTCTCTGGTATGAAGAATGGAACAAAAACTATACTGAGCGTCCAAACAGTCTCCTGTCAAATTACAGATTCTTTTTAGGAAAATTCCTTTTGGGTTTATGTAAAATTTGTAAAAAAAACTGATACACTAAATTTTTTAAACAAATTTACCCGTTGCCCCACCCATGATGAACGCTAGTGATGCCAATAAAAAACGCGGGTTTACTACATAAACAATTCATCACGGCAGGGTCATACAATGTACCAAGCTTGAAGTTTGCAGGTAGCGGTTTTTTTGAGATATACTTGAAAAACTGACTCAACAGCTTCATCTTCAAAGAACGCTAGCTGCCTTATGAGGAACTGGATAAATAGTCCAGTAATTGGAGGATGAAAAGTAGGCAAAGTGTACAAAAATTCTGCCGGTCCATAAATTTTCTGTGAAGGGTAGGGTTTGACTAGTAATTGAACATCCAGAAATTTCACACGCCAATATCTCCTAAAATATGGCATTTAGAGAATTTTTATTTAGGGGAAAAATGAAGAGTAGTTCATTATCTACAAAAATGGTCCTCATGATTTTTTTCGCAACATTAATATTTTTCGCAAAAACCGATGTTGACAAATCCATAATTTTGAGGTACAGAAAAAATGGCTGTTTTTTGCGAAATAGTGGACTAAAAGATAACTTATGTTAGATGGACATAAAATCACATCTAGTATCTGAAGTTTGCGTTTGGCAGAAGAGTTTCTTCCACTGGTGAATTATAGTAACTCATTTTTGGTTCTCCTACCATTTGCTCTTTTACCACAATCTTTTGATTCTTTCAATTTCAAATTTAATTATCTAATTATTGGCGAAGTCAAGTTTTATTGGCTCAATATTTACTGCTCACGATATTTGCTCTCGATGAAAATACGAGCTCGGGATTTACTAATTGTTTTGGTGTGGAAATTTAAATGCGGTCTGCACAATTGCATTATTTTGCAGAGAATGTTGTTCGTTTAATAACTTCAAGTAGGATTTGCATACATAATCCATCTGGATATTAATAAATTTATGCAAATATATACATTGAAGAAAGAAAAATGCCAGTTTCTGGAAAAACAATGGTTTAAAGTCAGTGGGAGATTAACGTAGGGGCTAGCCGGGGCTTAAGCTCCGGGCCCCGTGATACAGCAAAATGTTATGGTAAAGAAAAACTAGAGAAAAAATAAAGAACTTTATTCCACTGAACTAAGTCGAGGAAAAAATATATTTAATTTATTTAAATGTTGCATTAAGTGTTTATTAAAATAACATATTTTCTATTGTTAATAAAGCTCGTTGGTGAAGTTTTTGTATTAATTTTTTCTTATTTGAGGTTTTTCTCCGATCGATTTAGTCCCGGGCCCTGCAGGAGTTAAATCCGCCACTGTTTAAAGTGCAATTTACTTTATATTTTCTCTTGAGTTTTAAATAATGATTCCTTAATATTGAAATAATTACCAAAGATTTCAAGATTAACATCTACTACGCTACTGAATTCGGTTGGAAGTGAACGGCACAACTGATTGTTACAAAATGTACTCTAAGCACTTTGAATCCACCAGAACACATTTCAAGCTCCTTCTACCTTTCTTGAGCTGTACTTTTTAAATATCACGTAGAGCACTAAACGAGTCTTTAATTTCTATACACTTCTTTTTCGGATGTAATTTGTCGAGTTTCTCGTATTGCTGTCGTTTCTCGCGTTAATTTGGATGAATTCAATATTCCATTATTATATTCTTATGTTACAGTATGCTCTTGATTAGTTTTTGATGCATCAGTAATGATAAGTATCGTTATGATTTCTACATATTATTATCTGTGAAACGGTACGAGATGATGGTTGTCTAAGCAGCTGATTCTATAAATCCTCATATTTTAAATACCCTTTTTTTTTCTCTCAGTGGATACTTGAATTCGGAAATTACGATTTCAAAAGTATTAGGTTTGTTCGTAGAACAATCTCAAACGGTTGGAAAGTGGACGACTCACGCGCAGTGAATGAAAACCGTTCACAGATAGGCTCTGCGCATGAGTCGTCCAGTTTCCGACCATTTGTGATCGCTCTACGAACAAGCCTATTATTTCACTACAAAGTCTGACAACGTCTGACTTCTTTGATAGATCGTGAGAAGGACATGACGTATCGTTGTGTCATTTCATTATTGTATGGTCAGTAGTGAATAGTCGATTCTAAATAATTATTAAAGTGAAAATGTCCACAAAATAAACATTCGTACACAGAAAATTCATAAGAATTTAACAGTGAGCAAAATGAATACAAACATAAACAATATTTGAGCTTTGCCTGTTCCACTATTCTTAGGCACTTTTTAAGTACCTACTAAAACAGTCATGGAAGAGCCATATGCTGGATGGCTAGTTTCTACCATCAAGCCAAATTTTCAGAAGAATAAAACTTACAGCTTGCGAAGGCTATAATATAATTTGTATATTTGAACTAGCCAAGACAGACCTTAGGCTTCAATATATTATCCTAAGTTATAAGAATAAATGATAAATATTTTGGTACGTTTTGTACGTTAATTGAACTACAATAATCACGATGGTTTACAGTATACCTGAACGTGTGGAAATAATTTTAATATTTGGCACCCAGAACGAAAGTTATTTGCAGACAGCTAACGTGTTTAATGAAAGGCATCCTGAAAAACATGTAAGTCACGTGTATATCCGTGATTTAGACGCAAAATTTAGAGAGACGGGTTCAGTGGCAAATAGAAGAAGGAATGCCGCAAGAGTACTCGATGAAGCAACTCAAATTGAAGTCCTTGGACAATTTGGAATAGATCCTAATTTGTCAACTCGTCACGACTCTGCAATATCAGGACTATCACATGAGTCGGTACGGAAAGTTTTGAAGCTTCATAAATTTCACCCCTATAAAATGAAATGTCTTCAAGATGACGATGACGATGACGATCCAGACCGAAGAATTCAGTTTTGTGAAATTATGACTGTGTAATGGATGCGTCTCCAATGGATACGTTGGTAGACTAGGGGTGTGGAAAGGCCTCTGAATCGGTGGTGTTGCGGGTCACTTGGAGGATCATCTCAAGGGAATGAAACAACTACTTCTAGCACTGGGATATGTTTGATTTATTTACTATAATACATTACACTACTTACTAAGGCTAATGATATACATAAGTACCTAGCCGTATAGCATACTTATACTTAATGGTTAAAGATTACTGATCTCTGATCATTCGACTATATAGAATGTTCTTCATGACCTATTCTAAATCAACTTCTTCTTTAATAAATATTGAATGCATATTTATATAACCAGTCAAGTTCAAATAAAACAAATAAACATATTACTGTTTTGCCTTACTTCTCGCTTGAACTTGACTTTCTAATCAATAACCTTCTTAATTTATATTTATATAATAATAAAATGTTCGAACTTTTTGGTGAAATAAGATCAAGGGAATTTAATTCTTATTTTAAATATTTATTATTATATTGGGCCAAAAGGCATCACAACTGAAAGAATTAAGAATGAAGCTAGACTTTTAAAAAATCTTTGTTTTAGTGATGAGTGCACATTTTATTTAAATGGTAATGTAAATAAACAAAACTGTCATTATTGGAATGATTAAAATCCACATCTGTTTAGAGAAAACCACACTCAGTATTCTGAGAAACTAAATGTTTGGGAAGGGGTATTAGGAGATTAATTGTTTATGAATTAGAGACCCAACAGCACGGCGATGGCAATCCAGCTGTAGATAAAACATTGTTGCACTTCTAGCAAGACGGAGCACCTCCCCATTACGTAGTAGCAGTTAGGGACTGGTTAGACAATAATTATCCAAATAGATGGATTGGAAGGAGAGGTCCCATTGAGTGGCCACCTAGGTCACTAGACTTACCGCCACCTGATTTGTTTCTATGGTGTCACGTTAAATCCATTGTTTATAAAACTATAGTCAAGCATGTGATATTACTAAAGCAACATTTGCTAACGTTCGTATGGAGTTTGACTTAGACCGTTGGAAAGCATTTTCTACGGGCTTTCTAACGACGTATCACAAGTTAGTTAGTTAGTCATAGGGCTAATAATACCTAAGCTTTAATATTTGTAAAATCATATCTTCTTCTTTTCTCTATTCATATATATTAAGTCAATCACAAGATAGGTCACTTACTATTTGGTCTAGCCAAAATATTAAACATCAAGTAGGTATCACATAAAATGTAACTTCTGTCATTCTGACGATGATATGTCAATATCGAAATAATTATCACTATCCTTCAATAATTTTCATAAATCTTTCAATTAAATAGTGGAATTAATTAGAAACAGTTAGTTTCATTTATAACATTAATATGAGTAGTTTCCACAAAGTAAGGGTCCAAACAGTAAATACAAGTTAGGGGGTTGCCATTTAAATTTTTGTGGGTGGGGCATAGGGGGTTGATGGGGGTGCGTTCTCTCCCATGTCATTTTAGTTCCCCCTCTCTACCCTAGAAACGGTTTTGAAATTTTTTTGAAATATCTTTTCGTTCACGAGGTACAGCCCATGTGTTTTTGTTTCTTGCTTTGGTTCGTGCTTCCGCTAAAGTTATACCTTTGCTTTTCAAAACTTTTTCTATGTTATCGTCCCATGTTTTCCTTGGTTTTCCCCTGGTTCTTTTTTCATGTCTTTTTGCCTCCCATATCTGTTTTACAGGCATGTTATTGCTTAATGTGGTTAAGTGTCCAAACCATTTTAATTGTCGATATTGTATTATCTGGATTACTGGTAGTGCATTAAGGTTTTCTCTTACTGTTGAATTTCGTATTCTGTCTCTTATTGTAATTCCTGCCATGGTTAAATAAGTATTTCATCTCCATACTCCGTAATTTGCTTTCCATCCTCTTCGTCAGTACCCAGCTTTCGCATCCAAAAGTTAATATAGGGAGAAATATAGTTCTATATACAGTCATTTTCCTTTTAACAGAGATTTCTTTCTTTCCAATGAACGAGTTTTCAAGACTATGGTACACCTTTGATGCATTTTCTATTCTTGTATTTATTTCTATGTCATGGTTCCCTTTACTATTGATGTTTACTCCTAGGTACTTAAAATTTTCTACTTGTTCTAGATGTTTTCCGTTAAGATTTACATTTGTTTGGGTATTTTCTTTTCCTGTCACCATTACTAAAATATTTTATGTTATAATAAATAAATTTCTGGGCTGACCATTGATCTTGGCACCCATTTAGATCTTGTCGTTGATGTCGACAACCAAGGCATATATCATAATATTGAACTTGGCTCTCATTTCACATTTATGTTTTTGATCGGATTTATTTCTACAGTACACCAGCAATCTCATTAAAGTTTAGCTGGAAGTTGTATGGTAGGTAATTGGCTAGGGTCGAATTCCGCAAAACTACCTGGAACTACCCGAAAGAGGGATTAAGGCCGAAACTCACTTAACAGCACAACACCTGACAAGCATCGTCACAGCACCGTCGAGTGGTCAACTTGACGGTTGTGTATGGGTTCACTTAAAGCGACACGGGATCAGCACCGCCGCGAAACCCGACTATAGGCTTCACTTTTTATTGTCAGAGATATTGTATTGTACTGTACTAACCGAAATGTGCTGATAAGTGAGTGTACGACGTCGGCAAAGGATCAGCACACCACAAGCATGCCGTCCGCAAAATATTCTCTCTGTGAAATGTGTTGTGGTTGAGGCGTTGACGTGCCTTGTCGGTGCTGTGCTGATGTTGTTAGGTAGGCGCGCTTACATTTAAATACACATAAGAAAAAAAATCTGCTGGTGATGATCAGTCGCTGTTCCTATGAGGTGCTGATAAGTGAGTTTCGACCTTTATCGTATCATTCCCAAGTGGGACTAGAAGCTCTCGTAATTTATCGAGAGGGGCCAGGAAAATGATTGAAATTTATCGAGAAGGGCAAGGAGAATGATTGAAGAAGGTATATAGTGTTGAAAAAATGGCCGCGTAAGTAATAAGCTCTCGTAAAAACTGGCTTTTAGCTGTTAGCCATATTCTAATCCTCCCGCGGCCTTTTGCGGAACTCGACCTAGGATTAAAGACGCAGGTAGATTTTTGCGGAATTCGGCACAGCCATGGTAATCATTATATGGAGTGTTAATAAACAATAATTTTTGTCCAGTTTGCAATTTTTGTATAAAAATACATACTTGAAGATAATGTTAGGTATTGAAAAAGGTAACGTTAAATAATATGGTTCGTCTTAGAAAATACCCTGCTTGTATGTTTTTATCGAACTATTTTGTTAGAAAGGGGATCATAATTGAGACAGAAGATCTGATGAGAAACTTTTTGAAGGCGAATAACTGTGACACATCATTCTTTAGATAATATTGTAACGTAAATAGGTTTCATGAGTTGGGACATAAATCAAAAAGGAGATACGAGATAAGCGAAGTGTAATAAAGAATGGAAGAAAAAACGTAATATAAAATATTATAAAGGTTCGCAAAGTAGAACGTTATGAACAATAACTGCTTGAAATATGTTGCGCTTTTAAATAATATTTATAGCGTATGAGATATTTAGGACTATTTATTCTATGTATAATATGTCTCTGTATATTCAATGATGCTCTGGGCTCGGCTTCTCTCCTTAAGTACATTACGCAAAGGTTTGCGAATAGATCGAATCTCTCTGTGCACATTCTCGATATCAAGGCCATAGGAGAAACATTAAAGTAAGGAAAGCCCCAGGGATAGATAGCCTGAGGGGTGATATGATGAAGATGCTGTTGGATGGCAAAGGGAGAGGCGGAGATAGAAAGAAAGGCGGAGAGAATGTGTAGGAAGATTATGGAGAAGATAGAGCGGTGCGGACTGGAAGTGGCGGAAAATAAGACGTGGGTTTGCTAGTGAAGGGACGGATCAAGACGAGGGAAGTGAAGGGAAAGAGAATTCGTATGGAGAAGTTTGTGAAATACGTAGGGGTGTGGTTGGATAGTCAATTATCCTTCAAAACTCACATATTAAAGGCGGCAGAGAAGAAGAAAGTGAGGGCAGCATGGCTGGGGAGATTGATGTGTAATGTGAAAGGGCCGGGAGAGTGGAAGAGGAGGGTAATTGGTGGGACGGTAGAGCAGAGTATGCTGTACGGTGCGGAGGTGTGGGGTGAAAGATAGGTGGTGAATGCGAGGGTTAGGCCACTCCTGCGGGTGCAGGGAGGGATACTGCTGAGGTTGGTGCAGGAGTACAGTTCAGTGGGTAGACTGGCAGCAGCGGTGCTGGCAAGGTCATACCCATTGGACGTGATGGCTAGAGCTATGAACAAACGCTGGAGGGGTGCGACCAGAGAGGAAGTACAGGAATGAATGGAGAGAAGGTGGAAGGAGTATGAGGGCGCGCTAATAGGAGCGATTGGGAATAGGAGAGATTGGATGGACTGGAAATTCGGGGAGGTGAACTACTTCTTGACGCAGGTGTTCATTGGAGATGGGTCGAGAGTAGGGTACCTCCACAAGATTGGGAAAAGAGAGAATGGAGTGTGCGAGAGGTGTGAAGAGGAGGATGATGTGGGGCATGTGTTTAGATGCTGGAGGAACGAGGAAGTTCTGAAGAAGTTGGAGAGGAAACTAGGGGAGGCGGTGTACTGGGAGAACATGGTGGAGATAATGTTGAGGGGGAAGGAGGAAAGGATGGAGGTGAGTGGAGTAGTAGCGAACATGGTAAGGGGGAGAGAAGGACTTGATATGGCATGAGAGGTAGGAGTGATAGTAGGGAGAAGACGACGGTGTGAGCGGAGAGTGGTGGTGGTAGGCATCCACTTGGGGATGAGTCCAACACTGTTTGGGTCCTGAACAGGACCCATTCGAACATGAGTTTCCCATCTCGAACCGAAAAAAATGCCATAGTTTCTCGAGCCGTTTCGACAGTTCCAGAAAAATCGGTCTTTGCCCGTTTTAATAAGAAGGGCAAGTTGTGCGTGGTAGTGGAAGAAGTACGTCTTGTGCAAAATATATCAGGAGATATGGGAATGGTCAGCGGGAGTGGATAATATAGATATCGTGTACAAGGGAGGGGGTATGGGATGTTTAAAGATGGGAAAAGGTAGAAAGTTTCGGCTCAAATTATTTTCAAGTTTGGAGTTGAAACTATTTTCAGTTGTAAATTAAATGGAAGATATTTGGATCTCTTAAAATATTCTTGCTGTACTTGGTTGAAGTTATAGAAAAAAACTGCACAGTCAAAGTTGAAAATTTGTCTAATGTTTGCCCTTGCTACTATGTAATATTTGCAATACTTGATGTTTTTGCTTTTATTTTACTACTATTTTTAAAAATGTGCAGCGTTTAAAATTGTCCCTTGGTTTTAATTTGAATAAAAATGTATTTCAAGGTAATTTATCCTGTACTGATTTGTCCAAGTATACTTTATTGTGTTGCCACATTTGGTCTCAAGGGATTTTGAACTGCTCAATTTTGTCCTATCTGAACGTTCTTTTGTGTCCCTCGTATAGGTACGTAGAGACAAGAAATATTAAAAGCGTAAAATCTGAAACAGGAAGAAGTGAGTTAAACAAAGGTAATAAATAACGGAATCTGGTGTTGTTTGTTGATGTGTATGCATAGCTCAGTTTCTATGTTGGTAATGGCAAACAATAGGTTAGATCCGGCTACCGGATATTCTCTGCATCTGCGACAAAATTTTGTAATACATTTAATGCCCCAGTACATACCATGAAAAGTTCATAGTTTTTGCTGTTTTCAAAAAAATATGTACAATATTGTATTAGTGGATTTCTACGTTTGCTACTGAAATATAATAATTTTGTTTATTAGAAAATATAAATTGAATAAACTGATAAACCGACCTCAAAAAATCGAGTTTCAAATTTTAAATCAGCTGATAATTAGATTTTTGGCCCAGATTTATTACTTAATATCGAGAAAATTATTATGAAATAAGGAAATTTTTTTTTCGGCAACCGCCCGCCCGGAAAGTACCCACCTTCCGGACGCTTTTTCTGTGAGAAAGTAGCATTTTTCCGGCCTAGTCCGGAAAGTACGTATTTCCCGAACTAGGCCGGGAAGAATTACATCGTTGTTGTGATTGTACTTAATAAACAAATAATAGTATGAAAATCTAGATAGGTATGCTTTAGAAGAATGCAGTGATTACCATAGCAACCAAATAACGAATTACCAATTTGACATTATAATAGTTGATATTTTGCTTTTTAAAAGTTTCCATGGTTTTTGGTCGCGATTATTGCAATAAATAATGGAAAACATCAATGAAAACGAGTTTGAAAATGTGCCTGATGAAAATCCCAATGCAGCAGCTACTGCTGCAGCACAATTTTTACCTAAAAAATCAAGGTTTAGGTACGAAAACGTTCATAATCTGTTTACGAAATGGATATATATAAAGAACTGCAAAACTATTACAGAGGACGTAATTTTGGCTTATTTGGCACAAAAATCAGAAATTGTTAAATCCTCTACCCTGAGGACCATGTACTCTGTACTCTATGCTGAAAAGTACCATTTTAGTGAAGAAAATTGTAAACATAGCCACGGTCCCAAAGGTTATCGCATTTCTTAAAAGGAAGAATGTTGGTTATAAAGCAGAGAAATCAGAAGTCTTCTGCAGCGAGCAGATCAACAAATTTATTAGGGAAGCAGGCAATGAAACCTACCTAATGCTAAAGGTAATTTTAACAAAAAATACGATTGTAGGAAAAAAGTTTCAACTTGGTTTATTTTTACTTTCAGGTAGCAACAATTATTGGATTAGCCGGTGCGTGTAGACGAGAAGAACTAACAAAAATCTCAATTGATCATATAAACATGTTGCTTATAATACATTGAGAGAACATTTGTTGTAATTGGGCAAGAAAATTTGGTATTGTATAGGCAATATTTATCTTTACGGCCATCCCAAACTCCACACAACAGATTATTTGTAAATTACAAAAAAGGAAAATGTTCAATTCAGCCTGTTGGTATCCACAGTTTTGGAAATGTAGGACTCAGGATTGCAGAATTTTTAAAGCTACCCAATCCTGAAAATTACACAGGCCATTGCCTTCGTCGAACTTCGGCGAGGTTGTTTTCTGATAATATCACAAATTTAAAGAGACACGGTGGCTGGAAGTCGCTGAAGGATATATAGACAATTCACTTACAAACAAAATCAAAATTGCCAAGACCATTCAAAAATTATCACATGAAAACAATCAACATAAATCGGATACCTCAACTTCATGTTCTGACTTCAACTAGAGGGATTTAAATATACCAAACATTTCAAACAAATTGAATCCCTTTAATATTAGCAATTGTTCGAAATTCAATATAAATATTAATATAAACAATAATTAGAATGTTCCTAATTTTGTTCTAAAAATAAATATTACAAAGAAACGTGTTTTATTGATTTGTTATACCACACGGTTGCCGAAAAAAAAAGTACGCAACACGCCCGGAAACTGTTTTTTCGGACTCGCAGACTTCCAGGACTCGCTTACGGCTCGTCCTGGAATCTTGTCTACTCGTCCAAAAAACAGTATTTTCCGGACTTTTTTACCGCCACAAAATCAAATCATCAACATAAAAATTTCACGGTATATGAAACGTTACTTTCCATTCAAATTATGTAATTAGCAACCTCTATTAAAAGTATGAAGTCAAGTGCACTTCAATAACAAAAATATTTAAATTTCATTTTTCAATTCACTTTATTTTTGTTTAATGCCTCTTTTTTATTTTGCCCACTGCTTGCCGCTGCCACGCCGACACTAAATGCTTTTGAATTCACGCAGCTAATCGATTTTCTAATAAAAAAAATGTTACTTCAAGTCTTTAAAAATAAAAGCGTGTTTGTTAAATACTGAACCTTCATGACAGGGGTGAAAAGTTATAAAAATTGCTTTTTTGTATAAAGCAGCGTCATGCACACACTGCATAGTATTTTTAAATTAAAAATACTAATTATAAATTTGTAATGGATATTTTTAAGAAAAATTGACGGCCACTAAGATTGCAACCTATGGCGATTCAAACCGGAAGCATAAAATTTTCTGCAATTTGGATGACCACCTGACCAATTAAGATAATATCGCTTCTTGAACTGAGAACTCCTTCAGTTGATTTTTGGTAGGGGCCAATGACGTATTAAAGATAGACAAGCCTTGTTTACATTTTGGTTGTCCCCAACATATTTAAGACGAGACTCTTCTTACATGATGTCAAATCTCGTATAACAATAATCGTAATTATGATTATATTTAAGATTTTTGCGGTATTTTACATTTTCAAAGGTAAGAAAAAAGTGAAAAGCTCTTAAAATAACTATGACCAGCCTACATTCCAGCTCGTTATTTTTTTCGGTTAAGATTTTTCATATTTCATTCAATATCAAATAGTAAAATAGCTTATAAATTTTTAGCTTGGAAACCTCGAACTTCTTTTTGAGATCTGTCAATATGATTTTAATTATAATTGTACTTTTAGTTGGTTTTTTATTGTAATTTGTTTATTTAAGTGCTTAGAAGACATTGAAGATGGTGAAAAAATGTGTAGTTTGAGGAAATACATGGAATAAGGGAGATAATCGGTTATTTCACAAGTAAGATTATATTAACATAAGCGTAGTATAGGTAAAAGACGAGGGATTCGATATTTTGGAGAAATATATAGACATCATTTAGTCTATAAAAACGTTTTTCATAAAATAGTTCAAATGAACCCTCCCGAAATGATACGCTATCGTGTAGAGTACTCGCCTTGATTATGTTGCGACCAAAACATTGTATAGGCAATAATGTGTGAAGGCTGGTCTATCTTTAATACGTCATTGGTAGGGGCAAAGCTTATAGTTTGGTTTCGTAGCCGTCACCTGTCACAGTGTAACTGTCAGCTGTCACCGCTTAACCGGCACATGCCACTGTCATTGCGTTAGCTGCCACCGTCACCCACACAAAAGAAGATTTTAAGTTCTGTGTCGTCACCCACAGAAGAAGAGCACCTGCCTGCAGCTCTCTAATCCGATGTTGCCACTTCTTATTTTGGTAATAATAATTTATTTTGTTCATTGTTTTTAACCACTAGGAGATTTTATAGTTATAGATTTTATCGAGAAGAGCAAGGAAAATCATTGAAGAAGCTATACATTGTTAAAAAAATGGCTTCTTCAATGATTTTCCTTGCCCTTCTCGATAAATTAATCAATGATCTGTTTTAACCAAGACAGAAATTGTAAATAGTGGGGGACATAGAAATAATTATTTTATTTGCCTTAGATTAATAATATTTGGGTATAGTTCAAAATTCTATTAAGGTCCCTGCTGGTAAATGCAAATATTGAATTGTTTCACAAACTGCCTGTTGAGATTAGGCTGAGAGGAGAATAACTTCTCACACTTAAAACGAAACACCGGCATTGTTATCATAGATAATTATTGTTATTTTAATACACTTTTATAATGATTAAAAAAAATCGAAAGAAAGGACAGCAATACACAAATCGTAGACAAAAAAAGTGAGGTTAGATGTTACCAAAATACGAAGTCGGATTAGAGAGCTGCAGGCAGGTGCTCCTCACAGAAGTAGTGTGTAGAAGGAGTGTAGTTAGGATAGGTTTGGGTTCTTCTTCTACAGTTAGTCTGAGTTTTCAAGAGCCTTGACTAAAGTAAAAAACAATTTTCTGTTTTCATAAAATTAATGTAGACATTAAAGCATGCAAATGATTAAGTTTTGTTTTAATTGATTCAATTACCGATATGGCGAACACCAAATAATATATTTTATAATTTAACATCATATCCGTTTGCTTTTTTAAAAACACTCTAGTCTTCGAAAATAAGTTGAAATAAAAATTAAGAATATAAAATGTGGATCGTTTCAGTATCTGACCGCATTCATAAAAAAATTCACTGTATTTTTTTCACCGCTTTTATGTCGCTGTGCGGATACACGCTGAGCATTTTAATTCATTTAAGTAGTCTAGATTTCACGTGGAGTTGGTGGTATGGTCGCAGATGTGCATAATGGAATAAAGGGCTTTTAGCGATCCTTAAACGCCAACCCAAAAGGAATGTTCTATCCATAAAGGACCGGGAGAATGACCAAGTAATACACCGACAAAGAACTTTTCTGAAAGTGCTACTTTAGGTCATATACTTACTTTTATTATGTAGTTAGCAAGTTTAAACTTAATAAAATATTTTTTATAACATACTTGAAAGTACCCTATATAAGTTATTGCACTGCATGAAAATACATTTGGAGTTGATAATATGAGATTTTATTTTCAGTTAAATGCAAAATAAATAAAATGTTTTTTATTTAGTGGTAGTGTTATGAGTTGAAAAAAAATATATGTTTTTATTTCAACTGCCTAACGGTAAGCGTTTGAGACCTTACAGGGCGCCAATTTGTAACGGTAAGAGGCGCCAGCTTGAAGGGCTCCAGCTAGAGACTCCTCTCAAGGGTGATTCGACCCCAAGTTTATGTCGCACTAGTGTTACAGGAAGGTTGTAAAAATTGAGGGCGCCACTACCTCTTTGACGTCGATAAAAAAGTACTAATTAAAAAAACTTAGGCGGAAAAGGTAGAAACGCCTTGTAAAATTTAAATGAAAGTTAATAATAAAAAAAGTGACTTAAAATTACCCCGGGCGATATCTCCCTCAACTTTTATAGTTGAGGATTAAGAAAAAATAAAAAAAAAATTTAAAAATTTATATATTTATACTGCCACAGGAAACGAAAAAATTAGAGGAGAATTTGTACTTAGGTACTTAGCTTATAAATATGAAGTGATTTCCTGAAGGACGTAGGTAGGTTTTGCCTCTACAAAGTCTTGAGAAGGTCTCGAAGAAGGTAGGTAGATATTCTGGATTTGTACTGCTGTGTCCTGGGGTTATGTCCGTGCCTAGGGCTTATATTCTAGCCTAGGTCTTGGGGTTAGATCCAAGAGTTGTATCCTTGTCTAGGGGCTATGCTTACCACTGCAAAATTATTAAGATACGAAAGGTATAAAACAATAAAAAATGTGTCTTTCCTCGGAGAGAGTCGGTAACGGAAAGGGGTGTCCCTCGTGGCGTTGGAAAAAATGGAAGCGTCCGTTTGCAGACGTCAATTGTCTTATGATCAGGGTTGAAATTTGAGATCACATTACTATAATCGGAAGTGGCTAGTGACGACGAGCGGTAATTAAAATGATTTATTCTAAAAAATCGAAACAGGACGATAGACATGTTTTTTATTTAGTGGTAGTGTTATGAGTTGAAAAAAAAAATTTTTTTTAATTCAACAAAAAAGTCGCATCAACCATAGTAGGTTATTAGCGACGGTACAGTAGGTAATTACATTGAAATGAATACATCAATCAATTTTAAAAATATTATTAGTTTATGATAATTATTATCTTGAAATAAGGTTTCACAGTTTTTTCTTTGAGTATGGTGTTTAGGACATTCTACGAGGATATGTTTCACTGTTATATTTACATTACATAGATCACATATCGGGTGTTCTTCACGTTTTATCAGGTAACTAAGAGTTAGTCTAGTATATCCCAAACGTAGACGTGAAATAATCACTTGGTGTTGTCTGTTATTAGAAAAGGGGAACCACTTTTTATATAGTGCTTTAATTTCACGAAGTTTTGACTCACTTTCAGTCCACTGAGATTGCTACAAAGCTCTTATTTAAAACGCATTTTAGATCCGAACTAACCACTTCTGAAATCGATACGGCGCTTTCATCTGTAATGGCATTACGAGCACATTTGTCGATCAGCTTCTTCGTTTCCACCAATACCAATATGGGATGGGATCCATATAAAGATGATATCGTTGTCTCGTTCTCTGGCAACGTAGAGTTCTTTCTTGATATGATGTACCAACGGGTGTTTGGAATAAATCGTTTGTATAGATTGTAGGGAGCGGAGGGAGTCTGTAAGGACAAGGAGACGGTTTTGGTGGTTGCTCTCGGTCATATGTGTTAAAGCTTGATATATAGCAAATAGTTCTGCTGAGAGGATACTTGTGTAGGATGGAAGGATAGGATGTAGGAGGTTTATACAGGAGTTTCTGCGAATCGGGATACTTTTACAGAATCTCAATGAACTTGGCTCTTATAAAAGTTGGGTTCGTATTTTGTTTATCATAGTTAGTTAGGCTTTTGTATCTTTATTTGGTATATTTACCATCCAAGGTTCAATGTTATAGGTGGCAATCGGGTAAACTGTTGGTAGACAGAAGCCAATATCTTGAAAGTGTTCTAATTCTATCGTAAAACGGTTTTAGTGTCCTCGATTTTCCACTAAGAAATCCTTCTAATTTATTTGAATGTGTGTACTGAAATGTTGGATATGACTTATTAACTTAACCAACTCGAAATAATCCAAAATTCCGCTTTCAGGATTATACTTGGAGCTTTTAGAACTACGCCGGTGAAAAACTTACAATGGGAATTAGGAGAGCAAGCCTTAAGCCTGATGGTTAAGCCATTAGGCCACACATTATTTGTGAATACATCAACTGCACACTATTGCCACAAAAAAAACAGAACAATTGGCATCAATAAGAAATAGTAGAATCAAATAAATCAGATAGATACAGAAAAAAAAACACAAGAACTATTACACCAAACGTCAAACATTACGTATTTTATTGAAGAATACTTTGTTGATTTCTCACTGCTGATGCCTCATGTACATACAGTTCTCTATAAAAACACAAGTGAAATTTTTTTATGCAGCGTAACGTTCCGTACGTCGCATCTAATACGCGCCCATGACGATAAGATTCGTGTGCAGAATGCCTTAGTGTAATTTCAAGTTATGCTCACCGATATATCGTTTCGGCCTATCTAACAAAACTCGTTTATAATACATAAAAAAAGATGAAGGAAACTTTGTCTATAAAACAAAATGAGGATCCTTCTGGATCTTATTTAAGACAAATGTCATTTCTAGCAATAAAACTATTTTCCTTCAGTTTATTAGTAAAACAAAAAAACAATGGTATTCTCTCGAAAAACATTCACTCCATGAGAAACTTTCCAAACTAATTTGTGGGGAAACAAAACCAAGGAAAGTGGATTAAACTACAAGCAATAAAAACCAATGACTTTCATTTACATGTTATTTTTTTAGTATTTATACCAGTGTTTGCCACTACAAAATAAGACAATAGAATTCGTTAGCGGATTTTAAATGGTTTCACGATTAGATCTTCCGCAGTACGGAATAAAGAATATCTTATGAATAGATACAAACTCACAAAAAAATGTATGATCCAGTACCATGAGAACAAGAAATAGTAATACATAATAATATAATTCAAATAAAGAGTGAGTCGTTGTAGAGTTAACGCAAAAAGAAAACAATACAGACGGTCATCACCGAAAACGTCCGGTTGCTTGGCAACTGATCACATGTTCAAGTCTCAGAGGCGTCCAGTAAACATCGTTTCTAAACGAAATTTTGAAAAATGGTCGATAATTGTCAAAATTTTCTAAAAAAACTTGAAAAATGGTCAATGATTGTTAAAATTTTGGAAAATGGTCGATAATTGTCAAAAACTATCAAAAATGGTCAATAATTTTGAAAAATGGTCAAAAATTGTTAAAATTTTTGAAAAATTTTCAAAAATGGCCAATGATTGCCAAAAACTATCAAAAATTGTCAAAAATGGACAATTATTTTTAAAAATTGTCAAAATTTTGAAAAATAGTTGATTGTTTTAATGAAAATCGATTTTTTTGGTATTATTTTAAAAAGTACATGCTTTTCATATTCCGGTAATAAAACTAAGAGATTCATTCATTAACAATTTATTAGATTAAAAATCAAATATGAAAATTGTCAAACATTTTGAAATATGGTCAAAAATGGTCAGTAATTGTCAATTATTGTAAAAACCTGCTAAAAATGGAAAATTTTTGTCAAAAAATGGTCAATAATTGTCAAAAATTGTCAAAATCTGACAAAAATTGTTAAAATTTTGAAAAATGGTCGATAATTGTCAAAAAATTTTAAAAAACTTAAAAAATGGTCAATAATTGTTAAAATTTTGGAAAATGGTCGATAATTGTCAAAAACTATCAAAAATGGTCAATAATTTTGAAAAATGGTCAAAAATTGTTAAAATTTTTGAAAAATTCTCAAAAATGGCCAATGAAAACTATCAAAATTGTCAAAAATGGACAATTATTTTTAAAAATTGTCAAACTTTTGAAAAATAGTTGATAATTGTCAAAAATTGTTGAAGTTTTTGAAAAATTGTCAAAAATTTTGAAATATGGTCAATAATTGTTAAAATGGTCAAAAATTTGGAAAAATGGTCCATAATTGTCAAGAATTGTCAATAATTATCAAAAATGGTCAATAATTTTGAAAAATGGTCTAAAATTGTCAAAAATGGTCAAAAATTGTTAAAAACTGTTAAAAATGTAGAATTATTGTTAAAAACTGTAAAAAATGGTTAAAAATTGTCATTATTTGGAAAATGGTCAAAAATTTGGAATAATGGTCACTAATTTTGAAAAACAGTCAAAATGATCAATAATTGTCAAAAATGGTCAATAATTGTTAAAATTTTGAAAAATGGTCAATAATTTTTAATATTTTGAGAAATGGTCAGTCATTGTCAAAATTTTGAGAAATGGTAAATAAATAATACGAGCCGTTTCAAACACGTAATTTATAAAATCGATTTACTAAAAATCGATTAATATTACTATAAAAATCGATAACTAAAAATCGATTAATATTACTATAAATATCGATTATAGGAAAATAATAATTGGTTTATATAAAAATCGATTATTTTTTAACATCCCTAACGAAAGCTTATTCTTGTTTCGTTTATTGTCGAGTGACGGGTTGTTCCTATATGAATAAAGAGCTTTTTTTATATTATTCTACGTTCAATAATTTTTTGATAAGATAGTTATAGTTCTACTTTGTTACGGGTTCAAACTTATTTACTTTAAACTTAAAAGCAAACAGAGCATAATAAATTAAGGGGAGGCTAACACTTACCGCTTAATAATTATATTAAGAACAAAACAAATAAAACTAAATTAAAACTTAATCATAACATTGTTTATTTACATATTTACAATATAAGAAATTCTTCTTTTATTGTTTATTCACTTTAAACGGTCTAAGCATACAAGGCTACCCCTACCTAAGTGTCAAGGTGACCAGGCGATGACCAGTAATTAAGGTTGGTACTTAGACTTACTTATCTTACACATCTTACACATCGTCTATGTTCTCTCTCTTCCGTTCTGTTCCTGAAGGCTGCAATTTTGATTACCTGAGGTTGAACAAATTTTTTTCGGATTTTTGAAGCCAGAAGCAAAAGGAAATCACTCTTGGACTATTTTCTTTCTTTTCATGTCTGGGAAAGCCCGCAAGGGAATCTTTACAAATAGTCTACTTAAAAGCCACTCCACCTTCGGTAAGTCTTCCTAACCTAACCGAACCACATTTCAATTAGCCACCATCTAACTGCTCTTCCACTCTTTTAGGCTTTTTATGTTACATTCTGAAGAATTACTCTGATTGGTGACTGGCTGTAGTGCACCTGTTGCTGTGGATTTAGCTGAATGCCTGTGACCACGACTGCGAGTTGCTTAGTAAGAGTATTCTTGTTTTTTATATCTCATCGTTGGCATAACATAAGGAAGGACAGCTTCGATATTAACTACTACGCCACTCTGATAGCTTCATAAACTTATAATCGTTAAACATTCAGTATAATCAGTTAAGAGCATATTTTCTTCCATAATATTTTTAAATCTCTTCAGAAATAGCTTTTCAAAGAGTTTTGAGATCACAGGTAAGAGGGAAATTGGCCTGTACGATTTAGCTTCGCTTGCGTTTTCCCTGGTTTTAGGATCATAATCACTTCAACTATTTTCCAGACCCTTGGAATATGCTTCAGTCTGAAAACTGCATTGATCAAATTAGTGAGTTTCACAATGCCTTTTCTTGGTAGTTGTTTTAATATTGCTCCTGTGATTAGATTGTATCCAGGCGCTTTTTTTGGATTCAGGTTTGTTTTTATTTCATCGGCTACTTCTCTGGGAGTGACCAATTTGATATCTTTTTCTCCAGCTGATTGTCTTCCTCCAAGAGAGTTCTCTGTTACTAGTTCATTAGGTTGGAATATCCCTTCAAGGTGTTCTGCAAATAGGATTGCTTTTTGCATATTATTTTTTGCCCAACCTCCTTCTTCTTTCCTAATTACTGGCGTTTGGGTGATTGGCCTTTTAAATATTCTTGTTGATTTCCAGAGTGAGTATTCTGTATTCTTGTAGACTGTAGTAAGTTCGTTTAGATATGAACAAACTTTATCATTTTTTATTGAAGCTTGCTTTTTATTGCACGACATAGGACTGCTGAGAACGCTAGTGAACTCGTGAAGCGTGTAACCGTTACGAAAAGTCCGTCACGCAACAGTGTTGCCATATTTCTGAAAAAGCTAGTGAACTCGTGAAACGTGAAATGTTACAAAAAAGCGAATAAGGGTTCGCCACGCAACATAAGGGTTCGTCACGCAACAGTGTTGCCAGATTTCTGAATAATCCACTAATCCAATGAAATTTAAATTGAAGCTTGCTTCTTATTGCACGACATAGGACTTTTGGGAAGGCTAGTGAACTCGTGAAACGTGTGATGTTACGAAAAAGCGTTCGTCACGCGATAACTCATTCAAGCGACTGTGCGCATTCTCTCTTGCCGCACTGAGCTGGTGTGAAAAATTGTCAAAAACGGTCAAAAATTATCAAAATTTTGAAAAGATGGTTAATAATTGCCAAATATGTTAAAATTTTTGAAAAATTGTCAAAAATTCCTAAATATTATCAAAAATTGTCAAAAATTTGGAAAAATGATCAAAAATAGTCAAAAACAGTAAAAATTTTGAAAAAATGGTCAATAATTGCCAAATATTTTCAAAAATTGTCAAAAATTTGGAAAAATGGTCAATAATTGTCAAAATTTTTGAAAAATGGTCAATAATTGTCAAAATTTTTGAAAAATGGTCAAATTTTTCGAAAAATTGTCAAAAATGGTCACAAATTGTCAAAATTGTGAAAAAATGGTCAATAATTATAAAAAACTGTCAAAAATGGTCAATAATTATTAAAAACTGTCAAAATTTTTGAAAAATTGTTAAAAATGGTCAATAATTGTCGGAACCTGTCAAAAATGCTCAAAAATGGTCAATAATTGTTAAAATTTGGAAAAATGGTCTAAAATGGTCAACATTTTTGAAAAATTGTCAAAAATTATCAACAATGGTCAATAATTATTAATATTTGAAAAAATAGTCAAAAATTGTCAAAATTTTGGAAAAATGGTCAAAAATTGTCAAAATTTTGGAAAAATGGTCAATAATTGCCAAATATGTTAAAATTTTTGAAAAATCGTCAAAAATGGTCAATAATTGTCAAAGACGGTCAATAATTGTCAAAATTCCTCGAAAACTGTCAAAAATTGTCCAAATTTTTGAAAAATAGTGAAAAATTCACGAAAAATGGTCATTCTATTGTGCATAAGAAGCAAGCTTCTGTCGGCGGTCCGATGACCGCTCCCCCTTTTTTTGTATTTCTCTTTTTAACTGTTGGGCGAGTCTATTGGATACTGTTTTGTCATTAGGGTTTCTAGAAGTTTGCCATTTCTTCCTTGCATTTCTTTTTTCTGGGACTAATTTCTCTTGGGTAATTGTTTCCAGACATTTTACTTTTAACCCCGAATGTATGATTGTTGGACATCTACCACAAACTTTTCCACTACATGTTCCAGTTCTTGGATTGTTTTTAATGGTACATTGAGTTCTATTCAATTTTCTAGTTCTTCTCTAAAATGTTTCCAATTTGTTGTTTTGTTTGTTAATGTTGGATCACTATTCTTCATAATAATATTTTCACTAATTGCCATTATTATCGGGGAATGATCAGACGTTAGGTCATACGCTTCCTCCATTTTAATGTAATTAGCAGAGATATTTTTAGAAATAAAAAAGTCTAGCAGGTCAGGGATTTTATCTGGATCGGTAGGCTAATACGTTGGTTTTCCGGTGGAATGATACTCGCATCCTAGACTAGATGCTGCTTTATGTAGGTTTCTACCTTTTGTTGTTATTAGCCTAGAACCCCATATTGTGTTATTGGCGTTATAGTCGCCACCTATAATATAACGCCCTCGAAAATGCTGCAGAAAGTTTAAATAGTCATCTATGTGTATTGTATATCTTGGAGGTGAATAGACTGCTGATATAGAGACGTTATATGGACCAGTTTCAATTTTTACTGTGGTTGCATGGATATGTTCAGTTTCATATTTGAAATCCTCATAGTGTGGTAAGGTTTCTTTGATTACTACTGCACTTCCTCCACGAGCTGCATCGTGTGAAGTTAGATTAGAAATATATCTATTCGTTGTGTGGTTAGGAATACTTCTAATTCCTCTCTTCTTTGGAGTATTCCATTTGCATTCCATGCTGCTATTCGTAAGTATTTTCTATTCATTTCCGCGAGATTGTAGCTCTGTTGCTACAGCTATAAATTTTTGTTATACTATCAATCAGTTTATTAATTAACCCTTCTTGTTTGTCAAATCTCTCTAGTAGATTGGATAACATTTCAGTGATTGTGGCCTGGCTACTTGTTGATGTTACTCCTCTCCTCTTACAGCTTCACTAAATGTTTTCCCTTCTCTCACGTGGGGATTTTGGTTGCTTGTTGTTTTCATTACGTTTTTTCCTTTTATCGCTTTTATTGTTTTGTTTTTGATTTCTTGCATTTTTTTGGCTACGCCACAGTCTCTATAACTTGCTGGATGGGATTCACCGCAGTTTACACATGTTGTTATATGCAACTCTTAAAATATACCTAGTACAAGGGGAAAATGTTGAATTATTCATAATTTTAATTAGTCAAAAACCAATTAGACTATCCAGTTATTCGGGTAAACTTCTGAAATAAATAATGTTGTGTTACGGTCATGGTTTATGGTAAGTACACTTTTTATTGTGAGTAAAATCAAACCAAACAACTGCAAATAATAGAAGAAAATCGGTAAATAATTTGTATTGTCATCCTTTTATTCTGTTAGTTGTAAAATTGTTTGTTTGTTTACAATTTAATTGAAATATTTAATTTCCAATCGAAAACTCATTTTGTACTAAATTAATAATTGTGCTTAATTAATAATAAAATGTATAAATCATGGGCTCATGGGATTGAAATTTAATGGATAATTGGTTACAGAGATAATCACAAAGGTTAAGTGGAAATAGCAAATCTATTGAATAAAAAGTGTTGTCGCCTAAATCTCTCACAAAGTACTGTGACACTTCAGTTACGCAGATGAACTGAGAGTCACAAATCATCTAAAATAGGTTGTAATCTGAGCTGTGTAGGCTTGTGGCTCAATTTTATAATAATATAAGGTTTGTTCCAACTGACATTTATGAACCGTTCTGGAATCGTATCGAGAACTGTATAGTGCGCAAACTCGAATTAGGGATGGACACATCAACTTCATCACCCATTCCCGAAGGTAGTTTTTGTACCGTCCCAAGAACGATACTATAATCTGTTTGTAACCGTACCCGTCGGTTGTTCGTGACTTAGGCGCTAGAGTGGCCACTCGAGACAGATGCCGGCATGAGACTCGTCTCAAGGGTTGTTCTTTTCCATGTTAGTGCTGCACTAGGTATGTCAGAGATTGTCAGACTATAAGAAGCTTTAGGGCGCCACTACCTTTTAGACGTCGACGAAAGAACAAAATGAATTTAAAGAAAAAGAAAACTAAGGTGAAAAAGGTAGAAACACCTTGTAGAAATTAAATTAATATATTTATTAAAAAAATTAGAAACTTTAGCCCGGACACGATCCCCTACAACTCTTATAGCCGGATGGATAAGAAATTAAAAAAAAAAAAATTAAAACATTAATTTTATTCTTGCCAATGAATTGGACAAAATGGTCGGTATGTAGCCTGGATTTTTTCTGGTACTTATCTTAAAGATCTTCTCCGGGAAGGATGTGCATAGCAGAGAAGTGGACCTTGAGGAATCTCAGTGGTTTTCAGAGAGGTCCTTGAGGGATCCTAGCATTTAACAGTATACTTGCTGTTAACGGTATTCTAGTTCTCAACGGTATACTTAGTTGTTAACAGTATCCTAACTGCTATGCTTACCACATCAATTTAGATAGGAAAGATATAAAGATGATAGCGAAAAGGGGGTTCGTTAAGTGGCCTTGTACAAATGGAAGCGACCCTTGGCAGATGTCAATTGTCTTATGGCCAGGGTTGAAGATTGGGGTGGCTAATGAGACGACGAGCAAGAATTAGAGAAAGATTTGATATAAATTTAGTCGAATAACAGGTCAATAGACATGTTACAAGTTGGAACGCGAAAGAAATACAGCAATTGAGCTAACGATACCTAGAACAGTTCTATCGCCAGTTGGAACGAACCTATAATAAAAATTCAACTGCAGTAAACTACAAATTATTTTTTCGCCTATCTTACCGGAAAACCAATCATATGAACACCAAAAATAGGGCGAAAAGTATTGTTTAGCAGCCCAAGGGCGAAAATTTCTTAACGCCACGATTTTGTAGTTTTTCACAATATGTCACTTGAGTACTTTGACGTTTTACGTAAATTTTTTAATTAAACGTCAGTGTATGTCAAAGTTTTTGGTCATATTCTCCTATTTTTTAGTTAACTTGGTAGGCGAAAAACACACATGCAGGAAACGCTTTAGCAGCCAGAGACGAGCGAGGGCAGCTGAGAGCTTGTGATAGGGATGCGCGATATTATCCGATATTCCAGTGTATCGATACTTTTACTTCCGATACTCGATATTTTGTATCGATACTATGCTTTTCGATGCATTCCAAGTATCGATAAATTTGTAGTATATCGATACCTTGCGATACGGGATTTTTAGTGGTAGCGGCAAGTGGCGTTATCTATAGTGATGAGCGATATCGTGATTTTTTAATCACGTTGTGAAATGATATCGTGCTTTTTTTAACGAAACTAAAAATAAAACACGAAAAAAGCAGTTTTTTGAGGTTATGTGAAAAAGTCACTAATTAAAAAGTTTAGATTTTCACAAGATCTACAACTTTTATAATCAACTTTTTATTCTAGGAACTCAACTTTGGCCGGAGATCGCAATAATGTATTTTTCCCTCGTGCATCTAATTTTTCCGGAAAAATTAAATGCACTAGGGATAATACCCCCGAAAAAACGTCATAACTCGAAAAATTTCCAATATTTCAATCTGATTTTTTTTCATGGTTTGTGACTACTAAATTTTCATCAAAATTAAACATTTTTTAACGAAACCAAAAATAAAAAACGAAAAATGCAGTTTTTTGCGTTTTTCGAGCTAATTTTGAAGTTATGTGGAAAAGTCACTAATAAAAAAGTTGTAGATTTTCTCAAGATCTACAACTTTTATAATCAACTTTTTATTCTAGGAACTCAACTTTGGCCGGAAATAGCAATAATGTCTTTTTCCACCCCCCCAAAAAAGTGTGTTTTACCGAAAAAACGTCATAACTCGAAAAATTTCCAATATTTTGATTTGAAATTTTTTTTCATGGTTTGTGACTATCAAAGCTACGTTCTACTAAATTTTCATCAAAATCGAACATTTTTTAACGAAACCAAAAATAAAAAACGAAAAATGCAGTTTTTTGCGTTATTCGAGCTAATTTTGAGGTTATGTGAAAAAGTCACTGATGAAAAGGTTGTAGATTTTCTCAAGATCTACAACTTTTCATTCTAGGAACTAAACTTTGGCCGGAAATCGCAATAATGTCTTTTTCCACCCCCCAAAAAGGTGATTTTTACCGAAAAAACGTTAAAATTAGGAAAGACTCTTATTACACTTAACAAATATTCCTAATTATCGTAATTATTGACTCAAGTAAAATTTAGTTTTATTCCAATTTCTTTCTAATACACTTATGCCCGATTTCACCAAACATTTCCTAAAGTTAGGTAATACCCCACGAAGGATATAGTAAAAAGATTGTAGAGTCTGACAAGGACCACTAGTCTCTTCACAGAAAAAGTACAACCAAGAGCACAAAAAACCTAAAGGCTGAGGTGCCGAGGACTCGAAACGACTGGATGTACTGTAATAATTAACCATTTGAAGCTCTTTAAATAGTGCATATTATGTAGCTCAAATTTCCTATGATGTAACTTGATTCGTCAATGGAAAAACATGTCTTCTCATTTTAAAAATTGTATTGTATTTAAAAAAATAAGTTTCAATCTTCAATTTTTATTTAAACACTGACGTATTATGTAACAACTTTTATGTCTTAATACAAGAAAGTATAACCTTTCACAGTCTCAACAGCGATATACCACACACAGACAACCAAAAGTAAAACTAAACGTTTTGCAATAAACTTTTTTCAAATAAATTCAATTCGCACAATAAACGTGTATATAGAAGTACGTTAGCCATTTATCATCTTGTTTTTCCGGCGTAACAACCTGCAATATTCGAAACTTGGATGCAGGATGCGGCATATAATCGAGATACTCTCCGTTGAATAATTTATCATAGTTCGTGATAATACACAACACGATATACAGAGATATCGTTAAAAATGAGATTAGCAAACCTCTAATTTGTAGTAATTATTGATCGTTAGAGGAAATCTAAACATACGATGCAACGCTAATAGGCAGTTTGAGTCTTTTAGAGAATAATTGTAGCATAAGAACCTTATTATGAATGTTATTGCATTCGATATACACTGCGCGTCAGAGAAAAGGGGCCACCCAAAAATTAATGTGGATTTCCAAATTTTCATACATTCCTTGATTATCAATTAAGTAAAACATATTAATATTGTCGCGAGGTCACCAACTCAAAGCCGGCCCTGTCTCTCGATTATAAATTTTAGCGAATGCGCTTTCGAGAACATTCGAGTATAACGCGTTGTTTGTGCATAGGACGAGCGCGAAAGGCACTGCAATTTTCGAGAGCTGAGAAAGACTAAATATACGCGGGTTTTTGAGTGCGTAAGGACAATTAGTGAAACGAATACAAAGAGTTAGTTCACAGACAGTTTACAGAAGTTCCTAGTGATCGGACAGTGAATTAAATAGTGGAGATAAATAGTGTAATATTCAAGTGGTAAAAATAAATTAGAACTATTATACCGAGTGTAAATAAATTAGTAGACATTAAGTAGAGTGTTTATATGAATTAAGTTTAATACAGTGTGTGTTCCTTTAAATAAATCAATAGTAATTAGCCATAGAAGTGTGTATAATTTTATCCCACCGGTAAAAACTATTTAAATAAATAACAAAAAAACTACTATATGTACTGTGAAGGCAGACTGTGTAATCATTTATATGGAGTGTTCAGGCTACACCATTTCTGGAAATGGTGAGACAATTGAATATTAGTCGCTGGTCTGAACAAAGAACATACCAACGGTTTCATGTGACCTATTCTTGTCACCTGCGACTCGGTGCATGGGCTAGAAGGATTGCAGCGAACCGCTAGTATGCTTTAAAGAGGCTTTGAACAAGCTTATGGAATAGCAATTAGCATTTCTACTGTCCGAAGAAGGTTGGGGGAAACCGGTTTGATACCTCGTATACCAGCCAAAAAATCCTTACTAATTGCTGCTCACAAAAGACTTGCTTTTGCTCGTGAACACATCAATTGCACAATAGATGTTTGGAAGAATGTATTGTTCAAGGATGGGTGCAGAATGTGTAGAAATAAGGGTTACAAAAGAGGTAGAGATCGTTATGCTTTTTGAACTCGTTCACCTGGAGTTGCTTTTGGGGCGGCTCAGAAATGTTTAGGGTAGGAACTTCTTTTGGGACACGCATGACCTTGTCCTGGTTGACAGAGATCAGAGATCCTAGAAGACATTGAGATGCCATATGTTGGTAATAATGTCTCGAATAGATTGATTGATTGGTATTCCAATGGAATGGCTTGCTCAAAGCCAGGATCTTAATCTCATTGGGAAGAACTTAGGAGACGTGTAAGACGTCGCATTCCTGCTTCAACATGTCAAGAGTTCCGGTTGGCACTTATTGAAAAATGAGCATTCGATTCTGTTAATTTGTCAGCCATTGTCTGGCGTTGTTTATATATGTAAACACGTGTTGGTGAGTTTGTATTCAGTTTTCAATTATCCTCTGTATGTATTCGCGTCTATAAGAGAAAGCGATCCTCTCTTGCTGTAATGAGTAAATCGAGCACTGCCGCTTTCTGATCGGCGATGAAAACTAATCATTTCCAGAATTTGTCGAACTGATATCAATTTAGTAATTGATATACCTGCTGACTACAATCATTTAACGTGAACCTACGATTTGTGCAGCTACCACTGTATCAATTATTAATATTTTCTGCAATAATGTCACTTCAAAACGTTTGCTTTTCTAAAACAATCCATGAATTTATTAGCGGTAATCAATACATAAATCCAGAACAACTTTATTATTAGCATTTTGAACTATTAAGGGTATAAAAATCGAACACGTAGTTTTCGAAAATACTTAATTTACAACGAAAAGTATATTATTTTTAAAATATAAATTATTTTACATAAGTAATTCAATCTTCTGCTATTAATGTCAAAAACGGTATTTCCGTTTTTATTTCTATTGCACTCCGAACAATAAAATGAAAATTCAATTAAAGGCACTTTACTTTATATTGGTTTAGTGGCAAAGCAATTATAGGTCGCATTAAAAAAGTTGAAATGTTGTTACATATATGGAGTATTTTTTATTGAAATTGAATAGTCCTATATTTGGTCGAGAAATGCAATGCAAATAATATCGATATTTAGATGCTGCAATCATTTTTAAAACTGGATAGAAAGCTTTGAAGATTATCTAAGTCAAGCTACGTCAATACAAAAAAAAATAGAAATACAAAACTTAATAAAAAGCTTAGCTTCACTACATGTCAATCTATAATTTGACATCGCGGACACAGAAAGTGAATGTTCATCTTGTAGTAAACAGGAATTCTACTAAAACTTAATAAGAAATATTTATTTTCCAACTAAAATGGAACTTAAACGGGAAGAGGGACACAAGATACTTTTTCTGCATGTGCCTTCTTCTACTTTCGGAAGTTGGCGATCAGAAGAGCAATCTTTATTTTTGAAACTGCTATAGGAAAGAAATCGACCGATAACTTCCCGAACCAAACCCAACGAGTTGGAAATCGACTTCATAATGGGAACACCATCGGACGAGATGATTCCCAAGCAAAACTTCATAACTGGCAGGGTGACATGGAAGGAAGGACCTCCAATTAATGCAGAAGAGGCCTGCTGCACAGATGGCACAAAAACCGAGGAAGGTGTAGGAGCAGGAACATACCTATATAGCCAAGCCAAAGACAAGAGTCTCATTGTGCTTAGGCAAACATGTGGCAATATTTCAGGCAGAAGTTGCAGTAATACAGCACTGTGCAGGAGAGCTATTAAGGAAAGAGTTTGAGGAAAATACCATTTCCATAATATTCTTCGACATCCAAGCGGCTATAAAAGCATTAGCCAATTGAGGAAAGTGACGGGATTATTCAACAGAAAACAGATGTATTGGTATATGTAATTGGCATATACAGGAATGAACCTATCTGTCGAATGTGCATGGAAGAGGAGGAGGTCTTCGAATGTGCAGCACTGACCCATTGGAAATATGAACTATATAGTCTCTTAACATAAATGGTACAACCAAAGCACATAAAGCCTAAAGTCTACAAATCAATCAATTAATCGATGGAGGTCTTAGATCACTCGTGGGAGGAAGTAGGTGACATTTTAATGATCGGCATTTTTGTTTTTTGGCCAAGATACAGGATGTTTGATCTATTTTGCCGAATTCTTTATTGGTCCGTAACTTTCTTACCACATTGTATATTTTCTTGAAATTTGGCACACGTATTTACTTTTAGGTGTCCAATCGATCAATCTATTCAAAATAAGAAAAATCCAGTTCCGGATTTAAATAAAATAAATAAAATAAATGACTCCAAAACAGATTTTTTAAAAATGAATACCGTATTTGGAAAGAGCAGAAAAAAGTGAATCCAGTGATTTACTTGGGGTATACAATCTTAGGAATTCATACATATGGGCAGAACAAAACCCATTTGCCACAAGACAGGCTCACTCACAGCGTAAATTTTCCGTTAATGTGTGATGTGGCATATTTGATAACAATTTAGTAGGACCACATATTTTACCTCATAGGCTAACCGGTGAAGTATATTTGGATTTTCTGGAAAATATCTTAACAGTATTGTTAGACGATGAAAATATCGATACAGGTGGAATTTATTTTCAACATGATGGTGCTCCGCCACATTACAGACTTATAGTGAGAAATTTTTTTATCTGACAATTTCCCCTATAGATGGATTGGTAGAAGTGGTCCTTATGACTGGCCTTCAAGGTCATGTGATTTTAATCCCGTCGATTATTATGTTTGGAGATTTTTAAAATCAAAAGTTTACAATGAGAAAATAAACAGCAGGGAAGAACTTCTGGATAGGGATCCGTGATACTATCCGATATTCCTGTGTATCGATACTTTTACTTCCGATACTCGATATTTTGTATCGATACTATGCTTTTCGATGCATTCCAAGTATCGATAAATTTGTAGTGTATCGATACCTTGCGATACGGGATTTTTAGTGGTAGCGGCAAGTGGCGTTATCTATAGTGATGAGCGATATATCATGATTTTTTAATCACGTTGTGAAATGATATCGTGCTTTTCTTAACGAAACTAAAAATAAAAAACGAAATATTGTGCAGTTTTTTGCGTTTTTCGAGCTAATTTTGAGGTTATGTGGAAAAGTCACTGATGAAAAAGTTGTAGATTTTCTCAAGATCTACAACTTTTATAATCAACTTTTTATTCTAGGAACTCGACTTTGGACAGAAATCGCAATAATGTCTTTTTCCACCCCCCCAAAAAAAGAGTTTTTTACCGAAAAAACGTTATAACTCGAAAAATTTCCAATATTTTAATTTTAATTTTTTTTTCATGGTTTGTGACTATCAAAGCTACCTTCTACTAAATTTTCATCAAAATCGAACATTTTTTAACGAAACCAAAAATAAAAAACGAAAAATGCAGTTTATTGCGTTTTTCGAGCTAATTTTGAAGTTATGTGTCACTAATGAAAAAGTTGTAGATTTTCTCAAGATCTACAACTTTTATGATCAACTTTTTATTCTAGGAACTCGACTTTGGACAGAAATCGCAATAATGTCTTTTTCCACCCCCCCAAAAAAAGAGTTTTTTACCGAAAAAACGTTATAACTCGAAAAATTTCCAATATTTTAATTTTAATTTTTTTTTCATGGTTTGTGACTATCAAAGCTACCTTCTACTAAATTTTCATCAAAATCGAACATTTTTTAACGAAACCAAAAATAAAAAACGAAAAATGCAGTTTATTGCGTTTTTCGAGCTAATTTTGAAGTTATGTGTCACTAATGAAAAAGTTGTAGATTTTCTCAAGATCTACAACTTTTATGATCAACTTTTTATTCTAGGAACAAAACTTTGGCCGGAAATCGCAATAATGTCTTTTTCCACCCCCCCAAAAGAAGTGTTTTTTACCGAAAAAACGTCATAACTCGAAAAATTTACAATATTTCAATTTGAAATTTTTTTTCATGGTTTGTGACTATCAAAGCTACCTTCTACTGAATTTTCATCAAAATCGAACATTTTTTAACGAAACCAAAAATAAAAAACGAAAAATGCAGTTTTTTGCGTTTTTCGAGCTAATTTTGAAGTTATGTGAAAAAGTCACCGATTAAAAAGTTGTAGATTTTCTCGAGGTCTACATCAACTTTTACCATCAACTTTTTTCTCTAGAACCTCAACTTTGGTCGGAAATCGCAATTTTCCACCCCCCAAAAAGGTGATTTTTACCGAAAAAACGTTAAAATTAGGACTCGGATCGTTAACGTATCGATACTTCGAGTATCGATAAATTAATATCCGATATTCTACTGTATCGATACTTTACGTTCCGATCCGTATCGATACCTAATATCGATACTTTCTAGTGTATCGCGCATCCCTACTTCTTGAACGGATTGAAGAAGCTTTTCATCAAATGAAAAATAATCCAGACGAGATTGGGGAGTCAGTCAGGCATATTACAAGAAGGGCAACAAACTGCCTTCAACAAGATGGTGGGCATTTTGAACAATTGCTTTAGTTATTCGTTAATTCTTAGGAGTTTCATTAGTTATTCTCAATTAATTGAAGTTAAATGTTTGGTAATTTATTATTTATTGTTAATTTTTTCAATCCGTATCTGGATTTTTCAATTTTAAATACATTGATAGTTTGGATCTCGAAGGAAATATTAATTTTGCATTGTAAGCCTTAAAAATTTAAAACTTTAACAATTTGAATTCAAAATTTTACAAGATAAACCGTTTTGCCGAAAAAGCCAAGTAAATCACTGGATTCCCTTTTTTCTGCTCTTTCCAAATACGGTATTCATTTAAAAAAAATCTTATATACGGGGTGTTGTTTTGGGGTTGGAATATTTTGTTAATTTTTTTGAAATCCGGAACTGGATTTTTCTTATTTTAAATAGATTGATCGATTGGACACTTTAAAGTAAATACGTGTGCCAAATTTCAAGAAAATATACAATGTGGTAAGAAAGTTACGGACCAATAAAGAATTTGGCAAAATAGATCAAACATCCTGTATCTTGGTTATTAAAATAGTAATACCCATCAAGTATGGGGTTTTTGAGATCGCCTAGGTGTCCCGTATCTGCAGTTAACGTATGTCACTTTCCCAATGAATCACCCTTTATCAATAAAATTCTTCATTAGATTTGTGGTGATAAATTAAAACAAAATTAACCGAGATGCAATGTAGAAATGCAGTGCATTCCACACCCAATCTGTAAAATCAAGTCACTAAAAATCAAATCTCATTTATAGTTTTTGTTGAATTATAATGAACCTGTATTTTTATGTACTTCAATCATTAATCATGGTAGTGACTAACGCATTGCAATCTCTACTAGTACTATATTTGGCTACAAAAGGAATGTAAAATTACGTGTAGTAAAATAACTACATAATAAATCAAGATTAAAGGTCAATGACAGTTTCTTATGTACCGAGGCATTGTAGATTTAATCAAATAATTGGATGTCAACGATTTTCAGAGTATAGGTATATTAATGTTATATTAATGTATAACATTAATATGAGTAGATTCCACAAAGTAAGGGTCCAAACAGTAAATTCAATTATAGGTATATTGGTGATGAAAACATTAATATTCCGCATAATAAAATTTTTGTGTTTTTTTATACAAAAATGGAATCGGTTTCTTCTTGGAGTTTTGTTACGGCAATGAAAAAGTTAAAATGTGATTCTACCGTCTGTCTTTTGAGATATTCCGACATTTTTTGTTATGTTACCCTTCCTGTCTAGTTGTCGTTATTTGTTATTAGATTAGATTACAAGCGGGTAGATTGGCCCGGTTGGTAACTAATACACTGCGATCTGTAAGATCTTTTGTGTATACCCCACATCTATATTTTAGTCCAAAAGATCTAGGTCTATTATCCGTTTTGGAGCAAGGTTGAACTGTTGAACTGTTGAAGGAATTTAAGGCGTTGGCGGACCATTACCCTACATTTGCAGCTGCGCCGTCTCATCTGCATCATCACAGAATCTGCATGTTCCTATGTTCAATTTGCCTATCTTACAGTATCCAAGTGTGCAGTGCCCAGTGAGAATTCCTGTGATTATTCTGATTATTCAAAGTTACTTTGTCGTGTTTAGCTAATTCCTGACTGTTTTAGACTTCAGACTCTTTGAAGCAGCTTGGCTATCATACATATAAATTCTGGTTGAGTTGAGGTGTTTTTTGAGGCATTCTTGAGTACGAATCCACTTTGAATCGGATCTAGTACATGTTCCAGGAAAGCTTTTTTAAGGATTGCACATTTCTGCTTATTTAGAAACGCGTATTTTGTGATATATGATTAAATAGTTATTTGTGTATTTAGAGCGTAAAGTAACAGATTGCCGCTTGAGAAAGAGCGGAGCGCGGCGATCTTTCGAAAGCGGCAATTTTACTTTACGCTCGAAAAACACACATAATTTTTTCTACAGTCGCCCTTTTAATAATCAAAACAGTTTTTTATATTATCTTAGGTTATAATAGGAGTGCTAGAATAATCGTCATTTTCGTCATGAGTAACCTTAAAAAGATGTTCAAAATTTTAGAACATTTATCAAAATTATTGACCATTTTTTGATAATTGTGGACAATTATGGACCATTTTTCCAAATTTTTGACAATTTTTGACAATTATTGTCCATATTTCAAAATATTTGACAATTTTTCAAAAACTGACAATTTTTGAAAATTATCAACTATTTTTCAAAATTTTGACAATTTTCAAACAATGATTGTCCACTTTTGATAGTTTTTGACAATTATTGGCCATTTTTGACAAATTTTCAAAAATTTCAATAATTTTTCAAAAAATTTGACCATTTTTCAAAATTATTGACCACTTTTAATAGTTTTTGACAATTATCGACCATTTTTCAAAATTTTAACAATTTTTGACAATTATTGACCAATTTTTAACCATTTTTGATAGTTTTTGATCATTTTGACAATTTTTCAAAGTTTTAGACCATTTTTCCAAATTTTTGACCATTTTTGACAATTATTGACCATATTTCAAAAACATTAACAATTTTTGACAATTATCAACTATTTTTCAAAATTTTGACAATTTTTAACAATAATTGTCCATTTTTGACAATTTTTGATAGTTTTTGACAATTATTGGCAATTTTTGACAATTTTTAAAAATTTTCAAAATTTTTGACCATTTTTGATAGTTTTTGACAATAATTATCGACCATTTTTCAAAATTTCAACAATTATTGACCAATTTTGACAATGATTGTCCATTTTTGACAGTTTTTGACAAATTTTTGATGGATTTTAACATTTATTGACCATTTTTGAAAATATTTGACCATTTTTAAAAAAAATTTGACAATTATCGACCATTTTTGACAATTATTGATCATTTTTGATGATTTTTGACAATTATTGACCATTTTTGACGAAAAATGTCCATTTGCAACAGTTTTTGACAATAATTGACAATTTTTGACAATTTTTGACAATTTTTGACAATTTTTGACAATTTTTGACAATTTTTGACAATTTTTGACAATTTTTGACAATTTTTGACAATTATTGACCATTTTTGACCATATTTCAAAATTTTGGACAATTTTCATATAATTTTTAATCTGATAAATTGTTAATTATTCACCAATTGAGTTAATTCGGAGGGCGTGGTTTGATTGAATAAGCGAGCGAAAAAGATTCCTTTTTTGCACTAGAGCGTAAAGTAACAATCCTCGGCATTTGTCATTTTACGAGCGACTGTAGAAAAAATTATATTCGACTCCTTATTTAATTTTTATTTAGTTATATTCCAATCGAATGGGGGGAAAATATTTAAATGAATTTCTACACGTTATAAGTAATTTTCAAGATATTTTTTTATTTTTTTTTTATTTAAGAACATAAATTCCTGCATCAACCTCTGGGGTTATAAGCAGGATGACATACATAATACAATAGGTAATTCAAATTTTGTGATACATATTAATGTCTTTAAGAAATTGGAGTAGTTCCGGTAATTTGTTTTTACAGTCCATCATACACTTAATTCTGTTCCCGGTTCTTTCTGATGAAAATAGTTAGCATTCAAGGATGATGTGCTTCACAGTTAAGGTAGTTTTGCAGTTTGTACATTCCAGAGATGAATCTTTATTCATTAAGTATTTATGAGTTATATTTGTGTGTCCAATTTGAATTGTGTTTGATCTTTCCTTCTATTCGATATCTGAAAAGTTTCATGTACTGAAGGTTTAACTTCTTTGAGTTTGCTAGAGTTTTCATTCTACAGTGTCTGCCATTCCTCTTTAATATAGATTTTTATTATATTTTTGTGATCGCTATTTGGATATTTGTGGATCATTTGAATAGACTTATCAGTGGTAGTTGATACTGCTGTTGAATCTGCGAATTTGTTTCCCTTGATTCCCACGTGTGACGGTACCCACATAAATCCAACATATTTTCTTTTACCTTTAAGATATGAAAGCTCTTCTTTTATTTTTTGTAAAACAGTATTTAGAAAGCTACACATTTTTAAAGCTTCCAAAATCGCTATGGTTTCTCCAGTAAATATAAAGCAGTGTTGAGGAATACGTATTGAAATTTTCTTATTCTTATGTACATCAGTAAAAATAAGATTGTGGCAAGGGTAGTTATAGATAATTTCTTTATATTTGTTGAGGATTATATGGTGATTGGTAGATGATTTAGGATATTGGGCAAGGGATGTGTTAGTGGGGGGTATATTATCAGACCAGGGTGGGCAGTTTATACCGGTGGGAAGTGATAAATTGAACTGTTCGATATTTAGTGACATGTGTTTTCGGCGTAGTTTTGAGGGTGGTTCTCCGGTGATTGCCTGCAAGCTGGTTATGGGACTGGATCTGAACGCTCCTACTATCAATCTTAAAGGAGATCATTGAAAGGCAGGGTTTTGTTTGCTGTGTCATAGCACATGCAGCTATAGTCCAATTTGCTTCTTATTAGGGAACCTGTATATGGTTAGCAAATGTGTTGTGTCAGCTACCCAGCAGCTACTGGAGAGAATTTTAAGAATATTCAATCTGGTTTGGCAAGAACGTTTTATTTTAAGAATATGTGATTTCCACTTTAGTGAATAGTCAAAGGTTAAACCCAAAAAATTGATTTCATTTACTTCTGTCAGTGGTTGTCCATTTAGAGTGAGGAGAATGTGTTGGTCTGTTTTTCTTTTGCTAAATACTATGTACTGAGGTTTCTCAGTAGAAAATAGAAAACCAGTTATTTGTGACCAGTTTTCCAGTGTATGCAAAAATTTTGAAGTACTTGAGCACCCAGATCTATATTTTTTGTGGATGTATGCACAACCAGATCATCCGCATATAACTGTGCTTTAATGGGCAGTTTCACGTTGTTTATGGCTATTATAAATAGAGTTGGGCTGAGTATCGAGCCTTGTGGAGTACCATTCTGTGGAATTCTTTTAGTATATGTGAAGCCGTTTGCATGGACTTGAATCTCTCGTTGGGCAAGAGAAGGCTAGAATTTTTGAAGTGTTTTTATGTAGTATCAAAAGCTTTATTTATGTCAAAGAAAACAGCTATCAGTTTTTGATCATGTAAGAACGTAATGTATGGTTGATTCAAGTAGCACAATATTGTGTGAGGTAGATCGGCCTTTTCTAAAGCCGCTTTGGATAGTACTCAGAAGATCTTCTTTTTCTAGAAATCAAGTTAGTCTATAATTTAGTCTTTCAATATATTTTTAATCTTTTTTATAAATAACAATTCTATTCGTAAAGCTGTACCAATATTTCATTTGCCAGAAGCATACCATTCATTTTATTTAATTAAAATATAAATAAGGAAATTTCATTTATTTGAACCCTACAGCTATTTTCTCCTTATTTTCCCGTCTCCAAATTCCATAGAAGTGACAAAGGCCGTAACTATTAAGAAAACGTCAACATCTGACATGCACAAAAGATTCTAATTAATATAACATAATCTTAGATTGTATCTGAAAGCGATTTTCAGTGCATTTATCAGACATTTCCTTTGTAAAGGAAATCTCCTTCTGCCTTATTAAATTGTTACTTTACACAAGTTCTCCACGATTCTCCTCAAAATGAAACTCCTTTGATAATAAGCTTGTTCTTACTCTTGACATTTAGTTGATTTTGATAGTGTAGATGGAAAGTTATCAGTTGATAATATGTTCAGTTAAAAAGACGTTGAAGTTTAAAGTGTACTTTTATCGTACAAGGAATTCCTTATTAAAATACTGTATTAAATATTGTCATAAAAAAATACAAATGTGAATGTAAAGTACGACCAGACATCTAAGAAGGTCGTAAATCAATATAAGCCCACGACCCTCATGAAGTGGCGAACGTGAACAAATATTTAAGGCATGCACGTGAATAAAAATACCACAATAATGTTACCTGAATGTTTTACTACTTCTGGACCAATCAGGCCGCATAGCAAGTGGCTATCACGCCCAGTGCATTTGTTTATGTTAAAAAATTTACGTGAAACGGCAAAGTAGTTACACTAAACCAAAACAGTGATTAAAACGTGTACATAGAAAGGGACCTTACACACGAATTGCATACAATATTTTTTCTACTACCGAAACTTTTTAAAAAAAAACAGAAGTTCAATAATAATTTGATTCCGGTTTTTTGTTATGATTCTTTCATTTAATTCTGTAATGTAACCAAAACTTCAACTGCAGGATGAACGACCCTATAACTTGTTTCATCTCAGGCGTCTTACTTTTTCTTGTACATTGTACATTGTAAACAGAATTTTATCGACACTCTTAAAGTATAAATCAGTGTGTAACGTTTTTATAGTTATGTCTCATATGTATTGACTTATTGAGCGTACAATAGGTAGCTAATAGAGCTACATACATTTCATATCACAGCCATAAATTAACCACTGTTACCCATGGATCATCTTTATTAATACCAAGCCTGATCAGTGGTGTAGTTAATTCCACTTTAGCTACGTTCTCTCCTTTATTTGGTAAATAATATTACATAATGTTAATCAAAAGAGGACAGGTAAACGCCAAATTTCGAATCAAATTTAGGTTTGTGTTTTCACTTGTTTAAACTGGTAATGTGTTTGTTGGTAATGCTGATTTATTAATTTCTTTAAAATCTAAAAGTGTTGGTTATCACGAATGTATGAATGAAGAATTTCCTGAAAATTTCATTTCACAAAAGTAAATTTCAGTGCTGGAGAAACCGTCACTGATTATAATGAATAATGCTCTTTATCACAGAGCTTTCAGAGACAAATTACCCCAACTTAAGTATAATTACAGAAATTGGTTACGAGAAAAAATTGAGTTTTTGAGGAAGACGCCAAGGGAATAATAATTAATGGAATTTTATACCAACATACATATTAGGTCCTTCGACTGTCTGCAATCATTCTTGGAACAACCTAATTGAAGTGACGTGAGATATTTATAAACAATATTATGATAGTCACAATGGATAAATTAGTTATGGAGAGGGTAAAAATCATGTCACGTTTTGTAACACGTGATTAAAAAATTTATAAGAAAATGATTGTTTTATATATTAAAAACAGATTTAAGAAAAAATTGCATCTTAAAGGAATCTGAAGATCCGGAGGAGGTTGCGCGCTATTGAAAAAAATAGTAGATGGATAAAGTTAGCACAACCATTTAAGCACAATTAATTCAAAAAGTATCGATAATTTTGTGCAAATTATGGGAAATTCATGTGCACAAATAACGATTTTTGTGCTGCCTCAATCGCAAACTAGCACAACTTTTAATAAGAACAAAAATATACGTGCACAAAAATCGTGATTTGTGCACATAAATTGCACAAAATTATCGATACCTGTTGAATTGATTGTGCTTAAATGGTTGTGCTAACTTTCTCCATCTAAAAATAGTACCTATCCTGGGTATAGTCGGGGAAATAAGGCTAGTCCTTTTATCTGATCATATATCAAATACTCGGAGTCTATACTTTATAGACAACAGTCATTGGGCGCGTTTACCAATTGGTTCACCATGCTCAGTTGCTGGATGTGAGCGAAAGTGGTAGTTCGAATCTCTAGCCTAGAAAAGGATAGCCTCCCTGCTGCTAAGAATGGTGCACAAACAAAACATGGAAAAATGATCATTCAAGTTTTATCGTCGGTTATTATGAGAGGATCGATATCGGAAACGTCTACAAATTTTTTCATTTCCCAGTCTTTCAAAATTAGTTTGTCGCATTGTTCCATGTAATGTTGCCAATGGGTTTTGGTAATTTTTCAAGTGTTTCATTCCAAGTCCGAATTACATCATTTGGAGATTCATTAGTATAAATAATTTCTTGATCGTAGATTCCTTCAATTATTCTGCATAATAGTCCAAATAATACTTTCTTTTTGATAACTTCATGAATCTCCCTTGAATATTACTCGGCCCAATCTAGTGATTTTGTTTTAGACCAACTAGAACATGGAATTGGTTCCACCAATCGAGAATGATAACTGGCGTTATCCATGATAATTAAAATGGGTTTCGCTAGGTTGGGTGAAATTTGGTTTTGAACCATTTTTCAAAGTTTCCGCAGTTCATATTAACATGGAGGTCGCCGGTTTTTCGGTTACTTTTGAAAACTATACCTGCATCTTCAACAAAACCGTGTTCTCCCCCTGCATGCACATGTATCTTGAGCACTCGTTTGTTTTCTTGCACTGAGTTAATACAGTATTATATTGCCACGTTTATCCTATCTGACCTTTACTAAAAATCTCCATCTCATCCAATACCTTTGTTTTATATAAGTGGGTACCTTTTTTTTCGATATATTTTCGAAAAAACTGTTACCTCTTAGATCGTACCGCAGGAAGCTTCCATTAAAATTTTTCTATTATTAGTTTGTTTAAACTTAAAACCCATTTTATCATCATCATCATTAAGACTCTTTATTTTATTTTGTTCTTCATATAGTTTATCGCCAACTCCTCTGCAGTTAGTTCGGTCGCTGACTTATTTAAAAACTTTTTTAGGGATCGTGTTTTTCGAAAAAAGCATTGGCTTTTCGTATGAACATCTTTCCTTCGGCGGAAATTCTTTAAAACCGTATTGTTAGAATTATTCTTTATACGACTACTCTCGATGCATATCTGCAGTGACTACCATACGAAACGCGTGAATGTCTTGCCTTTCCCTCGCGTCCGCTTTTATTAGCGCACATGCGTGAGCGATCGAATGATTGTAAGAGCGCCAAATTAGAATATTTTAAACAAGATCTAAGAATATTTATGTTTTATGACCGGCTTGCAGCTGCTGATTGATTGATGATTGATTGATTAGTTCGGCACCACCAGTCTGAGGTTTAGAGACCTCGGCACCTCGACCTTCAGGCTTTTTGTGCTCTTGGTTATACCGTTTATGTGAAGAGACCAGTAGCCCTTATCAGGCTCAACAGTCTTTTCTCTAGGTCCTTCTTGGAGAAATCCTCCCTTGGATACTCTAGTCCTAGGAGTCTATATCTCCAATGAGACAGTGCTTCACATTCGAAGATAATGTAAGAGGCTATTTCCTCTTCTTCCATGCACAACCGACAGATAGATTCCTCCCTATATATTCCAATTGCTGCTGAGGTTTATTATTCCGTTAGTCAGCGACTCCGAGGCTTTTTTGTCAAAGAGTTTGCTGCGTTCCTGTTTTGGCACGTGTCTCCAGTACGTCTGATGTTTAGTTTGATTCCACCGAGATGTACAACCACGTGCAGCAGATTTTGATATTCCAAATACTGGTTCAGACCCTAGTTGTCTGTCTAGGTGTCTGCCTTTTACCCTTGTGCCCCGGGACCCACTTAAGAGTTACTCTATTATGGTTTGCCGGGGTTAAAAGTTTTTCTAAGCAGTCTCAGACCAGTCTAGATCTGATCTGGGGACATGCTAAAGATTTCAGTGCTGCCTGACTATCTGAGAGTATGAGGATATTTTGGCCTCTATACCCCCTTTCGATGTTCATTTGCACGTGTCGATTACGTAGATTTCTGCCTGGAATACAGATGCAAACTTCCCCAACGATGCGTGGAAATTGCACCTTGGTCTGGCACCATGGACTCCAGCTTCTGTTCCTATGTCAGTTTTCCTGACTGCATGCTTCCAACCCATCCCAGTTTAGCTGGATATGGTATAGTTGCTTGTCGTTAATTGTGTCCAACATCTTATCACTTCTCATTTCAAGAAGCGAGTTTGTGATAATATCTGTCATTCTGGAATGACTATGGATGTTGGTTCCTTCGTGTCAATTACCATTGCATTCCAATCTGTATGCAGCAATTCGCGCTTCCGCCTTAACATGCAGAGCAAGAGGCGGAAGATTGAGAATGGCTTCCATTGCCGCAGTCGGGCTGCTTCTCATTGCACAGACAGGCAAGCCTCTGAAGTTCTGATAGCACCAGTTCGGCTTTCCACTGATCTGTTTTTGGCCACCAAATTAAAGCTCCATAGGTAACCATGGGTCTCACCACAGTTGTGTACAGCCAGTGAACGATCCGTGGATTTCCGTAGTATTTCCCATCGCCTGTTTGGAAGCCATTGGGGCCATTTTCCCTTTATTGGTTTTGTCATGTAGGTGTGAATTCCAGGTTAGTTTTGCGTCCAGAATTATGCCCAGATACTTGACTTCCTGGCTAAGACACAGCTGCACGTTGAAGAGGCTTGGCAGTTTTAGTCTCTCAAGCTTCCTTTTTCTAGTGAAGGGGATGAGCGCAGTTTTTGCAGGGTTCACCCTTAGGCATTCCCTCCTACTCCAAATCTCCACCATTTCCAGAGCTTGTTGCATCAGCTTGCAGCTGCAATCCAGAGACAAGTTTTTTTGAATCAAATGTTTTGTCTCCTTTGATTGCTCCAAACGATACAAATTTTCAAACTATATCAACAAGTATTCGGATATAACGTTTGAGACAGTTCAAAGTAATTCTGACAATTCAATTTTTAATGTCAATCACCTAATATTAATTCACGTCGTGCCCAAATCTAGTAACTTTTTGTTTCATATTTTTTATGTAAATCTTGGGGTATTTCTCCGATGATACAACAATTCTGAAACTTTGGTAACTTCCTCAACAAAGTGGGTTTTAATTAGACGAATGAACATAATAAATGTTTTTTTTTAGATTGCCGGAGAAGAACAATTTACAGCCCAGTTGTGGAGTTTCCCCATTTATACTTTAATGCTATCTACTTATTTCGTATGATTGTGAAGACTTAACTGCCAAGAACGTGGAAATTGATTGTATACGTTATATCGTTCTGGTATTTCGAGAATCCGCGTTCGTGTTTTTATTTTTAATTTAGAATGCGCCTCTGGAAAAATACGAAATGTCACAGAAATATTGCGAAGCGCATTTGCTTGCTCTATCGGCTTTTAAAATTCGACAGGAAATGTTTCGTTTGTCGTCTGGAATAGAAAATCAGATTGGATGAGATGGAGGATGAGCACACCGCACACCTACTACTGTGCAAATAGTCTGATTTATTTATAGAAAATATAAGCCGGCGTATATGTCATTTCTGAATATTGACATTCACAGTGTCAGTGTATAAGTTATGGAAATAAATGTAACAAAACCTTACGAGATTGGTTTTGCTAAAATTGTGGGATTGTGTATAGTTTTGAAATATTTTTATGTTTTGATATAATATGTTTCAAGTTAGCAGTTTTGACAAAGGAAAATTATATAATATTAAAAATAATACCCGCATACTTGTGAGCGCGCTAAATTAACAATTAAAAAACAGGTATAAACAATTAAAATTTTTTGAAATATCAATTATAGTAATTATGCGCCAAGGTAGAAAAGTGAGGTATTATTGTCGAGGTCCATTAAAGACCGAGAAGCGAAGCTTCGAGGTCTTTAATGGATCCGAGACATTAATACACTTTTCTACCGTGGCTCATATAGCATTTTTTTCACTACTTCACTACTGGCATTTTATTTTTTTAAATATTAGTTTGTCGACTCCCGTTTCACATGACATGACAGCTGTGCACAAGTTATCCTCACATTCTATTAAATGGATTGAGATTTAGCTATAATCAAGTAGGCTCTGTATTTTTCTACCTTGGTTAATAATGAACAACTTTACTACCCCAACAAAAGTCAATAAAGTTAGGTTTAGAGGCTAGTAGTGAAAAAACAGTATTAGCACGGGGTTGCCCCATGACAACATGCATTTATATAATCAGTATGGGACGTGTTTACTTTGGTATCGCGATGCATTCCATATTTATTTTATTTTTCTATTTAATAAATAAATCTCTATTAGTCATCTACATACAATGTAAAGGTAAGTTGCAGAAAAAAAAGCTATTTACATTATTTACAACAAGAATAATCAATAGCCGTAGCAAATGCTACTATGCCGATCTTCAGGCTCCATCGCCTCCAACTTCTTTTTTTCCGAATGGTCCCTCTCACGCGGCTCTTTGCAAGCAGGATCATCCGCATGCTATCGTTGTTCATGATCTACAATCGATCCGGCCGAACCTAACAGTTGTCATTCCCTCAGAGATTATGGTGGTTTATCCCTGAAGAGCTAGCGAAAAACAGGGTAACATATTCAAGATTTTTTAAAAACTACTCTAGGCTAAAATAATGTGTGTTTTCTATTGTCTGTGTAGAGAAGTGTATGTGTGAGTTTAGTTGCCCTTAAATCGTCGTCGTGATAAGTCTGTTTAAAAACCAGGGTTAATAATAAGACACTGATTGATTATTGGATTGGAGTAAAGAAATTATACTAAATTTCATAGAAATTTTCCATGCAAAAACTATAATTTGGAATCCTCAAGATCCCGATCATTTCAACAAAATAAAGAAGGAAGATGCCTGGATAGAGATCGCCAACGAAGTAGGAAAACCAGTGGACCAATACAAGAAGAAAAAGGAAAACCTTAGCATCTCTTAGGAGACTTAGGAGACAGGTGGGTTTTCGAAAAAAAAACGTATATTGGGTTATGTATTATATTTTGACACCCTCTTGTCATCTAGTATCGTAACATCGTTTGGTTACGTTACGGGATAATGGACACGGCCAGAAACAAGAAAAAAGTTTCCGAGAGCATGTCATCTTGCAACGAGCCCGTTTCATGTTCGGTGTTACGTTACGGGGCATAAGCTCATATGGATACCCGCCTAAAGAAGCCAAACGCACGGTGCTGCTTATTGAAAGCTTATCAAGGAGCTAAAAGCGGATGACTCAATGTGGCAACCCATTGACGCAACGGCCAAGTTCCAAATAACTATACCAGGTAGGGAAGACTGGAAGGAAGGAAGGCTGAGACAGCCTGGTATACAGTTGGCTCCAAAACAGAAGTAGGTGTACGAACCGGAGTTGTAGGGATATAACAAAGGATAGCTATTCCAATAAGCCTATCCGAGGATGTCAAAACTTCCCAAGCGGAAGTGACGGCGATTCACCACTGCATTGAAGAAATTAAAAGGCAGGAAAGGGCATATCATTCAGTTGCTATTTTCACCGACAGCCAAGCTGCACTGAAGGCAACTTGATTCCATAGAGGTCAATTCTAAGCTAGTATGGGATTGCATAGGTGCCTTAAACGCACTTGGAGTCCATTGCAAGGTCATGGTAGCATGGGTACCACGGCACGAGGGTCATAAGGGCAACGAATTGGTGGATGAAACGACCAGACAAGGCTCATCAATGCCTTTCTTTGGACCGGAACCCTTCAGCGGCGTCGCAAATTACACAAGGAAGGCTGAGGCAACCTGGTATGTGGACGGCTCGAAGACAGAAGTAGTTGTAGGAGCCGCAATTGTAGGGCTTAAACAAAGGATAGCTATTCCAATAAGCCTATCTAAGGACGTCACAACTTTCCAAGCGGAAGTTACTGCGTTGAAAAAAATAAAAGGCAGGAAAGCACATACCGTTCAGTTGCCATCTTCACCGACAGCCAAGCTGCACTGAAGGCACTTGATTCCATAGAGGTCAAATCTAAGCTAGTATGGGATTGCATAGGTGCCTTAAACGCACTTGGATGCCATTGCAAGGTCATGGTAGCCTGGGTACCAGGGCACGAGGGTCATAAAGGCAACGAATTGGCGGATGAAACGGCCAGACAAGGCTCATCAATGCCATTCTTTGGACCGGAACCTTTCGACAATAAATATGGCCACAAGGAAGTGGGTGCACAGAAATGATGATTAACCACTATACTATATATCTTTTTCCGTAGGAGCAAAGTGCCTCATTATTTATTCAAAAATACTGTAAATATAGGGTGAGTCTTTCTTTTTTCTTGCCGCTTTATGGCTATTGACCCTTTCTTGTGCTCCTTTGCAATAGGAAATCTAGTATAGTCAGTAGTTAAGCCATCTGTCGTTGTAACACGAATTGTCGATCAATGGTTAGGTAACCTATGGATTGCAGTTGGCACCATTGATTTTTCGTTGTGAACAAACGTGTAAAATTGATTGAGGAATTATACAGGGTGTTTCTAAGTTCTAGCAACAATAGATTCGGTGAAAAAAGTTTATTCTTTATTTAATAATAAACTACGTAGTGAGAGTCGGAAACAGTAAAGATGGAACTTCTTGGATGTTCCATCTCAAATACGATTTATAATAAATGCTGGAAATGATCTCCTCTATCCAAAATACATGAACGTAGTCTACGTCTCATCTTCTTTATCATCTCTTCTTCAAATTGTTGATATTAAATATCGGTTTGTTGTAAACTACCAGAAATCACATAGATTTAATTCTGGAAATCGAGGAGGCCCTCCTTAACAAATCCAACGGTTAGGATAAGTTGCATCTGAAAATTACCTAAAAATCTGCCTGAAATGTACTGGAGCACCATCGTGCATGTACCACAAGTTTTGTCTAATATTGAGTGGGATGACCTCAAGTAGTTCAGGGAGATCATTTTGCTAGAGTAAGCAAAATGTGGCTCAATTAATGCCCGTATTTATAAACGAACCTCAGCTCATGCTTAAGGTCGTGCTCAGCCAAGTCGGCCTTACGGCGAGTTCGACCTCAAGATCGTCTTGTATTTTATAGATGGTACTTCGGGTATTCTCGTTGGAGGTCGACCTCAAGCCAGGGAAGTTAGGGATTACGACATTTTTGATAGATGAGATCGAAAGAAAGAGAAGAATCTAAACGAATATGACAGAAAACAGGCAAAGAAAAAGAAGATTGTGACAAGTGGTAGAATTGTTATTGTCGAATTGTGTTGCATTTCCCTCCTTAATCTATCTACAACAAGTTTAATTAAAAAATAATAATTCAATTCAAGGTATGTAACAAATCATAATGTCTGTTTGGAATAGTTAATAGTAATTCGAATAATAAATTGCAACTGTTTGTTTACATTTTTAGATGAATGGTAAATCTGCAGTTTACTCTTGTAAAGAAAAAATACTTTTGGCCCAGCTTGTAAAGGAAAATGAGAATATAATTGAGAATAAAAGGACAGACGGTACTACATTGGTGGAGAAAAAGAAGGCTTGGGAGTGTATAACAACCACATACAACTCTCAGCCTGAAGTAAACACCATACGAACTACAGAGCAGCTAAAAAAGTTGTGGAACAACTTGAAACAAAGGTATAATATTTCATATGTTACATGAATTATAACTAATATTAATTTTTCCATAGGAAACGCAAAGAAACCACAGCACTACGTTATAGCATGCTTGCTACAGGTGGTGGACCCTTGGAAAAACCTGAGTCTGACGTAGTGATGGACTTTGTTGAACTTGCTGCTCCCCATTTAGATGTCAGCGTCGACTGTCCTTGGGACAGCATACAAGTATTTGAAGAACGTATGTATATTTTTTTTGTCAAAATACTTGTTTCATAGTATAATTGTAGGACAAACTGAGGCCAAAAGTCAACTGGAGGAAACTGTGGATGATGCTGTTGTTTGTACATTTAATATTAGTTTCAGTTAATACTTGTCCTGTGACAACTGCTGCTCTCTCGGCTGCTCTTGAGGAATCCAAAACCAAAGTGCAACCAAGAAGTAAGTAATATTAAATGCATTTTTAATTGTTTATAACAGTTATAACAGTTTCAGTTTGCACTCCTAAAAGGAGCACATCAGTTTTAACTGAAAATACTCTACGTGAGAAAAAGCTTGAGGAGGCAATAAAACAGCAACAAGAACTACATTTGCTTAAAAAAAAAATTATTGAAGAAGATCTGCAGAGGTCAGAACTTCAAAAGCAGGCAGCTGAGTTTGATCGACAGAGAGCTTCCGATGAAGCTGAATTAGCTGCATTGAAGTTGAAGCAGTTCAGGAAAAGGGTTAGTAGGTATCTATTTTATCTTATATATTATGCTTTTACTTTGATAAATGAGTTATAATGAGTTATCTCTTTTCAGATGCTCTCTGAAGATTTGTAATTATACGTATTTTGTTTTTATATAATGAAATGTTTGTAGTTGGTAGTTTTTTCTTTTACTTAGGTTAAGGTACTTGCTTTTTCTATTTTCTAATGTTAAGGTACTTCTTATTTTCACAATGTTAAGTATTCATAGGTACGGTTGTAGTTTTTAAATTGTGTTTATTTTGTTAAATAGATATAATTGGTAGTTTTCCATTTTGGTTATGGCACTTTATTATATCAAATTGCTTTTTTGTTTTGAGTTAAGCTTGAATATTTTCCATTTTTATAGGTTTTCCGTTATAGATTAATAAATTTAGGTGGTAGTATATTTTTTTATGTATGTGTTGGTATTTTTATTTATTATGTAGGTACTAGTTGACCTGACAGTGCACTTGCTCATGGACTACATTTAATTTTTATTTTATAGATATGTGGATGCTTCAAATGTAATTTTTTTTGAAATAAATAGATTATATTATTTTAAATGTGTATTCATTTTTGCATTACTTTTGTTTTTAACAAAAAATTTGCATTATTGTTATAAGGGATGGAATGTCAAATAAAAAAAAAATCATTCAATTAAAGGGAAACTCCTTGTGTTCAGTAACGACATACTCTTTCCGAGTTGTCTGAGCATATTGAGAGTAAACCCTAATTTATTATAAAGTAAAATGACAATTGAATTTCAAGAAATCAGCACACAAAAGTAACAAAAACAGTAAAAAAAATGGACACTATATTATCTTGCAAAATGTTGTTGAATGAAATGTCTTCGAAAGTTTAATCCTCGTTCAAAATTAGGTACATTTCCATTTATTGGTAGGATATCAATAATGTTGTCAAAATCATCTTCATTTTCATGCAAACCTATATTATACAGTACAGCTGTTGCACATATAATTGCTACAGATGTATTCAATTTGGTTTGAAGACCTCGTTGGAGACATGGAAACCTTCTTTTCCAAGTTCCGAATAACCTTTCGACAACATTTCTTGTTCTTACATGTGCAGTGTTGTATCGGATTTCTCGGTCATTACCTACAATGTATACCAACAAATAACCAATTGACTCCTATGTAGCACACAAAAATAAATACCTGGTTGTAATACAGGGGTCAGTAGGTAGTGCCTACATGCATATCCACTGTCTCCGATTAGTAAACCTGGAATTTCACCCCTTTCCATTCTAACTCTTACAGAACTGCGATCAAATATTAAACTATCATGGCTTGAACCTGGATAACGAACAACAATATCCATGATTTCTCTTCTTGGACCTGAAACAACCTGCACATTTAATGAAAAAAAACCCTTTCTATTTCGAAATACTTCCCCATTATTTCCACCAGGGTTTGAGATTTTGATGTGAGTGCAATCAATACATCCAGAAACATTTGGAAAATTAGCGACCCCATAAAAATCGGTTATATTTCTCCGAAAGCCCTGTGCAGTATTGGGAAATCTTACAAAATCGCCCAAACGTCCAGCTATCAATATTGATACCCTTTTAATAATTATGCTAATTGTCGATTGACTAATGCCACGCAAATCACCAGATACAACCTGAAAATTACAAGTAGCATAAAATCGTAAACAAGTTAATACTTGCAAAATTGGAGGTATGGGTAAACCACGATTGTCTTCTTTCTGTAGGCCTCTAATGGCAAGAGGTAGAATCCTATCTGCAACAGTATCTTTATAGAATCGATAGCGATTTCGAAATTCACTTTCGTTAAAAAATTCCATTGGATTTTCCACATCACGTATATATCGCTTTCGTATGCGTTCCTGTCCATTTTCTTCTTCAATAATATCAATGTATTCCAAAAATTCCTCAATCTCCTCATACATTTTTATTTTAATCACAAAATTATTACAACAAAAAAGCGAGTCTTCATACGTCAATATAAAGGGCAAAGTTAGGTTATGAAGCCATGCTCAAGGTAGGTCGAGACCAACCTTGAGGCGGAGTAGCTGTTTTCACGATCTCAAGTACGGTCTCGTACTCAAGGTTGGTTTATAAAAGACGAATATGACGCGAACTCAACCTTAAGCATCGAGAGTGACTTGAGCATGGACTATAAATACGGGCATAAGTAGTAACCTATAACTCCAATTCACATAACTGAAAAAACATTTTGAAAATGGAGGACTATAATATTTTGCGGGATTTCGTCATCATTCTAGGTTGTAATGTTATTCGCAAATCTCCTTATTCAATGTTTTCTTATATTTTGCAAGCAGCCAATATGTATTTATAAATAAACAAGACGTTTTAATTTATTTGGTTGGAAACTTGAAAGAAATGGAAGTGGATTTTTCGGATGCTGCGGATATACGAATATAACATACCTATCTAAAATGCGTTTACATCAAAGTGAGGGAATAACCAAGTATCTGAATAAACCAACCAAGCACGCAATTTCGAACCGATCGGGTTATTATATTTATTTCCTCTTCTTCTCTATCTAAAATTTCCTTTTCTAATAAAAATGTTGAAATAATACATTCAAGGATCCAACGATCAATGTTCAAATTGAATTTTCTTGATAGAATTGCAGCAATTATGTTTTGCAATGAAGAAATAAAATTCAATAGTGTAAATAGATGTCGTTGCATGTACACACTGAGTAATGAGGGTCGTATGCACTTAATACTTCCTATTAGAGTGGAAGTTTGTCGTACTAATGGAAATGCAGAAATAAAAAAATATATATATATGTAAGAAGATCCATATAAGGACTTATTTTGATTACAATCTGATCAACTGTGAACAATAAGCCATTATAATCTAAATTAAATTACTAGGTGATATCTAAAATTAAAGGTCTTACTCATCAGTAGTTTCTTAGATTCTAATATAAATAAACACTTAGTTAACTCACTGGGCTGATAAAATATAGTAACAAGAATAAATGGGATCACAGCACCATTACCAGAATTAAAAGAATGCCATTTAATGGCATACACATAACTCTAATCAGTTCTTAACTGGTTTCGGAATGCCTACAAAAACTCAATGAACTAGGCGAGAACAATATCGTTACCTTACTGTGGATTCCAGGGCACAATGGAATAAAAGGAAATGAAATAGCAGATAAACTAGCGAAGAGAGGGGCTTAAACACCTTTTTGAGAACCGTATCCCTATTTAGGCCAAGCAATAGGTAAATTTTTATGACAAAAATCCTAGTAGAAAACTGACTGTCTCATCATGTAAACAAGTCAGGTGTTTATAAATTAAAATGTGGTAACGACAACTGTGACAAAATTTATATCGGTAGAACTTTTAGGAACTTTAAAACTAGAATTTCAGAACACAAACGCAGCTATGACAATAACAAATTAGATTCCAACTATTCAAATCATCTATTAACAAACCAACACTCTTTCGACTCAAATTTTGAAATTTTGCATGTAGAACCCAAATCCTTTAAATTTAATCTTTTAGAAGCCCTCGAGATTAACAAAAACAAATATTCCGGTAATCTGCTTAACGACCAAATAGATATCAATCATTCTCCCTTATTAAACCTTTTTACCTAGAAAATGTGATAGTTGTTGATAAATTTCCCAGGTACCTTTTTTCAATACCTTTGTAACTTTCTTAGAATCCCGTATTTAGACACTTTTTGTACTTATCCCTATTTAAATATATTATAATACTTTTGTCAATATCTTAGAATTCCGTATTTAGGCACTTTTTGTACTTATCCCCATTTTTAATACTTTTGTCAATATCTTAGAATTCCGTATTAAGGCACTGTATAAATTAAAAGTTTTTCATTGTAGCTTCACTAGTTTGAAAAAGCTACTGTGTTGCGAAACGCGTCACTAATGTTAATTTGAACGTCAGTTCAAAATAAATAATGAAGATTTAAACAAATTAATTTGTTTTATTTCATCAGTAAGTATGGATCTTCATCAAGTAAAAGCCTCATCTATTCAATTATTCTAACTCTTTACAATAAAGATTTGAAAAACAGTGACCGTTTAACTAAGAAGAATCAACTGATTCCCGGGCTGTATGTCCCGACAGATATTGTCTTCTAAGTCAAACGGGGTCGGTATGATCTACAAGATTTAACCAATCATCCAGGTCTGCAATTAGAAGGGACTCATCAGTACAAGGTATATGTTCTCGTCGAGATTAGGCTCCTCAAGCTCTCGAAAGTGGCATATAGCCCGAGAAGTAGTCGTTTCTTCTTAGTTGAAGAGGCACTGTTTTTGAAAAGAAAATTCAAAACTTTGTTGTGAAGCGTTAGAATAATAAATTTATTCTTCGATATCTATTGGTAACACGCTTTACTAAATAAGTCAATTTTACAAGAAACTGTAATAATATTTTACAAATATAATTACTGAATAACTAAATAATAAATTTTTCATGTAATTCTTAAATTAATTTCGATTTTCTATCTAATAGACATCCCTAACAAAGAAGGAGCCACCGAATAATTCACGAAAATCCATCTAACGGTGCTACACGGAAAACGTCTCGTTGATTTTCTTTGGAAATATTGGTGTCTCGTAACGACAGGCAAGAGCGACACTGCCGCCGCATTTCAACATTTTTTCATTAATCTCGTCACGGATTTCGAGATTAGGCGGGAATGAGGTTTCCCGGTGGCTAATACAAATGGATTTTGGCAATGATGGAGAATTCTGAGGACCGCTGCCGCCGCCGGTTGCTTGAGTTGTCAAATTTTAATGAAATGTCGCTCTATTCTCCCAGCGAGATATGTCGATAATAGAAAATGGTTATAGAAAGATGTTATTCGTAGGCCAGTTTATACTTGAAAAAATTTGGTTTTTCAAATTATATTTTGATGGTAGAGTGATTTTGGATATAAAATTCAAAAGACATTATTATGGTTACCTCTATAAAATGGAATGGAAAAAAAAGAAGAGTCCCCCCTCTTTGCTAGCTCATCTGCTGTTTCATTTCCTTATATTCCAGTGTGTCCTGGAATACATAGTAAGGTGACGATATTATTCTCGCCTACTTGATTGAGTTTGCCTAGGCATTCCCATTCCATTTTGGAACTGATTACACAAAAACTAACTCAGTGCTTTAATGGCAGCTTGACTATCCGACATTATGATAATCCTTTGCCTTCCATATCCTTTATCAATATTGAACTGGGCACACTTTCTTATGGCGTGAATTTCCGCTTGAAAGTTACTTGGGGTTTTTCACAAGTGTTTGGTTCCTAGCCCATACACTCCTATTCCATTTCCTTCCATTGCTTTTTAGCCGCCTGTGTATCATTGAATGGCGTTCTTTCTAAGTCTGGAATCCCATTCCTTCTTGTTGCTTAATTCCGTATCGAATTTCTTTGAAAAGTTATACTTTTTCTTGTGGCAATTCCCAGGTTTTCTGATTTATAAGAAACGAGGAGGTAGTTTTTTTTTCAATTCCCTGTTACTGTTACTCAATAAACTAGATTTTAATGACTAATGATCTATTTTATTATACAAGGTACACGCATTACACGCCCTGTTGGAGGCAGGAACCCCTTTGCGGTATCAGCTCCAATGTAATATTTGAAGAAATAGGTAACGCCGAAAAGAAGTTCTGACGATTGGAAAAATCTAGTAGGGCTGAGACTGTCAAAGATACTCCTGGAAAACTACAAACGAATGAATGCCTAAGCCAGAGTAAGACTGCATTAAGAGAGTGCACATGTGTCCTAACTAAATGAGCAACCCAAAAAGCTCAAACTAGAGTTGCAAGAAGAATGTAGATTCTGTGGAATGGAAGAAGAAACCTTCATTAACATACTTGCGAAATGCATAGCAATACAGAATCCTAGTGCACAACACCTAGGAGACTACTGGATAGAAGACACTTACCCAAACTGAAACCTGCGGATACCATAAAATTACTCCAGGAAATAGCTCTAAAGGAGCTACTAGTCTCTGAGACTCTCCTCAGGAACTAATTAGAAGAAAGGAGGGACATTAGATATTTTAGGTCTCAGTGATTGACACCCCAATATACATACATACATAGATCAAAATCAAACACAGTAAGGTCTGGAGATCTTGGCGGCCACGGGAATAGGCTACCTGGGGTGGGTTGACCAGCCATCCACATATTTTGCCGTACTGCTAAAGGAACATTTTCTAATAATATAGGCAATTCATCTTTTAAGAATCTTGTAACGCTCGCCATTTAAATGTTCATCAAAAACAAAAGTTTCTATAATTTTACCATCTAAAATCCCACACTATACGTTAACTGAACATCGACCCTGGTTGAAATCTTGTTGCATCCAATGTGGATTATTATCAGACCAGTGAGTATTATGTCTTTTTACAGATCCATTTCTGGAAAATGTAGCTTCATCGGACCACATTAGATATAATTGATAAAAAATTTGGATTTTCATTCAGCATATCCTTAAGCCAATTACAATTAAAGTTTATCGTAATCTGTAGCTTTCAATCTTTGATGAAGAGATACACTATACGAATGAAAACGATTTCTCTTTAAAATAGAGTGAAGACAATACCTAGAAATTCCTAACTCGCAAGCTAGTTTGTTCTAAGCGATTAGACAAATTTTTAAATGCTCTTCTACAAAAATGTTGTCGCTATGGATTTCCTAATGAATATTCTCTTGCTGCAATCATATTTTCAAAACATTCAAAATATACTTTAAACGTATCATAAGCTTCGCTATTTGTGTAAGGTACCACATATTTTCAAATTACTAACTGTTGCAGGTTCATAACTTCACTCTACATTAATTTTATATTTAAGTTGTCAACAATTTATAAAATCTGGTAAAATTATGCAAAATTTTTAATTTACTTTTCTCGTATCTTCGCTGCGGTTTTTACCAAACAATTGTTCAATCACCGCCATTTTGCGACCGTTAAAACCACTGCAGTTATTCTACAATATAGAGAAAAAAATACTGGAGCAAACTTACGTAAAATAATCTTATGATTTCAAATATTTAAATTTTGTGGTACTATAACGGTACAATTGTTATAGAAAAATGATATTATTGTGAACTACGCCCTCTAGGGAACGTGAAAATAATTTCCAGCAGTTTGTAATACAGATTTTTTTCTCTAAGCTGTACGATAAATAGTTTCCGAGATATAGCGGGTTACCTCTATTAATCAGACACCCGATACAGTACAATTTAATTTGGAAAAATAAAACTGATATTTTATAAGACATTTTGTATTGAAGTGATACATTGCTATTATTTTTGGAAAGCGAGAAAATAAGCTTCTTTGTGATATGTCACTCAACCTAGGTTGCCATTTAAAAAAATTCAAGATTGCGGCCGTACGCTAGACGCTGACGTCAAAAACATTTGACATTTGCTCTAAAATATACAGAATAACGTCTCATTCATCGTCCTAGAATTTCATAACTTTCCCTTTATCCGTTTCAAAGATAATTCCTTGGTGAGAATTTTTTCAGCAAGGCTGTATATCACAAGGGAAGTGCAGAAAACACTTGTACCTATTGAGCAACTTTAGAGTGTTGTAACGGTATAAATCGTCACTCGATTTTGGAAATATTGCAATTGATTTTTACTAGCTAATATACCGTTAGGAGGACGAGTAGCTACAACCATCGTGGTGGATTTAGTTTAACCACACGGAATTTCAATCGTTTAAGCGACAATTTTTGTTTATTTTAGTTCACTATTAGCGCTTTGTTTCCTAATAACTTATGGATTGGCCTTGAATATAAAATCAATAATTCTTACCATCTGAGACATCATTCAACAAGTAAGAATAAAGACCTCTTTGTCTGCGCATTAGGAAAGCGTGAGTCGGAGTTTGTCTCTGTTTACAATTTGTTAAATTATATGCAAATTTTTAACTTTCTTTTTGGTATCTAAATCAGTAGAGAAAAGACCTGCTGTCTAGAGTTTTCATATTTCTCTTGTAGAAAAATTATAGGTGAAAACTATAATTTCTTATTCTCTTAATGCATCAGAGTCTGATGCATTATTGTTACAAAATTTTTTTCCTGGCGAAAAACTATCTTTCCTACAGGATCTGAAACAACTTTCTCCACGATCATCACAGAATTTGACAATTCTGAAATCAAATTTGATTTCAGAATGCTGGAATTCTCTCTCTTGAGATTGAAGAAATATTCTGCAGCTCCTCTGCCCCCATGCAATTTAAATGTATTTACATTCTCTCTCTAGTGATAGAATAATATTCTCACACTGGTTAGCAATAATAACATTAGCCTTGACGCAGTTGATTGTCATCGTAGTGTCAAAACTTGAGTAAGTGTCGATATTATTGCTGTCACGTAACCGTAACCTAACCTAACCACGCAATTGTTGAAAATACCCCCAATAATGCACCAGTTTTTTATTTGGAGAACTGTACAAATATAACAATTAATAAAAAGAATGTTTCTTGGATTATTGAGTGTTTACCTAATATAATAATTATTGTGATTCAGTTCAGTAATATAAATTATCTTTTCTTATCATTTCTATTTAAAAATATATATTTAAAATCTTTGATCGTGGAGAAAGTATAGTCTGCTACTCGGTTAGAATGAATATTCGTGATTCTCGTGGTTCCTCACGCTCGCCTTCGGCACGCGCTCGGAACTTTCCACTCGCATCGAATTTTCATTCTAACCTTGTTACAGAATATACTATTATGAGCTAATCTGAAGCAACTTTGATGAGCTGATCTGAAACAACTTGATGAGCCATAAGCTGCAAACAATGAACATGGAAGTAGTTAACGTTCTATTTTCGCAATCTGTTTTCTTTCCTTTTCAACCGTAATTCTCAGTGCAAGTGTTAAGCACTTCATAATCAGTACCTTTCAACAATCCTTATCAGGTTATTGGGCAGAAACTATTGTGTAGAACGACAAGCAACTACTAATTTTCCAGGTGGCACCCGATTTTCTTCCTTTATAATTTACCTTTGAAATTGAAATGTAAAGTAGACTTTTACCCGCGAACCGGTAAAATCTATCCTGGAATTGTATTAGTTAACTCTGTAAAGGATCCACACCGAGATTTGACTAGCCGTGGTCATACGTTAAGTTTTGAATTTTCCCATCATTCAGAAAAATATAGTAACGATAAAATTAGGGGTTACAGTGTCATGGATTATATGCCCTGTTTCACAGAACGCAGTTTACTGCTTTTTAAAGAAAGCGAACATTTTAGTGGATACAGAAGCAAAAAAAATATTGTGGTACTAAAACAAATGACAAACAAAGAATTGAAAGTTGATATTGTAAAACTGAAAAAAATTATGAGATGTTCTACAAGGTTCAAAACCAATATGAACCAGAAATATTCATTTAGACATCTACAAACGAAAGACGTACAATTTACTCTGGTAAAAAATGGAAATTTACACAAAATGAACAAGCTGTTTGAAATATTGATTAACAATTAAGTTAATCGCTACTACTGAAAACAACTTACACGTAATATATTTTTATGTTTTTGGTACATATTCATAGTGATGTTCAGAGGATAGCCGTAGCCAAGGGCGTACCCAGGATCAAAATTAGGGGGGGGGCTAACCATGGTCATTTGTTTTTGATTTGTAGAAAACTTGTTCAAAACTATCGTTTCAATCCAGTCCTGATTTTCCTTAAAGAATTTACGATGGACGCTCATCAAACTCAACCCAGTCAATCTGTCCTATCCCATTCTACTTCTCAGCCAGGTCTTTATTCTTCGAAGGGTACTGAAAGATCATTCAACAGTAGCCGTAGTGGATGGGAAAGCACTCAAAATGAGGAGTGCATTCTTTGTTGCAGTGAAAAAAATATTAGCCTCCTCCAAACGTGCAGCCACTTAGATATCCTTTAATTTGTCTCCTGCTAAATCTTTTTTTTTCCACAGATTATACCACAAATCTAATTCTGCAGAGAGATCACCCAACTCATAAAACTCCAAGAAAGATTTTGCATTTTTTTCCAAATCTTTTGAAGTAATTTTTAGCATGTATGAAAGATGAAGATGGGATAAGGCAAAAGCCAAAAGCAGTTGTATTTTCGTGTGAGAATCTAACATTCAATGATAAAGTTAAAGGGTCAAGATAATAAGGGATAATCAACGATCGTCTTCCAGTATTCAATCGCATGTCAGCCTTGATAAGTTAGGATAGTTGAAGTCCTGCGAGTTGGCGACTCACGAAAGAAGGATATTGTATCCTCAACTGTTGCAATTGAGTTTCTTATTTCAGGTAGTTTGTTAGCATCATTGACCACAAGATATAGTTTGTGGCTTGAGCATTGAAAAAATGAAGATTTATTCTACTTTTTCTTCTAAATGGCCTGTACACCGCCTTCTTTTCCAGTCATCGTAGAACATCCGTCAAATCAAAATCCAACACAATTCTCTGCTGAAAGATTCTGATCAACTAAAAAACGCTGAATTGTGCTAGCGATTGTAAGGGCATCTTGAGATTCCAGCTCAACATAGCCTACAAATTCCCCTTTGATTTTTTCTCGATTCTCATCATAAAGCCGCAATCCGATAGAAAGCTGTTCTTTTCCAGCGATATCTGCTATTTCAGCGGCCACTACATCGTAGGCTTTTGTTTGTTCACAATCTTCAATAATTCTTTCTTTGACAACTTCACCACATAATCTTATAATCTCATTTTGAATTTTTGGTGAAGTAGACAGCATTTTTTCGACATTTATCCAAGTGGTTCTTTAGCTTCACATGACCATAGTCAATTCTCAAATTTAAAAGGTCAAAGAAAATTTAATAACGATACATTTTTTTGCTTCCAGGGGGGGGGGGGGCAGCTGCCCCTCGCTGGGTACGCCCATGGCCGTAGCCGAATGCTACCTACCCTAACAAAACAATACATTCTAACTGAAGTAAAGACCATGGTTATTCTCTAAACATGACTATAAATATATACTGTTGGGCCACATTTTTCAATTTAAAATTACTTGTTCGTTTTAGGGCGATTAATTCTCATTTTACAGGAATAATAAACCAACATTTCACACAGTCGATGTTTTCTAATAAAATTCATCTATCGAACAAATTGAAAATGTATGATCATTACTTAAGCCGGTAGTCTGAAGCCAGTACGTGAAAGATGCGTTGGTTATTCATCCCCATCCATCCCTGAGTTTACCTTTTACGAGAAGTTGGAGGCGTTGGGACGAATACTGAACAACTAGTTTGACCCTTTACCATTTAAACTATGTCTATAAATCAGCGAATTTAGGACCGATGGATAAAGGTGTGAACAACGAGTAGTTTTTTTCTATAAAATAGGATTATCCAAGTTTTGTTACAACTTGTTTTAAAAACCTACAAGGTCATATCATCAGTACAGTACAATTTATTTTAGAAAAATAAAACTGATTTTTATGAGACATTTTGTATTAAAGTGATACATTGCTAATATTTTTGGAAAGAGAAAAAAATAAGCTTCTTTGTGATACGTCACTCGACCCAGGTTGCCATCCCGAAAAATTCGACCGTACGCTAAACGCTGGCGTCAAAAACATTTGACATTATTTGGTCTTAAATATATGTAGAATAACGTCTCATTCATCGTCCTAGAATTCTATAGCTTTCTCTTTATCCGTTTCTAAGATAATCTCTTGGTGCGAGGTTTCAAATTTGATTATTGCTGCTTTATTTGTTAAAAAACGTACCCAACTGATTATTGTCCTGTTAGATATTGTGTATCTAAGCCATCCAGGGACTCGCTCAAACACACACAGAAAATGTCATAAAAATCTATCTAACAAATCAATTGTTCTATCACTTACTACGTGGAATATTTCGATAAGTGTCAAATAAAATCAATTGATAACAGATTTCACAACTATCTACTGCACCGCAAAATTAACAGGACAGGAAAAATTATGTTCAAATTCAATTTTTTTACTCTGTCCATCCAAGCAACACAGTGTTCCAAAACAGTATCATGCATAGTGCACGTTATCTCACAGAAGAGGCAGCTTGTGCAGGGACAGTGAATTCTGCCGGCCGATTGCAGTTAAATCCGATTGGCCAGCGTAGGGAGGCATATTTATTTTAGCCAATAGATGCAAAGGAACATGGTGATCATACTTCAATCACGCATCTATCGTTGTTTGTTTTATTCAAGAGTTTTTCATAAATTTCAATAATTTATTTGTCAAGTTGTAGAGCCTTCAATTTTTATCATTATCCCCTATCGATTTTGAGAAAAGTTCAATTGTATATGGTTATACCCAGGGTAGCACAAAAAATTACATTTTACGCTTAACTTCTGAACATCTTGTAGAAAAATGTATTAATTGAATGATGTTTATTTGTGCGATGTTTTTAAGCCCCATCTTTCCTGAACAATTTGTTTTTCGACTTGTACCGACATCAGCGTTTTTAAAGGAAGAACACAGGTTTAAAGATAATAATGCAATAATCCTTTATTCACAACAAAAAGGTTGATGGAGGTTGAGATAGCAGGATCTAACATCTCTGTACCTGCTATAGGTCCTCTATTAAATGCAGGTTATCGATGACAGCGCCTGGAATTTGCTCGAACTCATGCAGATTAGGACATGGACAACGGGAAAAACGGGAAAAACTCTTTATGGACGAGTCTCCTTTGACGCGATATTCACCTGACGAGCGACAAAAAGTGTGGAGAAGGCCCGAAGAACGATAACGATACTCTCAATGTTGTTTCTTTCTTAGAGATCAATTTGGTGGTGGAGGAGTGATGGTGTGGGGTGGCATATTTTGGAAGCACGTACAGACTTCGCTATACTTTAAGTGGGTATTAACGCTGATATATACATTAGAAAATGCTTACATGCCATTTATAGGACACATTTTTCTCACAATGCATGAAAATGCGCGACCGAACATAGCACAAATAACGAGGCAATATTTGAACGATGTTGAAGTATTGGACTAGCCATCAATAAGTCCGGATCTCAACCCTATTGAGCATATGTGGGATACATTAGGAAAACGAGCTGGACAGAACTACGGCCTGTTTCCAACTCTGGTTGCGTTAGTACAATCATTGACAAACGAGTGGCAGCAGATATCCCAAGACTCGGTTGCTGCTTTAATGGAATCTATGTCTGAAAGGATGAGAACTGTTATTCAGGCTTGTGGAGGAAATACTCAATTTCAATAAAAAAAATTTTAATACTGCTGTAACAGGACAAATATTGTAACAACTACCCAGAGAAGCAATCATCTTACTGACGACCATATTCAACAAAATCATAAGCCTAGCTTGTTTCCCCACAATCTGGAAGTACGCTGAAATCATAATGATTCCCAAGCCAGGTAAATCTCCACACGAACGAACGTCATACAGTCCTATCAGTCTATTACAACAAGAAAAGTTCTTGAAGGACTGATACTAAAAAGGATCAACCAAGAACCTGACCTACACACACTCCTTCCAAATCATCAATATGGTTTCCGAGAGCACCACTCTACCACGGAACAAGTCCACAGGATAGTTAATGAAATCGCTAAGGGTCTAGAATAAAAGAAATACTACAACGCAGTATTCCTTGATATCTCACAAGCCTTCGAAAAGTATGGCATCCAGGCCTTCTCTTTTAACTGAAAAACACCCTTTCCCACAACCTTTACCTGCTCCTCAAATCCTATTTAACAGATAGAAATTTCTCCGTTAAAGACGAAGACACTCAATCCACCATCAACCCAATTAAATCCGGCGTCCCCCAAGGTAGCATCCTTGGACCACTGCTCATCCTTATTTATACGTCTGATATACCCGAAACCGTAAACACCACTATAGCATATTTTGCTGATGACGTAGCAGTACTATCAGTGGATGAAAACCCAGATAGAGCTTCAGAAAACCTCCAGCAATACCTTAACCTCCTCAATGACTGGTATAGTGGAGAACAAAAGTCAACTAAACCAAATCGGTTCATTACATTTACAACTCGACATTGCAACTGCCCACCTTTAAACAATGAATAATATAACTATATCTGTCAAAACCGAAACAAAGCACCTTGGGCTACACTTAGATCGACAACTTACATGGAAGACACACATCGAAACCAAAAGCCGACAGTTGGACATCAAGTTTCGACACATGTACTGTCTGCTCGGCCGTAAATCAAAAATGTCATTAAATAACAAGATTCTTCTATATAAAGCAATCTTAAAACATATTTGGTCATATGGAGTACAGCTTTGGGGATGTGCTAAGCCAACCAGAAACAAAACAATACAACGATTTCAGTCTAAGGCACTTAGATCAATCGTAGATGCACCATGGTATATCAGCAATAGAACTCTCCATCCTTTTGTTACGGAAGAAATCCAAGAAATATCCGCCAGCTACAGGGACCGAATCACCAACCATGACAACCGCATAATTGAAGAACTATACAACAACGGACCTGATGCGAGAAGACTACACAAAATATGGCCTGAAGACTTAATCCATCATAGAAATAATCAATAAGGAGAAACACTAATGGGTGTTTCCCTTCCAAGCCTACTCAACCAACACAGTTACTTAATGCTCTGTAAGAAGCAGATTATAAATATACGCGTTGTTAATAAAAAAAATACTGCTGTTGGCCATATTAAGTTTTATTGTTGTCAATAAATGATTATTGCATTATTTCCTGAAAACCTGTATTTTCCCTCAATAATGCAGATATCGGGATGAGTCAAAAGACGAATTGTTCAGAAAAGATTGGGCTTAAAAATGTCGTATAAGTAAACATCATTCAGTAGTTACATTTTTCCACAGCATGTTCAGAAGTTAAGCGTAAAATGCAATTTTTTGTGCTACCCTGTATATCAATATATTCATTTGCAAAATCGTAAGGGGACAATGATAAAAATGGAAAGGTCAAAAACTTGACAAAAAATGATAAAAATTTATGCAACCATCCAACCAAAAAAAATTTATGTTTTCCATAAATCTCAACTGAACGTTAATAGCCCTGTATAGTTTCAAAAGTTAATTTTCATTAATTTCAAAAATACCATCATCTTATTCATCTCTAATTGAACTGTCTATTTATTCATCCATTCTTCTTTCTCACTCTCCCACTTTCAATCAAATATAACAACACACAACAAAACATTAAAGTCCCATTTCATTATTTTTCTAGTTAATCTTCCCTTTTCCATTCTTTTGTTCGAGTCGGTATTTCATACACGAATCCTTCATTGTCTGAAGATTCCCGAGTGTATTTGATAATATGTTTTCATAAATATCTAATTGAATCTTTTTTGACAGCTTACGCTTTTTTCATTCCATCTAGTTACCTTTAGTGGAATATTATCTAATACCTAAGTATTTCTAATCATAATTTGTGGTTATGTATTGAATAATCGGTGACATAGAAACCGTTTGAATTTCTCGTCTAAAAAGCATCGCGTTATCATTTGCCAAAAATAATTAATATTCTACCCACACTTTGACATCGCCTGCTGGTAGTTACCGCAAGCAGCAACGGTAACGTTAATGGCAAACAGTAGCGGAACAAAAATAATAATTGGTAGACATTTTTATATGAATTTTATATAGATACTGATATTTTTTTGTCAAAATCTTCATAAAATTAAAGCTGAAAGTAAAACTCCACTCTAATTAGAATGTAGGTAGAATTATATAATAGGCCAGGCAAATTAGCTCTGAAAACAAACAAACATCGATTATTTGCTTCTTCATGGTTTTTTTTTTCTGTCTAATCTTTTAGTATTTATTCCTATCAAATATTCATACCATTTTACTTTGTTTCCTGTTCACCAATTCTAGCTTTGGTCATGTTTCTGTTTTCTTCATTTTTCACTCTATCCCATTTTGTTTTCTATGCAATTCTTTTTAGATGCTCCATTTGGATTACTGAGATTTTTAGTTCATGCATGTATATTCTGTGATATTCAACTTAGTACTTACAAAAAATTATTTCTTTTAAATCTTCCCACCTGGTTGTCAAACAGTTAAAGTGGTCCAAGAACCATTATATCTCAAAATCTCCATTGGTGTGTACTAAAGGGCAATAACACGGCTCCTAAGTACTTTGGTTATGGAATTGTATGATCTGGATTCCCCTATTTATAGTACAGCGCAAAATATGTCAGTATTTGTACAGTATAACAGTATTTTATTGTAGAAACAGAATGAAAATTTATTCTGAAATAATAGCTATTTATGATATTAGTGTTAAAAGTAACATTTTATTTTGTGAGTGAAAAAGTTTGCGAAACGAGCGAAGCGAGTGGATCAATTTCACGAACAAAATAAAATTTACTTTTAACACAAATATCATACATAGTTTTTTGTACAACTCCTATTTTGATAATAAAATAAAAGTATTTCAAGAAAATCACATTTTGACAGTTAGTTAATAATTTTTCTGACGTTTTAATAATAATTCTCATTTTCTAGTAGGTATTGATTATGTCTCTTTTAACACTAATGTTAAAAGTTTTTTACTTTTAACACGCTTCTTAGTAAACGTCTTCTTTTAACACGTTTGACAGGCATTAAAAATGTCACTTTTACTGGCAGTTGTACAAAAAATATATTTTGTTGTACTCGTATCTGACCATTATTAAGATTAATAATTTAAGTTTCGATTATATCAGATGTTATGAACTAGGCTACTGGCCTATTCAACTTCAACCTTTGGCGTCCTCTTTATCTAGATTTCTTCAGTCAGCCTTAATGAAGTCCACCCGCTTTGACACTAAATCTTTCATATAGTTCTTTGTCAGTGGATTTTTGTCGTCTAAGCGATCGCATTGGTATAGAATACCGTTTCTTACTCCAATTGACAGAATCTGCGCATAGCTTCGTCTGTCAATCCCGGTGCCTATTGAGCTTATAGTGCCAAGTTAGCAGATTTAGGGTGGATATGATAAAACTATTTTGTCATATAACTAAAAGTTAACTTGTAGAATGACGTCACATGTTATAGTTAACTTCAAAATGACGAAGTTAACTTTGTCGGGAGGAAGGGACATCGATTAAAGTTAACTTTGTGGAAAAACCTGGTTTTCGAGTTTTAATAGTTGTTCTGTTCTGTCGGTTCTGACAACGATTCGGCATTTATAACCTCAATTAATTATATTGTGAATATTTTGATTGTGCTTTTACTTTGTTTTCTTTGAATTTTGCAAAACTACAAGATAAAAATCAAAATGTCAAAACTCCAATTAAAAAAATCTAGGTTATATTTTTCAGAAGCATCTTTCCGTAGCTCTAGGCGCCGACGTTGCCAAATTCCAAGAAAGTGACATTTAAAAAATGTGGAGAATAAAATGAGGTAAGTGTTTGTTTTCGTTTTATATATCTTAGCTCTTACTTTTCCAAGAAGGGGAAGGAAAAATAACCATTCCATACACCCTTCACCTTAATGAACCTTCAAGGGGAAAGGCTCTTCTTGAAAAAGTAAGAGCCGCGAGCTGCGAGGAGCGAAGATATTTTATAAAACTAAAAAAAACACTTAACCTCATTTTATTCTCCACATTTTTTAAATTCAAATTTGGCAACTTTGGCGCCTACAGCTACGGACAGATGGTCCTATATTTTTCTTTTGCCCGTTTCTTCTTTTTATTTTAATCTTTTATAAAACTGACGTTTTAAAACCTTAAGTTAACTTGACTGTTAAATTCAAAAATAACTTCAAGACATGTTTATAATACCCACCCTTACCACGGTTTTTGACAGCATTCCTATCTTCACTCATTAAGTCTGCCGTAAACTTTGGCGAATTTTCTATTATGAACTGTTTCACTTGTCTGTGTCCTGGTGAAAATGTCCACCATTCTTAAGATTTGTGGGCTATTTTGGTGTCGTTCATTTGCTCCAATTTGGTGTCATTGAGCTTAAACTCTTATGGATCAATTGTAGATTGGGTTAACGGTGGTTTGTCATTCTGCTGCAGCTTCATTATTCGTTTCCTCTACATTCGGCAAAAGGAGCAATATCAATACTAACGAAAGATATGTGAAAGTAGAAGTGTATGTTTGTAAAGTACTATACTATACTTGCGACATTCTAAATTTAGAGCACAATATTCGTTACATAAGACCCATAAAAACATGTTTTAACTATTTAATTAAACCTAACTGAACCATTTCCAACTTGCCAGTGAGGGTGAACATGTATTACATTCATTTTACGACGTCTTCGTATTTTAGGGTTAATGAACAGTGAATAGTATATATAATGTATTAAAGAATACTGACATGTTAATTTAATCTTGAAGCAGCGAGAGTATGCATTAAGTATGAAGCAATTGTAATTTTAGGTTTGGAATAAAAGTAGAAGTAAAACTATACAAAATAATTAATTATTTCTAGTTCGTCAAATTTGCAATTCGTGTATGGAGATCATTAAAGTGGAATATGAAGAACAAAAAACAATGCGATAGGGAAAGCTTTTAAAGTATGTTTTCTAAATTCCTAAGCACTATTTTCCTATGCTATGCCAGCAAATCGTGAACTATAAAATGTTGGTAACTACTTTCCTAAAAATAAGACAATTATGTTTATAACAACTTTCTAAACTGATTCCGCAGGTAGTTTTACATTGTTTACTGAAAATTTACAAAACTTGATAAGATGGTAACTAGAACTCCTTATTCTCTACGGGAAAAAACTATTATATTAAATGTAAATGATATGTTACATAATTTTATCAACTAAATACCTATTTCTAATGTAAAAACGCTTAGATCCTCTTTACTTATTTATATTACCCAACTTTCCAGAGGCCATAAGAAAGTGTGCCCAGCTCAATATTGATAAAGGATATAGAAGGCAAAGGATTATCATAATGTCGGATAGTCAAGCAGCCATTAAAGCACTGAGCTCTTCTGTAATCAGTTCCAAAATGGTGTGGGAATGCCTAGGCAAACTCAATGAACTAGGCGAGAACAATATAGTCACCTTACTGTGGATTCCTAGACACACTGGAATAGAAGAAAATGAAATAGCAGATGAACTAGCAAAGAGGGGGACTTAAACACCCTTTTGGGGGCCGGAACCCTTTAGCGGTATCAGCTCCAATGTAATATTGGAAAAAATAGGCAAATCCGAAAAAAAGAGAAGATCTGACCATTGCAAATATCTAGTAGGACTTAGACAATCGAACATTCTTCTGGGTGACTATAACCTCTTGAGATCATATGAATGCGTAAGTCAAAGTAAAACTGTACTAAGAGTTTTAGCAGGGATCCTAAAGGGAAATTGTCGCCTGAATGGGCACCTGAAAAAGCTCAAAATACAGGAAGAAGAATGTAGATTCTGTGGCATGGAAGAAGAAGCCTCCATCCACATACTTGCGAGTTTCACAGCTATTCAGAATCCTAGGGCAAAACACCTAGGAGATCATTGGATAGAAGAGGGACATTTACCTAAGTTAAAGACTGCAGATATCCTTAAATTCCTCCGGGAAATAGGACTAAAGGAGCTACTAGTCTCTGAGTCTTTTTTCAGGAACTAAGTGGAAGTAAGGGGCACAATAGATCTTTGAGGTCTCAGTGAATGTCACATTCGTACATACTGCTTGGCAAACGTAGGAAGACCCCTGAGATTTTGATGCGCCGTAGACAAGCCAGCCCCACTACCTAGTTAATACAGAGAGATCATATATTGTTATCCTTTACACAGCTGAGTTCTCTGTTTATCTTCTACGCATTTCAAGGGTCTTCCTTCGTTTGCCAAGCAGTACGTACATTCCAGAGGCTCATGTCAGATTAAAATAAGATGTGCTATCAATATCAAAAAGACAGACGAGAATATTTGTTAAGTAGTGATCGTTAAAAAAATCATTTATGTCACATGGGGTGGTAAAAAATAAATAAAAATTGAAGAATAGTCTTCATGATCTCAGTTGAACAACCAAATAAAAGCTGAAATGGGTCGGTAAGCTAATAGCTAAGGGAAGCGTAGTTACGCCATCATCAGTGTAAAGCAGATTGTTCCTGTCCAGCATCTATAAGCTAGTCTGAGGACCACTCTTGTAGTATGAGGTATTCTAATACCCTGCAAGCGCATCATCTGCAGTTTAGCCCAGTAAAAGGATGCCTCATACTGCCTTACACTCACACCGGTCTGTAAGTGATAAGACACCTTTCAATTACAAACCAAAGGGGGTACTGAAATCCCGTTTTTAGTTGAAGCGTAATTCAATGATTGTCAGGGCATATAGTCCGAATAGTAGTTTTTTCTTTGTCGTTAAGCGATCATTATTACCATAATCAATATTGTTTTTACCCTTTTTTAATAAGTGTTTTCTAGTTTGCTTTGCTATTACGATCCAAAACTCCTATCCTCCCTATATCATTCATGTTTGATATTTTTTCTTACCATTTCTTTAAAGTATAACAAATAAAAATTACCATAATGATAGCGAATCTTTCAAGATGAGTCAAATAATGTGTAAATTGTTTCCAAAAAAAAAACGGATTTAGAATTTTATGAAGTAAATAAAAAAATTCCACACATAGTTATTTTCTAATTTTGCATATTTAATAAAATTCTCCCCCATACCGCTCATAATTTCCACCACTGTAGGTATATAAGCGTAAAAAGGGAGCTAGGCAGGCCATATTGAGCCAGGAGCCATAAAAGTAATGGTTCATTACAAGGGAAAATTTCATTAATATATTCATTTATCATTATTTAAGCCTAAAAGTTGCTGGAAATTTTTAGGGATGAAAATATGGGAACGATCAAAACTTTTTATTTTAGCAAGTAAAGTTTTCTACTTTCTCGGTACAATAAAGGACTTTTTATAGTTCTTTGGGGAAACAAATCATAAAAATTTTTGAGAGCTAATATAAAATTTAACATTATTGTTTATGGTAACAGGGTAATTAATGCATTTAGAAATAGTCAAGAAATTTAGTGATAAAAAAATGTAAGGTTAGGTGTTAGCAAGTAAATAATTTGATGCTAAAAAATAATAATTAAAAATATCCTTTAATTAAAAGCTAACCAATTTTACATCATACGATTAAGTAGAACGTCAAAAAGACAAAATATGAATCCTATAAACCACGTGTTTTCAGACAATTGGAGAGTGATTGGTAGCGTTCCTCGTAGCAAAGTTGATCAAGTAGCGATTTTCAGAGTGATCCATCTTTTCTTAATTCTGCTGAGCGTGCTTATCTTGATATGACAATATAACCTAATTGTATTTGATATAATTATTTATTCATATTTGATTTCACTTTAGTTTAAAAGTTCCTTCTGGTGTTCAAAATACAAATGTTTAAACTATCTTCAAACCAAAATATGTTATGTCATTTTACAGTCTGCAGAACCAAACAAGAGCCCCGGAAAATTTGCGAACTAAAAGAAAGGTCATTGCAACCATCCATTGGGAGCCAATGTTAACGATTTTGCATTAGCTCATCGATCAGTCCCCTCTACCAAAATAGTTGGGCGTGTGTTCATCGCCCCCGTATTTCAACCGCTATTGCCAGAAGCGCTGATTAATTTGTACAAATGATATTTTTGTCTCGTTATCGTTAACTTTTTTTCGAGCTCATGCACTATTAGGTAAAATTAAACACTTTCATCCGGCAACAGTGTCCTTTACATAGAGAATTTATATTAAAACTTGTATTCGCTACAAACCTTTCCGACGTTCGTAGCGCACGCCGTTGTATTTGAAAATAAAACATTTTACAATTCCCACATTAAAATACGAAACCTGCGAAAAAGTGCAAATTATAAAATAGTATTTTGGAGGTCATTCGGCTGATGCAAGAGTTAATTTGTTTATTGTGGTATTTGAAAATCGCCCAATTCCTTCACGGACAACTATTATGAAAATAGCTAATGATTTCGAGAAATATGGATGTGTTTCATACTGTAAAAAATGCCAAGCGTCGGAAGATCCAATCGAACGTCCGATAATCGACGAAAGGCGAACTAGAGAATTAAATGTTTGTTTAGCGGTAGAAACAGGACAACCATGTTCTTCAAGACAAATTGCTGAAGAGGTCAACATGGATAAGAGAACTGTACAGAATATTTTAAAACGGAACGGGTACCAATCGTTACAAGGTTCAGACAACGCAGGAAATTTTCCCGAGGACAATATCAGACGAATGAATTTCTGTGAAGAAATGATGGAACGTCAAAATGCTGACGAGAACTTTTTAAAAAATACTTTATTTACGGATCAGTCAACCTTTTCATTACATCAAAAACACAATCCATCCGTCACAAGATATTGGTCTCGGGAAAATAAACATCTAAGCATTCCAATCCGAACAAAGTATCCGCAGAAGCTAAATGTTTGGACGGGTATTTTAGGTGACCACATTATAGGTCCTTTTTTTATTGAGGGGAACTTAAATTCCGCCAAATATTCAGACTTATTACAAAATCATGTAATTCCTGCAGTTCTCCTTATACCCGATGTTGATCTCAACAGAATTTGGTTTCAACAAGATGGTTGTCCAGTCCATAATTCAAGGATAGTAATGGAATTTTTAAGGTTTACATTCCCCGACAGAATTATTAGTACTAATGGTACAATTAAATGGCCTCCAAGATCACCTGAACTAGCTCCAAATGATTTTTTTCTTTGGGGATTTTTGAAAAGTAGCATTTATCAACATGAATTTGCTAATAATTTAAATGAATTGAGGGTGAAAATACAGGACGTTTGTGCTAGCATTACGCCAAATAATCTTAGAGATATGAGATCAAATCTTTATGACATATTTGGTTATTGCCTGGCACAGCAAGGTGGTTTATTTGAGCACTTAATTCATTAAAATTATGTTTACCTTTAGAACGGATTTTTAGTTTATTTTTTCAAGAAGTTCATATTTTATGTTTAGAATAAGTACTTATTTTATTTTTTCAATTCACTTTATTAATGGATTGGATCTTTAGTTTTTTATACCCAATTACTTGATTATTTTTATATCAAGAAAAAATGTTTTATTTTCAAGTTACAATGGCTAAAATAATATCCTATTGCAGTTAGAAATTAATTGTCAGCTTAGTCAGAAACGATCAAGTTGACAAAAATGAATTTTAGGATGTACAGGTTACGTAATAACGAGTGTATTTTTTTATTTCTTTAACAACCTCACTCCTTCCATGTTGGGAAAGTACTGAACCACAGTGAATCTACTCACGGAGTGGGGAAAGTCAGTCTCTGCTGTAGCGTTGCCAGTTTAGAATGTTTGGTACTTTCTGAGTAATAAATAACTTATTTTGCATTTGACTTTTAACACCGGATAACGGTGTATTTAGTGGGAGAAAATCGATATTGGTAATATTATTGACTTTTGAAAAATAAGTGAGATCAACACAAATAAGAATAAAATATTGGAGTTCAAGAAAAAATGTGGGCAAATTACAATCTGCAATAAATAAAATCCGTACACCGCTTTCGATTTAACAATTATTGGTATTTAACATTGTTGCCGCTTGAAATGCCGTTGAAAATTTTAAAACAATGAAAGACAAAAATTAGGAATAATTTTTACAGATAAGTACATCTGGCAACACAACACAAAAAGTTAACAAACGGCTGGATTCGACGGTTCTACTCCAAAAGTGCAAAGTGAGTTATATGTAAACAAATTCGACTTTGTTGACATATATTTCGACAGTTGACTCGTATGGTATCGATAATTGGTTTTCGATTCAAAATATCGATTACTACTACAAAAACACAACTTATTCTTTTTGTTAAATATTTTGGGAAATTAAACCACAATCTTTTTTTGTATTTTCTAAAGTGTATTTTTTAAAGATTGTAGTTGAATTTCAGTGACATGGGCACGCCCACCCACTGATCTAATTCTTGACTGATGGAGAGACACATATTTTGTCTTTATTTTTCTTGGTTACTTTGTCACTGGAGTGACAAAGACAAAATATCTGTTCTCTCGGGAAGCTTCATTTCCTCAGTCAAGAATACTAATGCTCTTGTTTGCTGAGTTTGTTGACTGTATAAGCACGTTTTTTTACATCATTGATTTACCATTGGTTTACTGACGTCAGTCTCCGCTGCACCGACATGTTAGAGTCACCAGTGGCTTATAAAAAAACACAGCTGTTACACCATTCATCATTATATCTGACAACTGACAATCGATACCACTTGAAATTTCTTCAATTTCTGACGCTGTTAATTGTGCGGACAATATTTTATTATCAGATTCTAAATTGATTTCTATTTATTCGTTCATATCTTTCATAATTCGCTATAACCGCTTCAAATCTTTACTTTTTCGAGGTTAAGCTGTCATTTTTAACCTTGGAGCGCCCATGATAGCGAAGCGAATGTTAACTCTCATTGGGTTACCGCAATTCAATTTTCGAGTAGATTAGTTGATTCTGATCAGAAATGCTCATTCAACTCAAAAATCAAAAAGAGATACAAGTTCAACAAAAAGTAAGATTTTAACACGAAAAAACGTATAAACTGAAACATGAAATAAACTCAAAGAATATAACAAATTAATTTTATGTCTTTGATTGTGCCCCGAGTGAAATTTTTCCATCCCGGCAAACATTGCACGCAAATACATTGCAAAAACATTTTTTGCAAGAAAAACAAATGATACTAGATTTTATATCGGAACTCCTATATAGGACACTCGTAGCACCTACCACGTTTTCTTGTTGGGTTGACAGTCATCTGCTGTTTACTTGGGCTTTTAGTGTTGAAACCACATTCGCTCAGAGCTGACTTCAAATGTGATTTGTTCTTTAGATAAGTAGCTCTTAACTTAAGATCGTCTTAACTTAAGATCGTCTTCTCCAACCAACCTTTTGCTTCCAATTTGGATTTTTCTCCATATATAATACAAATGCGTTTAGAGCAGAAATATCTAATGTTCATAAATATCCTGCAGCAAGAATATTCTCTGATCAATTATCCACACCACCTTTAGATTTATTGTAATCTAATATCAAATATGGCTTGTTCTTGTTTTCTGGACAAACTGAATCATTAACATGTTGACTAGAAAGAAGGTGTACCGTACCACCTTGCTTTTTTTGGCATGTAAGAAACCATTGTCAAATCTCGAGTAAATGCAAATATTGAAGATTCTGCTTGTTGACAAGTTAGAAGACCACATTTATCTGATGGATTCTTTTCTGCATCTGAGTGCACCTGCTTTCAAAAGTATTCCCATGAACCAATCTTATTCATTTTTTTGAAATACCTGCCAGTTTTGTTTGTTATTCGGATTTTCTTTGTTCCATTTTTCGTAATATCTAGATGCTTCTTCATTTGTATGGAGACATATAATAACTTTTATGTCAGTTGTTATAAACAAATTGAAGAAATCTAAGAATGAACTAGCCTCTACTATATTTTGTCAATCCGAGACGTACATTTATTATGTTTTTTCGTCGTCTTTTACTAGAGGTTGGAATCGGTCAACTTTCCCATTGAAATCCAGATTTTGCGGTCTATTTTGGACCTGATAACCAATCTTCGAACTCGGTATTCATTGGTTCTACATCAGACTCTTCTTCGTTGATGATTTCTAAATTATCCTCCGTTTCCGACGTGGTCTCTAAGATGATATTTTGATCACTGTCGTTATCGCTCTCATAATCGATTTCAACATCAGAGTCATACTCTAATTCTATGGTATTGGCAATTTCTTCGAGTTGCCTCAAAAAACGGTTTTTTTTTCATTTGAATTCATTTCAATAGGAAACTAAAACAAATATAAATTTTATTAACCTTGAAAATTCAGTACACTTTAATACCCATGAGGGATAACTCGAAGACACCACTCACCTAATTATCAAAATAAATAATTTCTCGAACCTATCGCACGCAAATGTCTCGCTACTCTGACATATTGTTGAAAACGAAACATTTGACACATAGCTAAGCGCAACGTTGCCAGCATGCTATACTTTTCAGAATATCACATGATTAGTAGGCCTGGGGTCCCTTATTGATCCCGCATGGGCGCTCAAAGGTTACCACCAAATTTATCCATCACCTCGAAACACCGATGGAATGGTTTACAATTTTTGGTTGATGCAACAGTAAAAAATGAACGCGTCATTTCTTCAACCTGAAATCCACCAATCAAAATAAAAACGCAGATGATGAATCAGTTGATCCACCGGTTTAAGTTCGATGGAACTGATGACTAGTTCGATTAATTTGAAATTGCTGATCGCTCCGGTAGAAATAGGTTGGAATGAATGCGACCATTGCCAAAATAAACTGCTTGATAAATATTTTCTAGACGTGATAGCCTTTATTACCGTTACCACGGATAAATATTAAGACGGTTGGGAACTTATGTAACTTGGAGTTTGGTAATAATTTCTAGGTATAATGTAGTTTGGACAGTATCCAAAGAATATCATAGTCTTCTATTAGTTCAGAGAAGAAGCTTTATTTGCCAGGAAATGGGAAAATATTTTTTATCAATCGCAGTTTTGAATAAAATTGAAGTCAAAAATATAAGAACCTGAATTAATTTTTGAATTAAGGCATTACTTTATGAAGATTACCATATAAGATAGAGAGAGACCTTCATAAACGTTGAAGGAACTTTCGATAACTCCCAAAATTTTACAAAATGACAGCTTAACCTCAAAAAAGTAAAGATTTGATGCGGTTATAGCGAATTATTGAAGATATGGACTAATAAATAGAAATCAATTTAGAATAAAAAAAAAGTATTGACTGTACTATTAACAGCGTCAGAAATTGAAGAAATTTCAACTGAATGATGTAAACAACAACAACTGTTTTTTTTATGTGCCACTGGTGACTGACTCTAACCTATCGATGCAACGGAAACTGACGTCAGTCAACCACTAGGAATGGAGAACTATCGATAGTCCCGACTATCGATATTCATCGATAGTGCTATTTTTCCTATCGATTATTATCGATAATTTTCGATAGTTTTACAATCGGTAACATCATTGTACGATTTTTGTCAAAATGTTAAAAATATACATAAATATATATATTTATTTCAAAACAACGTATCAACTTTGTCAAAAATTGTCAGAAATTTTGAAAATCGGTCAAAGATGGTCAATAATTGTCAGAAAACTTGAAATATTGTCAAAATGGTCAATAATTGTCAAAAATGATCAATAATTGTTAAAATTTTGAAAAATGGTCGATAATTGTCGAACATTGTCAAAATTCTTGAAAAATGGTCAATAATTGTCAAAAATGGTCACAAATGGTCAAACATTGTCAAAATTTTGAAAAATGGTTAATAATTGTCAAAAATGGTCGATACTTTTGAAAAATGGCCAAACATTTTGAAAAATGGTCAATAATTGTCTAAAATTGTCAATAATTGTCAAAAACTGTCAAAAACTGTCAGAAATGGTCAATAATTTTGAAAAATGGTTAAAAATTTTGAAAAATTGTCAAAAATGGTCAAAAACTGTCAGAAATAGTCAATAATTGTCAAAAATGGTCCATAATTGTTGAAATTTTGGAAAATGGTCAATAATTGTCAAAAATTTTGAAAAATGGTCAATAATTGTCAGAAACTGTCAAAAATGGTCAATAATTTTCAAAAATTGTCAAAAATTCTGAAAAATGGTTAATAATTTTGAAAAATGGTCAAAAATTCTGAAAAATGGTTAATAATTTTGAAAAATGGTCAAAAATGGTCAATAATTTTCAAAAATGGTCGATAATTGTCAAAAATTGTCAGTAATTGTCAGAAATTGAAAAAAATGGCGGATTTTTTGTACTTTTAATAGCAATTTTCTCATCCAAGAGTGAATTTTTTCTTTTAAAAATGTTCTATAAGCAATGGGGGGCTTTCTAATAAGAAAAAAATGCGTTACAAAATTCCAAGGGTCGCCAAATCCGTCTTAGATTCTGATTCTTTCCCTCCCGTTTTTCTCTCTTTCTCTTCCTTCTCTCTCGCTCTCCCATTTATCTCTCTCTTTCTTCCATATCTGTCTCTGCCATCTCTCTCCCTGTCTCTCATCTTTCTTTCTCTCTCTCCCTTTCCTATCTCTCTCTTTCTCTCCCTTCTCTCTCACTCCCATCTCTCTCACTCTTTTTATCTCTATCTCTTTCCCATATCTCTCTCTTTTCTCTCTCTCTCTCTTCCATATATATATTTCTCTTCCATCTCTCTCCCATCCCTCTCTCTCTCATATTTCTTTCTCTTTCTCCCATTTCTCTCTCTCCCATCTTCCTCTCCCTCTCCCATCTTTCTCTCCCCCTCCTATCTCTATCTCTCATCTCTATCTCTCATCTTTCTCACCCATCCCTCTCCCTCCTTTTCTCTCCCATCTCTATCTCTCTCCCATCCCTCTCTCTCTCCCATCTCTTTCTCTATCTTTCCTATCTCTCTCCCTCCCATCTCTCTCTCTATCCCATCTCCCCCTCTCTCTCTTTATCTCTCTCTGTCCCATTTTTTGATAGCATTTTTACTCCATATCAGCTTTCAAAATATATTTATCTTCTTCACCTAAACATCTCTACTATCGATAGTACCGAAAACTATCGATTTTTTTCGATAGTTATCAATAAACCATCGATAGTGTAAAAAAACGTGCCTAATATCACAAGAGCTTCGAAAACAATCGATTATTTTACGAGTAACGATTTTATTCATCACGATTTCATAATTAATGGGTTCTCAGCGTCTTCAGAGTCGTTAAAGATCTAATTGTTTCGCTTATTTCTAAACTTGAAGCTATTCGGAAGCGATTCATTGCGATTTTAAGACGTTTTCTGACTTTTTGAGAAACTTCAAGAGGTGCTTACTATTGCAGCACCACCACCGAAAACCCGAAGTGATTAAACCACGTCGTCAAGCGTATAATCGGTTATCTATACGCCGTAATTTTCAATTAGTTATTTCTATTGGCTAATTTTATCATGAATTATATAATCAGCTGGGAAAACATTTAATAACAACTCATATCTTCAGAGTTCTAGTTCATTCTTTAGTCTGGTGCAGTCTCTATTGTATCAATCAATACAACTTGTCCCATTCTTGGTTTCACAATTCGGCGGAACAAACAGAAACACTCTGCCAGCAGCTTAAATTTAAGCTTCAAACAATGCATTTTAGCCGCGAGTTTTGGTATAGTTAGATTATTTTAAGTAGATACATTAGAACATTGTCTCTGCTTAAATTAATTTTGATAAATCGGGTCTCGAAACGTCTAGCTAAGGATTTTATGGGCGATTAAGGAGAGCAGCGAGAAATTCAAGCATACGCGTATAATTGTTATTTTAATTTATTAGAATTACATACTAATATTCCCAAAAAATTCAATTCAAGTTAATGTGAGTATTTCTCTCCAACATGTGTCATCTAATAAAATGAGAACATTCGATTATGTTAATTGTCTTATTTTGTCAAAATATGTATTAAAAACTGTCAGAAATTGTATTAAATACATTAATGCAGTTAATGATTATTTTAATAAGGTATTGGGTGAGAGCTTATGCTATAACAACTGAAGAGGTTTCTACTGTTACAGATGTGTCGTCGTTTTGGTGCCAGGATCAGAGAAGAAATTTTAGAATCAGACACGCTAGCCATGAAAAAATATCACAGCCCAGCACCTCAACCAGTTAGAATGGTAGAGCGACTTTATTGAACCATCGGCCAATATTTATTCAACGTCTTCCCAACCATCGCCATCATTGGGTAAGTATCTCTGGGATGGCTTACAGGGTTGTTATCAGTAAGTAAACATACTAAGTACCAGCTAAAGTTCTATTCTGACATCATACCACCTTGTGACCTTGAATTTGGATGTCGACCTTAAGATGTCATAACTGGCGATGTCTATGCAATCTAGAAGATGAGAAGAATGAGCGTTGTACATCAGTTGGTTGGCTCAAATCTTGAAATTGTTAGCGGAATGATAAAGCAGCGGTACTTCTTCTCTAGGAGGATCACTACGAATTGGGTTGAAAGGTTAAGGAGATGGGGCAAATTGGGTTAATGGGTTAATGAAAAGAAGGACGTTATGGTAAGGATTGGGGAAGGATTAAGATCCGAGGAAAGGGAGTTGGAGAGATGTGTCTGAAGAGGAGAACGGATAAGAGTAAGACACAGCTAATCTGATGATAATACCCACCGGACGGTTTTGGAGGAACAGCTACCGAGTTTGGTGTGGTGAAGTTGGTATATTTTACGAAACTTTCTGCTCTCATCAGGTCGATCACGGTGGAAACCCACATCCATGTAATAACAAAATACACTTTCACTTACTATTGCGTTTGGGAAAATTATATTCCGAAACTGAAGTTCTGCAGTCGTTCATCCAGGAAACAGTCGACTTGAAAAGTTTGTCTCTTATTACTTTCTTCTTTCTTATAATTGGAAATTGTGGAACTTCCGTATTCTAGTCCAGTCTGACCCTGCTTGAAATATCTTAATTTTATTCCATGTTCTGTTTGTCTTTTAATTTATTAATGAAAAAAAAACCTCTCACATATTTCCTATGGGAACGATTGCTTCAAAATGTTGATACCAGTGTTAGAGACAATTTGTTAAAATAGTGTGAATAGATGAAAGAGTTATATAAATACAACAAAATAAACGTTATAATACAAATTATCAACAAAATAAATGGTACGCTCCTGTTTTGATAAAATTAAGAAATTTTTATATTTACATATTATATTGTCACACAGCGCATTTTCAATTTAAAGCATTTTCTCGTATCAAACTTATTTTTAAAAATCGAACTGTACGCTGCCATTTACTAAAGGCATATTTATTTATATGCAAATTGGAAGATTTTTTTTTGTAGGTATAACTTTCAAGGGAAATAAGGTCGGTGCACGGTTCTTTTGCATGTATATTGAAAATAGTAATAAGCTGTTTTTCAAAGCTCTTTTTGCAATATTCTCAATTTTAAAATAAGTATCCCTACCTTCATTATATATATTTTTCAATTCACTCCCCATGGTAATATGATTCTAGATACTATTCATTTATTCATATATTTGGGTTGTACTCATCAGCCCAGGCACTTAAACTGAATGTTTGTACCATTTCCCATGTTATCTACTTCTATTCCAGACAGTCAGTAAACAGAATTTTAAGAATCCTATTTTGTTTTATTTACGAATTTACTTTTATTTTGAAAGCCGTTATGGCCAAAAGAAATCAAAACATATTATCTTAACTCGAAACATTAATTGTTAAAGAGAATTTAACAATTAATTGTTTCAATATGTAGCGACGTTTACTACCCCCATCAAATAATTATTCAATACTAAAACGCAGTTTGCACACACCTCGCACATAACAAAACTAACAAAATTTGGATGGAGAAGGGGCGGGCTTTCTTACATCGGTTCTGAATCCAGCTGTCCAGATCAATACTTGATGTTCATTGAAGTGAACTTATAGAAATGTTTTGTTGGTGAACTATTTAGATCGGACAATACATTAAATCCCTATGTTCCGTTTATGTTTGAATGTATCTGTATACCATAGAGCATGGCTGCTTCGAAGTATCAGAACTAAAGGACCCATTATGATGTCTAGTTCCTCTTGCAGAAACTTGGGGAATATGCCATCTGGTTCTGGATTTTTGTAGGGGTCAAATGACTTCACAGCCTATCTGATAAGATGGGGTCTGAATATCTAATTCGTGAGTTCCCAGTCCTCTTTGGTTGCCTTTGTTTTGGCAACCGGCCCGTTGTCATAGCTTGATCTAGAGACTATATAAAATATTATTCGAGCTAAATATTCAGCACATCCATTTAAAGATATCGACTTAAAACTAAAACACTCGAATTATGCTTGCCATTTTTGCTTGACCGACATAATTTTTTGCACGAAGACAATGAATGTAAGGAGTGAAAAACTTGACTTGAGGAGAATGAGTGATTTGTAAAGATTGATATATTTAATTAGAATTTAACTTTTAATTACTTACTGTGTACTTACATTATATTGTTTATAATATAGATAAAAAAAAATCTAAATGTTGAAAATAACTAATTACAAGACACTGGACGTGATGCCTGGATTTAATTATGGACCTGGTCCAAGTAGGTTGAACAACCGAGATGACGTACCTGGAATTAGATGGAAAAACACTCTGAGTATTCAATTTGCCATAAATAATGATTAATTATTTAACTAACGATCAGTACAGTTGAAATCCCCAAAATTAATGAAAGTATTAATAATATACAAGGTGCATCTAGTGTGTTTGGATTGTGATTATGCATATCAGAACTAAAGTAAAGTTAAAACTTTACTTGATAAAAAATAAATGCCTAATTGTAAATATTTAGGGTTATTAGGAAAGGTGCAAGGGGCGCGAACTCTCCCCAGTGCATGTAAGGAATATGTGGCACAAACTCTCCACAAACAATATTATAACTACTGTAAGTGGCTCAAGCTCTCCACAATATAGGGGGGTGGAAGGAGGTATGGGTGACGTGAGAAGTCAGTATCAGGAATGGACAAACCGCAAGTGGCCAAACTCTCCACAGTACAGCAGGATTGGATGAATAGGAAATACAACAACAAATTAATGTTCTTAATAACGTTGAATATTAAATAACTTTAAACAAAGTAATTATTAAAAATGATTAGTAAATATATATACTCTATGTGATACAATAACTTTCAAAATCAAATAACAGGCTGAACTGAATTACTCTGTGAGATAGACTCACCTATTTAACTCCTGATATTTTATTGTACAATGCACCACAATTCACACTAAATTAGAACAGATTTATTTGGCTCAAGTGAACACTTCAGGTATTTACTAGGAACTAAAATTCGAATCGTTCTTAAAATTTTCTTTCCCCTTTCGTGGCCTCGAAGACTACTTTATCGCCGACGTGACATTACGATACTTTATTTATCTGTTTCAGACATGCAATTGGTTGTTTTGTCGAGAAATACATTTCTGAAATATTAGGGTATAGCCATAATTTAATTTATTTTACTTGGAACGAAAACTATTTTAAGAATAACAGAGTGAGAAAAAAAATTGTCTTACATTAATAGACAACTGATGTTGGAAAAATTTGAGGGCCAGTTTTTGTAGGGAGCCGAGATTGCAGAGAAATACCAAATCCGGGCAAGCAGCAACAAAGCGTAAAAAATACGTTTGGTTTGATAAATTGCTATTTCTACAGCCTACACTAGATCCCCGAGATACCGTAGCCAATGTTGAAAGCGATGATATTCCCCAGAATGAAAATGACACGACAACCCAAACGCCAACAGAATACGTGGATGCTGCTAGTCCAACTAACATCTCCCCTGGACACGAGCACGCTACTACTCCAAAGGTGACTTCTACTCGAAAAATACCTGAGAAGCGCAAAGAAAATTATGAAGAGAGCTTGCTAGAATTACTCATTTTATATCGACTAACATGGGACATATATGTTGAGAAGCTTTAATATTTGATTAATTTCAAAAAACTTCTTTCCTTTTGTTCTCAAATGCTGAACCAACATTATGTGGTCCATAACATTTTCATTCCCAACACATCCCTTATCCACCTGAACTTTTAGGTAATCATACCCTGAGATATTGTTACAATCCTCCAACCCTAGAATACTTCTAGTCTAACTCAAGAACACTCCTACGACAACCTCTTCCAGGGCTAGGGCCCAACAGCATTTCCTGAAACCATCCAACTAATAGATAATCTTTTGCCTTCTATATCCTTTATCAATATTGAACTGAGCACACTTTCCTATGGCGTGCATGTCCGCTTGAAAGATGGGGTTTTCCCGAGCTTTCAGAGTGTTTGGTTCCTGGCCCGTACCATCCTATCCCAGTTCCTTCTATTGCTTTTGATCCGTCTGTGTACCATTGAATGGCATTCTTCCCAAGTCTGGTAATGGTATTTGGATCCCATTCCTTCTTGTTGCTCAATTCAGTATCGAATTTCTTTGAAAAAAAATGTGGGGTACGTGTCTGGGTTATTACCTTTACACAAATTCTAGATATTCCTACCCTCCTTACCTTAAATGCTTTTTTGACATGGAAAGCTCCAGAACACGGCGGTGGTGAATTGGGCGGAAATATAATAATCTGGTTTCTGAAAACGTTCCTAAGGATGTCAATTACCGTTTATAACTCTTTTTGTGTTGTTTGCTATATTTTCGGTTGGTTGGACCAAATATGTGAAAATGATGTAATTCACCCTTTCCCTTCTTGAAAAATATCCAATACCAATTTGCAGTCACGTTGGTCTTCCATAATTGTATATATAAAGGTTCAGCATCGGCCTCTGAAGACGATAACTTTGTAAGATAGAGTAAAGTGTATAGTGTTGGTGTAGTGGTAGTGTAACTTGTGTTCGGTATCGAATATCTTCGACGGTTCCAGAATTCCCAACTCAATAACCAGTATGGGCAATAAAAGGCAAACCAAAAATATGATGATTTAAAAAAGTTTGGAGAAGTATCATGAGATGATATAAAAAACCTAAAACACTAGTGTAGTGTAGTAGTAGGTAATAAACAATCGAGGAGCACGAAAAAAACAAGAATATTAGCCGTAAAAACGGATGATTTATATAATAAAAGACAAGACAAAACACCTCTGGGTCTAAGGGGTTAGCGATAATGATGATAATAACGTTAAGTTTTATGACCGATATAACGGATAGTTCTTTATAGATAAGCAGAGTCAGCCGAAGACTAAATTGGTTTATAGTAATAAAAATTCGTATCTGAAGCATCTTCAGATTGCAAAAAATACACCAACCAAAAAACACAACAAATTTATTGCCTTGTAACTCATGACAAATAATCACAAATAATAAAGGGCTGAACTTATTACTGACAATTTGATGTCAAATTGTATATTAATTTTAAAAGTGAATCACGAATGGGTTACAGGTCCCTAAGTACGGTATCCGCCAAAATAAACAGTACCGAAACAGAAAGTGCTGTGGAGTTGTTTATGTAATATGGATTTGTCATATTTGACTTAATTGTCATCAGTTGATATATTAATAGTACGCTGCAGTTAAATTTGATTTAAAAATGGTTCTAACAACGGAAGAAAACGTGTTTTTGGTAGAGCATTATTTTCGTTCATACGGAAAATAGAATAATTTCTCGGGGAACAGACTTCGAATATCCTTCTCATTCACCTGATCTGACGCCACCTGACGCATACATTTGGGGCATAATGAAGGACAAAATATTTCACTCGGAAAATCCGCCGGCGAATATTGCCGAACTACGGGAAAGAATACAAAATATTTTTCGGCAGTTACATCAACCACTTTTTATAAATATGTTTATTGACTTACAAAATCGATATGAAGCTTGTTTGCGTCGAAATGGTGAACATTTTGAACACTTACATTACAGAAATTAAAAATTAATTTCTATTTTTATTTTCGGTACTGTTTATTTTGGCGGATACTGTATGTTATGGGGATTTAATTTTTTCAATAATCAAACTAGCTAAGAGGGTTGTTTTTCAAGTGTTGCATATAATAACATATTTGGCGCCTGTCAACAAATATCAAATGTCAAAATTAACTGTCATGTTATGAACCCCAAGATGAACGAAAACCGACGAAAGTTATTGCTGCGGCGGAAGTAATTGCCGAGTTTCAAAAAACCAACCCCCAACGACAAATGATGCTCTACCAAGACAATGCAAGTTCCCACAGAGTTCGAAAAACAATTGAGTTTATGAAACAAGAAAACATCGAATTGCTGGAACATCCTCCATACACTCCCGACCTAATTCCTAACGACTTTTTTACTTTTCAAAAAATTAAGAATGAACTGCGTGGTCAAAGATTCCAGTTCCCAAAAGATGCAGTCAACAAAAACTCTCAAAAACTCTATTTTGTACCAACAATCCAGTGAAATAACTGCTTCCAGAATTGGTTCCAAAGGATGTTTAAATGCATTCCTCTTCGTTTAAAAAATTTGAAAAATAATAGTGTTAAAAGTTATCTACTGTTTTTTTCTAGCTTTATATGCAAAATATAAAAGACAAGCCTCGTATTACAAGAAAATCTCGTTTAATACCTGAGCAATTTATTATAAAAAATTTCAAGGGACGGTTCTAATACCAAAGTTGCCAATTCGGAAGAAAATCCAAAGTCTAAGAGCATGTAATATCCTTTGAATTAGAAATTGAAAGACAGGGGAAACGTAATCGACCTGTTTTCAAAATTTCTGCTGTTCTCAAACATAAAGAGAGAAACATCCTTTGTAAGCACACATACAAACAAAGTTCCTATTCATTATTCTCAAATGAGAGAAGTAGGGGTGAATAATGATTGCATTAAAGTGAAAGTCTGCAATATTTTGGGGTTACGTAAGGTAAAGAATAGATTAGATCTGCTGTACCATACAAATTGAAGTTTAATCATACATTGTGTGATATTTAATAATAGTGCAGTGAAATTCTAAATGTTTAATTAAAATATCGGGTTTTTGGCAGTAATACTTGGAGTTGGAATCCTAACATTTATAAACGAAGTAACAAATACAGTACGAATCAACACGTCTTAACGATAATTTAATTAATGTCTAATAATCAAATTTGAACAGGCTGATCACAATGAAATATCGTTCCGAATAAATAATGTTACTATCAGTCCAAACATAAACGCTACGCTAGTAGTAGTAATAAATGATCGAAGAGAACAAGAATGCCGTCTCACGCCGAATAATACAACAAAATTGATGGCTAGGAGTTAAGCAGTTGAAATTGATGATGTTTGTCTTATCGCAAATGAAAGATTTGCTAGGAATACTTAGCTGGTTCTTTGGTAAAATTTTAAAGTCTATTCAGATAAATCTGAAACCATTAGAATGTTCAAAATAGGAGAAACAAATAAAAAGTGTGTTTACAATTACACTTACTTCTATAAACTCCTGGACAAAATAAACGCATCACTTTAATTAATGAATTTAAATATATACGAATAAGTTACATTGAAATAATAATCAACATCTACAAACTTGTCAAACAGGACTTTAATTTGCTTTGCTGTTTTTTTTAAATTTGTGTTTGCTGTAAATACATTAATAACTCCAAAAAATCAGCAACACAAAATAAATGCATCTGGGTCAGCACTAATACCGAGGAGGCTCTCCTCTACTCTATCACTACACCCATGCAACAAGGAATGCTTGATATTAAACAAAAGCTTTCATTCTTCAATAGCGACCTCTATGAGTTGGTTTTGATAAACATCAGAAGTTCTAGGACTTCGATTTTTTTTAGATAGCCCCTTAGATGCGCTGTAAGATTCATGTCAGGTCTGTTAGGTGGTCACTGTAATAAAGGGATATTAACATCAATCGGGTTGCCAATATCCTGTCTAGCCACATGGTGACAAGCTTTGTCCAAAATAATGTCCAACAAACGGAGCAAAAAGCATTATATGTTCGACAATAATTTTGTCTACGTAAAATTGGGCATTCATAGACCTCGTACGTATAGGCTCTCGGTACGAGCATCGAAGCAAATTTCCGCTTCTCAAAATATTTTAGAGCCACCACCAAAAAGTACTTTAGAAGAGATATTGCAGGCAAAACTTTCTCCTCGCTTTTGCCAGACGCGCTCATGTCCATCTAAAGCTTTAAGACTTTAGTTTCATCAGAAAACAGAACTCGGTTTCAATCATTGGTCCAGTTCTGATTTTGGAAAATTCTAGTAAGCAAGGGTTTTGAGACCAGTCTTCTGCTGCTCAATCCTGCCTCTTTAAACATCTTATAACCGTTCGATACGATATAGCGATGTTTCGAACATCTGCTAATTCATTTTTACCATTACCATTTTTACCATTTTATAATATTGGATATATATATATTTATCAACAATGATATAAAAGTATTAGTAGGCAAAAAATATAAATAGTTTTGCAATTGAAGACATAGTACATTTTTACATTTACAATTATAGATATTAATAAGGTGAACTCCAAGGAGGTCGTTTGGGACTGACTAGTTAGTTTTGTCCATGAGCTTAATCTGTTGAAACCACCGACCAAAAAGTTAAAACAACAATCTGTATTTTCATATTAACAGTAATTTCAGCACACAAAAAAGAATCACACTTCGTTTCACTTTGAGTAACTCACCTTTATTTCTTTAAAAAATAATCATTTTCAAAAGCAGAAAAATATAAATTTAGATTTAGATATTCAGAGCACGTCTTGAAACTTTAGTAAGAAGCGACTAAGTAAGCTGGATTATGGGAACAAAACTATTAGTATTCTCGAAGGTATAACCGTAACCCGCTTTTGAGATTATTCGCCTTGTGGGAAAAGGTATTAAAAATATAGTTTGGATCAAATTAAAGTGTTTCTCGATATGAAAAATTCATCCACTCCTGGCACTTAATTTGATTTTATTATTATTAATTAAATTAAAAGTTTATTCTGGAATATTTGCAAGCAGTAATTCGGAAAGTAATCATTTTAATGATGAAAGAGAGGAATGAGAAATACGACGGCGAATAATGCAGACCAATAAAGTTGAACCGCGTTGTCTTTTAAAAACGTCATTTTCCACAGTGGTGACAACATTACGTCAACATGACCCTGTCTATGCAAAACATGCAAATTTGTAAGGAAAACCGTCGAAATGGAGAAACGGAATCCAACTGCTGAAATATGTAGGATAATAAAAGAGAAAGAGAGAAAAACAAAGAATATTTTTTATCTACAATCAAAAATATCACCAATTGACGTGAAGCGGTAATACTTATAAACATAAAGTACCGTTTTGGAAACCATCAAAGTAGAAGAGTTACCTACGGAAATAAATTGTACAATAATAAAGATTGGTTCATTTAAGTGAAAAAGATCGTATTGAAATATTAATGATGGTCGGTTATGGTGATCGTGTTAGAACTCATGAAAAAGTGTGTCATATTTTTAATGATTTGGATGCTGAAAGAAATCCCATATTACCAAAACATTGCAACATTTTAATGCAGCTGGGATGGTCAAAGATTTGCCGAAACCTGGAAGACCGCTGACCGCAACGAACGAAGCTTTTAGACAAAACATTGCAATTGATTTAGAGGAATCTCCTTAAACTTCTATCACAAATTTGGCACTAAACCATGGTCAAAGTCTACATCAATTGGGAAAGATATTGAAAAGTGAAAAGTATAATTCTTTTAAGATACAATTGGTTCAAGAATTGTCAAAGGATGATTTTCACCGACGGCTAGACATCTGTAACGTCGACGAACATTTTGCAACTAATGTAGTGTTTTCCGATGAGGCAACTTTTTGTTCAAATTGAACTCAAGGTATTGGTCAAATGAGAATCCTCATTGGATTCATGGAGCACATACCCAGCATCCACAGAAGTTTAATGTTTGGATGGGAATTGTCGAAAATGGTTTCTAGGCCCATTTTTTATAGGCGGAAACTTGAATGGTGATAAATATTTGGATTTAGTGAATAACCATCAAATTATTCCTGCACTTCAACAGAATGAGCAGTTACCACAAAATGTTTTTGGTTTCAGCAAGATGGAGCACCTCTCACTGTGATAGACGGATTAGGGATTTTCTGGGAGCGAATTTTCCAAATCGATGGATTTTACGTAGAGCGTAGTGGCAAATTCGTTCTCCGAATCTTATCCCGTGTTTACGTTAAACGACCAACATGCTTGCAGGAATTGAGACAAAGAAATATTGATGAATGTGAACTAATACGTGGAGAATAGTGACTCTAGAATTTGTTAATACTGGCATATTGTCAGGAGGTTAACGGCGAGCATTTTGAACATTTGAAATGAATTTGTTTAAATTATTATTCTCATTAGTCTGAAGTGAATAAAACTTATTCTATAACTAAAAGTGAGTTATTTCTCGTTTTTATAAATTATTTCGGCTAAACGCAGTAAGTATAAATTCGAACTAACAGGGTGTCCCATTAAAATTTAAAAAGTTGAGGGTATTTCCGGTTAAACCGGAGGTATATTATTAACAAAAAAATGTACATCAGATGCATTTTGCCCCATTGCACTTACCTACAAAATTTCATAAATATAATCCTTTTAGTTTGATTCCATTCCGTTTGGTTCCATTCTTTATCGCAACCCTGTATAATCGAGAAGAGTCAGGTGGTACAAAAAAATTGAATTCGGTTCTGCCTAATTCGTGAAAAGCGTCAACCGGGAAGTAAAAGAACAGGAAATAAAAGAGGAAAGAAGAACAAAGGGAATTTTTAGTGCGCACTCGTAAAGTAACTTTTAGAGAATATCCAATTTATAAAAGCCGTTTGAATTTGTTTTGAAAAGTTTAGATCAATTGCAATGGCCCGACGAAAATAAAACTTGCCGAGACGACGACAACGGCATCATAAAACTTTAAAGGAAGAAAATTAATTTTTAGGAAACAGTATTAAAAGAGGCTGGATGCACTATTGAGTACATTGTAAACACGAAGAGTGTTACTGGTCTTAACGTTTTACAGGATGCGCGAAACAGAATTATTCAGAAATAATTCAAGAAAATATTGAATTGACGTTTTATGGTACATTTTTGTTCTGAAATAAATTATTTAAAATATTTGCTTGCATGTAAAAATCACATTATTGTATAGTACGAGTATAGCTCTACACAATTTTTTTTTTAGTAGGAAATATAAATAGAAAACTACATGTACTTTCAATTAATGAAAAATGTGCCTAAAAGATCTATTGTTTAGAGAAATTTTAGGATATCTGCAGGCTTTAACTTAGGTACATGTCTCTCTTCTATCCAGTAATCTCTTTGGTGTTGTGCCCTAGTATTCTGAATTGCTGAGCAATTCACAAGTATTTGGATGGAGGTTTCTTCTTCCTTGCCACAGAATCTACATTCTTCTTCCTCCACTATTTTGAGCTTTTTCAGGTGCTTATTCAGGCGACAATATCCCGTTAGTCCATGTTAAAACTCTTAGTGCAGTTTTACTTTGACTTATGCATTCATTTGATCTCAACAGGCTGTAGTCAGCCAGAAGAATCTTTGATTGTCTAAATCCTACTAGATATTTCCAATGGTCAGATTTTCTTTCTTTTTCGGCTTTGCCCCAAAGAGTGTTTCAGACCCCCCTCTTTGCTAGTTCATCTGCTATTTCATTTCCTTCTATTCGAGTGTGTTCTCGACTAGTTCATTGAGTTTGCCTAGGCGTTCCCACACTATTTTGGAACTGATTACACAAGAGCTCAGTGCTTTAATGGCTGCTTGACTATCCGACATCTATCATAATCCTTTGGCTTCTATATCCTTTATTAATATTGAACCGGGCACACTTTCTTATGGCGTGAATTTTCGATTGAAAGATACTTGGCGTTTTTCCCAAGCTTTCAGAGTGTTTGGTTCCTATCCCAGTTCCTTCTAATGCTTTTGAGCCGTTTGTGTACCATTGAATGGCATTCTTTCCATAGCTGGTGATGGTATTTGGATCCCATTCCTTCTTATTGCTGAACTCATTTGAAAAGATATTCTTTTTCATCATACCATCTTGTGGCATGTCCTAGGTTATACGATTTCTAAGAAGTAAGGAGGTGGTTTTTTTAATGATTCACTCTCTACTTAGTCTGTATCTTGTTCTTTCTGCAACAGTTTCCACCATCATATGTAGTGGTGTAAGGTTGAGAATCACTTCCATGGCTGCCGTTGGGGATGTTCTCATTGCTCCTGTAATGCTTATACAGGCTAGTCTTATTACTCCATGCAATGGCTGCATAAAAGATAATTGGTGTCACTATTTGCCTATAAAACTAAAACCTGGAGTAATTCCACATAATTTTGAATTTCAGAAACAACGTCAAACTACGTATAAGAAGAAAATTCGCAAAGCTTTTTTAAAAAGGCAACAACATCTAGATCTTGATTAATCTATGCAATAATAATTTTCATTTTCAACTTTTAGCTTGTTTGACAGTCGGAGCCGGTGACGTTACACCATTCAATTCGCCGGAACGGAATTTCGCGATTTTCTAACTTATATACAGTAGAAACGCTGAAGCTTTTCCATCACGTGATCCAATCTACGATTCATGCAACACATATTTTCTACATTCTATCTTCTTCTATCAATATAAATCAAACATAAGAACGTTCGATCGATTGTCTTCTACACAAGACCAACTACAAGACATACGTAATAGTTTCTATAAATTTGCCATAGTAATCGTAAAAAGAGACAACGATATAATTGACGTAACGTGAATAACTGATCGTACTAAAAGTTGAATTTGACACTACCATATTTGAGGTTATGTATGCTTTGTTTACTGTCATGTTTTCAGCGAATTTTTGGATTAAAAGTGTATTTATTGTTGAAATCAGTTCTTGTAAGAACTAATTTGACTTTTTATTCCATTTAACATTGGTAAGTACGAATATAATACATTAGCAACTTGTAAACTTTTGACATTTCATAACATCTAAAATGCCGTGAGACGGGAATATTACAATGCTTATTTTACTACTTATTGGTGGTAAATAGTATTTATAATTCTCTACAATTTGTAAATCTCTGCAGAATTTTCAAATTTGCATGAATCAAGTGTCTGATTGTACTTGTAATGGTATAATAACCAATAGTTATTTTCAGAAAATGCCTGGAAAGTGGCTTAATTCAGGAGCACAGGAGTTTGTTATGAACTTGATTGAATATTTTGAGATGGAAAAAAAGAACGGCGGACCCTTTCAACCTATTTCATCTGTTCAGGAGGTATTATACTAAAGTTAACATCTATTTAAGGACATTTCTATTTAATATTATATTTCAGAGAGTGGCAACTGCATTGAAAATATCTGTGAAAACGGTATGTTCCCTTAAAAAAAGTAAGGAAAATATTCCAACTTTCCCAACGTCACTCAGTCAAACACCTCGATTAAAACAAAAAACAGAGGATTTACCCGAGGGAACCAAAATGGCAGTACGGAATACCTTATATAATATGTATGAACAAAGTAAGTAAAACAAACAAGTGAAACAATAATACAAGAACATGGGAGTTCTTAAGCCTTACATTACAGTCAGCTTACACTTTAAATAAAAGAGAAGTGAAATGATAGTACCTTAATAACTAAGATTACACATCATAGTGCATGTAGTATTATCCATACAGTGAGATTTTTCACCAGCAGCTTATAGTGTGGTATATGAAAATCTTAGAAAACTAGTAGGTAATTTAACGTAAGTTCGATTATAGAAGTTATGAGTAATGAAAGATTTAGAATACAGAAAGTTGTGCATATTTTTAATTTGAATGTGTTTCTACATGTGCTGATTTCTAAGTTGAGTACTGTCCATAAATGTTTACCAATTTGAATGTTCTGAGTGTAGATTGTGTTTCACAATTTAGTTTTCTAATTTAAATTTTTTGATGTCACATATGGAGTTGTTCTATACATTATTTGGTACAAATAATAAAAAAATCTGAATATCAAAAATTTGTGTTCAAGTTTAGTATGAAGTAAATATAAAAAAATCTTTTTTTTGTTTGAGATAATGATAATTTAAATTTTCTTATTTTTTCAGGGAAACATGTTACTGTTAAAACCATAAATGTTGAACTAAAAAATAAGGAAATTCTTTCTGTTGGAAATACCTCTTTATTGGTATTATTGAAACATTTGGGATTTAAATATAAAAAGGAAGATAACAGAAGAGCATTAATAGAACGAACAAATATTGCTAGCCAAAGAGCATGCTTCCTTCGAAAATATAGAGAAAATAGTGATAGTGTTTTGTATGTGGAAAGAAGCATTGGAAAATTGTAGTGCAAATGTTTGGGATAATTGTGTTAGGCATACCGAAAAAATAATCGAAGACTGGTTTACTCGAGAACGAAATTTGGTGAACATACATATTGAACCAGTGATAATAAATACTGGTGAAGACAGCTCAGATTCCGAAATGGATGAACTATAAAGCAAGATTTGTCATATTTGATGTGTTTTTTCGTTTCTAGTACCTATATGTGTTTACATTTTATTTTTGATGTCTTCTGCGGATATTTCTGTTTTTTACTTTTAATATGAGGGTTTCCATTTGATGTGTTGCCCTGATGATGGTAATATATTTATCGAAACGTCCACCTTCAAGCTGTGTGGGAATCTTATTCTATTCACAATCTATAGCCCATCCAAAAAAATTGTTCTAATATAATCAGTTTAGAAAGTGTTATTTTAAAAGTTTTAGAGGACACCATGTCAGTAGACTAAAAATTACGTCAGTTTCATGAACTTCATAAATTGTATGTACTTATATAAAATACAAGATATCCTACAAAAAATCAGCTCTCCACTAATAAGCCAGCATGGTTAATATTAATTTTGGATTTTGTAACTTATTCGCCCAGTATATCGATAGTTTTAATAAATATGTCGATGTTAACCATATAAATAAAATAAATACAATTAAAAAAGTTAAATTTCTTGTTTAATTACCAATTCGTAAAACGCCGACCTTTGGAATATTAGTCATAACGATTATTCCTATTGAGTTGACACAAGTTTTGATTTAATTCATATGAACAATATTGCTGACGTAACAGTCACGTGATGGAAAAGCTTCAGCGTTTCTACTGTATGTTGGTCAATTATTTATCACCCGATTGGGATAATTTTTTTTCGCGCTTAAATTGAAAACGTCTTTACGTGAATTAGATGAAAAAATTGATATAAAATTATTACTAAGTGAACCTATTCTGGCACAAACAGTTAGTAACCCTGAGGTATTAAAAACTAATTGATAAGTGCCTAAAAAATATTGCCAAATTCATCACAAATCTAATATTAGGTGTGATTATTTTCCTTTTTTTCTTGAGAAATAAAACCCAAAACCCATTTTCATATTTTTACTTTCAACGTTTCGGTAGCGTTCCATCATATTTTGAAGTTTAAGACTGCAAAAAATGGTTGGCAAGATTTTAAGGTCCATTCACAGTAGATTCTATTTTTGATTAATTTCTTGAAGGTGAAGGAATTTTTTATTGAGTTAGAGGTGGGCACTATTAAATAAACATAAAAACTCTTTCTTTTTGTAGTATACCTATGGATTGGTCTATCACTTAAATTGTGAATGTGTTTTCGAACCAAAGTGACGAATTCCAATATTCCAAAATAAATAAAGTAGAAAAAGTTGAAATTTTTCATTTTTTTTAAATAAAATTCTAAATGCATCCTACAACTTAAACCAAATAAGTATAGCATTGCCCTTTTTTGTGATTTGTAAATAGAATTGTAGAGGTACAAACTACAAGAGCCAGACCACAGCTGAGGAGGTATTCAAACAGTGAGATATAAGTGAAATAATAAAGCTATTGGAAACAGATTTAATGTCAAAACAGGCAAGAGAAATATAATCTACTGTGAAAGGACCTTAAAAATTTGACAGTTGGAACGCTACCGAAACGTTGAAAGTAAAAATATAAAAAAGATTGTTGTTTCATTTCCAAAGAAAATAACGAAAATAATCCACAAGGAACATACAGAAGATATTAGGTGTAATGGCGCCAATAATAATAATAATAATAATAATAATACAATTTGAAGTAGAAATAACAAATAATTATAATAAAAAACTTACTGTTCTATTGTATAATAGGTGACACTTACCTGAAAAAAAAACAATATTTAGAATTTATGAAAAAAGTTCACAGACAAACGTACTAAACATATGGAATAGAATTTGGTATTTATTCAAAATCAATTGCAAAAACTCAATTAAACACGTGTTTGCCGACTTTCTTCTTTGATATACTGATAAAAGGAAAAAGTATGCCGATCAAAAGAAATAGTCGGCAGAGATGACGAATACGTGATTAGGCTATTGTAATCGACTTTGGATAAACTTCAATTATATCAACAAATGAAAAACTATGCTATTGTGTGAACGAGTCAGACTGGAGAAGGAAGTTTATTTTTCAGAAAATGACGATCACCGGTCTATCTTTGAGGAAGGAAAGCTGGTAAAGGTTATCCAAAATTGCAAAAGCTGAACCACGTGTTCGTCACCCTTGTCGATTTTTTCCTTTGATGAAGAGGGAAGCCTCCGTGCTTTAAATTTTGCAATTTATTTTGGACAAACTTTACGAATAAATAATCGTTGATATTAAAAATCCAAACAGAGACCGAAAAAGTTTGTTGAAATCTTGCTACAACTGTGACATGTGTATTTACATCAGCCCATAGTATAGTATTAATATAGATATTTTTATCAGTGTAACTTACTTACAACTTTTCAGTTGTTTGGAAACAGTCGAAGACTATAAAAATATACACAAATTGCCGGTTAGTACAAAGACCAAATACAAAAATTTGGCTTCGCCAAATGTGGTGTCATCTGTAATTGTCACGATATATTAAGAGAGCTAGTTAAGCAGAAATCTATCAAATTAATTGGCGGGATATTTGAAGTTTATACCAATTTATTTTAAAATCCCAAGTTTTGATTCCTCTCTATACCAAAATAACAATTTTAGGTTTTTTGCCTTCAATGCCCTTTTTAAGTAGAAACTGGTAAAATGCCAATAACCCAAAATTGTTCCTTCTGGCTTGAAAGAATTTTAAGAGCCCTTTGGTTTCTAGATAAAACAAGATATTGAAAAGAACACATTTTATTTAACAAATAAAACATAAAGTAATCAAAATTTAAGATGATGATTTCGATTTAGTTTATCATTAAAAGATATAATGAAACTTTCAATATAACTAACCTAAGGGCTTTTCTGTTAGTACGCTGGGGAACACAACAACGAACAAATCCCATTTTGTAATTATAGTCAAAATAGCACAACTGAATACAAACAACTACGTGTTTACATATACAAACAACGCCAGACAATGGCTGACAAATTGAGAAAGGACGCAGAAAAAATGTTACCATTTCATCCGTGCTATCAACCACCAATTATTCTGTATAGTTTTTTTCCACGAGTAAATTTCCAGCCCCTCCATGGGTTAGTAGTTTGCGAAACACGAAAAATACTAGGCGTAATTTAAGAAAATATTGTTTTTGCTACATCAAGTAAGTATTAATTTTTAGATTCTTTTGTAAATATCTTCCCCTCCATGTGTTTTGTGTCTTCTTAGACCATTTAAGTAAGCTTATATTTGTGTATGAAATCAACAATTTAGTATATTTAAATTTTAAGCTTAGATAGTTTGTTGGTGTTTGATGGGTCTGTTGGTGCCAGTTGTAACATTACCACGGGAGACGGTTGTAACGTTTTACAACCGACACCAATAAAAAATTTCACATAAATTCTTAGAGCCATTACCCCTCAGAACATAATGTCTGGCTTTAGATGTACGGGAATATGGCCATTTAATAGAGAGATATTTGGAGACGAAGATTTTGCGCCTTGCGCCTTGATAATGCCAACTATCACAATAATAATCCTCCAAAAGAACCAAATGGAAATCAGTGTCCATCAACAAGCTCCGCTACTCAGGTATCTTTTGCACCCCCTCTTCATTACCATCTACCTCAAAACAAACATGCCTAGCATAAAAAAAATATGGAGCAGTCAACTCCATCTTTTTCCCCAAAAATCCATGTTTTACCACCTAGTAAGAAAGATTTTACTCCTGAACAAATAAGGCCTTTATCGAAAGAAGACTTTAGTAAGCCAAAAAATGTTGGAGGACACAAGGGAAAAACTGCTATACCCACTGACAGTCCCTAAAAGATGCTAATAGAACAACGCCTTGCTAATAAAAATACCAAAGCTGTTAAGAAGAGAGACATGGGGAAAGTACCAGCTAAAAACAAATATGCGAAGAAACGAAAACCTAATATACTTAGTGAATCCGCGACATCTGAAGAGGAAGACACATATTGCTTAGTTTGTTCAGATTCGTACAATATATGTTCTAAAGACTGGTTACAGTGCAGAAAATGGGCACATGCTACATGTGCAAAAAATAATCTTTTTTTTATTTGTCAGAATTGCGACTCTGCTGATTCTGAGAATTCTGACTAATTTTGCAATAATTTGCACCGTTAACCTTGAATTAGATTTTTATTATCTTCTGTTAGAAACCTTAACGTTAGATTTATTATATCTTCTTGAAGAAATTTGTTTGTTTTTGATTATGTAACTATTTTTGGAGTCAATAAATAGTATAAAAAAAATGTTTTATTTGAATTATCTTCCGATACAAGATGCTTATTACAGACGACACCTACCCCTGTTACAACTTACACTTTTTGAGTGTCAATTGTAAGAATTGTCAGTGACATGTCTTTAAATTTTTAGCCAAAAAGCTTGAATTTTTTTGAACCTTTAAAAATTCAAGGCCACTCATTATAAAGCATTTATATTTAAAAAATTAGTCAGCTAGGGCTTACTATAAGGGCAGAAAAAAATGTAATGGAATTTTTGTTACAACCGTCACCGATCTCCCCTACTTGTTACATATTCATAAACTTGGGAGAACTAGATAATAATTTAATGTTATCTCACTATAACACTAATATCTTCACTAAAATCTTGGAACTTGTTACTTTCATCAATTAAAATTAATGTTCCTTATTTTAAAGTTTATAATCTTAGTACCATGGATTAGAGACACCTTAATCTCTGCTAGTAATAATTTATATATATACAGATTACATACAGAAAGAAATCAAAACTACTGGAAGAAGTAGGACGTAATCCTTAGATGAAGGTCTTATCAGGATTCAAGACCAGTGGAGTGTAGCTGAGTTGAACAATCTTTCAAATATATGGCAGGAAAGTTTAATTGGTAAAATTGATAGTGTTTTCTGTAAAAGAGGAATAAAAAATATATATTGCGATGACTGAATAGTAGTCGCTTAAATTGTAAAATGAGTTAAATGTTGAAAAAGTTATTATAAAAAAATAAGTAACTTTTACAGCATGGCTTTTTTTGTATTTCAGTGTTAGTATTTGGAGCTGCTCGTTTATATATTTTAGATCAAATTACGGAGACCCAAAAAGTATGAGGAATTAAAATTTTAATAATGGGCTCCGACTATTATACAGTGTGTCTGAAAAAGTTGGCGACATACTGGAAACTTTTTTATTGTTAAGGTTACGAAAAAAATTATTTTTTATAAAAATTTCAAGATGGTCCAGAACGTAAAACGCAATTTACAAATGTCAAATTTTTTCATTCGTATACGAGTTATATGAAAAAATATGAATCTAGTACAAGTGTAAAGTAGGAGCAGACGACACCACATATCGGTGGATGCAAAAGATGCTTTTCAACAGGACAGCAACGACAACCGTATTTGGAGTTTCCATGGAGGTATCGATAATGGAGAAGGAGACTTATCACCTGGAGGAATTGAACAGAAAGGGGATATAAACCCAGGAATATGCAGATGATGAGACAATACTTGTACTGGGGAAATACCATAATGTTATATCGAAGATGATGAAAAAACTCTGGAAATGGTGGAGATATGGTGTAGGAGGGAATTCCTAAGGGTGAACCCTGCAAATACTGCGCTCATTCCTTCACTAGAAAAAGGAAGCTTGAGAGACTAAAACTGCCGAGCCTCTTCAACGTGCAGCTGTGTCTTAGCCAGGAGGTCAAGAATCTGGGCATAATTCTGGACGCAAAACTAACCTGTAATTAACAAATACATAACAAAACCAATAAAGGGAAAATGGCCTTAATGGCTGCCAAACGGGTGATAGGAAACACATGGGTATAAATCCACGAATCGTTCACTGGCTGTACACAACCGTGGTGAGACCCATGGTTACCTATGGAGCCTTAGTTTGGTGGCCAAAAACATATCAGAGAAAAGCCGAACTGGAGCTATCAAAACTTCAGAGGCTGTCTGTCTGTGAAAAACGTGTGCGATGCGACTGCGGCAATGGAAGCCATTCTCAATCTTCCGCCTATTGCTCTGCATGTAAAGGCGGAAGCGAGAATGGCTGCATACAGGCTGGAATGCAATGGGAATTGGCACGAAGGAACCAACACCCATAGTTATTCCAGAATCACAGATGTTATCACAAACTAGCTTCCTAAAATGAGAAGTGATAACATGTAACAATTAACGACAACCAACCATACCATATCCAGCTAAACTGGGAAAGGTTGGAAGCATGCAGTCAGGAAGGAACGTTGGTGTGGTACACAGACGGATCTAAAACTGACATATGAACAGGAGCTGGAGTCCATGGTGCCAGACCCAGGTGCAATGTCCACACATCGTTGGGGAAGTTTGCATCTGTATTCCAGTCAGAAATCTACGCTATCAACACGTATTTGCAAATGCACATCGAAAGGGGGTATAGAGGCCAAAATATCCTCATACTGCCAGATAGTCAGGTAGCACTGAAATCTTTAGCATGTCCCCAGATCAGATCTAGTCTGGTCTGTGACTGCCTACAAAAACTTTTAACACTGGCAAACTATAATAGAGTAATTCTTAAGTGGGTCCCGGGGCATAAGGGTATTGTAGGCCATGAAAAGGCAGACACCCTAGCAAATCTAGGGTCTGAAACTGCATTCACTGGTCCTAAACCAGTATTTGGAATATCAAAATCTGCTGCACGTGGTTTTACATTTCGGTGGATTCAAACTAAACATCAGACGTACTGGAGACTCGTGCCAAAACAGCAAACTCCTGGTCAAAAAACCCTCGGAGTCGCTGACTAATGATATATTAAACCTCATCAGGGGCCAGATAAGGAAAGTGGCGGGATTACTCATTGGTCAGTGTACCCTAAGGAAGCACATACAAACAATTGTAATATATAGGGAGGAACCTATCTGTCAGTTGTGCATGGGAGAGGGGGAAACAGCCTTTCACATTATCTTCGAATGTGAAGTACTGTCTCGTTAGAGATATAGACCACTAGGACTAGAGTAAAGGTAGGATTTCTCTAAGAAGGACCTAGTGAGAAGACTGTTGAGCCTGATAAGGGCTACTGGTTTCTTCACATAAACGGTATAACTAAGAGGAAACAAAGCCCTAAGGCTGAGGTGCCAAGGTCTCTAAGCCTCTGACTGGTGGTGCCGAATCAATCAATCAAAGTACCTGTACTTGTGACAATATCAAAAACTTTAATTATGAAAAGATATGTTGTAATATGCAATTACATCCTCCTACTTACAATTTTTTTTATTCATACTAATTTTTATAAAAAAGTTTCCCATATGAAAAATAGAAGTTAATTCCAATTTTATTCCAAAAAATTATATTAACATAAGTAATTTTTTTATTTAAGTTGTCAATAAAATGTATGCACATAATAATTATTAAGGAAAAATAGTTAAATCCAAGAATATTTTTAAAAAGGGGAATGTTTCTGATTGACACTTCTCTTTGGATAATTACATATTTCCAAGCAGAGCCCATTGATAAAATACTCTAAGCTGTCGTTTTTTTTTGTTTTATCAAATTATATTATCCAGATTTAATTTACTGAACTTATACCTAATTAAAAAGGGCATCATTTTCTTTTATTCAGAGAAAGCAGCTTAACAATTTTATAAATTTGTTTGTAGGCTGTTCTTGAAACAAGGAAAGTGGTTGACGTTACTAACGGTTCAGCGCAATCTGGTATATTAACAGGAAGTAATAAAAGCGACAAAAGCGCACCTGTGTTGTTTCGTATAAATCAATGTTACGGTATACCCCGAACACCCACATTGTATGACTATTGGAGAATAGATATTTTATCTATTTAATTATATTTCAATGGCAATTTGTAAAATTAATCCATTATAAGGTAAAAAGAAATATGCAATATATACGAAAAACAGGTCTATATTATTTAGAATTACACAAAATGGCCAATAAGAGATAATACCTATCTTAACTCTTAGTAAATATTTATAAAACCAAAAATTAATCTGCACGGAATCTAAAAATTGGAATGTAGAAAATGTAGACTTGTATTTGTAAGCCGTGTAGTATCGCTTAATGTTTTATCAAGGAATCAGCATTAATTTTAGGTCAGCTCAATAAGAATTTCAAATATAATATTACTGGATTTTCTTCCCTTAGAATTCTGACCAATGAGGATTGTGTAATAAGTTCTGGTTATAGGATAAGCTGCTTCCAATATAAAACCATTATAATATAAATAACTTTAGTGTTTACCGGGATTATCTACATACATATAATTTAAGTAGTATCCCAAAACATAACGAGTGGCCACAAGTAGGGCAGAGATTGACACCTCGTGAATTCTAACAAATATCTATTTATATTCTCTCTCGGCACGTCTACTTCGTTTGTTGTAATAACTCAAGGTGATGTTTACTAATCAATTAATAATCAAGCCTTGGAATTATTAAACAAACTATTATACTGAGTGTTGAATATATATTATGTTAGAATTCACTTACACCTCCCCCCTTTACAAGAAGAGGGAAGTTAGTTAGTACAAAGTGACCGAGTCTTTACTTACCCCAACTATTTTGTTGAGTTGTTGAGTCTGCAATGTTATACCCTACTTATTTGTTGACTGAACTTTTGACCTTGTCATTATGTTTTAGGTCCATTAAGTTTACAATGTCAAGTTTACAAATCAATGGCTCCAGGAAGGGCATGTTATCGCAACATTGTCATTGCCAAACACTTGTAACATTATAAAATAACTTATGTGCCCGTACCTGAATAAATAAAATATAAGTCAAAGAAAATTGGAATTTTATCCATTATAAATATGTATATACCGAATTAAAAACCTAAAAACCTAAAAAATAAAACACTCCTAAAAAAACTTTCATGAAAATAAATCAATTCTGAAAAAAAAACGAAATATTCCAAAGAAAACTTTAAAAATTATCCTTGTAGAACATTTCCTGAAAATAAATACTGTATTGTGAGAAAAATTTAAAATTAATGTATACGGTACACACCTATATAAATAACGATTCTAAAAATAAAATGTTAAAAAAAATTTAAAATGTTTCATATAATCTTACTACTATATATTGTTCATTAAATAATTGCAATCTGTTTTCCATAAACTACCAATGTCTTATTTATCTTGTTTAATTATTGAATTTGATTCAAACTCACTAAAAAAATATTTGTGCGTTTTTGTGCTGTCTTTCATAATTCGTTCACAAAAATATTATTTAAAATTATTACTCCTTTCTTTGCCTTTAACTTACATGTCAGTAACAATTATAATTTATCTGTATTTCCAAAAATACCTCATTTTCCATATTTTTCCATCTCTGTGCATTTTATTTATAAAATATTAATATTGTTCAAACTGCCGACCTGTCTAGTCGGTACAACGCTTGGCCTAAGTCAAGGTTGTTTCCTACAGTTTGCACTATTAGCTCCTTCATTAAAATTTTACCATTTTTTTCCACGATCATTCGTAATGATGCGGAATTCCTAAAGTGTAAAAGTTTATTTCATATTAAAATTTTTAAGACTGACATTTTACTATAAGGACTTCATTCTCATTTATAGATTCTATTGAAAAATATTGAAAAAAAAATCCAAAACTGGAATTAATCGTAATGTTCAAGAGAAAATTAAATTCTGACTTGAAAAAAAATAATTGGATGCATAAATAATTAAGTAACTCGCACATAACAAAAAATATAACTTACTCAAAATACTATATATAAAACAAAAATAGCGTAAGTAAAAGTAAAAAATTAGAAATAAAAAAATATTCGTTAGTTAAATTAAAATTAAAAGTAATGAAAAAGTCATGCTCACTAAACATGATAATTACAATATTAGACATTGTATCAATAATGAAAAATAAAATCGTGAAAACAAATTACAACAAATAATGAACTCACCAAAAATTAAATTTCATAACTTATCCATAATTCTATTAAAAATACATTTAAATCTACCATATTTCCTTAATACTAATTTTGCATTAACCATATTTTCATTTTGCTTCTTCGTCATTAGCAAATTGTTCCAGAAAATGTAAGTATTTTTTTCATTTCCCAGAAGGGCCCATCCATCTAATTCACTATCAGAAGAGTCCTGTCACGGTCGCCATGTAATAAGTTCTGGTTATAGGATAAGCTGCTTGCAATATAAAACCATTATAATATAAATAACTTTATTATTTACTGGAATTATCCACATACATATAATTTAAGTAGTATCCCAAAACATAACGACTGACCACAATTAGGACAGAGGTTGACTCTCAAGTTTATGTTTAATAACAAATATCTATTTATAGTCTCTCTCGGCACGTCTACTTAGTTTGTTGTAATAACTCAAGATGATGTTTACTGATCAATTAATAATTAAGCCTTGGAATTATTATACAAACTTACTGAGTGTTAAATATATTATGTTAGAATTCACTTACAATTGGATATTTGTAAAAGATATTATTCTGAATATTGCTCAGCACGAAGCCAAGCAACAGAAAAAAATAAAGAGTGACTCTCATTAATTCAATGTTAAAATTTACCAACTAATACTGTGAAAGTGGAGATATTGAAAATGTAGGTCACTACCATCACAGAATAAATAATAACCAGAAGCTTCTCTCTGCGGTAACCCTTAGGATGAGGATTTGAGTGCGATACCGACTATTTCTTTTTCCTAAGCGTACGCTAAACATTTTCTGTTTTATGAATACATTTCACCAATTATATTTGTGATCTATGACAAAGGATACCCCTAAAGAGTGAAATATGAGGAAAAAATCTAAAAGCACCCAACATTCTATCAATTGTTATGTAATATCGATAATAAATTATAATTTTTTATTTCTATAAAACTTACTTTTATTCGCTAATTTCGCTAACATCGAACATCTTACCAATTCTCATTTCAATAGAAACATCTAAAGGGAAGCTTACATCCACCGTACACTAACCAACGACAAGTAAATTCACTTGCGTCGGAACGTTTGAAATTTATGGTACTTCGTCTCTCTGGCGCCGTACTCCCCGTAATCGCCCCGCTACCCCTGGAGCCGTATTCTTGACTGAGGGAGAAGGGCTTTCTGAGAGAACACATATTTTGTCTTTATTGTGCTTGGTTACTCTGTCACTACAGTGACAAAGACAAATTATCTGTTCTCTCGGGAAGCTTCACTCCCTCAGTCGAGAATAAGGCCCCTGGAGCAGTATTCTTGACTGAGGGAGAAGGGCTTTCTGAGAGAACACATATTTTGTCTTTATTGTGCTTGGTTACTCTGTCACTACAGTGACAAAGACAAACTATCTGTTCTCTCGGGAAGCTTCACTCCCTCAGTCGAGAATACGGCCCCTGTAATCAACACTTTCTCGATTTAAACTCACCAGAACTCAGCAGACGATAGGCGGGGTAAGGAAATATTCGGTAATCGCTGAATCGACGAAGTGAATTTACTTGTCGTTAGTTAGTGTACGGTGCTTACATTTGACACTTGATACTTTATTATTGCTCGATATTTACAAAACTAGACGAATAATCAACTAACGCAATTTCTTTCACAAGTCTTGTATAGATATATAAAGTTTGTCTAAAATCAATTGCACTACTGTAACTTGGATTTTGGCATTCTTTAAAATTACCATTTCAGTTTAGTATTTCAGTATAGAACAACGTCAAGGTCACGATCGTTGGCGGACAGTTTAGACGTCTGGTCATTATTTATTCTATGCTACTAGCTACTACCAACGAGCATCTACAACATTTTCAAAAACTGGGGTTTTATGTGAAGAATGCGAATGGCGTGAATTGCATGTACTTAAAAATATGTGGCCGCAAATAGCTAGGATTTTGATAGTATATAAAACATCAAGTATTTCACTGAGTATATATTCAAAAATTGAATGTGAAAAAACTTTGAGGATAAAAACCTCTTATGCTTTGAACGAGTGGATTTTCATCTGCAGGACTGGCCATCCTCGTTACTACGCAACGGAACTATTGAAAAATACTTGAAGGTCTTGGGGTATTACTCTTGACAATTCCACTTCTATACAATTGGGTCTACTTAGAATTTTCATACGGACTGTTTGTTCCGGATATTTTGAAAAGAAAGAATTTATAACTGTTTAAAAATAAAAAAAAGGTGAGCGGTCGTCGGACCGCCGACAGAAGCTTGCTTCTTATGCACAATAGAATGCGAGGTTGGGAAAACCATCAATAAAAATACACGCAATAGAATGCGATGTTGGGAATTACATTAGGACCAGTACGTTCTACTAAGTTTTATTTTATATTTTATTGACCATTTTTTCAAAATTTTGAAAATTTTCAAATTTTAACTATTATTGACCATTTTTGACAATTTTTGACAAGTTCTGACAATTATTGACCATTTTTGACAATTTTTCAAAAATTTTGACCATTTTTCAAAAATTTTAACTATTTTTAACAATTATTGACCATTTTTGTCAGTTTTTTATAATTATCGACCATTTTACAAAAAATTTGACAATTTTTGACCATTCTTGATAATTATTCGAAAATTTTGACAATTTTTGACCATTTTTGACAATTATTGACCAATTTTAACAGTTTTGACAATTACTGATCATTTTTTACAATTTTTCAAAAATTTTGACTATTTTAGACCATTTTTCCAAATTTTAACAATTATTGACCATTTTTGACAATTATTGACCAATTTTAACAGTTTTGACAATTACTGATCATTTTTTACAATTTTTCAAAAATTTTCACTATTTTAGACTATTTTTCCAAATTTTAACAATTATTGACCATTTTTGACAATTTTTTAGCTTTTTGACAGGTTCTGACAATTATTAACAATTGTCAAAAATTTTGTCCAGTTTTCAAAAATTTTGACAATTTTTAACAATTATTGACCGTTTTTGACAGTTTTTTATAATTATTGACCATTTTTTCAAAATTTTGACAATTTTTGACCATTTTTCAAAATTTTAACAATTATTGACCATTTTTGACAGTTTCTGACAATTATTGACTATTTTCGACAATTTTTCAAAATTTTTAACTATTTTTCAAAAATTTCGACAATTTTAAACAATTATTGACCATTTTTGACAGTCTTTTATAATTATTGACCATTTTTTCAAAATTTTAACAATTTTTGACCATTTTTCAAAATTTCAACAATTATTGACCATTTTTGACAATTTTTCAAAAATTTTGACAATCATTGACCATTTTTTCAAATATTTAACAATTTTTGACCATTATTCAAAATTTTAACAATTTTTGACTATTTTTCAAAATTTTAACAATTTTTGATAGTTTTTGACAATTATTGACCGTCTTTGACAATTATTGACCATTTTTGACAATTTTTCGAAAATTTTAACCATTTTTCAAAATATTTAACAATTATTGACCATTTTTTCAAAATTTTTACAAATATTGACCATTTTTGACAGTTTTTGACAATTATCGACCATTTTTCCAAATTTTTGAAAATATTTGGCAATTATTAACCATTTTTTAAATATTTTGACAGTTTTTGACAATTATTGACCATTTTTCCAAATTTTTGACTAGCCTAAAGTCCTATGTCGTGCAATAAGAAGCAAGCTTCAATTTAAATTTCATTGGATTAGTGGATTATTCAGAAATCTGGCAACACTGTTGCGTGACGGTCTTTTTCGTAATGGTTACACGTTTTACCAGTTCACTAGCCTTCCCAAAAGTCCTATTTCGTGCAATAAGAAGTTTCTTATATTCTGTATGTTCCTTGTGGTTTTATTTTGTTTAATCCTTATCTTATCGTACGCCCAGGGTAAATGGAAATTTTCACAAATAAATCATCCCTCATTAAAAATATTAACGTACGTCCATAAAAATGGGAATTTTTACAAACATATCAACCCCCTTTAAAAAATTTATCACACGCCTATGAAACACGGAAATTTCTACAAATAAATTAAACCCTAATAAAAATTTTATCAAAAGCCCATAGTAGATGGACATGATAAACATTTTTACAAATAAATTAATCCCCTATAAAAATTCAGTCTTATTTATAGTTTTTTTAAATAAAAAAAAATTCCTGTTCCGCTCGGGATAATCTTGTCATATCTGCCAAGTAATAACCTGTGAAGATTCCGTTTCATTACAAATATACATACCAGTAGAGCTCATAAAATTATAGTAAAAACGGTTATTGTGACTTAACTATAATAGTTAGACATATACCCTCGCAGACTTTTTTGTCACTAATGGTGAGTACTATAACATAAACATACATACTGTTATGAATTTTTAGCTATCACTTGATTTTTCTTCAATAATGTAAATATTACTGAAAAATACAACCTCAGAACGGTAAGAAATGTATTTAGAAGCAATTGAAAATGATTATGCCTTCAGAAGCAATACAATCAATCCCACTATGGACCAAAATTATATACATAAGAAGTGGGAAGAGTTAGTGTACAAATTAAATGCAGTTGGACAAGGCCCTGCATTGTCCATTGAAGAGTGGAAAAAGGTTTGTAAAGTTAAATGAATGAGTTGTCGGTATTACATTTTGCATTCTAGAGATTTGCAGATTGGAGATATGGTATCAAAGCGAAATATAGAAAAGTTAATCATCATAGGATTCAAACAGGTGGGGGTCCTGTTTTAGAAGTAAAATTGACTCCATTAGAAGAAAGGGCATAGAGTGCTTGGGGTATGGTAACAGTTACTGAAAATGAACATGTTACCACATATGAGGGCATTCCAGTAACTGCTGCAGATGTAACATATAATGAAAATGAAATATTTTATGAAGTAGAACCAGAACAAGAATATATTTCAACATAAACTGTAATAATAAATGTTGAAAATGTAACACCCCAACAACAACTTATAAGCAAGTAAGACCTAAGCCGTTATCTGAGCTGGCTGAAAATTTAATTAATGCAACAAAAACTAACGCTAGCTTAACATAAAATTTTTGTAAGCATCAGAATTTACTGATGCATTTATTAAAGTAGAAAAAGAAAATATTGAAATTCGTAAACAACAACTAGATTTTGAAGTTAAAAAATTTAAATTTTTACACCCAGACTTTCTATTGTAATATAATAATATGGATATAGGCTAGGAATTTGAAAATTATATTATTTTTGTAATGATCGTTTATATTCTAATTTTTGTTTTTATTAGTTTATTATTGGTTTATTAAGACTTTGTTTAGTAAGACTGTTTTTTTATTTATGTGAAAGTTTTATTTTATCATTTTATTACAATCAGAAATAAAATAGCTTAATAAATTTTGTATTTTCTTAAAATATTAATAATTATCTCTTACATATGCCACCCTTGTTTCTCTCCCTAATTGCAAAATATTTTTGTTTGCAGCTGGATTGTCAATGTGATCATTTTCTCCTGGATATTCAATTTCTCCTTCATCCAAATTCAAACCTGCATTTAGGGCCATATTGTGCAACACACAGCATGTATAAATAATATTGGCTGCCCTCACAGGATGATATACAAGTGTTCGATGTCTGGACAAGCAGCGAAATCTTCCTTTCAAAATGCCATTGGTTCTTTCAATAACATTACGTGCAGATGTCAGAGTGTTGTTAAATGCTTCCTATTGTTGGTTCTGTGAATTTAAAAAAGGTGTAAATAACCAAGGTTATATCTCCTATTAAATGACTAGTATGGTCGCCATTCAGATACCTAATTTGCAAATGATTTCTTATAGCACTAACTTGCCACACTGCAGCATCATGCACGGAACCAGGAAATCTTGCATTACATCCTATAATTTTATTGTGGGCATCTGTTACCAGCATTACATTTTATAGAATGTGTCCCCTTTCGATTTATATACCTACACAAAAGGTGGATGATTTATATCAGTTACAGCGGGAGCAATAATTTCTACGTGAGTACCATCAACAGCCCCCAACACACCTCGAAAACCATATTTTCTAAAAAATCTAAAAATATGTTTTTATTTAATATAATAAAACTATCTAATTATTGGCTACCCTTGTTTGACATTCAAAATTCCCTCATTTTGAGTAGGAAATTTTACCCAGATTGGTAATAATTCTTGAACAATTGCTGAACAAATCTCGCTAATTGATCTGCCAACAGTAGGTTGACTTGCAGACAACCAAGCACTTGTTCCTATTGAATTTTGATAAGACCCTACACTTAAAAAATGGAGGGTAAGAAGCACCTGTTAAAATAAAATTTTAAAGTAACCAATAATTCACATATGTAAATACCTTCTTACTTTTTTCACAGGTGAAATAGAGTAATTATTTATAGTTCTAATGTGGCTGTAAACTATTTATTAAATTTATTGCACATTGTTTATTAAGCCTGAACATTTGAATAAATGCTGTTTTTGGCATATTAGAGGGATCCATTTGATCTCTGAGACGTTTTCTTTGAATTCTCATAAAGTTCCTAAAAATTATATCTATAAATAGTACTCAATTACCAACTTTTAATAATAAACTGAATATATTTTACCAATTATAGTCTTCTTCTATTAAAATTCCAGTAAATATTGCCATTTTTGTTAAATTTTTATCAAAAAAATTATTAAACTGATTCCTGTAATGACATACGACAGCAGTCAATACACACGTAAATATTCACCAAATCTGTAACTGTCTTAAAGATTCCTGTAAGTAACAGTTGTACGCAGAATAGCAATTACCCTGTAAAGTTACTGATTATCTTACAGACGTGCACAGAATAGACCCATTAGTTGCTTATCACTGATAACGTTTACTGTTCACTAGGCAGCATTTATAGTGCACCAATTTTCGTCAAATTTTCATATTTTTCGCTCCAACTTGGCAACGCCGCAATTTATGGGAAAAGAAAAGTTAAGGATAGATGAAGAATTTTAGGGCGTAGCCCATCTCGGCCGATTTAATAAGGTACCTAACAGATCAATTTTTAATGACTTTAGGAAATATCCATCTCGGCTAAAAACACTTTCAGGTAGAAACCCACGACAAATTTCAACCCCTAATCTATGCAATCAATTTCTTACCAATGCTTGCAGAGTTATGAACACCTAACCTAACCTAACCTAAAAATATTTCAAACTTGTCTCATGTTAAAATATTATCATATTATCTATTATATTTATATGCCGAGATGGGCCATTTCAAAACAGGTCAATTTTAGACTCGGGCCGACTTGGGCGATTTTTATTCACTATACCTGCCTGATCGGCCGAGATGGGAATCGCCCGAATTTTTCGCTGAATTCGATGGTAAACAAAAATGCAGGGTGTACTATTAAAAAAAGTAAACTTCATGTTGTCTCGATTAGGCTGAACACCCAGTATATCTCAAAATATTTCAGAAATATGTCTCGGTGCAAATACAACAACTTCTATTTGAAACATTTCTTTGTATTTTTTATCCTAAGTAAGTTATTGCACTTCCACACACTAATGGGCCACCCTGTATACTTGAATGTCTATATTTACCTATAATTATTGTAATATTATTATTTCTGTGATTCTAAATCGTTTCCATACACACTCATTTTTCCTCTTTATAATATTAGTGTAAATAAAATAATTCTGCAAGTAGCTGGCTCTACCAAAGTTGGGAATTATCTACTCAATCAAAATTCTCTAGTACGTGCATGAACGACCAATATAATTCTAATCTTCAATAGACAAAACTTCCCAGTAATTGTAATGATTACTAGTAAGTACATGCAATAAAAAAGACGTAAAATGGAAAACAACGGCTGCACTATACGATACGTTCAAGCTTATTTGGAGAAAGTCTTGACCCTGTGGCGAAAGGAGAATCCCTAGTTTAATCTGCTTTTTGGTCGGGCCATTTCCTCGCTTAGTTTGGTGAAATTCTGGGTAAATAAAAGCGTGAGTGAAAGAGAAGTTATTACATTTAGTACAAGAGTTAATAACCTGTGTGATTTATCTCTGAGAGTAATAAAATAGAAGTTAAAAAGTTTTTGAGCTTTTGGAACGACCGTTAGTTTCATTTATAAGAGTGATATGAGTAGATTCCACAAAGTAAGAGTCCAAACAGTGAAGAGCGTTAGTATGGTTTAATCCAATTTTTAACATAAGTTATATTCTATATAATATAAAAGGCAAAAGTGATTGACTGAGGTATCAACAAACAGGCCAAACCCTAAAGGCTAGAAAATTTAGATTCCGCGCACGTACCTATTCCTCATACGAAGGATTTTTCAAAATTCAACCCCCAAGGTGGTGAAATAGGGAATAAAAGTTTGTATGAAACTTTTTATTCCTTGGACATATTTCCATGAAATTTCTTATAAATTGAGTACGGCAAAAATAATGAGTTACGTATTTCAGCGTTTTCTAAAATTCAACTCTACTGGGTGTAAAGAAAAATAATGTTCTACACATGATTCGGTATATATACAAACAAATTACACAAATGGTTACAAATTTTAGGGTTTTTCAGGTATCTATAGGTAGGTGAGTTAAGTATGTTTTCATCACGAGCCGCGCCACCGAACCACTGCTGCGCCCGGAACGCGTTAGGGCAGACATCGTTGACGGTTTTATGGGAATTATAAAAATTTGAATTTTGTTATTAATTGAGTTTACTTTATATGAGATTTGTTGTTGTTCGTTGTTAAGTAGGTACTTATTTCTGTTAATTACAAGTTTTTTTCAAATACAGTCACGTTAGTTGGTTAGATAGGTGTGTTACATACATAGCAATCCTAATAGGTAGGTATTGAAATGGTATCAAAACAATAAAATAAGAATAATAAAAAAAATAGGGAAATTGGGAAAGAATATAGTGGGGAAATACCAGTCAATGATGATAAGCCATGAATCAACTGTGTTTATACTTAAAAAGCTTACAATAAAATCGAATGCAAGAATTAAATCTTTATAAAATGTCATTATTTATAGGAATTCATAAATGAGAAGAAAACACCTTAATTTTGATAAAAATCTTTATACAATTATTTGAAATAACAAACAAATTGATTTCATAATTCTTCATTTAAATTGTCTTGAATAGGAAAAATATTGTTTAATCCCAGAAATGTAATATTTTATCATGAAAATTTGAAAATATAGTTTGACAGAATTATAACCTAAATTATGACTGAGTTGTCAATGTCAACAAGACATCAACATCAATGAATATTTGTCATGCTTTGAAAAGACAGATCGATTAGCCAGAATCAAAGAATTTTAATATCAGAAATTGTTCTTTGGAAATAAATAATGCTGTGTTGTGATTGGAAGATTATTATAGAGTTTTAAACAAGGTTCATAATAATAGTTTATTTAAGACAAGTAATAGTATAGATTCATAGGGAATTTTTTAAAAGATTACATGAATGCAAATTAAATTATTGATTGTAGAAAATTTTGTATCACATGTTAAACATTAACTCATATTATCAGGGATTTTTCTTAAAAAGCACAATTTAAAGGTTTAAATTTGTGAATTTATTAATGGTATAAAGGGTAAGAAGAAATATATTAGTGAAAAGACAGATATTAAGGACTATAAGAGACATTAAATAAGAAATTTAAGAATTTTAACTAGTGAGATGAAAAAATCAAGTGATAAGAAAAAAATTCACCAACAAGCAACGAGGATTATTGATTTTAAAAAGGGAATTAGGGAAGCGGAATTTTAAATAGTGGCAGTAAAAGTATTTGGGAATTGAAAAAAGTATAAAAATTAAAGAAAAAGTTAAAAAACTTGAGGTTAGTGCATTAAAAAGTCAAGAAAGAAAGTGAAAGTCAAAATTCAAAAAAGTGAAAAATGTTTTCCAGGAGAATTTTAATTCTCAATATTCCAGTCTACATTGCAATCCTGTAAATGGAAAAACCTTCATCGATTCAGTACTCCGAATGTAGTGTAAGGTTAGTGATATTTATTGGTACCAATAAAAGTAAGTAGAATAGTAGTAGAATAGTAGTAGTAGTAGAATCAGAATTTAATCAGATGTAAATCTATAAAAAAATTTAAATCATTAACAAGCTTTATTTTAATTGAATTCTAAATTATAACTTACCTCGAAATCGAAAGAACAATTTTATTTTAGGTTAAGTTTGTTTCTGTGTTCTCATTGTTTTTCTTTATTACGTTATTAGTTAAAGTGGAATTGATATTCACGTATTTTTTCATATAAATGCACATAGTATTATTATGAAATTGTTTAATTGAGATCCATTGCATTTTATTTTGTCTAAATAGTGAAACTTTCATTTTGTTCAGACATACCATTAAATCACTTCAAACTAAACTGTTTGCAACTCACAACACAGATCATAGATATTAAAATTTTAAAACACGTGGTCAGGTAAAAGATAGTTAGGAATGCTTTCCATGGGCGTAACAAAAATTCTTTTCTGATAACATTTAATATAAAAAAAATTAAAATAAACTAATTTATTAAAACTAATTAAATTGTTGGACCCATAACAAATATAGTTGATTCAAATTCTTAACATTTATATAAAACAAAATAATTCATCAGCGCCGGAACCCAAAGAGACTCAGAGTTTCATATTACCGAGTTATAGGTGAGCTAGCTTAAAAAAGGGTAAGTTGAAGCAATAAAATGAAGAAAATAATAATTAAGTAAAAATAATAATAATCATAACAGTATATTTAGTTTGTGGTATAGCTAGAAACTCAAAAACGCCTTTTACGTCTGGTGGCGCCATCTGCTGGATTTATGCGGAAGTTTTCATAGTGATAAAATAATAATAATAATAAATAGTTTGCTGTTATTACTTAATATACCGGCAATTTTGAATTTACTCTATTTCACTTTATTTAAATAAAAGGAATTGGGATAAAATAAAATTGAAAGAATGTATTCTAAATAATGTTAGTCAATGTTAGCTGCAAATGACATATTTGTTAACAAAAGTCAAATTTTATTCATAAAATAACTTTTGGCGGAATTAAAAGTATCTTAGCCAAAATGTAATTCGAACACGTATAATATTTTGTTCTTTTACTAATTTTTTAAGGTAAGGAAAGATTCATATTTTTAGTTAAGTTTCTCTTTAAAGTTGTGTTGATAATTATCATCTATACACATAAAATGCTCTGTCTTGAATGACCTGGCCGACCACATGAGGTAATGCGTACGTGAGTTTCGGACACAAAGGTATATAGGCACTGAATTGATAGACACCCTAGCAAAGAAAGGGTCAGATACGGAATTCACTGGCACCGATCAGTATTCGGTATATCAACAACTGCAGTACGGGTGCTGAAACAAAACATCAGACGTACTGGAATCACGTGCTTAAGCAGGAACACACCAAACTTCAGGTCAAAAAACTCTCGAAGAAGCTGACCAACAAAAAACTGAAATTAAGAAAGTGCCAGGAAGAAACAACCTCACACAAAATCTTCGGATGCGGAGCACTACCAGACGATATTATTGTTGCGAGGTCACCAACTCAAAGCCGGCCCTGTCCCTCGACTGTAAATGTTGGTGGCTGCACCCCTTTCGAGAACATTCGAGTACAATGCTTTGTTTGTGTATGGGACGAGCACAGAAGGTACTGGAATTTCGAGAGTCGAGGAGGACCATATATAAGCGGGTTTTTGAGTGTGTAATAATTTTATCCCACAAGTAAAAACTATTTAAATAAAAACAAAACATTATTAACGAAACCTACGAAGCCAGCCGAATATCTCTCCCCCTTGCACCTGTCATAAATGTAGTTACCAAATGTCGTAGCATAAGATATTGCAGTTATATTAGTTTAATTTTGTAGGTGTTGAAAGCCATAACTTGAATTAGGATAGATAAAAACCAACACGTACTAAGTCGTGGGTGATTGCTAGTCATAAATAAACATAACTAAACACGTGCAGTGTAATGCATCTCTTTGATTTGTTCATATATAGCACAATCGATTGATAAATTCTACTTTCAGCCTACGCGACAAAATTTAAAATATTAAGATTCGATAGCCTGAAATCACATTAACAGTAGGTAATACCTATATAAGATCATGTATTTTGAGTCCATGGTCAATTATCGCAACAAGTAAAATACCATAGTGTTCCGTCGACTTCTAATATCATTTGCAGAGATTAAGGATTGAATTAAAACTTTTAAAATTTGACGTAAAAGATTAGACATTACTTAAACTTAGTAAACAGAAGTTTCTTATACTCAACCGATATGATCGAAAACTAAAAGTTAAAAAGTTTTTCTTTATAATTGAAAAGTGTTCTACTTGAAATCGTCTACAAAACCCGCAATTTTCCAGAAGATGAGATAAAGCGATTTGTTGTGTAAGTGGCAGTAACATTAGCCGTGCTCAGTGTTTTCTTTAATTATCGTAGTTTTTAACTTTACTTTGGGAAGCAGGTCAACAGTGGCGAACATAAAACAACAATATCCAGAGGAAAATGCAGAGTATGGAATGATAGAAAGAATTTAATTTCTTTACTTAACTATATTCAGACCACAAAACACATACGACACACTTACATGACTACATTTCACTTTCACAAGTTGGCAAAAATAATAGTATGATGCTATTTAACAACATGACCAGTCTGAACGAAATGATGAATTCCGCTTTATTGGAAAACAATCCAGACACTCAAAGAATGTAGACGTTCTGTAAAATTCGCCAGATTAGAATTTTTCCGTCTATTTACTCAGATCATAGCGGTTTCCCAGAAGAATAGAGTGCAATGTTCGCCAATGTTTAAACTCTTGTGTCTAAAAGCCCTTTTAATCTTTATACGTAGGCAAACTACCTAATCTGTGTGTAATTGTCGGGCTTCCACAATCGTGTTAGACAGTGTCAGACTGAAAATGGTGGAAACATCAACTGTAATTTTAAGAATCAAAATCAATAATTTTTCTTATTAATGTTGCGACGAAAAAAATATCTAAGAATAATGTCATTATGACATTTAATAGGAAGAAAAAAAGCATAATTAGCAAGTTTTATTTGAATTTTTCGCATTTAATTGCGATAAAGTCTGTGCAAATGGCTATTTGTTGATAGAGTACTACACCAAGTTTGATTAGCATACAGTTCCCCAGTGTGAACGCTACAAGAAGCAGACATACGGTAAGATCCAACTAGATCTTTCAAATGGTCAGATCTTCTCTTTTCTTCGGCTTTGCCTATTTCTTCCAATATTACATTGGAGCTGATACCGTTAAAGGGTTCCGGCCCCCAAAAGGGTGTTCCAGTCCCCCTCTATGTTAGTTCATCTGCTATTTCATTTTCTTCTATCCCGGTGTTTCCTGGAATCCACAGTAAGGTGACTATATTGTTCTCGCCTAGTTCATTTAGTTTGCCTAGGCATTCCCACACCATTTTGGAAATGATAATACAAGAGCTCAGTGCTTTAATGGCTGCTTGACTATCCGACATTATGATAATCCTTTGCCTTCTATATCGTTTATCAATATTGAACTGGGCACACTTTCTTATGGCGTGAATTTCCGCTTAAAAGATACTCGGGGTTTGTCCCAAGCTTTCAGAGTGTTTGGTTCCTGGCCCGAACACTCCTATCCCAGATCCTTCTATTGCTTTTGAGCCGTCTGTGTACCATTGAATGGCATTCTTTCCAAGTCTGGTAATGGTATTTAGATCCCATTCCTTCTTGTTGAATTCCCAGGTTTTCTGATTTCTAAGAAGAGGTGGTTTTTTTTTAATGATACCCCCAGGTGAACGCTACAAGAAGCAGACATCCGGTAAGATCCAACAGTTGCTTGCGTGGTGGTAACAGCACATCCGACTCCAGTCTTGCTCTTGGAGGGGACTTGATTATATTGTGTTCTGCTAAGAAGTTCTAGAAAGGATTATTTTATGAGATCGACGCTAGTTTTTCCCTTGTTTGACTTAGTGAGTGAAAGATTACGTTTTGGACCAAGGTGGACTATGTGGAAGGGGGAGAGTGATAAAAGTATGTGGTATTAATGATTGAAGGAGGGGAATGGTATACATGTGAGAGTCAAGTGGTAGAATATTTAAATTGAGAGGTGTGGAGTTGTTGAGAGGCAAGCTGTATAAAGGGGTTGGATGAGTTCGAGACAATATAAGAGAGGAGTAGGTATTCAAGCCTGAGTCAGAGTGGAGGTTTATTGGCTTCTAGGTAAAGATATAACACACAAAGCAGAAATGGTTCTGATTAGTCGACGATAGACAACATCCCCAGAATTCAAGACTAACCTGTATATGCATTGCAGAAGCAATAAAACGTGTCCAAAGGCGACCATTGAAGTGGTTTTTAACTTCACGCCACCAGATATGATGGCATGTTGCAGAAAAAACAAGTAGAGATGGAATCATTAAAAAGTCCCTACAAACATTAAATTATATTCCACTTCTAGAAAGTTGGGAATTGAATATCAATCCTATAATTTTGCAACGGTCGCGACTGGAAGAGGCGGGTTATAAAATAAGATTTCAGGGTCAGGAGAAGGGATCTTTCTGCTAAATTTGATAAGGTGAGATTTTGTAGAAGATAGAGAGTAGCCAAGAACAGATATTCTATTTTGTAATAGCTTTACATCGGTTTGAAGGAGTTAACAAGTAGAAGAATTCCATTTTCAAACAGTACTGTGCATTAAAATAGGCATTTTAAAGATTTTTTTATAACTATAACCATGTACCTATATCATATTTAAAAAATTTCATAGGAATCTTTATCTCTATCGGTCTGCCTTGATGGGGTTCAAGATACATTTTCTCAAAAAACGTACTGAAATATGGTTGCAATTATTATTATATGATATGCTTCACAATATATTACAGGTTATAAATAGTGCAGGATTAGATTAAAAATAAAAAAAAAACGTACTAGATGGTTCGCGAGTCGCCGCTACTGTCCATCATGTACTAGAATGTACTGAAACTGAAAAATACTTCCGTTCACCTCTGATAGATCTCTCAGCCCTTCTTGCGATACTCTTGACATCTTTGATAAATGGATCACCGTTTATCTTAGCGTGGTCGAGTGGAAAAATGATGGTTTTTACCATAAAAATACGTTGTTTCCTCGGGATGATCCTTTCACAGTTTGAATTGCTTCAGAGTAGCAAAAACATGCAAAGAAAAATATAATGAAGTATCGCAAAAAACGACCACACTAAAATTTTAAGTAGAAAAAGAAAATTAAACAAAGAGATTGTAAGACTCAAAAAGGATAAAGTATAATAAAACTCGATAATAATACAACTATATGAATGAATTCTCTTCAATGTCACGTTTACCCATCGACTACATATCTTTGACTGCCTATTCCAGAGCACTTTCCTTTTCCGATCCCCTCGACCCTTGGCCATGTGTATATGTTACAGGAGATGAGATAAACAAAACTGGGTTAAACATTCGAGTGACATGTTTGTTAATGGGTCTTGTCCAATAAATATAATACCTACTCTAGAAATATGAAATATAACATTCGGCCATCCTGACAATTGGTCTGTCCTCAGACCCTAAAAATATTCTACTCAAAAAACTCAGCTAAAAAAAGGTAAGCGGTAGTCGGACCGCCGACAGAAGCTTGCTTCTTATGCACAATTGTATGCGAGGTTGGGAAAACCATCAATAAAAATACGCGCAATAGAATGCGATGTTGGGAATTACATTAGGCCCAGTACGTTCTACTAAGTTTTATTTTATATTTTATTGAACATTTTCTCAAAATTTTGACAATTTTTGATAAGTATTGATCATTTTTTCAAAAATTTTGATAATTTTTGACCATTTTTTCAAAATTTTGACAATTATTGACCATTTTTTCCAAATTTCTGACAATTTTTGACCATTTTTTCTAATTTTAACAATTATTGACCAATTTTGACAGTTTTGACAATGATTGATCATTTTTGACAATTTTTCAAAAATGTTGACCATTTTTCCAAATTTTAACTATTATTGACCATTTTTGACAATTTTTGACAGGTTCCGACAATTATTGACCATTTTTGACAATTTTTCAAAAATTCTGACCATTTTTCAAAAAATTTGACTATTTTTAACAATTATTGACCATTTTTGACAGTTTTTCATAATTATCGACCATTTTACAAAAAATTTTACAATTTTTGACCATTTTTGATAATTTTTCGAAAATTTTGACCATTTTTCAAAAAATTTGACAATTTTTGACAATTATTGACCAATTTTGACACTTATTGACCATTTTTTGACAATTTTCGATAAGTATTGATCATTTTTTCAAAATTTTTGACAATTTTTGACCATTTTTTCAAAATTTTGACAATTATTGACCATTTTTTTAAATATTCAACAATTTTTGACCATTTTTCAAAATTTAAACAATTTTTGACAATTATTGACCGTCTTTGACAATTATTGACCATTTTTGATAATTTTTCAAAAATTTTAACCATTTTTCCAAATTATTTACAATTTTTGAAAATATTTGGCAATTATTAACCATTTTTTTAATATTTTGACAGTTTTTGACAATTATTGACCATTTTTCCAAATTTTTGACAAGCCTTCCGAAAAGCAAAAACATGTCGTGCAATAAGAAGCAAGCTTCAATTTAAATTTCATTGGATTAGTGGATTATTCAGAAATCTGGCAATACTGTTGCGTGACGGTCTTTTTCGTAACGGTCACACGTTTTACGAGTTCGCTAGCCTTCTCAAAAGTCCTATGTCGTGCAATAAGAAGCTTCAAAAAACTTAATTAAATCAGCTTGAATCAAAATAACTTATACAATAGATAAAATATAACAAAATAGAACATTAAAATACAATTTTTTATGGGAATCAAAGTAGGCTTATATCACTGTTATGGATTTCAAACTGAAAATCACTGAACTGAAGATTTAAATCGACATTATTAAAAAATGTTCGACAAAAGCAGCATACATTACCACAAATAATCTTGAAAATTGTACTTGGTCATGGTTTATTTCCGAAGCAAATAAATTCACTTTCTTCATTGACAATTTGTTTTGGCGAAGAAAGCAGGAAAGTGGAGCTAGACGTCCAGAAACAGACATATTCTCATTAAAAACGAGTAAATGAGTAATTGATTTGATAGTAGGTTGAGTCCGGGGTAGATAACAATAGGAGAGAGAGACAGCGAATTCAAATTATTCATAGATCCATTGACTTGGTGCTAATTATTGTCCAATTCGCTGTGAGTCGAACGATACTATTTTTCATACGTTAATCAGTTAATTTTGACAGATTATTATAAAAAAACTTGTTGTTGATGGTTCTAAAGGATACCATTCACTTACCGGAAACTGGCCGTCCCATGTCGATAGTACTGGACTGAAGGCCTCGATCGACATTGCCCACACCTGATTAACGCGAAATCGACAGTTCTGGTCTGTGGATTTAGACTGTCCAATCCAAAACGACAATTGCCGGTTGGACACACACTACAGTGTATTACGGACGGCGAGCTGAGTATGGGTACCAGGAACAAAAAATTGTATTTTTTGCAAGTGCTAAGTAAAAAGGCTAATTGGATAAAAGAAAGGTTGTTAAAAAGGAGTAAATATTCTAATTCCAAAAGTTTTTGTAAGCCTTCGCTACGTAATTTTCTGTTCATGAAGCATTTTGCCTTTATTTGCCATAGCGCCTTATGCTGTTTATGAGTATCAATAAATTCGATAATAAATTCTTCTCGGTTATCCATTCTTAATATCAACAAACGCACGGCTTGAAGCAAAAATATCACCCCCGTTTGAAGATCTGGGACGACAGTTCGCAACTTTAGGTAAATACAAATTTACGCCGCACACACACAATTTTCGAAAACTGCAGGCTCAAACCTGTCAACGGCCTGCATGTGTATGACAAAAATTGGCCAAAGGTCAAAAAAATGGGTTTTTGGCGAATTTTAGCAAAACGGTAGGTTTTATCATAAAATTACTTCAGACAAAAATTATAGATCATAAAATGATCTATAAAAAATGTATCAATTAACTTTTTCCTAAGAGCCACCGTTTCCGAGATATAACGGTTCAAAAAGTTGTAACGGCTGCAATAATATGCGTAAGTACTAGTGATGGGAAGTACGTGTGCGTGTCGTCCAATATGTACGGCACACTTCAATGTACGGTGTACGTGCAATCCACCATTATTTCATTGGTTTTAGTTGCTGGTTCGCCGGTTGGGTGCTGATGAAGTTATTATAATAATGACACTGAAACAAAATTTAAAGGTATTATTATTTTATAGATCCTATTACTACACCAATAAAAAACCAGTAAGAGTAAGTGTAACCACCGTACAGTAACTAACGACAAGTAAATTCACTTCGTCGATTCAGTGGTTACCGAAAATTTCCTTACCCCGCCTATCGTCTGCTGAGTTTTGGCGAGTTTAAATCGAGAAAGTGGGAAGTACAGGGGTTGCTCGGCGATAACGGGGAGTACGACGCCGGAGAGACGATGTACCATAAATTTCAAACGTTCCGGCGCAAGTGAATCTACTTGTCGTTAGTTGGTGTACGGTGGTGTAACGTTATATTTTGCCACTATTTAAACTTAATTGGAATATTTAAATATCTACCGGACGGCGAGTAGCCAGTCCTTTTGTCTTACCAACATCTGATTCTCATCGAGAACCTGTATCATCGATCAACGCTGGAAGGCAAATTTTTACACTTAATGTGCGACGGATAATCTCCGTTGGGAAGGATTCGTATACACTGCTATTGGTCGAATATTTCAATTCTTCTCTCCTATAGAGAGAGAAATTAAGAACACACTACCGATATGTGAATTCTTTCTCGAAGCGGAGCATGTGAACAGGAAAGGGATATGCAACGTATGTCCATTGCTCATCGCATTGCTCAAGCTGATATTTAATAGCGAGTAGTAAGAAATAACCCTTCTTTTTCCTGTGAACCATGAACGAATAAGTTTGAAAATTTTGATTTGTGGTGAGAGGTTTACCTCACACCTTATACCTATATAAAGTGCATTCGACTTGAATGCATTTTTCCCCGGAATTTTTTCCATGAAGTAACTGTTACATGAAGCAGCTTTCCCTGAAGTAGCTTTTCCATGGATTAACTTTCCCACTTCAAATACCTAGGAGGAAGTCACTCAACCTGGACCTGTCCGGAAGAAACCTTCTCTACTGATAAAGAAAAGGGAAGTAAAAACAACTGGATTGCTTCAACAACAACATATTATTTGTTCTTTTTCTCATATTCATTCTAACTGTGATATTTGGGTTTTTTTTAACAAGTCATTATACAACTTGTGAATTTAACAACGTTGTTCATATTCCTTCTCTTCCAAGATTTCCAGGTTTGTTGATAGAGAGTTGTGAGGTGAAGAACAAGTCGACTAATATTATTCAGGGTGGCGCCCACTTACCTTTTTTAATTAACTTTAATTAAATTCCTTAACTTGATTTATTAATTAATTTATTAACTTATTAAATTCATTTGGTTTCTTAACTTCATTTATTATCTCATTAATTTCAATATAACTTCAATAACTTAAATAAAGTAGTATTACCCGCGAACCGGTAAGACTACTCCCTGAACGGATATTAGCTCTCCTCATCGAGTAGTCGTTGCAAATTATCTTGCCTTATTATTTTAAATAAATAATAGGTAACAAAATTGGCGCCCAACGAGGGGCCAATTTTGTTACTGTACTGTACGTATCGTAGTTGTATGTATTACGGGTCATTCTTTCTCGTTCTACTACTAACTACTCCACCGTAGCCGCTAATGTTGACGTAAGTCGCGCTCGGTCTCATCGTACAATTGTACGGCACAATTTGGTGTACTATACGGAGTGTGCTAGTACAACAAATTGTACTGGTTTTGCCCATCACTAGTAAGTACGCCACGTATATAAATCTCTGAAGTTGTAATATAAGTAAAAAAATTTTACTATCGGTATGCATAAGTATAACTATGAGAATATCAGGTAGAATGAAACCCATTCCCTTGATTTATATATACGTCAGTGTAACCTTGAGATAAAATCTGTCTCCCTGTCCAATTGGGGCTTGGGCTAGATCCAAATGACTGGGGTTGGAAGTTGGTCGAAAATACAGTAGAACCTATACAGACTTTTCTCCCACCTGCGCCCGAAAAACTGCTAAACACAAATTTTTGCAACTGTAAAAAGGGGTGCAGTGCTAAATGTGGTTGCAAAAAAGTTCTTGCATGTTCTAATGTTGAATCACCAACAGTAGAGGATTCGTATGATACCAACGAGGAGACATTGCTATTGACGCAATTTACTTCCACCCAGGATGAAGAAGAAGACCATCAAGAAGAAGAACAGCAAGAAGAAGTATGTAGAGGTTAGGAATCAGACGAATAAATTTCTACATTTTTTAAATTTCCATCGCCTTTATCATTTCCAACCCTTATTAATATCTTTTATTATGCAATCACGTTAAAAAAAGCGCTAAGTACACTACCTAATAGGTAGCGTGAAAACGTGTGCATATTATGACGATTGCAGCTTTTACAACTTTTTGAACCGATATATCTCGGAAACGGTGGCTCTTACATCTTTTATAGATAATTTTATGGTCTACAATTTTCGTCTAAGGTAATTTTATGATAAAACGCACCGTTTTGCTGAAAATCGCAAAAAACTATTTTTTTACCTTTGACCTTTAGTAAATTTTTTTCCAAGTACCGGAACGATGAGGAACTTTTAAATTTTCTTTTTAATTATGTTTTGAACAATTTTACTCGTTTTCAGCTTGTTGTAAATTTATGAATCTTTAAATGTCTAGATTGACCGGACTAATTATATTAATTTTAAAAATAATCTATTTAGATTCAGTAGATAAGAAGAACGTTATTATCAGATAGCAATATTGACCGTAGCACACACTGCATAATAATTAACTCTCGCACGTTAATATTATAAATATTTACCAACTTTTGCCTATAATTTACAAACATTTGCTGAACTTTATTAACATACGTTACGGTTTCATACGTTCAATATTATTGCCTCTGTGTAGATAAAGTGCCCAGATAAAAACTACCTAAACCTTGCAAAATTACTCTGAAATAATTTACATGCGAAGTGATGCGAACTTTAAACACTTTACACACGATTTTCGTTGCAGAATGTTAGTTTTAGTCAATGACCAACTTGAATTTGATAAGATCAAAGGTGAAATCGTCCGAAAAATAATGGAATCTTTGAAGGCATCCGAGCAAGATTTTTCAAGATTAGATATAAATAACAGTAACCGTGTTCATTTTTAAGATGTATTAACGATCCCTATTAATTAATCGTTTTCTATTAATAAACAATTTTGGTTCACGTACACAAAATCATTCGTTAACGATACCGATTAATGAATGGTTTTCTATTAATAACCGATTTTGGTATAGGCAAACAAACATACACTAATACTCCATGTTTATATGTATTATTAGTCGCAAAATATTTGTACTCCGTACAGTCGAGAGAAAAATGTTTATAACTAATAAGAACTACTAAAAATCTCTGTAGAGCGCCCTTGTTAAATAACTACTGAGAGTCAACCATATACGTCAAATTACATTTAACATTTTCATAATACAAAACACATTTCAAAACATAGAACTTGAGTTCTAATTATTTGTGGGTTGGTGGCGTCACCACGTCACCGACATGCTAGGGTGACGTTTTGCGCCTCCTCTGTATCATGTGCGTGTGTGGAACTTTTTTTGGATGGGTAACGAAAAAATGGTTGTAAGGAGTTAATTTGTTTGTAAAAATTTCTATATTAAGGGCGAACTTGTTACTTCATACCGATATTCTTTGGTTAAGGGCCGGAAACTACTTGCAACGTTTCTCCGTTCTACACAAGGAGATTTCTATTTCCCTTAAGGATGAAGTCCAGTCCGGCACCACGGAACTAGAATATCAAATGGTAGATGCACAATTTTTAGCAGAGTGCATTTTTAACAAACCTGACATCTCACAGCAGAATGTTGCCAATTTATTTGGATTTGAGAATAGAATGAACCTTTTCAAGTGTTCAATAAAAAAAAAGATTTTTTATTTGATCCAAGCTGTAAAGAGTATTTTGATGAAATGAAGGATAATGAGGAAGTTGATAAAATTGATTTAGCGATCGTGAGAGAGATTTCAGTTTTTATTCAGTCCCTTATAATTCAGTTGAGAATGTAAGCAGAGCAAACCTGCAACTGAATTTGTGTTATTTTGTCTTTTTACCAAGGAAAAACTGGAACTGGAATGACTGTTGCTGCCAGAAGAACGATACCCTAGAAAACATCGACTTTATTCAACTCTGGTGATCTTGGTGCCCAGAGAACTGGTCCTACTCGTCCAGCTCCTGAGCTGGAGCTCCATCAGATACCACATTTGTTGTGTTGACACACGAATTCGCAAAATGTTAATGTTTGTTAATATTTCAGAACCTACTTACTACCTACCAATTACTAAGAACTCTAACGATGATGTGGTTCTAATTCAACTATTTAGTCCAACCCTCAAACACTTGTAGTACTGTAATCGATCTTTTAAAACCTTATTCTAAAATAACATCACCAAAACTATTAAGCTTGGGAATAGGGAATACTCAAACAAATTGAAAGTATAATAATAGTATATACATACCTACCTAGGCCATTAAAGTAAGAAATGTCTCAGATCACATGTAATTGTAGGCCGAAGAGAAGCTGAGGAACTTTTCTGTCCTCCGGCCGGAAAGCATCAACTTTCGGGCCGCCCCGCTAAACGAAGTTGCCACTTTCCGGCTCCGTCGAACAGAAAAATACTATACACACCTCGGCCAGTAAAGTAAGAAATGTCTCAGATCACATGTAATAGGTATAGGTATTTAAAATACTAAATCATTTACCGATATAAAATACCATTTCAAAAAATTGCGAAACTAATGTATTCGAGTTTGGACTCTGTATACGGTTTCTTAGATATGGAAACAGATCTGATGAATGGTGATACTAGAAGACCATCACAGACGTATGGCTATGAAATATTAATTTTAAATTGTGCAGTTGAAAGTATACAGGGCGTTGAACTCACTACGATTTTCGGGAACAAGTGGTCAGAACTTTTTAAATACACTGTATAACCTATTAAAATCTTAATCATTGCAAGAGCGAAGTCGAGCAAATTCAAAATTTGAAGTGAAATACAGGGTGTCCCATTTAAGAAACTGCACGGCATTCTGGAAGACACTGTAGGACTAATTTTAAAATATGAACCTCTAGGCTGGCTACAATCGGTCAAAATTTTATTTAAATATCTTTGAGGATTTACAAGATATTAGACTTTATCACCCTGTATATTATTAAAACTGACAGATAAAGTTGCATACGAAGTATTTCATAATGCAGCTCTCCAAACATAATTTTTCTCGAAGCAGCCTTGAAGTCGGACAGCCATGTTAAAGAACATTTGAAAAACCAACTGCACTAATGACTTTTCACACTAGTAGATAAAAAACAAGATGTAATTTATCAACAGCTCCATTTCAAGTCGTTTTTCCTATTATCATTTCCACAAAATTGCTTTTAAAATGTACGATTGAAATAAATCACACTATCTTTTCGTTAAGTGTCCAAACAGTTTTAGCACATATTTAAGTTCCTGGCTAAAGGGCATTATCATTAACCATACATATATGGGCAATCTAGTCCATCTCAGTTTATATGAACAGATGTGTATTATGTATACTTTTCATTTATTCGTGACCCGAAATAAATTGTTTTGCTCGATGTGGATCTCTATAAAAACCGGTAAATTGGTCACGAAATGAAAAGGTCGTGATATTGCGATATCGCCGGCATTTTATTGAAGCAGTTAAACAGCACCTAGGGCAGCTACGAAAGATAGAATATATTATACGAAGGGCCGTGTTTAATTTCACAATTCCAAGGAAATTAAATATAAAATTTTATGGAGTTTTCCGTTCTTTCGACATAATTATAACAATACGAGATGTATGTAATCTTCGTAACCATGGAAGAACAGGTTTTAAAAATGTCATGTAATAATAACTTTCAGAATTTGAGAGTTTCAATATTTCAGCGAAATACTTTTGCTCTTTATTGTTATACAGGGTGTCCAGAATCTTTCCTGTCATTCGCAAACTAGATACTAGATGTGATTTTATATCCATCTAACGTAACCTTTATCCAAAAGTTTCTCATCTCATAAGCTAACTAGCGCCCTTTGAAGACGACGCTGTTAAGTCAGTTTTTTGAGTATTCTAGCTACCTAGAAACTTCACACTTGGTACATTGTATAACCCTGCAGTGATGAATTGTTTTTAATGAAAAGTTTTGACCTCAAAAAAAAATTATATTTAAAACGAACCGTGTCTAGCGTCCTCTATGGAAGTCAAAACAAATATATGGGATGTGTTTCCAAACATATTCATACACAATTTCATTACAATGCCAGTAGTTTTGACATAATCGTAAAAATATGCATACATGTTTTTTTTATCACCCTGTATCTTAAATACGGACGACTTTACGAACATAATTGTTTACTAAGCAAACCACTTATTTTTCATCCTAGAAACGGAACCATCCTTTTTTGAAGCACCCTCAATTCATTAATTCGTTTGGGTTGTGCTCAACAGCCCATGCACTTGAACTGAATCTTTGTACCATTTCCTATGTTATCTACTTCCACTAGTTTGACTGGGGGATTTTCACTAGTTGTAATGGTTGCATTATTTCCTCTCCAAAGTGCTTCCGTCTAAGTAATTGTAAGTTCTCGCAGAAGTATGTGAGTAGGTGTTTCATCATAGAGTTCACATTTTCTGCACATAGGTTCACTAACTTTGCCAATTTTGTGCAGATGTTTTCTCAGGGTGCAGTTTCCAGTCACCAGGGCGGTAACTGTCTTCAAATGTCTCTTACCAAGTTTCAACAGCCTGCTTGACAGTTTCTTGTCTACCTTGTTCAGTAAACTCTTTGTATGGAGGTGTCCTTGTATCAACCTCCATTTGAGTTGGTGTTCCTTATCTAGCCAGTTCCCGATTACCCATCTTATGCAATCCTTTAGGATTCCACAAAACTGTTCCGGTCCTATGAAGGAAGTCTCCTTTAGAACCCTCTTTAACTAACTGGTTCGCCATTTCATTACCTGCAATCCCCTCATGTACCGGGACCCATATTAGAGACACTGTGTTGTCTCTTGCCAGCCTGTTAAGAGATTCTTTGCAGTTTTTTACCAGTCAAGACCTAGTTGTTGGATTACTGATAGCTCTAAGCAGTTCCTGGCTTTCAGTGAATATTTGAATTTTGTGTCCGGTATCCTAGCTGCAATCGTCTCTGCTTGTAACATAGACATATATCGACCAATGCTAAAGAAAATTCTGTTTCTAGGTCCATTCATACCAGCCCCAGTGCCATGTTTTTTTTGAACCATAGGTGAACCAGAGGATTTCTCCAGAATTACCTGTTTCCTAGATGGGATGATGATGTTTACTCGCTCAGTGAATATATTCTCTGGTGTCATGCTATGAAAACTCATGTGAAATATGGGTTTATCTAGGATTGTCCCAGTTGTATCAGAGAGTCCTCGAACATTGTTCGGAGACCCTATGCCTCCCGATCTCAGCCTAAGAATTGCCATCATGACCTCCCCCTTTACAAAAAGTTCCAAAGGAGGAAGGTCAATAAGGACTTCCATTTCCTTCCTGTCCCCGTGCTGTTCATTGTCCCGGTAATACCAAGACAGGCTTGTCTTTAGATTACAGTTAATATATTCACTGCGGAGGACACTTCTGTCCTCCTCCACCAGACTATTGTTCCATAGGTGATCGTTGGCCTTATCACAGTTGTATAAGGGCGACCACCTCGAGTCGTATTCCTCAGGCCCTTAACTATTCTGCTCGCCCTGGTAGTATTTTCCAGGTGTGTCTTCCAATTCAGTTTAGAATCAAGGGTCACTTCCAGATATTTAATTTCTTTGTATATTACTAGTTTGGTTTTTTAGATTAACTCAAAGGTCCTCTTTAAGGCACAAGGCCTCCACAAATTGTAGTGCTTCTTGTAGGACATTCTTAACTACCTCTGGGAGTTTCTCATTGGTGACAATCACTATGTCGTCCGCAAAGTCTTGCGTCCATATACATTATACCTTGGTCATTTAACCTGCAGATCAAGTACTCCACCTCGAGGTGCATATGTGCCTTATATACACCCTGTATAACTGTATATTGAAAACTCATAAGTAATATAAATTAGCAGAAAATGGCAAATCAGTCATTTATTGTTAACTTCATCATGTCAAGTATATATTGTTATGATTTGTTATTATATTGTTATGATTTATTATTATTTTTATTAATTTATTTTATTAACTTACCCTTTTTTAAGCTAGCTCATCTATAAATCGGAAGATGAACTCTGACTCGCTTTGGGTTCCGGCGCTGATAAATAATTTTGTTTTTATATTAATGTTAAAACTTTGAATCAAATATATTTTATGAATACAACAATTTATTAATTTTAATGAATTTTGTTACGTCCCTTATTAACGCAGATCCCAACCACGTATTTTCAAATTTCAATAACTATGATCTGTGTTGTGAGTTGTCTACAATTTAATTTTAAGAGATATAATATTCTATCTAAACAAAAAAAAATTACTATTTATATTAATAAAATGCAAGGAATCTCAATTGAACTATTTACTAATAATATGATGAATGCATTTATAGAAAAATTACATGAATATTAAATACTAATGTGGAAAATAACAAAAAAATTATGGAATAGAAGTAATTTAACCTAAAATAAAATAGTGCTTTCAAATATAAGGTGAGATAGATACAATTTAGAATTTAATTAAAATTAAAACTTCTTAATAATCTAAACCCCCTTTACAGATGTACATTTTATCAAATTATTTCTTTATCATTTATATTGGTACCAATAAAAAATAATCCAACCTGACACTATCCACGAAGCACCGAACTGATGATGGCCTTTCAATTCTCTAGATTGCAATTCATACAAGAGTGTTACCAATTCACACTCTCCTGGAATACAGGACCAACTCCACGACTTCAATCAGCTAGGAGTCTCCTTCACCCTTTCCAAAACCTGACTTTTACTTTTTCTCCTAATTTTCTGGATCAATTTCCAGCTCCTTCAACTCTCCAACACTCTTTCTATACTTTTTATTTTTATATTTTTCTTCAAAAATCTTATTCTGACAATACTTTTTCAAAATCAAAAACCTTCCTTCATTATTTTCCAAAATCAATCATCCTGTTACCAAGTGAAAAATTGATTTTTTTTCATATTAGTTAAAATTCTTAAATTTCTTATTTAATGTCTATTATAATCTTTAATATCTGTCCTTTCACTAATATTTTTCTTCTTCACAAATTAAAACCTTTAAATTGTCCCTTTTTAATAAAATACCTGATTATCTGAATTATTCTTTAACATGTAATACAAAATTTAATACAATCTATAAATTTATTAGTATTCATGTAATCTTTTAAAAAATGTACAATAAATCTATACCATTACTTTCTCTTAAATAAACCCAGTCTAAGTTTATAATTACGAACCTTTTTTTATAATTTAAAAATCCATAATAATCTTCCAATCACAACACAGCAATTTCTGTTATTAAAATTCTTTGATTCTGGCTAATCCTTCTGTATTTTCAAAGCATGACAAATATTCATTGATATTGATGTCATTTTGACAGTGACAACTCAACCATGATTTAGGTTATAATTCTGTCATACTATATTTTCAAATTCTCATGATAATTTCAATGAAGTATTAATAAATCAAATTGTTCGTTATTTCAAATAATTGTATAAAGAATTATTAGCTTTTCATCAATATTAAGGTAAGTCTTTCCTTCTCATTTATAAATTCTTATAAATAATGTAATATTTTTAAGAATAAATACAGTTGACTCAAGTCTTAACGTCATTGACTGGTATTTCCCCGCTATACTCCTATTTTGATAATTTGATACCATTTCAATATACAGGGTGTTTCTAAATTCATGCGACAAAATTCAGGAGGTGATTGATCGTACGAAATTAAGATGGGTCTTTCCTATAACAAAATTTCCTCAGCCCACCCCTTTCCGAGATATTCCGAGATAAAATTGAGTTTTTGTTTTTTTTTCTAAAATTTCAGTAAAGGTAGAAACTTGAAATTCTGTAAGTTTCGTGCACTCGCAAAGGACTAACCACGGGTATTTTTTCAATATTCCTGTTACATTATACGGGGATGAAATTAGCAACCCTAACTTTATTTCTAATCAAAACTTTTTTCGAGATGAAGTTTTATGAAATAAAATTAAACTTAAAATCGTTGTTTTATTTAAAAACTTCTTTTATTCCCAAAACCAATAGCTGCAGAGAAAAAAAAAATAAACACCATAATTTATATATTTTTTAATAAATTGAGTGGAAAACAGTAAAGATGTAAAATGTAATACGATTCATAATAAATGCTGGAAATGACAGAATTTCAAGTTTCTAGCTTTACTGAAATTTTAGAAAATAAAAATAAAAAATCAATTTTAGTCACCACCTTTTAAGGGTGATATCTCGGAAAGGGGTGAGCTGAGGAAATTTTGTTATAGGAAAGACTCATCTTAATTTCATACAAGCAATCACCTCCTGAATTTTGTCGCATGAATTTAGAAACACCCTGTATATATAGGGCTCATTGAAGCGAAAATTTTTTATGACAATTATTTAAACATTCTTTTCAATTTACAATAAAGAAGGAAGTTCATGAAAATTTTGTTGATTAACAATATCCTAACTTGTTGAGAGATTATTTTTAGGAATTTTTACCAACGGCAATGAATTCTTTGAAGTGTTCAGAATACATCATAATTTTTTCAAATATTTGAATTAATAATTAATAACTTAAAAAATTATTTAATTTGCTATTTTCAGCGTTGAAATAAAATTATAAATAATGGAAATAGAGTTCCGGGAGTTTTTTGTTGGAAATTTCCTCCTCTTTAAATTTTTTTTTAATTTCTTAAATGTTAAAAACAAAAAAAAAATTTTTCATCTTTTGAAATTTTTCTGACTATTATCAACTTGTTCATTAGACTAAAGGGACTATATACTCGCCCGGTATATACCTATAAAAAATTATATATGTAATCCGTTTTCCTCAATTCCATAAAAAGTTTTTTTCCAGTTTCTCACACTTCTTTCAACAGTACTTATTTGCAAGAACTTTCCCAGTTTAGATGTAAAAGTTGACTTTTATCCAGAAACTTCCCTCGACAACACTATCAAATGACAAACTGCGAAAGTCATCGAGGCTCTCTGGTAATATCTTTAGGGCATCAACTTACTAATTACCCGATCCTCAAGCGAAACTCTTGATTGAGTGCGATTCAGTTGTTTTTGTTTGGACTACGAAGGTTTAAGTTGGATTGATGTTGATTTAGAGACTAAAGTTATTCGACACTTCCAGATTAGAAAACTCCATTGAGCTGAATCTATTTTCGATGACGTTTCGGTTTAAGGAAATTGCCGAAAAGTTTGTAAGTTACAATTAACGATGTTAAAAATGATTGAATAGATAGTTACGTATCATCTGATTTACAGAACAACTTTAATGAAAATAATATACAGTATGGTGCAAATGAAAGGAATAAATTCGTTATTTCGTAAACCGGCGACTTTAAGAAAAAATCCTGAAAACCGTCGATTTTTATGTTTAAACAGGCTATTCGTAAGGATACCATTTTTGACATCATCTATCTATGGAAATGTGGGTGTTGTAATACATTATTTGAATGGTTTTTTAAATAACTATTCAGCCATATCAATATGTCTCAGTAATTGATGTTTGTATTATTTCGAAAAATAAATAAATTTTTATTATTACAGAAAATATTTATTATGCATTATTCATTAAATACAACGAAACCTAAATTAAGTGCTCAATTGTTTACCTTCCGCTGAAATAAAATGAGAAAGTCGTGCCGCGAACTCTTCTCGAACCTTCTCTATAACTTCCGGAGTTATTTGTGCAACCGCAATACGTATCCTTTCTTTGAGTTCATTGATATCTTGTGGTCTATTTCGGTACACTTGACTTTCCAAGTATCCCCATAAAAAGAAATCAAGAGGAGTCAAAAATCAGGTGACCTAGGTGGCCATTCTATTGTTACTCTTCGACCTATCCACCGATGTTGAAAGACGTTGTTCAAGTAGTTGCGCACCAAGACAGCATAGTGTAGACGCGCACCATCTTGCTGCAGCCATAAATCATTTCTGTTTGGAAACAACCGGTTCAAATCGGGGAGTAAGAAGTTTTGAAGAAATTCTAAATATCGAGGACCTGTTAAGGTTTTTTCGAAAAAGTATGGTCCATTCCCGGTCTATTCTATTCCATAAGTTCTTGTACTAAACTTACTTTGTAGGGATGCCACTTTTCCTTCTTTAGCTTTCTAAGAAATGTTGAATGGTCCATGCGATTATCTAATGCTACTTGCCTTGACCTGGTATGGGGATTATCTTGAACAGAACATCTAATTGCTTGTTTTCAGATAATGGTTTTCAACTACCTTTAGGGAGGTCTTTGACATGACCTGTTTCTCTGAATTTCTTCTCAATTTTGCTTACAGTGGATTGTGAAATTGGTTCTCGGTTGGGGTATTTGTTATTAAATAACGTACACACTTCTTTCTGCGTTCGTGTTTTATCTCCACAACCAATCATTATTAGAATTTCAATTCTTTGCGTTTCAGTCAGCTTCATGTTGATAGATACAAAGACTTTTTGAATAAGGTAACTAGATTTTTAAAAAAGGTAAAAGAAGGTAGATAAGTCATTTCATTACCAGTGACGGCCTTTACAAAATTTATTTTTGGGTGTCAATAAATAGATCATACAAATACTTAATGCATTTTATTGACAAATATTTCATCAATAATATTTGTGACAATACGGAAATCAATAAATTACTCTACATATTGATATAGGTATTCAAATACAAAGTTTTCTGTTAATTTTGAAGTACTGCAAGAGACTTCTGGCTTCGTTATATTGTATAAAATTTTATTTGTAACTTCCTTTTTATTGTTGACTCTATCCGCTACATAACTTTCCGTAATAGTTGCAGATTTCCATCCGCCATGTCGCTTGAGAGCTAAGACACCAACTCCAGTATTCGCTAATAAAGTGGCCGAAAGGAGTGTCCAGTATACTCCTTAAAGTTCTCAAAGCCCAGAAATTTAGCAATTTTACTTGGAATTGAAGAAATCGAGTTTTTCCCGACAGGCTGGTTTAAGCATTTTCCATTTTGAATAGGTGCAATTATGACTTCATGCCTTAATTAAACATTGTCCATTTTCATTGCACAGTCTCGCCTCGAGACGATACTTTTCTTTGCGAGACAAGACGAGACTTTCAAAAGTCTCGTCTTGAATCTCACTCGAGAGTCTCGCAAAAGTCTCGAAGTATCGCATATAAAAATGCCAAATATTAATTAATTATTCTACTTAATTGTCGCGAATGTTGACATACATTTCTTGAATCCCCATAATAGCGAACAGTCTGTGTTTACAATAACATTACCTCGGAGAAAAGGAAAAAATATTTTTTTATATTTATTTTAAAACCGAAACAAAGTGAATGAATTGCTTATAATGGGTTTTCAGGCAGCCCGTGATAAAATTCTAAGACACTACCAAAAAACTTATTGGATATATTCCGTATCTTAATTTTGGATCCCCGGCATAATTTAGAAACTTTTGACGTTACTACGTGGGGTAAAGAGTTGCAGAAAACCACCCTAGAAAAATTTGAAAGTATGTACAAAATTTATTGCTTGAAATTTGAAGGTGAAAAATTAAAAAAAACAGAAACAGAATCTGAATAGTTCAGAACCTGATCATGACAAAGGATCTTTGAAGTCAGATTTTGAAATTTATTTTGATGCTCTATATCAGGTGGCGTCATCATCGCCTAACGAAGGAGTGATGGAGGAGTTTCAACAATATATTTATCTACGACCACCATTAAAATTAAGCATTTACAAACTCATATAAATACGTGAAATTACGTTTTATACATAAATCTGAAGCGTGCGAAAAAGAACAATGCTTTTTAAATGGAAGTTTCATTATAACACCCAAAAGAGTGCGAAAAAGTACAATGCTTTTTAAATGGGATAATCAATAGGTTTGTTCCAACCACAAATCACAAACTGATTTCCAACAATTTTCAAATCGTTTTCAACGCGCATGTCTATCAAATAATCTGATCCCTGATCAATTTATGTTTATGGTTGGAACATCTGACAACTTCAGCCTGTACCGTACATGCGCTTATGTTGGCATTGTAAATCAGCTGATCCAAAGGCTTACACGATTTTTATTATGATCAAAATTAGGAATAAAACCAAGCTTTTTAATTATATCTAAATACAAACACAATTCACACTTTAAAAGTTCTAGTTTTAATTATATCTAAATACAAACACAATTCACACTTTAAAAGTTCTAGGTTATGCTGCTATTCAATGAAACAGTGAAAGAAACTGTAAAATAAAATAAAAACAGCGATTCGCATGCGCCAGATTAGTGGTCAGAAGAAAATCCGTAAACCGTTCTGATCGTTTTCAAACCGTTTTAAATTTTGGTTGGAACAAGAAACTGATCGTTAACTAATCGTTTGTATGTCTGGTTGGAACGTATTTAAGTTACTGCGCAGAATCCTGACGGTTTCTGACGCTGGTTGGAACAAACCTATTATAACACTCTTTTTTATTTGTATATTTATTAAGTTACCTTTGATAATTTTATGTTTTGTTTTCTGTCGAAGGTTCTGTAATTGTAATAATTTTGTACTGTCATTAAGAAGTGTGAAACGTGAATGGTCAATAATTGTCAGAATCTGTCAAAAATGGTCAAAAATAGTCAAAAATAGTCAAAAATAGTCAAAAATAGTCAAAAATAGTCAAAAATAGTCAAAAATAGTCAAAAATAGTCAAAAATAGTCAAAAATAGTCAAAAATAGTCAAAAATAGTCAATAATAGTCAAAATTTTTGAAAGTTGTCAAAAATGGTCAATACTTGTTAGAATTTCAAAAAATGTAAAATTGTCAAAAATGATCAATGATTGTCAAAATTGGTCAATAATTGTCAAAATTTGGGAAAATGGTCAAAATTTTTGAAAAATTGTCAAAAATGATCAATAATTGTCAAAACTGTCAAAACTGTCAAAATTGGTCAATAATTGTCAAAAATGGTCAATAATTGTTGAAATTTGAAAAAATAGTCAAAAATGGTCAAAAAATAGTTAAAAATGGTCAAAAATGGTAATTTTATTGTGCATAAGAAGCAAGTTTCTGTCGGCGGTCCGACGACCGCTCACCTTTTTTTTTGGATTGGTGTAACACTAATAAAATTAAAAATTAGACGGAAAATGTTCTTATTGCATATTTCTCGGAAAAAATGAAAATCATCAACGTTATGGTCCCATTATTCAATGTTGAAAACTACCATAAATTTAAATTTAAACATTGATATAAGTAAATTTCATAAACTTATTACCTTCATAAAACGACAATCAGAGAGCCATAAAGCAAAAAAATCAAAAATTTTCACAAGGGAACAGATTTTGGATTTTATAAATGGAGCACCAGATAATGAATTTCTTATGATGAAGGAAGGCAATAATTCAAACACAATTATTAAAAAGAGAGGTTATGTAATATATAATTAAGGGAAAGTATTTTTAATGTGGTCGTAGATAGAACATTGTATGATACTCGTTGCGAAAAAAGGCACTAGCTTCGCTCGTGCCTTTCATTTTCGCAACTCGTGCGCAAAAGTATCACTTCACGCACTTGTATCATAAATAACTATTATTTGACACGATGTGACAAGACAACAAATATTCTAAGGTGGAAAAAATAATTGCATTATTAATAACCAAGATATTAGGGAGGATTACACTGCATAATAGATTTTCGTTTTTTCTCTGTATTTTGTTTTTGTTCGTTGAAATGAAAATTTTATTATTTGTATTGCATATAACTATGACAGATTTTCGTTTTTTTTTTATTTATCTTGTTAGAATATTAGGTTTTTGTTCATTAAAATAAAATTTAGAACTGATTTTATTTGTGAATTTCATTTAGACATGAAACACAAAAATTTTGCGAGACATGAGACGAGACGAGACTTTTATTGCGAGACGAGACGAGATTTTTCAAAGTCTCGTCTCGTGGGCATCACTAATCTTCCCTGTCAAACACATTAGATTGTTTGGGTTTATATCCGTCATTTCTTCTTTTTAAATATGCTCGAAGTTTAGGATACTTTGATATCTATGTTTTCCTCTATGAAAAGGGTGGACTTCAGCATGGAATTCACACCATACGCTTGATGGAGACTTTAATATAGCAGATTTTTCGTGAAAGTACGCCAAAAGCACGGTTTCTGCAACTGCAGTAGCAGTCTTTGGCACCATTTCTTGAAGTATTAATACATTGCTTTTGATTTTTCTGGCAGCAGCGACAGACAAGCGATATTTTCTGATTCTTCTATATCCATTGGACTGTTATACAAATCAATAATATCAATTTCTCTAATTTTTTATAATAAACTGTCAGCTTGACGTTGTTGATAAAATAACATTGCTTTTGACGCAATAGAAACCGGTCAAAACTTTCCATAATTTCATGCGAAAAGTATCGAATTAAATTAATAAAAATTCCAAGAATAAATTAAAAGATAATGCCTGAAAGTATGATTATTAATTTAATTTAGTATAAAGTGAAGCGACAAGGTCACCATGAACTTAATAACACTGTTTGGTTTTCATTTCTACAAAACAAACACCAAACACAAATTAAACTGAGAATTGTTTACAAAATTTATTAAACCTAAAGTTTTGAATTGTTTGGCGTTTCAAATTAAAGTAAAGCTTAAACTTTCTTTCAAAGATGATGACGACGAAATCTTTTCTACCGTATATATACGTCAGTTGCTAAGACGACAAAACTAAAAAGGTCAATATCCGGGTGCCCTGTAAAAACTTATATCTCACTCTTTACTAATTAGACGAGACTACCCGAAAATGTCGAGTTCTCTTTATGTACGAAAACAAAACAAAAACTTGATACAACGCAAAGGAACACATAAAAACTACTACATGTTACAAACATAAACTTGGTTATTTTCATATTCTAGTTGGAATTAGTGCGAATTTTAATTAAAATTTCACATTCAGAGTGATACGGCCTTAGACGGCTATGAAATAATTTTTTAATTCGTTTCACCTGACATGAAATAAAATTTTACATTTGAGTGGCTTTTATTGGCTGATATTTTTCAAACATGTTAAACTTTTGCAGAATATGATACGTATTGTAATATGAACGGTATTTTTATGGAAGAAAAAATTTGCAATGTTAAATAAATACATTTGAAACGAGCTATCATTACTGCCATGTCTCCGCGTTTTGTACAATAATTCGTTTTTACTCACAGAAAATAATGTACAAAAGCTGGAATCTGTAAGTGGAATAGTTTGCAAGTTACAGCGTTATTAACAAATTAACGAATTATCTAGACTAGCTTAGGCGATGTTCATCGATTCGAAAAACATTTTTTTCTACACCCACATGTATTTTATCCATTTTCTGCACAATTTACAGAATGTAAATGTAGGCCACTCCGGTTAACTGAACGGATATGATTTCATATACATCCTAGAACGTATATGAAATCCACTTTATTTGCGTTTAGTTCCCGCCAACTAATCTTTTTTCAATTTCATAGAAACGTCAAAATATTTCTATAGTTTTTAAGAAAAATATTAGTAAAAATGAGTGATTTCAGTGATGAATCAATAAATAATTTTCCACCAGATATTCGCTTAGCCGCAAAGGAGACGTATAACGTATAGAAACAGAATAAATTGAATATTTAAGGGTACTCCTGACAAATGTCAGTTTTTATGTAATACATTTGACGTTATAGATAGATGATTATAGTATATTCATCGGTAGTCCAGTGGTTAGTATCCCAGCATCTCACGCGGTAGCCAGAGTTCGATTCCCCGTTGGGAATTTTTTTTTAAATTTTAATTTTATTTCTAAATAATAATAAAATAATAATAATAGTAAAATTATTAAAAATTTTTAATTTGAAGTTATATTATAGTTTAATAAAATGTTTATTTTCTAGATTTTTTCTTAGGTGGGTCGTAGAAAAAATATACTGTTCGACTCGTGTGGATTGTCCATATCGCTCTCTTCGTCCTCGTGCGATATGGCCATCATATCCACACTAGTTGCACAAACTACTATATAAAACTTACTGGTAGTTCAGCAAATAGTTATAATAGAAACAGACCCAGTTGGAATTAAACACTGCTCTACACATCTATACACAACTCAAGTCACGTCGCCGCTGGTAGGAAACCCAACTAACAATTTGCTATTTTATAATAGTCGTAGCAATGTTTTGGCGATAAATATTAAAAAACAATGTTAGTATCAGAAACGTTTTTAAAATGCGTATAAAACATCTATAAACACAAAATGGGCACAATTTATAAAACATTTTGTTTACATAATATATTTTATGAGTACTCCAGCGACTACTATATAACAGATATACAATGTTAATAAAAATACAAAAAAATTGTTTTATAAAAGATTTATAAGTGTTTAATAAACGTGCTAAAAAATTTCTCAAATTTTTTTATGCGATACTTATATAATGGTTAAAAAATTATTATATAAGGATTATATATATGTTTCATAATTGAATTATATGCCACTTTATTGCTATTGTAGTAGTATTAATAAATCAACTTTGTTTTATTAATATGTTTGTAAAAAGATAAATTGTTTTCAAATAATTATATTTCAGAGTTGCTGGTGATAATATAAATGCAGCACCAACTCTAGAAAGAAAATAAATATATCCGACTGTTTACTGTCACTTAATTTTGATTTTTTTGCATGTAGGTAGTTCTCGACAGAAGAAAAATGTTGATGCAAAACAAATTTTATTGTGATTTATAGGGTATAAATGCAGTGAATTTTTCTTGCGCTCCAATTTTATCAAGGTTTTATAATAATTTCAGAAGTTGAATCATAAAAAAAATCAAGTTTCGGTAGTACCTAATATTTGAAACTACCAGTTGTATTCTTCTAAATTTGTTTATACTCAATGTTATTTTCACATAAAACTATTTGTAGAAGTGAAATATAGTTTTATCTTCAGAGATATTATTAAAATTTTATCTATATCTGATTATTAACATGGCTGCCAGTAATATAACAGTTTAGTGGGCAAAGAAGGTTTTATAAAATAATTTACCAACATTTGTGATAATTTTAAAACATTTATAAAATATACTTCGTTTTTAAAAGAACCCAACAAAACAGGACCGTATTTTACAAATATAATGAATAAAGGAATTAATAAACAAATTCAACACGATTATATTATTTATTGTCTAGTTTTCAACAATGTTCTAGGATCTTGAGGCAGTATACTGGGTAACCTTTTATTGATATTTTGAAATAATACTCGCAAGGCCATATGTGAGATATTGTAATAAACTGCCCATGATCTGATGTTTCCAAATTCAGAATTTCTTTTTAAATCTAACATCAACAGATCACTTTCGTTGTCATGTTCTAACTGTACTAACCAATTTTCTCTTACCAAGTCATTATTATCACTTGTACCAATAACATTTGGCACTTCTAATGATAAGTTTTCATCTTTGGTTTCTTTTTCTGGCATAGTACCATTATTTGTAATTATTATTGAGTGATTTATCATTACTTCTTGTGGATGACTATCTGAACATGAAGGCGTATTATTAAAAATTTCTTTATTGCTAATCATAATACTTTCAAAGTTTTTCTTTATTTTTCTCCGAAACGCTCCCTTAATTCCGAAATTTTACGCGATTTGTTTTTCTAAAACTGCCAAGCCGAATCTAATATATTTATTAGTTATATTATAAAAGCTACATAACAGCTCCCAATGTAATGATTATATAATTATTTTATAGCTGTGTCTGTAACTACAATTTTCAATGGCAATAAAATTGCGGCATCTGCTGCTTTAATAAAATTATTTTATAAGCTGCTAAAAGTGTTTATAACAATAGTTTTATAATGTATTTATACCTGATTTATAAATGCTACCAAACTCTCTTAAAAAAGTGTTATAAAACAACTAAATTTCATAAACAATAAATGTTTTATAAATCTTACATAACACGTATAAAATTGCTTTATAAATATTATATAATTTTGTTGCCAAATTGTTTTTGTGATAAATTTATAAAACAATTTTGTTACGAAAAGCTAAACTTGCTCTTATGGAACCTTTATATAATAAGTTGCATTCTTGAAAGCAGCAATAAATCAACATTGAAATAAAATTGTTATATAAGCCAAAAATTATAAAACAACTTTGCGAGTTGGGAAGGCTAATGTTGTAAAAAATTTAAACGACACAGTGGACTTTATAAATAACTAACCGACTTGTTGGTGCCAATGTAAAATACTGTAAATGTTTGACTTAAGTTTTTCTTTTGTTTTGACAGCCTTTGCCGGCTTTACAAAATTTTGCTAATTATAGTAACATACATGAAGTAGTTTTAACTAATTATTTTTTCTAGCACTTTCAAACGCCTTATTTTAATGCTAAATAATTGTCATTCATATATTTTTTTAATATTTCCGAACCAAGTTTCTTAGAAGGTCACGTTATAACAGTTTATTGAAGTAAGGAAAACAATTGTGAGCTTGGCAATTTAAAAATTATATATCTGACAACCTTACTTTTTTCTCACGTCTTTAGGAAGACTAGAACTATTACAGGTTTTGCAAAAACATCTATATGGATAACTTTATATGTACATAACGTGTTGACATACGTTTATTTAGTTGAATTTGTTGTAATTTTATGAGTTCCACATATATATAAAAAATATTTATTTATAAATTTGATGTTAAACATTTTTACCCATTACACAGACGTTTTTAGGCTTTAGTCTCCTTTTAAATAAAAATTGTCAACTCTAATGGTTTGTTTAAAATGCAATTTTTGATAATAACTGTATTCCGCTATCGTTTTTCCACCGTCTATATTATTCGAGCTTTTCTAAAAGTAAATACTTTCCATTTTAATTCTTCGTCTAGCCTGAATATCGTTTATCTCAATTAAAATATGATTACGGCTTATTTCTCCATATTTATAATTCATGTCGCACATCGTTTTACACTGAGTTTATTCGTTTATTTTTCAAATTCCAAGATAATTTCTAGAAGCTTTCAATATTTTTTTTTATTGTGTGCAAAAAATTTCTCCGAAAAGCATAATTTTTCGCAGTCGTAAATGTGAATATAAATTTCCTAACTGTAATTAATCGAAAAATAAGTATTGTTTAAAAAAGTTAGTATTCTATTTTTCTCTATACATTTCGGTATTACATATAATGAAAAAGTTTCAAATTTGTTATTAAAATAATTTGAATACTATGACTAATTAACATTTTCCATTAAAAACAAGCAAAACATACAAAATGATTTTCCTATTATAGGAACTTTGCTAACGAGCTAAAAATTGAAAAGGCTTAAAATACTATCATAACAAACATACCTGTCAATCCATTATAGCTTGAAAGATTACACTAAACTTTGTTTACAGTACCACACTGTAAAATAATGAACAACTAACGGTAACACAACACATTTGAATGAAAAATAAACAGGGTTGTCGATGTAGTTCAGTATTTAAAAGGGCAAATCTTAACTCGTGGATCGATATGCAGAGCACTTAGTTAAGACGTTCACAATAAAACCGGCCTTATTAACATGAAAACAAGTTATTACATGTTTAACGTACCTTTGTTGAAAAAACGTAATATTGTCATTCGTGTTATTACGTTATACAAGGTGTACCGTAAATTAGAGGCATGATAGATAGTTAAGAAACAATTAAAAATTAAAGAATAATAATATACTGTGTTGTGTTGAGATGGTATTTTCGTGCAATTACAACGAGTAGAAATTAGAATCAGAATTTTCTTACCGAATACCACACGAGGACAAATTAAATCCGGAAATTTTTTGAACTCTAGTGCTATTACTAGTGATAATATTTCTCTACAACACAATTCACGCACACCCCTGTACGTTCTAATACAGGTCCGGCCAGATGTTCAACATTTTTATGTCCTAGTTGGCCGAGTTAAAACTGTCCGGTTACTTCGTTATATTATGCCAAATACTGCAGGGCTGCTATTAAAAATTTTCTTAAATATAGTTGTTTCCAATTAATTATTCTTTTTCCAGCAATTTTAAGCGACTTATTTTATTGCTTACTAATAAATTTATATTAGGTATGTATATTTTTTCAAATATTTCCAAACTAGCTTTCTAAGAACATCACGAACTAACAGTTTACTGAAGTAAGGAGAACAATTGTATAGTGAGCCTAACAATTCTAGGAAATATATCTGACAACATTGCTTTTTTTTTATTGTCGTTACACTGACTTTGGATCCACTATACCTACTACAGATTGATTTTTAAAAAAAATACAACTTTAAAAAGTGTCTTACCGCAATAAAAAGTTAAAAATCTTGAAAATGGAGTGTCGTATCGAATTCAACAAAGAGTACGTTTTATATAGAGAATTTAGAGGTCTTTAGGTCTAAATACAGGGTGTTTAAAAATATGGTACAATAAAAGTTTAAGAACCCCTCGTACCAGGCCACTGGCTTATTAGAATTTGGTAGAATTAATACTGTTGTTGTGTTTTGAAGAGACAATAACCTACCAAAAATTTTAAATTTGTACTTTCATCCCTCGATGATATATGCAATAAAATGAGTATTTTTTCTGCACCCTTCAACAGCCTGTGTCTCACAAACTAAGAAGGTTAGGTAAAAGGCATTTTAAAAATTTCTTAACGATCTATCATGCCTCTAATTTTCGGTACTTACTTACGGAACACCCTGTATATATCTTGAATAAATAACAAAAGACATTTCGATTTATCCTTGAATCCTCTTATTAGTTACAACAATTACTTGAGAATAAACAGTGCAGTAACAGTCAATTTTAATTTTGCGGAAATTAAAAATAAAATGTATCTCAATTAATGTTGAACCCTTCCCCGTCTTCTAACCCTATAATATGAAAGAGTATAGTATGTTGTGCTACATTATATCATCGTTTCTCAAGCGGGGGTCGCGACCCTTGGGGGGGTCGAGTTTGTTTTTAAAGGGGGACGGAGTCTGTTGAGAACTACATATAGGTACAAAAGATTCGTTTATTAAAGGAACTAATTTTAGTGTAGTGATATAAAACTAAATATTAAGATATAGCTTATAGCCCAAGAGCTGGCACCAATTTTTGGGTAGGTATTTGAGGCAAGCTCAAAACTTGTCCTATACCTCTCCTATTAAACCTCAACACGGAATTGCAGACCTGGCTGGTGAGTAGCGGGGCTAAATCAACCCCTAAATTTTTAAAAATATTAATTTTTTTTTCCAAAAATATGTTTGAGACAACTTGAAATTTTTATATGTTGTAGTTTAATGTTTAAAGAGTTGAGAAAAAAATAAGCCAGGCGATTTCGTCAGGTTTTTAACCTTGCCAGACACGTGCAAACATATTTTGCAAAAAAAAAATAAAAAATGTATTTGAGACAACTTGAAATTTTAATAGGATATTATTGTAACGTTTATTCTAATTTATATTTACAGATTTATATGTAATTCAGTCCTTATTTAATAATTTATGTAAAACACTAAACACACTAATTATAATTTATATGAGAGTCACTTAATAAGCACTTTATCGAGGCGCGATGACTTTCCTTCGGTATCAACACTGGCTGATTGACTAATTGACTGCAGCGTTGCTTGTGGCCTATTTATACTCGTGCGCCGTAATTCTAGAAGTATCTCGGCGTTCTCGCGGGCGCATTGGATATTCTCGATATTCTCGCGGATGCACCCGGGTGTTCTGGATGTTTCTCGAAGTTTGGGCGGAGGAGCCATAGTCGTCTCATACGGGGATTTCACTGGGGGCACTAAGTGAGAATATTATTGCAGTAGCTCGCGTAACATTATTATTTATAGTTAAAAAATGAGATTAAAAAAAGACAGATCATTTTGGTGGGACTTTCTGCAAGACAGGTGATCTAAAAAATTATGTAACGGTTATGTAAGTTTTTGTTGATTTGTGTATGTTAAATTGATATATTTTTTTGTATTATTTTTTATCACAACAAATTTGTTACTTAGTCAATTTTCATACATTTCCAATTGTAATGAATCATTTAAATCTTTGCTGTTACTGCGAAAATATTGGTTTTTTCAAAAAATCATAAAAGACATTTTTTTAGAAAATTAAATTCTCAACAACTTTTGTACCAAAATTTTTTAAATATTTTTGCCACTGCTTTTTTTGTGACAGTCTTTTAACTAAAAATTTGTACCATAAATGTTATGTTAAAATTACTAAAGGCTTTCGTATTAAAGAAATAAATGATTACAAAAATATAAAATCACAAATTCAGATTAATTCAGATAAAATAATTATAAAATTGAAAAATTATTATGAGTACAAAAATATAAATTTAATTCAATTGAATAGTTCTTCAGCTGCCGATATACGCTCTCTCTCACACTACAGCTTGCCTATAGTGCTACTCACTCGCACCTATACATACTTTTTTAGATCTCCTGGCAGGCAGAAAGGCCCACCAAATTGATCTGTCTTTTTTATAATCTTATTTTTTAATTATTTCAATAAAATGATTGAACATGAACATCAATTAATTAATGCGATATTTGGCATTGTTTCTCACTTAAAGGTTTTTCTATACGTCGATCATCTTTGCAAACACTCATAAGTAAATTATTTTCCAGTGATAACAGATGATTTCTGTATTTAGTTTTCAAAGCCACCATAGACGAGAAACATTTTTCGCATAAGTAAGAAGTAGCAAAGGGTATCAATGTTTTCAAAGCTTCCGTTACTAGGCTTTGGTACTCACGTCGTCGTACAAGCAAAAAATCTTGATAAAAATTCCAGTTGTACAGTTTTATCAGCCGATAGTTGCCAGTTCGATTTTTATTTTATCAGTAAATACCTTGTCAGTTAAAAATTCAATAGATTTCAGTAGATTTATTTTATGCTATACAAATTTCAGGAAAGGATAATGGAATAAATCTATGACTTCAAAAAAATATGTATTTTTATACAAAAAAAATTAATCTATTTCCAACAAAATAGTAACGGGGTCGCAAGTCTTTTTACTTAACTTTTTGGCCATTTCGTGGGTCGCCATATAAAAATGGTTGAGAAACGATGCATTATATTAATAAAGAATAGATGTCAATTCACTTTAAGGATAATTCATCAATAAAATGAATATAAATCCAATCTAACAGTATTTGAAAACAAATAATGAGCGAGAGAGAGAAAAAGTTCCGGATCGGCAACAATGTAAAGTAGTTTGTGATTTTTCGTCTCCAGTGGCGTGCTGTTTTGAACAGAGATCTCTACTAAAAATTATTACTAATACAAAAGTACTATTTCGATTGTACAGTTTGGTGCGGTGACAAAGGTGCTAGATTAGGTGCTTACAAAAAGTATGGGAAAAAATATTTTGTCATTCGGCTGCACTGTTATCGGATACACCAAATTTCTTATTATTTGGTGATAATTTTAATTGTTTTAAAAAAGATATCAAAAAAACTTTACCTTTTTGCAAGAATATCAAGAAACCTATCAGCTGAAACTAAAATCACAGTTTATCGTTCAATTATTCAACCACATTTCGACTATTGTTCATCAGTTATATTCCTTTTTTACCTAAACCAAACTGCTCAGTTACAAAAACTGCAAAATCGTGGATGAGGATCATCTTAAAATATGGCAAACATACTTCTGTATCTATCTATTATGCTCAATTCGCTGCAATGGATTTCAGTTTACCAGAGATTGTATTATTTGACAATGGTATTTGTATATAAAATATTGAATAATTTAGCAGCACCTTACTTTCAAGAATACATTACTTTTAACAATAATATTCATACCTACTCTACCAGAAATAACAATAACTTACATATAGCAAATAAACGTACGTCCATGAATTCCTTATTTTTTAAATGCTTCGATCATTATAATAAATTACCAATGTGTATAAAATCTAGTTCGTCATTAAGAATTTTCAAAAAGAAAATAATTATATATATTCATAATTAATAATTTTAATGTTTTTTTTTAGATGTAAAATTTATGTATATATTAGGGTTAACTATTTCATTAAAAAACCCATAGCCCCCAAAACGACAGTTACTTTCCGGATACGTCGCAAATAATTAAATCATTCTTAAGAATGAACAACGACAACTATTATGTGTAAAGTTGTAAGCGATGTTGCCCGTGCTGATATTTTCCTCTGTACATTTTTTTTAAATCTATTTTAGTAATACGAAAATGAATTATAATAATGTATTAAAACGTCTACATTATCTGAAACCGTTGAAATCTTGAACACACTCAACATTGTAAATATGTTTTATTTCAATGAAACAAAACTGAACCTCCATTTTTGTAGGAATTTAAGTTACAATAAAATGAAATTTTGTTGTGGCTTCCAGATTATTTTTTTATACCTTGTATCGCTTTGTCCATAAAATTGCTGTAAAATTTCCATGACAATAAAGCATATTTTTCTTTATCTCTATCTATCCAAAAAAAATTCCAATCAGCTATAAATTTTTTTATACTTCAACCGTCAAATATTTCCAGAAAATTAATAGCTTTTAATTGACTTTTAATTAAATTCTCGTAACCAGACTTTTTATTTCTTTTAAATTTCAAATACTTTTTTCTGCAGATCCCAGACGCGTTTTCGTGATATATTTGATTATACAACATTCCGTTACAGTTTTTCATTTTCCGAAAATTTACTACGGATTCCAAGCGAGAAGTTATACAGCCGGCGGCTGGAATCACCAGACACCGGAAGCAAGCATCGCGCCATTTCTGCTCTTCATAATTGCATATATTTCCACAGAGTTGTAGTTAATTTCCCTATTTTGATTTGGGAACCGCCACCGTCATCATCCAGTCTAGATGGGAATTATTAACAGGTTTATCAGCTTACCAAAGTGGAAGGTGAAAACCAGTGGTAGCAAATCAAAATTTTCTTAGGGACTTAAAATAAATTTGTCCAGAACTGTAACAAATCTAACAAATAGGTCACGATTTTACTACTATCTTTTACAGAGAGGTCCGTAAGTATTGGTCAAAACTGAGATGGAAAATGCTTGATATCAAAACGATTCAATAAAATATTGATAATAAAAAAAATAGAGAGTGTAAGAAACGTTTTTAACAGTAAATTGGAAGAATTGGGATATACGGAAGTAAAAATTTGAGAATAGGGTTTTTGTTTCCTTCAGATTATTGACTACGAGAGCTTACCACTCGCTTAACCTCAAAGATAGAGGTTCGTGGTATAATAAATCATAATATGATATCCGTTTGTAACGGTAATAGTTGTACCTCACAGGGCACCAGCTCGAAGGGCTCCGGCTAGAGACTCCTCTCAAGGGTGATTCGACCCCAAGTTTATATCACACAGGGATAACAGAAGGGTTGTAAAAATTGAGGGCGCCACTACCTTTTTAACGATGAAAACTACAAAGAAAACTAAGGCGGAAAAGGTAGAAACGCCTTGTAGAATTTAGATAAAAGTTAATGAAGAAAAGTGACCCCGGGCGGTATCTCCCTCAACTTTTATAGTTGAGGATTTTATAAAAAAAAAGAATTAAAAACAAATTTACAGTTTATTCTGCCACAGGAAATGAACAACGGAATTTACTAAGGGAATTTGTACTTTTATAGGTACTTAGCTTAGATGAAGTGGTGTCCTGGAGAAGAAGTCAGGTCTTGATCCGAACTAATGAGTTCTGTTCTAGGGCGGTAGTTTGAGCTAGGGCTGTATCCTTGGCTATATTCTTGGGGTTATATTCTCCGGTTTAAATTCTTGGGTTCTATCCTAGCCTAGGGTTATATTCTTGGCTTATATTCTCGCCTAGGGTTATATTCTTGGCTTATATTCTCGCCTAGGGTTATATTCTTGGCTTATATTCTCGCCTAGGGGCTGTGCTTACCTAGAAGTACAAGTGGATCAGGGATATGTAGGAACTTGAATGTAATGGCACATTATGTTGGTCAGCTTTTCAGGTTAAAGAAAAGGAAGGCAGTTATTTGAAAGTCAAAAAAATTGATTTAATTTACTGAAAGCTTTCCAACATTATATGTCCCATGTTAAAACAGTAAAAATAGCAATTATCGGCTAAATAAAAAAATATACTAATGATCCGAAAGAAACTTATGATAGCAAAAAGTTATTTATTTAGTTATATGAAAAAATATCGTGCTTAGGAAATATATGAGACCGGCACTGGCGTTACGAAAGAATATTTTATAGGTTAACAGATTATAAAAGTGTTATTTTATAATTAAAAGAGTTATTTCGCAACTGAAAAAGCTTGAAAATGTTTGTATGAAAGTAAAAAGTGAATTATAAAAGAATATTTGGCTTAAAACTACCATATTAGTATAAAAGAACAGTTCATGACCACGTGTTGAATTTAATTTCGTCTATCTCTGTAAAAAAATAAAGAATGCATACGAAAATTATATCAGACAGTACTTTAGAAGAAGCTTATTAATTATAAATGATGATTTTGAACTTACCACAGCAAAATTCATAAGATAGGTACTTGAGATATGAAAGATAGCGAAAGACGATGTGCCTCCTTCGGTGGTCGTTAAGAAAAGGGGTGTTTAACGTGGCGGTGTGCAAAAAATGCAAGCGTCCGTTGGCAAACGTCAATTGTCTTACGTTCGGGGTAGAAGAGTTTGGGATCACAGAACTATAATTGGATGTGGCTAGTGACGACGAGCGCTAATTAAAAGGATTTATTCTGTAAAATCGAAACAGGTCGATAGACATGTTACACGTTCGATGGATTTTCTAGAAGGCAGGCCATACTTGTGACATAAATGTGCGCCAAACTTTTTTGCTCTTCCAGTTTAGCGCTAATTTTGTGGAAGAATATCAAAGCCACGTAATTTTAACATAAAAAAGTATACTTGTTACTAACCTCAAAACTACACGGCTCTAAAAATAATGGCGTTCTAAGGATTATCTGCGATATTCTTATCTAGTTATTCATCTCGTGGCGTGGCTTTGATATTTTCTCTTAAACTTGAACAGCAAAATTTTTTTTCGCACATTTGTGGCACCCTCTAGAAAATACATCGAAACGGATTTAATACTATGATTTTTCATACTTCAAAACTCCGATTTTATTTAATTTGTGAATTTTAGATAGTAATGTTGTAAATACATATTTTATAGAAATATGTCAAGAAAATGTCAAAGTAAAAATTTAAGTACTTACCCGAGATATTAAATAATATTGGTTGGTAAGATGTGTTGAAAAAGAGAGTGGAAATAAAAAAAAAATAAAAGAAGGACGTTGTTAAGAGGAAACGAGGGAGTTGTTGTGTACCGTGGACGCGAGAGGTGCGTCAGGTTGTTGACTGGGAAGGCAGGAAGCAGCAGATAATTCCGGTTTGCTGCAAAATTTCTTTCCTCGTAGAAAAAAACCCGAAGGAAATAGTTGTGTATTAAGTTCCAGAACGATGTCTACGAGCGAGTTGTGGTATATCTGTCCACATTAGGACAACCTATTCATGCATATGGTGTGATAACCAATTTATTAATATATTGAATTTGCGATCCAGTAAATTTTATTCGAGCTATATATCATAATTTATTAATTAATAAATATTTGGAGGAGTTGAATGCTGTGACCAGGAGCTGAAAGAAAATAAAAATTGTTACGGTTCTTATTTACAACAATTTATTTGCTTCACGAATTTGGGGTTATAATAAAAAAACTAACGCACTGAAAGTGATTAAGAGTGTATAAATAAGGCATTTAATTATAGGTTGTATTCATTATTATTAATAGTTGCATACTTTTACATACTTTTCTAATATTCGCATGATACTAAAGTAAGTGGTATTAATATTTGATTTAGGTTACGTCCTCACATTTCTGTGAGGAAAATTGATCAGCTGTTTAAACGGAGCGAACATTTTACGTTTCTTGATTCGAAGTGGTGCGAATATTAGTGGTAAGAGTATTCCACATTTTTATTGTTGTCAACATGACAAATTGTTATGTTGTACTGTTGATTGTAATAATTCATTTCATTGTTGAATTCCATATTAATTTTTTTAAATTGTTTATTATATCAGAATCAGAGTATATCACTATTTCATTTCTTACGTACAAGTAAACATAAATTAAATAATTAGATTGGAAAGCCATCTAGGAACCGACATCTATAATATCCTTGGAACACGACCTTGAGGTAAGTAGTAGAATCTCTTTCTGAGAAGCCGTGGCAAAAATACAGAATTCTATTAGACAAATGAAACGCACCCAACACGTAGACAACTATCATAACAAAATATTTGACATAAATCAAACAACTTAAACAAATAATACAAATTATCAAACGCAAAAATTATTATACCATAATAATACATACTATAATAACATTATTTTAATTTAACAGTGAATTTGAACCAAATTACAAAATTTAAAACAAGGAATTTCACAAGTTGGGAAAAACCCAAAGCATCTTTCAAGCGGATATTCACGCTATAGGAAAGTGTGCCCAGTTACATATTAATCAAAAATATAGGAGGCAGAGGATTATCATCATGTCAGCCATTAAGCATTCAGTTCTTGTGTAATCAATTCTAAAATGGTATGAGAATCTCCAGGAAAACTAGGCAAGAACAACATCATCACTTTACTGCGACAGTATACATACATACATGTATTTAAAAGCATTCACTTTTATACTGGAAATTGATTGAAGTATACTGTAATTCAATTGATTCCTAAAGAAAAATTAAAGATAAATCCCAGCTCATTGTAGACGTTGATTATAAATAACAGCACATTATACGTTTAAAAACAACACATAATTTACTTGTCGTTATGCAAATATGTTTCAAGACACAGGCTTGTAGATATTACCATAAATCCTCTTCTAGTTGTTCCATGTACTTACCTCTAATGTATTCAGCAAAACTTTCTTATTATAGTTTGAAGGACAAAATTCTCTGATGACAGTCCACGCCTCTGTTAAATGGTTCAACTTAATAGTTGATTTAAGTTTAAACACCCCAACGCAGACACATTCTATCCGTATTGTCATCGACAGAAACTATGCATATTAATAACGAAACATACACCATTTATATAGTTTAGTGACAGTTGAATTGGTTTGCGGATAGAAAACAATAGAGCATGTTTCTGCAACTCTTCCAGATGTTATTATACCACAAACGATATTAAAACAGGCCGATATGTTGTCAGAGAATAGTAAACTTGGTTTAGATCAATATCAAGTATTGGTCGCGTTCATCCCAACAAAGTTGATCAGGTAGCGATTTTTGAAGTGATCCATCGTTTCTTAATTCTGCTGAACGTCCTATCATGATATAACAACATAACCTAATTTTATTCAATATATAACTTGAATAATTTTTTATTCATTTCAATTTAGTTAAACAGTTTGTTCTGATAACCAGAACAATGTGAACGCACCCTTGTGTGTCCCAAGACCGGAACGTGCCCTTATTAAAAAACATAGTGTGTAGTTTTTTTTTGACAATACATATATGTCAGATGAGTTTTTCCGCAATTTTTATCATTTTTATTTTAGTTGTTAAATGAAATATAATTAATAAAGTAACGTATCAAACTATACAGTCCACATTGAATTCACGTACCCTTCGTGTCCAAACACAGTTCCTACTGGTTTCCATTCAATTTCAGGATACAAATGTCTAAAATATCTTCAAACAAAAATCTGTTATGTCACTTTATATGTTTAAACATGATATTTGACATGAATGAGAGTTAATGCATCATTGATCGGTAGCGTAGCGGATTTCAATTCTGATGGAAAAAATGGCGTCTGCTACCCCATCGCTCACATATGATCGTTGACAAAACACGTGTTCAGCAGGAAATTGATGATCGCTTCGGTAGCGCTGCGTTGGGATGAACGCGACCATTGATTCGGTAAAAATAATTGCAGATATTAAACAAATACCACTGCCAAAATTAATTGTAAATTAACATACAATATTATCGAAATAGATCACCGAGTGGTTTAAGGAGGAAAATTTTAAAGTATGTGTGGAGTAACTATCGTATAAATCCTCAAGAAAAGATTAATTCTTTTTCGATTAAACTCAATTTAAATTCGAAGTGTTAGTTGAGAAAGAGTAAAAAGTTTTCTTTATGTCCTATAAGATGTTGGATCCTCTTGAGGATTTCCAAAAGTTTTCGAGACTCTATTTCGCGTTAGGTACATCTGTGACTGAACTTCCTGTTTAAGGATGGCCATTTTACCAATGATTGCGAAATTCACGATTATCGTTTCGATTATGATGATGATTAAAACCACAGATGACTTGGATATCCCATTCTGCACAATATGTTGGTCTATTGTTAGTGATCTGCAATAATATGATTTGTGAGATTTTTGGTAGAGAAGTATAGGGTTGTAAAAGGGTATAGAATGTTAGGTAGAATTTGTATAACGCGGGTGGAACTGACAGTGCTGTATTTTGGTGGTTTTAACAAGTGCTGCAACCTTCAAAAAATGTGTGTTGGTAAAGTAGGCATTCCGTACGTATTAGCGCTGTGTCACACGGACAAATTAGCAGCAAACTGAGTTTGATCAAACCATCAAACTGCTGACGTCAATGCGAATTTGATGCTCGACTCTATTTTCATCAGTTTGACTGACACTGTCAATTTTGAGGTTAAAAATTCATTGATTTTCGAGTTTGTTTGATTTGTTAATACCATGAAACTGGAAGGTAGAGAGAAAGTTGTGTTTTCATTATCGATAGCAGCCTTAGGCATGGTTTTATACCAAAAAATAATTAAAGCTAAACAAGAGACTAAAAAATGTAGATGAGAATATGGTCTAGCTAGGGGATGGATTAACAAAAAAAACCAACTAACCAATGTTACTAGTGGAGCTAATAACATTATAGATTTGATAAAATATGAATAGGAGCGCTCCTAAATTCATCAAACTATATAGTTTGTTGAAGTTTGACCCCTCGGTTTCAATTTCAAATTGATGACGTCATTTTACAGTTTGATCCAACCAGTTGACAGCCAAACTGAAGCTAATTTGATCGTGTGACACAGCGCTTAAGTAGATTAAACAGTATGTATGTATATTGATATGAATTTGATATGATAGTGTTGATATGTATTCTAATTTATTTGTTGTAATATATTTATTTGGGCGCCAATTAATATGAATTTTAATTTAAATTTTAGTGATATCATACATCACTCACCTTTTATGATGACTCTTCACCTCAGGTTGGGTTCATGGGCCTAATGCTCACTTAGTTTCTTTTTATTGATTTATATTTAACATATCCTCAGGCCGGTCCTGTGTCATTGCCCTTGAATAAAAGGAACTATCTGACTGTGAAGCAGTTTTGCCAACTTTATAGGAAGGAAACTCTTTATATTTGAAATTTGTGAAATGTTGTTTAATTTATTTTCTAATAAGCGGCGTATTTATACAGAATTAATAAGTAAGGATATGGAACAATTCAAAACACTTATCTAAATGATCTTTCGCTCAACATTCACACTAAATGAAGTTTTTATATCTAATAAATATATGAAATTATGCAACTCTTTTTACATGTACACTAAAAACCAAAGACAAAATAGAACATCTGTTTCTAACAGATTTTATATACAAAATGGACGATATTGTAATCGTAACGAAGAGGAATAAATATCAAGTTTTGGATTTATTCACACGCACGTAAGTTTGATTATTTAATTTATAGTTTATGTAATACCTTTTATCTTGTACTACTTTTTGAAGATTGGATAATTACTTCTTTTCTGTGTTTTAGACCTTTCTGGGCCTTGGAGTCCCTCGTAGAAGTGGCTTCGATATGGCTTCGGGGTCAGCTTGGGAAAATTTTCAGTTCTGCTTACCTTTTACTCATGGTTTATTTGAGGAATTTAATATTCACAGTGGTTATTTAACATCTGTTTTCAACAGGCACTTGTAAGGAAGGTTGGTAACACAAATTCACTTTATAGTTTTACCTTTTAACATAACGTAGCCTAATTTTAACTCAATTTTGTAACATGAAAAAGCTTATACTTCTCAATTCTGTATATTTTTTCGTAACTACCCGTTTCTAATCAATAGCAACGTATATCAAAATTTTTTATATTCAAAAACCATATGTCTCTTTATTTTTTAGTTTTCCTATATTTGCTGAACAATCACATTCATTTAATAATTTTTGATTTCTGTTATTTGACATGATTATTTTATAATTTGATCTTTTTCTGATATGAAAGTTTATTTTTTAATGTTTCCAAATAATTTATTATTGTTTTTATCTTTTAGTTAAAAATTTTTAAAATTATTTGACATCTGTTTTAATTTCAGTTGTCATGTCCTTTCTTCCGTTCGAGTTGACAAATCTAGATTCACACTTTGTTAGATATGTTCATAAATGTACTTTTTCTATTTTTACCAGTGTCAGATTTTATAACCTAACTAATAATTTTTAATTTTCAGGTTCTTTCTTTTTAGATTTACGATGAGCCAAGAAACTCTTGCAAAGCTTTTGAAAATTCTGAAACTATGTGATAGGATTTCAATAAATTAGAGAAAAGTTATAAAGATTCCCGTTTAAAGTTTGGGTTGTAAATATTTGTCAGGTGATTTGTTTATATTTTATTTAGACTTTATACTGAAATAACCCTTGTTTGGTGTATGTGTTGTATGATTCCACTTTCCATATCAATATATTGAGGTTAACATTCACTGAGACCTGAAACATCTATTGTTCTCCATCCTTCTACTCAGTTTTTGATAATACAATTTGCTCCAATCCTATACCTTGAAGGTTTACTTAGGTATAGGTAACTACAGACTTCTGCCCTTGAATTGTTCAAGTACCCCCCTCCCCGAGTATCTACGCGGATGCGACACTATGTACCTTCGACGGGTTCAGTAATAAACCGTCCGTGTTTGTCTGTGGTTGATTGGTGCGGTTTTGAATTTTTCACGAGCGATTTTATGTTGGCTGGTGTCTGTGAGAGGTAAGGTCTGTGTAAAAATGTATCTAACAATAGAATATTGGATGCATTTGAAAGCATAGAAAAAGTTAAATGTAATGATAATTTGAAGGAAGACAAAGGACCTATACCTTATAGTCAGATGTATAGTTTATTAGGAAAAAAGCAATGGTAAAATTTTTTTCGCGCCAACATGGTTTGTTTCTGCAGATTAATCAGTTTGGCGCGATAAACATTTAGTATGTATGGTTGACGAAGCACCATAATGTTAATGTTATAAATGAAACTAACTGTTTCTAATTAATTCCACTATTTAATTGAAAAATTATGAAAATTATTAAAGGATATTGATAATTATTTCGATATTGACATATCATCGTCAGAAATAATTATCAATATCCTTTAATAATTTTCATAAGTTTTCAATTAAATAGTGGAATTAATTAGAAACAGTTAGTTTCATTTATAACATTAATATGAGTAGATTCCACAAAGTAAGGGTCCAAACAGTAAATTCAACCATAATGTTAGTTTACCCCCAGTCTCTGAAGGAGATAACTTGGTTATCGAAACGATAGTGTTGGTGTTAGTGTAGTGGTAGTGTAAACAGTGTTCAGTGTCAAGTATCGCCAACGGTTCCAGAATTCCCAACTTATCAGTAATTTATATACAGGCGAGGTTGTTTCTCGTCGTTAATAGGCTAGTCCTCCTACTCCAACCGATAGCAGATTTAACAGAGACTTTCAGGTGGGATTACATTAGGTTTGATGAGGTGGCTAATCGGCCTATTCCTCTACGGCCTTTTAAGATCTATTGTGGTCCTCTAAATTTAGATTACATTCTCTAGCCTTCAGGAAGGATATTCAGTTAATGGGCATGGTAGCTTTAGTGGTTAAGAGTTTTTGGGTATTTTATGTTAGAATCCATTAAGAAAGCAGGATTTTGTTTTGAAATGTCAGTTCTGAGTCCTTAATTCTACCGATGTTTAATTTACCGTGTCATTTTGTCTTATAGTATCACCTAATAACATTTTTATTGTATTCTTCAATTTCCAATGGCTCACTCCCCCCCCCCCGTTTTTTAACGCAAATAGTGTTTTTCAACACTATTTTCTATTTGGAATATTTCAAAATTGTTAATTTTGTAAATTCGCAAAAAATAGATGTTTTGTATGTTTTAGGACCTGTGGAGGACAGGAACTACAGAGATGCCAAGGAAAAAAAGAATATACGAGCAGCCAAGCTAGCAGCAAACCACTGAGAAGATGGGAAGACATTACAACATCAGATGAAGAACGACGGGCTAGCATAGAGAGGAAAAAAGTAGAAAACAAGAGGACACATCGTCAGACAGCAGCGAAGACGAAGACACGGATGCCAGAATCAAGAGATGAACAAAAGAAAGTCTCCTCATGCAAAAATGCAAAGAAGAAGTCATTGAAGCACAAAAGGAAGCCATGGAAGCAGAAGAGCTTAAAGGAACCATTAAGCGAATGGAAGAGGAAATGACGGGACTGAGGATTGCCATGGAAAACATGGCAAAAGCAATGGAAAGTATGCAAGAAGAAAACAGAAGCCGAAGCCGCTCAGAAAGCGTCCGAAGAAAGGCGCAGAGGACAGAATCCCCCAGAAACGAAGAAAACGAGAACGAGGAGATGGACTTCACGGAAGTGGTGTCCATCCGCAAAATCCAGAATGAGCGCAGAAAAAAGAAGCAGCCGCCAGAATAAAAACAGACGATGAAATGATGGACGAAGGCATCGACGAGAACAAGAAGAAGACGCACCGACCACCACCAGTCATCCTACGGAGCTCCTACCACTGGGGCTCTGTAAGGAAAGACATTTACCGTCTTGGGAGAAAGACGAGATTTATATAACGATAAGAGAAAGACTCGGGGTGAAAATCTCCTGCGAAGGACCTGAGGACTACAGGAAGCTGACAAGGTACCTGGGCGAAGAGAGAAAAGAAGTGGAATGGTACACCTACACACCTCGGGAAGAACTAAAAGGAAGGATTGTCCTTAGAGGACTGACAAGCAGCGAGGATACCAACGAACTAAAAGAAGAAATCGAAAAGGAAGGAGTCCGAATCGGCAAAATAAGCCAAATCTGCTCCAGATTTGGCGAAAGAAGACCACTGCCTATCTACATGGTAGAACTAGAAGTGGAAGAAGAGGAAAAAATCAGGAAAATACAACACATCCAACAAGTGAGGATAAGATGGGAGCAACAAAAGAGAGGAAAAGGACCAACGCAGTGCTATAACTGCCAGGGATACCACCACAGACACAGTGCACAAGACCGAGGGACAAGCCAGCCACCTGCGCAAACTGCCAGGGAGAACACCCATCTAACTAGAAGGGATACCCACAGGCCCCAAACAACAGGACGACGCGAAAAACACCCCAAAAGGAAACGAAGCCTAGCGACCTCCAAGAAGACGACGACGAAGACGCGAGCGTCGACTATGATGACCCATCGGATGAGATGGAGGATGGATGGAAGGTTCTTCCCGGGATGCATTGCTCTCTGAGTGGTGCATCCTGGGAGGGAAGGGCTCATATCGCGCGCGCGCGCGCGTGTGTTTGTGTGTGTGTGTGTGTGTGTGTGTGTGTGTAATTTTTATGTTTAGATTTTAGGTTCCCACGTTTAAATATCCTACTTATTGTGCATACTTATTTGCTTTTGGAGAACTGAGATACAATTGATTTCTTTTATCCTGTCTAAATTCCAATGTCCGCCTATGGGTTATTGCGGTCTTAGGGTTGCTTATCTGAAATCGTGATAAAAATATATTATAGAATGATGAAGCAGTAGAAAAAACGAACCTGGATTGATTTGGGAATTGAAAAGTCTCGCAAACACCACGCAGGCTTTTTGTGAATGGGCGTTTGAGAGCAGAAAAAGGTAGAAGGTTGAGGTTTTTACAGTTTTTTTTCTTGACAGGGGGTTGTGCTTCCGGTTTTACTTGGTATCGCTTTTACTGGTTTATTACAGTTTTGTAAGTGTATCTATCATAAATACAGATTCACTAATAAAGTAGCAGTTACTGAAGTTGTAGTTCAAGTGGACCAGTGTCTTACTAGTAACCGGTTTCAACCAGCTGGAGACTGCTTCTAGTTAACGTTTATGGCGGAAGGTTAGAGGTAATTATTTAATTCCAGTTTTATAAATCTAGGATTGGTCAGATCCATAAATTCAGAAGAGACGAGTATTTGTCGCAAACTTCTGAAACTTTATATAAATAATATAAACGATATTGTTTATTTTATTGCGAATACATATTTGTAATGCCTACGCTTAAGTATTATTCATCAGTTTAATTTAAGATTAATACCTACGTATCTAAAATATGGCGACTTTCTTTAGTGTGGGAAATAAAACCAATTAGGAATAGCGGCAATGATTTTATTAGTATTTAAAAATAATTTCAATTCCATAAATCCTACAAAGTAACAATTTTGCATTTTATTCATTTATAACAGTTGTGAGTGGAATATAAATCATTTAATTAAGTTTCTACGTAACACAGTTCAAGTGCTTACAAAAAAGGAAATACAACATTTTTAACGTCCCCGTCCAACAAAGAAATATATATCAATGACCAGCCGGATATTGAACTTTTTACTTTTGTTTCTACAGAGCTGGACCTCGGAAAAAATATTACCAAAACCATTAAGGTATACAGTTGTAACTTATTGTGTTAAATACAATGGGATATAGAGTGAAATACATAATGTTGGAATGGAAAATCTCAATTAGCACGGAACGTTTTTATTCTATTCAGTATACTATGAAACTGCAAATAAAACCAACAGATTATAAAAGAAATCTTAAGGTTCCAATAAAACCGGCTTCAGCACGAAAGGATCCACTCTGAAATGGGAATTAAAACCAAATATAAAATCCTCATTATCTGGTCTTGAGGCTTCCGTAAAGATATTTTGAATACATTTTAAACCCACGTAGTTTCAAATTAGCCTTAGGTATCAATTACATATACAAGCTTGAAAACAATCGACTGCCGACAAACTTTAAATGGAAAATTATTTTTAAAACTATTTACTCATAAGCCATTAACCTGAAGAACAAACAAATGAGGTTTTATGTTTAATGTGTCTAAGTATATAAAATAATGAATATGAGTTTTAGGAACTTATTACCTATGGATTTATAGAAAAAGGTACGATTGCCCTCAATAATCTCTGAAGAAGAATATGCGGAAAGAACTGGGAGGTACAACCAAAAATGATCATGACTATATACCAGAGCCATCAGACCCATGATAGCATTTGGCTCGGTGGTATGGTGGCCAAAGACTCGGCAGGCTAGGACGATCCAAAATCTAAGTGGCATCCAAAGGCACGCTTGCCTGGCTGCAACGGGAGCCATTAGGACAACCCCAACAGCTGCATTAGAAGTCTTGTTGAATCTGCCGCCACTTGATGCCTACATAAAAGGCGAAGCCCGATGAATCACTAATAGATTCACCAGAGGGCAAGCGACCATTAGTAGACTACACGGTAAGATGTATAACGAGCTATACAAAGAGTTGGAAATCGACCCCTTGATGGGAATAATTGGAATTGGCTAAGAATTCAGTTATCTGCCACCTGCATGAAATGGGGCTTTATAACGGGAGATAGCTGCAGACTTTGTGTCATGTAGATCGAGCCCACATTTTATCTGACTGTGAGACAGTTGAATAAATGCTGGAGTGGAGTACAATAACTCAACAGGCAGCAGTGCTCCCGTCATGAGGACGGCTCCCAAAAAAATCTTATCTCATTCTTCCGATGCATATATTTCTATTTAATATTTGTTTTTTTCTCAAATTAACCAGAAAATTCGTAAACACATTCGAAGATCAACGAGGAGATAAATTTTCCCATATAAACTGCCCGCATGTCACTGAAAAGATAAGCATAAATGAAAAAGAAACCAAAAAATATTCAATGCAATGATTTTTCTCCAGAATTTTGGTAGTTTAGGGATGTGTGCATGGTGATTAGTACATTAATAAAATATAAAAGGATAATAAATTTTAGTGGCTAAATGGGGCGCTGCCCCAAGGCCAAATGGCCGCCTGGCCAAAAAAAATGATTTCGCTACAAAAGCAGCAAATAATTAATATTCGGTTAAAGCTTGGTGTATACATATAACCTAAACACTCTATTGAAAGGATATGTCACCATTCAAATTTCCTACTAAAATATTGATTTGTGGAACAACATTCCATCTACCCCTCTCTGTAGAATTGATGACTCTGTAGAATTGATGACAGTGCTAATCAAAGTATTATGATTCGATGTGTAATAGTTCGCATTCTCTTTGTGAGGAATAGTGTTTATTTGGCAATTCCTCATCCTTATTACCAAATATATTATCATCATGACGGATAGTCAAGCAGCCGTTAAAGCACTGAACTCTTGTGTAATCACTTGTAAAATAGTATAGGAATTCACTTAATTACAGTTACCTGTAAATAATTGTCATATTAGTAAAGACGTCAAAAAATAATAGTTCAATACTATTAAACGCTTTACAAAATTAGAAAAATTAATTTCCACAGAGCAGACCGTCCACTAAGAATGGAATGCCTAGCTGCTGGTTTCTGAGCAAGAACTTTTGAATCAAATTTAGATGTTTCCAGGGCAATGGCTTTATCAACAAGGCTGTTGAAGTTTAAGGAACTGGACGGAAGAAGTTGTTCTCGAATACTGTTGTCCGTCAACCCTCTAATGAATTGAGCCCTAAGGAAGATATCAGCGATGGACGTCTTGCACTCGCATGGTGAAACGAAGTCACAATCTGTCAACTCACCTCGAAGCACTGCTACAAAGTCAGGAACAGACTGTTGGTCGCCTTGATGGAAAAAATCTAGTTTAGTGAACCAACGAGGATTTTGATGAAATATTTTTTTTAAATTAATTCGAGGTCGCTGAACACGAAAATGAAAAAAGAAATCGGCGCTCTCTTACCAAAAACGAGTTATGAATTTTTGAAGATGAGTTCAGATCAGCACTGCACTGGTTTTATTGTCATATTATAACTGCTTTAAAATGATGCATTATAACTTCTACACAATGAGAAATACAGTATAATTACTTTTTACGATATTCCTCTCACACACACATTTAAAAAACACTGATATTGATATTCATTTCTTGTAAATTCTTTTTTTAATTCCACAATTATTATATCGTTTGTCACTTTCATGTAACATGTCTGACATATAAGTTTTGGTCTGTTTCCTCTTAGTCGTACAACTTGTACCTAATAGCATATTTAGCCATTTGGATTAGTTGCTGAATATTTTCGATTTCATGATCGTGACAGTTGAAACATTTTTTTTTCAAATTTTGAGAGATGATGATTTTAGAAAGATGGTTAGTTTTGAGATAAGTTTGGTTTATATTTATCATTTATTTGAAGGATAATGAACCATTCAATTTGATCATTGAGGATGCTGAACAATTTTTTTTTCTCTGAATTGCACTCTTCAATTAATTCTTTTAAAAAATTACCTCCTCAGTTGTTCGGCCTCTATAAACACTGCTGACAACGAAAATAGTTGCTGCAGATGTAATTCCAAATAAAATTTTGAACATACTGCTAATATTATAAGACTTTGGTTATCAGAAGCTGTTTCCCCTTTTTAGAAAATTTTAAAATTCTACTAATATCGCTTCCCGACCAACTAACAAAGATCAAAGTGAAAATTCGCGCGCGCGAATTGCGAAACGTCGATCCGGCGCGCCCTTTTCACAGTATGTTGATAGCTGTTCATTCAATTTTTTCATAACTGATTTCAGTTAAACGAAAGTTGAGCCAAATACAGCGCCAGCTATCGGAAAAATAGGTGTATGTTCATGATGTTCTTCTTGTTTATATCTTCTATGTCACGATCATGAAATCGAAAATATTCAGCAACTAATTCAAGTGGCTATAAATATCTAATGGCTGAATATGCTATGAGGTACAAGCTGTACGACTAAGAGGAAACAGACCAAAACTTATATGTCAGTCATGTTACATGAAAATGTCAAAGGATATAATAATTGTGGAATTAAAAAAAGAATTTACTAGAAATGAATATCAATATCAGTGTTTTTTAAATGTGTGTGTGAGAGGAATATCGTAAAAAGCAATTATAGTGTATTTAACATTGTGTAGCAGTTATAATGGAACATTATAAAGCAGTTATAATATGACAATAAAACCAGTGCAGTGCTGATCTGAACTCATCTTCAAAAATTCATAACTCGTTTTTGGTAAGAGAGCGCCGATTTCTTTTTTCATTTTCGTGTTCAGCGACCTCGAATTAATTGAAAAAAAATATTTCATCAAAATCCGCGTTGGTTCACTAAACTAGACTTTTACCTAATTTTCAAATCATTGTTTGTAATTGCGAAAAGATTCTCTCTTTGAATCATAAGAGTGGAAATTAGGAAGCAGAGCTGTGTTTACAACTGGTATGAATTCATTTGATCCGTCACTTACCCTTCGTAATGGAGGGGCAGGTGATCTAGGCTGTTGAGAGTGAATCTGGGAAACAGGCTGTGTAATCATGCTTTGTTGAACCTCCATGAAACGTTGGAATTGATCAGGATCCATAATGATGACAGTTGCGAATTAGCAAATAAAAAAACTAAAACGATTAAAGATCTGAAAGAATGTTGTTGACAATCTATTTGATTATCGATTTGAATATCGATCTGCTATTATCGATTATTTGAGTATTGAATAAAAGTTGATGAGTAATTACTTGATTTTACCAATTTAGTCTTCAATTTGAACAGAGATTGTTGATAAAAACGCCCGGAGTACGATTGAAATATTTACATATACTAACATTGACTGACAGATTGCCAGCACTACAATAAACTAGGCAAGAACAACATCGTCATCATTATGCGGTATCAGCTCCAATATAATATTGGAAAAATAACCAAAGCCGAAAAAAAAGATCTGACCATCAGAAATATCTAGTGGGGCTTAGACAATCAAATATATTTCTGGGTGACTACAACCAGTTGAGAACATATGAATGCCTAAGTCAGAGGAAAACTGCGTTCAGTTTTAACAGAAGAACTAACGGGACACTGTCGCCTGAATGGGTACTTGAAAATGCTCAAAATAGTGAATGAAGAAGAATGTAGATTCTGTCGTATGGGAGGAGAAACCTCCATCCACATACTTGCGGATAGCACAGTAGTTCAGAATCCTAGGTCACAACACCTAGGAGGCTACATAAAACTCCTTGAGAATGATGCATATGAATTAAGACTGACGGAGCAAATAAAAAATTAAAGAAGCCATGTTTCACAACATAAATAGAGTCTTAAATGCGGCATTGCATGGTTGATTATTGATTAATATACCTACAGATTTAATTTCTAATTATTTATTTTGTAACTTTTCACAAACTTTTTGAATGACGTGTTTAGCGACAGTTGGAATTTTACTTTTCGTGCTCTGCCCGGCAGCGGTCACATCAAAAAATTTAGAAACTGTTCATTGGTTTTATTTCCTAATGGGTGTTTAGTATCAAGTATTTTTTTGTAGATATACGTTGTTCAAACCAACCGGACCTAACAAAAAACAAATATTTTTCTCTAAGCATGTTGTATGGGTATTGAAGAAATGTGTTCTGGCTTGCTCGCGACAGGAAGACTATCAAAACTGTCATGAGTCTGTCAATTGAACACTGTAAGCTCAATAGACACTCAAAGCCATGAGCAGATCCTGTCGATTAGAGAAAGAAATGGTACAACACTAGGCGACGAAAAGCCACTGACAAAAAACTACATGGAAGATACAGTCTCAGAGCTGGTGGACTTCATTAAGACAGACGGGCTGAGGAAAGTGATTTAGATGTAGAGGACCAGATTAAATCTGAAAAGGTCGCAGTGGAATAACGTATGATATGGATACCTGAGTTTTGGGTTTTTTAATTTTTATTTTTCAGGTTCTTGAAAGCGCACAACGTACGTTCAACTGTCTGTTTAGTGGAAAAGCGCCTTAACGTAATCGATTAGCCATATTTCTTCGTTTTCTGTATACCATAGCGGTCCAAATTGCCAACCCAAAAATTTTGAGATATGTCGCAATTGACATTATTGGCATGAAAGCAGATGCTCCAACATAAATTTCATCCAATCAGACATGATCTTCAGAAATATCGATATTTGGATTCAATTAGCTGTTTTTTTTCTTTCCCCAGTGGTAGAAAAATCCAAAATTTTTGGGTTGGCAGCTTGGACCGAAGTCCCCCAATGAAAATGGTTCGTATTAGTTAAAGACGGACAGTTTGAAGTATAAATTCCAATTGACATAATAAATATAGAAACTCGTTTGAGTTTTGTAGGAAAATTCTTCATTAATTCTTGAAGAGAAATTTCGTGAGAAAATATTTCTCAGGTACGGTAAGGGGTAAAAAGCTGAAATTCATTTGTTAAGTCAATGAACACATAAAATAGCTTAATTTCCACAGGACTTGAAAATGTTTATTTTTGATTAATTCATGTAAACAAGTTTTTAAGCGAAAAAGTAAACATCCTCCCTCATTTGTATTCCCAGAGAATTTATCACTTCAATTGTTTCAACAAATATTGACAATGAAACAAATTTACTGGAGTACTAAAAGTTGACAAGTTGTTCGTTGTAATTTAATTAATTACATTGATCAACAAAATTTTGAAACACGGAAGGCGAACAAACCGTAATTCACTTCAAAAATTTAACGGAGTAATTTTACAAAATCAATTTTAAGCTTTTCTGTTGGACAGCAATAAAAAGTGTTTTTTCTTCATGTTACATGTTTGAGATTTCTTTGCTACGTCCTTTAATTAATGTGGACATTCAACTTGAAACGAACATACGCAATCTATCAGGAGTCGGCACATCAAAGAAATGTTTTTGACGAACTTTGGAAGTCTATTATAGTTTTGGCGTTCTTCACTTGTTATAACTTGAAGGTCTATTTGTATGAGGATCAACCAGTGTCCGTCAAAACACTCGTTGAATGACGATATAGAATCGCTATAGATAGTATGGAGATCATCTAAAGAATAGTTTACTGAACTCAACGATATAGAGATGCAGTCCCTCCAGAATGGTAGATACTTCTAGAGTAGGCCCTGAAAATGAATCGGGGACGACAATTCACATAAAGACTATGTAAAAGTTAAGCAGGTAAATTAAGAAAAGTGCAATGTGTATAGCAATTCTGTGCGGTATCAAATACAAGTAAGCAATTGGCATATTCCTTGAATAAAAGAAAAAGAAGTTTAGATAATTTTAAAGTGCTATACCAATTAGGATAAAAAACATCCTACCACCAGTGGAGCAAGAAGAATGTATAGTTTGGCAAACATAACTGAAGCTGTGAAAGGAATGCGGTCGAAAACATACGATATTGCCACGTTTAACTATGAAAAAGCTAAAGTGCTAAGTATGTAGTGATAATAATTAGAAAATGGACTTTTTATTATTAACAATATATCAATAATGATTTAACGTTAGTTCTTTAATGTGCTTGTTTTATTGGATTTTGTCTATTAACATTATTTTTTCAATTTCTGAATATTAAAAGATGAACATTTATCTAAATATGTTATGGGTCTCCTTCAAGCCGGCAACGTCGTGAGAAAATCATAATTACCACGCCCAAGCCCAAGCGCGTGCGTGTCTTCTTCCCACTCACTTCGACAATTGACTGACATTGATTATCCAGTGGCGTTTATAATGTCAGTATTTTCCTTCGTATTTTCAGTTTTACTTGGTATCTTATTATTTCGTATCCATATTGAATTCAAGTACGATTTTTAACATTATTTGTTTTTAACAAATACCTACTGTGTTTTGAAAAATACCTTACCTTTAAATCAAAGCATAAATCAGTTTCTATATATAATAATAATTAATTTTAATACTTTTATAAAATAGGTACCGTACGCTATTGGTACGTTTATGACAGATATCGGCCATGTTTACTCGCCCCTTACCGATCCTGCGTAGCTTCAGATAGACTTGCCAAACTATAGATTCTATCGTATGAAAGAAGAAACCTCCATCCACATACTTGCAGATTGCACAGCAATTCAGAATCCTAGGGCACAACACCGAGGTGACTACTGGATAGAAGACTTACACTTTCCTAAACTAAAGCCTGCAGACATCCTAAAATTCCTCCGGGAAATAGGTTTAAAAGAGCTACTAGTTTCTGAGACTTTCCTCAGGAAATAAGTAGCCATATTGCCAGCATACATTTAGTATACAAGCAGACTGTTGCCTAAATTGCAACTAAATTCTTGGAGAGACATCGACTGTTACTTGCTCGAAATCAATCGAAGAGCCGCGAGAGAAAAAGTTGTTATGCCGAGGTTAGAAAAAAGGCATTACAAAAGAAAGAGCTGTTATGCCGACGTAAAAAAATAAAGAGTTATTATGTCGATGTTACAAAAATAAAGAACTGTTTACTATTTTCAAATGGAAATTAGGAGCAGTTTAAAAGCAATTGGTTCAACACCACCAGTCAGAATCTTAGAGACCTCGGCATCTCAGCCTTTAACCTTTTTGTGCTCTTGTTTATACCGTTTATGTGAAGAGACCAGTAGCCCTTATCAGGCTCAACAGTCTTTTCACTAGGTCCGTCTTGGAGAAATCCTTCCTTGAATACTCTATTCCTAGGAGTCTATATCTCCAATGAGACAGTGCTTCACGCTCGAAGATAATGTGACATACTGTTTTCTCCTCTTCCATGCACAAACGACAGATAGGTTCCTCCCTTTATATGCCAATTGTATGCATGTGCTTCCTTAGGGTACAGTGGCCGGTGAGTAATTCCGAAACTATTTTGGCACGTGTCTCCAGTACGTCTGATGTTTAGTTTGAATCCACCGAGATGTACAACCACGTGCAGCAGATTTTGATATTCCAAATACTGGTTCAGGACCAGTGAATGCAGTTTCAGCCCTAGCTTTGCTAGGCTGTCTGCCTCTTCATTGCCTACAATACCATTGTGCCCCGGTACCCACTTAGAGTTACTCTATTATGGTTTGCCAGGGTTAAAAGTTTTTGTAGGCAGTCCCAGACCAGCCTAGATCTGATCTGGGGACATGCTAAAGATTCCAGTACTGCCTGACTATATAAGAGTATCTTTTGGCCTCTATACCCCCTTTCGATTTTCATTTGCAAACACGTGTCAATAGCGTAGATTTCTGCCTGGAATACAGATGCAAACTTCCCCAATGATGCGTGGACATTGCACCTGGGTCTGGCATCAAGGCGACAAGGTAGTAGCGCTTGTACTTTTCAGAATATTCCAGTGCCTTGAATTTCTTATAAACTTTGTAAAGTTGAAAATTGTAGGTGACTGGGTGACGGCGTTGCAAATTTCCTCTTGATTTTTTATATACTAGCACTTATAACTATGAACGCAGCACAAGTAATTTTTATAGATTCGTCGTTCATGATGAAATCGGACATTTGTTTTGATTGCAATTATGAAAAAGTGCGAGTCGTAACTGGAGCCCTCACAAACACAAACGAACTCCTAAATATTGCTATAGTTTGAACGCACTGTTAGCAACTTGTTCGGGAAAGTTCGCGCAGACCATTAGTGAGGAGGCACTTTGAATGTATGGACTAAAAAAATCGATTTATCTCCAGCAGGTGATCAGATTTTTTTGTCCCTTACTATACAACAGAAAAAAAAAGATAGGGAAGATTTGGTGAATATGAGGAAATCTTAAAATAAACTGAGAAATAAATGGTATATGAGCTATTTAAGTTAAATATAATCACATTAAATCAGTCCCACAAAACCTGTGATAAGTGCCAACTGCGCAGCACTGACTTTAATTAAAGTTTATAAATAACCAGTGATTTTATTTGCAAAAAGACAACTTAATTAGCATACTGTATCATCATTATAATGGATATAAAATATATGAATCAATTTAAATCATATTTTTAAATTAACCATTGCATAATTTGCGCAAATTTAGGAAATATTGAGTTAATTAACCGTAACGATTTGATTACTGATGACTTAATACTCGAAACCATTCAAAACTATTATTATCATATGTTATGGATTGTGCTGGATCGAAACCGACTCAATTTAAATGCTTAGTAAATCGCGTTTGAGACGAAATGATTTTGTAAGTAATAAGGTGGTCCGTCTGTCTACCATCGAAATCCATCAGGTCAGGATTTCATTATAGCTTAATCGAAAATTTGCGATGGTATTTGATTGAGGAATAACAGGGGCTACCCAGCCATGAGCGTATCAATATTATTTTAAGGGTATGAAAACAAGGAATAGTTACGTATTTTTACATTTAGACGTTATTATAATAAAATACATAAATAAATTATTAAAACTTTGACTCACGAGAAATAAAAACTTCATTATTATGAACGTACAATTACAGATTTCTACTTAATAATTAGGTTATACTTATTATTGTTCAATAATTGCAATTGTATTATGCCGTGGGTAGCCAAAGTAAAAATAAAAATTTGAATTAATAAAATTACTAATAAAGTTCAGTAGCAATTTAATAATTCAAGATATAAATAACTCTTTTCTGATCTTTCTCAATATCTTTTTGACCATATTAAGAACTTATGACGTTCTACCGCTAACCTCTACTGCAATAATAATCAATTTCTGCTTGCAGACTATACGCTTGGCCTTGATATGAGCTGGTTCTTTATCTCTTTACGAACATTTTATGTACCTATTTATTTGGTTGAGACTTCAATATATTGATTACGTCAACGTCGTCTTCAGATATTTACTTCTCTGTGAGTTTATATAAGGTTAAGACCAAAGCGTGATTATTTAATTAAAAGGTTCCATATGGGTTTCATATTTTAATAATAAGAGATATACATGAAGGATTCACTACACAGTGATAGCAAGGATTAGTCCCAGTGCTCAATAATCAGTAACAGGTATAATGGAACGTCACACTTGATTCGCAGTGATAAATTTTGCAGAATCGTACTCTAAATCCATAATCTTAGACCATCCTTCCATATTCCTACCACAGATATCAGTTCTTTCATTATCCATTGATATTAGGTTTGAGTTTTGATAGAAAACAAATTGGAATCTTTCGCCAATAAATTGAAAAAAGTCTAGAGATGTACTTTCAAAAACCAAAATAGGGTTCCCAAGCAACAACAGATAGAGAGCTACATACACCGCTAACGTGCAATTCGGTATTTTTTCGCGTTTTTCCCAAAAACTGTTGGTTTTACAAAACAAATATGGTTACAAAAATTGGTTCTACTGTGAATGTCGCTCAGGGCAGAGGTTTTCGAGCAATCAGCCATCAAAGTTCGGGGTGCATTATACAATAGCCCATGTTTCAACACCCATACCATCACTGGCTAAAAGTTGTTAACGGTGCGTTTTTTCAAGTGATGGTTTTTCCAACAGCATCTATATTTTCCATGAAGTCACTAAGCAACAAATGAACACTGCTGGTCATCATTTCGTTCTTGATGCATTGGTTCCTATTTTCATCGAATGGTGTGGCCGAAAGAAGGCAGAGTTTATCCAAAATCAATTGCAGAAGTTAGAACACGTCCTCGTCTCCCTTTCTTCAAGTGCAAATATAGTACGGAGAACACTGAGCTTTGGGGGTGGAAAAAAATATGATGCCCTGTCACATATCTTCACCACTGAGCCACCCTCTCCAGCTATTTTAAAATTAATAGCATGCAGTGGCATACAAGGTTGTGGAACAAGATGCAGCTGTACTAAATCGGGTTTACGTTATCAACGATGTGCATAAATGTCGTGGCCAGAGCTGTACCAATACATACTTAACAGATGCTGTAGCTACTACAGAAAACTTTTTATAAATGTATATCAACTTGATGAATTAGGTCTCCAGGGGGAACTGGTTAGATAGGGAACACCAATTCAAATGGAGGTTGACACAAGGGCACCTCCATACAAAGAGTTACCGACCTAAACCCTGAGGAAACATCTGCACAAAATGGGCAAAGTTAGTGAACCTATGTGCAGAAAATGTGAACTTGATGATGAAGCACCTACTCACATACTCTGATTCTGCGAGAACTTACGAGTACTTAGACGGAAGCACTTTGGAGAGGAATTAACACAACCATCACAACTACTGAAAATCCTTCCAGTCAAACTAGTGGCCTTTACAGAAGACACGAAGCTTCTGGAAAGGAAGTAGATAACATGGGAAATGGTACAAAGATTCAGTTCAAGTACCTGGGCTGATGAGCACAACCCAAATATATGAACGAATGAATGAAGAGATCTCCAGGAAAATTCACTGAAAAAAGCGCAAGAGGTGATGTGGAAACCAGTACTCCTGTATAATTCTTATAACTTTTATACTCGTATAAATAAGTTTCCTACTAAAATCAAATCTTGATCAAATCAAGAATTTTATGGGTAACATTTGTAACCTGATGTGATGTATTTTGGGCATTACATAAAGAATTAAATTCATTGAAATTATCTATTATTAATTAATTCATTTAAGGTATTTATGTTTATAAAAACAATCTATTTAGTTATTTGTTATATCACGCGAGGTCACGAACGTGTCAGTGTAAGGCCAGAGAACTATCACGTAACTGGATAGTTGACCTAGGGCAGTACGTATGTATGCTGATGAAGTAGATAAGCGATCAATTCAGAATAATTCATAGTTCATAAGAAACATTCAAAAACAGTCTTCCGATCTATTCACATCAGGACCCGGGTTTCCACTAGTCCCTGTGGAACTCCGCATTACCGACATACAATACAATGATTTTTCTTTGCAGGACCAACAAATTTGCAGAAAAACGCGAAAAACTACCAAATTGCACATTAGAGGTGGGTTTAAGGGATGAAGCTCTCACTTGTTCCTTTGGAACTCTTGTTTTTGAAAGTACGTTCCTATACAAGGTTACGCTTTATATTTTTTTCTATCTAATATTAATGGATGCAGAAGCTTCCAATTACTTATGTTTTTTAGTTGAACTATGTTTTCTATACTTTGGCTTCTATTTAGCTTTTACTAAGACATTTGCTTTATTTTCGTGGATAATTATACCGAAATATGTAAAAAAAAAGATTTTCAATTAGCCGGTCGAATTCACATTGAAAATTATGCATTGAAAAAGAACGATTTCATCATTTCATTTGAGATAACAATTTACTATGATCCACCCTCATTTAATTAAATGTTCTATTAATTTCGCAACAGCTGTCAACGTTTTTGTAGTGTATCCATTAGTTGAAAATTCAATTCAACTGAAATCAAACATTTTCTTTCTTTTGTTAATTTGTTGAGAAGATCTTAAATCAAAAGAAACCACCACATCTGTTATAAAAATGTCATTTTATAAATGTATATGAAATGGAGGATGAATAGAAAGAAATGGAAAAACCGGATAAACGATAAAAGGAAGCGAACTCCTTACCTCCGGCGCCCGAGAGGGCTCACGTTATTTATTAAATCTACACAAAATTTTAAATTGCCTTTAAATTTGATAAACACTGCAAGGACCCGTTATTTTGTCCACGACTATTTGATACTGTTTACATTTTACGTGTGCTTCTTCAAGTATAATGACGTTCATTATTTACTAGTGAATAAAAAATGTGTGGATAGTGGAAAGGATAAATAGGACCTATATTGAAGTATATTTATATTCAAATGTCACAATATAACCACTAAAAATTATCACCGCGACCTGGATTCGAACTTTACGACTACAATTCTTCATTTTCGCAGCCAGACCTCTATACCACCCTACTACGCAGACATAATAATTTATCAAACAAGCTGTTGTATATAGAGCGTATGATCTACAGATTGCGAAAATCCCTTTCATACGCTGCGACTTATACAAGTACGACAAGGAAAATATGAGCAAAACTACGTGAAAGATAGAGAAGACTTGTTAGCCCAGCGATCAGTTCCCTCTACCAAAACAGTTGGGCGTGTATTCAGTCCCCTCCTATTTATTTTAACTGTTGTGTTGCCAAATGTACTTATCTGTAAAAATTATTCCTAATTTTTGTCTATCGTTGTTTTAAAATTTTCAAGCGGCAACAATGTTAAATACCAATAATTGTTAAATCGAAAGCAGTGTACGGATTTTATTTATTGCAGATTGTAATTTGTCCAAATTTTTTCTTGAACTCCATTATTTTATTCTTATTTGTGTTGATCTCACTTATTTTTCCAAAGTCAATATTACCAATCTCGATTTTCTCTCACTAAATACACCGTTATCCGGTGTTAAAAGTCAAATGCAAAATAAGTTATTTATTACTTAGAAAGTACCAAACATTCTAAACTGGCAACGCTGCAGCAGAGACTGACTCCCCACTCTGTGAGAAGGTTCACTGTGTTCAGTAGTTTCCCAACATGGAAGGAGTGAGGTTGTTGAAGAAATAAAAAAAAACTCGTTATTACGTAACCTGTACATCTTAAAATTCATTTTTGTCAACTTGATCGTTTCTGACCAAGGAGACGATTAATTTTTAACTACAATAGGATATTGTTTTAGCCATTGTAACTTGAAAATAAAACATTTATTCTTTAAATAAAAATAATAAAGTAATTGGGTATAAAAAAACTAAAGATCGATTCCATTAATAAATTGGATTGAAAAAATAAAATAAGTAGGTACTTATTCTAAACATAAAATATGAACTTCTTGAAAAAAATAAACTAAAAATCCGTTCTAAAGGTAAACATTATTTTAATGAATTAAGTGCTCAAATAAACTACCTTGCTGTGCCAGGCAATAACCAAATCTGTCATAAAGATTTGATCTCATATCTCTAAGATTATTTGGCGTAATGCTGGCAGAAACGTGCTGTATTTTCACCCTCAATTCATTTAAATTATTAGCTCTTTCAAATTCATGTTGATAAATGCTACTTTTCAAAAATCCCAAAGAAAAAAATCATTTGGAGCTAGTTCAGGTGATCTTGGAGGCCATTTAATTGTACCATTAGTACTAATAATTCTGTCGGGGAATGTAAACCTTAAAAATTCCATTACTATCCTTGAATTATGGACTGGACAACAATCTTGTTGAAACCAAATTCTGTTGAGATCAACATCGGTATAAGGAGAACTGCAGGAATTACATGATTTCTGAATATTTGGCGGAATTTAAGTTCCCCTCAATAAAAAAAGGACCTATAATGTCTTGAAGAATATGGTTGTCCTGTTTCAACCGCTAAACAAACATTCAATTCTCTAGTTTGCCTTTCGTCGTTTATCGGACGTTCGATTGGATCTTCCGGCGCTTGGCATTTTCTACAGTATGAAACACATCCATATTTCTCGAAATTATTAATTATGTTCAAAATTGTTGTTCGTGAAGGAATTGGGCGATTTTCAAATGCCACAATAAACAAATTAACTATTGCATCAGCCGAATGACCTCCAAAATACCATTTTATAATTTGCACTTTTTCGCAGGTTTCGTATTTTAATGTGCGCTAACAACCAAGGTCTGTAGCGAAAAGATCACATACGTTTAAATGTGAGTTCTATATGTAAAGGACACTGTTGCCGGATGAAGGTGTTTAATTTTACCTAATAGTGTATCAGCTCGAAAAAAAGTTAAAGATAACGTGACAAAAATATCATTTTTACAAATTAATCTGAGCTTCTGGCAACAGCGGTTGAACTAGTGGGGCGATGAATACACGCCCAACTGTTTTGGTAGAGGGGACTGATCGCTGGGCTAACAAGTCTTCTCCCTTTCTTTCACGTAGTTTTGCTCATATTTTCCTTGTGTCGTACTTGTATAAGTCGCAGCGTAAGAAAGGGATTTTCTCAATCTGTATGTCAAAACTAATCAAGTGACGTTTTAAATAATTTATATCTGATTGCAAGAATTTTAATTATTATACTGAATTTAAACTGTAATAAATATAAAGTTTAATATGGAAAGCGAATAAGACACTGAAAAGAATGTTACCCCGGCAAACAAGAGAAGCACTCTATTTGTCTCCTTAAATTTATTGCGAGAAAAATCGAGAAAGTTATATATGAAAGCCTATAGTTCCTCCCTAAATTGGAGAAGAGAGAAAAAAATTAATTCATTTATAAACAGGTAATTAATAGCCGTGCACAAAATATAGTATTCCACTCGCATATAATGGCATTATTCACTTAGCTGTTTATGTCAATCGCACCATCGTAAATAATAGCCATCATTATATGCTTGTTGAATAATATACTTTTATTATTAAGAATTTTTAAAAGGGACTGAAATATCAATTAATTAAGTGACTGCAAACTTATTTAATTAAGTCGAATTGCTAATTTTTTTTGTATAAATTATTTTCTAAATACGCGAGGATTTTTTGCACGGCATTGAAAAATAATTTCCTCTACCTTAAGCTGTGGAATAACATTGTGCCAATTCTGTCACGGACAGGGAATGGTGGAGAAAGCGTAATTCAGTCTACTTCCGGTATAAACGACTATTTTTCTTTGGAATTATTCTCGTGGAGTTACCAGATTTAATCAATATTCATGATTTATATTATAAAATACGAGTATAATAAAAATATAATTAAGATTAACACATCACTTTATATCGAGTTAAATATGAAAATGTATAAGAAATATTGCGTAATTAGCAGAAAATTTTATTTCAATCTGCTTTAAATGATTACAAGTTTATCGAAAGTTAATGAAGAATGTTTATAGGTGCGATTGAGTCCTCAGAGACCGTCAGGCAATTCTATAATTCAATCAATATACAGGGCGATCCATTAGTGCGATAAAATCTAATATCTTGCAAATCCTCAAGGATATTTAAGTAAAATTTTGACCCATTGTAGCCAGCCTAAGGGCTCATACTTTAAAATCAATCGCAACACAGAACACCGTATCAGATCAAAGATAACAGTCATAACAGGCAGAGAGGCAAGGAATGAAGGACCTCTAATTAATGCAGAAATGGCTTGTTATACAGATGGCTCAAAAACCGAGGAAGGTATAGGAGCAGGAATATATATATTGTTATAATGTGTTTTTTTATATATAGCCCTAATATCAGAGCCCCTCGCGATGGAATCAATTTATTATAATTTGATCATTTAAAACCTTTATACTTCCCCTTTTTAAGCTAGCTCAAAATTAACCGGGAACATGAAATTTCGGCTCTCTTTGAGTTCTGGCGCCAATCAAATATAGAATGATTCTATTTTGGTTTATTACTTAGTTACGAACGTGAATACATTATAAAACAACCTTTAGTCTTTAATTTTTTTTTAAGAATTAACTATTGTAATTATAGAGAATAACAATAACAAAATTTGAACTGAATCAAAATTTTAACCTAAAATACAAAAGATTTCTGTAATGTTTTCAAGTAAGTTTTAAGTCTATAAATTTATATATCGAGGATTGAAAAAGTGAAAATACTTTTTAGATGTACATTTTAAACTGTTTTTATTTAGTTATTGGTACCAATAAGATGTTTCACTGACCTTTGTTCACTGTTTTGATGTACAATCACTCTTGAGGTAGAACTTGCAAAGTCTCTCGACTAGATATCTCTAATTGCTGTACTTGACTTCTTCGGTGAGCTGGACGCTGACGCCTCTCAATTTATTCAAGGTATGTAATAAACTGTTTATTTATATTGTTTCTTGTTCTTTAATACCTTTTCGTACATTTACTTGGAACAGGCTTCGGATTTTTCACTTAGAATATAAATTTTTTATAATTTACTTTTTCTCCACCTTCTTTCAAACATCCCAACAATCAACTCTCTTTTCTCCGCGTCCTAACAAACTTTCTAACAACCGTTGCTAGGTAAAAATTGTTCTCACTTGATTTTTCTGAAGTAATGTAAATATGATACCCTTTTTTATATTTAATGTCCTTTTCACTTTAATTAATCAGTCTTTTCGTATTCCTACTTATCGATACTCTTAGTATAATTAATGTTTTTATACTATTTCACTTTTAAATTGTCCTTTTTTAAGAAAAATACTCTATAATATGATTTCATCGTTAACATCAAATAATACAATTTCTACAACCTATAAATTAAGTTTCACTCATGTAACCTTTTCTTAAATGCTTATTAATTCTATTTCATCCATTATTTAAAATAAACTTAGCTTAAATTTTTAATTTGAATCATTTAAAAATTGTAAATATTTCTAAAAACAAAAACAACCAAACTGTTTATTTCCTAATTACACATTTCTAAGATTAAGTGTTTCATGGTTCTTTCTGAACATTCCATCGATATTTATGGCATATATCGTCACCCTAATTATCAAATCTCGTAACTCCAAAATCACGAAATTCACAGTAAACACAAAAAACATTCCAAAAAATTCAGATTAGTTGCGAGGTATTCTATGGGGCACGCGGATGTATATGGAGTTACGAGGTTTTCTCTTCTTTCCATATTATTAAAATAAAGTAATGTGGAGTTAAATGGTTTTCTCCATCGTAGGTAGTTTTTTTTTCTCTCACAGGTGGCACCAAAATCTCATTTTTGACCAAAATTGGAGTTACGAGGTTTGATAATTAGGGTGACGATATGATTCATTGACTTTATGTCATCTTGACAACTAACCTACAATTTTTTTCTGACCTTTCCCAAACTAAATCTTTAATGTTGAAATATAATGCTTACTAATAATTAATTCCTATTTCAGGTTGTGGCTTTCAAGACATTTATGGGACTTCTATTTATAAATTATTCAATATTGAAGATACTTGTATATAATTATGAAATATTGAACAAATTAAGGTACTTATATTCTCTTTTACTATTTACATTCTTGAACTCAAATAAATCATATTATTTCAATATATAAGAGTCTCACTGTGCTTAGGCAAACATGTGACGATATTCCAGGCATGAGTTGGAGCAATACAGCACTGTGCAGGAGAGCTATTAAGACAAGAGTTTGAGGAAAAGACCATAATATATTCCACCCAAGCGGCCATAAAAGCAATCAGTTCCATGGAGATAAATTCCAAACTCGTTTGGAACTGCTTGGGGTCGCTTCAAGAGCTGGAAAGTCATAATAGACTGTCGTTAGCCTGGGTACTCAGATCACAAGGGCAATGAAGAGTCAGACCCACCAGCCCGAGAACAGGCACGATGTGTTCCCATTGGCATAGAACCTTTCTGTGGCATAGCGTAAGCGCTTTAATGAACAAATAGCAGTACTTGGATAAAAAAGCAGTCTCAAGAATGGTGGAATAAGGCGCTAAGAATGAGGCAGACCATCAATTCACGGAGTACCTACCTCAGCACACATACTGTGCTACTGCGAAGGCCTGACTAGGCTAAGGTTTTCGACGATAGGGGAGAAAAAACCGCAGCCCTACCAATATATGGAGGACTTGAGCATTCGAGGTCTAGTGATAAGGACGAGTCTATATAAGGAACTCTAGCATAACAGGAGGACACACACAATATATCTGCAAAGGACGTAGAGGAGTGGCTCTTAGAAGCACATAAGTCCCATATTTATCTTATTTTACCTTATCGTATCTTACATACATACATATATGACAAGATAAGGTCAACCAACAGAAATACGTAGTTGTAAAGTCGTAGATGTTTGTTGTTTTCTAAAAACTATAAAATGATTAAGTGCATAAATAAAATATGATGCGGATATAAAAATGTATTTAAAATTATTCTTTACTTTACGGAATAAACCACAATTACCTACTGCATAATGGATTACAAAGGTTATGAGAAATCCTTGAAAATATGACGATTTATAAGGTGAACATTGTTTCGGGCGTTTTCGCGGAAAACTGTTTCGTTTCTCATGGGATCAGTCGAGTTCTAGAAAGTTGGGTAATGGAGGCGGCAACTTGGGAATTTTGAGGTAGTTAGTAAATTAAAGGGGTCTTAAAATCGTATACACACACGTTAAATTTGTTATAGTAGATGAAAACCATGTAACGAAAAGTGAGAATGAACATCGTGCGGAAATGGAAGCTCTCCCTTTTAACGCACGTAGGTAGGTAATGAGTACTAAAAGCAGAACAGGTTTAATTTTTTTTGTGAAATAATTTTAATTAAATAAAAAATCTACCCGTTTTTGTTTGTTTCTATTATTAATCGTAACGTATTCCGCGACTTTAAAACCACATAGCGGGATCACTATAAGGTAGATACAGATTATACTCTGGAACATCCAAAGAAACAACAATATTTCTTCAACGTTTACACAACAAAGGAGAAATTAAAGGAAATTAACACACAAAGCCTACAAACTGCCCTCAGGGGTAGTATTACTTGACTTGATTTGCGATTAGTATAAAACTATACAAGATTTTATTCAAAAATAGCCACTGCCCACAGCAATTCGCATTCGGCGAAGATAAAAAGACAGAATAGCGAGATAAAGGTAAGCTCTGCATTAAGATTCAAATAACAGAAATACATTCGCAGGATTTCATTTTATCGAAGGTCACTAGTATTGTAAATTTAAAATGGCTACCAAATCCTGCATTTGCGTATATCAAAAATTTTTAGTTTTTCTTGAAGAACTTGACAGTTTTGACGGGAAATCGTGAACTTTTTTCCGAGTTAAAAGTGGTGAGATCTTTTCTTAATTAGGTATTAAAATATGGCTCATTATCTCGCGGAACTGTGTAGTTTCCCTTTTTTTGGACGATGGTCCTACTAAATCAATATCGTCCACCTCATACTCGGAAACTGCTACATGTCCGGCTTCTGGTGTATCAAAGGTCAATGCTGATGAGACAGGATCGTCGATATCGCTACCATTATTATCGTCAACTGCATCTCGAAGTTGTGGCACATTCTCGCAACTGTTTCCACAGCACTTATGGCCGAGGTTGTAGAAAATTTGATTCTCTACAAGTTTGGTTGTGAGGATTTATACTGTAGAGATGAAAATATACGATATAATGCAATATTTTTAACTGTACTCTTTTTTTCAGGTTTCATTAAAAAATATCGATCTTGAGAAAGAAAAAACTGTTAGGACTAAAGTTAAAGCTACAACTTTTGTCTCTACCATTAAGTAGAAAATGGTGGAGTTTTTTGAGAAAAATTTTTTTAAACTCAAAATTCCGGATCTACGTAAATGTAGGGCCAACATTTTAAATTCACACCTCTAGTGACCCAAAGCATGAAAAAATTAAATCCTGCCTTATTTCAGCCCGATTATTTGGACATAATGACTGGACTAATATGCATAGGCTGCGTTTTCGCATTGATCTTTTTTTTTGCCTAGGTTTTATTTTAAGGTTAGTGCCTAGTACATCCCTTTTAAGGGACCTTCTGTGTACATTGCACACCTGTCCACCCATTGATAATACGTTCCTAGCTACCAGCTTAGACGATTTTAGAAATTAGATAATTAACAAATATATAACATCGGAAATAAGAAAATTCATAACAAATTTAATACGACCATATAGTTTTTTAAAAACAGCAGATTGTTAACTTCAATTTGAAAATTCCACCGCGAAAACGTTGAATCAAAAATTGACAAAATTAAAAAATTCTCAATGTGTTTGCCCAATATTTTTAACACCGAAAGGCAATACTGTAAGGACTTAAATCAAAGCAAATAGCCCTCGTTTAAAAGACCACCCATTAAAACAAATTGATGTCAATCAATCCTCATTGGTTTATTGTCAGCAACGTTTGTGACCTATATTGAAATCGCACAGGTCTGGATTAAATGAAATTGGCTTTAATCAGATCACCGCGAGTGAGTAAATATAATTTAATTATTTATCATTCACTAGATTATTTCTATTATCCAGAGAAAGTTTTAATTTTAAATAGAAGCATAGAGTTTTAAAAACTTACTGTTTCACCACCAACTATCAAATTTTCGATCACACTTACCTGAAACAAAAAAAAAACATTAATTAAAGTAATAAAAACAATAAAAATACAAAGAAGTATTTTAACACAGAATTATAAATAAAATAAAATTGATCAATATTATAATTATACACAAAGGTATAGAGAAGAGATTTTTTTATTATACATGGTGCAGCAACGAAAACGAAAAAGATTAAATATATTGAAGACACTGTTTTTTTTTGGACAAAATGCAAAAACAGGTCGATTTTTATTTCAAGGGTGACATCATTATTAATATATTGTAGATAATCAAAAGTCTATTTTTAAATAATTACTACTACATACGAAGCGCTTTTTTATAGTTTAACGTGTCAATTCCTGACGAAAGTTTCAGAGACATAGTAGTTCCCTTTTCCTGGAGGAAATTTTAGCGAGTTCATTCAATGTGCAGCATTTGTACCTACTGATTATATTAATTTATTATAATTATTAAATAATTATTTGTAGCCAAAAAGCCTTTACCAGAAATGATTAGGGAATTGACAATAATAATATTTATTATATTTTCGATACACATGATTTACTAAAACTGCAAAATCCTTGCCAAACTAGAATTGCTAGTGAGCTTCTTAATAGAACGCATGTATCAAATTTTAAATTAGACAAGTCAGGAAGCGACGCTGTGCTTCACGCTGGTATGGGAAGCTCTTAAAGTGTTATGCAAGGAATGAAGGAGTGATAAATGTTTTTATAATTTTTACAGTCTAGTCAATAAGTGCTTTTTCGGTCAAAATTTTTTCGCCTTCTCCGAAAATTATGATTGAGGTGTCATTCGATAGTTTTTGAGAAAATGCTAAGGACGCTCGCAAAAATTGCAATAGTTATAAACAATTAAGTGAAAAAAAGGGGGTTTGATTTTTCGCCAATATCTCAAAAACTATTCGGGATAATTCAAATTTGAAAAAAGGTTCTAAAAGGGGAGGAAATTTCCTAAAAAAAATGTCCTAACTCCCGGAACTGTAGGACCAATATTTATAATTTTCCCAGAGGGTTGAAAATACGCCCGAAGACGGGTACTTCGGCTTGCGCCAGCCACGCTGACTTCGGACCTTTAATGAATAAACATTATTTGAACTTATTAAATATAAAAATCAAAAATTGAAAAAATTCAGGCGCCTGCAGGATAAATCAATGAACAATAATCCGCAGTACAAAAATTTTTATCGCGATTTTTCAATAAGTTATCCATTAGTTAATTAACAATTTTTTGTAGCACGAACATTAACATTGCAAGTGCGATAATTGTTAAACTATTAATCTGAGAATTTTTTCCTTTCGTGGAGCTATTTTTCAAAGGTCTTAGAATAGATTCCCGTTGGAAAAATTATAAAGCTTCATTAAACATTAAAAAAAATGTTTTTATATAATATTATTATTGATCCGTTTTCTTATGAACAGAAGCTACTTAAAAATGATTTTGTATAATTTTAATCTCCTATTGTTTAAAAAATTGTTATAAACAAAGCTTTGTTTATGAGATAATTTAAAAAAAAATTTCGATAAAATCTTTGATGATAATTATGATTTAAAAAAAAACCTTTTCTTAAAAAAAATTTCATTGCTTAAAAACGCATTTGTTAAATAACAATTTTTTTTACCACTTGTTATGAAAATTAAGGAACCATTTATTTTTAAATCATTATTTATCTTGGTCTTTGATATTAAAAAAAAATTATTATTTAAATTAAATTTTCATTGTTTATTTAATAAACAATTTGCTATAAACAAATCAATTATCTCTTTGTATTTTTTTCTTTTTCTACTTAAAAAAACAAAAACAACCATGTATTATTTAAAAAAAACTTTCAATTTTCTGTTCTCTTTCATTTCACAACTCTGACCTGGTTTTTTATGTTTAATTTTATTATAACTTTTGAACTAATGGAGATACCAGGAAAAAAATTAAGACTTATTTATTCTTTATGAATTAATTGATTAATTAATCAATAAGATTTTTTTAGGAAATTTCCTCCTCTTTTTGAAACATTTTTTTAAATTTGAATTATCTCGAATAGTTTTTGAGATATTGGCGAAAAATCAAACCCCCTTTTTTTCACTTAACGAGCGGCCTTAGCATTTTCTCAAAAACTATCTACATGCCATTCCGAATCGAATGACACCTCAATCATAATTTCCGGAGAAGGCGAAAAAATGTTGACCTAAAAAGCAGTTATTGACTAGTCTAATAGAAATGTGTTGGTGTTATATTTTTGGTGAAAAATTTTCTTAGGTCTACCAAAAGTTAAAATTTAGGACAGTGTATCTGAAATTAATTAGAAAATTAAGAGTTGTTGAAAATAATTACTGTATATTATGTGCTCAGGAAAAAAGTGGAATAGTCTGAAACAAAACTACTTGTACATTAAAAGGCGTTAAACTGTTTCTAACAGACTTAAAAACTGAAAAACCTGTATAGACCACGTAGTTAAAATAATAGACGAGAATGTGGGAACTGATTATTTTAATAATAAACTGTTAGAACCTGTTGTTATTAATTTGGGAACCGCAGAAAATTTCTCGAACCTTTTTGACCTTTAGACCTATAATAGCTCTCTTCCGCTTCCGACATACTTTTGGCCAAAATACAAAAATTATAATTGGCACTTGTCTTACACCGGTTCTTATTTTCACAGGTTAAGTGATATTTAAAATAAATGCAAATAAAAGTAATTTGAAGAAACCTCTTGTTTATAATATAATAAGATTATAATATCAAGAATATAAAAAATGCATTATGTTATGTTTGTGGAGTTGAAGCATGAAATTGAAGAAATATTCAATTTATTAAACATGAAAGAAATGTCTTTAAACTTAGCTTTAGTTATTTAAATTTGATTTAAGGTACATAAGTTACACTTCTCCAATATGATCAGTAGAACAATAATTCAACAATGTATCATAATACTTGCGCTACTATTCTGGGATGTAAGATATACAGATACATTCAAACACAAACGGAACATAGGGATTTAATGTATTGTCCGATCTAAATAGTCCACCAACAAAACATTTCTATAAGTTCACTTCAATGAATATCAAGTATTGATCTGGACAGCTGGATTCAGAACCAATGTATGAAACCCCGCCCATTCTCCTTCCAAAATTTATTAGTTATGTGCGAACTGCGATTTAGTATTGAATAATTATTTGATGGGGGTAGTAAACGTCGCTACATATTGAAAGAATATGCTTACGTTTTATGTTGTTAAAATCGAAAATAAATTGTTAACAATTAATGTTTCGAGTTAAGATAATATGTTTTGATTTCTTTTGACAATAACGGCTTTCAAAATAAAAATAAATTCGTAAATAAAACAAAATAAGATTCTTTAAATTGTACCCTACCTACCGACTGATGTTTACTGACTGTCTGACGCTAATTAAGGACCGCCCACAGTTGAGAATACAGAGTGGAATTGTACGATATGTTATAGGTGTCCAAATAAACGATTGTAATAATCGTGTTTTTACTCTGTTGAAGCTGGATGTTGGTCGACTTGTTCAAAAGCAGTTCTGATACAATGCTTAAAATCCATTTGTGTTTGAATGTATCTGTATATTAGTAACTTGTCGAAGCCTGTAACTTAACAACTAAATTCGAAAACTTGAACAATTATTGGCTTGTTGCTTTTGTTGCTGGTTACACATCTCACTGATTCAGTGGATAAGCAATTGCGTTCATAAGACTGTGGTTATCATGATTCATAGTCAATCGCTGGCGAAACGCCGAAAATAATCGCTCGCTGGTGAATCCTTCGGCGAGATACGTACTTTTCATAGCCAACCGTTAAAGAATCGCTGACGAGCGGAAGGTGTGGAGAGAGGAGAGTGTAGAAAATGCGGCGACTTGACCATGCATCGTATTGAAAAACGTAAGCGTACAAATCACGCGACTATTGTATGTCAAAATTAATTGTTGTATTAATTTTTATGTAATTATTTAATAACTTTGAAATTGAATACAATAGTATATTGTGTCACAGGGAAAAAAATGAGCTTTAGCAGCCCGAGACTATTAGATGCATGAGCGAGAGCAGCTGATAGTTAAGGGGGGCTAAAGTGTTTCCTGCATGTGTGACACACAACTGTTTTTCGCCTACCAAATAAACCAAAAAATAGGAAAATAAAGCTAAAAACTTTGGGTTTAATTAAAAAATTTACGTGAAACGTCAAAGTACTGCGGTGACAGATGGTAACAAACGTCAAAAGTCGTGGCGTTAAGAATTTTCCGAGAACAATACTGTCCGCTTTATTGTTGGTGTTTATATGATTGGTTTTCCGGTAAGGTAGGCGAAAAACATTTTTTCTATGACCCTTTATAAAAATAAAATAAGAAAATGCCATATCGTTAACATTCGTCCGTAGAGACGAAAATTATTTCTGACTGCCGAAGAACTTTTCGTGATCCAGTCTTATGTGTGTTATACAAAGTCTTGAAGGATCCCTAGACGAGAAGGGAGTACCCCTTGTGAGATTTTTTATAGCTATTAATATAACGAGATTATTATGCGATTTATAATAGTCGAGGACATTGCTAGGTGACGAGGCGACAGCCGAGTCACCTAGCGATGTCCGAGACGGTGTTAAATCGCTAATAATCAAGTTATATTCAAAGCTTTATCGTATCATTGACAACGGCGATGCAACAAGGTTTTATGAAGTTTTATTTTGGCATTTCAAAAAGTCATCAATAAAATCATGCAAGATTTTGATATATTAGCTGCAGCTAACACTATAAGGTTGAACTTGCTTCCGGACAAATATAAAATCCATTATGAAAAAGTATATCAGCAGTTTTGTGAGTGGCGAAGAAGAAACGGTGTTGCTGGCGTATTTCGCAAAACTCTCCGAGGAATATTCTGCTTCATCCTTATGGCCGATATATTCCATGTTACGAGCGACTTTAGAACTGAAGGAAAGAGTGGAAATCGGCAAATACGGCGCCTCAATACGTTTCATCAAGAAGAAAACCGTTGGTTATAGAGTAAAAAAATCAAAAGTATTTACAAGAGAACAAGTCAACGAGTTTGTGCGTTCTGCCCCAGACGAGGAGTTTTTAATGATGAAAGTGGCTTTTTTAATTGCAATTGGAGGAGCCTGTCGAAAAAATGAATTAGCGAAGATGACCACGGAAGATGATTGTTACTATTCCCGACTCAAAAACCCACAAGAAACGGATTTTCGCTGTAGTATTTGACGGCGAAGTAAATCCTGTGCTTTTATTTAAAAAGTACGCAATATTAAGGCCAGTCCATGTTACTCACCGAAGATTGTTTGTATCATATAGAAAAGGGAAATGTGCGGTACAGCCCTGCGGCATTCATTTCTTCTCTAAAATACCTCAAAACATAGCTGAGTATCTCTCACTTGAAAATCCTAATATGTATACTGGTCACTGCGTTAGAAGATCTTCGGCTAATTTTCTTGTTAATGCTGGAGGAGATATATTAGACCTACAAGAACTTGGTGGATGGGAATCGGCGAAGGTTGCTAGAGGGTATTTAGAAGAAAGTGTGACCAAAAAAGTTTCCATTGCTCGCAAAATTCAAATCGGCGATGTTTCCGGCAGTGGATTAGGCACTGGGGAACCGCACGAAATCGAAAGGAGTGCTTGCTCGGTTATTAATCAGGCTTCAGAGAACATACCTATGATCGTGGACGCTAAAGGCAAAGGTATATAATCAAATTTGAAAACTGTCAAAATATTGTTTTACATGTTCATGAAAACTAGTTCTAATATTATTTGGTATCTAACGTATTATGCTTTCGTAACTAACGTATTAAATTATGGTAACTAATGTATTATGAATAACTAAGGATTTATGTAGGTATTGGTACGTTTATGATGTTTGCAATTATTAATAAAGATTGCATATAAAAAATGTCTTAATTTTGAATGATACGATAAATTCAATTTTTAAATGTTTTGGACGTAGAGGTAGCAAAATATTTTGTCTGGCAATTTTAATGTTCATGCAATCACAGATTCTGCGTAGGTTTGTAGAAATTCTAATAATGTTGGCTGAATGATATACCATATACCATATACCATATACCATAATAATTTATTCCGGTTTTGACTGTATGTGAATGTTTAACACAAGTTGGAATTTCTTGCCAATAAAATCTATGAGGAATTTCTTTTGCCATCATGATACATACAATTGTGTTATTTTCTAAAGTTCACAGTCAACCGACGAAATAAATATTTCCTGAATGGAAATCATCACAGTATCAGTTATAATAAAGCTTTCATATAACTTTGTTTGCGATTTCAGTTTGCTATTAAAATTTTTTACGCGACGTTTCTGCAGCATTAATTCTGCTGCTGGTGTTAGTAAAGTTCTTTTACTTTTTTTTAACTTCTCGCGGTTGCAGCATGTGCCCACTTGATGCCTGCCTAGTTCCAAGCAAGCCATTTTATAAAAATACTCAAAACTTTCGGTATTTGGATATTTTTTTGGAATTTCTCGTTCAGTTCCTTATTCAAATATGTCTTTACTTCACTAAAGTGGTTAGACATTGTTGTTGTCAAAGATTCAATATGATCCTGATTTGTGGAATTAAATTTTCACGAATACTTTTTCTTTTTGTCAGAACATTATATCTTGTTATTTTGTTAATTATCGGATTGTTGATAATATAGGTGAATGAATCTTAATACAACAGTTTCATTCATTCATTCATATATTGGGATTGTGCTCATCAGCCCAGGCACTTGAACTGAAACTTTGTACCAATTCCCATGTTATCTACTTCCATTCCAGAAGCTTCGTCTTCTATTAAGGCCACTAGTTTGACTGGAGGGATTTTCAGTAGTTGTGATGGTTGTATTAATTCCTCTCCAAAGTGCTTCCGTCTAAGTTCTTGTAAGTTCTCGCAGAAGCAGAGTATGTGAGTAGGTGTTTCATCATCAAGATCACATTTTCTGCAAATAGGTTTACTAACTTTGCCCATATTGTACAAATGTTTCCTCAAGGAGCAGTGTCCAGTCACCAGGTCGGTAACTGTCTTCAAACGTCTCTTACCCAGCCTGGTTGAGACTTCCTTGTCTACCTTGTTCAGTAAACTCTTTGTATGAAGGTGCCCTTGTGTCACCCTTCATTTGAATTGGTGTTCCCTATCTAGCCAGTTCCCGATTTCCCTTCTTATGCAATCTTTTGTGATTCCACAAAACGGTTCCGGACCTATGAAGTCTCCTTTAGAGTCTTCTTTAGCTAAGTGGTCCGCCATTTCATTACCTGCAATCCCCTCATGTGCCTGCACCCATATTAGAGTCACTTTGTTGTCTCTTGCCAGCCTGTTGAGGGATTCTTCGCAGTTTTTCAGCAGTCTAGACCTAGTTGTTGGATTACTGATAGCTTTAAGCAGAGCCTTGCTGTCAGTGAATATTTCAATTTTTTGTCCGGTATATTCTCTTCATCAATACAGGCAATAGCGGCAATCGTCTCTGCTTGAAACACAGTCGTATATCGACCAAGGCTAAAGAACATTCTCTTTCTAGGTACTTTTATACCATCCCCAGTGCCATGGTTTGTTTTGGAGCCATCGGTGAACCAGATGATTTCTCCAGAATTACCTGGGTGCATCACCTGTTCCCTAGATGGGATGATGATATTCACTCGCTCAGTGAATATATTCTCTGGTGTCATGCTATCAAAACTGATGTGAAATATGAGTTTATCTAGTATTGTCCCAGTTGCAGTGAGTCCTCCTCGATCATTGTTCGGGGACCATAAGTCTATCGATTTCAGCCTAAGAATTGACATCATTGCCTCCGCCCGTATAAAAAGTTCTAGAGGAGGAAGTCCAATAAGGGCTTCCATTGATGCCGTTCCCGTGCTGTTCATTGTCCCGGTAATACCAAGAAGGGCTTGTCTTTAAATTGCAGTTAATATATTAACTGCAGAGGACTCTTCTGACCTCCTACTCCAGACTATTATTCCATAGGCGATCGTTGGCCTTATTACAGTTGTGTAGAGCCAGTGAACCACCTCAGGTCGTATTCCCCAGGTTTTGCCCATAACTCTTCTGCATTGTCAGAATGGCCTAGCCGCCCTGGCAGTAATTTGTCCAGGTATGCCTTCCAATTCAGTTTGGAATCAAGGGTCACTCCCAGATATTTAACTCCTTTGGATACTTCTATTTCTTTTCCGAACAAGAGTAGTCTATCCTGCGGGAGAACTCTTCTATTCGTAAAAGCAACTAGTTTGGTTTTTTTTGGATTAACTTAAAGGTCCTATTTAAGGCACCATTCATCCACAATTCGCAGAGCTTCCTGTAGGACATTCATAACCACCTCCGGGAATTTCCCATTGGTGACAATCACTATGTTCTCCGCAAAGCCCTGCGTCCATATGCCTTGATCATTCTGCCTACAGATCAAGTCATCCACAACTAGGTTCCACAAAAGTGGTGAAAGTACTCCACCTTGAGGACATCCTTTAGTTATCATGCATCATGTTTTATCATGCATATGTGCTGTTATTCTCCTATGCTCGAGCTTGGATCCTATCCATTTGCATGTGGTGCTGTTAATACCTCTTTTTTTAACAGATGTTACAAACATTTTTGCAACTAGATGGACTTGTCTATTTTCATATTTTGCATATTTTTCAACTCGTATTTTGCATCTTTAAAATTTCGGATTTATACAGCTTTATTCACCCTTTCATTTTTCCGGAAACGTTCAAAGCATTGTCAGAGTAGCTTCCGTAACTTTTTACACTCGGCGTTTCATTTAAAAACAGCCCTTCGTGATCGACATGTGTGTTGTTTCGGAATGCACTAACGTACGTAGGTACAAACAGTTTGCCGGACATTGTGGTTTGTGATGGGAGGATATCAAATAAAGTCAAAATGGCTGACTATTCGACATTGAATTTTATCCAATGAAAAATTAAAAATACTTAAATAAAGGCTGTTTTCTGTTAAATTTCTGAGGAATTGAGTGGGAGAAGAGAGCTCAATAGATCCTTAAGGTTTTAGTGAATGTTCACTGCAAAAACAAATACAGATAAAGATTATTTTGTTGGGTTTCAGGTTTAGACAGATCTTGTCAGTGGTTGGGTTATAAATAGAGGTCCAGTACAATTAGCAAATAATTAGGAAAAATGTACTTTTTATCTCGTTATTAAGTACATGTGGCAACGCATACGCAAAAAATTCAAAGATGCGTGGAATGATGGATGTGAATCGGAATATCCGAGAACAATGGTTTGAAAATGTTCTGTTGAGTGAAACAGAGATACTGTTAAAATACCTTTGCCTTTTTTGCTTTTACGCGGCGTTGCCAGCTTTAAATACTACGATAATCAAAAGAATCAGAGCCCAAATTTAACACTTGGGAATCGATACGACCTTATGGTCGAAACACATATTGTTGCAGTGCATGGTCCTGAAAAGAACAATCACGTAAACCAAACTAAGGCAGACATTATATGACGGTTGTCTTCAATATTTTGCATATAGAGCTAAACAGAAACAGAAGAGAACTTTTAAACACTATCGTTTTTCAAAGTATTCTCTACGAAGAGAAAAGCATTTTTGCAACCTTTGGAACCAGTTCTGGAAATAGTTATTCCACTCGCTTGTTGGTACATTCAAAATAGAATTTTTCTAGGCGTTGACTGCATGTTAATATTTGGAAAAGTGAAAAAGTCGTTAGGACTTAGGTCGGGACTGTATGGAGGATGGTACAACAATTCGATGTTTTCTTGTTTTAAAAACTCAATTGTTTTTCGTTCTGTGTGGAAACTTGCATCTTTCGTCGTTGGGGGTTGGTTTTTCGAAACTGTGCAATTACTTCCGACAAACAAATCGACGTGTACCCATCAATTATATCGTTTATTTTTCAGTTCATAAGAGTAAATCCAGGATTCATAATACTCGAGTTTCCTGCGTTTAACCCGTTTAGAGCTTTTTGACAACAATTCACTCTAATTGCTTTCTGTTCTTCAGTCAACAGAAATTTTTTTGAATTGTGGTCTTTGGAATAACCAATAATGCTCCTATTTCACGATATGTGACATGTCGATCTTCTTGGATCAGCTTACGTACAGTATCAACGCTTTCCTGGTTGACTGCCGTTGTTGGTGGACCTGTTCTTTTATCGTCACTAAGATCAATCCGTCCACGTTCAGATTCTCCATACCAACGAGAAATTGTCGACTGCTGAGGTGTTTCATTGACGAAAACAGAAACCAACTCGGCAAGACATTCTTGTTGAAACAACTGCCTTCGAAAATTGTAAAAAATTATTGCGCGAAAAAATTTTCGGCTCAATTTTATCTTTCGACTGGCTCATCAACTTCAGTTTAGGTATAGCTTTAAGCGAAGCGGCGTTAACTTAACTAATTTTGACATTTGTTATTTTTTGACAGGCGCCAACTATGTTATTATATGCAACGCTTAAAAGACAACCCTTGTATACACCCGATTCCCCACCAAATCTACTTGTTTTTTTCTAGCCCATTGTCGTTTATGGCACATGTTAATTTCCTATGTGACCAGAATTCCTTTCTCGTACTGTATATTATATTGACGAAATAGATAATAAACCTACTTTAACGTCCGTTAAATTTTTCTTTCCTGAATGTTATTAAATTACACAAAGTCTAGGGAGTAACGAAAATAATAAGTTTTCAAATTGACGGAACTTCCAATCAAATTTTGTTTAGTCAACAATTTCTATACCTACTATATTTATTATGTTAGATCAAAGCAGTTCCTTTTTATCCTCGTTTAATGAATCGCATACTTAATCCTTAATTTATAAATGTAGTACAGCTCTGTGTCTTTATCCTTTTAGTTTCATCATGTCCTTCACGTAAACATATTGAGCTCGACGGGCTCCGAAGCATTGTCCCAGCAACGGCGTAATGTAATGTAGGTCACAGCATCAGTTACGTCACGGTTCCGTTGCTACATCCTTCTATTCATCCACGGTGTATTACCTCATTTTAATTCACTTATTTTCATAGATACCTTGGCTTGATTACGATTCATCCAATTTTAAATAACTACAATGTGACGTTATTTAGACGATCTTCAACTTTGTTAGGAATAGTATAAATGTAACGACATTATTTACCTAAAACTTAGTTTTATGCATAAAAGAAAGTTACATTTTTTGTAGAGTTGTTTTTAAGTCTTACAAGTCTTCATCACCATAAAAAGTGAGTAACAAACAGTGGTGGAGTTGCACGGTGCAGTTGTTAATATAGCGCGGGTCTCACTAGGCTTGCTGCCAGCCGCGATTTGAGAAAGCTGCTACTTTTAGCCATTGATCAGCTTGGTGTGATTACAAAATTCGCCGCTGGCGCCACTCGCCGGTAATTATTTCTAGCGGCTGGTAAACTTCTGGTAGCAGACAGCAGCGACTAGCGGGTCACATGACTCACTCACACCAGTTGCCGCCAGCCAGCAGCCTCCTGAGGGTGCCGAGTGAGAATAAACGCTGGAGGGGTGCGACCAGAGAGGAAGTACAGGAATGGATGGAGGAGGAAATGGAGAGAAGTTGGGAGGAGTATGAGGGCGCGCTAAAAGGAGCGATCGGGAGTAGGAGAGATTGGATTGACCGGAAATTAGGGGAGGTGAACTACTGCTTGACACAGGTGCTCCCTGGACATGGGTCGAGGGTAGGGTACCTCTACAAGATTGGGAAAAAAGAGACTGGAGTGCGAGAGGTGTGAAGTGGAGGATGGTGTAGGGTATGTGTTGAGATGCTGGAGGAAAGAGGAAGTGCTGAAGAAGTTGGAGAGGAAACTAGGGGAGGCGGTGTATTGGAAGAACATGGTGGAGATAATGTTGAGGGGGGAGGAGGAATGGATGGAGGTAAGTGGCGTAGTGGAGAGCATGATTAGGAGGAGAGGACTCGATATGGCAAGAGAGGTAGGAGTGATAGATAGGGAGAAGACGACTGGTTGAGCGTAGAGTATGTGAGAAACCACCGCCCGTCTTGAAGTATGCTAGGGTAGTGATTGCGAGGCGGGGGTAACGGCGAGTTTGAGATGGATTTGGTTGGTAGGCATCCCTTTGGGAATGAGTCTAACACTGTTTGGGTCTTGAACAGGACCCATTCGAACATGAGTTCGACCCGGAAGAAAAAAAAGTTGATAGTCACTGCTTGCTGGTAGAAGCAGTCAAGTAGCAGCCGATAATGAGAATGTATTGCCAGCGGCAGCTTGCTTATCAACAGCAGCTGGCAACTAGCACAGTGTGATTACCACTTAAGACATCTGTGGTTTAGCGTTAATAAGGCCCATGTAAAAATGTTACCATTTTGTTACTTTCAATAATATCTTAGATGTGTAGTGGTGAATTGTGTTCCTCCCTAAACGACATAATTGTACTACCTCCCCACCATCACCAATGAAACAAATTTTTTATTTAATGTCTATTCAATGTCTATTCAATGTCTATTCAATGTCTATTCAATGTCTATTCAATGTCTATTCAATGTCTATTCAATGTCTATTCAATGTCTATTCAATGTCTATTCAATGTCTATTCAATGTCTATTCAATGAAAATTCATCTCTAAAAAGTTAAAATTATTAAATGTCTAATCATGCTTTAACCTTTTAGTGGTCGCGCCGTTAATTGTAACAAAATTAGTCGCGCCGGGTCTTGTAGAAAACTACTGTACCCATAAAAAAACACTGTATCCACGCTGACAGTTTTATCAAAAATAGATGTTTATATAATTTTCGATCTCTATTAAGTGCTTTTATTTCTGCTATGTTGGTGTGTTTGCCATCCCGTTCGCGCTTATATTTACCGAAAATAATATCGATATATTTGTTCGTATTTTTGACTATCGAAGATGACATTTCGTCTGTAAAAAAAGCTGCCAGCATTGCAGTGGTAATTTAGCATTTTTTGCAGCTCCTTTTACTCCAGGCAAGAGCCATAATCAAATTGTTTTTCCGTGTTCTTACTCGCTGAGAGAATGGGCGCGCCGCTTTATTTATAATTAGGCCAAGGTATAGAGCATGCAAGTATAGTATTTTTTGACAAAAATCCTTGTAGAAAACGTATGATGCCATCATATAAAGGACATCACCTAGTATAATTTTGATATGTTTTAAAACGGTTTTGAAAAATGCAGATAAAGAGCGATAAAACTTATATTTTCGATTTGTGATCAAATGCTGCGAAGTAGGTCAAAAACGCTCGGAAATACGGCCGAAAATCCACTGGCGGAAAGTAACGTAGTAGAAGGGAAGCGGGGATCGAGGAGAGGCATACTATATAAATATACGATCGCACTGGCGAGCGCCGTAACCAGACATTTTCGACGGTGATCTTGGGCGTTTTTGGCCAACTTCGCATTATTTTATGACAAATCGAAAATATACGTTTTGTTGCGCTACATCTTCACTTTTCAAAACCGGTTTAAAATTTAAAATCTGACAATCGACAACGCATCCAGACACGTTGCAAATAATCTCATCAACAAATTACAATTGCACTTTCGATAAAAGTAACCGTCGCCTGGCGTCTGATCTTCGCACATAGAGTGCATATGAAGAACTTCCTTTGTACCAAGTTTCAGTTCTTACAATTGGAAATGGCAAAAATATGAATTTAAAAAAAAAATTTCGGTTTTTCCAAATTTTCTAGGTTCCCAATTATCCGATTAACTCATTCGACCACTCATTTTGTTCGTATTTTAATTACCTACGATTTATCCATACATACCATTGAGATTGCTTTAGTACTTTTTACATTATATGAAAAAAACCAAAAAGGGTGGTTTTTTTCGTTTTAAATGTTTATAACAAAACATATCAAAATTATACTACGTGATGTCTTTTATATGATGGCACCATTCCTTTTCTACTAGGATTTTTGTAAAAAATATTTACCTATTGCTTGGCCTAAACTGCTATTGCTAAACGAACAACTGAACACACATTCAACAACGATGCGGAATTCTAGGAAAGTACTGGGAGTGGGAGATTTCGCAGAGTTGCCCAAGTTTTTATATTGCTAGGAATATATCACACCCGTCGCTACCACTGAAAGGTTAAATAGTAAATGAAAGATGACATATCTACATATTTTTTTCAATAAGTACTATTTATATGATGTACAGAGTATGTTAAGTTAACTTCAAACTCCACTCTGTGTACATCTTTTCATTCGCTGGCGACATCTAGTCTGGCTCCTATACAAGTTTGTTCTTTTTGTATTTAGTGTCTATGTTAATAGTGAACTAATTAAGTCGAAAGCGTAACTGTTTAGCAGTGTGCTCAGTCTTCAAATTAGGTATACAAAAATTAATATAGCGTTTAGAACCTTCGCTTTAAGGATTATCATTTGATTCGATCATAATACTATCAATTATTACCAACACACAATAAAAAGCTTGTTGATTTCAGGAAATTCTGCGCCGGATTATTAGAGGGGCTGATTGGGTCCATAGCCCCGGGCACCAAGGGACCTTTGCTTAGGAAAAAATGTTTAAGCTCCAATTATCCATTTCCGTGTAACGGACACGTTTCATGAAATTGAAACGGAACAAATCAATGTCTTGTCATTAAAAAATTATAATTTATTCTTCTGTTTTTCCGAAACTCCTACTTTTCTCTGCCCTCAAGAGGGTCTTTTCGAGATTTAGCCTCAGACCCCTCAGAGGCTCAATCCTTCACTAGCAGGAATAAATTTATCTGCGCATGTCCGCAATCGCTAAGTTACAGCCACACATTATTTTGGAGTCTAATGCACACTTGCAAAATTATATTTTATTTTAAGAAACCTACAAAATCCTGCATGATACGTCCATGGTCATTGCGCTCTTAGATGAATGGAAACACTAAATATTTATTAGTTTATACCCAAATTTGTTAGAGATGACATTTACGTGTCCACCACTTATTGATATCTAGAACGTTCTTACATAAGCACAGCAAGTTGCAGCCTGATGCGGCCGTTGATGCCACATCAGTTGAAATGACAACATATTTTATGCTGTCGTAAAAAATAGGATGCCTTCGATTTAGTGGACTGGAATTCTATAGGAGGCTGGTTCTTTAGCATAAATAATAACTGCATTTAGTTAACAATTCAGTAAACTTTAATAAAATTTAACGTCGAAAATACATACAGATGGAACGATGAATATAGACAAGCCTTTCAGTATGGAATAGTAATTATTAGAACGACCTTACTCTTTCCTTTGTGGTTTTCAAAGCACAATTCACTTGAAATATAACTTTGCTGGGTTTGAATCACTATACAAACTTTAACTTTCTAGAAAAATGCACTTATGCAGGAAATATAGGAATTAAATTAATTACTATGAAACTTGACCCATATGGTCTGAAAATATCGGTTTTATACCGGTAAAGGAGTTGTAGGTCTTAGCTGGGAGACCGATCGGGTTGGAAAGTCAACATCGACTCTACTGACAGTACTGACTGAGAGGCAGGGAGATAATGCATTTAGGCGCGAAGTGTGCATTTCGTCACGCCTACTTCAACTGCCGAAGAATAATAAGGTCTGTTCCAACCTCAATCAGAAACTGTCAGAAAAGATCAGAGAATAGCTGGTCATAGCAAACAATGAGTTTACTTTCGCGTAATTCCTATCACTGATTGCAATGGTCGACTATTCTCTGATCGTTTCTGACAGTTTCTGATTGCGGTTGGAACAGACCTATAGTAAATATTGCAAGGCGTCGGTCAGACGGGGAAAAGAAGTTTCGAATGAAAATAAAAGGACTAAAATATCTACATGAATATACAAAGGAACTAAAATATAAATATACAAATTGTTGAATGTGTGGTTTCAACACAGCCTTCGAGAAAAATCAAGAACTAATATAGGAGATACGATGTTAATCAGTTCAATATTATTAATAAAATACTTTTTTAGTGTAATTTAGATAAGAATTGTTGTAAAAACTGAAATAAATTTAATAAAACTGTAAACATGAATTAAACTACCTTCTGCTCTTACTTATTGAATTTAATAATAACCGGAAACCTGCATTTCAAAACAATGTTTTAAATTTAAAAAATGCAACTTTTTCCGAAAATTGTCTAAAATAGATTTGTATATTTTTGTAACATTTGATTTGGAAATTTATAACTTCCAAAGAGCCATGATAAAAATTTAAATGATAATTACATTTTTTATACGACAGTTTAACAACATTCTATCCTGGCACGACTCCAAACTATCCAATTAGTAATTTATTGTAACTATCATTTCTTTTAAAGTATTTTGTAGTTAAGTTATAATAAGCCAAAAATAAAATGAAATTTCATAGTTGTAAAAGAATACGTGTTAATATCCGACTTAAGTGATCTGTTTAGTTCCATTATGTGTGTGTGTTTGTTTATGTTGTTAGACTATATTGAAATTTCTTGGCAACAGAGGCTGATGCCTTCTTGTTCCAGTTCTGGAAATAGCAATATATGAACAGCTGGGAACAATCAGCAAGGTGTTCGTGAAACATTCCCAAAAATAACTTAACGTAAATACTACTAATTGCAATCATAATATTATGATATATTTTAAAAAGCTACTTTATAAAAGAAATATCAATAGCTGTTACTGAAAGAGGATCTACCAGATCAAAGAAACACAGAAATAAAATGAAAACTACAATAAAAATGGAGTGTATGGTATAAAATAGAAAATTAAAAATTTGTCGAATAAATAAATAAACAAACACATAACGAAACTAATAGAAATAATAAATGGGAAATTATGTTACGGAAGAAAGTTATTTAATTGGTTAGTTTTTGTTTTATCTCTTAAGAATATTTTTAATGTTTTTTCAGCCTACGATATTTATTTTTGTCGGAATCTATTGTTTTTATATATATTTCATGATTATGACTTTTTAACGATAGGTAACCACTTTAAAATGTTTCTGAGCATTTTTCAAAAACAGGGTGTCCCGAAAAGATTAGTCATAAATTATACAACCTATTCTGGGGTCAATATAGGTTGATTGAACTTTACTTACCTTGTTACTAAAGTGCACATAAAAAATTACAGGGTGATCTATTTGAAAAATTAAATTCAAGCAAATAGCTTCGAATTTCCCTTGTTTGTAACCAAACGCGTTTTTTCAAAACATTTTTTAAGTCGATGGAAACGATTTGTTGAAAAACTTCTGTACAGATCGACGAATATGGTTCTTGTTAAACATAAATTTATAATACATATTTCACTAGATCGCAATGTTCTTCCTTTTTTGTCTTTTCGCTTGTGACCGATTTTGCAGCTACAAAATGGAACAATTTTTAGGATAAATATCGTGGTTTTGTCAACAAATCTCCAAAAACTGAAAAAAATAAAAAGACAACGTTGGAATTGGTCTTATCTTACTGGATTTTAAGACACAGTATCGTAGCTAGGGCAGGGCAACCGGGGCCCACGCCAGGGGAGCAAGCCTCGTGGGGCGCGAGATTGAAAGTTTTAAATATCAAGCATGTTCTTTAATACCCAACCTGAAAGAGGCTAACTTAATAGATGTGTTAAATTTTATTCATGATTGTGAGTTATCGTCGAATTATCCCAATATAGAAATATGTCTCCGCTTAGCACTAATGCTGCCAGTAACGTCCGCCATAGGGCGCCATAGTTCCTATAGATACGACTCTGTTAAGACACCATGCCAAGTTTTGTTAACGTTTCATCCTTCTTCTTTTTTATTAAAGTTTGTGTTGTGCTTATGTGTTTCAACAAATCTAGGAGTCAAAATTACGTCAGTGTCATCTGAAAATCAAAATACAAATTCGGCGGGAAGACTACTCAGGTCTTCCTCCAGCTTCTATTGACAAAGGTCGTGTTCATCCCAACTTGGGCACTGTCCAGTTTATTTTGGCAATGGTCCGCGTTCATCGCAACGTAGCGCTACCGGAGCGATCAGCAATTTCCCGCTGAACGCGTGTTTTGTCAACTGATCATCAACTGATGTGAGCGCTGTTTTAGCAGTCGCCACTTTTTTCATCAGAATCGAAATACGCCACGCTACCGATAAATGACTGTATTATGACAAATATCATGTTAATAAACATATAAAATGACACAACATATTTCTGTTTGAAGATATTTTAGACATTTGTATCTTGAAAAAAGATGAACACAAATAGGAACCATATATTTCAAATAAAATAAGGTTATGTAATGATATCAATATAAACACGTTCAGAAGAATTAAGAAGCGATGGATCGTGATCAATGGCTGCCGTAATTAAAATTTGATGTACTGATGCCCGATCGTATCACCTTGGCTTAACAAGTAAGCCAGGCTTAAAATAGATCATGCAACTTATAATGCAGATACGTCACTAGTGTAAATGTGAAGTTGTCGATAGTCTTCGTTTGTTGTTCCATGTTTCAGCTTGTTGATGACCAATAAATAATAATACGTTGACATTATTTTGACATCTATCATATATAGTTGAAGCAACGAATATAGTAACTATCTTATGATAATTATGTTCCATGTCAAAATGTGTGCCTAACTTTAATTTATACTAGTGACGTAATAACGTTTAAAATACGGTTTTTAGTTGGAATTAAAACAAAACTACACTATTAAATTTGATTAAATATGGCGCGGTGTAATTTGTTTCTATAGACTTAACTATCTGTTATGCATAAACAAGAATCTATTTTTAGTTGAACACCCTATTATGTATCTTGACACAAGCAATTCTAAGAAAATATATGTAGGCATTTCAAAAAGTAAATGGTTTTATTAAAGATTCATTTTTTTCTTTTTAGAGCATTTAAATAAAATTTTGTTTGTTAAAAATGATTTATTTTATTATTAATTCATCAATATTCAGTTTATATGCAACTTGGAAATTAATTTTAATTTTAAATTTATATTTTTCCAAATTTATTTAGTCAACATTACTGAGAAAAATTTAAACACTATTAGAATGATCATATTGATCATTCAACAAAAAAATGTTTTGTCCAGATGCTTTTAAACTAAAATAATCAAAAAACATACGAAGCCTCCAATGGTAATAATTATTAACATTTGATACAAAAGCTCCAGCTAACGTAAATGTTGAAAAAAATAGAACTGTTCTGTTAAAAATGTGTTGGTATAATGTAAAATGTAGTTAAAACTTGTTTTCTACAACAGTTTAAATTTGCATGTACCTAGTAATGCTTTTGTATATTTTCATTTACATGAATAAACAAAAAATGACATAAAAAATTTGGTTGTAAAGTGGCGTTGCAAACTGAATATGTCATAACTCGCTAGTCGGGTTGAAAGTATGGTATCAGTGGCGTCCATTATACATATAACACTTAGTACAATGAATATTTAAAAATGGGAGAGAAATAAAATAACAAACTGACTCTGCACCAAATTCGGACACTTTCCGTGTTAATTGCTAGAATAAGATTCCAGTTTATAATACGACAATTTAGAGACATGTGGAGCCATCTATGATCATGTGGTCATAATATATTTCAAATTTCAGGCTAAACAACCAAACAAATCATTTATAACAGCCCGGTGAAAATGACAGTGCGTGAACAGGTGTCTATAGCTTTATTTTCAGGTAAGATTATTATTACATTTTTGTTACAAATACATATTTTATTGCTGGAGTATGTTTTTATATCATAATTGTACATGATTTTGAAGAAATCATTACTTTTTTATATTATTACCTAAAATTATTAGGGTGTCAGAATTTCGGCCAACCGAAATAGTTAGATATTCCTGAATTCGGACACGGGGTGTCAAAATTACATTCAATGATGTCCGGTTTAAGTACATAGTACAGTAGCCTCTGTAGTACAATAGCTTCAGTAAAAATAGCGCTGGACAAAATAGCGCTACCTTAAAATAGCGTCAGTCAAAATAGCGTCAGTCAAAATAGCGCAGCACAAAAATAACGCAGAACAAAAACAGCGGCTGTCAAAATAGCTTATTCCCTTCCCTTTTTTGGAAAACTTCATGTGGTATACAAATTCTTTGATATATTTTCGAGAAGGGGAACATGTTTTTGTTCTGCGTTATTTTTGTCCAGCGCTATTTTGACTGGCGCTATTTTAACCTAGCGCTATTTTGTCCAGCGCTATTTTTACTGACGCTATTCCGCTACAGAGCCAGTACAATAATGTTATCGTTGTTACAGAATGTCCTTGAAGAAAAATTTTAAATATTTATTAGACACACTAACATCCGTATTAGAAGCTATAAAAAATGGAAAGGCCATTAAAGCTGCAAGTAGAGAATATAACATTCCCAAAACTGCCCTTCACTCCAAATTTTATGGAAAGTATCCTGTTGAGTGTAAGGCTGGAGCCCCTACAACTTTATCGAAAGAAGAAAAGGTCACCATAGGAACGTGGATAATAGCGGTAGCTAAAGTAGGATTTCCAGTAATCAAGGAACAGCTACTTGCAGGTAAAATACTTGAAATAAATGACGAAGAGGAGGCTTACGTAAGTGCTATGACCCCAAGTGGAAGCTGCTGGAAGTGGCCTTCTAAAAAAGATGTTATTTGGTACAAATTTTACGATATTGAAGAAAAAATTAGTAAGCCTCTACTAATAATAAAAGAGGTCTATTTAGGGAACCTGCAATTGAAAAGTTTGTAATTATATAATAATTTTAACTTTTCATTACAATTTTCACTCCTATGTCACAATTAGGATAAGTTTGTGTCCGAAATAACGACACTGTCCGTTTTTTGTACATGAGGGTGTCATTTTTGAGGACATTAGTTGGATATCTGTGTCCGACTTAGGATCATGGTGTATACTTTTATATTTTATTTTTTTAAGAAAAAACTTATTTTCCTGTTGTGTTTTCAGTTCTTAACATGAATAAAAATCAGAATTAATTTTTTCATTCTGGTGCCACAAAACCGAACAATGTTACCAAGAAAGTGAGTAAAGCTATTCCTTAACTTGTCCGAATTTGGTTATACCTTATCTTCCTTGTGTTTCTTTTTGTTAATTAATTTGGGAAATGAAACCACAATTATTTTTTATATTTTTTAATTCAACGTGTCAGATAGGGAATAGAATTTAAAAACTCAATTGTTCTTGATAACGGTAGCTGGAACGCTAACGAAAAGTTGAATTAAAAAATTTAAAAAATATTGTGGTTTAATTTCCCAAGAAAATAACGAAAAGAATGATCAATACACCACAAGATATCTTCCTTGTGGAATATTAATTATTTTTTTGAGAAATCAAACCTCAATCAACTAGTCGCTGAGGTGTTTTAATTGAATATTCAAAATTTTTGTCCCTACCTTGACACACAAAAATTCCACGACTAGACAGTCAATAACATTTTGTTTGAGACTGCAAAAATTGGTTGTCGAATTTTCAAGGTCCACAGCACAAGCGGTGTTTGGGGAGAATATTTCACGAATAAAAATACAAATTACTATGTATCTCCACTATATTTAATGTAACGTCTCTAACTTAAAAATCTCAATAAAAAACAAATTATTTATTTATTGAAACAGTAACGTAACGTAATATAACAAACTGAACATTATTTATTTATTTATTGAATAGTAAAAATTGCAGTTATAATAATTGTTAACAACATGTTGATTTTGCGACGACATTGGCATGGAACTGCTGCTGTTTGCCGTAGGAGGAGGCATATTAAGTTGAGGCTCAAGATGCGTTCCTTGTTCTCTCATTTTTTCAATTATTTCTTCATGGTGTTGTTCGTCCATTTGCAAGTAGCTGGATATTGACTTCGCATTAGAATGTCCTGTGATTTTAATTAGATTTTGTACTGAGACTCCGCTTTTCGCCAGTTTTGATACGGCGGTGGCCCTAAGTGAGTGGTTTGAAATTTTCATTTGTGGTGTCTCATTTACTCCCACAGGACTGTTTTTGAACAAATTTCCAGCGATTTTCCAATGTGGATTTGGAGTCAAAAATGGTCGGTTGGTGGTGGCTTTTCCTCTTTTACCTTGGAGTCTTGGAAATAGCCTGGCTGGGCAAAAGTTCGTATCAGAATTATTCTTTACAAGCCATTTTGTAACAGCTAATTTTCGGCTACCCCCTTGTGTGGTTTTCTAAAAAAGAGGGTTATATTGGATTCACCCTGTTGTTTCGCCGGTGTTGTTGGTTTCTTCTTTGAAGAATGTGATTTCTGCTCTTGCACTTCTCCGCCTCTCCAAGCAAGTTCATAAGAGAGTATAAAAAAAGTTTTTTTTTCTGTAGACCGATATTTAGACATGCCTTGATCCCTCATTGGCTACGACGACCGCGAGCAGTAGAATACATATTTCACGTGAGTGTCAATTAGTTTAAAAAGTCTGAACACGACTCTTTCGGAACACACTCCCAATCTAGTACCTTTTAGTGGTGCCATTGAGGTTTCCTAAAATAAATTGAATGGATATTTTAGCAAAGATAATGTGAAAGGTTTTGAAAGATCAAAGTAATAGAAAAACATTCGCACTTTAGTAATACAATTCAGCATTCTCCAGTTTCACATATTTTGTTTTACCCGCCATAGGGTATTTTCAATATAAATTACATAGTTGTGCTAGTTCTAGATTGTTTTGCGACTGTGTTCTCTATGAAATTTAGTCGACGAATAAAGTTTCAAATCCAACCAGCAATACCAAGTTAGATGCACCATAAACTATGAAGAGTTTTTTGTTTTATCTTTATTGCCTGCTTTGCATGTTATGCGAGTATGTATTACTTTAAGTAAATTGCATGGTGATTTATACTTTTATTCAAACTATATTGAGGTTTTATGTGTCAGTTTGGCGTTTGTTTATGTCAGTCAGTTTCATTTTGTCGCACTTCAAGACGGATAAAATCGTTTAGCATTAAATTTATTGTAGCATAAGCGTAGCAGACGTTTTAATGTGGTCGTGTTGTAATGTACGGTCGATTATTCACCTCCTGAATATTCTGCGATATCAAATATCGATGAAAACTCGGAAAAAGGAGGTTTTCTAATTAATTTTCTCAATAGAGCCTCACTAGACAGTCGACAGATTCAAAACGACTTGATTTGTCATACACCCGATAAAACAGAAAAACTTTTTAACGAGACCAGGTTTTTCGAATTCCGTTGAGACAAACTGGAGTTATAATCATCTCTTCTTAGAGCGCTTGATCCTCCTCCCTCCACCAATTATTTGGAGAGCTAAAACTAATTTTTATAAAAAAGTTATTCAGATTTGATTGATTAATTTAAGATTACAAAATGGTATTTCGGGATCATAATACATCATTCAATTGATATTTTTACAACTATAAAAACACTTTAGCGGCAGTTCTACAAATAAAAAAAATTTAACGATATTCCTGTATCTGTTTCAACCTACATTTTTTTTTTCAAAATATGACCGATGATCGATATTCTAGATACAGGCAGTGTGCTTAGTGGTTTACCTGATTAAATAGTTTTGTTATGCATCGTAATTTTAAAAATCAATCAACTTTATTGTTTAATTGGGTAATGTGTTGTATGTATGTATGTATACTGGAGTGTCATTAATTGAGACCTAAGAGCTCTCTTGTGCCCCCTTTCCTCTACTTAGTTCCCGATTAATGTCTTAGATATTAGTAATTCCTTTAGATATATTTCCTCGAGGAATTATAGAATATCCACAAACTTCATATTTTGATAAGTGTCACTCTTCTATCCAGAAGTCTCATAGGGGTTGTGTCCTAGTATTCTGTATTGCTATGAATTCTGCAAGTATATGAATGGAAATTTCTTCTTCCATTCCACAGAATCTACATTTTTCCTGCTTCACTAGTATGAACTTTTTGGGGTGCCCATTATTATATATGTTAGACCACTTTGTATTATGTTATTTTTTGCATTTGATGTTTATTGTCATATTTATCATTACTGTCAGTTAATAAAATAAATGTCACATAAAATAGGAAGTTCTTCCTATTTTAATCTAGTTCAACTGAATTGAATACAACAATTTTGGCGACGATTGATGAAAATAAGAAATACGGCGATAATAAGATGGCTGAATTAGCACTTTTGGTAGAAACTTTAAAAACTAATAGAGACATTACAACCGACGAATAATGCTTCAAATGATATTAAGGATTCACTTAAACATCAAATCCTGAATTTTGAACCTTTTGATGAACATTCCGAATCATTTAATCATTATCAGGAACGCCTAGAAAATTATTTCAAACTAAAAGGAATAGATGCTTCCGACGAAGATACAAATGATGCAAAAGTTATGATATTGATCAATTGCCTAGGATGTAAATATTATAAAATTTTATCAAGCCTTACATCTCCTGATTTACCCAATACTAAGACTTATAATGAGCTTATTGTGTTACTAAAGAACCATTTGTCACCTAAAATGAACGTTCTCACTGAGCATCACAAATTTTTATCAAAATCTCAAAATATAGATGAGTCAATCTCCACATTTGTTGCCTCTCTTAAAGAGCAATTAAAGTATTGTGACATTAAAGTTAAATGTAAAGAACACAGCGCCTGTGGTAATTGTAAAAAAGATGTGATCGAAATATTTTTACGAGCTCAATTCATTCGTGGTTTAAAAGATAAAGAAATCCGTGGAAAAATATTGCAAGAAACAAACATTACTTTTGAACGAGCAGTAGAGATCGCACTAGCTGTTGAAGCTTCAAAAATCCAAAATAGGGACATTTATGAAAATATACCTACATCTTCTGTAAATAGAATTGCAAGTCAGAAGTCAAGATACAATAACAGATATCAGCATAATATACAACCACAATTTTCAAAGGCACAAACTTACCAAACAAAAATAGATTATCGAAAGTTAGGCATTTCGGGATTATGTCTTCACTGTGGACGAAATAATCACAAAACGATTGAATGCAGAGTTTCTGATAAGCTCAGCTGCCAAAGCTGTAAAAAACGAGGACACGTGAGCAAGGTTTGCATTACTACATTACAAAAAAATTTAAATGAAATAAAGAATGTCAAAGAGTATCAGAATAATGAAAATAATTTTGAAGACGATCCTAGTATAAATCAGATAATTGATATTTTTAATACAAATGCAACATCCATTTATGAACCAAAAATGCTGATTGAACTTCAAATAAAAAATAAACCTTTCACTTTTGAGTATGACACAGGCAGTCCAGTTACATTAATATCAGAAAGAGATTTCAATAATTCAGAATTAAACGAACCAATGCAAAACACGAACATGAAATTCCGTTCCTATACTAATCATATTTTCAATCCATTGGGATATGTTCAAGTTCCTGTTTCTTTCAAAAATAATAATATCATTGGAGATTTATTTGTCATACCGGGAAATGGCAATGCCATCCTTGGAAGAAGATGGATTCGAAATTTAAAAATTAACATTCAAAACATAAACTCTCTCACTATTCCTGCTTCAATTTCCGCTCCTACATTAGATGAAATTTTCAAAGATTTTGAAGATGTTTTTACTTCAACTGTAGGAAAAATTCCAAACATACATTGTTCACTCAAACTTAAACCAAATGCCAAGCCAAATTTTTTCAAACCAAGAAAAATTCCATACGCTTTACAAGAGGAAGTTGACAAAGAATTAGATAATTTGGAGAACGAAGGTATATTAGAAAAATTTGATTACTCAGAATGGGGCACGCCATTAGTGATTGTACCTAAAAGTGATGGAAAGATTCGGTTATGCGCTGATTACAAAGTCACTGTTAATCAACAACTTCAAGACAATCGATATCCGATTCCAAGAATAGAAGATATTTTCAATAAAATGGGAAACGGGCAATATTTCTGTACCCTTGATATTTTCAAAGCATACCTGCACGTGCCAGTAGACGAAGAAAGTGCGAAGCTACAAGCAATATCTACACATAGAGGAACGTATCTTGCAAAGCGATTAAATTTTGTAATCAAAACAGCACCTAATGAATTTCATAGGATTATTCACCAAATTGTTAATAATTTAGATGGTACCACGGCTTATTTTGATGATATTTTATTTCAAGGTTCCTCTCTACAGAAACGCAAAGCTAGGCTCATTAAAGTTTTGGAAAAATTGCGAAAATATAATATACATCTAAACAAAGAGAAATGCAAGTTTTTCGAGAATGAAATTAAATATTTAGGACACATTATCACCAAAGAAGGGTTAAAAAAGTCGGATGATAAAATCAAGGCCATACAAGAAGCACCAAGACCAGAAAATATGGAACAAGTACAACAGTTTCTAGGAATGGTTCGATATTATGATAAATTTATACCTCATGCTTCTACAATTATGCAGCCACTGAACAGATTATTACAAAAAAATGCACCATTTATTTGGACCAAAGAATGTGAAGCTGCTTTTAACAATGCCAAACAGGTAATAGCCAGCAAGCAAGTTTTAATGCCTTTTTCACCAGAATTTCCAATAATACTAGCTATTGATGCAAGTCCACATGGCATTTCTGGTGTACTTTCACACAAACTTCCGAATGGTCTAGAAAAACCAGTTGTTTTTATTTCAAGATCATTGACAAAAGCGGAGAGAAACTATAGTCAATTAGATCGGGAAGCTACTGCAATTTACTGGACTTTTAAAAAACTGTAAACACTATATTTATGGAAGACATTTTACACTTGTCGACAATAAACCGTTGATAACTATCTTAAATCCAACAAAACAACTACCCTTATTATCAGCTACACGAATGATCAGATACGCACAATTTTTATCCGGATTTGATTATACCATAGAATATAAAAAATCTTCAGAGCATACTAATGCCGACTATTTGTCAAGAAATCCGTTATCTCTAGAAGAAAATGAAAATATGGCAATCGATAATGAATTTTTACAGAATATTCAAACAGTAAATCAAATTTCAACAACAACCTTAGATTTTAATATAATTGCTCATGAAACGCAACAAGATCCGAAATTACAACAATTGAAAGAGAAACTTCTTAATGGAAATATTTACGACCCAGAATATTCTTTACAGGAAGGAATAATTTTTAAACATAATCGAGTAATTATATCAGAATATCTTCAAGCAGCAATGTTACAAGAACTACATACTACACACATAGGAATAGTAAAAATGAAATCTATATCCCGAAGATACTGTTACTGGAAGGGTATTGATAAAGATATAGAGAATTCAGTTAATAGTTGTAAAGCATGTTGTGATATCAATAAAACTCCTAAAAAAGCACCACTACACCAATGGGAAGAGCCGGAAAAAAATTGGCAACGGGTTCACATAGATTATGCTGGCCCAATTTTTAATTATAATTTTTTCATAGTTGTAGATGCAAAGAGTAAATGGCCCGAAATTAAAATGTCTAAAAATGCACCAACAACTTCCGGAACAATACATTATCTACGAGAAATTTTCAGTTGTTACGGATTACCAGAAATAATTGTTAGTGACAACGCATCCATTTTTAAATCAATAGATTTTGTTGAATTTTGTAAAAGAAATGGTATAAGACAAAGACATATTGCTCCAGGATATCCCGCTACAAATGGACAAGCGGAAAGATATGTTCAAACGTTTAAAGATAAAATGAAAAAAATGTCTGAAGAGTCAGGAACTATACATGAGAAAATACACAGATTTTTAATTAAATTTAGATCAACACCCCTTTTGAATGGGAAGACACCAGCAGAATTGTTGTTTGCTCAAAATATCCGAACAAAATTAGATCTTATTCGACCTCAAAAACCAGATAAAAATAATGCAATTCAACCAAATTTTGAGCAATTTTATCTAATCGGAACAAGAGTACAATCACGAAATTATCATGGAAACATGTATTGGAAGTATGGAACTGTTATAAATCGCCTGGGAAAATTACATTATATAATAGAATTGGACGATGGCTACATGATAAAAAGACATTTCAATCAACTTCGATCGTGCAATATTAAGAAGCCTATGCCTATAACCGAATTAAAACAATCAAAAAACATGGAAAATCAATCAAGACAGCAAAACAATCAACAACAATTTCCACTACCACCCAGGAAACAGTATAGAGTTTTTAGACCCACTGTGGTTTCTAAAAATTTTGACTATGACAACCGATCCTCAGAAGTATCCACTCGAAAGCCGACAGGTACGACTGAGATTCAAGAAAAAGAAGATACTACAATAAGTCATTATGATTTTAATGAGTTTGTTAATGAGCCAAGTACATCAACATCTATAGTTAATAGTTTTCCACCACCTTATAATACGAGTACTACAGAGCAGAGCACTGAACAGCAACAAAGTAATGGTATTTTGGATCAACAAACAAGTCCAAGACGATCTTCAAGAATCCGAAGACCACCTGATCGATTGTACTATGATTGACTTTTTAACTACAACCCGGAGAATTATTATATATGTTAGACCACTTTGTATTATGTTATTTTTTGCATTTGATGTTTATTGTCATATTTATCATTACTGTCAGTTAATAAAATAAATGTCACATAAAATAGGAAGTTCTTCCTATTTTAATCTAGTTCAACTGAATTGAATACAACACCCATTCAGGCAGCAATGTTAGGACACCTGTCAAAACTCTAACTAAAGTAGTCTTTTGATTTCATCTGGTTGTAGTATTACAGGAATATCTTTGATTGTCTTAGGTCTACCAGATCTCCCCAATGGTTAAATATTATCGTCTTTTCAGTGTTGCAAAAGGGTTCCAGCCCCCAACATAATGTTTCAGCCCCTCTCTTAGCTGGTACTTAGTTCTTCTGCTATTAAACTTCCCCTTATCCCAGTGTATCCTGGAACCCACAGTGAGGTGACGATGTTGTTTTCGCTTAGTTTATTGAGGTGATTTAATGACTGCTTGACTATTAAATATGATGATAATCTTCCTATATTTGTTATTAATATTGAACTGGGTAAACTTTCGTATGGCGTGAATTTCTGCTTGAAAGATACATGGGGATTTTCCCAAGCTTTCGGAGTGTTTGGTTTCTGGTTCGTACACTCCTATCCCAGTTCCTCTTAATGCTTTGAGCCGTCTACCATTGAGTAGCATTCTTTCCAAGCCTGGAAATGGTATTTGGATCCCATTCCTTCTTAATTCCTTCCTGCTTAATTCCATATCGAATTTCTTTGCATCGTCAGATTTAAAACAACAAATTTTCAATTTCAATTATAATATTCCGGTCTACAACCGATGAGAAGATTTTTTTTTATTGTCAATCATAATGCCAATAACTATAAAAGTCTAGAATAAAAAAATATATAAATATACCTATTAGATATTTAAGATATTTATCAAGCAGATCACGTATATGCTCATAAGCCCCATAGAACTTGACACTTAAATTCAATGATTAGAGTCGAAAACCAACTATCTGAACTTCAATACAAATTTGAACTATAAGTAGATAGACGCTTTCGGGGTGTCCACTAATGAACACAACACTAACAGTAAACTGGCGTTTTGAGAAATTCTCCTACATGACGAGGATGCAAAATTATGGAACGAAATGAATAAACTTTGACTTTAACCGATTGGTATTAGTAAGGTGGCTAAAATTCTAAAATGGTTGGTAGAACTCAGACGCGTTCAATTTATTCAGGGTGAATGATATGAGGAATTTAAATAAGAGAAGAAATACCAAAAGAAAAACAGGGTAGTGAAAAAATGGGCTGTGCCGAATTCGGCAAAAACCTACCTGCGTCTTTAATCCTAGGTCGAGTTCCGCAAAAGGTCGCTGGAACATTAGAATATGGCCAACAGCTGAAGGCCAGTTTTTACGAGAGCTTATTACTACGCGGCCATTTTTTCAAAACTGTATACATTCTTAAATCATCTTCCTTGCCCTTCTCGCTAAATTTCAATCATTTTTCTTGCCCTTCCTTGTCCAAGGCGAACAAATTACATAATTTGAAGGCAAGTAAAATTATAATGACAAAAAAAAAAACAATTATAAATATAACATAATTAGTACCTAACATGAAACACATACTTTAGGAACAAGTTTAAAATACAAGATCAGGATCAATTATTTTATGAAAAAAGCCTCTACCACAAGCTAGTATCCATCTATTTATTTCTTTTTTTAATCTACTGCTATTTCTTATGCGTCGAATATTTTCAGGAATTTTTTTATATGTGAGGTGCAAGGTAGGTGAAGCTTCTTTTTCCAAGTGCTTTCTGAGCTCTAGGAATTGACAAATTATCCGAAGAAATTGCTATGTAATTTGTTTTGAAAGTAATGTTTGTTTTTAAACAAATAAATTGTAATTGTTTTTGCATACAACTGACTAATATCCATTACTTTGAGGTCGCTATATAAACGTTCATTAGAGTAAGATCTTTGTTTAAAAAACATAATTTTTAGAATTGTTTTTTGAGCTACCTCTACAGATTGCATTTTAGTTTTCCTAATACCTCTCCAACCTATTATACCATAAATTAATAGAGATTCAATCAATGCGTAGTAAACTGATTTTAGTTTGTTCAACGATAGTATTTGACGACACAAGTAAAATTTATAGAATAAAGTTCTAATTTTATTTTTCCAATTATTATCAATATGAACAAATACTTTACTGATGATACCATCTGTACATTTTTATTTTCAATTTTTATAGAACTGTATGGTACTGCTAGCTCATAAGAGGTAAACGATATCACTTTGGTTTTAGTTACATTAACAGTAAGTAAATTTATCCTGAACCAATTTGTAATATTTTTTAGGTTCTTTTCTGCTTCTTCTTTGACTTGAATCCAAGAATCGGCCGTATACAACAAGACAGTGTCATCTGCAAACGAAATGCATTCCACCGTGGTAGCCATTCCTAGTAATGGGTAAATATAAATTAAAAATAAAATTGGACCAAGAACGGTACCCTGTGGAACTCCACATGTGACCGTCACTTCTGAGCTTATGGCACCATCCATTATAACACGCTGCTTTCTGTTATGAAAAAAATTTTTGAACAAATTTAAAACCACTCCTCTAATTCCCAAATGTTCAAGTTTTTCCAGCAAAAGATCATATAAAATATATCAAGTGATTTGTTTAAAACAAAGAAAATATAGCAGGAGACGCAATGGATGAGGAAGAAAAATATTTAAGAAACTGAAAATGTATATAGTGTAAAAATGTATGGGTTTAGCTACTGCATAACATCTGACAATTACATCGAGTTTCTCAAGTTTTGAATGAATGTACTCAAAACTTTGCTACAGCCTTGATTGTATAGTCAACTACAGCTAAAGTTGCATTGGCTACAGTGTTTTTAAATGGCATTCAACGTCAATAACCATAAAAAATCTCTGTATTTTAAGAGATGTCGGTTGCTGACGAATGCATTTCGCGAAGACTGTTTTAAATCAATTTATGGGCCAAAAACATCGTTGTAGTGTACACATTAGAATCCCAAGAAATCTATTTATTATATGTATCCACTGTGTAAAAAATCTTTGATCATGTTTGTGTTGAATTCTATTTAATTTAAAAATAATAAAAAAAGGATCGTGTCAATTAACTAGTAGTTAATATAGTCCTTTCTCTTTGTTAGTTAACTTGTTATTTTGTTACTTTCTATTCCAGAGTGCCCTGGAACCCACAGTAGGAGATGTTGTTATTGCCTTTTTCATCAAGTTTTTCTATCCGACATAATAATAATATTTCGCCTTCTATATTTTTCATTAATATTGAACTGCACACACTCTCCTATGCAGTGATGGCGTAAATTTTCGCTTGAAACATGCTTTAAGTGTCTCCCAAACATTCAGATCGTTTGGTGCCCGGTCCGTACATCACTATCCGTTTCATTATTTTAGAACCATTAGATGTCATTCTTTGCAAATGTATGGTATAGTAATCTCATACATCATGATCACAATTTCCGTGTCAGGTTCCTGCACACTATTAGAGCCATAGTGCATAGGTGGTGCGAGAGGGAACAGATGTCTGTGAACCCCCTCAAAACCGTAATTGTTACCTTCACAAAGAGGAAAAAATTACAGCGACCCCGCCAGCCAATTTTAGGCGGCGTGAGCATTCCATTTGCGACGGATGTGAAATATCTATGGGTAATTTAAGATAAACAACTCACCTGGAACGCCCACTTGGAAAGAGTGATAAACAAAGCCAGACTATCCCTCTAGAATCTCAGAAGGGTATGTGGAAAATCTTGGGGTATGAACCCCAAACAGATTTACTGGATTTACCAAACAATGGTTAAGCCAATGGTCACGTATGGCTCAGCTGTCTGGTGGACCAAAAGTCTGAAAAAGACAGCTAAAGCAAAGCTGCAAGGCTTGCAGCGAACAGCATGCCTGGCCATTACCGGAGCAATGTCATCCACACCAACTGCAGCTATGGAAGCCCTCCTGCAACTAACTCCTCTCCACATTAATTTGGAGAAGGAAGCCAGGAGAGAGGATCAGTGGAGAGGCAAATAAATGGAGAGACTCTGAGGGATCACTCGGGAATGCTGAGGGAAATACAAAATCACCACATTCTTGGGATGCCCTCGGATCTCTCTGTCACAAAACTTCACGTGGACAAGCCTTTTAAGGTCCTCATTCCCACGAGAGACCAATGGGATAGCGAAGAAATCTCCTTCCTATAAACGGACTACGTGATTTACACTGACGGATCAGCAGGAAACCCAGAGTTGAAATCACAGCTGACCTGGGTAGGTACGCTACCGTCTTTCAGGCTGAAGTATACGCCATTTAACTGGCTGCAAAAGAGCTGATGAATCAACCTGCTGTTAAAAAGAACATACACATCCTGACAGATAGCCAGGCTGCTCTTAAAGCACTGAGCTCGAACAGGATAAAATCTGAGCTAGTATATAACTGTCTACAATCCCTTGATATACTGGGCACGGAAAACAGAGTCCCTTTGATCTAGGTGCCGGGGCATCGAGGTGTGGAGAGCAACGAGAAGGCCGACACTCTGGCAAAGAAGGGATCAGAGTCTCTATTTATCGGACCTGAACCATTTTTTGGCATTGCGGGAAACGCTGTTAGATCAGCCATATCTACCTGGGCGGAGAGGAAAACCTTCACGTACTGGGCAAAAATACCGGGGCTCTCTCACTCGAAGGCGTTCATATACAACCCTCCGAATACAAAAAGTAAGCAGATCCTGGAATGGAGTAGAACAAACCTATGCATTCTGTCGGGACTGCTTACAGGACATTGTCGACTAAATTACCACCTAAAGAAGATGAGTCTGGTTCAGACCTCGGATTGTCGGTTCTTTAATTTGGAGGACGAAACTGCTGAGCACATGCTATGCTCATGCCCAGCTTTGGGAAGGGTAAGGTATAACATATTCGATTCTAGTACCTTAGAGCCGACCGACTTCAAAAAAGTATCACCAAATACAACCATGGACTTGGTCAGAAGCACAGGCTTGTGGGGTGAATTATAATCCCTAGGGGTGAGCCACAATAGACCCAACGGGGTCGCTGTGGAGGTGGCGAGAAGGCCCCACTCACATAGAACCTATCCTAAGTAACTACTACCTATGTATACAGGATACACAGGAAATACACTGTAACTGCACTTCAAAAGACCATTCAGACGTGACCCGTCTACGACCTTGGGCTGTTATATCGATAAAGAACTATCAATTTTGAATGGTTCATAACCAGATTTTCCATCGTCTTTTTCCGCTTTTCTTCTATAAATCCCCTTCACTAATAATTATAACTAAAGTCCGAAAACCTGTTCGTATAATGAAATTTAAGGCTAATACAACGGCTGTTGATTAACTCATTAATTTATGCACCGCTAACGTCCCTTCTTCGGCATATACCCGGGATATTCTCACTTTCACTTATTTTAATTATTCTCAGTGTGCCGAGTTTGATACTGAGCAGTGACTGGAAAATTAGAGACGTATTTTCTGGTTATTCCAGACTGCTGCAACAAGTAAAAAATTAATGAATATAATTTATTTTTTCTATGGAAAATAACGTGACAGGTCAAACAAGCAACAAAAAACACTGTCATATTAAAACTATGTTAGTATTAGCACAGGAAGGTTTTTGAACGGTCTTAAGTTTTTTTATGAAAGTAAACAATTGTTTCATCATCATTACCTGTATTGCTAACTCTTCTTCTATTTCTTTTTCCGGAAACTTTCTTATTCACGTCTCCCTACCGTACAGTGTCATATACTGCTAACAAGTTCTCCTCAAAATAAATCTGTTACTTTTAGGAATGACTTCTTCTTTTCCCAGTACTAATCTACTTTGGATGACATTTATATCGTTCATCACTCTCTATAATGCTTCCTATGTATCATAGTGTTAAAGGTAATATTAACGACGCCTCTTCGTTACGTTATTCTTACTCTGATCAGTTCTAAGATTATATTCTTTTGAAAACGTCTTGTACCTATCAAGAGAGATAATCCGCTGTATTTTAGAAACCATTCATCGTAAAGCTTAAGAAAAAAAATTGTGTTACAGAGTCGTATTTCCTACTACCGCTAGAGAGCTCTGAATTATAGCACAGTAAGTTACACCATGACATTGATATACACTATCACAAAATTTAAATATTCACTTATATACCTTTTACTTTAATATTCACTAGGTGGCATTGTTTGAATTTTTAGTTTTTTAAAAGAATGCCTGATGGAAATTAAATTAAAAGAAAAACGGAAAGTGTACTTTTGAAATATTAACTGTAAAGGAAACTAAAAAAGTGCAAACATTTAATAATAACGTACTAATTAGATAACAACCCAATAAAAAAAGGGAGGAAAGCCTAACAAAAACTCCCATAAAACTAATGAAAAGTGAAATTATTACCAATATGTTAGAGATATAAATCACAAAAGATGTTACATATAAGAACAACCTTAATGGAGAAATAGATACGAAAACTCCAAAAAGGAAGGACTGACTTCCTATTATGAAATAATGTGCATGATAATAGGGTTATATTTTTGAATAAAAAGTTATGTGTATTTACTATGTGGAAATTAAGAATGTCTTTTGATAGATGGGACATATAATAGATACTATAACAAATTTGTTACTACGCAATTATTAAATAGTTCAAAATAAAAATATTACTATCAGAACTAAAACAGAGTTCAAGTAGGGGAGGGTAGTCCACACTGGGACGGCTTTCACAGTGGGACATTCTATTTTTATTTCTCTAAGACATTAGAACATATTTGAGATTTGGCAACCCTGTAATAAATCTAAGATGGATGACAAACGTCACCAGCCATATTGCCGCCTACGGCGCAGTTGTTTGTTGATAATATGGGATCAACGTGGTTTTAAGAACTCTAAGTAACTTTTACCTGAAATGTACACAGTTAAAATTCCTCAATTGTGCATTTTCTTCAATTTGCAAGTAAGTATATTTGAACACACACTTTTTAGCAATATATTTGTGTTTGTGGCGATTTATTTAAATGTTTGGTTAAGAAACTACACTAATTTTATGTTGTTGGTGCTTGTTTACACAGTGGGACGGCACACTGAGACGGTGTCTCTCTGTGTACTACTCATGGTATATAATGGCATTTTGTTCTAGTAAGGTAACGAAGACACAGACTTTAAAATGGTGAGATCTAAAGTCAAGCCTAGAACAGTAGGGAAAACGTCCGGAGACTGCAGGATATGGCTGCAGCTATCAAGCTAGTTACAGAACAGAACTTATCTATAAGAGAGGCTGCGAGAACTAGTGGAATTCCACTACAGACGTTGTATCGATATGTGAAAAGGGCCCAATTACATCCAGGTACTGAAATAACAACGCAGCCGCATTATGAAGTTAGGCAAATATTTAGCAGACAAGAGGAAGCTGATCTTGGCGAGTATTTACAAATATGTAGTAAAATGGCATATGGATTATCAACTGTAGCTTTAAGAAAATTAGTTTATGATATGGCAAACGAGAACAACATTAAAATTCCACAATCGTGGGAAGAAAAAAAATTGCTGACAAAGAATGGATGAGAAGTTTCTTATATCGCAACTAGAAACTAAGTATTAGAAAACCTCAAGCTTGCAGTCTATCTAGACTAACATCGTTCAACAAGCACAATGTTACAGTATTTTTTAATAACCTGGAGTCCATTTTGGAACGATTTCCACAGTTAGCAGATGGATTACGAGTCTTCAACTTGGACGAAACCGGCCTGACCACAGTCCAAAAACCCAAAAAGGTCATTGCACACAAGAGAGTAAAGCAACTAAACCAGAGCACTAATGGCGAGAAGGGTGAACTAGTAACTTTCTTGGTGGGTATTTCAGGTGCAGGAACATTTATACCCCCAGTAATGATTTTTCCTAGAAAATGTTTCAAACAGCATATGATTAATGGGGCACCAACTGCAACACTTGGCCTAGCTAATTCATCCGGGTGGATGACAACAGAACTATTTGTTTCTGTAATGAAACATTTCATCAAATACTCAAGGAGTACAAAAGATAACCCCACTTTACTCATATGTGATAACCACGAGACTCATATGGTTATTCAAGTTTTAATCATGGCCAAGCAGCATGGAGTCATAATTTTAAGACCGCCCCCGCACTGTAGCCATAAAATGCAACCATTAGATGTAACAGTCTTTGGGCCATTGAAGGCATACTGCAACGCAGAAGTCTGGCTGGCTAAAAATCCTGGTATTCCCATTACTATATACCAACTTGCTGAAATTACTGGAAGAGTTCTACCAAAGGCCGTGGCACCTTCAAATATAATTTCGGGCTTTAAGAGGTTCGGTATATTCCCGTTTGACTGGGATGTATTTACAGATGCTGATTTTTTTACTTCCTCAGTAACTGTTAGACCTCTAGAACATCGTGAGGCCTATACTTCTGTTGAAGAAAGATCTACTGAACCTGAAAATAAAGAAAATGAAGAACCTGAAGTAGTTGTAAACAACCGCAATCAAGAAAAGGAAACAGAATTTATTTCCCCGAAAATATTTCGTGGATTTCCTAAAGCTTTACCACGAAAGAAGAAATCATCTGGACGGCAACGTGGAAGAAGCACAGTGTTGACGGATACGCCAGAAAAGGACCTTATTGCTGCAAAAACAGAGAAGAAATTGGAAAACCAGTTGAAAATGCAAAAGCAAAGAAATAAAACGTGTTACCAAGGATTTATTTAACAAGACTACGAAAAATTCAAGGACTCAAGATACATCAGACGACGAAGATGTTTCTCAGGTAAACAATGGTAATATCTTTTCTACAGAAATTATACTTTCAGATAATTTATGATGATCAGCCATCAAATGAAGAAGAATCGTTTACATAGTTTCAAGAATTGAATGGGAACCTATCGTTGACAACTATGTCTGGTTCGGTTCCCGAACGATGTCCTCTTCGTGGCAAAGATATTAAAAGGGAAGGACGCAGCAAACGATTATACAGTGTCCTACCTTAGGAAGGGCCTAAAAACCAATGGATTTACATTTCCAGATATACCCGATTTAGCTTCTGTGAACCAGTCCGATATCGTTATGCTTTTACCGCCACCAAGTGCAATGAAAACTAAACGGTTGAGCAGATAAATATGCTTTCCAACTTCTTTTGAACATTTGAATGTCCGCTAAGTACAATGTACACAAATTAATATGTTTTAAGTAAAGTGTAACATAAAAAAACCGGTGTCTCATTGTGCACGACTGATGGTACACAGTGAGACATTTTTGACATTTTTTAAAACAATATTTTGACAATTTCAAATTTTTTTTATAAACTGAACTAATGCAATTTTAGATGCAAAAGATGCTCATTAAAGCTTATTGGTATAATATTTTTTTGTTCACACAATTAATTTAAAAATTCAAAAGATATTTTTGTCTCACTGTGGACTACCCTCCCCTATGATATGAAGCAGTCAAAAGTATAGTTGTATTCCAAAAAAAGGTACGAGTTCTGGAAATAGCCATCATCCTATTAGATAATCCAGATCACGTGACCTAATATGGCCGTCCAGGGCAAACAATTTGGACAGCTGGTCAGTTTTGTATTGTCTATTCAATGGTAAACAGTGTTCAAGAATTTTTTCGTCGATTTTCTTAGTTTATTTTATAGTATGTTTATGTATACGTAGTGGTTTGCCTTTGTGTTTCTTTGAAAACCTTCATTGGTTTGAACCACATTTGAGAAATGGATGAACTCCTAGATATGGATATAAATATTTATTTGGTATTTTCACACAGTTTTTGCACCAAAGGGCAAATGGTGGCTTTCAAAAGTTTACATGCCTACAAATTTTGAATTTGACTTAGTGGTGAAAGTAGGATCTACTTTAGTTAGTGGAGTTTTAGTTTTATAATAGGCAACTTAACCAAAAGTTGGTCCAACATCCACATAATATGCAACAAAAAAGTTTTATAAAACTTAAGTTTTTATTGTTCATTATTTTTTATCAAGACACAAGACTAAAGATAAATAAAATCACCTTTCTCGAAAATAAACACCATATTTTTGTTTGCCCTGGGACGCTATATAGTGCATGTCCACCAACTGACAGTTGGCATTTTCCATCAGGAAAAATAATAAATAATGATTTCGTTAGATTTATACTTTTGTTATTTGGTAGTGTTTTAATGATCCTTTTTATTATAAACAGTCAGTTATAGCTTTTAAAATATTAAAACAATATCGAAGAAGGCACCAACTTAAAATTAAATTAGCTCAAACACAATAACTCTAAGAACCACGTGTTATGCGTAGAACGCTTGTTTAACTTCAGATTCATCAGGGCGTGAGGTCACGTGGACTTGCCCTATTGGCTTTTATTTGACAGGTCGCTGGATTGCCTAATTCCCGTGAAACCGGCTGGAGTTTGAGGTTATCAAATGTCACAGGATGCCTAAAATGCAGCTCGTAGACCTAGGCTCTTCTTTAACTCTAAAAGTGGAGAGGAAAAATTCAAAGATATAGTGGGCCCTTCGATTAGGAACCCGCAATATCACGGTGATTACCTTTGTCAATTTTGCTTGGAGGAGAGCATAGAAAGTAACAAGCATTTGGTTTAAACTTCCACCTAGGCGTTTGTACACATAGAGACCTCCAGCCGATCGCTCAAAATACTTAATCCGTAATCAGATACATTACATAAGTGTTTCAGAACATACAGTAAGAAAGTAGGTACGTATCCTGGATCCGACGTTCATTCAGGACACGTTCTCTTAGTAGCAGAAATCGAAGATAAGATCACGAACATCCAAACCCATATAACGCAGAAGAAGGTAGATTACGACAAACTAAAAATCGAAGACGCGAAAAACAAAATAATTGTAGTAATCAATGGAAAAATAATAACTTCCATCGAGCCAAAGTTGGAAGGTGGTGCAAGCATTTTACTAGAGATTCTCAGTCATGGCTCCATGCTTATGAACTGCGACTGACCTCCATTCCTGACAAAATGGTCCACTACTCCATTATCCAGGATTTCGGTGTAACGCGGAGCCATACAAGGCAACCCTACTGATTGCACCCACTTGGCTTAGGAGTAGTGTGGAAAATCCTTACAATTATTTATTAAAGGAAAAATTGTATGAGTTCCATTCAGCGCCATTTGAAACAAAGTAAGGTAGCACATCCATCAATAAATACGCAGTAGAAGGAGAAGGATACAAACAAACCAAAACAAAAATGCACTGCATGGATATTGTACTTTGTAAACAACTATTAGTTTCGCACTAATTGTTTCTGATATTGGAGGACCGTGAAGAGGGTCTGATACAAACTTATTTGAGATCCCTACCAATGCTGGGTAATTACATGTACTTTAAAAATAATCACAATTACAAAGCACTTTTCCAAAAAAGAAATTAATTACAATTACAAAGTACATGTCGTAAAAATAGGAATTATCAATTACTTTTATAATTACTTTGCGGATAAATCAACAAATTATAACAGAATGCGGGATAAAGATTAAAGATTGAAAGTATGTTAAGGGTGGTTTGTATATAGCTTTCTTGAAGTTAAACTCGGTTTTAGATGACACATGACAAATTTTGTATGGCGTAGATACAGTCTAAACATCATTTAGCAATTAGGGCTTGTTGCCCTCCCTAATTACACTGCACCTAAGATATAGATCGGAAATTGACATGTATCACCTAAAACTGAGATTAACTTTAAGTAAGCTTTATACAACTTAAGATCTCCTTAACTTATGGGAAAAGACAAAATCCTTAACAAGTAACAAGTAATATAAAAACGAAACAGGGAAGTTAATAATAAAATGTTCACTTAGAAAGTTTATTGATTCGAACGAAACAAAAATACAAAAGTTCGTGTACCTAACTGGGTCTAGGTACATAGATATATTATACTCGATTATATATTAGGTATAATCATATCATACAAATCGGGCAACATTAGTCTAGGGTTCGGTTCGAACAGGAAATTTCTTGTTTTTGTACCACGTGCATCTCGTAAACACGCATTCAAAAGTAATTGTAATTAAAAAATGTAATTGTACTTGTAATTGTAAATAGTAATTGTAATTGGAAAAGTAATTGTACTTATGAGAAGTAATTGTATTTAGATAATTCAAATAATATAATTACAAAGTACAATTCCTCCACAGATTTTGCTGCAATTACTGTTCCAAATTACTTTGAGAAAAAAAAGTACTCAAGTACAATTACAAATTACATGAAAAAAAAGTAATTGCAATTATTAATCCTACTGATCCCTACTCAATTATTAATGTTTCTCATTAATCGTTGTGTTGTTGAAAAAATACTCTAAATCATTTGTTAAGGTTCAGGTTTATGCTTTTGACTAATATTCAATAGATATAAGTTCTGGCTAATTTCCCGTTCGCCAGTTCTGTCCTAATATTAAAATATCAACACCACCAATAAATGTCAACACATAAGTCGTTTGGTGCATGTGTCGCAGAAGTTCACGACACATAACTAAAGTTTAAGTTAAAAGACGAGCTATTCAGGTAAATGTCAGCAAATGGGCAAATAGTTTATTACATTCTTCGGTGGGCAGTGAAAACCTGTTTTTAAGAATAGGGAGAAAATTTATTACCTACTGTATTTCTCAGAATATATTTTATGATAAAATTAGCCAATAGTAATTACGAATTGATCATAGTTACGGCGTATAGATAACCGATTATTCGCTTGAAGACATGGTTTAATCACTTCGGTTTTTCTTTGAAGTTTCTCAAAAAGTCAGAAAACGTCTTAAAATCGCAATGAATCGCTTCGGAATAGCTTCAAGTTTAGAAAGAAGCGAAGCAATTGGATCTTTAACGCCTCTGGACCCCTATCTTTGAACGTTCGACCAAATGCTCCCACGTATTCCATGTGATGGGAGTGGATTTGTTATGTTCGAGCAGTATCTTCGAAATCTGGAGTGTTCGACTTGCATACGAATTAAGATAATTAAGATATTGCTATTGAATTTTCGAGTAACGTTCGATTCGGGTGAAATCATTCGTACGAACAAAATCCATTCGACGTTCTCGCGAATAGTCGAACGTTCATAGATCCGGGTCCTGAACACGCTGAAACCCCATTCATTATATAATCGTGACGAATCTCACTCGAGCAATCGAAAATAATTGTTTATTTTTCACCCGCAACTCGAAGTAATCCTTAAAACCACTCGAGATATACTCAGTGATTTTTCGCAGATAACGTCTCGTTACTCGTAAAATAATAGATTATTTTCGAAGCTCTTGTGATATTATAACTGAAAATATTTCAGTTTATCTTTCCAGCCAACAATGATCTATGATTTGTATATCAACTCTAATTTGTTAGAACGTGTAATGCACGAACAGTATATAAGATTATCATGTAGCTACTCAACATGAGGTGACAAACATAATTGATTTGCCAGAATACAGTCGTCAATGGCGAACAGCACAATCAGTTAATAATGTCCCACTAATATAAAGTTCGTAACACGCAAAAGGAATTTGGGACATTTATTACCATTCACATTAATCACATTCACATCAATGAATGATACGAGTGTATAAATGTGATATAAGAGGAGAAAGGCACATCATTTCATTATGAAGTGTTTTGTTACATTGATTTATTAGTTATACAGGGTGGTTCTAAATTTATGCGAATGACTAACCACCCGTATTTTTTCATGATTCCTGTTACATTATAAGGGGGTGAAATTGTCAAACCTTAATATAAAATATATTTTCCCAGATTGAGTTTTTTGAAATAAACATATCATTTAAAATCTCTGTTGTCTTAGTTTTTTTACTCTAGTAGTTTTTTCTAGAACTAATAGGTACCAAGAAAAAAAATTAAAATATAAATAAAAATTGTCAGATATTACGTGGATCATTTTAAATAAATGGTTTTTTGGATATCAAAAATCATCTAAAATGTAGCTTACTATAATTTTCCTGAAAATTATTTATCAATTCTAAGTATCCTTAACGTTTGTTCCAATTTTCCAAACATTCAGTTCCCGACAACTTTTTGAATGCTTTTCATGTGGTGCAAAATTGAGAAAAATATTCACTTTCCCAGTAATTCCTTATATAAAGAATTATAAGTTTATGACTTAAGATGATTATTTTTCTTTGAAACAATTCAATTTATAAAAACATCCAAAATTGTTATGATATCACATGAATATCGATTATGTTTTTTCCAATTATGACTCCCTTCCCCAAAGATTACAATATAAATAAAGTATTTTCAATTATAAAACAAATATTTTCTTTCTCTATTTACAAAAGAAAAAAAAACGGATCCACAGGTTTTATCCATTATTCTTGTTCTTATTTACGACGGATATTCCGTTAAAATAAATCCGTCCACATTTAAATTATCCATACCAACGAGAAATTGTCGACTGATGCAGAGACAACCGTGTGTTTTCTATGTTTTGTGTGTAAATATACATAACATTTAAAATAATATTGAGAGGGTAGTGAGTATCACTATCTCGAATAAATTTTTAGGGGTTTTATAAGAGACTTAATTGATCGTAGAAGGAACATACTTAAAACAGTAAAAGATGAGCTAAACGAAGTATTCCATAGAATAATTGTAAGCAAATATTGAAAGTGATGTGGAAGATTAACCGTCAAAGTAAGGTTACGGTCATTTTGAAAATGGAACTGATAATTGAGAAAATCTGTCGTTTCTATGCTCACAGGGGTTGAAAGTTGAAACAAACTAATTTATCACGGTAAAGTCTGTACGTACTCATAGTGAAGTGATTAGAGCAGATGTGTTCGGCTACGGTGTAATATTCACCCCAATGTACAGAAACTTATAGAAACCGAAGTTTTTAATATCATCAACAGAGTTGAGCGCATTCTCTCATAAAAGTTGGAAAAATAGTCACTCCAAAATAGGTATGAACATACTTCACCAGATCTTGGGTTAGATAAAATTCGCATTCAGTAGGATCGCGAAAGTCTTCGTAACTGGCGCAGTCAGTAGGATCGCGAAGGTCTTTGTAACAGGCGCTGTCACTGCTGTCAGTAGGACCACCGAACATATACAAAAAACAAGAAGCTCCTCCCCAGCTTATTTTCAAGAATAAAATAAATGTAAATATTCCTTCCACTTCCAGATCAGTGGGACCTGGAATAAACTTTTCAAACTGCACAATTAAAAATCTTCAATATTTTTAAGAAATACCCGAGGTAATACCATTAATTACAATTTTGTACAATTTCTTATCTTATAGAAATACGAGTAATTACTGTTATTGTGTTCATTACAAACATAATACAGTCCTTCAATATTTATTGGATGTAGAACAAATAGCGTATGCAACTCTCATGTAATGGTTATTAATACACTGGCATATGTGCATATACCATACGAAACTCGTCTCCGGCTCGTTTCGTATTCCGGTTAATTCTCGTGTATTAATAATAATTATTACATGATCGTTGCATATTATACTATTATATTGAATTTATTGTTTGGACCCTTACTTACTTACTTTTTTAAGTGAAACTAAGTGTTTCTAATTAATTTCACTATTTAATGAAAAAATTATGAAAATTTTAAGATACTTATTGATAATTATTTCGATATTGATATATCATCGATATTATTTATATCGTTATACAAGGGCCGGTTTCATAAAATGTTAGTAAAGTCGACTTTATAAAAAGGAGGCTTTTAGGTAAAGTGTCCTTTCCAAATGTGGTAAGTGAGTTTAGTTTCATGAAGATTTTTAAAGTTGTCTTTATTTAAAGTGCTCTTTATTATTTTTTGTCTTATTTTTTATTGTATGGTATCCCTGAAACTTGGTGATTTCTGTTTTTGCTCTTATTTTTACCAGATGTGTTAAATGTCACAGTGACATTAACTAGTTTGGTTTGGAGCTTTGAAGGCCTTTATATGTTAAATGTCGTGTGAACCAGTGGTGGCAAGAAAAAAAGGGCCCAGTTTTTATTACTAATGATAACTTAGGTTGTTAGATTTGATAGAAAATCTTAGGGTTAACTTAGGGTTAATTATTGCTCCATTGGCTGTATAGCTCTACCCCTATAATGTTTATACCATTATAGAGTAGACTTTACCGCCATAAAGGCCAGAATTCGGCAAGGTTTAAGTCGACTTTACACTGGTTTGACCATTATCGTTGACTCAACGCCATTATGAGCCAAAATTATGACTTGAAGGAAGCTTTTCTGCTTAAAGTCTCATTTAATAGTATTTTATGCAACGATCATGTAATGATAGCCATTAAGACACGAGCATGTTGTAGGATACGAAACGAGCCGCAGGCGAGTTTCGTATATAATATGCGAGTGTATTAATGGCCATTACATGAAAGTTGCATACAATATTTTTTCTACTCCGATTAATAAGAATTATTTAATTAATAATTATCATATATAGTTACTTTTGAAAATCAAAATTATTTGACAGCTGTCAAATTAAGTGTCACCTAATATAATTAATTTCAGAAATGTCAACCAGGTATCCATGGCTATATTAAATATTGTGCGAATGTCGCATTCCTATTGGCTTAAAAATCTGTATCATAATGAAAATTTGTATCATAATTAATATCATTATGATACAGATTTTAGTCTTTTAGTAAGTATATTATAAAACAGGAGTAGAAAAAAATGATTATGAAACCGTCCCTTATAGTAATTTTATGTATTTTACCACGTACAAGCGGTTTATATCAGCTTCAGTATTTTATTTTAATTTATATATTGCGATTCTATTTTACATTAACAAACATTGTTATTATTATTAATAATAATAATAATCTCTATTCTGTTTATCGACTTCATGTTTTTACGTAATCAATTCAAACGACAACTTTTACTTCAGTTGAACTACTATGAAGATAAACAAACGTGGTGTAAACTAATAAGCTTATTTCTCGTATATTGAATTTCAGTATGCCTCTTTATATATCAAGTGAACTCAACTGAGCAATTCGAAAGGGCACCACGTTATTGTTACCTAACGTTACTTTTTAACCTTTATTTGACCTTTGACCTACTAGCGTATCATTATTCTATTCGTGTAATATTTTTTACTGTTTATATTTTGTATAGCGAACAATTCAATGCCCTTATGCTAGTCTTTGGTTAAAACATTTATTTGTGAATATGGGTGAATATTTAGTATAGTCATTCTATAGTTTTATCTGGAAAGTTTTCCGGATGTTTTGAAAATTGTTGTTGTCATAAATTTTGACGTATCCGTATTTCTAGTTTGCCGCTCGTGTACCCATATTGGAAAAATACAACTTAAAAGAGTTTTGAGGCAATAGGTGCGTTCTTTTTCAGCTCACTTCAGTTAATGTGATAGAGTGATGTGAGTAAGCATCAAAAAGAACGACACTCTCAAATTTCATCCAGTTTAAATTTTTAAATATGAAAAAGTGATTTTTGTGTTTAAAATCAAAGAATTTACTTGACTTTTACTTTACTTGACTTTAAAGATGCATCTTTCCAAAAGTGTTGCTCAAAGTTAATGTTTCGTCGAAAAAAAATACAAATACCATTATATAATTTCAACAGTGGAATCAACGGAAAATTATCGGTATCGGTAGTTTTGAAGCAAAAGACATCTTTAAAACTCTCATTGTAAGTAAAATTTTTCATTGAACCTAACAATTATAAAGGTTATATTTACTATATACATGATATATGCATTATGTATAAATACATCAATACCTCTTGGCAAGACCTGAAAGTTGTAGCAACATATTTGAATTTTCTTTGTTTTTTATACTGTGATCCAACTTTAAGGCCTCTCTGCGCAAAAAATACAGTATTTTTTCAAATTATTTTCAAAAAATGTGACAACCAAGTTCCATCTAATAATTCCTAAGGTATTACATTTTGCAGGCACTGGTAGATTTTTTCAGGTATTCGGAACTTTTTAAGCAATAGCTTCGAAAACTCATACAGCTGGCACTCGCCATCCTCCTCTGACAAGTGGCGTTGCGCGCTCACTTTCTCTCACTTTTTTTTCGAAACTTAGCATCTTAAATCCGGCACCTCCTATTTGCGGTCAATTAGGTCAATAGGCAGCTCTATAACACCATGCTCAGAATAACGTAAGCTTTAATTTGATATTAAAAAGATCAATGAACGTCATAAACGTATAAATGTAAAAAATTAATAAATGATGAAATAAAACAATTTAATTTGTTTCAATCTTCATTTTATTTTGAACTAACGTTCAAATTAAAGTAGTGACGCGTTTCGCTAGACAGTAGCTTTTTCCCACTAGTTTGACGTCTATTGTCAGTTAATTATTTTTTTGACGTTTTAGCAATAATTCTCATAATGATTATGTCTAGTGTTAAAAGACTAGTGTTAAAAGTATTTTACTTTTAACACGCTACTTTGTAAACGTCTTCTTTTAACACGTTTGAGAGGCATTAAAAATGTCACTTTTAATGGCAGTTGTACAAAAAATTATTTGCGGGCACTTTTTGATTGGCACCTTGTTAAAAGTGTATTCCCCTATCCATTAAAATATTTAAAAAATTGAGTTTAATTAACCACACGATGAACGTACTGATTTTGCAGCAGGATCCCGTACTAAAAGTATTTGATATATTTTCATACTTGGCTCTCCGTTTAAGAATGTATACTTCCAAATAACCAATTAATTTGTCTTTGACTCCTAATGTAATCAATAAGTGAATCAAAATATTTCCGCTCCTCTCCTCCACTTAAACTGTTATTTTGATACATTAAATTTCAACTTCACAAGTACACGAGAGAAGTGAAAAGTAGAAACGAAAATTCAATAATCAATTACGTACTAGTTAAGAAAAGTAATAGAAGAAACATTATAGATACTAAAGTACGAAGAGGGCCAGAGAACGAAAGTGTCCACTTTGTAGTAATAACTTATATAAAAGAACAAAGCAATAACGAAGTACATATTAAAAAAAAAATGTAAATACAGAAATATCATAAATTTTAAGATCGTATAAACTAAGAGAACCAGCTGCGAAGAAATACGAAACACAAATAACAAAAAGACTAGAGGAGTTGAAAATAGAGGATGAAGAAAACATTGAAAAAGCTTGGAATACATTTAAGAATACGATACTTACTACAGTTAAAGAGGTGTGTGGAACAAACAAACACCCTGGTGGACATATGCAATAAAGAAGCAAGTTAAGAAGAAGAAAGTAGCATAGAAACGCTATCTTTCAGAACAAACAATACAAAGCTACGATGAATGTAAAAATGAAAGAGAAAAAGTAAAAATTATTGTTAGAGACTCCAAAAAAGACACGTGGGATAGATTTGGAGAAAATATGGAACGCAGCAGTGAAGAAAACCAGAAACTATTCTATCGAGTCCTGAAATCACTAAGAAAAGACAGCTCACAAAATATAAATAATTACATACAAAATAAAAAAGGAGCTGATGGAATACAAATTGCCAGCAGATCGAAAGAATACTGCTGACAGAAAATAGCAACAACAAATATATACGACAAAAGCAAACAAGAGGAGAAGAGCGAGAAGAAGAAGAACATTCAGAAAATAGATACGTCAGATGAGTTGCAAAGTGGATTGAGGAATGGCGGAAGCACACAAGATCATATTTTTTCCATAAAGGAAAAAGACTGGAAAGAACAGAAAAAGTTATATCTAGCATTTATTGATACTATCTAGCCTTTGATAAAACACTAAAGAGAAAGCTATTGAATATTTAAAAAAAATGCGGAGCTAGTAGTAAGCTTTGTAACATGCTGTTCAGCTTGTTGCGTTTTTCGTTTTCAAACTATTTTATTTGGTTAATTTTTGTGGCTCATTAGTCACTTCCTCCCAAATTTCTATTACATTTCTAAACATGCCGTTTCCTTGTCGCATTAGCCACTTTAAACTAAAACATTCATTTTCATCAAATTCCCCTTCAATTTTTTTCTTTCGATATTCGAAATTTTAAATTTTCGATTGGAACTCTTTCTTCCCTCTAACTGCCACCTTGAAGGCAACAGTCACATATTTTAATTTTTGTTGGTGAACAATTTATCGTCTGGTTGGTAAGTTAATCATTGTATTTTCCCTAGGTTATTTTCTAGTGTAGTGCTTACTGCTTATTTATGTTTATTGCTTATCTGCTAATTTGCATTTTTTTTATATTTAAGGAACAAAACGAATAGAATAAAACAGATCACTATTAAGTTGTATTTTAGCACGTGGAGTTCGGGTTTTGTATGCGCATATAGCATATATCATAAGCTCCTTTTTACCTGATCTGTTCTATTTATCGGCGATTGTAAATTGCAGCGGCGGTCAGAGTTTCTATAATCCTTACATGTAAATTGGTCATGTATGGGTTCGTAGTAACTATGTAAATTGCAGCGCACGGCCAACAAAGATCGTTAATCTTACCCTAGTTAGATTTGAAAAAGTTGTAAAAACACCCCTTTTTCAAGTTTTGCTCCCATTTTTTCGAGGTTTGCCCCTATGTTTTAAGGTGTTTGCCCCTATTTTCCTGAGCTTAGAGAGGGTTGGGGTTAGGTTTTGTTAGGTTTAGTTCAAAAAGTCTCAAATTTGACTATCGCTGCAATTTACAGATTCTATTATCAACTCTTATCAGGTATACGGATTAAGGATTACCAAGCGCTGCAATTTACATCTGCCCCTATTTATTTGTTCCTTCCCTAATGTTGTTTCGAGTTCCTTATACCTGTTTTTTTTTCGCAGCTCTGCAGCCGACAAATTCAAGGCAAGTTGAAGGCAATATCAAGATTTCAAGTTTCGTTCCGTTCCCGTTCCGTGCACGAGGTCTATAGCTATCGCCGTCATCGCCGCCATCGCTAAGAGCTGCAACCATCCTAGCCCTTCAAGATAGGTTCCTTCGTCTTATCTTTAGCGTTTATAAGATTTGAATTTGGCGTGTTATTATAACTTGTTATTCTCCTCGTTTGGTTTTTTTTAATATCCAATTTATGTTGAATTTTTAAATTTCAATAAATAATTATTGTATTCATTCTTTGTATTGATTATTCAATAATTATCAAATTGGATAAACGGGTTCAGGAATAAATAATTTGATTTGATCTTTTTATTTAAATTAACGTTAATTTTTACAAGGTGTTTCCAGCTCTCCACCTTTTGCTTTTGTCTCGATTCAAAGCTGGTGGCGTCCAATTTAATATTAATCCCAGTAATAGCAGATAAAATAATTTAATTGGTGCCGAATTCCACTCCCTGAAGAGAGTGCTCTAGCCAGGGGCGTTTATCGTTGCAGCTTATAGAATTAATCCAAATGATATATAGTAATAATACTAACTCGGTTATAACCAATAATCTACAATCGTCAACATTTGAAACCATAGAAGGAGTGAGACTAGGAGATAGTTAAGCCCAACATTATTCATTACCTATATGGACGAAATAATAAAGAAATGTAAGGAAAAACACAAAATTCAATATAGGATACATTGATATTAACAAAGTAGAAGTGTCAGAAGGGACATTTGCTGACGATATAGATATTTTTGCGAAAACTAAAGAAGATTGAAACATAATAGTATCTTGAAGGAAAACGGGATGGTTATGAATAAAAACAAAGGGGAAGTTATGGTTATAGGAGAAGGACAAGAAGAAATAGGTATAGAAATTGAAGGACAAGTAATAGAACAAGTGAGGGAACATTTCAATACTTGGGAATAACAATTGATCAACAAGGAACACAAGAAGCAGAAATTAATAAAGTAATAGAAAAGACAATGACACTCTACCATACGATGAACAAAACATCCATAAACAATAAAGGAATATAGAAAAATACCGAGCCAAAAATATTTAAAGCAATATATATGCCAATATTAACTTATGGATGTACAACGTGGGTGCAAAATCAAACACAGAAGAACAAAATACAGGCAGTTGAAATGAAATACTTAGGAAGAGTCCTGCGCCATATTAGGATCACAGATATAAGAAGTTATCTAAAAATAAAATCAATACTATAGTTTATAGAATACAGACAATTAGTATGGTGGGGACATTTACAAAGAATGTAAAACGCAAGAAAAGGAAGACCAAGACAAATATGGAATAAAACTATTTTAGAAATATTAAAAAATAAAGGGAGAACATGGCTGGACGCAAAAATCGAAAAAATTGGAAAAGCTTTATAAGCATTTAGTTAAAGGCTCATACCCTGACACCAATTATTTGGTAAATAGGGTCCTGATTATATATATAAATTTCAACTTCATGATACTGGTTACTGTTTAAAGCCCTTTTATTTAGATTTATTTCAGCCAATTTTTCCCCATGTCCAAGTCTTTTACAAGTATTGGAAAAAGGTTCACAGTACTATTGATTGGCATATATCAAACAATGAAACCCCTGAACTTATGGAATAGTATGTATGAAGCAAGTGCCTCGATTACGTAACTTATAGTAATATTCAATTTATTTACAAATTCTAATACTCATTCTGCGGTCCAAGTAAATACAGAAATACAGAAATGTGGTTCATTCATCCTTTCTTTTCATTCATAAAGTTTTTTATCGTCTATTCTATTTATACTAAAAGCAGCTCTATTGGCCTGCATTGCGATGAAATAAATATGACCAAGCTCTTTCAACCATACAGTTTACAAAATTAATGGAAAGAATTTCCGAGCATTGACCCAAAAATCGAACTTTTCCTGAATTATAAGATCATCACCAGACAGTGAATGGCCAGCGGCGCAACAAATACATTTATTACATGGCTGCTCGTTCCCTATGGTAATTTTGAAAAGTTTACTAGACTTTACACCTCGAACGGTTAATTTGTTTAAGTTCGAATATTTCAGAACTAACCAACTACTAAATTCAGACATATCAAAAAAATATCACTCCACCAATTATTTATGAATATTCTAATAAATAACTGTTTGTAAGAACTTTCCGCTTCATACGCCATGAATAATAAACATTTTTAAACTCTTATCGAAACTGCATCTCATCCACATCTGGTACATTAAAACATAGCGTGCTATGTGAAGTATTAACAGTTCTTCCACGTGCTAAAACATTTTTAGTTTATGGTTCATTTATTGTAGTAAAAAGGTGTTTTTTCAACTACGAAAATCATAATTTGTGTTTTATAGTACTAGTCACACTCAGTTTGCTACCTGACCAGACAAAGAAAATGTATTTCAAATGGCTGCCTGATGTGTTGCCCCCCATATTTTCTAGCAGTGACCGTGTCGGACCATTCGAAACTGGCATATTAAGCAGTTCATTTAAATAAACTTTGGATGATGTGCGCCTACATCAACATAAAACTATTTGCACATTATAGAGAGTTATCTTTAGATATCGAAGAACATATTATTCTAACGCTTCACAACAAAGTTTTGAAAAATATTTTTCAAAAATAGTGACCGTTCAACTAAGAAGAAACACCTACTTCCCGGGCTTTATTCCCCGTCATACATTGAATTACACTTCTTGAATTACACTTCTAAGTCAAACGGGGTCGGTATGGTCTACAAGATTTAACCAACCATTCTGGTTTGCAATTAGAAGAGACAACATAACTTGCAGACCGGTTTCAGCGTATTTGCGCCTCATCAGTACAAGGTATATGTTCTCGTCCGAGAGCTCCAAGAGCCTAATCCCGGACTGAATTTGACACTAAAACCACAATCAATACATGTCTTCCAGTAACGGAAATGTCAAAGTTGTGACAATAGCGACATCTTCACCTCCAACCGTAAACCAAAATTCGAAATTTGACAACAAGCCGACAGGCTTGAAACAATAAAGTATTGTTACAGTTTCCTGTAAAATCGTCGTATTTAGTAAAGCGCGTTACTCTGGAGATAATTTTATTATCATGCACGATAATGCACCTACCCATATCAGCAGAGTGCCAAGAGAAGGTCTTCAATCGGAATGTGTCACAGTTTTAATCTGGCCTGCACATTCACCAGTTCCAAATAATATTGAACACTTGTGAAACTAGCCCAAAAGAAAAGTTAGAACTCGTCGAAACAATTCAGAAAACGTCGCACAGCTTATTGACGCAACATAAGCAGAATGGGAAACATAACTTAAAGCAATGTTGCCAATTCAATAAGAAGCATGCCATCGCAAATAGGAACATAAGCTCTTTTCTTTGCACGATTTCTAAGCGTGCCAACTCCATATGAAATTGTTGAAACCACACGTTCAACAATTTGTATATTTATATTTTAGTTCCTTTGTATATTCATGTAGTTATATTTTAGTCCTTTTATTTTCATTCGGAATTCCTACCGGCGCGCCACTGCCTCCAAAATACTTCTACTTTAGTTCAAAACCTCTGGCGGCTGTCCGGCGCCTTGCAATATTTACTATTATTCTTCGGCAGTTGAAGTAGGCATGACCAAACGCCCACTTCGCGCCTAAATGCATTATCTCCCTGGTTTTTATGAGACTAGCTCAGCTAGTCGAGTCGACGTTGAGTTTCCAGTACGATCGGTCTCCCCGCTAAGACCTTCCACTCCTTTACCTGTATGAAACCGATATTTTTAGACCAAATGGGTCAAGTTTCGTAGTAATTAATTTAATTCCTTTATTTCTTGCATAATAAGTGCATTTTTCTATAAAGTTTGTATAGTGATTCAACCCGAAGCAAGGTTATATTTCAAGTGAATAGTGCTCTGAAAACCACAAAGGAAAGAGTAAGATCGTTCTAATAATTACTATTTCATACTGAAAGGCTTGTCTATATTCATCGTTCCATCTGTATGTATTTTCGACGTTAAAGTTTATTGAATTGCTAGCGAAATACAGTTATTCTTTATGCGAAAGAACCAGTCATCCTATAGAATTCCAGTCCACTTAATCGAAGGCATCCTATTTCTTACGACAGCATAAAATTTGTTGTAATTTCAACTGATGTGGCATCAACGGCCACATCATGAAATAAATGAATGATTTTTTAGCTTAGCTAGTATCGTCGCTTTTACCATTTATAAACGTACCGATACACAGCAACGCGGACGCTCCGTATTACAAGCGCGAACTCGTTTTCACTATGCAAAAGAGAATATGTAGATTAACGTGGTTGCTCCGCACGCGGGCGTGCTGTTCGCGTGGTCCTCCGCACAGCGGACCTTTCGCGTCTGCTAATTCCACGTAGACACCCAGCCACGCGGTGGGCACATGCAGGCGAAGATAAGGTCTCTTTTAGTGATGGGCAAATTCGTTTTCTTTTCCATTCAGTTGTGAAAAAAAAAGGTTCTGTAGAGGTCTTGTACTTTGCAATTGCCTTCTTCCCTTCCAGTATTAGTCCTTTGTTCCACTAGGGGATGCATCCACATCCTTTTCTCGCTGAAACTGCCTTTTTTGAAAATATGGTAGACTGCGGGCAGCCGAGTCGCTACGAATTTAACGCGTATCTGCGTGCGGAGCGTCCGTGTAGCTGTGTATCGGACCTTATTCCGTGATCGGAAGGGTATGTATCATCTGACCCTCTTTTGCAAGATCGTCAGCTTTTTCATTGTCCTCGTTTCCTGGCACCCAGGTCAGCTTGACGTTATCCCGTTCGACTGATGTCTTCAGTTCTTCAAATCCAGACGTCACTTTCTGGCTCGACGTCGTAAGTACCGCCTGGCTGACTGACAAGATATAGATCTCATTATATTCGACAGCTCTTCAGTTGTTTACTTCCGTACATTGCAAGATCTCGTGTATCTCGCTCAATACAGAGATATATTTTTCCAGTGCGTAGCTGTAGACCTGTTTTTTTTGGAGAATACACCCGCCTGCTGATGATACTGACTTCTTTGTCAGTCCATACCTTTATTTTTGTAATCGACACTTCGAATGTCCAGTCTAGTCTATTCCCATGTTTGGCATGTCCTTTGACAAAAATCTTTCGAAATTCATGTTTACTGTTCTAGCATTTTGGCTGCTTATTGTGTTTTCCAGTCTATGAATACCTAGTTTTACCTCTGAATTACCTGAATTACAATGTGTGCGTAGTACTTCCTTTGCTGATGTAGGAGAATTTCTCATGGCTCAGACATGCAAGTCCTTGTACCTTATTTACTCTTATCATGGCCTTTCCTTGCCGAGTCTTCAGCCACCATACTTGAAAACCATTTGTTATGGTGGCTTTACCATCTCGTTGTATAGTCAATTCAACAAATCAGGTTTTAGCCCTCATTTTTTTCCCAAACGAGCGTCTGGCCACTACTAGTGTGGTTTCCGCTTTCCTTATTACTTTTTTTGAATGTTGGTTCCAGGTAAATTCTGAGTCAATTAGAAGATACTTAACCCCTTCCTTAATTTCAACAATTTCTTCTCGTATGCCTAAAATTGCTATTAAAGTTTTTCTCTATTCGTTTATCAATATAAAAACCGATTCAATCAAAAAAATTAAAGTACTTTAATAAACATTTTCATATTTATACTTCCTACATAATTATACTAATTATAGTCTGTGCTGAAGATCCATCTACCTCCTCGTTAAGTGATCGCTGTTATTAAGTGGTGTTGCTTTTAAGACATGTATGGCTAGCTTGAAGTGTTAAGTATTTGTTACTAAATTGTAATACAGTTTTTTTTATTATGAACACTTGATGGTCACGACTTAAGCGTTTGTTGGGAAAGAGCAAGAGGGCATCAGTTACGGCTCACAGTATTTTGTTTTGAAATATCTTAATGATGGTGATGTTAATTCACAAATAATGATGGTGTTGTACATCTATAGTTTATTTTTAAAAATATGCTCTGACGTACTACCTAATTACAGGTAAGTAATGTTTATAAAATTTGATGCTCAATCGGTTAATTCGTTTTCAAAATTTGACATATAAATTTGTTAAACGGGAAAACCGTATAACTTTTGATTGTTGTGGTTCTGAGGATTTTACGAAACATTTTATTTATACATATGTCATATACGGTGTTGGGGAGTCAAATTGAAGCAACCCTGATATTTCACTACAATATCGAAAATAATTGAAATACATCTTCTTCGTACAGCAACTGAATGAAACAGTACATAAAATTTTTTGACTATGCAAAATTTTATAATTTTCTGATCGTATTTTACCTCATAAAAAAATAGGAAAGTAGAATGCTGAAATCGAGCGTTTCGTTGTGACGTCACCGGCTCTCTCGGCTTATGTAGAGTAAAAAGTGCAATGACCAATCATCGGTACAACATTTATTAACTGACAGACAGTGTTAACTGAATATTTTCCTTTTCCACATGAAAGTCTTAGAAACTAATACCTACAACTAAGAAAGGGTACACAATTTATGCACGAGGCTTAATTAAATAGTTCCAAATGACATGGGAAATCTATGAATAGATGTCTGATGTAAAGTGAAATCATAGAATGTAGGAATATCCCATAACAAAACTTTTGTTACGTCTATGGCATCAGCAGCGTCTAAAAACTGAGAAAGCATTAATATTCTTTGACAGTTTGTCCGACCAACAGATAGTTTGAACTCTTTTGGCTGAGAGCCATCCACATGCCCAAGGCACCATTCAATATTTTTTAAAAAACGATTTCTTTGATGGTTTTTTTTATACAGAAATCATAAATGATCGCATCAACTAAACAAAGTTTAATCGTAAATTCTAGGGCAGTATTATATTGGAAACAGAGTACAATATAAAATGTCAAACAACTGTGGAAATATTTGAAAAGATCAATTTGTATTTGGTAACTTCAAAGGGCTATAACTTTTTTTGTATGCACATTTGGGCTAAGGCAATTTAGGATCAGTATGTGATTTAATTTAGATTGGATTTGATGAGGTGACTAATCGGCCTATTCCACTGAAAACTTTTCAGATCTTTTGTGGTCCTCTGAATCCAGAATACATTCTCCAGCCCGACTTTTTTAAGTAGCCAATCAGCCTCGATACTGAATCTTTCATGTAATTTCTGGCCGGTGGTTTACCACCGCCTAGTACAAGAAACCGCACATTCGCCAGGCAGTCGCACTGGCATAGGATGTGCTCTGCAGTTTCCTCTTCTAGGTGACATAATCTGTACATGGCTTCGTTTGTTAACCCCATTAACTTTGCGTGCCTGATAAGCTTACAGTGCGCTGTTAACAGAACCTATTACGGATTTGATAGTTTTCCTATCTTTGTTTATTAGGTCTGCCGTAAAAGTTGGCGAATGTCGTCTAATGAACAGTTTCGTCTGTCTCTGTCCTGGTAAGATTACCCACCATTCTAGAGATTTCTGTGCCACCCACTTCCTTGTGGCCATATTTACTGTCGACTTTGCGACGCCGCTGAAGGGTTCCGGTCCAATGAAAGGCATTGATGAGCCTTGTCTGGCCGTTTTATTCACCAATTCGTTGCCCTTATGACCCTCGTGTCCTGGTACCCAGGCTACCATGACCTTGAAATGGTCACCAAGTGCGTTTAAGGCACCTATGCAATCCCATACTAGCTTAGAATTCAAAAAATAATAGTTCAATACTATTAAACGCTTTACAAAAGTAGAAAAATTAATTTCCAAAGAGCAGACCGTCCACTAAGAAGCAACAATTACTTCTCGGGCTATATGCCCCGACAGACATTGAATTACACTTCTAAAGTAAACGGGGTTGGTATATCTGTTAAAATAGAACCAACCATTCTGGAATCAAGTGCCTTCAGTGCAGCTTGGCTGTCGGTGAAAATGGCAACTGAATGATATGGCCTTTCCTGCCTTTTAATTTCTTCAATCCATTCGCGAATCCAGTTTACTTCCACTGGGAAAGTTGTGACGTCCTTAAATATGCTTATTGGAATAGCTATTCTTTGTTACAGCCCTACAACTCCGGTTCCTGCATCTACTTCTGTTTGGAGCCATCCCTACACCAGGTTGCCTCAGCCTGTACGGGTACACCTTCCTTCCAGTCTTCCCTACCTGGTATAGTTATTTGGAACTTGGCCGTTGCTTCAATGGGTTGCCCCATTGAGTTATCCGCTTTTAGCTCCTCGATAAGCTTTCGATAGTCAGCACCGTGCGTTTGGCTCATGTGTTGTTGACTCTGCTGTAGTGCGTTACAGATCTGGCTTCGTCTTGTGTCTTTGTCCACCACTCCATAGCAACCCTTGTGCATAGCCATTGGGTCATTTTTGGAGTAAGTCCCCAGTTTTTTCCACACATTCTTCTGCATCAGCCGAAGTCAATGGTAGCTTTCTGTGTGGTCTTCTGAAGGTGAGTTTTTCATGAAAGCCTCTGATCAAAATGTACTCCTATGGGAGTTTCTTTGGCAAATGGTTTAATTTATGACCTACCTTTTTGTATGAAAAAATTATTTCATTGCCTTTGTAAAAAACATCATAAAAGATTTTGGTTAAAGGTTATAGCCCCTGATTATTCTGGATCTCATTTGGTCAATAATACTTAACTGAAAAATTTTCTAATAATATTGCTTTGATGTAAAAAAATATTTCTGTAGAAAATAAAATTTCTACTGATATGTCCCCTAGGATATGAAAAAAGTCAAATTCCTTGTTGTAAATAAATTGTCATCATGAATATTATAAAGGAAGTTTACTTCACTTCAGTGGTAAATTTGTTTTTGTTACTTTCAAATTTGGTGAGGAGATAAAACAAGGTGGATTCTTTTTTAAAAAGGCATTTCCCATTTGAAGACTGGTTGCGCCTCTGCGGCGTCTTGAGACCAACACCAAATACACATCCTTTATCTTCATCGGAAAGTATACAAAAGCAAATTTAATAGCCTGCTCAACATTCACAAAAAACATTTTTCACAACAACTTTTCTCATGTCCTTATTCCTAAGAGACTCCAAAACTTCTGAAGTTATGCAAAGAAAAAGGCACATTAAACGCCATATCCATTTTACGACGGAATACGTTTCCAGTGGTATAACATTAATTAATTTTTAACGGGGAAATAAACGATAATAATAATAATTTGGACAGAAACTATCAAAAGGAATATTTTGTATACCTAGTATTCCAAAAATTTACCCATATTTAAACTGTTATAACTTTTTAATACAGGGTGTCCAAAATCATTGGTTTATGCTGTTCCAATACAAAATCGTATTCAGCTATGAGAAAGAATAGAGAGTGCATGTAGTGAAATTCAAAATGATCTCAAAAAATTTAGACAATCCTTACAGGAACGGTTGGATTTGTCTTGCATCATGGTCATCATGTAGAACATATAAAATTCAATAATATTCCTGTTGTTAAGAATCTTCATCATTGCTCCTCCCTCCTTTAATTCTTGTGATGGCAATAAAAAACGCAGGTTATCTCGGCAGGGTGTTACAATGTACCAATTTTGAAGTTTGTAGGTAGCGGTTCTTTTGAAAAATCCTTAAAAAAATGATGCAACAGCGTCATCTTCAAATTGGGATGAACTCTTGGATAAGGGTAAATTAGATTAGATGTACATAACATCACATCTAGTGTCTGTAGTTCGCGTTTGGCAGGAGAGTTTCTGGATGCTCTGTATATTAACGCCATATTTTTATTGTAATAATTAACGGTAACAAAAAGGGACAAGGACCTTTGTAAGAATACTGGGAAATCTGCTAAGAAAATTTAAGGTTAAGGCAAGAGGATCCCATGTATTTGAAAAAGTTATTAGAGAATCCAACATTATCACAAGAAACACCAGTGTTTGGCATTTGCAAATATAGAAAACCAAACATAAATTAAGAAATACAAGAAATAATAATGATGGAAAACTGTGATGTGATTATATGGCAAAAAGTAAGGGCTGGTGTCATTTCTCCCAACACACACAGATATTCATTAAGCAAAATCCTTAGGGATAGAACTACTTTACATGGATTAAAATAAAGAATATGTAAATACTATACAAGACCGATAATAACATTTGGATGTGTACGGACGAGAGGAGTGCAAGAAACTAAAAGGTTTGGAATTTGGGAAAGAAAAGTCCTTGAAAAAATTTTCGGTGGTAGGAAAATATAAAAGGGATGGAAGAGAAGAGAACCTCATGGAAAGATTATGAATAACGTAATAGGAGGATGGAGAGGCCTGAGACGAGGTGGATGAAAGATGTAGAGAAAGATTCGAAGGAGATTGGAATACAAGATTGGTAGGAAGAAGCAAGTATAGAGTGAAGTGAAGGAGCGTACTCGATCAAGCCAAGTTCCTACTAGGACTGTAGTATTATATAAATTTAAAAAAATAATACTTACTGAGGTTAGGTTTTAAGTGAGAATGCGACTCGCAAAAGTCTACAGTTGCTTTAGTACTGAGGTTACTATCAAAACTGTGGAGTCTGCTAACTGGGCACTGTAGACATTTAAAGCTGATGCGATTGATAGATGAAGCCATGTGTAGATTATGTTAATTGGAAGAAGAAACGGCACAACACATTTTATGCGAGTGCGATTCTGTACAATAGGCGACAAAAAGAACACTGGCAAATAAGTATACGAAAGATTCTGTCTCAAAGCTGGTGGAATTCATCAAGAGAGCAATGATGTAGATGAAGAGGACCACAATACATCTAAAAAGGTCGCAGTGGAATTAGCCAGTAGCCACCTCATAACATCTAATCCAATCCATGCGTTTAAGAAAATTAGCAAGTCAAGATTGATTTAAATGTAGCATGATATGGGATTCGCATACGTATTTCTAATAGAAAAACGAAGTGGAATTTTTAGATATAAAAAACTACTACGTCTTGTGTTTGTTAATTTTTAAGAGCTTAAATATTGCATCATCTACCCCGCTGACAAGCTGTTAATGCAATTTATATCTGCCTATGAAATTCGGTCTCTTCAGTTTGACAAATATTGGTAATATTTCACCGAGCGTTTCTCAGTGTTCATCCAACATAAAATAGATTTTTAAAAAATGTATGATATACTATAACTACTAGGGTGTTGCAGATAGTTCCTTTTTGCTATATATTTACTTCGTAAATGTTCCGTTTTTTCAATAATGTGGACAAATGGTTTTAAGAATAATGTTCATGTGTTATGAACTTGTAAAAATTTACTTAATTACAGTTTCCTGTAATGATTGTCATATTTTAGTAAAGCATGTTATCAATAGATGTCAAAGATAATAGTTTAATACTATTATCTTTGACATCTATTAGCAAAAATTTGCCAAAAATATATCCCCCTGAACCTGGCACTCTTTTTGACAGAACCCTCAACTTTTTTTTGGGTTCTGGGATATTTACGAAGAGTTTTAGAGTTCCCGCAGGGGTGCAGAGAGTTCTGCCATTTTGCCGCCTTTTTTAAAAAATAGTAATTATGCGCCAAGATAGAAAAGTGAGGTATTATTGTCGAAGCTTCTCGGTCTTTAATGGATCCGAGACATTAATACACTTTTCTACCGTGGCTCATATAGCATTTTTTTCACTACTTCACTATGACTTCACTTATTTTATTTTAAATTTATAATATCGGCCGGGTTTTGGACGGGTCACCAGTCACTCCCGTTTCACATAAGATGTCAGCTGTGCACAACGAAGGCAACAACTTTATCCAATAATTTTTGTTTTGATTGATAATAAATATTGTTTTGTAAAAATCGCTATGAAAACTGCATAAATAAGTCAATTGATTTTCATTTTTGAATAGGTAGGTGGATATGACCATTAAATAAGTAAGGAAAATATTTTTTCACTCTGTATTTGCATCAGTTAACCTCACGGAACTCACTATATAATGCACTCATCTCCAACCCTAGAACTCTAGGCTGCTGTCAAAAAATTACTCCTTAGACTCTTCAAGAGTCGAGAAAATGCAGAAAACCTCATTTTTATTGCAATTAAATGTGCTCGATCATTAACACCTCACAGAAGTTATGATATTTTCCTTTTGTACCACGTTCTCAGCACCAGAACTCAAGGGTGCTATCTTAAAGGGTCTAAGGAGTATTTTTTTGACAGCACCCTAGAGTTCTGGGGCTGGAAACGTTGTACAAAAGGGAAATATCATAAGTTCTGTGGGAAGCTAGATGGGATCATCTGCTTCAAAATCGGAGGATGTGATTTTCGATCTTACTTCTTTTCAAATGCTTATAACTCAACAATTATATTAGAACTCTTTCTGAAAACCATCTAGAGCTCTTCATTTTATATGTACATGATTGAGCAATCCAAGTTCAAGATTCTGAAAAAGCACAAAAATTCAACAAAAATCTATATATTTTGTGATCTGTTTACTTTGACTAATCTTTGGAATTAAATATAAAGTCGATTTCAATGGAAATTATTCGTTTGAATTAACACGCTGCCACTGTAAAACCTTAACTGTGATTTATGCGACACCAAATTGCAGGTGTAATTATTTTTCACTTTGTGCGAGGAAGCTGGCTTTAACCGAAAGTTGTAATCGGTATTTTTCTGTTTTTTTTTTCTCGTTTATTTCGATGTAATTAGAAGCAATTTTTCACTGCTGGTCAATGTTAAACGATACAGATAACGCATAATAAATTTACGAATTAAATAGAAACGAACACGGCAATTTTCCGATTTGAATTGATTATATTGCTGTTTTGAGAATTTATTTGAAAAAAATTACGAACGAGGAAATTTAAACACAAAATAGCCGAAATTAATTTTGTGACGAAAAATTCAAATGTAAATAAATCTTAGATACAGGGTGAGTCATAAGGAACTGTACATACTCCTACCTTGTATTTACTAATATACAGGGCGAAATCTGAATTTTGACTGAAATTGGTTTTGGTCATCATTTTTGAACGGCAAGTTCGATTTGTCTTACATTTTGGTAGAACGTTACACTATTACCACCTCATTACCTGATTTATTGGAACTAGAAAAAATTAGTTCCAATTAGGTCCACAAGCCTCTTGCATGCTGACCTGGAGATCGAGCTCAGGCCAAGATAACCAAAACTTGTAAATATGAACTGAATTAAATGAACACATTAAATTCCGATACTTGTAAATATGAACTGAATTAAATGAACACATTAAATTCCGATACGTTGTACATAACACATTAAATTTAAGATTTCGAAGTGAATGGGAGAGAGTGGATGAGATGTAAATAGGATGGGCGAAGAATGAATGAGTGTATATAGATTTTAAACCACATACTTTTAATTAGGATTAGGAAAAAGCCTCAAATATGTCACCCTGTTTTTGATGACTTTTCAGGGATAATGCAACACAATCTCCTGGTAATTTACTGTTAGGTAATCTATAATAGATCATAATACTACGAGAACACGCGGATAATGCCACTTGACAAAGAGCCGTGATTGAGGGACGATTTAAACATACAAATGCCAATAAACGGAGCCAGAACATCGGCGCAAGTGAGAAGATCTCGCGGTATTACAATCGAATTTCCTTGTATATTTGATAAATACTCTGTCGTTTATAACACATGTATATTGTGAGCAAATGTATGATTCATAAAGACTTATACCAACAAATTGGTGTTGTAGCCCAATGATCTTGAGCTGGATGTATACAACTGGATACCAATCATTACTTATGGATCCATTATGTGGAGTAGTAGGACCAGCCTATAGACGATGGGATACAACCTCTTCAGAATTCAAAGACTAGAAGAAGAAGAAGTGCTTCTCAACTTCACACCACTACATATGGTGGTGGAAAGTGTAGCAAAAAGAACAGGATATATACTAAGTAGAAAGGGGATCTTTGAAAAAACCACTAGAAATCAGTTCATTGAGTTTTGAAGACATTACATTATTTCAGCAGATTATTGCTGACACCACAAATCTTACTTGAACACTAAATATTTGAGCACCAAAATAAACAAGAATCTGCATCATAATAATATACAGGGTGTCCCACGACGATTAAGACAAGTAATATATCAGAATTGGGCAGTAGTAGATAATTATAATTTTGGGGGTGTAAATTAGAGCAAATGTTGCATCTTTTCTTGTTATTGTGTTACCCGATGAGGTATTTCTTTTTGGTCACGTGACGTCGCATTCAAAATTATTAATGGGACAACCTGTATATTTGTGCCTTTCTGTGTTCCTCCCGATAAAACAATTCCAACTAACTAGCACACTTGGGGTCTAAAGTGATTAATAGCTAGAATAATCGTCACTTTCGCTATTCATCATGATTAACCTTAAAAAGATCTACTGACTAGGGATGTTAAAAAATAATCGATTTTTATATAAAACGATTATTATTTTCTTATAATCGATTTTTAGTTATCGATTTTTATAGTAATATTAATCGATCTTTTGTAAATCGATTTTATAAATTACGTGTTTAAATCGATTTTCGGAAACGGCTCATATTATTTATTGACTATTTTTCAAAATTTTGACAACTTTTGACGATTATTGAACATTTCTCAACATTTTGTCAATAATTGACCATTTTTCAAAATTTTAACAATTATTGACCATTTTGACTGTTTTTCAAATTAGTGACCATTTTTCAAAGTGATGACAATTTTCAACCATTTTTGATGGATTTTGACCATTTTTGACAATTTTTCAAAATTTTTGAACATTTTTCCAAATTATTGACCATTTTTTGATAATTGTTGACAATTATGGGCCATTTTTCCAAATTTTTGACCATTTTTAACAATTTTTCAAAATTTTAGACTATTTTTCAAAATTTTAGACTATTTTTCAAAATTATTGACCAATTTTGATAATTATTGACAGTTGTTGACGATTATGTACCATTTTTCCAAATTTTTTACCATTTTTGACAATTATTGACCATATTTCAAAAACATTAATAATTTTTGACAATTATCAACTATTTTTCAAAATTTTGACAATTTTTAACAATAATTGTCCATTTTTGACAATTTTTGATAGTTTTTGACAATTATTGGCTATTTTTGACAATTTTTAAAAATTTTTAACAATTTTCAAAATTTTTGACCATTTTTCAAAATGATTGCCTATTTTTGATAGTTTTTGATAATAATTATCGACCATTTTTCAAAATTTTAACAATTATTGACCAATCTTGACAATAATTGTCCATTTTTGACAATTTTTGACCATTTTTGACCATTTTTTAACATTTATTGACCATTTTTGAACATTTATTGACCATTTTTGACAATTTTTGAAAATATTTGACCATTTTTCAAAAAAAATTTAAAATTTTTGACAATTGACCATTTTTAACAATTTTTGACAATTATTGACCATTTTTGACAATTATTGATCATTTTTGACAGTTTTTGACTAAAAAAGGTCCATTTGTAACAGTTTTTGACAATAATTGACAATAATTGACAATTTTTGACAATTATTGACCATATTTCAAAATTTTTGACAATTTTCATATAATTTTTAATCTGATAAATTGTTAATTATTCACCAATTGAGTTAATTCGGAGGGCGTGGTTTGATTAAATAAGCGAGCGAAAAATATTCCTTTTTTGCGCTAGAGCGTAAAGTAACAATCCTCGGCATTTGTCGACTTTACGATTTCATTTGAATATTAGTCATTTTACGCGCGACTGTAGAAAAAATATATTTTATTTCAACAAGACAAAATCGTAAAAACTTTTCAAGAACACTCTCCTGGAATTTAGGCGGCCGAGTTTATAAACCTGAAATCAGGTACAAAATTTTGACCGGCCGAGATAACATACTAATTAGAGATCATTACCAGATAATCGGCCCAGTTTACAATCGCCGGTATAGTATATTTGGTATGCACTGATAATTTTTGGGAAACATTAATAAGTTTGGGTTTTCGTTTAATTTAACTTTCAGCTCATAGACTTTTATTGGATATTCATTAATTTTGAAGATTATTCAATGTTTTTGGTGTTTATGTATTACATTAGGTACGACTTAAATATTTATACCAAATTTTTAACATTTCAGGAGCTCATAAATTCTACTATTGGTTGAGGTTTCTTGGTGCTTGTTTATTACTTTTGGTGGCCAAATATTATTTTGGAGACAGCGTATAAAACTTGCCACTTAATGTTGTAACACAATAATTATTTTGATGCTCATTTAAAATATACCCAAAAAAACATTCATTCCATTAAAATGCAAAACTACACATTAACGAGCTTTTCAACGAAATATCTCTTTAACGTTTAAACTTCAGGAAAAATAGAAGTCATCTGAAAATTGAATTAATTTCACCAAACTGTTCCCTTATAATTAGTTTCATTAATAGACTCGAACTTTCCTAACTGGATTTCGATATCCTAGTTTCCTAGAAGATGTAAAGATCCTAAAACTCAAAGTGCTGTAATGATATTCTAATTTGAATGATCAACGACACTATTTCAAACGTTAATGAAGACATTTACATTTGATGTTTCCGATTCAAGTAAATAGTTACACAAGTCTTGCCGTTTTCACTTAAATTGAGAAGGATATATTTATATCGATACAGGATTATTTGTTGTTGGCTAATTATCTCAATTCAATGGAAAGTTTAAAATATTTAAGACAAATCATTCAAAGATAACGACGAAAGAGAAGAATGTTCACCTCAATTCATTAAAAATTGGTTGAAAAAATAAGGAAATTTGATGACAGCAAAGAAGATTATGAAAATACAAATTGCATGTAATTAATTGTCAAAGCAATACTTATACATCAAGGAAAAGTATCAATTAACCTACTTTGGGATCTATCAAGTCGCGTTTATTATTAACTCTCACTTTTAAAATGATTTACTTGCAATAAAATGTAATCCTCAAAGTGGGAATTCTAATATAATATTAAACAGCACGAGCTTGCAATATTCAGTTTAACTTCAAAGCATTTTAGTAGCAGAGATAACGTCATAAAATACGTCACAGGTTTTCGCTTTCGCTTTCACCTTACTTAAAAACTGTAACGATATTTTAAATATGTGAAGATAGTGGGGTTATTTATGTGGAAGAATCAACTATGTTTAAGAAGGATTAAAAAACTTGAAATGATAAACTTCAAGGATTCGATTAATAAGATACTATATTGCACGTTATAACGGATTGTCACAAGAAATCCGAAAATAAAATTGTTACTATGATAAATTGTTTACTGCAAACCCGCGTGATTTATTGCCATCACAAGCGTTCAACGGTGGAGGGCAAACGGGTAAATTTGGTAAAATTTTTTGTGTATCAGTTTTTTTGACAAATTCGATTAAGAATTGTAGTTGATTAATATTGAATATAATAAAAATAAGAGATAAAAAAATGATCCAGTCAATTCATAATTTTAGTTTGAAAAATAAAAACTCCAAACCGAATTTTTCCGAAGCAACAAATGCACCTCGGGCTATATGCTCCAACAGACATTGAATTACACTTGAACGAAAAACGCAAAAGAAATTCCGACAAGATCAATACAGTCCATCCCTTTTTGTTTCAGCTTTGATCTACTAAACGGAGAAGCATCTACTTGCATTGATGAAGGCATAACATCGCCCAAGTTGAAGTGTAATTCAATGTCTGGCGAGGCACACAACCCGAAGCTGTTTCTTCTTCGAAAATATCAAAATTTGTTTTAAAAATATGTATTAGTAAAAAAATTTACACCTAACATGTCCCATTTTGTAACATAGAAGTAGCCTTAAACTCCAGAGTGCATCTCTGCCTTCAGGTGATATGATTGTTTGTTCGTCTCCCGTAGTTGAAAAGCTTCTCTAGAGATATCCATTTTTACGGAATAAATTTGTTATTGATTAGTGACACCACATTATGATAAGAAATTCAATTATAAACTTCTGTTCCAATCTAAATTTGTCAAAAAGCTGTTTTATTTCGTCTCGTTAGTTAGAATTTCCCAGCTGACTGACTTGCTATGTATTCTTTCAGAAGATTTTCTTTTAGTAATAAACTAATACAGTGTTAGTAGTTTCCTCTAAAACCCTCTGTTTCCTCCACTTTCATTCTCTGAACACTAAGCCCTAATTTTCTTTCGATTCAGCTGAAGAGGTTAGGGAATCCTATTGTGGGGGAGAATGGATATCAATCCCTTTTTTATCATAAAATTAAAATTGATATGGTACAAATACGATGGTTGTCTTTTAAGTGTTGAATATAACAACATAGTTGGCGCCTGTCAACAAATGTCAAAATCAACTGTCGAATTGACAATTGAGTTTTTAAAGCAAAAAAACATCGAATTGTCGGACCATCCTCTATACAGTCCCGACCTAAGTTCTAACGACTTTTTTACTTTTTCAATAATTAAGAATAAACTGCGTGGTCTAAGGTGCCAGTTGTTTAGTGTTTGTATAAATAATCATTAGAAAGGATAGATTATTAAACTTTTAACTTTATTGAGTAAAACACACTTGACAGATATATTCTAGAATATCCTGGTACATCATAGACCTATCTAGGAGTGACAGGTGACATGACCTGTAAAGGTACGTTCTACAATATTATGTTCTATTATATATTCAACACCTTCCCCTTAAATATTGAGCTTTTTAGGGGGTTTAATATATCGACAAAATCGAGATCGTAACTTTGACGAAGTCGAGGTATTTGGGTCAGGATCTGTTCTATTATCGGCTCGAATTGATTGATCATTTATCGGTTCAAATAAGATGCTTATGACACTAATATTGTCATTATTAGCAATTGACTTTTTATTACATTTTCTGTTTGATTAGATATACATTGGTCCGGAAACAATTCAGGTTCTGAAATGGAATATTCTGATTTTGTTATAGATGGTTTTAATTGACTGGTGTTGCGCCTGACTATTTTATTATTTTTACGCTTATAAAATGATTGGATTCAAAATTCAAATTCCTATTGTGTCTGATCAATTTTTAATTGTTTGATATGTTCTATTGTTTTTTTGGACTGGAACATTCGTAAAAAGACTAATGACATCAAAACTGACTAAATTATGGTTTTTGTTAAAGTTTCAATCTGATAGCTTTTCTAAAAAATGTTGGCTATTTTTAAGATATGAATCCGTTTGTCCTGCGAGGGGTTCAATTATTTTTAATATAATATATTATGATTTGATAGTTTGTTGCACGGGGAATAAATAGTGCTACAAATTGGTCTGCATGGTATGTTTTGTTTATCAATTTTTGGTAGACCATAAAAATGTGGTGGCTTACTGTATTTATGCACCAACAAGCGAGTGAAAAAACTGCTTCCAGAATTGGTTTTAAAGGGTACAAAAATGCATTTCTCTTCGTAAAGAATACTTTAAAAAACAGTAGTGTTCAAAAGTTGTCCACTGTTTTTTTTTCTAGCTCTGTATGCAAAATATGAAAGACATTCCTCGTATTACTTACCAATATACTTGTTCTTTACGATAACAACTTTTGATTTGTGACAACTTACCTGAAACAAAAGAAAAATATTTATTATAAATAATAGTAACTTTAGTCAATATAATTATGTCAATTACACAAAAATAATGTAAACATCTCCAATAATTGTATTTAAAAGTCTCCTATTCACTATATGTATGTATGTAGATAAACTGGGGTGACATTCACTGAGATCCAAAAAATTTATTGTGCCCCCTTTCTTCTACTTAGTTCCTGAGGAAAGTCTCAGAGACTAGTAGTTCCTTTAGACCTATTTCCCGAAGGAATTTCATGATATCCGCAGGGTTCAGTTTAGGTAAGTGTCCCTATTCTACGCAGTAGTCTCCTAGGTTTTCTGCTCTAGAATTCTAACTCGTTCACTTCTTGTTAATATAGTTTTATCTCTGATCCTGCACAAGTTCTGGTTAGTTAAAAATAACGATTATAAAGTGCTCTCTCAAAAATTTATTAAAAATGCACTTCTTTGGAGTAGTAAACTTAAAGATATTTTTCTTTGTTAGAAAAATTAGTTTTCGCTTGACTTTTCGCTTGACTGAGTCTGTCCAAGTAACTGATTAATATCAATCAAAGCTTCAGAAAAATCCAGTCAACTAAAAACTACTCTTAAGTATAACAAACGACTTTGAAGTTATTTCCTTGCAAACGATACTAGCATAAATGTATAGTTAGAAGAGTTGAAGTTGAAGAACTGCAATCATCAATTGAAATTGTGTTTATAGGCATAATGACAATCACCAAGAATCTGTAAAAAAATGATTTGAAATAATTGTATGAGTATACAGAGATTCTGAAGGAATCGCTTATATCTCATTATATTTAGATCAGTTTTTTAAAGTACATACAAAAACATGACATTTTAATAAATATTAAAATTGTTTTGTTGTTGTTTTGAACTTGTTTTATTATAATTCAGAAATTGTTGTATCTGATAGTGAACAACAGAAGGGTCGTAATCAGGACGGGAGTATTAAAACTCATAATTTCAGGGGTGTGTATCTATTATTTTTTACGGGGGACAAAAACACAAAATTATACACATTATTTATTTTATTTTGAATTTTTTTTTACTTAACTCGTATAATATTTGAAAACCCAATTTCTATTGAGTCTGTGGAAAAGACAAGTAATATGACAGGTTATGCAAATAGACAATATTCAGAGCATTTCAATGAAAACTATCCACTCCACATAATTCTGAAGGCGTCACTTATGAAAAAACACGTCAAATATCATATAAAGGGGGACGTCCTTTTGCTCATATGTAGACGTTATAACTTTAACCCCTTCCCCCCTATGGTCACCACTCCCAATTTTGTAAATGGAACACATTATTGTATTGTTGGATTCTCCTCTACAAGAGGACTACAAAAATGTATAATACATAAGTGAAAAGTCAATCGGTTGGGGGTTACGGATAATTCCAATGTAAATTATGCCTTTACTGCGGCACTAACTCTACTCAATTAAGTAAACGATGTTTTGCTAGGAGTCAAAAACATAGCAACCGGAAAACTGGTGATTGACGTTTTTTAAATAAAGTGTCAAGTAGGTAGCTCAGTTTTCATTCGAATATCAACATTTACAAGTACCTATCTATCGTAAAAATGATGTATACCTACTCTGCAAGATAGAATTGAAATTGTAGGATTATACCACGAAAACAATAAATCTGCAAGAGCCACAGCTAGACAGTTTTTAATGCTGCTCATCCCGGAAGAGCTGCCACACATTAGTACGTAACTGAATTAATGCAAACCAACCAAAACGAGTAGTTAAAAACGAGGCTATGGAAGTTGCCGTTTTAGGACAACTTACGTTTGAAGAACAACTACCGTCAATATCACAAATTTCTAGTGCAGTGGGTGTTTCTCACAGCAGTTTTGTGAATTGATGAGTGAACGACTGCACGACATTCCAGCTTTATTGTACAAAATCTGCTTTTCCGACGAATGTTCATTTGCATTAAATGGTGCGAGTATACAAACATAATTGTAGATATTGAGCAGAAAATGACCCACAAGTAATGCGGGAGTTTCATAGTCAAACACCACAAAAATTGAACGTCTGGTGTGGCATTTTTGGTGACCATATTGTTGGACCATATTTTATTGAGGGAAACCTAAATGGTGAGTCTTATCTACAATTACTCAGAAAAGCTATTGATCCCGAATACTAGAAAATGATGATACCGTCAGAAGATTTGCTAGCGTTTCATCAGGATGGGGCACCTCCACATTCCGCTCCACAGGCCACTCTACTAGATTTGAAGTTAGGGTGGACGTTAAGGCAGATCAATATTTGTCTTGGTCGAAACTTGGGTGTACAGTCACTAGGCAGTAAAGTGTGGCAGGATAAAAGAATTGAATCACTACAGAAAGGATTATCTACAGGACTGAAGGTGCCTTCTGGTAAAGGACAATGCCTAATTGTAACACAGATTGGAAGTGATAACGGATACTTTAATATTTTAGTCTAAAAAACAGGAGATTATCACGAAGATATGAATGCTGGTGAGTTTGAAGAATATTTTCAGCAGATAATTGAAGGATCGATTATAGTACTGGTTAACGATAGTTACCACTCCCGTCAAATTGAACGTGTGCCAAATACTACAAGGAAAAAAACAAGATATAATTAAGTGGCTAACAAACAGAAATTTGTATAATTAAACAAGCCTCCAGAACGTTTTGAAGTGGATGAACTTGTAAAAACCCACAGTATTGAACTGATATGGGCACAAGTTAAAGGATATATACAGCTTAACATAACACGACATTCAAATTAAAAGGTGTTCAAGCATTATAGACAGCGCCCTATTATAAATTATAAGTGAACAGGGAAAATTGGCAAGACATACGAACACCTTATGGGTCCCAAAATATACGTCCATTATGGATTAAGAAAATTTTGTTTGAGCCTGTACTGAGTATTAACTATCAAATTTTGTTATAATACTCTTGTTCTGTTTCAGAAATATTGATAATGTATGATGGAGTATATTTATCTAATTTTTGTTCTGTTTTGTAGCTAATCAGCCATGACTTTTTCACTTTCTAAACAATACGTATTGCAAAGATAATATATACGTGTATTCGGAAAAGGGAGTATTTTCAATTTATTTCCATTTGCATGCTTCGTACAGGTTGCATTTATTCCTAACGTGATTCTTTGTTACATGCTTTGCATTCAGCAAGTATGTTTGTGACTACGGAATCGATTCCTTGGAGATTTATAGATATTGGAAATGCGACAACTGTAAACGTGTACTTCAATATGATATGTTTTTAAATTGAGTTATAAACAAGAAGCAATAAAGTTTTTGTTTATTTTGTGCTACAATTTAAACCTACGAAACTATATATTTGAAAAGAGGGGGCATCCATTAATTACGTGAGCTCAGAATAGGGGGGAGGAGCCCAATAAAATCTCACCAAATCCCATTTAAACGGAGGGGGGATAATTGAAAATCTCACGTTAACTTCAAAAATATAAAATATTACAGATATAAAAAAAAATGTTTTGAGAGTTCATTTTGCCCGCTAAAATAAATCTCATGGCTATTAATATCATCTAGTACGAGAGTATTTATTTAATTTAGATAAATTAAGCATAGTATACCTGAACAATTTATTATTTTCCCGAAAAATGAAAATAAATTAAGTTTAAAATATTTTTAGTGTCCATCTCTCGTAAGGGGAGGGAGGGTCCAGGCAAATCTCACTAAATTTCCCCTAATGGGGGAGGAGTCTAAACTGACTGAAAAAGAACTCACGTAATTAATGGATGCCCCCAGACAACGAATAAAATTAATAATTTTTCATAGGCAATCAAAAATATTTGCAGTAATGTTTATGTAAAAATGTGTAAAAGAAATTGAGTGTGCTTTCGACCACACAACTGAAGTGAAACTTCTGAAATAATATTTAATAAATTGAACAAAATAATAATTTATAAAACGAAATGAAATTACAAAATTATCAAGAAATCACCGTTCGCGTAACGCTAGCAAACAAACTACTGGCTGAGATATATATATTTCATGCACTGGCTATGCGAGGAAGAGAGAAAGAAAAGGTGCGCACGCTCTGCTCTAATAATGTTAAATTATTCGGTTTAGGTCCCTTTTAATTAGGGTTGACGTTATTTAAATAAAACACATATTTCTTCGACAAATAATGTTTAATTTGAACTCTCTGACCAAAAAACCAAAGCATCAATTGCCAGCCTACACATTCTTTCAATCTATCGCGTGTCTGCTTATTTTGCAATTGTTACTTATATCCATAAATAAATTATAATCAAACCGCTTAGTCGATATATTTTATGATTATAATAATTATTATAACTAAACACATATTTACTATAGTTCATAACCTATAATTTAACAACAAGCATAAATTCTAACCTAAATAATTAACTACCCATCACACTGCTCTTTCTTACCACTACAGTAATATACGAAAATAACTCTCTCTCTTTCTATCTTCACTAACACATGTCTCCCTATCAACTTTCGTTCGCCTCGCCCCATCACACTTTTTGTAACGCTCTCGTCACGCATTCACCACCCAAGTCAAGTGTGCGTAAAGCAGTTTTACTTCAAAAACTAAAAATGTGAATGGAACCCCCTGCATATTTTCGGAAATTTGGATTCTCCTGCTTTAACGACATATAATTTACCCATCAAATGTGAAAGACATCGCCGTTCTTATTCCAATTGATTCCAATTCCAATTTCAAAAAGATTTAGATTAATGTTTGTTTATTCGTTTTTATTTTACTTATTAGACATAATCTCATCTCGCAGGGTTTTCCAAAATACCCATTCGTACTTCACTGTAGCTTGATTTTATGCGGAAAATGATTATACAATACGAAAATGATTGTTCTTTGTTGCCGGTAACCATTAAAGCAACTTGTTTTTTTGCGCTTGATGGATGATCACATCAGTTATGAATAAATACCACGTTGAGTCGTTATTCTACTACCGTCATAGCATCACGGGAATGTGATGGGACGATTTTTTTAGGTAAATTTCAAATCTTACAATATAATATAACATTTTTTGAAGGACATAATATTTTTAAATACCATGTTTATTAACTTTCAAATCGAGCAGCAACTTTACTTTCGATATATCGAGAAATGTAGGCTTTATACCCGTTGTAGCAAATTACGAATGATCCCATTTAAATTAGACAAAGCAAAGCTGTTAATAATAAGTATATATATATATATATATATGTATATATATGTATCGGGGTGATACTCACTGAGACCTAAAAGATTTATTGTGCCCCCTTTCTTCTACTTAGTTCCTGAGGAAAGTTTCAGGGACTAGTAGTTTCTTTAGACCTATTTCCTATAGGAATTTCAAGATATCCTCAGGGTTCAGTTTAGGTAATTGTTCCTTCTCTACGCAGTAATCTCCTAGGTGTTGTAGACAGGATTCTGAATAGCTATGCAACTTCTTACATTCCACAAAATCTACATTCTTCTTGCTCCATTATTTTGAGTTTTTTAACGTCCTTTCAGGCAAAAGTGTCCCGTAAGGACACCTGTTTAAACTCTCAGTGCAATTTAACACTGGCTTAGGCATTCATTTGTTCTCTACTGGTTGTAGTCTCCCAGCAGTATCTTTGATTGTCTAAGCCCTACTAGATCTTTCCAATAGTCAGATCTTTTTTTCTGCTTGCCTATTTCTTACAATATACATTGGAGCTGATACTCTTTACTCATCAGGTATGTAATTTCCTTCTATTGTTAATAACAGTAGATGACTTAATTTCTGTTAATATTTATAATAAGGCCCGGTTTTATAAAGGAAGTAGTTAACTGCAGGTTGGGCTATCTCACGTTAGAGTTTTATCAGTTTTATAAACGCTAGCCAGCTTCTGGTTACCCAATCTACAGTTGAAAATACTTCCTGTAATTAATAAACCTTCGATTTTTGTTCCAGCCAATCATTTTATATTTTGACATTTGTGAGTTAACCTCATTTTAATTGAGTGAAGTTAGTAGAGTCTTGTATTCTCGAGTATTATGGATCAAGGGGTGTGAACTGCTCTTGCGACTTTAGTCCCTAGTTTATTTGGGATATTCCGATACATGGCGTTTGCGAGAAGAATTTCTCTCTCTATCGTATGTTCTCTATATGTTTTCTGCCCCTCTAACCAAACCTTTATCTCTGATCTTGTGCTCATTTCTGTTTTATAAACAACTAGTAAATTATGTGATATACACTGCGCGCCAGGGAAAACGGGCCACCCCAAAAATTTGCGAAATCATCAATTGTTACTAATTTCTTATTTATTAATTCAGTGAAATAGGTTAGTATGTATACTGAGCAGGCAGACCGGCCCTGTACAAGGGATAAACAACTTCTCGGAACCACGGAAACGATGTATGTATGTATGTATGTAAATTGAGGTGACATTCACTGAGACCTAAAAGATCTATTGTGCCCCCTTCCTTCTACTTAGTTCCTGAGGAAAGTCTCAGAGACTAGTAGCCCCTTTAGTCCTATTTCCCGGAGGAATTTTAGGATATCTGCAGGCTTCAGCGTAGGTAAATGTCCCTCTTCTATCCAGTAATCTCCAAGGTGTTGTGCCCTAGGATTCTCAATTGCTGTGCAGTTCGCAAGTATGTGGATGGAAGTTTCTTCTTCCATACCACAGAATCTACATTCTTCTTCCTCCACTATTTTGAGCTCTTTCAGGTGCCCATTCAGACGACAATGTCCCGTAAGGATGCCTGTTAAAACTCTTAGTGCAGTTTTACTTTGACTTATGCATTCATTTGATCTCAACAGGTTGTAGTCACCCAGAAGAATCTTTGATTGCCTAAGTCCTACTAGATCTTTCCAATGGTCAGATCTTCTCTTTTCTTCGGCTTTGCCTATTTCTTCCAATGTTACATTGGAGCTGATACCGCAAAAGGGTTCCGGCCCCCAAAAGGGTGTTCCAGTCCCCCTCTCTGCTATTTCATTTCCTTCTATCCCTGTGTGTCCTGGAATCCACAGTAAGGTGACTATATTGTTCTCGCCTAGTTCATTTAGTTTACCTAGGCATTCCCACACCATTTTGGAACTGATAACACAAGAGCTCAGTGCTTTAATGGCTGCTTGACTATCCGACATTATGATAATCCTTTGCCTTCTATATCCTTTATCAATATAGAACTGGGCACACTTTCTTATGGCGTGAATTTCCGCTTGAAAGATACTCAGGGTTTTTCCCAAGCTTTCAGAGTGTTTGGTTCCTGGCCCGTACACTCCTATCCCAGTTCCTTCTATTGCTTTTGAGCCATCTGTTTACCATTGAATGGCATTCTTTCCAAGTCTGGTAATGGTATTTGGATCCCATTCCTTCTTGTTGCTTAATTCCGTAACGGAAACGATACAATTGTTAGTTACTGGCAAACACTGATCGCGTGAATGAAAATTTCGACAACTTCATGTACGTTTGTTGTGATTTAAAACGTTTTCTTTATAACATTTAAAGTGATTTTAAGTTTTAGACGTATCGTTGTACTAAAGTAGCCTCCATAGAGTTAAGTTTATTTCTTAACAATGGATGAAAAATATCGGAGAGCTGTTGAAATTGAAACATTGCTGGAGATTGGAACGAGTCAACGGGATATAGCCAGACGTTTGAATGTTAGTCGTTCAACAGTACAAAGAGCACACCAGCAGTTTCTGGCGACCGGCTCTTACCAGCGGCGGCCCGGTACGGGCGGAAAACGAAAAACAACAGCTCGGATGGTTCGCTTTCTCACGATTGCTGCTTGCAAAGTGGCCTTCAACAAGCTCATAGAATAGTAGTCAGCACGTCGACTGTTCGACGAAGGTTGAAAGAAAGTGGTTTGACAGCTTGCTGTCGAGCTAAAGGACCCTTCATTAATTCATTTATTCATTCATATATTTGGGTTGTGCTCATTAGCCCAGGATCTTGAACTGAATCTTTGTACCATTTCCTATGTTATCTACTTCCATTCCAGAAGCTTCTTGTCTTCTATAAAGGCCACTAGTTTGACTGGAGGGATTTTCAGTAGTGTTGATGGTTGTATTAATTCCTCTCCAAAGTGCTTCCGTCTAAGTTTTTGTAAGTCCTCACAGAAGCAGAGTATGTGGGTAGGTGTTTCATCATCAAGTTCACATTTTCTGCACATAGGTTCACTACCTTTGCCCATTTTGTACAGATGTTTCCTCAAGGTGCAGTGTCCAGTCACCAGGTCGGTAACTGTCTTCAAATGTCTCTTACCCAGTTTCATTAGCCTGGTTGAGAGTTCCTTGTCTACCTTGTTTAGTAAACTCTTTGTATGAAGGTGCCCTTGTGTCACCCTCTATTTGAATTGGTGTTCCCTATCTAGCCAGTTCCCTCTTATGCAATTTTTTGTGATTCCACAAAACGGTTCCGGACCTATGAAGTCTCCTTTAGAGCCTTCTTTAGCTAACTGATCCGCCATTTCATTACCTGCAATCCCCTCATGTGCCGGCACCCATATTAGAATCACTTATGTTGTCTCTTGCCAGCCTGTTGAGGGATCCTTTCCAGTTTTCCACCAGTCTAGACCTAGTTGTTGGATTACTGATAGCTTCAAGCAGAGCCTGGCTGTCACTGAATATTTCAATTTTTTGTCCGGTATATCCTCTTCTGATGTTTTCATGAATACAGGCTATAGCGGCAATCGTCTTTGCTTGAAACACAGGCGTATATCGACCAAGGCTAAAGAGCATTCTCTTTCTAGGTCCTTTTATACCAGCCCCAGGCCATGGTTTGTTTTTGGAGCCATCGGTGAACCAGATGATTTCTCCAGAATTACCTGGGTGCATCACCTGTTCCCTAGATGGGATGATGATATTCACTCGCTCAGTGAATATATTGTCTGGTGTCATGCTATCAAAACTCATGTGAAATATGGGTTCGTCTAGTAATGTCACAGTTGTATCAGTGTATCCTTCTCGAACATTGTTCGGGGACCATAAGTCTCCCGATTTCAGCCTAAGAATTGCCATCATTGCCTCCGCCCTTATAAAAAGTTCTAGGGGTGGAAGTCCAATAAGGGCTTCCATTGATGCCGTCCCCGAGCTGTTCATTACCCCGGTAATACCAAGAAGGGCTTGTCTTTGGATTGCAGTTAATATATTAACTGCAGAGGACACTTCTGTCTTCCTCCACCAGACTATTGTTCCATAGGTGATCGTTGGCCTTATCACAGATATGTAGAGCCAGTGAACCCCATCAGGTCGGATTCCCCAGGTTTTGCCCATAACTCTTCTGCATTGCTAGAAAAGCCTAGTCGCCCTAGTAGTAATTTTTTCCAGGTGTGCCTTCCAATTCAGTTTGGAATCAAGGGTCACTCCCAGATATTTAACTTCTTTGACTATTTTTAGTTCTTCTCCGAACAACAGTACTCTACCCTGTGGGAGAACTCTTCTATTCGTAAAAGCAACTAGTTTTTTTTGGATTAACTGAAAAGTCCTCCTTAAGGCACCATTCCTCCACAATTCGATGTGCTTGCTGTAGGACATTCATAACAACCTCTAGGAATTTCCCATTGGTGACAAACGTTATGTCATCCGCAAAGCCCTGCGTCCATATGCCTTGATCATTCAACATACAGATCAAGTCATCCACAACTAGGTTCCACAAAAGTGGTGAAAGTACTCCACCTTGAGGACATCCTTCAGTTGTCCTAACGGTGTATGTTTTATCATGCATATGTGCTGTTATTCTCCTATTAAAGGACCCTTGCTTACTGCAGCTCACAGAAGACGCAGACTTGATTTTGCTAGTGCATACATGACGATTGGAAAAATGTATTGTTCACGGATGAGTGTAGAATGTACCTTTATGGCAAAGATGGCAGAAGTAAGGTGTACAGAAGAGCTGGAGAACGGTATGCTGCCTGTACTCGGTTACCACGGGTTGCTTATGGGGGTGGCTCAGTAATGTTTTGTGCAGGTATTTCTTTTCAGGCACAAGCGGATCTCGTCGTGATTGACAGAGGCGCACTAACAGCACGACGATATGTTGCAGAGATCCTAGAAGCTTATGTGCTACCATAGGCTGGATTTGTGGGTAATGGTTTTCTGCTAATGCAAGATAATGCTCGACCGCACACGGCAAGAATGGTAACTGAGTACCTTGAAGAGGTTGGCATTGCAAAAATGGAAACCCAGATCTAAATCCTATTGAGCATATTTGGGACCGACTGAAAAGACGTCTAAGACGTCACATAGCTGGTCCATCAACAGGTGAAGAGCTCCGATTGGCCCTGATTGGACCAATTTTTCTCAAGCAAACATTCAGAATGTACTGCGTTCTATGCCCACTCGCACGTGAAGTGTCATCCAGTATCGAGGTGGCAATATGCCTTACTGAAAATAAACCCCGTCACTTTTTTGTGTGCTTTGTTCAATTATTGTAGTGTCAACTGAAAGTTTTGTTTCTTAATAAATTTATAAATTGTTGCTTACTTTCTGATTGTAACCCGTATAAACATCATATAACATGCTAAAAGCATTATTGAATAAATACATCATACATCTACTACAACAAAAATAAGCTAAATTTGAATTTTGGATAATTTCGTAAATTTTTGGGGTGGCTCGTCTTCCCTGACGCGCAGTGTATTATGTGATATATGTTTTGGAAACTATTTCATTATTTTATAATTTTATGTATCATACGTAAGAATTATAATATCCTCCTCCTCCCCCTTAGTTAGCAAAAGTAACATAACCTTGTATAAAACTTGTTCTATAAAAAAGAATTGTTAAATTTTTTATGGATGTATTTTTTCTTGATAATAATTTCTAGAAACAGGAGGTTTTAAAAACTAAATAAACAAACAAAATAACGATAACTCTAACTCATATATTTCTACCATTTTCACTTTTTGCTATGAAATGTGTTAGTAGTAAAAATATTTATCCATATTAAGATAATTGGGTCCGGCTAAGAAACGTTCCCGTATCGTGTGAGCCGCGTCATTTTAATATTAAATTTAATGTGAGACTATTCCATGCTGAATTCAACGATTTATTTTTCTATTCTTAGTGAACAGTTATTCTTGGAATTCTGTCTATTCCGATGTGATTTGAGTTATTAGCGTCAATCTCTCTAAATCGCAATATGTCATAAATCACCTGAAATGTTTTCCTAAACACGTGGGAACGACCAAACTGCCTATGTGAAGATAATAAGCCGCATTTAGGCTAAACCACATACGGTATCCTTCTGTCAAACATACTTTACATAGAACGTTTATCTCTAACTAGAAATGGCGGTCACGTATGTCCGTCGTTTGTCAGTTTTTGTCCCTAACTGAGCCGACTTTGTATTAAATCATACCTGATCACGCGTTTGATAGGGTAATATTACGAATGGATTATGTAACCGTTTTATTGCTAGGGGAGAAAGGGTTTGTCTTTTATGTTTACAAATTAATATTTAATACTGTGTTTTTTATTATTGATCCATTAATTGAGCTTAGGTTAACCAGATATTATGACCATAGGTTGACTAAAATTATCTACCGGTATTTTATTATACAGAGTGACTGAAATATTGTATCGGTTTAAACTAATTTTCAACTGACTTCTAAAAGAGGAGGTCCTTAATGCGAAATGTTAACCAGGTTTAAATGAGACTTGGGCCATCCATGTAACTTTTGAATGGGTTGGACCTTAGACTTCGAAGGACAATGAGAAAACAATCAAAATCCAATGAAAAATGTAACGTGAGGTATTTTTAGGTTCATGACAATTCCAAAACAAAATGGGTACCTATATAACTATTATCAGGGATGTACTAGTATAGCTCTAAGGTGGTCCAATTTAAATTTCATTGGTATTGTACGTTGGCCTACATGATGCATCTCTACATCCCAAATTCGAGGGTTGTCTTTTATATTTTGCATATAGAGCTAGAAAAAAACAGTAAATCACTCTTAAACATTATTGTTTTTCAAAGTATTATCCACACGAAGAAAAATGCATTTTTAGATCGGGACTGTATATAGAGGATGGTCCAACAATTCGATGATTTCTTGCTTTAAAAACTCAATTGTTTTTCGAGTTGTGGAACTTGCATGGTCCTCATTCATCGATGAGGATTGGTTTTTCGAAACTCGGCAATAACCTCCGGCAAACAAATCGATATGTACCAATTAACAATCTTGAAGAGGAGAATTGCTGGTACATGACCCGCTTTTGAGAAAAATGTCGCCACCATCTTTTTGAAAACACTTCGAGAACGGATAACTTTCGTCGGTTTTGGTTAATCTTGAAACACCCAAACAGCTGACTGACATTTATTTTCGGGTTCATAAGAGTAAATCCAGGACATTACTATATATACAGGGTTACTACAAAAGAATTATCTGCTTTGACAAAAGTATAATTCGGAAAATATGACAGCTAGAATAATAAATGACATGTCTATAGGCAGCGTTGTCTCGGAATCACTCAAAACTTCTCAATTCTACTATAAAGATCACAAGATAACTTAATAATTGACAAACTCACTCAAATATACCTGAAAACAAGAACTAGCTTGCAATTCGACCATTTTCCATTCTCTACCTCCCAAATACAGACAAAAACACGTAAGAAGTCTCAATAGAGTCTAAAACAACGCAAAACTCACAATTCGACGTTATACCATCCAAATACGCGGAATCTCACGTTACAACTCCCCCAAAGGGTCAATGGAACTCGGAATCACTCAAAACTTCTCAATTCTACTATAAATATCACAAGATAACTTAATAATTGACAAACTCACACAAATATACCTGAAAACAAGAACTAGCTTGCAATTCGACCATTTTCCATTCTGTACCTCTCATATACAGACAAAAGCACGTAAGAAGTCTCAATAGAGTCTAAAACAACGCAAAACACACAATTCGACGTTATTCCTTCCAAATACGCGGAATCTCACGTTACAACTCTCCCAAAGGGTCAATGGATCTCGGAATCACTCAAAACTCCTCAATTGTACTACAAAGATCACAAGATAACTTAATAATTGACAAAATCACTCAAATTAACCTGAAAACTAGAACTAGCTTGCAATTCGACCATTTTCCATGCTCTACCTCTCAAATACAGACAAAAACACGTAAGAAATCTCGATAGAGTCTAAAACAACGCAAAACACACAATTCGACGTTATACCATCCAAATACGCGGAATCTCAAGTTACAACTCCCCCAAAGGGTCAATGGAACTCGGAATCACTCAAAACTTCTCAATTCTACTATAAAGATCACAAGATAACTTAATAATTGACAAACTCACACAAATATACCTGAAAACAAGAACTAGCTTGCAATTCGACCATTTTCCATTCTGTACCTCTCATATACAGACAAAAACACGTAAGAAGTCTCAATAGAGTCACGTTACAACTCTCCCAAAGGGTCAATGGATCTCGGAATCACTCAAAACTTCTCAATTCTACTATAAAGATCACAAGATAACTGAATAATTGACAAACTCACTCAAATATACCTGAAAACAAGAACTAGCTTGCAATTCGACCATTTTCCATTCTGTACCTCTCATATACAGACAAAAACACGTAAGAAGTCTCAATAGAGTCTAAAACAACGCAAAACACACAATTCGACGTTATTCCTTCCAAATACGCGGAATCTCAAGTTACAACTCCCCCAAAGGGTCAATGGAACTCGGAATCACTCAAAACTTCTCAATTCTACTATAAAGATCTCAAGATAACTTAATAATTGACAAACTCACTCAAATATACCTGAAAACAAGAACCAGCTTGCAATTCGACCACTTTCCATTCTCTACTTCTCATATACAGATAAAAACACGTAAGAAGTCTCAATATAGTCTAAAACAACGCAAAACACACAATTCGACGTTATACCATCCAAATACGCGGAATCTCAAGTTACAACTCCCCCAAAGGGTCAATGGAACTCGGAATCACTCAAAACTTCTCAATTCTACTATAAAGATCACAAGATAACTTAATAATTGACAAACTCACTCAAATATACCTGAAAACAAGAACCAGCTTGCAATTCGACCACTTTCCATTCTCTACTTCTCATATACAGACAAAAACACGTAAGAAGTCTCAATAGAGTCTAAAACAACGCAAAACACACAATTCGACGTTATACCATCCAAATACGCGGAATCTCAAGTTACAACTCCCCCAAAGGGTCAATGGAACTCGGAATCACTCAAAACTTCTCAATTCTACTATTAAGATCACAAGATAACTTAATAATTGACAAACTCACTCAAATTACCCTGAAAACAAGAACTAGCTTGCAATTCGACCATTTTCCATTCTGTACCTCTCATATACAGACAAAAACACGTAAGAAGTCTCAATAGAGTCACGTTACAACTCTCCCAAAGGGTCAATGGATCTCGGAATAACTCAAAACTTCTCAATTCTACTATAAAGATCACAAGATAACTTAATAATTGACAAACTCACACAAATATACCTGAAAACAAGAACTAGCTTGCAATTCGACCATTTTCCATTCTGTACCTCTCATATACAGACAAAAGCACGTAAGAAGTCTCAATAGAGTCTAAAACAACGCAAAACACACAATTCGACGTTATTCCTTCCAAATACGCGGAATCTCACGTTACAACTCTCCCAAAGGGTCAATGGATCTCGGAATCACTCAAAACTCCTCCTCCTCCGAGACAACGTTTAAAACTCGCGCCTGCGGAGGCAGCTTATCATGCGCACGCCCACGTTACGTGTGCAGTAATCAAAATAGCGACTGTGCAGCAGAAAGCAATTTCTGTGTTGGAATACGCGCGATGTTTATCGGTTGTTACTGTGCAACGAGCATTCCGAAGGAAATGCGAAATTGATCCTCCAGGTCATCAGAGCATTCTATGATGGTATCCACAATTCAAGACCACAGGTGTACTTGATAAATGTAAAAGCACCGGAAGACCACGAGTAGGGAGAGCTGATCCAAACATTTTTAAGGATCAGTTCCAATCTGATCCAGTTCAGAGTGATAACTATCGGTTCCAGTTACCAGTCCAGCCGGCCTTTTTGCGATGGGTAGGTAGGCTTTTACAGCAGCAGGTAAACAACCGTAAACGAGTACAAATTAGACTTGAACCGCTCGCGTTCAGCGTATCGTTAATGTTGTACGAGTGCGAGGTACGTTCATCTTGGTCCGTTTAAGATCTGTGCCCGAATCACGGCAGAATAGTCGCGGACCGTGCAACGCTACAATGATTGGACTAATACTCGTACCTGAATAAATTGTCGGTTGGGATCAGTTCCATTAGTCCAACCTGCCGAATCTGATCCAATGGATCAGTTCCAGTACAGGTTAGCCATCCCTAACCACGAGTGTCAGACGCAACAGTGGTAAGCGGTTAGACAATGTTTTGTGCGTTCGCCTCAACAATCCACCAGTCAAGCAGGCTGTGCACTTGGTATTCCGCAGCAATCTGTGTGGAAAGTTTTGCGAAAGCGATTGTGATTCAAACCGTATATATTGATATGGTTTTTTTTGTTTAATTGTTGTCTATTTCAATTCCATACCTTTTTATGAATTGAATTTTATTTATTTGTTATTTTAGTTTCAATACTTATCTTTATTTATATCAATCTAGCTCAGTCGGAAATTATCAAAATATTTCTTTTTTTTATTTTAATAATTTTTGATTATGATTGTTATGAGATTCTTCATTATATTATTTCAATATTATTTTGTAATTGTATTTAAACTATCTCAGAGAATTATATTTTCGTTTGTAAGTTCAAACTTTTGTGAGTCCAACTCTGTCCTTTAACCTTCAAAAGGATCCAACGTTGATAGTCTGTGTTGATTGTAAAATATATCATAGATACAAAACAAACAGATTCAATTTTAAATAAATGTTCAACAAATGAAACGTTTGATTTATTGTTTAATTCTGCTTAACGGCTCAATTAACTTCAAAAATATTAAACAATCATTAACACTATTTATTTCTTATCTAAAATTCATTCACTCTCTCATTCACAACAAAATTAAGATTATACTTATCAGAGTCTATGGTTTTATATTTCTACGGTTTTAAAAACTACAGAAAAGATGATTAATTTTATATGCGAAGAAATGACATTCGACAACGTTCTGGAATAAAATGGAGTCAATGATGGTTGATAACTTTTTGATTCTTTTGAAAAATTTTATCAGTAAGTATAATCTTATGTGATACTTTTTAAATTTGAACAATTTAAATTTCATACATCAATAAATTCAATATTAAATTATATAGATAAATGATACCTGATTATCTTTCGTAATTAAAGTATTAATTTCTTTTCTTCTTTTGAAGGTCACACTGAATTTCAATGTTTGGTGGCCCTGGATCAAAATTCTGGGTCACTTGGAAAGTTTTTTCTGTGCTGGATAAACGATTTCAATATTTTTCTGCTTTTCATATTTGATTTATTGATAATATGCCTTGGATATGGGAATATTATATGGCTTATACCAGTGTTCACTTAGCAACACATATTTTATGGTAAGTATTACCTTTCACTTACTTATTTATTGTTATAATCACTTCATATTAGTTTAGTTAACTTTATATTCACAACCTTTTATTTCTTTTTGAATATTTCTGCATAAATTTAAATTTTAGTTTCTTACTTCGAACAACCTCCCCCTTCCTTCTCAAAATCTCAACCCGTTGTTGATTTTTTCCTTTGTTTTTTCAACAAACACTCTTAGATTTTATTTTAAAATTATTTCTACCAATGATTGTCTTTGAAAGATTTAGTTGCTAAATTATTATTTCTATTTTTGATTATATTGATAGTTTATTTGTGTTAAGTTATATGATTTATTTTATTTTATCTATAGTTCAATTTTAGGTTATAATTTTCTATATTGTGGTGTTCATTTAATTTTTATTTCAATTTTACATTCATCACTTTTTTAGTTGGTATTCTGTTAATTTTTTATTTTAAAGTTTGTGTTCCTGTTTAACTGTTTGTCATTGTATGACTTTAATTATCCAGTATACAGGGTGTATCAAAACTAATTTTACATATTATTCTTTTTCTTTCTAAATGTTTTTTTATATGTTTATTTTAGACTTATTCAATATATTTTATATTCTTCCAGTATGGAAAATAAATGATTCTGGATATCAAATGATAAAGTTGGTTGTACATGTATCAATTAAATTATATGATTATTCAATATTTAAATTTATTATTAAGTAATTATTCATACAATAACAATATATACCGTATATATACTGAAACTTTGGCGTTAAGTTAACTAAGCATGGCACTTAATTTTGTTTATCAGATATTTGTTGAAAAACACTAACTCTGTTGTTATATGCAGCACTTAAAAGACTACCCCCGTATTTGATTATCATTTCATTAAATTTTTGATGAGTAATATGGACATTGACATCATGTTTATTGACAGAAGTTGAGTTGTTATTTTTATTTCAGGTAAATAGCTTAAAAATAATATGTGAATATTTTCAATTATAAGGTAAGGAAAATGAAAGAAATATATTCAGATACTCAAAGATATTCCCATACATCTGGTAGTCGATGTCACATCGACTGCTACTATGTGTTTACGTTTTAACATCGTCAAGTGTTGGTTTATTTACGGTGTAAAGTGAGTTTCGGTGATTGTATTAAAACTATCAACGACTAAAACGTGTTAAGTGTGTCAACAAAATTACATTGTAGGTGGCGGACCTTAGATCGTTTCTTTAATCTAAGTGGCGGACGATCAGTAGAACCCACGTAACGTTTACCGTTTTAATACATATTCTTCAAAGGCGTATGTACTTGTGAGAAGTTTAAAATTTCACACGCAAGCAACATAAATGTCTATAATCATATTATTAGGAATAATAATGAAGATTTGGTAAAGTTGTTAAAAGTGAAGGATGCCAAGCAACTATGATAACATAAAGAAGAATAAACGATAGAAGAAAATGTATTAAATTTCTCTTTCATTGAAATAAAAATTGAAAATATGCAGAATGACTCGTCGTAGCTATAATATTAATATTTGATGAATGGATAAGTATAGAGATGGATTGCGGTTTCGCTTTCCTTATTCAGTCAGTTATTATTTTTAAGAGGTGCCAGTGGATGGGGCGATCGCTCTCTTTCGCCCCTGTGGCTACGCCACTGAATATTATGTATATTATGATTGAACGAACTTACTAACTTATTTGTGAAATTGAACAGCGATGTGGATACGGATAACTGAATATTGAAGTGCTGTAAAATAACATTTAATGAATCTCCGTTTTTTGGAAACAGCCAAAAATGAAAGCAGTGTTGTCAGATGTATAAACATTCAAACAACAGAAGCGATGATAACAATTTTAAGCAGTTTTGTTTCTTCGGAATAGGCATAAAAGAAATTAATTATCCAAAAAACTATATCAATACTTTATCCAACATTTGCCCCTCTCGAATTGTAGGGTAATTGAATAATTATGAAGCAAAAAGCAGCGCTGTGAACGGTCGCACTCGTCGCTTTTGCTGATGCTTTGCATGTTGTTGTCAGTGAAACAGCTCCGAAAAATCACTGCTATTAGTCACAGTGCCACGATCAGAACAGTTCCATTAGATCACAGCTCCTGAAAAATTGCAGACCAACCCACTTCCAGAGAAGCACATTATTCTAAGAATAGTCAGATGAAAATTGATGCTCGAAAAGAAAATCATTTGGTAATTGTATACAACAGCTACTTCTGGTATTTTGAATCAATTTTTGCAGAAAACTGTTTAAAATGACTGTAGAATGTATTTTCTGCAAGTTTCAGTCAGCGCACCTAAACTCAACTTGTTATTTGGTATTGAATTATAATATTTTTCAATCAAAAAATTAAAAATTAGTAGGGTAACCTCAAAATACGAAGAGAGAAAAGTATTAGAAATAAGATTATCCTGACAATCTGACAACATCGCAATTATAATATGACGTTTTGAAGCCAAGGAAAATTATTGAAGAAGGTATACAGTGTTGAAAAAATGGCCGCGTAAATTGAAAAACTGCAACTTTAAATGCCAATAGCAAAATAATAAGAAGTGTGCGTCAAAAACGGAGTTGTGCTTAGGGGTCCTGAGGGAGTACAGAATAAGTGAGTACAAATTTTTTTTTGTGAAATTCAGAAGAAGCTGTTGTATACAATGACCAATCATTTTTAGTGATTACACTTAAATTAAACATTATTTATTGAAACTATTACGAATTTTCAAGTTGTTTCCAATTATCAATCTAGTTTTTCATTCTTCACTTACCATTAATTATATTTTTCCAACTTGGTTATCGAAACGAGCGTAAGATAGTGTAAAGTGTTAGTGCTGATGTAGTGAATGTAAGCTATGTTCATTGTCGAGTATCGCCACCGGTTCCACAATTCTCAACAAAAGTAATATTTCATTTTATCTATCATATCTAGGTAAAAACTTACCCCACTCGTGCCTACTGACCATAAAAAATCGCGTTTGAGCTTATAAATTTATAAGGTGTTTTTATTAGGGTTGTTTTTTGTTATAACGTTAAGCCCTAGTCATAAAAAGTTATGGATCTGTCATTTTTATATTAAAAAATGTGGATCATACTATACCGAGTGTGTCATTGCTGACAATATCTCTTGTAAACTCATTGAGCACGGACTTGCGTACTTGTTTTTCACACTTCTTCCATGTTATTTGTCGAAAACATAAAATAAAGACTAGATACTTTGGAAAAAAATTAAAATAAGTAGGAAGAAAATTGATATAGACCCAGTATTTTTTTAAATAATTATCACAGCTGGGTAATACAGATAAATTCTTTATGTAACATTTTTTGAATTGTGGTTTTTGAAATGCGCAATGATGCTCCAATTTCACGATATGTGACATGTCGATCTTCTTGGATCAGCTTTCGTACAGCATCGACGATTTCCTGGGTGATTCTTGTTGTTGGTGGACTTGTTCTTGGATCGTCGTTAACATTAATCCGTCCACGTTTAAATTCTCCATACCAACGAGATATTGTCGACTGATGTGGAGCTTCATTGCCGAAAACAGAAACTTTGGCGTTAAGTTAATTAAACATGACAGTTAATTTTGGCATTCGATATTTGTTGACAGGCGCCAACTATGTTGTTATATGCTTCACTTAAAAGATAACCCTCGTATAAAAACCAACTCAAGGGTTAAATGTATATTCAATTTGTAACGGTAAAGGCGCCAATTTGTAACGGTAAATGTTGCTTTTAGTTGGGCGCCAATTTGTAACTGTGAATGCCTGTACCTCACAGGGCACCAGCTCGAAGGGCTCCGGCTAGAGACTCCTCTCAAGGGTGATTCGACCCCAAGTTCATGTCACACAGGGACAACAGAAGGGTTGTAAAAATTGAGGGCGCCACTACCTTTTTGACGATAAAAATACTAAGAAAACTAAGGCGGAAAAGGTAGAAACGCCTTGTAAAATTTAAATTTAAGTTAATAAAGAAAAGTGACCTCCCTCAACTTTTATAGTTGAGGATTTCTAATAAAAAAAGAGTTAAAAACAAATTTACAATTTATTCTGCCACAGGAAATGAACAGGAATTTGTACTTTTATAGGTACTTAGCTCTTAGATGAAGTGGTTTCCTGGAGAAGAAGTCAGGTCTTGATCTGAACTGATGTGTTCTGTTCTAGGGCGGTATTTTGGGGTTCTATCCTTGGCTTTATATCCTCGGGTTGTATCCTAGGCTATATTCTTGGGTTATATCCTAGCCTAGGGTTATATTCTTGGGTTTATATCCTCGGCGTTATATTCTAGGGTTATATCCTAGCCTAGGGTTATATCCTAGCCTAGGATTATATTCTTGGCTTATATTCTCGCCTAGGGTTATATCCTCGGGTTGTATCCTATCCTAGGGTTATATTCTTGGGTTTATATCCTCGACGTTATATTCTAGGGTTATATCCTAGCCTAGGGTTATATTCTTGGCATATATTCTCGCCTAGGGGCTGTGCTTACCTAGAAGTACAGGTGGATCAGGGATATGTAGGAACTTGAATGTAATGGCACATTATGTTGGTCAGCTTTTCAGGTTAAAGAAAAGGAAGGCAGTTATTTGAAAGTCAAAAAATTTATTTAATTTACTGAAAGCTTTCCTACATTATATGTTCCATGTTAAAACAGTAAAAATAGCAATTATCGACTAAATTAAAAAAAATGTACTAATGATCCGAAAGAAACTAATAGTAGCAAAAAGTTATTTATTTAGTTATATGAAAAAATATCGTGCTTAGGAAATATATGAAACCGGCACTGGCGTTGCGAAAGAATATTTTATAGGTTAGAGGTTTATAAAAGTGTTATTTTATAATTAAAAGAGTTATTTCGCAACTGAAAAAGCTTTAAAATGTTTGTATGAAAGTAAAACAGTGAATTATAAAAGAATATTTGGCTTAAAACTACCATATTAGTATAAAAGAACAGTTTATGACCACGTGTTGAATTTAATTTCGTCTATCTCTGTAAAAAAATAAAGAATGCATACGAAAATTATATCAGACAGTACTTTAGAAGAAGCTTATTAATTATGAATTATGATTTTGAACTTACCACAGCAAAATTCCTAAGATAGAATACTTAAGATATGAAAAATAGCGAAAGATGATCTGCCCTCTTAGGCGGTCGATAACAAAAAGGGGTGTTTCACGTGGCGTTGTGCAAAAAATGGAAGCGTCCGTTGGCATACGTCAATTGTCTTACGGTCAGGGTAGAAGAGTTTGGGATCACAGAACTATAATTGAATGTGGCTAGTGACGACGAGCGCTAATTAAAAGGATTTATTCTGTAAAATCGAAACAGGTCGATAGACATGTTACAAATTCTAAAAATAACAGTCGGTTTCACAAACAATATTACTAGAAAAGTTTAGAATAACTCTTACTTGAAACTTATTATTTCTTTGTTTCTAAAAAAATGCTACATAGCATCCACAACTTTTTCGTTAATAACCGAATAGACAAATTTTTGATTTATTATTATAACTAAATCCTAATCTGATTAATTTCGCGTTTTTCTTTGACGAATTAGGTATTTTGCGCTAAGAGCTCACACTACCAAAACGACGAAGTTTCAGTTGACTACGACAACATAAATAATAATAATAATAATAATAATAATATATTAGTCCAGTAAATAAAGGGTCCCAGAAGCCATTATACCTGCCGGTCCATGAATTTTCCGTGAAGGGCAGGGTTTGACTAGTAACTGAACATCCAGGAATTTCAGACACCTAATCGCCATTTTGGGGGGGTATTCCCGGCCCAAAGTTCCAAAAATGGGTTTCCCGCCAATATCTCCTAAAATATGGCATTTAGAGAATTTTTATATAGGGTAAAAATATGAAGATCAGGTCATTATCTACAAGAATGGTCCTCATGATTTTTGCAGAAAACTCGATAGTTTTCGAGATAATGGCCATCAAACGGGGTCGACCCCGCTCCGGGGTCGAAAGAGCGGGTTCTTTGCACTTACTCATGACCGGGCGAACAAATTATTTAATATCTCGGGTAAAAATGCATATTTTTTTACGATTAAAAATTCAGATGAAAGGGGAAATCCACAGCTATCATATCCGATGATTCAAGACCCATTTTTATATTTCCACCATATTTATAAAATGGGTCAGAGATTTTGTGATAACTTTTTTTTCGAGTGTCGGGAAATTACTCATATTTTTCATAATAATAGACATTTACTCTCGATTTTTTGTTATTACGGGTCCTTTAAAGGTCTTTATTGATCTCAGAAATTTTTATTGGCCATCTTTCTTGCCCCTTGATTTTTCAGTTGGTGTTTTCATTTCCAAATTTTTGCTGTTTTTCGAGGTTGGGAATATTTTGCGAACAATCCCTGTCTAAAAGTTTGTACATTATCGGATTGATTGTCTTTCAAGATACGTCATTTTAAAGCTGTGAATTTCTCCTTTTTGGTTGTGCCCCAATTTTTTTTCTCGAGTTTAGTGGTTTTTCAGAAATCCATGAAACCTCAAAATTATGGATTTTTCAACATCGGTTTTTGCGAAAAATAATAATGTTGCGAAAAAAATCATGAGGACCATTTTTGTAGATAATGAACCACTCTTCAGTTTTCCTCGATATAAAAATTCTCTAAATGCCATATTTTAGGAGATATTGGTGGAAAACCAATTTTTGGAACTTTGGGGCCCCCAAAATGGCGATGAGGTGTGTAAAATTTCTGGATGTTCAATTACTAGTCAAACCCTACCCTTCACGGAAAATTCATGTACCGGCAGGATTTTTGTACACTTTACCTACTTTTCATCCTTCATTTACTGGACTATATACCGTCCATTGCCATATGATTTGAAGCAATAAATCTACGGTGAGCACTCATTTTTTAGTTGGTGATTATAAAATTAATATAGAAACGAGCGCAACTTAAGAGGCAAGTTAAAAACAAACAAGTCAAACACAACAAATCCACATCGCACAAACAACTCCAGAACACTGTTGTACAAATCGGTTCTGTTTATTTAGGCGAATGTCGTTGTATGTAATTTAACTTGATTTAGTTTAAACAGAAGGTTTACGTATTGAAGTCTCTTCAACTACATACAACGCAAAAGTCTAGGGATATTTTTGTAAAATCCTTAAACGAATGAAAGAAATTTTCGTGATCATATAAATTTGCTTCGTCTGTAACTGTTAGTCTAAATACTTACTTTTTTATATAAAAAAATTGCAAAATCGATAACAATACGTATTTTAGAACGTTTTCCACAAAGGAAAAAAAATTGACATTTTAATGTTTTATTTGATTCCGATTTTAGTCATTTCATACTGTTCTTGCTTAGTGGGTGTTTTAAAGATAGTATGTTTTTACCTGGTGTCAAGAGTTCTGAATCGGACTCACAAAGACTGGGATACAGTTTTATTCACCGATTAGTCTAGATTTGGTTTTCATCCAGATTCTCGTCGGACGAGAATGTGGAAATTTGGAACATTTGCGACATGTGCAGGAAGTGTGCACATACAGAGGTGGCACATTAATGGTATGAGGCGGAATCATTATTGACGGAAGAACTGAGCTCATTTTCCACGCGTCTTTCTCACCAGTCAGCAGTATTTGGATACTATTCTCCGACCTGTCGTTCGTCTATTTGCTGGTGCTGTTGGAGATAACTTTTCACTTAATGCTAATATAATATTGGGTGGAATGGAAAGTGTAAAGCAAAACGCACTTGTTGGGTTCTAAACATAAAAATGCACAATAACAAGATGATAAACAGATGTGGTAAACTCAAGGACTAAAGAGCGAGAGCGTGATTACAGTGGCGTAACTACAAATATTCTGAGCTATTTCAACACTCCCACTAGCGAAAAATATTAAACATATAAATCATATAATATCTACTTATTATAATCAAACTTATATATCTAATTAATTAATCTAACTTAACTATGCCCAACGAATTTACAAAACTATAATGCTTATTAGAACCTAAGCCTTTAGTTAAAATATCAGCGGGCATATCAGCTGTAGGTAAATATTTCAAATCGATGAGAGTTTCAACAATAGCATCTCTGACAAAATGATGCCTTACATCTATATGCTTTGTTCTATTATGAAATATTGGATTAACAGACAACTGCTGTGCACTCTGATTATCATTATATAAAACTATACTACTATAAACGCTTCCAGTTAACTCTGATAAAATACCCTTTGAGTAAATGGCTTCTTTCGATGCTTCTGATATCGCCATGTACTCAGCCTCGGTACTAGACAAAGCAACTGTCTGCTGTTTTCGGCTTTCCCAAGATACTGCAGACCCAGAAAGTTTGAAACAAAATCCCGTGTAAGATTTCCGATCACACGAACTACCTCCCCAATCGGAATCAACAAAACCTTCAAGTTCCGCATCATCCTTTCTAAATCTTAAACCAAAAGACTTAGTCTTTTTTAAGTATTTTAAAACTCGTTTTCCATCATTCCAATGAGTCTCGTTGAAACAATTATTAAATTGGGATAAATAGCTTACAGCAAAAGCAATATCAGGCCTAGTTAGAACTGCCACATACATAAGGCTACCTATTAACTGCTGATAAGGTATCTCACCTACGTTCGAGCTATTGTTCTCTTTACAAAGATTAAGATTCGTTTCTAATGGAGTCAAAACTGTCTACTTTTTCTTTTAAAAACCCACTTGCACTGTACAGTTGTTTTACCTGCAGGAACGTTCGTCAGCTCTCACGCGTCATTTTCTTCAAATGATTGAAGCTCTTCCTGCATCGCGGCTCTCCACATCTCTCTATCTGGTCTCGATAGAGCCTCTTCTACTGTCAATGGATCATTCTCAAGATCAGTTTTATCCAGACTCAAATAACTGACAGCACCATCAATCACTCTAGGTTTTGGTACTCTCGCAGATCTACGTAACTGATCCTCATTTACAGGAACATGTGTTTCAGGTGGTTCAAATATCTCACCGGAACTAGTCGATTGGTTAGAATCATCTGTTTCAAGTTCAAGCCCTCCCACTGAAACTGATGTTTCTGATGCATCTTCGACGTGATCCTCCGTCTTTTCCGCTACTAAGACGTATATGTAACTATTATTATTTTCTATCACAACAACATCTCTACTTGAAAAAACTCTCTTTGTGTTTAGATCAAAAACCCTTTGTCCCTTTACAGTTTCGCCATAACCAACTAAAATACATTTGGTCGACTTCTTGTCCCACTTGGCTCTTTTTTATTTGGGAACATGAACCATTACTTGGCTACCAAATATTCTAAGGTGACTTAAATCAGGCTTACTTCCAGTCCAGGCTTCAAATGGAGTTTTCTGCAAACCAGCAGCTATTGATCGGTTACGTAGATAAACCGCTGTGTTCACCGCTTCCGCCCAAAATGGTTTCTTCAAATCAGCATCAAAAAGCATGCACTTAGCTTTTTCCACGATAGTGCGATTTAACCGTTCTGACTCGCCATTTTGCTCTGGTGTGAAGGGATTACTTGTTTGATGAACAATCCCGTTTTGTTCTAAATATTAACGAAACTCATTAAAACAAAACTCTCCGCCATTGTCTGATCTGAGCATCTTAATTTTATGGTTAGTCTGGTTTTCAGCCAAATTCTTAAATTTTTTAAAACAAGCGAATACCTCGTCCTTTGTTTTAATAAAATATACAAATGTACTGATATACAAATCTTACTGAAGCCATCCTCAAAGGTAACAAAATATTTTGCTCCACCAAGAGATCTATTCTCCATAGGACCACACACATCAGTATGTATTAACTCCAGTAGTCCTTTTGGTTTGGTACCTTTGTGTTTAAATGGTAATCTGTGCTGCTTTCCTTCACTGCACACTTTGCAGTTTGACTGGCTTATCTGGACAGCACCTTGATAACTAATACCATTAACCAAGCCATTTTTCATTTTGTTCAGGTAATCACTGTTAATGTGCCCCAAACGACGATCCCAAATTTCTGCGCTGACCTCGGCTGACGCAATTAAACACCTTAAAGTTTGGATGTTTAAAAATTGAATAGATGAGGCTTTTACTTGATGAAGATCCATACTACTGATGAAATAAAACAAATTAATTTGTTTAAATCTTCATTATTTATTTTGAACTGACGTTCAAATTAAAATTAGTGACGCGTTTCGCTACACAGTAGCTTTTTCAAACTAGTGAACGTCAGTTCAAAATAAATAATGAAGATTTAAACAAATTAATTTGTTTTATTTCATCATTTGGATGTTTAGTTTGTAGACACCTCCAATCAAGTCTGCAGTTGCAACAAGCTCGTTGTTTTTATTAAAAATATTACACTCCTTTTCTCTAAATCTAACAACGTTCCCATTTTTTGTCAATAGGCTCACTGACAATAAGTTTGTTGTTAATTTGGGAGCATACAAGACATCTTTAACAACGATATCAAAACTGCTTTGGTTAACTACTGTGGAAATATTGACATTACCTGAACAAACGACAGGAATCATTGTGTGATCAGCAACCATTATCTCCTTGACTCTGACTTCATTGCTGCAGTCTTCAAGCCATTCCTGCTGAGCGGTCATGTGAGAACTTGCACCTGAGTCCACTTACCAGTCCGATTTGCTAAACGAACCACTTAAAAATACGGCACTAAACGCATGAGACGACTTAGTCTCTGATTTCACCTTATTTTTAAAATATGTACACTTATTTTGATAATGTCCCGGCTGCTTGCATTTAAAACACTTAAGATCCTTTTTATCAAACTTCTTGTTGGCGACGTTTGATTTTCCTGCAAACGCACTGCCGCTACTTCTCGGCTCAATTTGCATGTCCAACAACTTTGTTTTAATAGAGTCTGTTGTGATCGTGATACCGGAGTGTTCAATTGCCATAATCATAGGACCGAACTTTTCTGGTAAACCCGCTAACAACAACGACCCGATCCACTCATCGTCAATTTTAAATCCCGTTCCACGGAGTTTCTGGCTTGTGTCTACGATTTGATTGACATACTTTCGCAATTGTCCAGTCTTAACGAAATCAGACTCCGCAACAACCCGATTTTTCTGGTGAAGCCTTTATCATCAATAAGCGATTTTAACTTTTCCCACAACTCAACTGTTGTTTCCGCATCCTTAATATGGACATATAAGTGTGAGTCGATCGCTAAAATAATTTTAGCTTTCGCCTTGGCGTCATCCGCTGCAACCACTTCCGATGTACACTTGGATAATCCTTCCAAAATCAGAACATTTTGTACAGCAACCGTCCAATCACCGTAGTTTTCACGTCCCTTTAACTTCGGAATGTTAGCTAGGTAATTCGCAGCCATGTTTAACCGAACCGTACCCCGAGTTTAACTGTTTTTAAAACTTTTTACTTTTCACGCGATATAACTGGGCCCATAACCTAATATAATATCGGGTGGAATGGAAAGTGTAAAGCAAAACGCACTTGTTGGGTTCTAAACATAGACTACTTTTATTATCGTAAAAGGGACCACAAAAGGTACAGCATAAAAATGCACAATAACAAGATGATAAATAGATGTGGTAAACTTAAGGGCTAAAGAGCGAGAGCGTGATTACAGTGGCGTAACTACAAATATTCTGAGCTATTTCAACAAATGCTTGATAACGCTCGACCACATGTTGCCCGTATTGTAATAAACTGGTTGGATAATGAGGGTATTGATGTATTGCCATGGCCAGCACAGTCACCGGACTTGAATCCCATTGGGCACGTATGGGACATGCTCCAACGACGAATTACTCTGCTTAGGGGCAACATTCACAACGAGTTTCAATTTCTGAGAGTACAATGGACACAAATACCTCAAGCAGACATTAACAATGTAATTTTGAGCATGAATTCTAGATGTAGAGCTGTGATAAATCAACGTGGTGGCCATACTTTATTTTAAGTTTATTTTTAGTGTTTTTTGTATTTTTTTTTGACGTTTGAAAAAACAGTGGTTTTTAGAATATTTTTTTTGTTCAGTTTTCTGTTATTTTTTGCAAAAAAGTTAATGTTTTTGACATATTAAACAACAATCTACACTATAAATTTTCTATTTATTTTTCAAGTGGATTAAAAGTGAAAACACGACTACTTATAAAAATATCCCTAGACTTTTGCGTTGTGTGTACTTCAGTACACGAGTGAGACATGCGACTGAACTCGAGTCAAAAGTTAGATTGCAACAATGAAATAATTTACACTGAGTTGAATTATAAAAACTACAAATAATAAATCAGTGAATTTGAAGCAGAAAACAATATCTGACAGCCACGCAGCACAAAAAAGCAAGGAAAGGAAAGGCAATAGAAGAAAGTTAAAATATAATGACCAGAATGATATGAAAATGCATTGATCCTTGTATACTTGAACTATTATCGAATTACTACAATAATCTTGTATGAATTTTTCGAATATATGTTTATGTTCATTTATAAGACTCATAGAGTGCCTTTCTCACAAATCTTATTGTCATGGATCGTAATTGTCCAGCTATAAATACTATTTAATTTTTGATTTAATGGAGCACCACGTTAACTTTACCAAATTAATACCCTGGTCACGTTTTTAAATGAAACTGCTTGACCTATTTCTGTTGAAAGTTTATTCATTGTAATGAGAGTATAACAGCACGATGCGGACTACGTGCAATGACATATCAACGTTAAGACGGTTTAAAAAATGACACACTCGCAGCACTTATAAACAACACTGCATGAAAACTCCGTTTCAGTACATTTATTCGAGTACTTTGACTTATCTTATTTCACATACAAATTACACTCATTAAAAAGTTTAACAAAGATGAAGGCCCACAGACTGAAAACTTGTTGGCCACATCTCGCCATATAAAGCGACTGAAAATCAAACAATATAGGATAAATGTGGTTGTTACACAACAGTGATGGGATCGTTATTTTAGACCAGTCAAGATGTATTGGAAAGTGATAAAAATCCAACTTAAAGAGTGTATATATTTGAAGTACGTTGGTAAATTTTGTCAAAAATCAATTGCAGAAGCGCCGAATATGTGTTCGTCTCCTTTGCTGACTTTTTCCTTTTATTAGACATATACCGGCTCTCAGTAGCAGCGCCAGAAACGTATGTAAATACCGTGGTGATAATAAGGATCACTATCCAACAACTTTGTCAGAAATTGTTACCTAATCAGTTAACTAACCACATTCCATAGTGGTTGTTGAATATATAGTTGTTTTTTGGTTTTAGGGCCTGAGAAGGACAGAAACACCAACAATGTAACAATGTCGGGGAAAAACTCCAAGAAGAAGACGACTCCCAAAAAAAAGAATACCAGTCAGGCAGCGAGTTCGAAACATTATTGGGAAAATACGAAAAGCAAAGAAGCTAGCACTCGGATAAAAAAAGATACGAAAGACGGAAGAAAGAAAAGAAAAAATAGAGAAGATGCAAATAGAAATGGAAGGACTCCGGAAATCCGTGAAAAAAAACATGGCTCAAGTGATGGAGGAAATGCAAGAGGAGAGAAGAAGCAGAAATCAGTTAGAGAGCGTCCGAAGGAAGGTGCAGAGAAAAGAAGACGATGAGTAGAGATGCAGCAGAGGAAATGAAACAGACCAAAGAAACACCAGCGAGGAACGAATTTATCAAAGAAAATAAAGAGACGACAACAAGCAGGCAACCACCCGTCACCCTCCTGAGCGTCCACCACTGGAGGTCAGTCCTGAAGGACACACATAGGCTAGAGGTGAAACCAGGATTTATTACACTCGAAACAGACTTGACGTGTAGATCCCGAGCGACGGACCCAAGGACTACAGGAACTCAACCAGATACCTGAAGAAGTGGAATTGTATACATTCGTGGCAAGAGAAAAGAGGAGAGGAAGAATCGTCATCAGAGGATTGACAAACTGCGAGGACGTTAAAGAATAACGAGAGGAAATAGAAAAGGAAGGTGTTCGGATTGGCAAAATCAGCCAAATCCACTAAAGATACGCAAAGGGAAACCGTTGCCTATCTACATTGTGGTAGAAGTAGAAGAGAATGAGAAAATAAAAAAGATCCAACACATGAGAATAAGATGGGAAGAGCTACTACGGAGAAGAAATGAACCAACATAAAGCTACAATTGCCAGATATTCCACTACGAAAACAAGGAAGACAACGAAGCCAATCCCAAGAAAGAACGACTCCAGGTGACAGCTTCGCCCAAGCGACAAAAAGAAAACGACCACCCCGACGAAGCAACAGATTCTCGGTCTGGTGACAAGACTATTAGTTCCGCTAACTGTCTTTGGTCATCAGGTAGAGAAATCAAGAAAAGAAGGGGACACACGCAGGAGAAAATCCATAGAAAGATGAGTCGGGATTTCAACTAGAGTCAAATAAAACAATAGGAACCACTCTATAAGGTTAGTCCGCAGTTCGTCGGCTAAGGATTTGATATTCATGGAGGTAGCGCAAAACAAACACAACACAAGATAAAGAAAAAGACAGAAAACCGCTGAAGATAAAGCAGCCTTGCGAAAAGGGAGACCACTGGGACCGGCGTATAGGTGCATTTAGGCCAAGGACGAGCTCAACGTGTAAAATATGAACAACGATGTGGCCCCATAGGATAAGATGGGGGTGGTGGATAGTTTTTCCCGGAATACATCGCTCTCGAGGGGTGCATTTTGGGAGAGACGGGGTCAATAAAAGTTGTGTGTGAGTTGTATTTACTTAATAGGAATAAGGAATACCTACGTCACACGCGTCTATAATATTATGTAATTTGAATTATGTGTTGAATATTTTATAATGGAAAAGGGTGGAAAGAAGGTTTTCATTTTGCATTTGTGCATAAAGAATTTCTGATATTAGAAAAGGTCTCGGTGAAATAGATTGTTGAATTGTTTTCACGTCTATCATAAAACCTTGTTCGTGAAAGGTTATAGCTTTTATAGCATCAATAATGCAATATTTAAACCCTATTTAACAAATAACTGACGTTGTCAAAGGAAATATCAGTTTTGTCCTTGATTAACTTTTTTCATACAGTCAAAAGTAGATATTTTTTCGTCGGATCATATTCTTTTGTGTTACATCGACCATTTCAATTCATTCCGTATTTTTTTCTCTTGGGACCTGGTTATGTGACAATACAGATTCTTGTTTTTGTAAATTTCAACAGTTATTAGTTTTTTCCATCAAATTTGTATCAGACGGAACTAAATTTCTCAACGAAGAAGGATAAGTTCAATCAATTTCGGGAACGCCTAACTATCTCTTCGAGCGATGATCTGAAGTTACAAATACCATTCTGGACTATTGTGTGATTAAAACCACCTCCCGAGGGCCATTCCATTGTCCAATCATGTTATTACTATCAGTCGTCACAGAATATATCAAAAAGTTTTTTTTACTTATGCTACTAATATGTTATAATACATAAAAGTCACGCGAGGAATGTTTAGCCCTCAGGGCATCTGGCTTTTTAAGTGACCAACAAAATTCATGAATGCTACACAAGATTTTATCAAGATTAACGGAATAATAAAATTTGACTGCATGATATCCTCGTTTTCGTAAATATAAGTAAGAAAAATGTAATTAAAAAATGCAATATAGTTGGCAAGCCTATATTTATTTCTACAGATATATTGTATGCGTGTAAAGGTTGTCGCTCACTTGCTTAGCATAGAAGGAACCATCAAAAAGTGGATAGGAACTTTGTAACAAAATTATGTAACACTTACGTTCCGGGTTGAACAAAAATAATAGAAATACACATTACAGAGCGTCATCTGCAGACGCCGAAGTTTTCGATTACTACGACTTTCGACGATTTATTTTGAATTTCGTATATTTTGTATATTCAAATTCCGTTTGAACCAAAAGTTGTGTATTCTTTTCTATAAAACGATTTATACACACAGAAACACTTGTCCCGTCATCTTGTTCAGGTTTAAACTCTGTAAACACGCTCAGTCTTGCTTGTGCAATTGAAACTGCGCTTGACTCAAAATATTTCTCTGTATATTGTGTGTCGTGGGGTTATCTGATTCTGGTGTATTTTTTGCGAGAAATTACACGTTTCCCTTCAGTTCTCTAGGTTGCATTATATCTGACAAAAAGAGCATCTGTTCAAAGAAATGCTACGAAGAAACAAATTCATCTGGTGCTTCCTGTCCTGACTTAAAAACTTTTTTATGATCCCTTCGGAAGGAATTGCGAAGCCCCTTCCACTTCGTCTTTGCAGATGCGACTGAAACAAAAAATATACATTTTCATCCCCTTAAGACGTTTCCAATTTAAAAATATTCTAACTTTCTAGTTAGTACTTAACAGATCACTATTGTTACAGGTATTTCGCATCGGGGGCTTCATTTAAAAGTTTGGGATACTCCATTTAAACTGTCAGATGTGACAGTCGGAAGAATTGTAAAAAAGACAAGCAAGGCAATCTGGGTCATATTGCGGACTACACAATTACATTTCCCTACCACTTTCGAAGAGGTAAACTCAATCAAGCAACAATTCTGGAGTAGGTGGAGGTTCTCAAACTGTGTTGGTTGTATAGACGGAAAACATGTACGCATACGTAACCCACGTCACTCTGGAAGCATGTTCAGAAACTACAAACACTTCTCTATTGTTTTACAAGGCGTGGCAGGGCCCGATTACAAATTTATTGCTGTTGATGTTGGGGGGTACGGCAAGGAAAGTGATGGTGGCATTTTATCTAATTCAAATCTGTCTAAAAACCTTGAGGCTAGTGCGCTAGTTATTACACGTCTCACCAAGTTGCCTGGGACGAATATCAAACTCCCACATGTTATCCTAGGAGATGAAGCCTATCCCCTTAAAACTTATATCAAGGGACCTTTCCTTGAAGAGCTCACCAGGTCATTGAATGTACATATAAGTAGGAAATGGAGAGTACTACAGAAGGGTATTGACGTGGCGGCCTTGTTCGCAAACTGACTAGAATTCACGATGTTACAAGCGAAAATCCCACCCTGATGGAATCTGCAGCGCAAACACGTTTTTCGCTTGTAGCCGCCCGCTCCAACTTGCTCTTAATGGACGAGGTTACTATTGAAATACAGTACTTAGGATTTGCCGCGCATAGCCACTTATTGAAGATCGTGTCGCGTGAGCTCATAGCCGCTTGTTTTCGCTTCCAATGGACGACCAGCCTCAAAAAACGGAGCGCAAGGAACAGCAGCAAAGAAGACATATGAATATTTTACTTTGAAAGAGCTGGGGGGATGTGGGCAACGCTTTTGTTCTTGAATAATTTCTTGCACCAATCATTATGTATTTCACCACATATAGATACTCATTTCCAAAACTTTATCGGACTGAGCCACGGCTTAAACGTCTATACGCAAATCCGGAATTGCGCAGTCGACTCTTCGAGAAGTCAACTGCACAGGCTGCGTTTTTAAGCTCTCATGCGCTTCCGCACTTCACGCACTAACTTTTGCAGACTGGTTTGTATACGTAGCACGTGCGAAAGACTGAGCGTGTGTAAGGACCTTAACACACCTCTCATATTTTGTTGTATATCAACTTCTTTGGAAGATATTGGCATTAATTTATTATTATATGAAAATATTCAATTTTTTGATTAAATTAAATTAAATCCGTGCACAAGTTGTAGATAAATATCCAGTAAGACAGGTTTTTGTAAAATATGTCATCGTTTTATCAAGCTAAAGCAGTCAAGAGTTTCACAGAAGGAAGATCATAAAAATGTTACACGCCCGATAATCATTATTAATGCCTCAAGATCACATATTGTTGCTGGATTTTGGTTAATTGTCTTATAAACTGATTGAGCTGCTTTTCAAGTTGAAGCCGTCACCGCAATAAGGTTTTGTGTTGTAGGAAGTTGATATTCTTTCTTATGTACGTAAGATCTTGGAAAATAAAATGAAAATTTCCTTTCCTGATTTTAAATATATGAAATAACTACTCTTCAAGTTACATGTCCGGTAAGGCTGTCAGATTCTTTTCTCTTATCATTAAGCTCACGTTGATGATATTATACGAATTACCTGGCCTATTATTATAATATCATCACGAGTTTATTATTATGCCTAGTTTAAAAGTTAGGTGGGTATTAATCGAATATTTAATTTGTGAAAGTAAACTGTAAGGCGTTGCGTCAGTTTTCTAATAAAGGTCAATTTTCCACTTAAATATATTTTTGTTTGTTTACTTTTCTAGGAATAGCCACTGCACGATTGCCAAGGCTAGTTAAAATTTTTAACAATTAGGCAATCCAGAACACGTGACCTAATATGCAAACAATTTGGACAGCTGGTAAGTTTTGTATTGTCTACTCAATGGTAAACAGTGTTAAAGAATTTTTTTTTTTGAATTTATTAGTGTGTTTTCAATGGATTTTATCCACATTTGTGGATGAACTCCTAGATATGGATATAAAAAATATGGAATACCAAAAAGTTCTTGGCTTTAACATTGATTTTTAATTTTTCGAGGAGTTCAGTAAGGTACTCATTTGAAGAAACAACACTACTATTGATCCTATACTCTGAGGACGAGCCTTGAACCGATTTGTAAAGTCATTTATTTTCAAATTCAGCACATAATGAAGCACTTCTGGATGCAGGTCTACTGATTGCTGCTCCATGGATCAAATAACTCAACCTTTTTACTATTAAGCTTTGTGTTTTTTCACCCATGACAAAACTGATAGCATCCATAAAATTTGATTTTCCTGATCCATAACAGCATTAAATGATTTTAGAGGCCCGATTACTTTACGCCCTTTATAGGACCTGAAATTTTCCACTTCAATATGTCTTCGGAGCCGAGCAGTATAATGTTTGGATGCCGAAAATTATGAATTGTAGACATAGGGTTCGAATTCTGTCGGTTTTCGTAGTTGTAGGATTTATGTTTAACAAATATTCGTTTCGGCGTAACGTTCCCACTACGCCCCACCACGTGCAGGAATCTGACAGGGAGAAATTGGGGTTGTAACCCAAAAATCCTTAGCTGCCATAGTGAGACCAATTATCACTTATGAAGTCATTGGAGTAGTAGAACTAGAATTTTTTATCGCTATATTGCTAACCTCCTCTCTTTTGTTAACATCGTCATCACAAATCACCATACCTGACAATGACATTGAAAGTTGACGTGATCTTGTAACATTATTTAAGGCGTTTTCCTTATACAACTTTACTTAATTCACTAAACCGTCTTATTGTATATTTAATCCGAGGCAGTGTATTGTGCTGCAAATTCCAAATAAAAGAAACTTTTTTTTATGTTGTGTTTAAATAATTCCACCAAATCAAACTTTTTTCTTCTTTCATTCGAACAGGGATTCTGAATCGGAAACTACAACCCATTAAAAGGAGTTTAGTTCTTCAGTAGTAGCTGCAGGGCATACTGTATATAAATATAAAGATTGGTACTACTCTGGTAAAACACTTATTTCTGGTAGCCGATATTGGTATGGATATTATGCAAAATAAATTTGTCATAGACCTTCAAAATAAAATTCTACTAATTGGAAATGAATAGATAATCCTGAATTCGGAAGAAGAGACTTCTCAGATAAAGGTTACAGAGGAAAAAGATACAGAAGTTTCCGAAGACCAAAAGATCTACATTTGGGCATTGTGGAAAGTGAGGAACTAGTGAATGAAGGAGTTCTGGTAGCTCGATGTCTCGTCAATGTAGATAAACCAATTCTAGTAAGAGTTGCTAATTTATCGAAGAAACCTTTAAAATTGAAGAAAGAACGAAAGGTAGGACTTTTCACACCGGTGAAAAGCATAATCAAGTGCGAAAATAATTCCAAAGAGAAAACCACCACTAGTAACTCAGTTGACGCTAGCCTCATGAAATAACTAGTTAAAATTTATGGCCACCTCATCAACTGAAGAATTAAGAAAAATTAACAACTTCATCAATGACAACTGCGACATTTTTGAGACAGGACGCACCAGTCTAATACAGCATAGAATTTATACAGGCGATGCTAGACCAATTCGTCAAATGCCAAGGAGATTACCATTTGCTAAACGGAAAGAAGTAGAAAATATGATAGAGACATGATTATTGAAGAAGCTTCTGGTCCATGGTAACTAAGGTAACTAAGAAAGATGGATCCCCTCGCTTAAGAGTAGACTATCGAAAACTAAATCAGGTTACACAAAAACAGTAGACGATACACTAGATTCTATATTAGGTGCGAAGTGGTTTTCCACCCTAGACTGAAAGAGTGGATACTGGCAAGTAGAAGTACATCCTGATGATCGAGACAAAAAACATATTTTTCTACTGGCAGCGGTCTCTACCAGTTCCAGGTCCTCCCATTCGGACTCTGTAATGCTCCGGCCACATTTGAAAGACTGATGGAGATGGACAAAGCCGTGCTTAAAGTCTCGTACACAAAAAACTTCGCTAAAATAACGGTGCAGCGAGCTTAATTTCTCAAGCCTGGCTTACTTGTTAATCCAAAGTGGTGCAATCGGGCATGAGTGATTGATTTTACAATGTACAGGATGTCCCAAATTGGATGGTTTTTCAGCATTCAGTAATTGAATAGGTTATAATTTTCAAAACGCCTCGTGGATGAATTGTAGTAACTCCTGTTTATTATTATTTTTCAAATCCGCAAATGAGAAAATCAAGAGTATTGACTTCTGGAGTACGTGGAGGCTACCTTGCTGGTTCCGATTCACCGAACAGGAATGTCTAAGGCTTGAAAGAGACGAGAGTATTTTTTTATAAAATGCATGCGACGACTACATGCCGCTGAAGTACTATGAACCAACGTCATTTTAATAAGGATCATATTATTATCAAAGTCAAACTAGTGTAGATAATAGTATATTATTGAACAAGCATCTGTATCTGTAGAGTGGGGAGGGTGAGTTTTGGCCCACAGCACTTAGGCCACATGTGACCCATTGTACATCCTCCCGAGGAGTTGTTCTCCTAGGTCATCGTCCCTCCTGTTCTTTTCAGGAAGGTGGACAGGTCACTAGGAGACATCTCCTTTATATCGGTAGGTGTAGGTCAAGACTCACCGAACACACACTCTCTTAATGACGATAATTCCGGGCACTCACATAAGACATGCCTGACAGTTTCATCTTCTTGTTAACACATTCTGCATAGAGGTGTGTCCACTAGCCCCATAGTATGGAGGTGTTTCCTTAGTTGACAGTGGCCAGTCAGAAATCCTACTGTTAAGCGTAGGTTTTTCCTGGTCAAGGTGATTCCTGGCCTAGGTGATCCTGGCAAGACGGCATCCTTTAATTCCATCCCATCTCTTTAGGGATTGAGCATGGGTGTAACGCTTGGCTAGTTCCGCAATCGTCGAAGTCTTCAGGCCGTGGGTGTCACTGGGTCGTAAAATTTTTAGTCCAGTCGCTTCCCTGGCTAAAGAATCGGCAATGCGATTACCTTTATTCCTGTCGTGCCCTTTAACCCAACTCAGGATAATATTGTTATCTACCGAGGCGTTAGCCAAATCTTGGTGGCACTCTAATACTAGCCCTGATGTAACACGTTGTCTGTTCATGGCTAATAGGGCTTGTCTGCTGTCAGTGCAGATTATGTTTTTCCCAGAAATTCCTTTTCTGGTTAGTTCTATGTTCCAAAGAAGGGGTGATAAGACCCCTCCATGCGGACATCCCCGCATGACCAGTCCTCTCACTGTGATGTCTTCTACATTGATACTTATTGCTCTACTAGAGAGCAGTTTGTGTATCCATTCTCCCACTACCAGGGGTACATTCCTTGAGTTAAGTTGCTGGGTAATTGTTGGGAAGGTTGTTTTATCAAACGCTCCCTCAATATCTATGAATACACCTAGGGTGGATTCTTTATTGTCCAATGATCTTTCGATTCTGCCAACCACTTGGCCGAGTCAGTGGACCTTCCCGGACCATATGCATGCTGATTTGGATGAAGTGGGTTGTGAACTAGCACTTCATCTCTTATATACCTTTCACATAGCCTCTCCATTGTTTTTAAAAAGAACGATGTGAGGGTAATAGCTCGGAATGCTTTTGGTAAGGAGTAATCCATCCTTCCTGGTTTGGGTATAAATGACACTCGTACTTCTCTCCACTTTCTGGGAATATACCTCAGAGCTAAAGAGGCTCTGAATATTCCAACCAGGTGCGGCAAAATGATATCCATTCCCTACTGAAGTAGGGCTGGTCTTATACCGTCAGGTCCTGGTGACTTGAAAGGGGAAAAGCCCGAAATGGCCCACCTTATCTTGTCCTCATCAATTACTTTAACAAGCATATAATGATGGCAATTATTCACGAAGGTGCGTTTATGTCGCATAACATAAACACCTAAGTGAATAATATTCATTATATGCTGTTTGTTGAATTTCTGCGATTGTTTAAATCTCATCTCAACCTGACATCTCAAGAATCATTTTCAGTACATAAGGTCTATCCATGATTGGCTAGTTTCCGCGTCAAGTCAATCAAGGTATATTTCATAGATTTTGAACACGACTATTTCAGAACACGCTCTTTAGTAACTAATCTAGTAACTTTTAGTGGTGTGGGTAAGGATTTTGAAATTACTCCTCCTGGTTTTTAAATGAACTATAACATGTTTATAAATAATAATGTTTTCGATTTTTCTGACAAAAAATTCAAGGATACTATTTGTGCTGCTTCTCTTATGTTTGGCGGAGTAACATTCATTTCAGTGTCTGATTCGCTTTCCATGTTAAATTTTCTAGTAAATTCTTGCAAACAGCTATAAATGATTTAAAACGTCACTTTTTTTATTTTTAACATACATCATACGCTCTGTATACTACAGCTTGGTTGATAAACTATTATGTCTCCGTAGCAGAGTGGTATAGAGGTCTGGCTGCGGAAATGAAGAATTGTAGGCGCAGGGTTCGAATCCTGGACGCGGTGAAATTTTTATTTGTTATATTGTGACATTTGTATATGAATAACCTTCAATATAGATACTATTTATCAGTTCATGTGACCTGTTTATTATCCACACCTATTATTCACTAGTGAATAATGAACGTCATTATACTTGAAGAAGCACACGTAAAATGTGAACATTATCAAATAGTCGCGGACAAAGATAATTATTTTCTCAGTATCCCAACACTGTATAATAATAAAGCATTATATGTTTTCTTACATAAATAAAATTTAATTTATCCATTTCAGTTTAATCATGTCTTTTTTGTGCCCTAATATTTCTCTTCAGTCATTCTGTTCCGGAGCTTCAAGACATTTACATACTACAGTCTTAAGTTTTTTATTACCTCATGCTTGAACGTGTTTTGTCCACATTCTAAATTAAAGAAAAATTCCCACACATAAGGTATGTATAATTTGCATAGAAGTCGAAGCGTCTTGTCATAGTTAAGACAATTCTTTATTACTATATTGATGATGGGAAATAGTTTCATTCTTGTTTCATAATATCTTCTATCATTCATTACTTCTTTATACCTTCCGCGCTATGTAGCAAGTATAAATCTAGTATAAATTTATTTGCATATTGATTTGACCCTTTCTTTTTTCTATACTTCTCATTTACAGTATTCAATATTTATTGGTATTTGATAATAGACAATTCCAGAATGACGTCACTGACAGGTCGGCCATATTGTACTGCAGGGCACGCATTCTATTTAGTTTTCATTGTTTACCGGTAAACAACGGATAATAAATCAGGAAGAAAAATTTGTACAAAGTTTTCCGACAGGTTTCATCTACAAAATGATAAGTTGACGGTCACCAATATATATAAAAAAAAATTTCCCTTACACAATTATACAAAACCGGTAGACGTAAAGCCTTATAGAATACCACACGCACAAAAACAAATTTTAGGCGAAGAAATTGATAAAATGTTAGAAAACGACATAATAGAAGAGGCACCATTTTCGTCGCCCTTACTTCTAGTTCTAAAAAAAGTTGATAATTCGAGAAATAAAAAGTGGAGAAATTATAGACTACAGATTATTAAATAAACAAATTGAAGATGATAAATTTCCTTAACCGTGTATAACGGATATTTTAGATTCAATAGCCGACCTGTCAAAGTCACGTGTTCTGGAATGGTCTACTACTTTGATATTTTGAAATACCGCCAAATATTATTTCTCACTGATTTGAAAATCGATCAAATATGATAAAAATAAGACAAAAACAATTTTTTATCGGCAGTTCAAGCATATTTTAATTTTTATGTTATATTCAAGAACTTTGGTTAATTTTTTTATCTCTTGATTTTGTTGTTCTACTGTTTACATTGTTTTTCAGGAATATTACTTTAGCTGTGTTTTTATTAACTCTTAAAGTGGATCTATAATAACAATAACATAAAATAAAAGCAAAAATCAACTACTGTATTGACGATATAGCAAACAAACAGGAGTGAGCGCTATAATCAGGAGCGGGTCATAAAATAAAAGTGTTCCTTTAAATGAGGGCCGATCAGTGACCGATCAGAGTAAAATGAACCGTTCATGCACGCAACTAGGGATCGCTACCTGATCCATCAGTGGGTCAATTTTCAACGTCGTTCGTTCATTGAACGTATATACGAGTGAAGTCGAACGAAGTCGATTCTCGAGCAAGTCTTCACCTACTCGTTCCAATAAAAGTATTCACTCAATTCTACAGAAGAATAAACTTGTCTTCGAGGATAAATTTATCAAATAATGTTTGTTCTGATAGTTCTGCGCTGTTTGATCGTTGAATTTGCCTTGGAAATTTTGTAACACGTGAAATTACCTCAAGATTTTCCAGATTTGCTCGCGATCTGAATATCCTAGTTTATTTTTGTGGTCAAATTTGAACAATAACTAAATCCAATGTATGTTGATCAGAAAAAAATTAGTGCGTGCAGTCCCTCCGCGCGGAAGACGTAATACTTCGTAATGTGGAAATGAAAATAGGAAAGGGTAGAAATTGATTTTTAGTGAAATCATATTGTTTCTTTAAGACAAACTTCATTAACATTGCTTACAATTCACAATTGATCGCATCTTTTAATTATCATTTTCGACTGGAGAAATATCCAAATCTATAACATTTCGAATGGGATTATGATAACTAAAGTAAATTATATGTGTATCAAATCAAACTATAAAAAATTACTTTTTAAAAAGAATACTGCCATCTGTCATTGAATGCCGAAGGTTTTGGTCATATGAAGAAAATTCCAAAAAAGGAAGTTTTTCTGAATTACATTTTAAAAGTTACTTTATTTAAGGAAAAAAGTATACTTACACTATCATTTGTTGATAAATGCCGAAGATTTTGGTCATGTGAAGGAAATTTCAAAATTACAATCTCTTAATAAATTACTTCTTAAAAAGAGTACTTACACTGCCATCTGTTATCGAATACCGAAGGACTCACTCTCTTTCTCTCTCCTACTTTCTACCTTTGTGTATATTTTTTTCTCTCTTTAACGTTTAACGCAACCTTGTTGGAAGTCGCATTAGAAGTATAACTTAAAAAATATTTTTATCGAGTTAATTATTGTGAAAAATTGTCAACAAATTACACTAGACAAGTCTTGATGACAATGCGGAATTACCTTACAAATATATTAAATGCAACCCCGAGTGCAAACAAAGAGTGAATAGAGTGATGGAAGGAGGAATGTATATAGAACATATACTTGCTGTTCATTACATAAACTCATGATGGATTTTTATTCAAAATCAGCCTCATTGAACTAAAATTTCAGCACCATCCATATTATTATTAATATTATATGACAAAAGATCTTGTACGTTCATTTTTATACACATTGCAAAAAAATATTAATGGAACTCCCTGAGAATCGAAGTTTACAGAAATCTACGCTCATGACATCACGAACGTATACGTTCATTCAACGAACGATTTCGAGAATTTACCCCCGGGTATGATGTGTGCGGATTAACCTGGCCTATGTCACTGTGTTTGGTGACGTTCAGCTGACGAGTCTAGAGATGGGCGTTTTCACAATAACGATTTTGACATCCGATACTAATATGAGATGCCGGCATCTCAATATTGTTACTGTAAAAATGACCACCTCTATTACGCAAATAGAGCGTTTCCAAGTGACGTCATCCCGCGCCATGTTGTCAGCTGATCACGGACAACCTTCAGAAAGATGGATGGAAATAGAATTTTTTACTGATTTAAATATAAATCGAGTACAAAAGTTAATTGGTTTTGGTAAATTTGTGTACTAGTGTGTATTTGTTGGATACTATAATAATTTGTGTGTTGGATTATTCGGTTTTAATTTAGTGTGAAGGCTGTCCGGTGACAGAAATTCGTCACGATGACGTACTTGGAAAAGGTCAATTAATAAGTTTGAGTTTAATAGGTTATACAGTCTGTCCGTACTTTGACTTCACTTGGTATATTTGGGGTGGGGCGAAATTTAAAATTAAAGATTAATTTTCTCTCTTATAAATCAACGAATATTTCTAATTTTGCGTGTTTTATAGGGACCAATCTATGAAAATTGATCATTAATTTTAAACTTGCTAGACTAATTATGGAAATTAAAGTCGAAGATATTTTATCTCTTCAATTGCATTTATATTTAAACTTAAACTTGACGAGTCGATGTCTTTGAAGTTGATGGCCTTTAAACATAATGAATTGTTTTGCCCTGTTTCTAGTGATTAAATCTCAATGAATTTAACGCATGATGTACTAGCCCAACAACCGGGATGAGAATCTAATCAAACACAACTTTAAGCAAATATCTTCGTAACACCAAGTAGAAGGAGAAAATAAGAAAATGACACTTCAACATTTAGCGATGGATTTTTGAATTCAAAAAGATGATTAAAGTAGAATCAGTACTATTTTTATAAACTGGCCACTATACAGGTTTCTTTTATAATTACTATATTCTAAACTGTAATAGATACGAAGACGATTAAATGGACAAAAAGGTAACTATTATGGAGAACAATATATTTGTTGAAAAAAAGTACGGGGACACTCTTCATTTCATTCTCGAGTTATACAGGAAAAACTAAAAATGCTGCTTTTGGTATTTTGGGCATAAAATTTTTAAATAAAAAAAAATATCAAAAAATGGAAAAGGATCACCAATTTACTATAGCCATGTACCAATGAATCTGCAATACGACGTTTCGTGTATGATGATGATTTACCGCAAATAATTAACATCATCAATGAAAAAAAAATTTAATAAGAAAAAATTAATAGACAATGTCCTAAGTAAAGATATCGGTACATTTGTTTGACGAAATCAAAACAAGTTTACAAAAAAATTACCACAGGACCGTATTTTGAAATTGTTTCAATGGATGATATAAATTATTTGAGGTTTTTTTTTCGGATTAGGATGTCTCTTGTTCGTGTAAAATATCAGTAAATACTTGCCTTGAAAAATTTGCCACCTGCAGCCCAGTCATAAATTTTCGAACGCTCGTTGTGAAGCTTTTTCTCATTTTTTTATATCCTCATATCATGCTGAAAGCGAATGCATAAGATTTTGGGAATATATATTTTTATGTCCGAAATGAAGATCCATGAATGACAACCTCAAAAATGTATATTTATTTTATTTTTATTCATAAGCACGTGTCGGTTTGTTGAACCCTATTTAATATCTTTGACGGAAGATAATATAATTCAAATTAGGAACGATGTGTCTAGTAAAAACGAATCAAGAATCTCGAGATCATTAAGGACGGTACTGTAATTTAACATCACTAACGCCATAAAAACATATACGGTATTAGGTTGTTGCATAATACAATAAGAACTCAATCTATAAATAGGTAGTCTCTTCTTTTCCAAAATTGAAAGTATTTCGAATAATTGAATTTATATTTTTGAAAATAGACATGTATTATAAAACCTTATTGTTATTATAATGACCTCCGTACCTAACTTAATGTGATTTTTGTCGTGGTATAACCTTCGTTGATGCGAGAAATTTCAATATAATTTTAATTTATTATACTTTGCGTTATGTGGTCATTTTATAAAAACCCATCAATATATTTTCTAGTATTTTTATATCGTCTCATTTTATTTTTTGGATTCGTTTGACGATAGATAACATTGTTCCATACAACAATAACAAACATTTATTTTGAAACAATGCCTACAATGCCTAGAATATGTTTTAGGCAATAAAGACTAATTAGATAGTTGAGGGAAATCGTCGAACATGTGATAGAGATAGAAGAAAGAATGTGGGGAGCAGAGAAGTTAGATTTTTCTAATTTCCGTTTACTCTCAGATTGGATCGGATTACAAGGGGGAACATTGGCCCGGTTGGTCACCACACTTCGACCTATAAGATCTAGACTTCTGAGAACCTATTATTCGTTTTGCTAGGTCTGTAGCCTGATCAGGCTCTGAGTACACCTGTTCCAGGCATTTCAAGTGTTGGCAGATAATTACCCTGCAATGACTGGAAAGATCTAGAAGAACTAAGACAATCAAAAATACTCCTGTGAATGTACAACCAGATGATAACAAATTACTGCTGAATATAAAATGAAATAGACTTAAACGTAACAACCTCATTATCACGAAATCTAAACACCTCATAAACCAAGTCGTTGTTTAATGAATGGACAAGGAATTGGTCATATCTAACCTAAAGGAATTGTCTTCTAATAGTTGCTGGGTGACTGGAAGAACCTGTTCTAAGAAGATCAAGGATCCTCTACAGGCAGCGAGATACATCGAGCCTCTCTACAAAGATTCGATTGGTAGGTAAGGTTGGTTCATGAACTAGAGCGGTTCTAAATCTGTCAACAATACAGATGGAGTAACGCGTCTGATGTCAACTTCCTTTCTAGACTCTACAAGCATCGATAGGATTAAATAAACTACTAGCTAACAGTCGAAAAAATCATAGACGAAAGTGAAACAACAATATTTTTTCAATTCTAAAACGAACTTTCTTGATGTCCTTTTTTTCATATAATAACGAAAATACTAATTGACTGATGTCATATGCCGACACTCCTTCAACTGAACAATTCTGTTACTCGTCGAATTCTCCTAGTTAACCAAATACTCGTAGAATTCGTTAAGTTTTATCTTCCATTAGATGCCAATTTAATGATGATGTCACGTTTATTAAATTAATATTCAAATAAATTTAGAAAATGATTAAATTTCCACTAATATAAACATAAACATTACACAAACTTAATGTATTGCAAAAATCATTCGAGTACAAACGTGGAATAGTAGGTACACAATCTAACTGAAAGGATTTTATATCAAATGTGCTTGTTAGTAGATTGAGTATTAATAAAGGGAAAAATATTCAAAAGACAAATCTAGATTACACATTCTACATCTAAAATGCAGTGAATGTGAAATTGTAATTCTCTGGAAACCACTTTAGGGTATATTGAAATAATTATATCACGCAACAATCAATTATTAATCGTTTGTCAATAATCAATAAACGTCGAAATTTATTCTCAGATGACTGACAAATACAGAATTTCCATAATTTATATTGTAAGGGTTTGAGTGGAAAGAGACATTTATTATTACCCACCCTTAATCTCCCAAAACTCATTTCTTCTGTAATATACACTGGTATCATATAAATATTCAGCGCATGAAGTAATTTCTTGTATCATGTTATGCATATTAGATCACAGCCCAATTAATTATTAAGGAACTCCCTCCACATTTTGGTTGTAGTCCTTTCTTGATTGTTAAGACAGGAACATCTAAGAGATTAGTATCGTGTTAATGGGGGAAGTGGGTAAGATGCAGGAAGGGATTAATGTACTTTTTATGGGTTTGAAGCGGGAATTCCACCCTACAGAGGTATTAGGAAGGATCCGTACTGTATTCGCTTCTATTAGTCTTAGATTACTATCTGCTGTTGTTTATGGTTGATCGGGCGTGAAAGAATTAGTGGAAACATAAGATAAGATAAAACATTAATGTGTGTGAGTCATAATTTAGTTTTGGCGAATATTACAAACGAATTTAATGAGACATATTGTGTTGCCTTCTATAACTTTGCTTTATAACCGCTCCAATAATTTCTTAACACTCAAAAGGGTTTGCCTTGTTCGGTAAACTGTGTTACTAATGTTACTTTCGTCAATCATTGAACAATATACTATTTCAAATAGTTGAAATTTTCAAACCTATGACCATTGACCATTTGTCTGAAGGATCGATTTGATTTCAAGTCAATCTCAAACATTCAAGTCAAACTTGTGCAAATCTAAGCAGAATAGTGGAATGGCCTGCTAAATTACCCGATATTACATCTTAAATTTATTACCAAGTCACTGTCTATAATTTTCTCGTAGACGTTCATAGCTGTTCTAAGTAGATTTATTCCCCGATAGTTATTACAGTCTTGTCTACCTCCTTTTTTATATATTGGAACTATTAAAGCAGTTTTCCAATCTTCCGGAATCTGTTCTTCACTCCACGCAGTGTTGTATATTTCCAATAATATTTTTGTTCCTGTTTCCCCTAGATTCTTGAACATCTCTGCTGTTAATTTATCGATTCCTAGAGATTTTCCATTTTTTAATTCACCTATTATTTCCTGTAATTATTTTATAGTTACAAGGTCTTCATTTTCAATTATTGCATCCTTTTTTTTTGTTTTGTCTTTAACTTTTTCGTCTGATCCTAGTAATTACTGAAAATACTCTTTCTATCTATCAATTACTTCGCTTTCATTTCTCAGTATATCTCCTTTTTTATTTTTTATCCAGGCTATTTATTGCGTTTTTTCCTTTCTCAGTGACTTCAATGTTTTGTAAAACAGCTTTTGATTTGATATGCTGTTGCTTTCAATTTTTTTGCCAAATTCTTCCTACTGGTTTCTTTTAGCTAAGTACTGCTACCATCTCTTTTACATGTTTCCTATTCTCTTTGTACATTTCATAGTTTTCCGTTGTTTTCTTATTTATATACATTTTCCACGCTCCTTTTTTTCATTTTACTTTTAATTTTATTTCGTCCGTCGACCAAGCTGTTTGTTTTTACTATACACTGTGTCCGTAAAGTATGGAACAAATTCATTTTTAGCTAAACAGACCATTTTAAGAAATAATCCTGAAACACGTCGATTTTTGATTTTAATTTACCGTATTTTAAAATAATAATCTAATATACAGGGTGAATTACTTTCGAGTAATGACGTCACCGTCATTTTTTTTAAATGGAACACCCCCATTTTGTTTCAATTTTCGGATTACTCTAGCTGAGCTGATTCCAAAAATGTATCACATGTTGATTCCAATTGGTACAGGGTGAACAAAAATACAATAGTTTTGTGTGTGCTCATAAAGTAACATGTTGGGAAACAGCTCATTTTTATTAATCTAAAAATGTAACAAACTACAGGGTGTTACATTTAAACCAATTGCCGCTAGACAGTAAGTATTTTTGATAATATTGTTAATTTAACTAATAAAGAATGTTACGCGTTATTTTATGAGCACACACAAAACTATTGTATTTTTGTCCACCCTGTACCAATTGGAATCAACATGTGATACATTTTTGGAATCAGCTCAGCTAGAGTAATCCGAAAATTGAGACAAAATGGGGGTGTTCCATTTAAAAAAAATAACGGTGACGTCATTACTCGAAAGTAATTCACCCTGTATATAAGATTATTATTTTAAAATACGGTAAATTAAAATCAAAAATCGACGTGTTTCAGGATTATTTCTTAAAATGGTCTGTTTAGCTAAAAATGAATTTGTTCCATACTTTACGGACACAGTGTATATGCTACAGCCATATATTTCTTTAGCGGTCTCCGAAACGGTTTTCTTAAAATAACCCCACATTTCTTCTAAATTACAATTTTTCATTATATCACAATTATTTAAGAACTTATCTGATAATGCTATTTTGTATCTCTCTGCTATTTCTTTATTCTGAAGTTTGTATGATCTGACTGATTCATATTTTATTATTTTTTCTAATGTTTGTCTATTATCGTTTGTAATCTCTACTTGTTCTCATATTTTTGTGACAAGTAAGTAGTGGTCACTTCCTATTTCTGGTCCTCTTCTAACTTTGGTATCCAATACTTCCTTTCTATTGCTCTTTTCCACTAATACATAATCTATTATTGACCTTTTATTTCTGCTTTCCATCACACGTGTATCTTCATGTATATCTTTATGTTCCAAAAACGTAGTAGTTATAAAATTGTGTAATATACAAAAATCCAGCAATCTTTCTCCATTTTTGCGATGTTGGCAGTTTTCACAATGTTTTTCTATTACTGCTTTATAAATGCCATCTTTTGTTCCCACTCTGCTATTCAAATCCCCAAGTATAATTATTTTTCCTTTCGCATTTTCTGTCGCCATAGTTAGTTCTTCCCAAAACTTATCTTTATTTCTTGTTGTATCGTCTTCATTTGGTCCATATACAATTATTATAGTTTTTGCGTTCATATTTTTATTTTTCATTTACAGCACTAATAATCTTTCCGACCATCCCCTCCATCCAGTAATTTGTTCTTCTAAGTTTCTATGTATTATGCATGCAACTCCCGCTGCCGCTCTTTTATCATTTTCAATACCACTGTATATGAGTAGATGACCATTATCCATTTTCACTATCCCCTGTCCCTTTTTTTTGTCTCTGTTATAGTATTTTCAAACTCTTCCTCCAATTCATTTTCTTTCCCCAAAAGACTTCTAACATTCCATGTTCCAATTCGCCATATTTCCGATGCTGCTTTTATTTTATTCGTATAAAATTTCGTTGCCGTGTCATTTTCTCTCTTCTCAAAAATATCAGTTTCTCTACTTAGTTTTTTGAAGGTCTTTTTTCCATTGTTTTCATTCCATTTGTTTCTCTATCCCATCTCCACTATTGCCCATTTACTGTCACCTTATTGTATCCCATTTTTACTTGTTTTCCTTTCTGACTTTCTAATTTTGCGAATATCCTTATCTCTTTTTGATTTTCTCTTTCCTTCTTGGTCACATCATTATTTATAAAAACTCTTTCTTCTTTTTTCTCCTTTAATTTAGCTTTATTTGCCATATTTTTTTCTTTATCAACTTCTTTTTGATATTCTACTATACACATTCTCTCCCCTATCTTGGTAACTGCTTTAGGCTCGATATTTATTTTTAGTTGTTGACTCAAAAGGTTTCTGACATTTTTTACCAATATCTGCGGCTCCTTAGTATCAAGTTTTAACCCATTTATCATTATGTTTTTTTTAATTTCTTCCATTTCTGTTTTCATATCTGTATTTTATTTTTAAATTGCTTGGTTTTCTTTCCTAAATACTTCGTTTTCAACTTTAATATTTCTTCATTAAAGAGAGACTGCTGATCTTTGATTTCTTTGATATCATTTTTAATCTGTTGTTGTTCCCATTTCATATCCTTTTGATCGGCAGACATTTCTTTCATTAACGCTATTATTTGATCCAACTTTTCATTTTTTTTACTTTTAGGTGGGGTTCTGGTAGTTCTCTTGCTAACTTCAAATAAACCATCCATTTTTCTCTTCTTCGAATCTTCTGTAGAATAATCATCACTATCCATTTTCTTTATATTATGCAATTACTATTTGATTATATTGTTTTCGTGGTAGCGTAAGATCCCAGATCTACTCTTCGGAGATACTTGATCTATCCATCCACTTATTATATACCTATTTGCTTTTCTTATTTTGTCTTTAATTTTTTAAATTTGACAACGTCGCAAATTATATCGTTTTGGGCTGACCTTGAATCAATTGCTTTTATTTTACTAACCAAACATTTACCTATTTATTTAATTGTTTTACAAAAAATATAACTACGTACTTTACCTTTTGTTAAGACAATTCAAATAATTCTTATTGATTAATCTTCGCTGCACTCTCCGATATATCGAAATAAATGCAGGCGAATTTCATAAACACTTTATTATTTCAATGCACAATTGCCACGCACTGTATAATACAATAATTATGGTTGTTACATCTTCTTGGACAGTTAAGAGTTTTATAAAAAAAAACTGGAGCAGAGACCTAACCTAGATAGCACTGGATATAATCGAACTATTTAAGCTCAGAGTCGTGACATAGTTTTAATTGGGATTTCTACAAGGGAAAAGATGTAAAGGTGAAGGACCACTCAGGGTTAAGGAGGGATACTTAAAATACCCACTTCAGTTGTTGACCGAATGTTATTATTAAGAAAAGGGATCAGGTCTTTGTTATTAGATGTCAAGAGACGAATCCCAACTTACATTTTACAATAAAGTCAGGTTGTTAATAATCAGTATAAGAATAAGAATGTATTCCATTTGTAACCTGTGAACATGGTCTTAATACGAAGTTGGCATCATTGGTGTGACGGCTGACAGGCGTCAAGAGCAGGTTGACGGAGAACTGGAGAGAGTATCTCAACTTTAATTTAATAAAAATTATTTTCTTTAATTATAACATTCTTAAAACCAACCTAAAACATGGTGTCAGGTTAGTTGGAATTTGAAACTGAGCTCGCGATAATGTATACCTAAGAAGTATTTATAAGTACATAAAAATGGAAGCAACAGGCACATTTAACCCGCCAAAAAACTTGGTATTTAATCAAGACCATCACAACAATTTGGAAACGTTTTTGGAAAGCTTCGATGTTTTTCTAAAAGCGACTGGACTGATAGAAAAAATGACGAAACTAAAGTCGCTATTTTACTAAACATAGAGGAGAGGAGGCACTGAAAAAATCTAAGAATTTTGGGCTGTCCAGTGAAAATAAAAAGAAATAAAGTGAAGTTGTAAAGGCATTTAGAGATTACTGTAAGTCATTAAGCAATGAAACATACGATAGATATAAGTTTTTTACGAGAAAACAGCAGGAAGGTGAAGGTTTTGAAATTTTTTTATCCAGTATAAAAGAACTGGCTAGTATCTGTAATTTTGGGAATTTGCACGACTCACTAGTAAGAGACGGAATTGTCAGTGGGATAAATGATCCATCACTGCAAGAGAGGCTACTACAACAAGCCCAACTCACACTAACGAAGGCAGAGACATCATTCAGAGCAGCAGAAGTCAGTAAGATGCAAGTATAGACTTTCAAATTGAAAAAAAGGTTGATGCAATAACAATTAGCAAAACAAAAGGTAAGAATAGACATAAGTTTCAAACTGATGAGTACAACTGTTATAAATGTGGATACAAACATAGGCCTATGAGTTGTCCCGCTTTTGGAAATACTTGCCTGCGGTAAGCCGATCACTTTTCCTCATGCTGTAAAAATAAAAGTACAGGCCATTTCAGCGGTATAACAATGGAGGAAAGCCTTCTACTTCTAGGAAGGCAGTCTTTGAGGTAGAAGAAAAAAACAGCAGTGAGGAAAGTGCTAGTGATGAATTTTTTGTAGATACAATTATGGTAGACAATATAAAAACTGAGAATTCTAAGAAAATGTGGACAATAGATTCAGTAATTAATAATAAATCTGTAGAGTTTAAACTATATACGGGAGCGGCATGTAAATGTTTACCAATGAAAATTTTCAATGGACTTAAATGTAATAAACCAATTGTTAAAAATAAAACTTGTCTCATCACATATGGTAACCATAGAATATGTGGTATGGTAGACTTAAAATGTATTATAAATGGAGCTAGGTATAATATCACATTTTTACTGGTTGATAGTAACAGTTCTTCCTTTTTAGGGCTAAACATTTGTCAGAAATTAAATTTGATTCAAAGTGTTGAATCTATAACACCATAAATCAAAAATGAAACAATTTCCAATAAAAAAAATGACTTTACTAGAAACAATAAATATTTGTTTAAAGGCACAGGCAAAATACCCTTTTCTTATAAAATAGGCTTCAAAATGACTATGTTCCATTTGTAAGTTCATGTAGAAGGGTGCCTGATACAGTAAAACTCGCATTAAAACATTCCTTAAATGATCTAGTGAAAAAGAATATAATTATGAAAGTAGAAGAACCGACCGAGTGGGTAAATAATGTTAATTAGTCGAAAAATCTAATAATATAATTAGGATTTGTCTGGACCTATTACATCTTAATAAATACATTTGTTGTGACCAGTAGGTAGGTTTGAAATTAAAAGGTAAGTCCATTTTTACAGTGCTTGACCTCAAAGAAGGATTTTATATTGAAAAAATCGTAATATATTTTGATGACTTCATCATTGCAGCAAACTCTGATGAGGAACATGATAGAATTCTTCAATCCTAAAAAGGGCAAGACAATTTGGTAAAAAATTTAATAAGGATAAAGTTCAATACAAGGTAAAAGAGGTAAAATATGTGGGACAAATTTTTTCAAAAGATGGTGTCAAACCAGACCCGCAATACATTGAGGCCGTTTTAAAAATGAACGAACCTAATAATAAAAAAGGTGTTCTAATAAGAGTTATGGGTATGTTTAACTATTTGACCAAATATGCACCTAATTTATCACAATTTCTATCACTATTAAGAAACCTAATATGGAAAAATGTGCAATTTGAGTGGACACCAGATAATCCTCAAGTTAAAAAATTTTATTTCAGCCATACCTAATCTTGAAATATTTGACCCAGGATGTCTTATTGAAATTCAAGCCGACAGTAGTCAGTTTGGTATAGGGGATTTGATCTCTCACCTTTGGAATTACTAAATAATAGACCCACAACTTTGCCCGCTTATGTGTGTTGAGTAAAAAACCTAGAGTTGATCTAGAGAAGCTTCATAACATAAGAAAGAGAGCAGTACAATTTTATAATGAACAGGCAGTACTTAGACTTAATTTCAAAGTGGGGGATAGTATAGTATTAAGGAAGGATGAAATTTGTGTTCCAGGCGAAATTGTTAATCTCACTGACAAACCACGTTCATATTTTGTTAGGGATAATTTGGTAAAACTTACAGAAGAGATTCTTCTTTCATTAAATCCTGTCCTAATGCGTATGTACAAGAAAACCGCAACCTTACTGAACCTGAACGTGTGGAAACTGATAATATACCTAGCTCCTCAAACAATGTTACTGATAGGGGAGACACAGGTCCTTCAGATAATAATGTAACTACCAACGTTAAACCTGCCGAGTGACAATCTCAAATAGTACAAACGAGAGAACAGCAACAATTTCGTGTAACTCGTTCGGGCAGGAGTGTTCAGCGTCCATCAAAATTTAAAGACTACTATGTTTAGGCGTCAAGGGGGAGATGACACATGTATTAGATATATGTATTTCATTGTAACCTGTGAACACGGTCTTAATACGAAGTTGGCATTATTGGTGTGACGGCTGACAGGCGTCAAGAGCAGGTTGACGGAGAACTGGAGAACGGAGAACTTGTCAGAAAAACCTTTAATAAAACTTATTTTCTTTAATTATAACATTCTTACGATTAAAACCAACCTAAAACATATACATATATTAACCTGTAATCTTTCGAACTGCTGTTCCAAATTGCAGGACGTTGTTCTACTTCCATGGTGAATCAATCCGCATCAAATGTCGTATTGCTTAATACTAAGCCCCGACAATCAAAATAAATTATATCTGTCAACGTTTATAGGAGTAGCCGACAAAAGTGATCTGTCTCAAAGTGAAATAAGTATCTTTAACATAACCTCGTAACTTTTCATCTTTTTCTGTTGTGCTATACTTTCTTTCAGTTTTATTTTGAATATTTTTTGTGGAATAGCAAACAATTTCAGTAATGTATACTTGGCATTTATATGTATATTCAGATTCGAATTAACTCACCTGTTCTATAGACGATACTTCGGTAAGTATTTAAAATAAAACCAACCGACCGAGGATATTTGGCATTTCCATGCTCAACGTTGTGGAATGTTAACACTTCAAAAGCTAAACAATCCTCTTTCTTTACAATCAAAAGTTTTATGAATAACAAAAGCTCTATTTGACGTTAGGATAAAAGGAAGAGTTACAGAAACGGATCGAGATGAAAAACGAAACATAAAAATCTACGGATATTTCAATACTTAAACACGAATTTAGTCCGGAAAAATACCCTGAATCCTTTTTCTAACTCTTTTATTTGAATATAAAATGGATGAAACAAAAAGTTACTAGATCTGGGCACGTTGTAATACCACTAGAGGTCAAATTATTTCTAAAAATATTCATGAGCGAGAAAAAATTTCCGGATTTAATTAGACCTCGTGTGGTATTCGGTGAGAAAATTCCACACCAAACTGTGTTTGAAAATCAAATAATTAAATTAAATTAATTACCATGGCAACTAAGTGAAACCCTAACCTAAAAATTGTTTCCGTTTTGAAGCTGCCAAGCAGCACGACGTGAAAAAATGTTTCGGTAGCAATTTAGACCTTTAAATTGTTGATTTCTACTCGTTGTAGTTGTACGAAAATGCCATCTCAAGACACAACACAGTATATTCTTTACATAAGTTTTAAGTAGAAAATTGCTTTTTTGCAAATAAAAACCAGACTGTCAAAAAAATATTCTGACATTATAAACGTCAAAAAAAATTCCAGAATAATTCGCTAAAATTCATCCGTTGACATGGTGATCTGTCAAAAAAACACATTTTGATTGGTTAAAAATTACAGGTGTGGAATTTTCGGGGGTAATACCACGAGTGCTTAAAAATTACCGATAATTTCCATGAAAGCTCGTTGTTAATAATTCCACGAGTTCGAAGAACGAGTGGAATTAGACAAAAAGCTTGAACGGAAATTATCCTGTTAATTTTTTAACACTAGCGGTATTTAGGGAGAATATTTCTCGAATAAAAATACAAATTACTGTATATGTCCACTATATTTGAATTTGTATTTTTTTCGTCGCAAAATAACATAAATTGTCTCCATACACTATTCTTACTCTTTTCCGTGTTTTTGGGTACACTTTTAATGACATTTTTGTCAATTTCCTGTTCTGTTGTATCTCCGAATCGATTCATGACCTCTAAGAAACTCTTCTTTGACGTTTCACGTTTATTATTTTAACGTTGTCTGACACCGGTTGTCAAGGCAACGTGGAATTTCCGGAAACTTTTGAATTTCCATTTAATAATTTAGCATTCGTTGCATTGATACAACATGTATGAGTGAAATATTCAGAATAATTTTGAAATGTCTCAAACATTTTATGTTGATATAGTTTGCAAATTTGTATCGTCTTCAGCAATCAAAGAAGACAAAACAAATATGGTCAAACATATATCCGACGAAGGAAAGATCTTCAGTCAGCGACCGGACAGCAGAGTCGTTGGGGATATCACCAAAAACTGTTTGGAGAAAAAAGAAACTAAGACACTCAATGATGCAGAATTCAAAAGAACTCTCACTCAGAAAGTTATTCTAAATATATCTAAGTAGTTTACGACAACATTCGGAAGAAAGCATGTGTCGATAGAAACAATTCGTGAGTGGTTCCGAGAAGAAATGCAAAAGATCTGTCGCTCACATCCACTCACTGAGCATTGGTGAACCAAAAGGTACTCGCTCCCTATGGCTGTTGTCTATAAAGTGTAGATTCTAGACTCCGAGTATCTGATCCATAGGTTTGATCCTTCGAAGTCATACATTTTTTGACGGATAATCTTCAAAATAGGTGAGTGCTACCGATTTTTTGCAAAATCAGTAAAAGACTTGTGGTTCCATAATAGGTGTGAATTTTTAAATCCTGCTGCACCATAGTTTGCTACTTACAATTCCAAACAATTTCTATTTACTTTACATATTAATTTCAACACTTCCAAACTTAATATTTTAATATCATTCTGACTGACAACTGAGAATCCATCTCCGTCTACTTTTGATTTATATTTTAACAGCACCCTTTTGCCAAGGATTAATTTAAAGGTGCCCCATAAAAACTGAATTCGCTATACGGATGTGCCCTAACATAAAAAGTGACGTTGCTTTATTACAGTTCATTACAGGATTAGCTATATTTAGTCATAAACAGGCATCAAATATTGAAAAGTTGTTGGTTTTAACATTTTCTTTTTGATGGATCAAATGCATCATTCAATACACGTGGAGTACTAAATAAAAGGTGATAATTCACTCATCTCAATTCGACATGCAAACATTAAATGTAATTTGGATGTAATACACCATCATAATATAAGCATCAAAGCTGTAATTGCATCGAGCTTTTTTTTTGAAAATAGACGCCATTTCCCAACGTTAAGAATTATCAAATTAGTATTTATATTTTTCAACAAATACATCCTCCACCATTTTTAACTTCTCTTCCTTTAACTTTGAAATATCGTCAATCTTAAAAATATACACAACCGCAAGATCTAGGGATATTGTAGCTAAAGTCGGAGAAAATGTAAAAAAATCAATAATTGTACCTCGAAATAGAAATAAAAATACGCCACTGTGTACTGTGTATTATTTTTCACTTTTTTCTGATATTTTTCGTTATCACTAGGGGAACCCGGAGCGAAACGTACCATCGGGGCAGAATGAGATTCATGTTTATCTCTGACTGCCATCACTAGTCTGCTGTTCATAAACGGTAGTCGTTTATAAAGCAAGAGGTCTGTGTTTATAGTTTTGGTTAGTTTTACGTACTACAATGTAATTTTTGTCTATTTATTATCCAGAAGTAAGCAATATTATTTTATTTGTAACTTATTTAGCATAAGGTACTAATTTAAGTAGGTTTTTTGGCTATCTAATAACGCATACATCTCTAAATAAAATCGTGCTATAACCTCACTATTTCTGCCAGTGGAGCTTATATGCCCCCAATGTTGATATTTCCTAGAAAAAGAAAACAAATGGAGTTTGAGTTGGGTTTGCCAGCGGGAGGATGGGCAGAAGTGTCTGATTCAGGGTAGATTATATCCGAAATTTTCCTTATTTGGTTCCAAAAATTTATATCCTTTTCTAAAGCCACAAAGGAAGCCTCTGTCCTGCTTTTGTTCGACGGACATTCAACTCATACCAAAAACATTAATCTACTTGATCTTGCCCGAGCTAATGGAGTCATACTGCTTTGCTTCCCTCCCCACTGCTCACACCGTCTTCAGGTCTTAGATATTTCGCGGATGAAACCCATTAGTGCTTATTACGAAGAAGAAGTGAGAAAATGGCTTAGATGTAACCCCTATTTGGAGCTGTATTTATCAATGCAGCTACAATGAAAACAGCCGTGAATGGGTTCAAAAAATCGGGAGTATGGCCTCCAGATATTAGTGTTTTTACTGATGACGATTTCCTTCCATCTGCACCAACAGACATCCAATTAGCTGATAGTTCAAATCCCGATAATGTTAATAAATTGTCCACAACACAGCCAACACAGGAATTAGCTACGAATAATCAGGAGGAAACTAGTCAACATTATTATAATAATTTGGGGTCCACTAAAACAATTTCTTAAACATTTTTACCAAATAATGAAAACGAATCGATGTAACCTCATTGTTCATGGATGACAGACAATAATCCAGTAACAGCTAACACCTCTACATTTCTCAGTGCTTCTCCAGCTAACACCTCAACATTTCTCGCTGCTTCTCCTCAGTTAATCCTACCCATACCTAAAGTTCAACAGGATCAGAAAAGAGGTTCTCGAAAAAAGGGGAAACAGCAATTTTGACGTCATCTCCTTACTTGGAAGAATTGAAAGGGGCCAAAGAAGAAACAAGGATCAAGGAGATTAATAAAATAGAGCGTGCAAAACGAAAAATAGATTCTACAAAAGAGAGCGATGCAGCTGTAACTGCAACTGTGCTAAAAAAGAAGAAACTGCTAATAAAGAAATGATGAAAAGTCCTGCAGAATTAGTTGACCACGATAGTGATAGTGACAGTGATGCAGAATGTTTATATTGCCAGGAATTCTATTCAACTTCCAATGAATGGTGGATATCGTGTTCTTTATGTCACAAGTGGACACATAATTCTTGCGCTGATATTGATAGCGAGGATGATGAAAGCATTTTCACATATGATTTATGTATCAATTAGGCCCATTAAAACTATTTTTCTGTAGAAATAATATTTTTTTATATTTTCTATTATTCTTCTACCTTTCTAGGCATTCTATGGATCTTAAATTAATAAAATAATAATATCCCATTCCGCCCCATTACACGGGACAGAATGGGAAACATTATAATTTTTTTAAATTGAAAATTTCCTAATCTATTGTGATTCAGTCGCGACGCGGTGTTGTATGATTGGACCCTTAGGCAACATTATATGAAATTATCTAATAAGAAGGTAGCAAAGAAATCTTTGAAATGGTGAGAAATCTCTGGAATGGTGAGAAATCTCACCAGGACAGAGACAAGCTATGTGCAGATTTCGTCACCTAGAGAAGTAAACTGGAGAACACATCAAATACCAGTGCGACTGCCTGGCGTATGTGTGGTTTCTTGTATTAGGCGATGAGAAGCCATCGGCACATGAAATATTCAGTCTCGAGGCTGATTGGCTGAATAAATAGAGTCGGGCTGGAAAATGTAATCGAGAGATTAAACATAAATATGGCCATCCCTTTTTAGCGCGAAATGAAGAGGGGCTGAATTCATCAGTTGTTAGCACGTTAGCACTATAATGGCCAGTATTTTATACTATTTTAATGGAGCGTTGAATTGCTGCAGCACAAAATAGAAGATTTGAATCATTAGTACGGTATACAGAAAGGATAGGGAACACGCCCCCTGCCATTATATTGGCCGTGCAGTACCTGCACAGCGTACACTAGTCTTTACTTAACACGTGGTGCACGAGTATCTTGTTCAAGATAAACCGGTATTTGTCAATTGCAAGTGAGAAATTGCCTTGAAAAACTATTATGGATGATGGGAATAAACCAGGGTAAGTAGAATTTACATTGGTTTTCACAAAAAAAGGGCCATTGGTACATTATAAATTATATTCATTAAAATGTACCAATGGCTAATATAATGGCTCAAGGTCATATGTAGACATTCTATTAATCATTTCTGTCAAAGTTTCATCTAATTATGTCAATCCGTTCCAAAGTTACCCATTGCGGTACATCCGCAAGGAACTGGCTTAAGCATTGGTGGTACTCAACATGTTAGAGGAATATCAGTCAGTATAGTTGAGTTAAATATTTCCGCAGTGTGTACCGCCTATCTGTCTTCCTCAGGATATTTTCTTGTACACAGCCTGTAACATTTCCAAGTCTCTTCCTACATATGACAATCTGTACACTTATTGTACATAAATTGTGAATTATGTTTTATCACTGTATTTATTCTTACCCTTTATACTTTTTCAATTGTCACAAATACTCGGTACGTTTGAGCTTGGTACAGTATTATTCCATTATTGCTTTTTTTATTACCTTCTATCAGTTTTTTTTTCGAAACAACTTTTATTGTGAATGTTTTTGTTTATGAAATGTTCCATAGGAATATGAACGTGAAGTTTTATGTAAATTCGATATTTTTCAATTTAAAAATATTTTAATAAAATCTTCCGACAGGTCATGATGATGCTTTTATTCTCGCGTACATGATGTCATCTGTAAATTGAAAAATAGTACCTTTTTTTTTAATAAAGAGCACGCATGAGTTTATGAATTGGAGGAAAATATTATTTCAAAATTATAATCCTAAAATTATTTTGTAAGGAATAATAAAGGTGGTAGGTTTTTCTTATTATTATCTCTCTATTTGTGTTAGTTAAAAATTCAATAATAAACTCATGGACAAAATTAACCCAGCATTTAGTTTGTTTTGGATTTAGAATAACTATTTTAATTTTCAGCCGATTAAAATGATTTTTTTGGCACATTGAAGGAAATTTATTAAAATTATCACAAGCATTTTGAAATTTTGAAAAAATGAATTTATTATACTGGGTGTAATGAAACAATATTTATGTGCCGTAAATTCTAAGCAGGATTTTCATCATCTATTGTTAGGCCATACTCATCACCACTTTGTTTTTCTTTTTGTCTTTTTCTATCCATTCTAGTGTTTTTTTCATTGCAATCAAATCTTCTTTAATTTTTTTATTTTCTTGTTTTATTAGCTCATTTACATTTTTTATTGTTCCATTTTCTCTCATTATTTTTATTATCTCATCTCCAAATCCTTGTTGATCTTCTCTGATTTGCTGCATTTTCTCCTCTATTTCTTTTTAATGTTTTTCTTTTTGTCTTTCTCTATCCATTCTAGTGATTTTTTCATTGCAATCAAACCTTCTTTAATTTTTTTATTTTCTTGTCTTATTAGCTCATTTTCCTTTTTTATTGTTTCATTTTCTCTCATTATTTTCATTATCTCATCTCCAAATCCTTGTTGATCTTCTCTGATTTGCTGTATTTCCTTCTTTATTTCTTTTTAATTATATTTCATTCCTTCTAATCTGGTATTTATTGTTTGTAATTCTCCCTTGATGTCTTCTTTAAATCCCTGTAATATTTTTTTTAATTCATCCATTTCTCGCTGTTTATCTGATTTATCTGCTGAGTGCTCTGTTAATTTATTTTTTCTAAATATTTTTGCTTCCTCTAATGACTCGTCGTGTTCTGGTTGGCTCATTCAACTTCTTTTGGTGTTTCGTACGTAGTTTGTTATAGTGTCGTTCAGCCTCCACCCTACTATACAAACTGACCAATACCGTTTTTGGCTCTTTAATTTTCTTTTTACTTCTTGGATCTAATTTTTATAAATTAAAATTTTACTTCTGCTTCTTAGTTTGGTCCTGTACTAATTTTATTCAGTTGTCGTTATCGCTTCTACAATATTAGTGTTTACTGATAAGCTGTGGCCAGTTTTGCTTGTTCTTTATGATTTATTATTATTTTAATTTGTCTGTTTCCTTGAATTAGTGACTAATTAAAGGTACTTGCAGTTATTTATTTTTGCACTTTTGCCTCCCTACGAAGCACGAACTTACTAATAAAACTTTTCTGATTTTTTTATTACGTATTCCTAATAATCCTACTTTTTATCGGATCGAAATTAACCACGTCTTGCTGTCACCAAAAAAGGACCGTACTCTGTGGTATAAACTGAAGGCTACTAATTTTTTCTTTGCAAATGATTAGAAAAACTAATTAATTTTCAATATTTTGTTTTTTGATTCATTGAAATATCTTTCTATTTACAAAAGATACAAATTTTTATATATATAATTCCAAAATTATGCTGCTCTATCTGTTTTATTTTTAAATGCATGGTTTCATTAGGGCAGAGATTTCTTCCCCTCTTTCTTTTTCCTTCGTTTTGATCATTAGATTTTTCTTCAGCTCCATTTTCTTATACCATGTTTATACTATATAACTAGTGTTTCAGGTGATTACGGTTTTTCACTTGATATATTGAATCTTTTACGCAAATCTCTCACAAAATCGGCAATGGTCCAATTTGTTAGGAGTGAGTACTTCAAACATCAGTCGAATGTTCAGAAAATTTAGGGAAACTGGATCACACCATCGAATAAGTGGTCAGGGCAGAAAAAAGATTACCATCCACCGTGATGAGCGTTTTCTTTGACAACAGGTTTCAAGAAACCGAAAAATGACAGGTTGAGAATTTAGCAGTAAACTTGAAATGGTTAGAGATGTTAGAATTTCATCTGAAACGTTAAAATGAAGAATAAAAATGTTCGGATTGACCAGTAGAAGACCACCCCGTCGTTCTTTGCTTACAAGAGAACACAAACGATGCAAGTTGATGTTTGCAAGGGATCATGAGCATTGGACTGTTGATGACTGGAAAAACTTATTGTTTAGCGATGAAACTCGAATTAGTCTGAAATCACCTGATGGAAGTGACAGAGTATGGAGGAGACCTGGAGAAAGACTTAATGAGTGTACTATTTCTACCATGGAAGCTTTTGGAGGCGGCTCAAAAATGTTTTGGGCAGGAATTTGTTATGACGTACGCACGGATTTAGTCCCCATTACTCGCCGGTCTATGATCGCAGAGTATTATTTTAAGAATATTATTGAAAAACATTTGCACCATAATATATAGGTGTGCCAAAAAATAATTTTATTCGTTTTAAAATTAAAAGAGTTATTGGAGTTGCGCTAATTTTATCCATGAGTTTATGTTACCAAATTTTTGTAGAGTTTAAAAAGTATTCAAACTGAATTCGATGAAATACTCACTTGTTTGAACTATAAAACAAAAATTGATGAGATGAAAGAGGCTAAGGATATCATTAAAATTAATCTGGCTCTTAATCCGGCAATTTAACTGAGCTGGTAATTTATCTCCGTCTAATTTTAAGTTTTTAGATAAAGTTCTTCCCAAAGTTTAATTGCCTTGCGAAAGCCAGAACTTAGGAGAATAACTAATGCCTTTCATGCTACTACCTTTGTTTTGTGAACTAGATCATGGCACGTGTTTCCATTTAAATTACTAAAAAGTTTTGTGACAGTCCGAAAACTATCAATTCACCCCCATTAATTTATTTTGAATCTTCGACTACTGTGTGAAAGAAAGGTTAAATGTTTTTCTCTCTCCTCTGAAAATTATAACGTTTGGGTTCAATTGAGTTTGGCGCCGGATTATATAAAACTTTACTATCATCGAAACTTCCTATTCTTATCTATGAAAGCGTCATCCTTTTCAAGTTTATAGAGAGTAGTTGATTCATATGCAAAACTTATATGTTTGCAGATAATGCCTCAATGAGCCTTGACTGACACCATACGAGAGACCTTTCAACAACTTTAGAAGAAGAACTAAAATGAGAGTTTTTCAGCTCACGTCTAAATAAGGTTCCATGTCGAATCCAAACACTCTGATGCTTTGACCAATGTAGATATACCACCCTTCAGCTTGTATAAACACAATTTTATTATGTCATACCTCTTATAGTTTATGTTTACCTAACGTAGAAAACCTACCAAAGAAAAAGAATTTTCCTTGGAAGAGTAAAACGATAAATGCTCAACTTCGGAATATTGATCTTATGCTTAAGAACATACCTTCATCAGGAGTCCTGAACTACTACTATTTAGTTTTTTATGGAGCTATATTGAACTCTTAAAGGAACGAAGTATTTTGAAGATAAGTTAAAAAAACCTTATTGCTGGCAAAAGTTGAAGTTTTAACTCTAGTGGATTGAGGCATAGTATGGTTACAGTTCTGAACGGATCCCTCACAAAAACCAAACCAACACCATACAAACCACAGCGCCACGAGTGCTTAAACTAACTTAACTAACTAGACCAACACTTCATAGCTTCATACAATTTTGGAATTGTAGTGGTTTTACTTCTTCCTACCTTCGGTTATTCACATGATAAAATAGATTCGTGGGCATCAGAAGCAAGTGACGTCACGCTTTTGTAAACATCATTTGACATTTTGTCTTTCGACATTTTGTATAAGAAATATCTTGTTCGGAGTTTTTATCGATATATTCTTACATTGTGGAACTGCACTCCATCGGTACACATTATAGTTTATGACGATCGCTCAAAATGAATCAAAATATGTGTAAAAAGAATTCTATGCTACCACTTTAGAAAATGCATTTAACCGATCATTTTTTAACTCGGAAAGTGCGTCGTTGCCGGTCTAGATCGGAAAATTGACTTAACTGCACGGTAAAGTGACAGAACTGCACGGTAAAGTGACAGAACTGCACGGTAAAATGAAAGAACTGCTCGGCAAAGTACCTACTTTCCCGAGCTCTTATGTCAAAATTTTCATTAAAGAGAAAATTCCAGAATCTAGCCAGAGAGAATCTTCGAAGGGTATGTTAAATACCACAAAACCAACCTGGAACTTCAAGAATCGTTTCCAATATTATTGATAGCACAAATAATATGATTCCTAAATTGACCGGAACATCAACGTTTAATAATTGTACTTAGCATAACTGCACATTCAACATAGATTTTAATAATAAATGAGTTAAGTTTTGTTATACATTTTGAGCAATAAATATTCTGTTCCTATTATTGTTGGCTGTCAAATTATTGATATCTGCACAAAAAATATTGTACGCGCCACACTCGGAAAGTGTATTGTAAATACACAGCTCGCATGCTTTCAAGGCGACGCCGAAGGCGAGCTTAAATAACTATTCAACTTGCAAGCTGTCAAGTATTTACGAAAGCGCCATACACAGTCGCCATTACTATTCTAGCGTTTTGGCACGAAGTTAAAATTTTATTTTGAATAGGAAAATTTCTTTTTCAAAAGCTGTATTTTTTGCAGAAATAACATTTATTTTGGATAAAATATATGCGTGCAAACATTGTCGAACAGTTTTTCAAATCAGTTTTATCATGCCTATCTATTGTCTTTGATACTCGGAAAAAAATGTTAGGTTAGGTTTAAAAAAATATTTACTTGGTTACTTGGCAATAGTACTTTGCTGAGCCAAAATCATATAAGAATAGAAAAATAAAAGTTTGAAGGTTATGGTTATTATAAACCCTCCATGGACAAAATTAACGCAACTCTTAAAACTTTACTTATTTTTGATTTAGAAGAAATCTTTTAGCTCATATCGACGAATCCAAGCTGTTACAAGAGCTCGAGGAGGAATTACGCCTTATTAATTTGTTACTTGTTTATGTTTAATTCAATAACAGATGCTGTTGATATTAAGAATAAATAATTTTCTAAATTTTCTTAGAATATTAACTTACGTCGCAAAATTGTAGAGTTTTGTAAAGAGAAAGATATTGGAATTAATCAAAAAACATAATATCGAGAATTGATTAGCCTTTCTAATCAGTTGCAAAGGAAAAATGTATAGCTTTCAGTCTACCCCACAGGGTATTTAGAATTTACGGTACATAAATATTGTTTCATTCCACCCGGTATAATAAATTGTCAAATTAATTTTACAAAAATTCAAAATGCTTGTAATAATTTCAATTAATTTCCAATTTGTCAAAAAAATCATTTTAATCGGTTGAAAATTAAAACAGTTATTCGAAATCACAAATAAGCAAAATTTTAAGTGTTGCGTAAATTTTTTCCACGAATTTATAAACAAAAATAATGGTAAATATTGTGCTATACCAAAATCCTGCCCTGTATACTTAGCGATTCCAATTAAATACATTTCAAACCCTTCAGCGTCTGTGAGTGAAAGATTGGGAGTGTCCAAATGAGCCGAGCCAAAAGGCCTATAATGGAAATTTGAATTGCTTCGTCCTTTGGGTGCAAAATTTACGATGTCAAACAGTGTAGACGAAAAGGTCAATTTTTGATATGTTTGCTGCATAATAAGCAGTTTTATCAAGCACGAATGCATCCACTTCTGTCACAGCTGTTTCGGAAAATAATGTGTCGGAGATAGAAGCGGTTTAGAGGTCTAGAAAAAAAATGTCGACCGCGCGTTCTGTGAAAATTCTATTTGCGACGTTTTCTTTGCGACCGTGATTACGCCATCGAAGTTAGTTGGTTTCGTTGAAAGCTGTTTTAGATAGTTATTAAACCATATAGAGGGGTTCCCAAGTAATCTGAAATATTGTAGGCGATTCGTCATTCAATTTTAAGACGGAAAATTCCTAAAAACATGTGTGATAGGTTTTATCGTTAATGAAATACAGTTAAAGTGGAACATTTCAGAGAAAATGTGCACCTTGTAAATTCAAGATCGGGGTTGTGTAAACTAGTGATTTTGAATATCCCCTAATACAAAAATCCAGAGGATTGTGTTTAAGTGACCTTGGAGCATGGGTGAGGAGATCCTGGTCCTGTCCTATTACTGCAAAATGCGGAGGAACACCGTCATGCATGAATCAGATAAGTCTTCGAATTATAAGAGGTACATTTTCCGAAATAACTGGGAGTTCATTCTCTAGAAAATGAAGATATGTATCACCGTTCAACCGTTGAGGAAGGAAAATTTTTTTATGAAACTGGAAGTGTAAAGGATATTCCTTCTGCAACTAATGAAGATAAAACTTCAGATGTTCTATTAGATGTTCCAGAAAACCCTATTGGCAAGAAATCATGGAATTTGTAGACAGAAGTTTTATCTGTACAAAGTTCAAAATCTCCAAGAATTGGCTGAAAAATTTGTGAAACAGTTACAGAGAAAATTAAGATTAGGATGGATTAGGAAAACAATTTCTTAGATTTTTTGGTATTCAGTGATGAAGCCACATTTTGCTTCAACGGTTCTGTTAACAGACATAATTGCCGGTACTCGTCAAATTGTAATCCACACTGGTTTGAGGAGGTTTGTAAAAGCTGGCGTCAAAAACATTTGACTTTTTCTCTAAAATATGCAGAATAAAGTATCATTCATCGTCCTAGAAATTTCATAACTTTCCCTTCATCTGTTTCAAATATTTACGGTGCGAGACTTTTCAGCAACGCTGTATAAACTAAAATTCCCTGGATTTTAATGAGTTTAAACTAATGCACGTAATTTATAATTCAGTGATTAGGATAATTTATATTGTTACTCACACAAACGCCATTAATTATATTGGCTTTATAAATAAGCGTGATACAAAACAAGTTATGGGTGGTTATGGTACAACAAGTTTTCATGTTAATTAAGAAGTAAATAAACTGTCGAGTATGATCTCAGCGCGGATAATCTACAATATTAATATTATCTTTAAAATGTAACGCGTAGAAGACACACCTTTCTCCGACTTATATATATAGTCAGTAAACCCTTCTACCATTTGATGGTGTAGGGTGTGGTTCAATTATTTATGTACGAATTTCTTCCATTCTGTTCTGTTTTGTGTCAATTCCGCTGCTTCTTTCTTGCTTATATCTCTTGTATTTAGTATATCTTCTAATACTTTGTCCCATGTATTTTAGTCTGCCCTTTTTTTTGTTATTTTGTACCTTCGCTTTCCAAACTCTTTTTACTGGTCTTTTTTCGTTCATTCGCTGCATATGTCCCCACCAATCTAGCTGTCTCCCTTTTATAAATTCTAATGTGGATTGTACCTCTAGATCTTTTCTTATATCTATATTCCTCAGTCTCTCTCTCTTGGTAACTCCTACAGTTCTAAGATATTTCATTTCTGTTGCTTGTATCTTACTTTTATGTTGTTCTGTTGAGACCCAAGATTCACATCCAAATATTAGTATTGTTCGATATAGCGTTTTGAAAACCTTTAGTCTGTTTTGAAATTTCTCTTTTATTTATAAATTTTGTGTTCATTGCATAGTAAAGTTTATTCGTTTTATGAATTCTATTGTTAATATCGGCGTCTTGTTACTCCTAAATATTGGAAATAATTTACTTGATCTATTTTTTCTCCATCGATGTAAGTGGTTAAGTTTTCTCTGTCCTCTCCTACTATCATTACCTTTGTTTTCTTCTTGTTTATCTTCATGCCATTTTCCTTCATTACTGTGTTCCATACATTTATGTTTATTTGCAAGTCTTTTTCACTTTCAGCCAGTAATACGACATCATCTGCGAATGCTCCTTCAGTTATATTTACTTTTTGTAATTGTAAGTCCTACACAATAGTTTTGTGTTAGCGGCTTAAATTTTTTTTATTATTTAGTCCATGAATGTTATAAACAGTAGCGGGCTCAAGCTGCCTCCTTGTCGTAGCCCTGTATTTGTAGTGAATGTTTGTGATATCATATTGTTTTTTATAATTGCGTTTCCATTGTTCTTATATATTTTCTGTGTTAATCTTATTTTACCATTTATTCCTCTATCCATAAGTATTTTCCATAATTTATGTCTTGGAACAGCATCAAAAGCTTTCTCTAGGTCCAAAAATGCTATAAAAATTTTCCATTTTTCTTTAATTGCTTTCTCAGTTATCGGTTTTATTGTGAATATATGGTCCTGTGTACTTCTGCCGTTTCTGAATCCGGTCTGTAGTTCTTCCGGTGTTCTCTCGATCTTCAGTCTGATTCTTTTTTCTATGATCTTTCCCAGTATTTTCATGGCTGTATTTATTAATGTGATACCTCGGTAGTTATTGCAGTCATTGTGGTCTCCTTTTTTGAAGATGGGTACTATTAATGCTCTCTCCCAATCCATTGGCAAGGTTTCTTCTTCCCATACTCTGTTGTAAATATGCAACAGTTTATCTCCTCCTTTCTGACCCATGCTTTTCATCATTTCTGCTGTAATTTTGTCGGACCCGGGTGATTTTCCATTTTTTAGCTCGTTGATAACTTTTTCTAATTCTTCTTTATCTATAGTTTTGTTAATGTCGTCTTCAACTCGGCCATTGTCCCCTATGTGTTCATCCAGCTCTTGCGGTCCGTTGAGAAGATCCTGGTAATACTCTCTCCATCTTTCCATAATTTATCTTTCTTCTGTTAGTATTCACCCATTTTTGTTTTTTATAAATTGTAAATTTTGTTTTTTTTTCTGTTCTTAACGACTTAACCGTTTGGTAAAATAATTTTTGGATTCCTGTGCAATCTTTTACCATTTTTTCCCCGAATTTTTCCCATTCGTGATTTTTAGAGGATGTTATTAGTTATTTTGTTTTCTCCCTTTTTTTGTAATTTTCTTCTTGTTCTGTTCGCTAGATACTTTTTCCATGCTTTTTTCTTTAACCTTTTTGGTTTTTATTTTCCTCCATCCACCAAGGTGTTTGTTGTTTGCTATTATTTTTCTTATTTGTGCCACATACGTCTCCTACAGTTTCTAGTAATATATCTTTAAAGTAATTCCAGTTTTCTTCTATGCTTCCATTTTTTGTTTCTTATTTGGATTTCCAGTCTTTCATATATCTCTTGTTGGTATTTTTCTGCAATTTCTTTATCTCTTAATTTATATGATTTGATAGTGCTACTTTGTGTTTTCTGCTGATGTATTATAGACTTCTCTCTGTTCTGTTTTAATGTATTTTCTTTAAATTTAGACATAACTACAAAGTGATCACTACCAATTTCCGGTCCTCTTCTTACTTTTGTGTCTATTATTGTTTTTCTGTATCTACTTTCTATTACTACGTAATCTATTATTGATTTTTCATTTCTACTTTTAACTTCCCTTGTGTACCTATGTATATCTTTGTGTGCAAAAAATGTGTTGGTCCAGAATTCGTTTTCCATTGTTGTTTCTAGTTGTTTCTCCATGTTTTCCAATTATTGTTTCGTATTTGTCATCTCTTATACATACTCTGCTGTTGAAATCTCCTATTATGAATATCCTCTCTTTGGCTTGTTCCATTATTCCAGCAAGTTCATCCCAAAACTTTTCTTTGTTTATTATTTTGTCGTCTTCATTTGGACCATATACAATTATAATAGTCTTCAATTGGTGTGTGTTTTTATTTTTTGATTTCTACAGTTAAAATACGTTCCGACCATGCAGTCCAGTTTTGAATTTGTTTCTCTAATTTTTTTATGTATCAAGCATCCAGCTGCTGCTCTTTGATCAATATATTATTTTTCATCATTTTCATTATTCCTTCCTTATTCCACTCTAAACTTAATTGGATTTATACCGCACGAGTCACATAAAGTCACTACCAACACAGCTGTCACACTAGAGTTTCCAAAATTCCAAATTATAGTATAGTTTCATTGCATAATCCAAAGAGGTCCAGAAGAAGAAGGGTAATTGATATGGTTTTTTGAAGCTTGCTTCTTATTGCACGACATAGGATTTTTGAGAAGTCTAGCGAACTCGTAAAACGTGTAACCGTTACGAAAAGTCCGTCACGCAACAGTGTTGCCATATTTCTGAAAAGGCTAGTGAACTCGTGAAACGTGTAATGTTTCGAAAAAGCGAATAAGGGTTCGTCACGCAACAGTGTTGCCAGATTTCTGAATAATCCACTAATCAAATGAAATTTAAATTGAAGCTTGCTTCTTATTGCACAACATATGACTTTTGGGAAGGCTAGTGAACTCGTGAAACGTGTGATGTTACGAAAAAGCGTTCGTCACGCGATAACTCATTCAAGCGACTGTGCGCAATCTCTCTTGCTTACTGAGCTCGCACACCTATAGGTGTGAAAAATTGTCAAAATTTTGAAAAAATGGTTAATGATTGCCAAATATGTTAAAATTTTTGAAAAATTGTCAAAAATTTGGGAAAATGATCAAAAATTGTCAAAAATTGTCAAAATGTGGTAAAAATGATTCATAATTGCCAAATATTTTCGTCAAAAGTGGTCAATAATTGCCAAATATGTTAAAATTTTTGAAAAATTGTCAAAAATTGTCAATAATTGTCAAAGACGGTCAATAATTGTCAAAAACTGTCATTAATTGTTAAATTTTTTGAAAAATTGTCAAAAATTTTCAAATATGGTCAAAAATTGTCAAGAATTTCGAAAAATCGTCAAAAATTGTCAAAATTCTGTAAAAATGGTTAATAATTGCCAAATATTTTCAAAAATTGTCAAAAATGGTTAATAATTGTCAGAACCTGTCAAAATGCCCAAAAATTGTCAAAAATGGTCAATAATTTTTAAAATTTGGAAAAATGGTCTAAATTTTCGAAAAATTGTAAAAACTGTGAAAATTGGTCAAAAATGGTCAAAAATTGTTAAAATTTGAAAAAATTGTCACAAATTATCAAAATTTTGAAAAAATGGTCAATAATTGCCAAATATGTTAAAATTTTTGAAAAATTGTCAAAAATGGTCAATAATTGTTAAAATTTCGAAAAATGGTCAAAAATTGTCAAAATTTTGTAAAAATAGTCAATAATTGCCAAATATGTTAAAATTTTTGAAAAATTGTCAAAAATGGTCAATAATTGTCAAAGACGGTCAATAATTGTCAAAATTCGTCAAAAACGGTCAATAATTGTTAAAATTTTTGAAAAATTGTCAAAAATTTTCAAAAATTGGTCAAAAAATGTCAAGAATTTCGAAAAATCGTCAAAAATCGTCAAAAATTGTCAAAATTCTGTGAAAATAGTTAATAATTGCCAAATATTTTCAAAAATTGTCAAAAATTTGGAAAAATGGTCAATAATTGTCAAAATTTTTGAAAAATTGTCAAAATTTCGAAAAAATGGTTAATAATTATAAAAAATTGTCAAAAATGGTTAATAATTGTCAGAACCTGTCAAAAATGCTCAAAAATTGTCAAAAATGGTCAATAATTTTTAAAATTTGGAAAAATGGTCTAAATTTTCGAAAAATTGTAAAAACTGTGAAAATTGGTCAAAAATGGTCAATAATTGTTAAAATTTGAAAAAATTGTCACAAATTATCAAAATTTTGAAAAAATGGTCAATAATTGCCAAATATGTTAAAATTTTTGAAAAATTTTTGAAAAATTGTCAAAAATGGTCAATAATTGTCAAAGACGGTCTATAATTTTCAAAATTCGTCAAAAAACTGCCAAAAATGGTCAAAATTTTTGAAAAATGGTGAAAAATTCACGAAAAATGGTCATTCTATTGTGCATAAGAAGCAAGCTTCTGTCGGCGGTCCGACGACCGCTCACCTTTTTTTACAATAGAAACAATTATATTCCACGTTACACAGTAAGATCTATGTTTTGATATGAAGAGAAATAATATTCTACACATCAAGTTAGTTGTAGACCTAGGACCTGCCTAGTAGCCTATGCAACTATGATTCAGGTGGAGATTTACACCATTGATTCATTCGTGGAGAGATTGTAGAAAGACAACCTTGCAATACAAATTCTCTCACACTTTCAAGCGTCTTTAAAAACACTTATACGTTAAAGTTGGTAGCAAGTTGCCAAACAATTATCTCCTTAATAGTATGACTCAACAAATTGACTGATCCATGGCCATTTTGGTATGGATGGTAACGAAAAGGAATACTCATTTGCAAGGGAGGGTGCTGCAGGTGACTTTAACGGACCAAAACCTGCCATTGACAAATCATTGAGCTTTGCAAAATATACATTAAGCAAGGAAAGTTTCAAACTTCTGGCAAAATTTACCGGTATTGGTTCATTCAAATGCTTTCATACTTCCTTCGAATAATGTTACCAACATATTAGACTATAATATTTTGAAGTTTAAGACTGCAAAAAATTTGTCTTAAACTTCAAAATATTATTGATTGACTAGTTGTCGAATTTTTTCGTTAGTGTCAGTTGGGGAGCAGAATTTGAAAACTTAATTGTTCTTGATAACGGTAGCTGGAACGCTGGCCAGATTACACGTTGAATTTTATACCTGAAAAGATTTCTTGGCGAAATTACATATAATATAATGAGTTTATGACCTTCTTTGGCGAAATTACCAACACCCCTCAAATTTGCCTTCCCCAGTGGTAGAAAATTCCAAAAATTTTGGGTTGGCAGTTTGGACCGAAGTCTCCCATTCTATTTCGAAATGAAGTAGATTGTTTGTCCGTGTATTCTAGTTGCATTTGCCACATTGGGGTTGGTATTGCTAAAATTACTCTTGGCCACCAAAAGTGTTGATCAGACATATTTTCAATGGGACCATCTCGATGATGAAATTACTGGTTGTGCATTTAATATTCCAGTCTATTCTAGACCTGCCAACTGTCATCTAAATTTGTCATAAACACCATTGCATATGCAAACTTGTGAGAATACAGTTTAATCGATTTATGCGAAATCATAGACGCATGAATCGAGAATTGCACCCCTGGGTTGTTTTGATGGATATTCTCCAATTACTTTTTTCAAAAATAAATGGTTCAATAATTAAGTAACAGTGCACTGTCAGAATAAAATAATATGGTCAATGGCTAAAAAATACATATAAAGTGGGATAATAAAATATTGTGTGAGTAAGTAATAATTGAAAGGAATTCAGGAATCAAACATCAAACTGTATAGACGGCATCAGCTTGAGAAATAGAAAAAAAAGAACTTTATAAAAAAGAGAAATTACGAAGTAGCTTCGAAAATATTATCCAAGATACGTGATTGATTCAGAATCTTTTTGCGGTGAAAGTTGCTAGGAAAATTGGATTACCCACCCCACGATCTAATAGATGAAAAAATAAAAATCCGCAAAACGGAGAAGATTTGGGAAATCGAGTGAGACACGCCTCTATTTAATTTTTATTTAACTTGTTACTTTATTTATTCGTCCTAAAATATTTTTTTTTATCAATTCAATTCCAAATATGTTTTGGGTTCGAATTTTAGGCATCAGCACAAAATAAAAAAGCATTATGGGTAGGTATAAGTGGATTACTTTCTTTTTCTTTTATTTCGATTTTGGAATTCAATAACTTGAACGAATCGAATGATTGTCTATAATTCGCAAGTGACTGAACAAGAACAGCGAAATCACTAATATATTGGAGCATTACGTATTACAGTTCGATACTTGGAAAAAAGGGCAAAGAGGATCAATATTTTAATTGAAAGTTGAAACTCATATAACTCCAAGATATTTTTTATAAACAAATTAATAGTAATTGATATGAAACACTGAAAAAAAAGGGGAATTACATCTAAGAGAGATATACTCCTGGGAAACTACAATCAGGAGAGATCAAAGGAATGCCGGAGCCAGAGTAAGATTGCACTACAAGTTATGATAAATGTTCTAACAGGACTCTGCCACTTTATGGGCGTCCCAAAAAATTTAAACTAGTGTAACAAATTGAACAGAATTGGTGTGAACTTTTCTTTCGGATTCAGAAAATTTAACATTTTACATTACCTCATTGAAGCCGACATACAAAATACATATGCTGAGTAATTTCAATACAATTTTGAACATACACCTACGTAATGATCAGAAAAGCACCGATGAAGTATATTTGATTTTAATCATACAAGGTATCCAATATTTAATGCCAAAGTTTCCAATTTTCAAAGTAAAATTTTTAAATGTGACACCCTGTATATTATTGCATATTTGTAAACCGCATTCAATTCCCTTTTCAACAATACTCATACATAATACCCGACTCTGGCAGATTTTTCAAAAAAAGGCGTAATTTGTAAAACGATCAAATTCGCTTATTGAAAAAACTGCGATTGTTGACAGTGACAGTTTAAAATATTGTAGAAGTGTTTAAAGTTGATTCTCAAAATGACGAACTAGTCACAACAAGAATTAGTTGATATAGTGTATGCAATCGGAGAAAGTTTAGGAAATTGCTTTCTAGCTTCACGAGTTTAGGCACAAAAATATCCTGAAAGGCAGCACCCAGATTTGAGGAAATTCACCAATTTAAAAGAGTAATTTGGGAAAACCGGTAACGACTAGGGAGAAGACTATTCTTAATCAGGACAATGAATTAGCAATTTGCTTGGCCGACGAAGAGAACCATAAAATAAGTATTAGAGAGCTAAGTACTGAATTAGATATAGCCAGATCAACCATAAAAAAATCATAAATATCACCCCTCTTCACCAAGAATTAATAGATAATGATTACCAGAAAATAATTAATTTTTGTACATGGGCTCTACATGTTAGATGAATATGAATAATTTTTTAAAAACTTACTGACGAGGCAACATTTCACAGAATGTGAATCGTCACTATTATAATATAAGTAATCCCCACCTAATTCATGTAAATAGTTTTCAACATAAGTGGAGTTTATATGTTTGAGGAGGAATTGTTGACAATTATGCTGTAGGGCCCTATTTTTCCGAAGAACGATTAAAGGGACAATTATTTTTAGAATTCTTACAAAACGAGTTTCCTCTCAATTGATTCAGCAAGTTCCCATGTTCATTAGAAATAACATACGGTGCTTCGGTCCATTTTCAACGGGATGTCAGAGAATATTTGGACAAAACGTCTCCGAATAAATGGATATTTCAGGACCAATTGAATGGCCACCTAGTTCACCTGGTCTAATTAGTATGGACTTATTTTTTTGGGATTTATTAAATCAAAAGTGTACAAAGAACTGACTACAACTCGAGATGACATGGAAGAAAGGATTCGGCAAGCATTCCAACTCGTGACGCCCGAGATGCTGCAGAATGTTGGGCGATCGTTTTCGAAAAGACTGGAGAAGTGCATCGAAGTTAAGGGTGGACGTTTTGAACATTTACTTTCAAATTTTATAATTTACACCACGTATTAGTTAGATAGGTCTAGATTTATTTGGAATTCACATTACATGATGACTTTCTAACTAGACAGTTTTTTTCCAGATTGAAATTATTCGAGGCACTTCTTTGTTTTAAACGACTATGTACTTGTTTATTTAATTTCATGTTAGACTGAAAGGGTAATAGTGTTATAGACCTGAGTTGAACAATTTTTTGAGAAATCTGCCAGAGTCGGGTATCATGTTGGAGTATTGTTAAAAAAGGAATTGAATGGGGTTTCCAAATATGCAATCATATACAGGGTGTCACATTTGGAAATTTTGAAAAAATTCACTTTGAAAATTGGATACTTTGGCATTAAATTTTGGATACTCTGTATGATTGAAATCAAATATACTTCTATCGATGATTTTCTGGTCATTACGTAAGTTTATGTTCAAAATAGTATTTAAATTACTTAACAGATGTCTTTTAATGAGGTACCTAATGTGAAATGATAAATTTTGACAAATTTCGTAATAACTTGGCAACGTTGTATGGGATAGAAAAAAAATCAACCAGTAATGAAGACCTCAATAGTGATTCAGAAAGTGCCAAAATACCCCCACCATTCCTTTAAAAAAGTTTATCTGAGGCATCCTTTTTTTGGAACACTATTTAGAAGCCAAAATAATTTTAAAATACAGCTTAATTAATATCATACTCAGGCCCAAGTGATTTTTGCATAGCATTTCAAATAATGCCGCACTAAATGGACACACTATATAACCGCATGCCTGCATGGGAATCACGGGTACAATGAGGTCGTGCCCCAGAGAATCCTTAGAGGTAATGCTAGACCTTCTCCCACTAAATTTACATGTATGGAAGATCGCTCTGGAAAATGCCTACAGGTTAAAACTTAGAAACCCGTCAATATAACGGATAATCTTGAAATACTAAGGGTTGGCCCACGGAAATTATAAATTTTCAACAAGCAGCTTTTTTCATTTTGTAGTATAATACAGGAACAAAAAAATATTTTATTTTCAATTTCTCTGTGTTAAAAATCTAAATTGGCTCATCAGAAAAATTAACTATAAATTTAAAATGTCACAATAGGGATTATTTTGAACAAAAACCATACTAATTGCAATAATTTAGCAAGATGAGGATAAATTGATTTTGTCAACAAAGATCATAAATTGATTTCACGTCATAATAGAAAATATAAACAACTAAAATTGAAATTCGTTTGTTTAGATTAAATTATAACCGATAATTAGCAATAAAATCAAATTTACCTCCATAATAACTAATGATTCAATGCATTTTATTATTAAATGTAAATTTTTATTGTTTACCCACCAGTTGTAAATATGTAGCATGAAAATACAAAAAATTCCAAAATTTATTTTTCTGGGAAAACATAACTTTTAATTGTGAAATTAAAAGAATTGTTCAATTTCTGAAGGAAAATAAAGTTCCTACAAAAATAATTCAAAAAATGTTGGAATTTTGGAATAAATTCATTTTAGCAGACAGTGTATTGAATTTTGATTTTATAGACAGCGATTTTACTCCAATATATTTGTTACCGGCAGTTTAATTTAGATTGGCCCGGATGGCCTAACCATACTGCGACATAAAAGATCTTTTGTGTATACTCTACATCTATATTTTAGTCCGAGAGATCTAGGCTTCTGAGAAAGCCTATTATCCGTTTTGGAGCTAGGTCTGTAACCTGATCAGGCTTCAAATAGACCAGCTTCAGGTATTTGAGGCGTTGGCTCATCTGCATCATCGTAGAACCTTCATGTTCCACTGTCAAGTTTACCTATCTAGGAGAGATGGTATCTGAGTTAGCAGTGTCCAGTGAAAGTTCCTGTGATAACTCTCTCTTTCCATTTTCGGACTTCTTCCACGATGCAGCTCTCTTAAATGGTTTGGGACCGATAAAAGGAGTACAAGCTCCTCATTTCTGGCAATTCCTTAATGCCCAGGGACCCATAACAAAGTTAACAAAGTATCCTTAGTCTAGTCTAGGGATTATTTGCAGTTACAGACTTTTTTAAACCCAAGGTATAGACTACGGAGCCTCTAAAGCAGCCTGGCTTTAACACCGGTAAGTTCATCTTTATTAAAATGGTTGTTCACCAAACCCCTTTTTGTGGACGCTGAGTTGAGTACAGTTCACTAACATATCCAGAAAATATTCAGTTTCTATTGGGAATTATAACCTAGATAATTAATATACTCTTTCGAAAGAAAGATCCACTCCATCTTGATCATTTCGATTCTCTACAGTTATTATGCTATTTTATACTTACAGTAGAGACTCGATTAACCGGACTAATTGCTTTCGTAAGTCGTTCGGATAATCGAAAATCCGGACAATGAAGAAAATCGGAATTCTTCTTAATATCACTAATCGTGGAAGTACCTACTCTATACCTATCAGCTAACTTTCGACCGATTTCTCCTTTTCTAATGAATCAATAATATTTATTTTATCTTTAAGTGATAACACCACTCTCTTACTCTTTGAAATTTTTAAAAACAAACTTTACGCGCTATTTGTAAAGGCTGCTCTCATTGGTGTAATGCATTGTGACGTACTAGGCCCTACTCGCCTATCGACCTTGAGCCGACCAATCATATAAGTTCTATCATAGTAAATCCGTATACCTGTGGTTCCATTTGTGACAAAACAAAAGTCAATCAAATTTGAGGTTATGCTTAATTGTATTTGTATTCTGTTTTTAAGTTTTTGAAAAATATCGGAAATAAAACACAAACACTGCAACAATAATCTTACAAACGGACAAAATAAACAAGATGCACAGCCAAAGACGACTAAGGTCACAGATCACAGAACAAAAGGCCAATCACGCTGAGAGTGCTAGTGTGAACAAATTTCATATTCCATCACCAACAGCGTTGCCGCACTAAAACAGCCCAGCTTGTTCTCAAGATAAAGAAGAATATAATCATTCCAACAAATTACTTTGTTGTGAAATGACATTTTTATCATTAGTTGATACGTTGTAAAAACAGCTCAGATATACAAAAGCCAATGATGATTAACTTTGACAACACTGCACTACGATGTCCAGAGGATATACATAATAGAAGCAAGCAGTGACAGATAGTGTTAGGGTTTAGTACGTCATAGCACCGCCCAGTTGTTTCGGACATATTTCAGTTTTGAATTATTAATGTTGATTTCAAAACGCCAGGGAATCTATTTAGTACGATTTTGACACATGATATTGTCTGCACACTGAGCCAACATCATTATTCATTGATTGAAATATATTTGAGAGGATTTCATCTTTTAGTGGTCTTCCCCATTGGTACTGACTAACTAAATAACGAAACGCGAGGGGCAGGTCGGATGATGCAGGTTCTGACATGTCGGTGCACGCATGGATTAGACTACAAAGTACTTGATCGCTGTTGGCAATCCAGATAATCGCGAATCCGTATAACTGTCCGGTTAATCGAGTCTCTACTGTATTAACAAATGAACCTGTAATAATGTACTTACTACAATAATAAACTAAAACCGTTTATTTATTATCTGAAGCCGCTTATCATCAACTCAGTCTTTCAAATCCTCAATAATTCTATTTCATGTTAACTCGACACAAATTTCACTGTCTCAATATTTCTTTAAAAAAATAAGTTGGTCGCAAGTAATTTAAGTCTTGAGCTAGCAACGGATCAAGTATTTCATGCGCTGCCGTATCCGATTACGATAAAACTTTGCCAATTTATTGCTTGGTTATAGTTTTCATCCCGATAAGAAGTAGGGGAAAGTCGCCTATCATGGCACGGTGCACATGAAAAGGAGATTTGGGAGGTCGCAGACCAGTACTGAGTAGAGATATAGAGAAAGAATTAATGCAACATATTATTGCAATGGAAACCAGATTTTTTGGGTTAACAATGAAAGATCTGAGAGGATTGGTTTCACAAATTGCCGAGAAAAACAAAATGAAGCTCGACTTCAATAAGGAAACTCAAATGGCCGGCAAGGAATGGGTCAGCGGATTCCTGAAGAGGAAACCTAGAATGTCTTTGAGAATCCCAGCGAATACTTCGTATGCACGAGTACAGGCATTCAATAGGAACAACATAAGTTCGTATTTCACCGCACTAGCTGCAATTATTGATCAGTATAAGTTTCCTACAGAAAACATTTATAATGTTGATGAATCAGACCTGAGTACCGTACAAAAAAGACCGCAAAAAATATCTGCTACTCGCGACCGAAATCAGGTAGGGACTCTCAGTAATGCGGAACGTGGACAGCACTTAACTGGTGTTGCATGAATAGTATAGAAACTTATGCGCCACCAGTTTTCATTTTCCCCAGGAAACGGTTCAAGAATGAACTAATGGATAATTATCCACCTGGTAGCAAAGCATTTTTTCAGGAAAACGGTTGGATGAATAGCGAAATCTTCGTAAAATGGCTCCAACGAGTCTCACACTTTACAAAGGACTCTGCTGAAAACAAAGTGCTCCTTTTACTGAATTCGAGCCATAAGCGCCAAGAGATACAAATATGGCTAAAACAAAATCCGGGGAGAATGGTAACGCATTTTCCGGTTACTGGTCTTTTCAAAAATGCCTATTTGAAAACTGCAATACCGACAAACGCCATAAACGTATTTCGCAATGCAGGAATAGTTCCCCTTAATCCTGAAATTTTCGAGGATTGGATGTCTGCTCCTTCGCTCACTACGGATAAACCTCTTGAACAACGAGACCCAGAGGACTGTGAACAAGCAGTAGAAGATTCAGAAATAGTATTAGATGTCGAAGAAACCGGGCCTTCTACATCAGAAAGAGCAGGTGCTTCTAAAACGCAAGAACCGAGTCCTTCTATGTCGAAAGCAGCAAGTCCTGCATTAATAGAAAAAGTTAAGCTTACTTTACAAGAGGTATCGCCGATACCAGTAGCTGCACCAAAACTTGAAACAAAGAGAGGAAGGGAGCGCGGGAAATGTGGTCATGAGAACAGTACACCTGATATTGTAGAATTGAAAGATCAAGCAGATCAGAAGGCTAAAAAAATGCGAAAAAAGCTAGCGAGAAAAGTGAAGAGAAGAATAATACAAGAGGACGAGGAAGAGGACGTGGAAGAGTAATACAAGAGGACGAGGAAGAGGACAAGGACAATAATGACTCGTACAATATTGATAGTGACGATGAATCTGATGTTGCTTGCATATACTGTAACGGGCTATACTCTCAGTCTCATGCTAGAGAAATTTGGATTCGCTGACAGAAATGCCTGTCGTGGTGCCATTGTGATTGCGCTGGAGTACCTAAACAAACTAAATTGTTTGTTTGCGAGCTATGCCAGTAGAATTTTTTCAAGTGTTATGTTACATCCTAGTCTGTTATCGTTATTTTGCTACTTTATTTTTTTAACGCTTATGAGAATGTTACCTATTTTGCTGTTGTTCGTTACTTTTTGTTCAAATAAAACTACTTTTGAATCGTGTATATTTAATTTCTGAAGGGTAGGCCATCATTGGTCCTGGCATGCTCTTATGATGGCATAGATTAATAATTTTTCATATCGTTGATGTGTGAAAAAAATTACTTAATCAGAATTTGAATGACTATCATCAATAGCTGTTATATACAGAATGTACACAGTCAAAACAGTAAATGTTGCGTTTGCAAATAAGCAGATTAGAGAGCATTAATGTTAAGTGTGCTAAAGGCGACCTTCCCCTAACCCAATATTTTTTATCGCAAATTTAAAGATTTCAAGTTTTTTTTTCTAGATGGTGGTGTAATATATAGTACCTATCCCACTGACGAACTCTTTCTCTCCTATGGCCCTGAGCACATGGATAACATGTATCCGCTGGACGTCTGCGTCAGTTTCATGGTGCAGTGCAGACGAGCGACCGACAACATTGTGATACAAAGCGGATTATTATTTTGCGTCGTAGTTGTATAAACGACACAGACTAAGCACTAAGCACTAACGACAAATTGAAACTGGGCAAGCGTACTGTTCCATTCTATTCAGGTACTTCACAGGACGCTCTGCGACTGCGTCCTCGCAGCTTTTCGATGAATCTGCGTCCACTTCATTAAGACGCGGCGATCAAATTGCAGTTGGCGTCTAGTGCAGTTCTGTATAAACTGTACAATCAATATAAACGTTTCATGATTATTCTGAGATTATGCAACGTCCACTTGGCGTCACTGGGCGCAGAATGTCAAATGGACGTTAGTAGCTCATCTCCACCGGCCCTAATGAGGACGTTATAAAGAAACATAATCTACTGCTTTCAGGAGCTTTAATATTAAGAATCTGTTGTCCTAACAGAGGACAGAATATCCAGCATTATAATGTCAAATCGTGGGATATTACATACATTTTTCTAAAAATAGGAGCTTGTACTATATAAAGCAAATAGTAATAACAAATATTAAGAGTAAAATCTGAAAATAGTGCCAGTTTATCGTAGATCGAACAGAAGTAAGATTTCATCACCTGAAATATAAAATAAAAAACATTATAGTATCCTTATGTCAAGTAATTTACAATCCGTAATACATTTCTAGAAGTTCCTTTCTTTAATGTTCAACATTTTGAAATACATTCCTACGGAGCAATGACTATTATTTCTTAAAGAAAATCGAGCTTTTGAGTATGGGTATATCGAAGATTTCGTCATCCGTAAAATTACAATGTTCGTCTATATCTATAGGCTTAACAGATTTCACTTTGGTTTACCTTGTGCCCTATATACACGTATCCCTCTTTCTAAATCGATTTTCCTTCTGTATTTTCATCCATTCTACGCCCTTTCTATAAATAGGAAGGAAGTTTTTATAAAGTGCTTTGGAATTTTTTATGTAGCCTGGATTATTCCATAGAACCGTTCCATGTGAGAAAGCACGCCAGCATGCCCACATATGCATAATTTATATATGTTTCCTGACATATCCTGAATGTAAATACGCTGTATTGACAGAATCCTTTCTTACACAGTTAAAAAATGGCTTTTGGATTATTTGCAACCGTTTTATAGGACAAATTTGAAATTGCACAATCGAAAAAAAAGTATATACCAAAACTATCTAATAATAGGTAACTGTTATGTTGAAAAAGTTTTATTCATACAGAGTGAATTTTAAGTATGGAACGCCTCAATTATCTCGGAAACGCATCGCACGATTTTAAGATTTTTATAGATTTCTCCATAGTATTTTTAAAATAAGCTATATACAGGGAAATTCGTCTCTAATTCGGTCTGGGAACTCCTGAAGATTTTGCGGTTTATCTAAATAAAACTTTGATTCTAAATAACCCCATAGAAAAAAATCTAAAGGTGTAAGATCTGAAGGTCTTGGGAGCCACTCTATTAGTCCTCGTCTACCAATCCACCTCCCAGGAAAACACTGGTTTAAAAGCTCCTCGCGAACATCACGTGTATGATGCAGGGGTGCACCATCTGGTAACCAGATACTATCATCTGGTAAGTTAGGATTTTTGGTGTTTGGAAACATGTTGGCAAGGACTGGTATTAACTTCTGTTCGCAGAAATTGCGGATAACGTTCCCCTGTAAGATTTTCTTCAAAAAATAAGGACAAATAATTGTGTCATTGCCGACCAGACATTCGTTTTCTGGTGGTGTTCAGTATGACCTTCAGACATCCTATGAGGATTATCCTTACTTCAGTATCAGCAATTTTGACGATTGACTGAACCATTTAGGCAAAATGTAGCCTCATCAGAAAAGATAATTTGTTTAATAAAACAAGGATTGGGGTTACATAAATCCTGCAAAATGTCATAAATCTGCATACGGCGATCAAGATCATCAACATCATCTTCAGCACTTAATACAACATCAAGTTTCACGTTTTCTGATTCCTTAGGACGGCCAGCATTTTGAATATTTTTAACACGACCAATTTCTCTAAATTTTTTTAAATAGTGATCTGGGAATTGTGCATTAAACAAATCGCATACATGTTGCTGAGTTTTCGTTTTATCTCCACATCCTATAAATATTCAAATTTCTATGCGATGAGTTTCACCTAAAGTAAATCTTTTTTATTTCAAATTTGGTGTATCCGATAAAACTTCAACTGATATTTTAATTGACATTAGTCTGGCCATTTGATTTTTACCGATTAATAGCAACTTGATTTTTTACGATTAATTGCTGTTGTATTTCTTTAGCTTTGTCCTTTTTTACTAAAAGGTAAAGTTTATTAAATACCGGGCGTGTCACCTGAAATATTGAACTACAACAGAATTTTGTTAATAATTTTTAACAGTAGTAGCAAATACTCAAACTGAAAAATAAAATGAATTTTTGTTCACTCCGTAGAAATGATAATTGATCAACTATGCCATTACTGAATACAGTATTAAAAGACCTTTCAAATGAGGTATTACAAGACCAACATTTCAATTTAAAAAAAAAAACAATTACGTCACCACGTCAAAACTGGTGACGTCACCATGTTCGCATATTATTTAAAAAATCGGCATTTAAAATTGAAAATACACCTATTCCAGGATATTTATAACAAGTAAATTGTTTGCAAAATAATGAATTTGTTCCATAATTCAGCCGCGCTCTGTATGAAGAGTGTTCTAATTAACCCTCCATCGGGCGCAATAGTAGATTTCCTGAGTTAGGGCGCAATGCATTTCTTAGATTCATGAGCAAGATTTTTTTCGTTGCAATATAGTTAGAGTGAAAACTGAACTGAAGAATATTGTATTGTTTTAATAAACAACAATTTACAAAAATACATACAAAAGTGTATTAATTAACATATAGAAAATGGATTTGGCATCATCGAGGTTGTCTGGATTGTATAGTCTTTGACATATATCCATTCTTGCCCAAAGTTTCTAGTAAGGAACAAAAAACACCATAAGTGGGCGCAATGATACATTCAAATTCATAATATAATATAATTGCTACATATGGATAATAAAAATGAATACACTATTTATCTCTATATTCATGCAGAAAATATACCGAACTGGCGCAATGAATCTGTGAGATTAAAACACCTTTACACTAGAACAGCACGATTGCGACTGTTGAATGCACTAGGGATGGCTAACCTGTACTGAAACTGATTCATTGGATCAGATCCGGCGGGTTGGACTGCTGGAACTGATCCGAACCGACCATTTATTCAGGTACGAGTATTTAGTCCAATCATTGTAGCGTGGCACGGCCCGCGAATGTTCTGCCGTGATTCAATTTCTCAAATCAACTGAACTGAACTAACAAACAAATGAAAATACTCAAATTCGCACCTCTCACTCGTACAACATTAACGATACCTTCGCTGAACGCAAGCGGTTCAAAATCAGTTCAAGTCTAGTGTGTACTCGTTTACAGTTGTTTACCTACTGCTGTAAAAGCGTACCTACTTCTCCAGGCCGGCTGGAACTGGTAACTGGAACTGATCTTTGGACTAGTTATCACTCTGGACTGGATCAGGTTGGAACTGATCCATAAAAATGTTTGGATTCGTCATTCCTAGAATGCACACAACGTTAGGACAAGTTGCGCCGCCGCACTGCCCGCTAGCCTGCGTATTGGATGAAATACATTAAAATTTCATCGGTATGAATCTGTGAGATTATATGCGCCCGACGGAGGGTTAAAACTCGACTCGCCTGTTGATTCGAATTTTTACTCGACTAACTGTTTACAAAAGTCAAATTGATATTGAAATTTAATCTACCGTATACTTTACTATTGTGAACCAGCCTTTAGGGTTAGTTCAGCTTTTCTAAACATAATGACTAGAGAAACTAGAGAAAGTTTATCAAAATTTTACGTTGAATTACGTTCATTCTGTACGTCATTTTGTTTATAGGGTAGATTTGAGATTTAAAGTATTTTTTCTCCGATTGACATTAAACGTTAGTTTTAGTGAAATTTATCGATCATAGAAGAAACACTTTTACTGCCTAGGCAGTAAAAATGATTTTTAATGCCAAGGCATTAAAAAATCATTTTTTCTTCTTCTTTTTTGAAATCTCCCAGACTTTACTCAGCAACGGCAATGATAACGTGATTCAAGCAGGCCCATGGAATCAAACAATCACTAACACGTCACTAACTTGCTAACTTGCTAACTTGCTAACTGTGCACACTATGATTGTCGATATTTAACGTTATATTTATTATCTTCCAGTAGATATTATACAATTTAAGGTCTAATCGACAATAATGATTAAAAAATATATAACATACGATAGTTGTCATTTTAATTTGATTTTTCTAAACACACTGTCACAAACAATCGGAGAAAAAAATGATATGTTTCACACGGCAGATAATCAGATTTACTGCCTTGGCTAGTTCCATTGCATGAAATGCTAGCCGCGGCAGTAAATCTGTTACTTCTCTGCCTAGTTAAACAAATAACTATTTACTACAATCATTAATAAAAGTGACGTTTTTTTAATCGATTTTCGTACATAAAATATGTATTCGTTAGAGTTTAAAAAATTGACATTAGAGTGAGATAAAGTGACATTACAGTGAGATAAAGTAGTTTTTTTAACGCTAATTTTAAATATTTCCGCTAATGGCTCTGCAGATTGCACTCATCTGACATTTTCAAAAATTGTCAAAAATGGACAATTATTGTCAAAATTGGTCAATAATTGTCAAAAATGGTTAAAGTTCTTAAAATATGGTCGATTATTGTTAAAAACTATCAAAAATGGTCAAAAATTGTCGAAAACTGTCAAAAATGGACAATTATAGTCAAAATTGGTTCATTAATTGTTAAAATTTTGAGAAAAATGGTCGATAATTGTCAAAAAGTACAAAAAATGGTCAATAATTTTGAAAAATAGTCAAGAGTTTTGAAAAATTGTCAAAAATGATCAAAAATGGACAATTATTGTTAAAAATTGTCAAAATTTTAGAAAATACTTGATAATTGTCATAAATTGTTAAAGTTTTTGAAATATGGTCAAAAATGGTCAATAATTGTCAAAAATGGTCAAAAATTTGGAAAGATGGTCCATAATTGTCAACAATTGTCAATAATTATCAAAAATGGTCAATAATTGTCAATTATTTTTAAAAACTGTCAAAAATGGACAATTATTGTCAAAATTGGTCAATAATTGTTAAAATTCTGAAAAATGGTCGATAATTGTCAAAAACTATCAAAAATGGTCAATAATTTTGAAGAATGGTCAAAAATTATGAAAAATTGTCAAAAATGGCCAATAATTGTCAAAAACTATCAATAATTTTGAAAAATGGTATAGTATAAAAATCGATTATTTTTTAACATCCCTAGTCAGTAGATCTTTTTAAGGTTAATCATGATGAATAGCGGAAATGACGATTATTCTAGCACTCCTATTATAACCTGAGATAATATAAAAAACTGTTTTAATTACTAAAAGGGCGACTGTAGAAAAAATTTAGTGTGTTTTTCGAGCGTAAAGTAAAATTGCCGCTTTCAAAAGATCGCAACATTCTTTCTCAAGCGACAATCTGTTACTTTACGCTCTAAATACACAAATAACTATTTGAAAGTCTTTATAACAGTTTTGGTTATTTATACTGAGAATAAGAATTTATGTATAAGTTGAATTTTTTTCAAATTGAACTCATTGAATTTACAAAAAAAAAGTTCAATTATTTTGAATATTTTGAAACAATGTTAATCGATTAGATTTTAGCTTATTCAAAGGAGTCAAATTTGGTGTGTTTGAGTAGTAGAGCACAGCCAAGCTTTTTTGGGTATCTGATTAAATGCAAAATTATTCCATTACAGCATACATTGTGCTCAATTAGTTTAGTTGAATTTGACTTGCATTAGGGTGGTATAAATAACTTACCTAATATTTGAATTCATTGATTTAATTTCATATGAAAATTATTCTCAGATAAAACTAACGGTAGAAAATTGAGAAATAATTTTTCAACAAACATAAGTCAGTAAATTATATGTCCAAATATCTTATAAAAACTTAAAAGTTAAATAGACACGTAGAATAAATTTCAGAAATGGATACTGCACAGATTTTGTGACGAAACGAAAGTTATCAAACCTAATATTTTATTGAATCAACGTTTGGATCATAATTACCAACTAAAAAGAAAAATTATAAAGAGAAGGGAAAAAATACAAAAAAGCGAGAGGTGTCGTGGGATACCCGGTAGGTACGGAGTTCCTTTCGTTACATAAATTATGTATTATTAACACGTTGAATCCAGCCACAAGTATCTACTAGGGATACAAACCGGTTTTTATATTTCTAGCCGTATGTGTCCGCGTTGGATGCAGGCTTTTGCTTATTCTTATGGGAGCTTTTATATGGTGTCCTGGGGTACCCAAAAACCGTTTGGCATGCAGATTTTATTTCTGATTTTTATTATACAGAGAGATTCACAAATAAGTACAAACACTGCTTTCTGCATGATACTCGTCTGACAAATAAACATCCTCGAAAAGAGAATACTCATCGTCAGATAGCATTTCTTGCATTAAAAGTTCTATCTCTCTCGAACGCCGCCATTGCGAGAAATTGTTGTAGCACTAATTTACGTGGAACATGATTACTGACCAGCGTGTGCTTCTGCCGGTTCTGAGAACACTGTACTTGCCTGCAACTAATATTTTGAAGAGCAAAGTGCAATACCAAAAGTCTCTGCATTGTTGCCAATGTTCCGTCAATATATCTGCGTTTGATACACGTTTGTATAATGTCCAAAAGTGATATATTGGCCACGTGAATTCAACATGGATACATTTTCAAAACCATGTTGCTAGAGCATCTACTTTTTTCATACATTAGTTTTGTTGCATTTTAACTTCAAAATAATATTTTATTGCCAAATTCAGAAAAAAAACAGGTTTGGCCCTAGAACCAGAATTATTTGGTACCATTGTGGCACTCAACGTGTTAAATAAAAAGCACAATGAAGGAATGATAACAAAATTGTATTAAATAATTTTGTTTGTTTGGGAGGTGGGAGGTGGAGAGGGAAAACCAAACGGTCGGAAGAGATAGAGAGCGAGAGAGAGGCGTGCCGCTGTGTAGCCTACGAAAGAGAGAAGAAGAAGACGACTGAGGAAGAGAGGGGAGAAGAAATTGTCAAAAATTTTGAAATATGGTCAAAAATTGTCAAAAATTTGGAAAAATGGTCAATAATTGTCAAAAAGCGTCAAAAATGGTCAATATTTGTAATTTTTTTGAAAAAATAGCAATAACAAAATAACAATAATTGTCAGAAATTTTGAAAAATGGTTAAAATTTTTGAAAAATTATCAAAAATGGTCAATTGTCAAAAACTGTCAAAAATGGTCAAAAGCTGTCAAAAATGGTCCATAATTTTCAGAACCTGTCAAAAATGCTCAGAAATTGTCAAAAATTGTCAGAAACTGTCAAAAATGGTCAATAATTGTTAAATTTTTGAAAAATGGTCAATAATTATCAAAAACTGACAGAAATTGTCAAAAATTCTCAAAAATGGTCAATAATTGTCAGAAACTGTCAAATATGGTGAATAATTGTTAAATTTTTGAAAAATGGTCAATAATTGTCAAAAATGGTCAATATTTGTGAAAATTTTGAAAAAATGGTCAATAATTGTCAGAAATTTTGAAAAATGGTTAAAATTTTTGAAAAATTGGTAATATATGGTCAATAATTGTCAAAGACGGTCAATAATTGTCAAAACCAATCAAAAATCGTCAAAAATGGTCAAAAACTGTCAAAAATAGTTAATAATTTTCAGAACCTGTCAAAAATGCTCAGAAATTGTCAAAAATTGTAAAAAATGGTCAATCATTGTCAGAAAATGTCAAAAATGGTCAACAATTGTGAAATATTTGAAAAATTGTCAAAATTTTTGAAAAATGGTCAAAAATGGTCAATTATTGTCAGTACCTGTCAAAAATGCTCAAAAATTGTCAAAAATGGTCAATAATTGTTGAAATTTGAAAAAATGGTCTAAAATGGTCAGAATTTTTGAAAAATGGTCAAAAATGATCAATAATTGTCAAAACTGTCAAAATTGGTCAATAATTGTCAAAAATGGTCAATAATTGTTAAAATTTGAAAAAATGGTCAAAAACTGTCAAAAATTTTGAAAAAATGGTTAATAATTGTCAAAAGTTGTCAATAACTGTCAAAAATTGTCAACATTTTTGAAAAATGGTCAAAACTTTCGAAAAGGTGTCAAAAATTGTCAAAATTTTTAAAAAATGGTCAATAATTATAAGAAACTGTCAAAAATGGTCAATATTTGTTAAAAATTGTCAAAATTTTCGAAAAACGTTCAACATTTTAGAAAAATTGTCAAAAATGGTCAATAATTGTCAGAACCTTTCAAAAATGCTGAGAAATTGTCAAAAATGGTCAATAATTGTCAGAAAATGTCAAAAATGGTCAATAAGTATTAAATTTTTGAAAAATGGTCAAAATTTTTGAAAAATTGCCAAAAATGATCAATAATTGTCAAAACTGTCAAAATTGGTCAATGATGGTCAAAAATGGTCAATAATTGTTAAAATTTGAAAAAATAGTCAGAAAACTGTCGAAAATTTTGAAAAAATGGCCAATAATTGTCAAAATTTTCGAAAAATGGTCAAAAATGGTCATTCTATTGTGCATAAGAAGCAAGCTTCTATCGGCGGTCCGACGTCCGCTCACCTTTTTTTATTGTTTATTTGTAAGGGGCGGAGAAGGGTACTTTGAATTATTTTAACATTTTTATCATCCAGTGAGCCAACGCAGGCGCAGGTTTGTTGTTATTTACCAAAGGGGAGTAACATTACGACCATAAAGTATTATGACAATAATGGATGTTCACGTTGGTTAACAGATATTTGCTTTGTATTGTACAAAATATTTTATTAAAGTCTCAAAATGTGTCAATTTTGTGAAGCAATTTGAAATTATTCAACTAATGAAATTTGGATCATTCGTTTGAAACTTGTATTCAGAAATTGTTGATTCGTTGTGAAGTGTGCAAAAGAAAATGCAAAAGTGATGTTCACAAGCTCTGTACAGTCCTGAACTCAGAGATGTTGGCTACAAAACAATGTGTGTTGTGTCGGGTGGACACTTATTTTTGTTTAGACACTTTTAACCACCAAATTGGCGGTAGTGAACTTCGTTCCAAAAACCAACAAACGGACAAACAACACGATAAGTTAAAATAATATTTGAATTTGGTATAATATAGGAAGACACTGACTCTGACGTAATGTTGACTTCTAGATTTGTTAGAACTGGTCTTATCTTACTAGATTTTAAGACACCATGTCAAATTTTGATGACGTTTAATCTTCCTTCTTTTTTATGAAATTAATTTTTGTGCTTCCATTGACAATGTCTGCCGTAGTTGTAGCCGAAACGTCTGGGACCAACCCTAATAGACCGTAGTCTTATTTAAATCCAATAAACATTATTAGTCATAATTCAGAACATGAAAACCTTACATTTCTTTACATTATGATGTGTTCATGAAAAAAGTACATACGATGAGATCAATAAATGACATTACATATCACCGAAACCAAATTTATTCGAAAAGGGAATAAAAACAAATATTTTGACGTTTAATTTTTTGTTATAAAAAGTTTGTTGTTCTAATAATGCCGGATTGCACCAGTTTAGCTTAAATGTAAGGTTTAACAAAGTGCAGCTTACTGATAAAGCCAGACTCTTATTGCACCATGTTTGCTTAGTAAAGCCAAGCTTACGTACAATACCGTATATCTTCACTTGAATAGATAATAAAAATACGCGCAATAGAATGCGATGTTGGGAATTACATTAGGCCCAATAGGTTCTACTCAGTTTTATTTTATATTTTATTGACCATTTTTTCTAAATTTTGGCAATTATTGACCATTTTTTCAAAATTTTTGACAATTTTTGACCATTTTTTCAAATTTTAACAATTATTGACCAATTTTGACAGTTTTGACAATGATTGACCAATTTTGATAGTTTTGACTATGATTGATCATTTTTGAAAATTTTTCAAAAATGTTGACCATTTTACCAAGTTTCAACTATTATTGACCATTTTTGACAATTTTTGAGCATTTTTGACAAGTTCTGACAATTATTGACCATTTTTGACAATTTTTCAAAAATTTTGACTATTTTTGACTGTTTTTTATAATTATCGACCATTTTACAAAAAATTTGACAATTTTTGACCATTTTTGATAATTTTTCGAAAATTTCGACCATTTTTCAAAAATTTTGACAATTATTGACCATTTTTTTCCAAATTTCTGACAATTTTTGACCATTTTTTCAAATTTTAAGAATTATTCACCATTTTTGACAATTATTGACCAATTTTGACAGTTTTGACAATGATTGATCATTTTTGACAATTTTTCAAAAATGTTGACCATTTTTCCAAATTTTAACTATTATTGACCATTTTTGACAATTTTTGAGCATTTTTGACAGGTTCTGACAATTATTGACCATTTTTGACAATTTTTCTGTACATATTGTATATACGCAAGAACCTTCATCTCACCAAACAGAATTAGTAAGAGAATGAATGGAGATGGATGGAAGAACACGGATGGGTTGTACAAAAGAATGAGTGGAGTATGAAAGGGTGTACATAGATTTTAATTATTTTAACCGATAGATTTTAAATTAGGTTAGTCAGATGCCATAAATATGTGACCCTGTTTTTCAGTAGCTTTTCAGGGAAATACCAACCTAATCTCTGAGGGAATATTAGCTGTTAGATTCGACCAGATCTGTTTTAGGTCATAAATCACGTGAACAAGCGGATAATGCTTCAATGCAAGGAGCCGTTATGGAGGGAGGAGATGTTGCAACATAGATCAACGGAGCCAGAACACCGGCGTGGCGAGAATTTCGCAATATCATTTTATTATGTTTGCACTAATGTAAAAAGATAATTGATAATGAATAAAGATTTATAAGTGACTTGAATGGACAAAGCTGTGATTAAAATTTCGTGCATATAAGCTTCGCTCAGATAACGGTGCAGCTATTTTATAAGCCCGACTCACTTGTTAAACCAAGGTGGTGCAAACGGGCATACATTTGTTGGGGGTGGTCTGACAAACAGTTGCGTCAAGAACAAGAACGCCAGACTTGAATTTCTATATTCATCTGACCAAAACGCCATCGTAAACTGAAAAATTATGCTCAAGTTATGTAGATCAATTTTACAAAAAAATAAAATGAAAATAGTATATTACAGACCTAGGCCAGTAAAGTAAGAAATGTCTCAGATCACATGTAATTGTCGGCCGAAGCGAAGCTGAGGTCGACAAACATGTGATCTGAGGTTTCCTTACTTACTGGCCGAGGTGTGTATACTATTTTTCTGATCGACGGAGCAGGAAGGCAGCAGCTTCGTTTAGCGCGGCGGCCCGAAAGTTGATGCATTCCGGCCGGAGGACAGAAAAATAAAATTTAACACGTCATAGACTACCAGACCGATGGTTTATTATTCATCTAATATCCAAAAAGTAATAATAGTTATTTATGCAACTAGTGCATAAAGTGGTGCTTTTTTTCACGAGTGGAAAAGTTGGTCAATTCCATGAGTAAAAAAAGACACTTTATGCATGTGTTGCATACACTATTTTTTCTACAATCAAGCAAATGGACTAAAAATGTCGATTTGAATGTTTATGTTTGTCATGATGACAAAACGCTAAGTAAAATGTCAGATGAGTGCAATTTGCAGAGCCATTAGCGGAAATATTTAAAATTAGCGTTAAAAAAACTACTTTATCTCACCCTAATGTCACTTTATCTCACCCTAATGTCACTTTATCTCACTCTAATGTCACTTTATCTCACTCTAATGTCACTTTTTTAAACTGTTTAACAAATACTTGTTTTATGTACGGAAATCGATTAAAAAAACGTCACTTTTATCAATGATTGTAGAAAAAATATATTTTTTGTACTTATTCTGGTTGACCACCATTTTACGGCGGTCGCCGCTTGGACTACAAAGTATCTCCATACATATCACATCCTGTTTCACATTAACAGTGAGCTTCTAAAAACATTATTAGATTTAGTTTAATAAGCTGTCTGAATACGATTACGTCAAATTTATTATTATTGTTTAATTTATTTTAAATAATTCGTCTTCTTAGACAATGAATCAGGAATAAATTTAAACTAATGTTTCTTTTACAAAGTCACTCACTTGTTGATCGTGCAATATCAGTTTTAAACTAAACTGAATGTTGTTTTCACCGCAGTATGAAAAAACAAATTAATCAAGTGTTTTTGTAACGTTGCGGTTTCACAATGACATTTTCCTAAATGTTCCTAAATTCAATTAGAATGATGCGGGAAACGAGGAAAACCTATTAGGGAGTCCCTCTGCTTTATTTTGCATAAATACATTCACTGCCTACCCACTTTCCGATAAAATATTAAAAGTCACAAAGTTAATCCCATATATGGATTTTGCAATGATCTATGGTATATTTGTTATGGAGATTTATAACTTTGTACCATTAATGGAAACAGGATTTAATACCAATTCCCTTTGTTAAAATAACATAGCTTTTAACTCCAAATTTTTCGTAATTTGTTTTAAACAGAAGTGAGGGTGCGAGAGATGCAGGAGTAAATATGAAAATTATATAACAGGAAACGTTGCTGGTTATATAAAATATGGCTTATAATATCTGGTGGAAACCCTCTCAATGAATATGTAGTCTGCTTGTAATGTACCAGTACCAGCAGTATAAATAATAGAGGTGATTAAACAATTTAATTATTATAGTTTTATATTTATCATATTGATAGCACGATTTCAGGTAAGTGACCCTAAAACCGCAATGAACCATAGGCGGACATTGGAATTTAGGCAGAATATAATAAATCAATTGTATCTCAATTCTCCAAAAGCGCAAGTAAATGGTGACGTAGCACGAAACAATAAAACTTATAAATTGGAAGACCTACATCAATTACTGCAAAACTCTTTGTTGAAAGTGTCTGCAGAGAACTGGAAAAAATCTGTGAGTCATACGCATAAAGAAGAACAGAAGATGTGGCAACTGGACAATAACATGGATGGAACCGTTGAATCTATAATAATTAATGTTGGAGTCAGATTCTGATGAAATGGAATTTTGATTAGCTACATCATCTGCAAATTTTTAACAAATCAGCCCTTTTTAGGGCTACAAATCACCCTTATATGTAGAACTTACTAATTAATTCATTAAATTGAACAATCTAGGATTTCCGTATCTATTGTTAAAACTACCTGGATTTCACTAAATAGCGGAAATACGTCTAAAGTTATTAATTAAATATCTGTGCTACTTATATAAATGAAATGAATATTGTAATAAAATACATCTATAATAAAATACCTAATAGGATCTTATTCTTACCCAACTACACTGCACTGTCACGCAAATTTATCACTCCTAAATATATTTGAATGGTAATGGTATTAGGGTTCTATTGTCCTCGCTACCTGCGGTTCACTATACAGGAAGAATCTAGCGAAAGTTGCTAACTGAACACTTATTTACATGAAGAAGCGCTTACAATTCTGTTTAATTCTTTGAATCACCTTGAAGTGTTTCAGACACGTTTTTTAATTTATAATGAGCTCTTCAGCTATCAATATGATAAAAATACACTATAGCAAGTTCAATTTTGGTTTATATTACATTCAACATAAATGATTATAATCTATAGAAGTGTCCGTATTATAGATATTAGTAGATGTAATATAGCTATTTGTGTATTAAGAGAGGAAAGTGCTAATTGTATATGAAAATAGACAAGCGTAACTTTCCGCTCTAGAGCGCCCTCATTGTCAAATTTAGACAGATGACGGAAAACATCAACTTTCCAGTTAGATTTGGATATTTAATAACCTACTTTGGTTGGTGAACGTAGAAAATAGATGTTTATGCAACTAGTGTGTACAGTAGGCGAATGTAAATATTGTCACATGACATGAGTAAAAAGAAAGGCATTACACACGAGTTGCATAGAATATTTGTCCACTACCGAAACTTTTATAAAAAAAACAGTAATTTCATTTACGAACTGAAAAACATTTCCTATCAATTTGCCATATACAGTGAACATTTATTTCAGTCGCTTGGTAAATGTTATTTTAGGGATTTATATCGCATACTTTGATTTATTACTCTCTCCGTTTTTTTGAAGAAGTTATGACACTGCAAGCAGTTTAATTTATGGTGGTGGTAATAAAAGAGAATTTAATTATGATTTTATGAAGACTGTTGGGTATAATTATAGTTTATATTGCGTTTTTATCAGACTAATAACAAGTTCTAGCAATTACGGAAGTAAGAAACTTTAAGAGTTTTATTTCTACTTTTGCTGGTTATTGCTTAAACTATTTCTCCTTTTGCGTTTTTATTTGGTTTGGAAAGATTAGGAGTTGTTTAAAAGTGGATCTGCAGGTAGAAATAAAAAGACTTTTTCTATTGTTATACAGGGTTACTACAAAATAATCATCTGGTTTGACAAAGCTATAATTCGGAAAATATGACAGATAGAACAATAAATGACATGTCTAGGTATAGACAGCTTCAACCTCTAGGTTTAAAACTTGCGCCTATGGAGGCAGCTTGTCATGCGCACGCCCACGTCACGTCCGCAGTAATTAAAATGGCGACTCTGCAGCAGGAAGCATTTTCTGTGTTGGAATAAACGCTATGTTTAATCAGTTGTTGCAGTGTCACCAGTCAAGCAGGACGAGCACTTGGTATTCCGCAGCAAACTGTGTGGAAAGTTTTGCGATTTAAACCGTACCGTATACAGCTGGTGCAAAAGTTACGACAAGATGACTGTGTCAAGCGAACCCAGTTTTGTAATAGCATGCAGGAAGCAATGGAGGATGACGGATTTATTAACCGTCTGGTGTTCAGCGACGAAGCGAAATTTCATTTAAGTGGTATGGTGAACCGTCACAATATTCGGATATGGGACATGGAAAAGCCTAATGCAATTCTCCAACATGAAAGAGATTCTCAAAAATTGGATGTTTTTTGTGCCATATCCAGCACAAAAGTGTATGGACCGTTTTTTTTCCATGAAAAAACTGTGACCGGTATGTCGTATCTAGATATGTTGCAACTGTGGTTATTTCCGCAACTGACGGCTGATTCCAACAACTTTATATACCAACAAGATGAAGCTCCACCTCACTGTAAACGAGGAACTCCCTCATCGTTGGATAGGCCGTTGTGCATGCTGCAGAAGATTTGGCATGGTTTGCCTGGCCTCTCAATTCTCCTGATATTACACCGTGCGATTTTTATTTTTGGGGTACATTACACGGTTTTCGTACCACCATTACCTACCACACTGGCTGAGCTCAGAAGACGCATTACCGATGCTGTTAACAGTATCGACCGAGATACGTTGCAGCGTGTATGGGCTGAACTGGACTATCGTTTGGAAGTCTGTCGTGTGACTCACGGAGCACACATTGAACATTTCTAATGCGCTAAATATTTAATGTTTTCTCTGTCCGACATATAATTTACCATTCTAGTTGTAATACTAACTGAAATATAGCTTTGTCAAACCCGATTTTGTAGTAACCTTGTACAATAATGTTAACCATAAGATGTTCACAGACATTCCGTTGGTAGATTAGGGAACATTCATTAATTACGTAAGGATTATTTTTGCCATTTTTTACCCCCCCCCCCTATTCCCTGTAAAATCGCATACGATTTTTCGAACTCCCCCTATGATTTTATCTGGGTTTAGAAAAGGACGAATTGCACTAAAATACATAATTTGGCGTCAATGATTTTTATGTAATAAAAGATAATTTAGGTTATATCATTATTATAGCATGCTTATAAGCAAAAGACACTAAGTCAACTTTCTGGAAAAATGGAGTAATGGTCAGTTAATTATCATCTATTTACAGTTAAATCGCACTAAGTACTTACCTGACGGCGGAGGGAGCTGCTCACTATACAAAACGCACTAATTTGGTTTTGGTACAAATAGAGTAGATGTGAAATACATTAAGTCCCTTAATTCGTATTACCATTTGTTTGACTCTTAAAAGTTACGTAGCAAAAAGCACTAAGTTAATACAATATTTTGTAAACGAATGATTTACGATGTGAATTAGTGTGTATTCGCTTGCCGACACGTGTATTTCTATTGTGTTTTTAACTTTGTTTTGATATTTTGCAAGCTGAATCATAAAAAATGTGTAGTCGTAGTGCAAGAATTTTAGCCTTATTGAAAAATAATGAGCAGCAAAGTGATGAACAAACAGGTAAGCAATAAAAAATAAGTTGTTTATTTGAGGTTATCGTGGACCAAGAAAGATCCGAAGAGAGTAGTAATAACTTGAAGGATATGTCTGTAAGCTATTTTCTTTTTGGATAAATTTCGGCTTTTCACTTTGTCCAATTTTTATTTTCAGAGCAACGAGTTAATAGAGCTTCAAACTTGTTCAGCAGTCAGAGGCTCTCTAGAGATATTAAACAACAGCGGTGTGAATTCTTCAACTACCCGCATTTTCGGACATTATTATGAAGACAATTTTTTTAGTGATTGTGATGATTCAATTGCCGATCAAAACTATGAACCAAACATAAGCGATCTGTCGGATGCCAGCTTAGATTACCAAACCGAGACCAAAGAAGTTCAACAAGAGAAGGATAGAAAAAAATGCAGATGGAACAAAGCAAGACCCGAAACCTGGAAGCGACAAAAAAATAGAAAATTGCGATATGAATGTTTACCGTACAAAAATTTCAAGGGAATTATCCAAGCAGCTAAGCTAGCAAAACCCGTAGATTGTTCAAAATGAGGATTAAAATGCACTGAAAAATTCTGTGAGGAAGAAAAAAATCCTATGAGAGGAAAAAAGACTTTTTACTTTACAATGTGGCTAGCTGTGTGCCCGAATCAAGACGCAAGAGGCAAAATGCCAAAGAGTACTATTTTAGTAAAGATGCAGAGAAACTACAGGTTTGTCAGAACTTCTTCATAAAAACGTTATGCATTTCAAATCGGGTAATCTTGTCTGCATTTGAAGGGAAAAATGAATTGGGTCATTTCAAAAATAAAGACGAGAGGAAGAAAGTCGAGAAGAAAGTCACCTCCTAATAAAACTAAACCGGAGGTTATTGCAAAAGTAAATCGACATATTGAGAGCTTTCCAACTGTGGAAAGTTACTATACCCGAAAATCCAGTGAAATAAAGTACTTGGACTGTAATTTAACAATTACAAAAGTGTATGATTTATACAAACAACAGTGCCAACAGGATAATGAAAAAGAAATCGTGAGCTTAATAACTTATCGCAGAATTTTCTGCACCAATTTTAATTTATCTTTTTTTCATCCAAAAAAGGACCAATGTTTAACTTGTTCACGATACCAGCAGGCTACTCCAGAAGAAAAACAACGCTTGGAGATGGATTATGAGCATCATTCATGTCAGTTACATTCGATTCACAAAGCGTCCTGCAAATCCCGTCATCTGAGGTATCGCTGGCGTATTAACAATGTACAATTTAACAGTTTATGAGGCAGCACTACCGAATAAAGCTTTTTGTTACTGTTGGACAGAAATTAACGGCAAGAAAGGAGGTTGTGAGATAGGAACATGCTTGTTAAAATTCATTCGAACTTTGTCGCCACAGGTGAGATATTTCTCCTTGTTCTCGGACACTTGTGGCGGCCAGAATCGAAATCAGCACATTGCTGATTTGCTACTCTATGCAGTTCAAAATTCTCACCTGGAAATTATCGAGCAAAAGTTTTTGGAGAGCGGCCACTCATTCATGGAAGTCGACTCCATGCATAGTGCTATTGAGCGACAAAAACAATGTATGCCGGTATATTGCGTCAATGATTGGATGAACATTTTGAAATTAGCTCGTTCTAAAAGAGGCAGAAATAAAGACAAACCACCATATGAAGTAGAAGAAATGAAATTTGACGAATTTTTTGACCTTAAGCAACTAGCCTTAAGGTCAAAAATTTTAAATATATGGAAGCTAAGCCAAATTATATTCAGTACCGGTACGATTATGGTTGTGAATATGTCGGTATCCAAATCACAATAGCACGACGTGGAAGACCTGTCAAAAATCAACCGTTTGAAAATGGCTTATCTAAACTCTATCACGAAAAGCTGAAAATTAGTTCTGCGAAAAAACAAGCCTTGCTTAAGATGTGTAATAAGGGAGTAATTCCTAAAATGTTTCATGACTTTTTCGAAGGTATCTAATCTGATACAAAGCTCATAGATATTTTGCCAGATGTAGACCTTCAAGAAGAATCAGAAGATGAAAAAATTTAATAGCATGTACGTGGTTTTTGTTAATTTCCTAAATATTTGAAATTACCCTACATCTCTACAAGTCAATGCTTTTTTAAAATATTTTTCAAATAAAACCACGTTTTTTTGGTAATTAAAAATGCAAATGGTGGATAATTGTGTCCAAATATATGATTTCAATGGGCAGTAGTATTATTGTTACAAAAATTAATAATTATAATTAAAAGTTAGTTTTAACAATATCTCTAAACCATGTTTTAGGACTAAGTGCCTTTTGCTTGTAAGCCCACGATAATTATATTACGATTATATTATCATCAGAAAATAAATTGAGGTACCCTGCCTTGGGGCCGTCTATTTTCAGGCCTCAGCATGTATGAGTAGTATGAGGCCTGTATGAGTGTACACGTTTATAGTCATAGTTGTCGCGATACTTTGGGCACCTTTTCATTTTAAGACGCATCGTTATAAAGTTTGTCATCAAAATCTGCATGTATTCTTGCTCAATTATTACAGTGTGCGAGCCCATTTTGTAGTGGTAGTTTGAACTGGTATCAAAGAGAATCAAGTTAATTGTCCATGGAGCAATATTGGAAGAATTGATAGGAAAGTAAACTGTGTATGGGAACGATACATTTTTTCCGGAATGTTTGTTGGGAATTCGTCAGGTTTAGCATTGGGCGAGTTTTTGAAAAAAATACAACGGCAACTTCAAACTAAAAAGATAACGAGAAAATTTATCTTAAAAATATTTCAGTAGAACTCTTGATATTTGGCCACAGTACCTAGCAGTATGCTCAACTCCGTAGTGGCGAATTTACCTTAAAGTAGCTGATGTTTGAAGGATTGTTTCTTAGTGTCGTTTATTTGACAAAAAAAAAATTAATGAAGTTATTATGACGTGGTTACGGCATAGCTCATCTGAATATAATAAACATGATAATTTTATAAGGATTTAAATTTATCTGAATGCATCCAAACTGTTGAAACTACATTATTATACTGTTAATAGCATAAATGAAGTACTCGACTCTTAACGTCCCAGAAGAAATAGAGAATACATTAAATTCCACATTTACTAATTTATAATAATGGAAGCTTGACTCGAGTAAATTCCCTATTTACCATCACATTTATCCAAAATATAAGTATAAATTATACCTACAGTTATAATTTACAGACAATGTCCAACTTCTAAACTTGTTACAACAGGTTAATCTGTCTTGAAAATTATGGTTTGTGAAAATTGTTGTTTCAATCTTTACTTACAGTGCATTTGATAAATATTTTGAAACTAAAAAATAAGTAGTAAGTGATCCAAAAGCTAAGTGACATCCACAGCGCCTTACCTTGTAGCCACAGTAGCTATGAGGACAACTCTATTAGCCGTATTAGTCTTGTTGAACCTAGAGCCTCTTCATGGCTTAGACAGATCAGTAACCAAAACACTGACCAGAGTAGACTGCACAGTAAGATGTATAACGAGCTATACAAAGAATTGGAACCGACTCCATACTGGGAATGTCATTAGAGGAAATGATTCCCAGATATAGCTTCAGAAAAAACTTTTATTAGCCAAAAAACAGACAAAGAGACATGGAAGGAAGGTTTTCGAATTAATACAGAAATTGTCTGCTACACAGATGACTCAAAAACCGAGAAAGATTTAGGAGCAGAAATATATATAGCAAATACGTGACTTTGTTCCAGGGAGAAGGTACAGCAATACAGCACTGCTTAGGAGAGTTATTAAAGCAAGAGTGTAGGAAAAATACCATTACCGTATACTCTGACGGTCAAGCGGCTATTCCAAATTTGTTGGGGACTAATTGGACTCCCTACTAAAGCTGGGCAGTCAAACTGGAAGAAGGGGCGCGATGAGCTCCCATTGGTCTATGGTATAGTGCAAGTGCTGCAAAAAAACCAAATAGCATTGTCGAGAATGGTGGTAAAGGCATCGGGAATGAGACAGGCCAAGGAGTTTATTAAAAATCCATTATCAAAATTCACGGAGTACCTATTAAGCCAAATAGACGAGCAGCCAGCATCCTTGTTGGGATCCTGATAGGGCACTGTAAACTCAACAAACAGATGAACAGCACAGGATTAGCGGACACCAAGAAAATGAGAAAACTAATATAATATTGGGTGGAATGGAGAGTGTAAAGCAAAACGGACTTGTTGGATTCTAAACATAGACTACAAAATATTCGTTTAATGAAGAAATGAATTTTAGTGTAGTGTTATAAAACTAAATATTAAGATGTAATAAATAACATGAAAAAATAAACTTACGCAATAGTATGGGGCTCAGATTCCCTCGCGACTCGCAGAGCTACTAAGTAGTATGCATGAAGTGCTGCAGTCTCATTACGACTGGATTTTTTTATAGCAATTTGTTGATTTTTCAAAACAAGTGACGGGTGTCTGGTTTCCAGATGCCGAAGTAATTTTGAAGGCTTCATGCTTTCCGCAGATAGGACTTGAAAACAAACAACACATTATGGCTTGTCATCCAATGCAATAAATCCATATTTCAAATGTGTCATTGTATAACCTGTTCTTTTTCTTCACCGTTTCACCAGACGTAGGAGGAGCATATATTTGTCCATTTTAATTTAACTTTTTAACCCACTTTTTACTGTTTTCTATTTATAAAAATTAAACACTGAGTGAGTGAGATAAGATTGGTATGCACTCGCTTCCCTGGCCTATACTACTTCCCTAAAAATGTAAATAACAATAAAGTTCGGCCTCGCCGGTGTTGCCAGTTCGATTTTTATTCCATCAGTAAATACCTTCTAGGTTTCAGTAGATTTATTTTATGCTATACAAATTTCGGGAAAGGATAATGAAATAAATCTGTGACGTCAAAATATGTATTTTTATAAAAAAAATAACCTATTTCCTACAAAATTGTGACTTTTCACTCAACTCTTTGGCTTTTTCGTGGATCGCGACATGAAAATGGTTGAGAAACGATGGCTTAGTAAGATTGGAACATAGACGCGATTATTTTGGTGTAATTCTTGATATAAGATTATAAATAATATAATTGACTGCCAAAATTTACTAGGGATGTTTAATTTTTATGTACCTCGAATAGAGTTTAGAAATCCTATTACTTTTTATTTAAATGTAAGTCGAACCAACATTCAGAAGCATTCTCTGCTTTATTCCATTTGTAATTCAATTAACGAGATGAATTGTGAATTCGATCTATTTTCTTGTTCTGTGTCATATATTAAGTCCCATTTCCTTAAACAATCATATTTTTTGTAGTTTATAATGAATGTATTTTTGTATTAAGTTTTGAATATTTCGTTTTCCCTGCTTTGTAATTGGGTTTTTCCCGTAGAGCAGTGTATCTATTAAATACATAAATAACAATGTTGCCAGTAGTTTCGACATAATCGTAAGAAATGTGTTGTAATATTTTTTTTAATACCCTTTTACTAAGCAGCCCCACTTATTTTTCAGAGTTCTACTTACCCCAGCAGTGGTTTAAAACTCCACCGGTAGTGTAGAAGCAATGTGCTGTAGTGTGTTTATTTTTACTCATAAAAAATATGGGTCAAATAAAGCTTCGAGTCAAAATAAGTACAATAAGAAACAGTTCATGGGTAGGTTACTCAAGAATAATGATTTTTCCACATCGCAATCAACAAGTGCTCAAAACCTGGCCTGTTCCTAACAGATTTATTTCATCTTTTATGATAGTATCCTCGATTTTATTTTATTATCTGAACCAGCATAAAAAATGGGCCACATTTAGCTATAGGCACTTCTATATTCTCGGTTAGGTCCTATTAATAAAAAATATCGTCTGAATAATTTCTTGACCATTCACTAAGTTGGTCTTGCGGTTAACGTCGATCATTCCTCTCAATCTCAATATTATATTTCACACTACAATGAACTGACATATCGGCCGATAGCTGAGTAGCCCATTTCCTTAAGTATTCAGCCGGTTTTCATTTTCAAAGCGTTCTCGCTATATTTTTGTTAGGATCCTGATGTTACAATTCCTCGAATAATTCTCTCGTATAGAAGTGTAGTAATATTTTTCACCACGATCATCACAGAATTTGCCAATTATGAAATCAAATTTGATTACAGAATGCTGGAATTCTCTCTCTTGAGATTGAAGAAATATTCTGCAACACCTCTGACCCCATGCAATTTAAATGTATTTACATTCTCTCTCTAGTGATAGAATAATATTCTCACACTGGTTAGGAATAATAACATTAGCCTTGTCGCAGTTGATTGTCATTGTAGTGTCAAAAGTGTCGAAATTATTGCTGTCACGTAACCGTAACCTAACATAACCACACAATTGTTGAAAATACCCCCAATAATGCACCAGTTTTTTATTTCGAGAACTGTACAATTATAAGAATTAATACAAGGTAGAATGTTTCTTGGATTATTGAGTGTTTACCTAATATAATAATTGTGATTCAGTTCTGTAATATAAATTAACTTTTGTTCATTTCCACTTAAAAATATATATTTAAAATCTTTGATCGTGGAGAAAGTATAGTCTGCTACTCGGTTAGAATGAAAATTCGAGATGCTCGTGGTTCCTCACGCTCGCCTTCGGCTCGCGCTCGGAACTTTCCACTCGCATCGAATTTTCATTCTAACCTTGTTACAGAATATACTATTCTTACGTATTCATTTGTGCGTTGTGGATATAACTTAATATTTTATATTTTTTAAATATTTGTTTAATTCCTCTACTGTATTTCTTTAAACATAAGCAATATTTGTTATTGAAACCCTTCGTAATATAAATGTTAGCAGTTAGCAAACGAAAAATGGTGGCTCGCCTTGAGATCAGATTCTCGAGATTACTACTCGGGAGTAACACGGGAGTAGGACTCACGAGTCAGATTTGCACAGTTTAAGCTTTAAATTTAATCAAAGAAGAATCATAATACAGTAGAGACTAGACTATTGACAACAATCAAATGTAGAAAATTTTAAACATTTTGTTATATCTCATATTTCTAGAGTATTGTTACGCGAGCTACTGCAATAATATTCTCACTTAGTGCCCCCAGTGAAATCCCCGTATGAGACGACTATGGCTCCTCCGCCCAATGTTCGAGAAGCATCCAGAATACGAAACATCGAGAATATCCAGTGAACCCGCCAGAACGCTGAAAGATTTCTAGAATTACGGCGCGTGAGTATAAATAGGCCACAAGCATCGCCGCAGGCAATTAGTGAATTAGTCAATCAGTCAGTGTTGATACCGAAGGAAAGTAATCGCGCATCGATAAAGTGTTTATTAAGTGACTCTCATATAAATTATAATTAGTGTGTTTAGTGTATTACATAAATTATTAAATAAGGACTGAATTACATATAAATCTGTAAATATAAATTAGAATAAACGTTACAGTATTATATTTATTGGACAAGACCCATTAATATGTCACCTTACTTTATTTATTAGACAAGACCCATTAACAAACATGTCACTAGAATGTTGAACCCTGTTTTGTTCATCTCATCTCCTGTAACATATACACATGGCCAAGGGTCGAGGGGATCTGAAAAGGAAAGTGCTCTGGAATAGGCAGTCGATGTGTAACCGTGACGTTGTATTATTATCGAGTTTTATTATACTTTATCCTTTTTGAGTGTTACAATTTATTTTAATATAATACGATTAAATACACCAATTATTATTTTATAAGTAATAACTTGGAAGAAACAATTTAGTTTGAAATAAGACGAGTCCCAGCCTTATTCGTGGTTTCTACGTCGTATAAAAACTTGAATCATCGAGAAATAAAACGAACACGGGCTATTAAGCAACTTGAGAGAAGCATGAAACCAATTTAACAGTCGTATACGCAATGACCAGAACGTGTACGATCAGCTGATGAAGCAAAATGGCAACCACTTTAATAGGACATAGGGTTCCGCGATACACTAGAAAGTATCGATATTAGGTATCGATGCGGATTGGAACGTAAAGTATCGATACAGAAGAATATCGAATATTAATTTATCGATACTCGAAGTATCGATACGTTAACGATCCGAGATTTTCCTAATTTTGACGTTTTTTCGGTAAAAAACACCTTTTTGGTGGGTGAAAAAAGACATTATTGCGATTTCCGGCCAAAGTTGAGGTTCTAGAAAAAAAAGTTGATAATAAAAGTTGTAGATATTGAGAAAATCTACAACTTTTTCATTACTGACTTTTTCACATAACCTCAAAATTAGCTCGAAAAACGCAAAAAACTACATTTTTCGTTTTTTATTTTTGGTTTCGTTAAAAAATGTTCGATTTTAATGAAAATTTGATAGAAGGTAGCTTTGATAGTGACAAACCATGAAAAAAAATTTCAAATTGAAATATTGGAAATTTTTCGAGTTATGACGTTTTTTCGGCAAAAAACACTTTTTTGGGAGGTGGAAAAAGACATTATTGCGATTTTCGGCCAGAGTTGAGGTTCTAAAATAAAAAGTTGATCATAAAAGTTGTAGATCTTGAGAAAAGCTACAACTTTTTCATCAGTGACTTTTCCACATAACCTCAAAATTAGCTCGCAAAACGCAAAAAACTGCATTTTTCGTTTTTTATTTTTGGTTTCGTTAAAAAATGTTCGATTTTGATGAAAATTTAGTAAAGGTAGCTTTGATAGTCATAAACCATGAAAAAAAATTTCAAATTAAAATATTGGGAATTTTTCGAATTATGACGTTTTTTCGGTAAAAAACACTTTTTTGGGAGGGGGGGGGAGTAGAAAAAGATATTATTGCGATTTCCGTCCAAAGTTGAGTTCCTAGAATAAAAAGTTGATGATAAAAGTTGTAGATCTTGAGAAAATCTACAACTTTTTCATTCGTGACTTTTTCACATAACCTTAAAATTAGCTCGAAAATCGCAAAAAACTGCATTTTTCGTTTTTTATTATTAGTTTCCTTAAAAAATGTTCGATTTTGATGAAAATTTAGTAGAAGGTAGCTTTCATAGTCACAAACCATGAAAATAATTTTCAAATGAAAATATTGGAAATTTTCCTAGTTTTGACGTTTTTTCGGTAAAAAACACTTTTTTTGGGGGGTGGAAAAAGACATTATTGCGATTTCCGTCCAACGTTGAGGTTCTAAAATAAAAAGTTGATCATAAAAGTTGTAGATCTTGAGAAAAGCTACAACTTTTTCATTAGTGACTTTTCCACATAACCTCAAAATTAGCTCGCAAAACGCAAAAAACTGCATTTTTCGTTTTTTATTTTTGGTTTCGTTAAAAAATGTTCGATTTTGATGAAAATTTAGTAGAAGATAGCTTTGATAGTCATAAACCATGAAAAAAAATTTCAAATCAAAATATTGGAAATTTTTCGAGTTATGACGTTTTTTCGTAAAAAAACACTTTTTTGGGAGGGGGGGGGGAGTGGAAAAAGATATTATTGCGATTTCCGTCCAAAGTTGAGTTCCTAGAATAAAAAGTTGATGATAAAAGTTGTAGATCTTGGGAAAATCTACTTACATCAGTGACTTTTCCACATAACCTCAAAATTTGCTCGAAAAACGCAAAAAACTGCATTTTAAGTTTCGTTAAAAAAAGCACGATATCATTTCACAACGTGATTAAAAAATCACGATATCGCTCATCACTATAGATAACGCCCCTTGCCACTACCACTAAAAATCCCGTATCGCAGGGTATCGATACACTACAAATTTATCGATTCTTGGAATGTATCGAAAAGCATAGTATCGATACAAAATATCGAGTATCGGAAGTGAAAGTATCGATACACTGGAATATCGGATAGTATCGCGCATCCCTAATAGGACATATCTTTTTAAATTTTATTTAATGTGGCAATGGCGAATCAATATTTTCAACTAAATCATTGTGTTTCACTTATTATCCAAGTTGTGCAGATGTTGGGAGCGAAGTGAAGTATCGACAATACTTACTACTACTCACTAGTTTTAACAAAATATTTCAAGGACAAAAGAAACCTAAGGCGCAATTCACATAGAACGGACGTCGGACGAGGACGTGGCACTGGCTCGTGACTTTTCTATGTAATTACATGATCCAATGTACACAGACGACCGCTACTCCAGCCTTGCCACGTCTATTTGAAGTTTATTGTAGCGTACAGAAAGAGACACGTCCGACGCATCTCACTTGTTGTGTAGTTAAAATGCGAGACGAGTTATTTAAGTTGATGTTAAATTTTTAAAGAAAATTGAATAATTTCATTCCTAAAAGCGGATGACTCAATGGGGCAACCCATTGACGCAACGGCCACGAGATATAACTTAGATAGAATAATAAGATTCAAATAACTATACCAGGTAGGGAAGACTGGAAGAAAGTTGTACCCATACAGACTGAGGCAACCTGGTATACGGAAGACTCCAAGTCAGAAGTAGGTGTAGGAGCCGAAATTGCAGGGCTAAAGCTATTCCAATAAGCCTATCTAAGCAAGTCACAATATTCCATGAAATGATGGCGATTCACCACTGCACTGAAGGCAGAGGTCAATTCTAAGCTAGTTTGGGATTGAATGGGTGTCTTAAACGCACTAGGAGACCATTGCAAGGTCATGGTAGCCTGGGTACCAGGAACGAGGGTCATAAGGGCAACGAATTGGCGGATGAAACGGCCAGACAGAGACCATCAATGCCATTCATTTGACCGGAGCTTTCCTGTCGACGATAAATATGGCCATAAGGAAGTGAGTGGTATTGAAATCTCAAGAGTGGTGGGTAATCTTAATAGGACAGAGACAGGCGAAACAGTTCATTAAGGACATTTGCCAACATTTACGATAGACCTAATCTAATGAGCAAAGATAGGAAAGCTGTCAAAGCCATAGTAGGCACATTAACGGACACTCAAAGCTAATGGGGTTGACGGAGGAAGCCATGTGCAGATTCTGTCAACAAGAGGGGGAAATTGCAGAGCAGATCCTATGCCAGTGCGACTGCCTGGCGACTTTGCGGTGTCTTGTACTAGGCGATGATTGGCTATTTAAAAAGAGTCGGGCTGGAGAATGTAATCTAGATTTAGAGGACCACAATAGATCTGAAAAGGTCGTTGTGGAATATGCCCATTAGCCACCTCATCAAATCTAATCGAATCTATAAGAATAGAGCCTACCTCCATGAGTTGCAGCTTTGACAACATGACATTTTTTAATCTCTAATAATTTCAGCCGGTAACTAAACTCTACTAACTGACTTCTCTTGTCAGTATCCCGCCCACTCTGCGTGCAATAGTGCACACCTCAAGTCCCCGTCCCGTCCGTTAACCGTCCTTGACACGTCCTCGCCCGACGTCCGTTCTATGTGAATTGAGAAATAATGTAGTTTTTGTAAAAAGGATAAAAATAATAAATTATTGGAAATGAAAAAAAAAGTATTGACCACAATATGATTTTTTTAGTTAATTTATTCTTACTGATTGGAAAATAATTAACTGTAAAGGTAGTTCGGCCTGTGGTTATTACAAACTACCACAATTAAAGCCTGGTTTGTTACCTTGACAAAATTTTATGTAACTTTCGAATTTTAACCACAAAAATGTGTATTTATCTAGTGTTGAAAACACAACGGACTGGAAGAATATACAGACGATTTTAATGAGTTGCTGAACTTCAAAGTTGTATCAATGATTTTCTGGAGTGGAATAATGTCAAATGCCAGGAATATTCAAGAGTTTACAACTTTACAAAGTAGTAGTACTTTTCATAATCCAAGTGATTAAACAAAAATGCATCTCCACGCTTGCCTCTAATTACAGATATATTTTTCATTGTCACCTAGTTCCTTATCACTTATCAATTTTTCATTTTTAAAGAATTCTATAAAATTTGATTTTTTCTTTGTTTATTACAGTCTCTGTGATTTCATTTTTTAATACACATGGAATTTTTTGGTTCAATTGTGAATTGACTGATTTGATTGATGAAAATTGTCTACAAACTTAAATCTACAGCGAATGTCAGTTAAAAAGTAGAAGCTCCCTTTGTCTGACAATAATTGTGCAACAATAAGACATAACATGTCAATTTTGTTTCAAATTTATATGATACTCTTCGCAACTTTTGCTTGAGGCCCTTCTTAATAGTGTATCCCTAAGATATCTAGAAATATTACTACAAAATCAGTGAATCTACATTTTCAGTAAAAAATTGATTGGTATAAATTAGGGAAAGTAGCCAATATTGGACCGCTCCCTAATTTGGACCATTAATTATTATGTGTATGAGTTAGCGATAGTGGCGCTAGTCTGGTGTAGAACTATTAAACTAAGCATTATATACCCAATACATATGTTTGGCCCATCTACAGATACATTCAAACACAAACTGAACATAGGGATTTAATGTATTGTCCGATCTAAATAGTCCACCAACAAAACATTTCTATAAGTTTACTTCAATGAATATCAAGTATTTATCTGGACAGCTGGATTCAGACCAATGTAAGAAACCCCGCCCATTCTCCTTCCAAAATTTGTTAGTTATGTGCGAACTGCGATTTAGTATTGAATAATTATTTGATGGGGGTAGTAAACGTCGCTACATATTGGAACAATATGCTTACGTTTTATGTTGTTAAAATCGAAAATTAATTGTTAAATTCTCTTTAACAATTAATGTTTCGAGTTAAGATAATATGTTTTGATTTCTTTTGGCAATAACGGCTTTCAAAATAAAAATAAATTCGTAAATGAAACAAAATAAGATTCTTTAAATTGTACGCTACCTACCGACTGCTGTTTACTGACTGCTAATTAAGGACCGCCCACAGTTGAGAATACGGAGTGGTGGGAATTGTACGATATGTTTTATAGGTGTCCAAATAAACGATTGTAATAATCGTGTTTTTAATCTGTTGACGCTGGATGTTGGTCGACTAGTTCAAAAGCAATTCTGATACAATGCTTAAAATCACTATGTTTCGTTTGTCTTTGAATGTATCTGTATATACATTTTCCTTAGACGTAGTAATATTTCGTTACTCTTAGCTAAGGGGTTAGCTTTTTATAATCAAGGTAAGAGTTGTTTCCATATTTTCATGATAATATTAGATGTTTTGGCAATATTTATGTTTAAGTTTGACCAAATATGTGTAGAAGTTGTTCAGAAAAAAAAAATGTTTCTTTACAAAATTGTGTGTAGCATTAGACCAATACAATTGCCTAAGTTGGACTGGTCCAACTTAGAAGAAACTTTTATTTCTTTTTTCAGAAAAATGCCAGCTAGAGGAAAGGAGGGCCAGTGGACAAATGAAGATTTGGCCTTAGCCATCAATGCGGTTCGTCAATTAGATGTAGGAGTCAATGAAGCATCTCGAAGATACAACTTACCAAAAACAACATTGAAAAGGTACTTAAAAGAAGAGAGAGAAGTATCTTCCATTAAGAAGCGTTTTGGAAAGAAATGGAAAAGGAGTTAGTAAGTCATATTCTGCAGTTTGAGGAAAGGTTTTTTGGATTAACGATTAGAGATGAACGAAAACTTTCATTTGATGTTGCCAAACAACATAACATTCAACACTATTTCAACGCTGAAAAAGCGATAGCTGGGAAAAATGGTTTTACAAATTTATGCGAAGAAATCCAAGATTACCTCTTCGTCAGCCAGAAACCACATCACTTGCCAGAATGAGAGGTAGTAAAGAAAGGGGTGAGGGTTTTTTTCACACTTCTAGAAGGGCTCGTGGACAAATATAATTTGATTGGAACATGGATTTACAACGTCGATAAAAGTGGCTTCACAACTGTGCAAAAGAAGCCTAAAAAATTATTGGTCTCAAAGGAAAACATCAAATAGGTGCGGTAAGTAGTGGTGAGAGAGGAGTGAATACCAGTTTTCTTTCAGTCCGCCTTCCGAACCGCATTTCAATGGTCGTTGGGAAGCAGATATAAAGTCAATCAAAACCCATCTTACACGCGTGGTAGGAGACCAAATTTTAACTTACGAAGAATTTTATACTATCTTAGTTTTGATTGAAGCCTTGCTTAATTCTCGACCCCTCACACCTTTAACTCCTGGTCACTTTCTAACTCTAGAGCCATTAAAAACCCTTCCTCTTCCTGATTTTTCAACATCTCGGTGGCAGCTTCTGCAACGGCTGCATCAAAATTTTTGGTCTCGTTGGAAACGAGAGTATCTTCGTACTCTCGAACAACGCTCAAAGTGGCTAAAGCCCACATCACCTTCTCCTAAAATAGGGCAACTGGTCTTAATTCATGAGGATAATGTTCCCCCGGGGCGTTGGGTCATGGCTAGAATTGCTGCTTTGCATCCTGGTCAAGATGGTATTGTTAGGGTTGTAAGCGTTCGGGCCGCTAATGGAATTTTAAAGCGCCCCTTGGTTAAATTGTCCCCTTTGCCGATAGAGAACAAAATGTACTCCTAATAAGTAGTCTCTTTTTTTTGTTTTATAGTTATTTTAGTATTTTGTAAATATACACTGTGTTCATTTGAAAATGACCCACCCTTAATATTTCAAAAATGGGACATATCAGAAGGAAATGCCGAAACACGTCAACTTTTAACTTGAGGGGGACACTTTTTGGCGCTAAAGTCATAAACGTCAGATTCACCCCCTCCCTACTGGAGACACCCCTTACATTTGCCGTTACGGCCAAAAGAAATCAAAACATATTATCTTAACATTAATTGTTGAAGAGAATTTAACAATTAATTTTCGATTTTAACAACATAAAACGTAAGCATATTGTTTCAATATGTAGCGACGTTTACTACCCCCATCAAATAATTATTCAATACTAAATCGCAGTTCGCACACCTCGCACATAACTAACAAGTTTTGAAAGGAGAAGGGGCGGGGTTTCATACATTGGTTCTGAATCCAGCTGTCCAGATCAATACTTGATATTCATTGAAGTGAACTTATAGAAATGTTTTATTGGTGGACTATTTAGATCGGACAATATATTAAATCCCTATGTTCCGTTTGTGTTTGAATGTATCTGTATATTCGAATTACTTAAAGTCAGTACTAACAACAGGTAAAATTCAAGTGAAGTCCTATTTTCGGTCCAACATTGGCAACCTTCCCCTATATCATTGAAATCCCAATTGAAAACTTTTTTTATAATTCCATTTTTTCGATGCTGGCTGATGTTTGAAACAGTATTAAATCGTTTCGTAAAAACCGATTACTTTATATTCTCTTTTGTAGGAGGAATTGTCGGTCTATGTCCCGTTAGTTTTACCTTTTAGTATCAGCCGAGTCCATTGTTAAAACTAACTAACGACAGACAGCGGAAGTGTATTGTATATTTCTACTTATCTATAAAATAGATGAGAAATATATACAGCTGACTCAGTACGAAATTGGCTTGCGATTTACATAACGCGTCGTGTGTTCAATTAAATTTTGCATAATAATATTCCGAACAGAATATTAATCCCGAACATATAAGAAACTAACCGAAATGTATCCATTATTAAAACACTTTCATCAATTAGTAATGAAAAGCAGATGTACGGGCCTTATGCTACTTGAAGCTTAGAGAGTGGATGAATGTTTTCGAAATGTTTAAATATAAACGTTTTATTGTTATTTTTATATAAAATTGGGTATGTAATTTGATTGACTATTCTGACGGGCAGATGTAAACTCGGCCGCTCAAGGATTTATAATCTTCTCAATTAAAAGACGCCTCAAAATACGGTATGTAATCTCGGCCGATCGTAAAACTGATGATACCAATGTTGCCAAACATTTTTTTAAATCCAAAAATTAATGAAAAATTATTTTATCTCGACAACACAAAAAACGTAAAAAACTTTTCAAGAACAAGTTAATAATTAATACTGATGGCAAGGAACATTACAGGTTAACAAATCAATAATCGGGGCAAGGGAAATTCTAGCAAGTAATCTTCCTCAAATAAAGGTCATGAAAACTTTCACTTTCCTGGAATTTAGGCGGCCGAGTTTACAGGTACAAAGTTTTGGCCGGCCGACATACTCATTAGTGAGCATTACCTTATAATGGTCTATAAATTTTGCCACTAAACAAAAATGTGCTTTTATTTTTTTTAATGCCTTGCTTTTTCAAATTTCAACCAGGGTATCAGCTTGAACTAAATCGTTTTCACGTCAACAACGATATCAATAAATTTAACATATCCATAATGCATAAGGAGAATGTGTATCGAATGAAATGAAAATGAATATAGGATAGGTAGAACTGATAGTGATTAATGGGTTTATTGATCGTCTATGTCACCACCGGATTATATTCCAAAATACGTTGGCGATTGAATAACCTGGTGCGTGTTCCAATATATGATTAATTGAACATTGGTCAAAATATTTATATACCTACCGAAGCTTTCTATATTATTCTAATTATCATTTTCTTTGAATTTCTACTGTTAAGGGGGTGGTACTTTATCACAGATTTTTTTCATACATTTTTTATTTGTTCAAATTTTCCCTTCGTATTTCTACTCATTTCAGATTAAGTTATTCACAAATTTATTTCACAGGGTTGGTATAAAAAATGGAACCGAGTAAATATCTTTAAAACGAAAACAACGATATTTATTGAGGCAAAATATATGTGAGGTGTTTTTTGTTAATTATTATGAATAATTTAAAATATTCAGTTTAATCAAAATCTGCAAAAATATACGGAGTGTCCCATTTGAATTAAGAAAATTGTGGGAATTTCCGGTTAAACCGGGAGTGTTGAATACAATATCCAGCACTGTAAGTTTTGTACTTGCATTGTATAAATTTAAGTGTGGCTACGTTGCCTAAAACTGTCATTTGTCACTGGTCGTTTTGGCCTTGGGCAGCTAGCGCCCCAGTGACTTCAAGACCAGTTGCATAGCGAGAAGTAAAGTAATTGTTAAATATTTTTATAATTCCAAGTTAATGGTTTTGTACCTAAAACTACTACTACCTTAGCGGTATCTTTACCAATCTTTGTAATAAGTGTAAATATTGTATAAATTGTAATATAGTGTAAATAGTTGAAGTGATGTCGCGTGCTTTCCTTCATTCTTCCTCCCAAGACTGAACATAATGATCCGGCTCGAAGGACCACATTACAACATTACACTTATTACAAAGATTGGTAAATATACCACAAAGGTAGAGCTTCAGTTTTAGGTACAACACCATAAATTTGGAATTATAAAAATATTTAACAATTACTTTACTTCTCGCTATGCAACTGGTCTTGAAGTCACTGGGGCGCTAGCTGCCCAAGGTCAAAACGACCAGTGACAAATGACAGTGTTAGGCCACACTTAAATTTATACAATGCAAGTACAAAACTTACAGTGTTCGATATTGTATTCAACAGGGAGTTCATTTGTAACAAAAAAACCACATCACATGTATTTTTCTTCATTGCACTAACTTGCAAAGTTTCATGAATTTCATTATATTTACTTGAATCTATACTTTATCCAAACCCTGTATATAGTTATTTAAAAAAAATCGCTGTCCCAGGTGAGTTCCTTATATTAACTTGGCTATAATAACGATTATCCATAAGGGAATGACGGTAATTGACCGAAGCGTGTAGATTTATCAAATATTAACTGTTTGTTTGTATTAAACAACAGTACGTACTCGTAGAATGAGTTATGATCATTGTACAGGGTGTCTCATCATATTCTGACTGTTTTTGCAAGCTTATACTAGTAGATATGGAAAAAAAAATATATTATTCTAACGCTTCACAACAAAGTACCTATTGAAAAATACTTTTCAAAAACATTAACCGTTCAACTAAGAAGAAATAACTACTTCTCGGGCTATATGTCCCGACAGACATTGAATTACACTTCTAAGTTAACGGGATCAGTATGATCTACAAGATTTACCCAACCATTAGAAGGGACAACATAACTTGGCAGACCGGTTTCGGCGTATTCGCGCCTCATCAGTACAGGGTATATGTTTTCCGTCCGAGAGCTCTAAGAGTCCCGGACTGAATTTGACACTAAAATTACAATCAATACATGTCTTCCAGTAACGTAAATGTTAAAGTTGTGACATTAGAGACATCTTCACCTCCAACCACAAACCAAAATTCAAAAAATTTGACAACAAGCTCATAGGCTTAAAACAATCAAGTGTCATTACAGTTTCCTGTAAAAATGTCGTATTTAGTAAAGCGGCATACATAAGTTAATTGTTTTTTTTTTCACTCTCGCTTATCAAACCTTAGTATCACTTGGAATTGAAAAACCATGTTGTTTTTGATGATAAAGTGGTACCCAAGGAATGTATGCAAGTACACAGCATCCATAAGTCAACTGTTCTAGTTTCGTGAAAATTCTAAGATTTTCAGTGTCCTTTGTAGCGTCGATTATCCAGTTTGTGCCTTGGGGGATTTAGTAAATAACGTTAGCTAAGATGGATGTTTTAAATAATACATTTTATCTCGTAGACGCGATCAATAAAAATGCAGATTTCCTAAGTATCTTATTAAAAAAATAACTCCCCCACATATATACGACGTTAAAATAATCCCCTTGAAACCACAATTTCAATCCTCTCCTATACCACGTCTCTGGCGAAATCAACCGTCTACGACCCCAAATTCATAGTGGGGGAAGTTCACGTGCCATCCGAGGGTGGCTAGGAGGACATGTCACGAAGGAAAGTTCATTATCTCCCTTATCTTTTTTTTTTTCACATGTTTGGCATTCTTTGGTAACTCGCCATCAACGTTGTATACGATTTTACTTGAATAAACTCTACGGCTAATAAGAGTTGTCATCGTAGGGTAGCTGCTGACGATTGATTTGTTTTATGAGACTTTCAATTAGTTTATCTTTTTTGGGGTTGCGCGTAGGATATATCTTTAGGGGATCGTTTATCAAATTTGGTTATTGCTACTGACATGTCAATAAAGTGCACGGATTTTAGATTTGTAGTGGGACTTTATTTACTGGAAGAATATGAAGGGAGAAATTAATAGCTGTTAGTGGAATCCGGACTATTTGTATTGTCGCTTCAATCAGATAAGTGTGCTGGACCAGCCAATATCAGATTAATAAGAAAAATGCGGATGTTAAAAGTACTTGAGACATTAATATTTTAAATTTAAATTCATCGAAAAAAAAATTGGCAGCATACTAAAAAATATTCGTTGTCATTGAAGCAAAAAAGGTTTGCATAAAGTTGAGAGAAACTCAGGAACAACATCAAAAACACACGATGAGAAAGCTTAAGACAGAGCTTCACCAAATTAGGCCAGTAGGCCGGCAGCACTAGCTGCCTTGTCGCCGGCATAAAATTCAGGCAGGATTTTCATATATCCGGCGTTGCGGTGTGTAAGGCACTACGATTTTCCGGAGAGATGTGTATCAAGTAAAAATGTGGAAAGCATCTTACAAAGATAAGATTACTGAAGACAATGCTTGTAGTACTTTTAAGACCAAAACTAGATCAGAGAATCGCAGCAATAGTACGTCGTGTATTTGTTTTAATTTTGATCAAGACTTGAGGAATACTTGCCTGAAAGTAAATAACCAAATTTGCCATCAACGTTAAGCGTGCCACACCGCATTATACAGGGTGTTCCGGGACTTGATGCAAAAAATTCGGGAGTGAATAGATGACATGAAAAAAAATTTCTCATACGACCCCTCGTTTCTGAGTTATAGGCCTTTAAAGTTACGAAATCAGAACTTATATTTAAGTATATTTTCTAAATTATACATTGGAACATTATGAATTTTTAATGGATGATTACGTATGTCCATGTAGTGTGTTTGACGGAATAAATAATTCTACACTACTATCTGAAGGCCAGGGGCCGCTCATGCCCAATGGTTAACAATCCGTAACTTTTACAGGGACAACCTGTACAATCTAAAGATAGCAAAAATGAATTTTTCAATCGATTTTTTAACAAAAAGGTACTCTTTGTTTAACTCGATAAAATTTATGGTTTAGGAGATATATGTAGATTTTTAGATCGTTGTACATGCCAAGGAAACCGTTCGCCATAAAGAGACATTCTGAAGAAAATTATCATAAATTGTAATTATTTATTGAAAATACTTACATGAGGTATTAAAACATATGGGCAGATGGAAATCCTCACGGTACAATTCAAACAAATAATCAACATCGATTTTGTGTTAATGTGTGGGCAGGAATAGGCAGGTAATAATTCAGTAGGTCCATATTTTTTTGATAATAACCTGAATGATCAGAATTTCTCCAAAATGATTTCCCATCCATGTCATGTGATATTCCTCTAAACATTCGCAGAGACATGTGGTTCATGCACGATGGAGCCCCTCCCCACTTCCTAAATGACGTAAGAAATCATCTTAATAACATTTTTCCTAAAAGGTGGATTGGTCGGGGAGGTACATTTGCATGGCCACCACGTTTCCCTAAATTAAATCCAATGGATTTATTTATTTGGGGATATCTTAAAAGCTTGGTATATGCAACACCGGAAAACACAAGGAACGAAATGATCGATAGAATAAACTTCCATTGTGACGCTATAGGGCAGAATCTTGGAATGCTCTTCCAAGTTCAAAGAAATATCCTCCGTAGACTCCGGAAGTGTGTAGAAGTGCAAGGTGCCCAAATTGTTTTGTGAAATCACAAAAGATTGCATAAGAGGGGAAATCGGGAACTGGCTAGATAGGGAACACCAATTCAAATGGAGGGTGACACAAGGGCACCTTCATACCAAGAGTTTACTGAACAAGGTAGACAAGGAACTCTCAACCAGGCTACTGAAACTGGGTAAGGGATATTTGAAGACAGTTACCGACCTGGTGACTGGACACTGCACCTTGAGGAAACATCTGTACAATATGGGCAAAGTTAGTGAACCTATGTGCAGAAAATGTGAACTTGATGATGAAACACCTACCCACATACTCTGCTTCTGTGAGGACTTACAAGAACTTAGACGGAAGCACTTTGGATTTATACAACCATCACAACTACTGAAAATCCCTCTAGTCAAACTAGTGGCCTTTATAGAAGACTCGAAGCTTCTGGAATGGAAGTAGATAACATGGGAAATGGTACAAAGATTCAGTTCAAGTGCCTGGGCTGATGAGCACAACCCAAATATATGAATGAATGAATGAAAAGGTGTCCAATTCTAACATTTATTATAGTTCATTTTTTGTTTTTATTTGTTAAGTTGTAGGCCAACCAACTAAATTTTTCTACATTTCAATTTTTTCCTTATGTAAGTAACACGATGTCCGACAGTATTCAGTTCAATTAGAAATGTTTGGTTGTGTTTCAATACCTCATGAAAGTATTTTCAATGAATAATTACAATTTATGATAATTTTTCTTCAGAATGTCTCCTCATGGCGGTTTCCTTGGCATGTACAACGATCTAAAAATCTACGTATCTCCTAAACCATTTTATCGAGTTAAACAAAGAATACCTTTTTGTTGAAAAATCGATTGAAAAATTCATTTTTGCTATCTTTAGATTGTACAGGTTGTCCCTGTAAAAGTTACGGATTGTTAACCATTGGGCATGAGCCGCCCCTGGCCTTCAGATAGTAGTGTAGAAATATTTATTCCGTCAAACTCACTACATGGACATACGTAATCATCCATTAAAAATTCATAATGTTCCAATGTATAATTTAGAAAATATACTTAAATATAAGTTCTGATTTCGCAACTTTAAAGGCCTATAACCCAGAAGGGGTCATATGAGAAACTTTTTTCCATGTCCCAGCATTATTTTCACTCCCAAATTTTTTGCATCAAGTCCCGTATATTCAAATAAAAAATATGTAACTACAGAATTATCAGAGAAAGAAGAATGTCAGGAAATGTATTTGGTGTCTTGGTTACAGTTCTCAGACTTTTTAGAAAACCTTCATCCGCAGTATTAACTTGCCTGGTAGATAAATTTCGAAAATGTAACATTCTGATTTTTTTCGTTGCTTTATTGATGACGATGATGATGAGTCTTCTTTGGTTTCTGTTTATCAATTATTTTACCATTTATGAAACACAATATCTGAAATCCTGATATGCTGGAGTTAAGACATTGCGAGAAAGATTCTTGATCGTTAGAGGGAGAAAAATTGAATATATTATTTCAACAGTTATTCATAGGTTGTCGATAAAATTGAAAAAATCTAAAAGTTGATGTATGTTGCCATTTTATAATACTGTCCGACAAGCTCACACATATGAGGTTATCAGTGTAAATTTGACTGGATCCCTTTCATAATAAAAACTGGATTTAGACTGGGAAATCATAACTGCCAAGAAAATTGCCTAGAATTTCAACTAACCCGGATACAGTTGTAGGCGGGAGAGACTGATTGGAATCATTCAAAGATATATTTCAATTGACGTTTTGCGACTGAAAATTAATTGAAGAACACTGACATACAAATATGAAGATAGCGATGATCTTCCTTCAGTGATAGGTACCTGTCATGTTTCTAAAAAAATCTAGGAATAAGAACTTCGAGGTATTTAGCGCAATATATAATACAATAGCTGCCAAGTATAACAATTTTGATAAATTTATTTATAACCTGTCTTTTGAGACCGGTTCTAAACGGATCATCACATGTCGTATTTTGTTTGACAAAACTTCATGTGTAAACATAATTCAACCAGACACTTCTAACGTTTCTTCTCAAATCTGATAGATTTGGCGCCGCCTTACTTTATTCTTGGCCTCTAGCCTATTGACTTGCGTCTGCTTGATAAGAAAATATCAACCAAATATTTCACCCCTTTATAAGTATGTAACAAAATATATTGGACGGTGAACATAATATCATTTGTGGATTGTTTTATATATATTGTTGTATTAAGTCGTTTCCTGGTTGGGAACAAAGGGAATAAAAATAAATCAAATAACATCATATTCAAGTTAAAAAAAAAGCTTTACTAAGTGTTCATGATATTTTCACAAACGAAAGAATATATGTTCAATAGTTATTAACGCCATAAGGCCGATATGTAGTAAATAACAGACAATATTGACGTTAATCAATTGCGTCTGTTATCTGCGTGTCAGCCATATGCCATTTAGTACTTTCTTCATACATTCCTACTTTATTATAAAATAAAATAAAATGTTTTAGTTGATTTGACGTTAATGTACAAGCCTGTAAACTGTATTATAATACTTAACTTCTTAGATTGATATGGAATCAGTAGTTTTATGGTACTTGGATAAATCCTGAGCGAAGAGACATACAGCATATAATGTAAATTGTTAATGAACTAAATTACATATACAGAGTGGCCCAAAAGTCTGGAAACGGCCTATTATCTCGTAAATTGCTAGTCCTAATTGTACAAAATTTGGGGTACACCTATTTTGGGATACGCAGATTCCAGATTTGATATTTGCAATGTTGCCAGATTTGCCGTTTCTCTTATATTATTAGTAACTTTGGTTTTTTTAATTCATCACCCTGTATATTCAGTCATTATTGGAATCTCCTATTCAATACGAAGAAATTTAAATTTTTAAATGTAGAATGCTGTGATTTTGACATTTGTTCACCATTTACATTATTAACTGAAACTGACAGTGGTTTGATGTGTTTTGAAAAGTTCTGCAAGGTAAATTGCTTCTCTAAAATGGCTCTTAACGAAAAAGAACGAATTACTATTCTAATGATGACAGAAAAAGAAGTAGCCGAATTGTTCAACGATACTGTCCCAAACAGTTCTCCTATTCATAAGGCGACAGTACAAAAAACTGTAAAGCGCTTTGAGGAATCTGGAGGAGTAAAAGATAGATACCGATCAGTTTTGTTGAAGATCCACATACATCCTCACGCAGGGTTGCACAAGTACATGATGTAGGTCGTTCTTCAGTCTTACGTGTATTACATAAGAATACATTTAAACCATACAAAATTCACTTATCGCAAAAATTAAGTGAAGATGACTTCGATCGTAGATTTAGAGTTTGTTGAGGTAATGATGGATAAAATTGAAAATGATGAAAATTTCGTTAACAGAACATGTTTTTCCGATGAAGCAACCTTGACACTGTGTGGGAGTGTGAATCAACACAATTTGAGGTACTGGAGTGACGTTAATCCACACTGGATGCGTGAAAACCAAACTCAAAGACCACAAAAATTAAATGTATGATCAAGTATATTAGGTACTAAGTTAATTGGGCCATTCTTTATCGAAGGAAATTTAACGCCATATAGTTACGAAATGCTACTTAGAAATGAAATTGTACCTACACTAACAAAATTGTTTGGAGCCAATTTTAATCAGATATGGTTTCAGCAAGATGGAGCTCCAGCTCATTTTGGTGTACCTAAATGTTCGGCGTTATTTAGATGAGATATTTCCCGGACGATGTATTTGTAGACGAAGTAGAATTGAATGGCCTCCACGTTCACCTGATTTCAATCCTAAAGATTATTTTTATTGGGGATACTTGAAAAATTCAGTTTACAAAACTAAACCAGCAAGTCTTGCAGAGCTAAGGCAACGAATTATCGATTAATCTCTATGAATTTCTAGACAATCCTGGAGAAATGTAGTAGACGCATTCTACCATCGATTAGGGTACTGTCAACTCACAAATGGAGCACATTTTGAACACTTGATAAAGTAACCATCATGTTGAAAATTTTGACAGACTTCTGTTTTATGTATTTAAGACCTTCCAAACTGAATAAAATCTAAGTGTTACATATGGTTGAACTCGTATTGAATAGGAGATTCCAATAATGACTGAATATAAAGGGTGATGAATTTGAAAAACCAAAGTTACTAATATTCTAAGAGAAACGGCAAATCTGGTAACATTGCAAATATCAAATCTCCGTATCCCAAAATTGGTGTACCCCAAATTTTGTACAATTAGGACTAGCAATTTACGAGATAATTGGCCGTTTCCAGACTTTTGGGGCACTCTGAATACAGGCTGTTTCTTTTATAATATGGTAACATTACTATATTCAAAACCGTATTAGATACGAAGACGATTAAATGGACAAAAAGGTAACTATTATGAAGAACAATATATTTGTTGAAAATAATTTCAGGGACAATCTTCATTCTCGAGTTACACAGGGAAAACTGAAAATGCTGCTTTAAGTTTTTTGAGAATAAAATTTGAAAAAAATGTAGAAAAATGGAAAAGGAAAGTTTCATTTGTTCACAAATTCATTCTAGCCATGTATCAATAAATTTTCTATAAGACGTTTCGTGTCTTCTCGAGGCTAACATCAATATTTTTTCAGGCCCATAAGCATACGGTAGGTACATACTGCAAAGTGTTGCTTAAATGTGCCATTATAGCATTTCATTACTAACCTTTACTAAACCATCGAAGGCAAGCATTCTATTATTTTCGGTAAAGCTCGAATGCCTCCGATTTATGTTTTGTTTTCAATTCAATTCAGCGGTTTGTTGCAGTTATTTTCAGACCTTCACAGATGTTTTGGTTTATGATTTAGGTTTTTTTTATTTATGTGATTTAACAGTTAGAATTTTGAGCAATTTCTGTAATTCTTAAACAATGGACAAATTGAAAATTGTGAAGATATTGTGGACTGGTTGACAAGTTATTTTTTCTCTTCAATAAATATGGTTCCGAAATCATACATTGCTAAGACTTTAGCAAAGCCCCGTCCGAATTTAATAACATTAAAAACATCCTCTCTTTGGTTATTGTTACCACCGAACATTGACAATACAAGAAGGGTCACTCTCAGCTCCTCCTCCAATGTTGATTTTCTCGCTTCCTCTGTGATGCTACTCTTCCTCATCAGATTTCAGCTCCCACTTGATGCGTAGATGGGATATACCGGTGTGCTTTAAAAATCACAGTTATATTAACGTTGACGAACATAACATAACACCTGAGCTATTAGAGAAATGTAAGCAATAATACCGGAACGTTGTTCTTAAAAGTGTTTACAAGTGATAGAAATATTTCTAGCACCGACGTTGGTTTATGTCACGAGTGCTTAAACTATAAAGAAAAACATCATTTACCAAATGAAGCGACAGTATCCTTTCAGTCGAAAGCCTATTCTGGTTTTAAAAAATTTTGCGGTCTAAATGTGCCTCCTCTAAACATTCTAGAATTTATAATAAATTAAGGGAACTTTTTTTTTATTTTCAAAGAAATGGCATATAAAAATCAAATTGGAAAAAATCCAGAGATTTGTTTAACACTCCGATAGTTGCGCCCAATAATTTAACGAATATAGCGCGGCTGCATCTGAGAGATGTATTTCTTAAAATTGACCAGATTCTTTGTTTTGGGTCAAGGACATGTCATTAGTGGTTGATAAAATTATAATTCATCAATAAGCACTTGAACAAACGTGAAAAAACTTTGTTAAATAAGAATATTAATATTCAAAACAAACTAAAATTGAGTTCATCATTACAAATGCTTCGGCTCGCCGAGTTTGACTCCACGAAAGTCACAATAGTAATAACAGCTACATTTCCCAATTTAGGAAGATAGGTGGGGCGGCAAGTCGATATCGTTACGTAAGCCAAAGTAACAGTGCCTAATACAACGACTGCATCTCTCAGATACGGAGCGACCATCGGAGTGTTAAGAATGTGAATTTTACTAATCCCTCTAAAGATTTTCCCTATGAATATTTAATATCTCGATGTATTAGAATGCGAATATATTTTACGTTAAAATTTGTTAATCGTGAAATTAAAGAACAAATAAAAGAAAAAAATAGAGCCAGATAGGTATAAAATTAACAATTTTACAGAATTTATAGTAAATGTATTTATGTATCTTGAAATATTTGTATATGTTCGCCTTATTTCTTTTTCACTTTTATATTCATATTGGGTACTTAAAATTAGTATAAACTTTCCTTTCCAATTTATTAAATATTCAGAAACTCCACCTGTACTTCAGAATTCATTTCTTTTAACCCCCGTCCCGTATCAGTTACTCAGTTAAAATACTGCACATGCGACGGCTGGTTTAGTCGCAATACGGCGCCGACGGCTCGCTTTTGTAGACCCAATATCAAAGTACCGACACGAAGCGACCCTTCTCGTCTTGTCTATGTTCGGTGTTGTTACGTAATAACCATCATCCATCCGTAATATTATTGGAAGTATTAGAAATATAATGTATTGACTGAGAAGAGTTGGAGATCGAGTAGGGTGGTGCATATCTTTGCTTAATTATTGAAATTTGGATATTCTAGGAGAACGCATGACCTTGAAAACTCTCGTTTTTTTTATATATTAACGTATTTACAACTTTTTTTATTATTTCTAAGATGTTTTATTATCTACAATAGCTATTTGTGTCACTTTTCCTACCGCAGGATTAAGTTCAAGGGAGGAAAAGGCACTTTACTCCTGTGTAATAAATATAATTTTTCCTCCTACCCACTTATCAAGTAAACCTTTTTCGAATTATGATTTATTTTGTTGTCTCCAGCCTATTGCTGACTTTAGATTGTTGTAGTAAAAAGGCTATCTTGGCTTGTTCCCTAATATTTGGTGGCGTATTTGTAAATTAAAAATCACTTGAATCGCTCTCCATTTCTTAAAAAGTCAATAAAGTTTAATAAACTTAACAACTCTGCACTCTAAAAGTCAATTGCAATGTTTACTGTCAGTGACCACAGCATAATATGTTAGTTTTATTCGTAACATTCATAATTCCTTTTTACCAGTATACAGGATATACAAGATGTTGTTGAAATTGCAGGAACAATTTGGATATAATAGATTTACAAGTTTCATCATTTACAACTGTACATGTACTTTCTATAGGGGTAGGAGGAAAAAAATGTATACAATAATCTGTCATTTAACGTTTTTCATATCTCTCTTATTATTGTCCGACCATTAGTCGCCCTCATCAGGATTGCATATCTATATAATTGATGGGTAGTATTGCGCCAAAAACTACCTTTATTTGTCTGCACTGTGCCCTAAACATGAACGCCCGGAACAAGGCAACGGTCATTAACTAAAAGTTTAATGGCATTCGACCATCACTTTCAAAGCAATTCGAACAGTGCGAATTGAAGGTTTACGTAGAAAACTACTAAAAAGGCGGTAGACTAGTAATTTAGTTTTTTTTATACGCACAATATGCCAGGTATTGTTACTAATTACCTAAAGGTGGAACTCAATTAATTTCAAGACAAACTCCTTATTTCATTTGTGAATAGAGATGACAATGATTAATGATAGTATCATTATAACGAGAGTAATCTGTAATGATATTTCTGTTAATAAATTGATAACAAATTGCTTTTATTCGTAAAACGTATTGAACAAAATTTATCTCTAGAAATCTGGAGTAATTACAAAATTGTTTGGATGAAAAAAATCGATTATTTTTGAAGGCAGGTAACTGTAGGTAGTCACTATGGTCGCGTTCATCCCAACGTAGCGCTACCGGAGCGAAAATCAATTTTCTGCTGAACGCGTGTTTTGCAAACTGATCAGATGTGAGCGCTGTGGCAGCAGTCACCATTTTTTTCATCAGAAATGAAATACGCTACCATGGACTCCATGGCTACGCTTCCGATGAATGATGCATCAACTGCCATTTATGCTAAATATCATGGTAATGAGCATATGAAATGACATAACATATTTTGGTTTGAAGATAGTATCCTGAAATTGAATGAAAACCAGTAGGAACTATTAAACTTAATTCAAATCGAAGATGAATAAATTAGATTAGATAAAAAATTAGATTATGTGGTTATATCATGATTAGACGTTCAGCAGAATTAAGAAACGATGGATTTCTCTAAAAATCGCTACCTGATCAACTTTGTTGGGATGAACGTGGCCTACGATACGGCACGGTGTGAGAGTGGCGCATGTGACAATATCTGTCTGACATTTGCTGTTGTCAAATTGGCACCTAGAAGTAAAAGTCTTGTGTGAAGGTATGAAAGAAGAATTTCAGCGATCGCAGTCGCAGAGGATGGGTTTGGAACTAATTCATGCCGGTTTTTTCAATTTTTAACAATAAGGATACGCGTAATATTGTACAATATTTGCACTGAACAATAACAGTAATCTGTTAAATCGTCCAGCTGCAAATATGGTATACTATGAGTAATGATAATAGGAAAATGAAATAAAAGACCTTTCGCAAGTGACATTAACACGTTCAAGAACATAATGTCGAGAATCTCTGAAAATGATCTTCTGGCCCATTTTTCTAGTAAAACTGGGAATAATTATAAAACATCAACGCTATATGGTCAATATACTCTATGCTAAAATCCACATTAGCCATTACGGAAAACGCTAAGATATCCAAATTTCCGAAACATATTGCATTTCAGAAAAAAACAAAGCGTTGGATACAAAGCGAAAAAATCTAGAATATTTAGTCGAGATTGAATAAACAGGTTTCTTCGTGATGCACCAGATGAATCTTTTGCACAAAGTAAAATGTTTTCATTCATTTTCCTGATGTATTTATTGTTATATTATTACAGCTATTTCCTTATGCGCTCGCGCGGGGTGCACAGAACACCCCGCTCCTATAAATGTTATTGTAATTTTCGCTTATAGTAAGATTGATCGCGCCGCCACTGTGTACCTTCCTTTTAACTATAGTTTATTTCAGAAAGGTATAGAGTAATAAAACCTCAATAGGTATGCAAAGGGAGCACAGAGTAACCAAACGAATATTTAAGCCACTTTCATAGTTTGGCATTGATTTCATTTCTTTTTATCAAGTGCAGGTAGTACCACCCGGGTTGGGGTCAATATATGGGTTTAGCCTATTGTTATCCATTCACAAACACTGAAAATAGTGTGCCAAAGGCGTGCCGGTAGGATACTCGTAAAAAGGGAAGAATTTTATTTTAACAGAATAAAAATTAGGCCTTATGTACATAGTATTAGGTACACTTATTTTTTATTGAACATTATACAAAAAATACATTATACAGAAATTAAATTATAAAAATCATAATATTCTTCGTCATCTGAGGAACTGTCATCTCCTCTTGACGTTATAAATCCCACATTTTCTCCTCTTCTTTAATGACATGCTGGACTGCTTTTCGCCAGTTCTCTGGTGTCACCTCCTTAATGGCTTGATCAAACAGTAGCTTAACGTCTTTCATTTTGAATGTCGTGTTGTGTCTAGCTACAAATCCTTTCACTTGCGCCCATATAAGTTCTATAGGATTTAGTTCGCAATGATATGGCGGTGTGCGCAGCACAGTTACACTATCTTTTTTTTTTTTATATCTTCCACGGCGTATTTCATAAAACGATGTTTGTGTAAATTTGCTATAGCTAATAGTTCTTTTTTTATCAAATTATCTTCAAATTCAATACTTTTGGTGGTTAACCAGTCAATAATCTCTTGTTTTCTCCAAGATGAAGTTGGAGTCTTCTGTATGCGTCGAGAATGATAACTCGCGTTATCCATAACTACTACTGAATCAGCCGGAAGATATTTTATCATTTCACCAAAATAGTCTTCAAAAACATCCGAATCCATGTCCTCGTGGTAATCTCCCGTATGGCACGACTGAAAGGTTAGCAAACCTTCTTTTAAAAATCCCTTCGCTTTCAATATGGACGATTATTAGTCTTTTCCCTTTACCTGAAGGCACCTTAATACCCGTTGACAGGCCTTCCATGAAAGCTTGGCGAGCACTGGTCATATTTTTGTCTTGCCACATTTTTGGTACTGTATAACCTTCATTGATCCACGACTCATCAGGATAAAAGATTTTCTTCTGCTCTGTTCTGTACTGCTTTATACTTCTTAAGTATTTTCGTCGCCAGCAAACAATTTCATCGCTTTCCAGTAAAAATGCTTTACGGTTATGCTTTTCCCAGGCAAAATCCATATTTCTCAAAGTGGTCCATAAAAGTTTTTAAGTTATCAACGGAATACTGTCATCCTGGCCAAGCTCCATTATCTTATTCCACCCTTATCTAGGGTGGGTATTTCTTTTTTAAAATAAAAAGAGTGAACTTTTCTTCGAATTTCACTTTTGGTGTCTTCATCAAGGACTTTTACTGGTCTGCCTGGACTTTTCTTGGGAGGCTCCACTTGGCCTGCTATCTTTCTCCCCCGCAATAATTTGAAAACGGTGGACTTTCCAACTCCAGTCATTCGGGAACATCGGTCGACAGTTTCTTGTACAGTACATTTCGGGTAATCGTATTTTATGCAATCGTGTACATTTTAAATAATAAGTTTTTCATTCACTGATAGTGGAGAATTATTGGAACATCTTTTCGTTGGTGTAAATGTCGCCATTTTATTACTAATCTTATAATACTGTGAACACTATTTACGGCTTAACAGCAAATACTGATGCGTTAAACTAAACAAACATACTTATAAAGGTCTAAAAATTTTGGGTAAGGCACCTTGCAGCTCATGGTTGAGCCGAATCTGAAACAGGGTTGGAATTAGGCAGAGGCACTAATAGATGGTTAAACGGTACCTGTTGAACGCAAAACGTAACTGTATAATCTACTACCTAAGTAATCCCTACACAATATTTTGATATTGACACTTCAGGCCAGAAAACATACTTTTCCTAATTCTCTTACGCAATTACTTGAAATTTTACAAACAATACTTTTTCAACACCTACGCCTATGGCCGACACCGAAATTGAGTCGAACTGGACGGAATTCCCCATTTTATTACTCTATACCTATACCTTTCTGAAATAGACTATAAATAACCTCGGGTACCGTGTATCGTTTCAGGTTTCAGGGAGAATCTGTCGGTGCACTAGTGAGACGCGTTAAAGTGCTTGGGGTATTCTGTACGCCCCACCCCGTGCAACCTTCTAAGTTGCTATTTAGTTTATATTGTTTTAAGTAATAATTTTTTATTTTTTAATATTTTTTTACAAAATATTCATTTGTCTCAGTTAGTATGATAAGTTTTTAATGGCTTCCCTTTTTTGAAAAATGTGATTTTGTTTTTTTATGGCAAATATCGATTTTTAGGAAATACATGTTTATTTTTGAACAGAATTGTATAGTTTTAATATGTATGTTTTTTATATGTTTTGACAACACATTTGGGGTCGTATAAAGATGTTGACATATTAAACAAACTCAAATGCATCTTAAAAATATATGAAAAAAAATCTCAGATAATCCCAAATTGATTAATTGATTTTTGTTCGAGGGGTGTTATTGACACCCCACGTGACCGACGACGTCGTAAAAGTGGACGCGCATGCATAAGGGTTAATTATTGGAATTTCTGGGGTTTGCCGAAGAGAGAACTACGTAAAGTAACGGCCAAAATAATGTCGACATGCTTGTAATAACCATTTCAGACTCAAAATATGATAAAAGGCGAATTTTTACAGTTACAGACAAACTTTGCGGCGGAGTGAATTCTTTAGAAATATGTAGAGGTCGACGAAAAAATGTAATATGCACTTCGGTGAAAAACTGTCTATTGTCTTGCCTGCTTACTGCGCTTCGGCTACACCTCGGCTATCAATGTGCAGACTCGACTATAAAAGACAATTTATCGTCTTTGGTACATAAATAACTATTTCTACGAGCGTGTGGAAAAGTATACTTTTTTACACACATTTTAGTAGGTAAGTACCTAAAGTTCTACTTTCATGATTATATTTTCTATTTTGTTAAATATTGTATTAATATCTTTTATTATTTACCTACATCAATAACCAGAAGGTAACTAATATACCTGTTAGTTAGTATCTATAGTAAAATTAATACCTATTTAGAGGTACCAGCCGTTTTAGTAACTTAACGTATGCGGCTTCTTGAACCATCTGACATTAACATGAAATCAAAATTTGACGTAACTTCAAAAACGTGACATCTAATAAATTAGTTACGACGTTCATTTTTGTTGGTAATTTTTTGTTTCAACCGATTTATTAATAATAAATAAGGATGGTCTTATTCTAAATGGGTATAAAATTTACTATAGTTATTTTATGAAATTTTTTTCATTTTCCGCCCTCTCGTAAAAAATATGCGGAAAGTACTTTTTCCGCATTTATAGGGGGAAGTGTACTTTATCCGCATTTAACTTGGAAATCAGTTTCTGTCAAAAGGAAACTATTAAATAACATGTACGATCAAAATTATATCAAATTATATCGTAAACCGGTCTGCAAGTTATGTTGTAATTCAATGTCTGTCGGGGCATATAGCCCGGGAAGTAGTTGTTGCTTCTTAGTTGATCGGTCACTGTTTTCGGAAAATATATTTCAGAACTTTGTGGTAAAGCGTTAGAATAATATATTTATTCTTCGATATCTATCAAATGTTTTATAGTTCCCAAAAACTAAAATAATTTATTAACCACAGATTTTTATTGAAAGCAGAAATATAAGGAAATGTATTAACATCAATAACCTGATAACACAAAAATATGATTTTTGGCATTCCATTAAAATGTGATTTCGTGTTAAAAGCTTGCAAACCGTTGGACAATAAAGTTATAGCATGATAAAATTTATCACAATCTATCATGATTTATTATATTTTTCACCCTGAGTTGATACAATGACAAAGTCTGGCACGATTATTTGGGTAGTTCGTGATGAAAAGCCATAAAAGAAAACGGTATCTGCATCAACAATAACCGAGAGTTGAAATTTGATAGTATTTCTTATTATTAAAACGAATGAATGTTTAAAGGCGATAGTCGATTAACAATGTTGATTTGGGCCCTAGCCATTTTTGAAAACTGACTCTGGGATCTTGTTTGGACTAGTTTGGAATGTCTCCTCCCAAAATTTCAGCTACCAAGATACATTCGAGGCGTTGGAAACACAAAAATACCATGTTACTAATAGATGTGTAGAATAAGAGTTTTGGTAGATGAGCATAGTAAAATATGGATTTTTTTCCATTTTTCAAGTCTATTCACTCACATTTCGGATTGATTGTCCTTTTTGTCCAAGAAGAAATTTAATCTGGAGATTTGCTGATTTATGAATAATTTATAGTAAATATATTGATATTTTATAAATAAATATATTGATTGATAATTAATTAATGATTTGAGTTACTAGTAAACCAGAAAATTTTGTTTAACATTACTACTTACGTCACATCAGTTGTAGGTATTAAATTGTTTTGACAAGCTTACTCACCTGAAACAAAAAAATATATAGGATTAAATTTTGTACGGAATACTTAAACGTATTTGTAATTACAGTAAGAGTACAAATCACTAAAATGCAAACACAGGGACTATGATGTTAGTAAGTCTAATTTACTATCGTCCTCCAATCTACAGAAAAATGAACCAGCAAAGCAGTCAACTATGGGAGTGGATATTTATAATTTCTCAACACTTATTCAAATCAAGGATGAAACTTCGGGTTGGTATATTACAGCAGCCGAAGGTAAATTATGCACAAACAAATATACTGAAATATTTTTCAATTTATTGTAGATGGAGAAGCTACATTTTCAAAGCGCTGCAATGAAGTTGGAAAGGATTCCATCTATATATTAACGATTGATATGTTTGATAAGTCCTCGGATAAGTCAACATCGTTATTTTTATCAACCACTTAAATCGAAACGAAGATTTGCTCGCAATTTTCGAACGACCAATTTAAATAATTTAGTCATGCTTTCCACATTCATGTTTTTTTCCTTCGACATCGGAGTGTTTTATGGTAAAATAAACGTGTGCATCTTCATCTAAAGCACGTTTCGGCATTAAATCATTAATTACAATTAACAAAATCATTGGGAAGGGAATTTGAATTTGTATTAAATAAAATATTGGCAACAACGCCCTTAAACAGAAAGACGTGTTTTATTTTACATCTACAATAAACCCGAAATTTTAGAGACATTGAACCTTTGTTATAAGTGATTAATAGAAAATTGCAGATATTAGGTGAATATTAACTTATATTTAACAAAAATATACCGATTGAAAAGATAGAAAAGTTAATTACTGATAAGCCCAAAAAAGAAACTGGATGGAAAAATTGAAGATTTGGATGAAAACTTGGAAAATATTTCCTTAGAAGCAAAATTAAATAAAGAAGAGAATATGCAATTGAAAAAAAAAGTAGAAAAACAAGAAAAGAGAGATCAGGAAGAAAAATTTAATAATAAAAGGCATACCAGATGAGAAAAATGAAGATGAAAAAGTGATGCAGAATGAAGTTTCTGCGATATTGAGAAAAATAGAAACAAACATTGACCTACAAAACGATGCTGAAGAAATAAGAAGAATTGGATACAATGAAGGGAAGCGGCCAAGACCAACACTCATAATATTACGGAACTTCACCAAAAAAAAAATAGAAATATTAAAGCAAACTAAAAATTTAAAAGAATCAGATATATGGATTGAGGAGGATTTTACAAAGGAGATTCAAGAAGAGAGGAGGAATTTAATACCCAAACTTAAAGAAGCAAGAGCCAAAGGATTAAAGGCTATACTAAAATACAATAAATTAATAGTGAATAATGAAGTATATGAAACGGAAAGTAATGACCAAATTGACAATGAAGTAATGGAAGAAAACAAATACCATAAAAACAAAAGAACCGCAAGCAGTAGATCTCCAAAAGAATACCCTTCAACAGAACAAATACGAAAAATGACAAAATCATGGAATACAAAAATCTAAAGAAACAAGATAAACAAGGAAGCACCGGAAAGCTACGAAAATGGAAAAAATGAGACTGGATTAAAGAAAAAAAATAACATAAATAAAAATATCAATAATACTGAAATAGAAAATAGTAAAAAATAAATATGGAAACTTGCAACCTGGAATATACGAAGGATAAATGGAAAGGAACATCGAACTACTGTACGCATTCAACAAGGCAAATATCGATATTTTAGCATTGACAGAAACAAAGAAAAAAGAACAAGGGGAAATCGTACTAGAAGGGGGACACATATTTGTGTATTCAGGAGTAGAGAAAAATAAACGAGCAGCAACGGGAGTGGCGTGTATCCTACATGGGAGATTTGCAAAAGGATTGAGAATGTGGAAAAAACATTCAGAAAGAATACTCACAATAGAAATAAATATTGATGATGAAATAACAACAATCATAGCAACATATGGACCTAATGATGACGAGAAAGCGGTAGAAAAAGATAAATTTTGGAAAATGATGAATGAAGTAATCGAGACAGCCACAGGAAATGTATATGTGGTAGGAGACTTAAATGGACGAGTAGGCAAAAATTAAATAAATTATGGAGAAATTGGAAACCATAGAGAATACAAAATAAAGAATAATGGATCAAGAATAATAGAATATTGTAAAATAAATAATCTTATAGTCGCTAATACATTCTTCCAACATAAAAACATCCACAAGTATACAAGACAAGGGAAAAACAACACAGAAAAATTTATAATCGATTACGTTCTTGTAGAAAAAGATAAAAGGAATTTAGTAGAAGATGTAAGAGTAATGCGAGGACCGGAAATAAATACTGACCATTACATGGTGGTAGCAAAAGTTAAAAGAAAAAACAAACTTAACAGAAGTAATAAAGAATATAAAGAAAAACAATATACGAAACAATAAAAGCATACAAGTTAAGAGAATATGGGGTAGCTAGAAAATACACAGAACTCACAGAAAGAAAAATTACAAATGAAAAGTTAACAAACAAAACTGTAGAAGCAACATGGAAATACGTTAAAAGCAACATTTTGGAATCGGCAAAAGAAGTTTGTGAAATATTCAGTTCCAATAAAAACAAAAGACAAACGTCATGGTGGAATGAAGAAATTAGTCAGGAAATTAAATTTAAAAAACAAAAATGGGATGAATATTTAGAGAACAGAACGGAACATAATTACCAGGAATATAAAAAACAAAAACAAATAGACAAAAATGTAGTTAAAGAAAAACAGAAAAGCTGGGAACTTTTTGGTAGGAAATTGGAAGAAAACAGTAAGGTCAACCAAAAACTGAACCATAAAAAAATGAGAGGTAATAAAATAGTAAGCGCAACAACAGTTAAAGACCAAAAAGGAGAAATATTAACAAATGATATTGAAATAATGGACGGATGGAAGGAATATTTTCAAAAACAATTATTTACTATTTCTGATGAAAAATCAATAGAAAAAACGGAGTCTGTGAACAAGGACCAAGAAACAAGCGATGCTATTACGTTGAATGACATTATAGAAGCAATACAGACATTAAAAAAAAACGGAAAAGCTGCAGGTCACGATAAAATAACTTCAGAAATGATGAAAAATTTGGGAGAAAAAGGAACAGAATTGCTTTAAGATGTTTGTAATAAATCATGGTCTGAAGAAAAAATACCAGAAGATTGGCAAACAGGAATACTTTTACCAATACATAAAACAGGAGATGTTAAAGAGTGCAGCAATTACAGGGGGATAACTTTGTTAAGTTCAGCACTGGAGGTGTAAGAAATTAAAAATGCATATGGAACCAACACTGGATGAAGCACAAAATGGGTTCCGGGCTGGAAGAAGTGTACACGACCACATATTTACAGTTAAGCAAATCATAGAAAAAACACAAAATAGCAAAACAAAGACATACTTCACATTTATAGACTTTTGACAGAGTTTGTAGAAAGAAAATATAGGACATAGTAGAAATAAGGAAAGTTGATAGAAAACTAATAGGTGTGATTAAAAGTACTTACAGACTTACGTAAACTATATAATCAAAAATAACCGAGAATCTGAAATATTTGAGACAAAACAAGGATTAAGGCAAGGTGGAGCTCAAAGTCCAACTTTATTCAATATTTTCATGGACCACATAATGAAACAAACCAAAACAGATATACAGGGGCTTTCTGTAGGTATGAAGCAACTTAGACCAGTAAAGATACGTGAATGTGCATTTGCTGACGATCTAGTTATAATGGCCAATTCAGAGAAAGGTTTTCAAAAAAATATAGACATATGGAATAGGACACCAAAATTTAACAAAAGGAAAATAAATGCAAATAAAACAAAAATAATGATGATAGCCAAAAATAAAGAAAGGTTGAATATACGAATTAACGAAAGTATAATCGAACAAGTTATCTACTTTAAATATTTAGGAACAACAATTGACAGCACTGTTCAACAGGAAAGGGATATTATGGAGAGAACAGAAAAAGCCATAAAAACTTACCACATGCTGAAACCTGGATTCATTAATAAGAAGGAAATCTCAAAAAGAACCAAAATGACAGTATTCCGAACAGTTTTTAGACCGATACTATCTTATGGCAGCGAAACGTGGGTACTGGACCAAAAAATGAAGAGCAGAATACAAGCTATAGAAATGAAATACCGGAGATCTGTGATAGGAATAACAAAACGAGACAGAATAAAGAATGTAGACATAAGAGAGGAGCTAGGAATAAAATCCATGCTAGGCTATATAGAAGAAAGACCACTGAGCTTGTGGGGACATCTACAGCGAATGGAGGATACTAGACTAGTTAAAAATATATGGGAAGCAAAGGTGATTGTTAAAAGAAACAGAGGTAGACCAAAAGAATCCTGGGATAACAACATAGCCAAAATATTAAAGGAAAGAGGGAAAACAATGATAGAAGTAAAACAGTTAGCAACAAATAGAAAAGAATGGAAAACTTTTGTTGAAGAAACTTGAAATTTTAAGAATCCTCCCTACACCGAAAGGTAGAAGGGAATTTGATTATATATATATATATATATATATATATATATATATATATATATATATATATATATATATATATATACATCCTTCTATCGTTAAAGCGTCCAGACAAAAATGTGCTTTATGGCGTCCGACGTTGTTTTCTGCAGATATAGTGTTAATTGAGCTGAATACTTTTTAATATAGATAAAGGATGGTTAAAATAAATGGAAAAAAGGACTTTGGCACGGAAAACACAACATTGCTGTATATTTTCCTAACATTATGGCGCCCTTTCAGTCGATGGACAATTGGGCGTCTCTTATATTCAGCATTACGTATATATGATAGCCTTTAGGGCGTCAATTTTGTTATTGCGTTGTTGCCGCAGTAAGTACATATCTGCTATTTACAGAAAATAGGAGGACAAATAAGATATAATGTGGTTATTGTAAGTAGGAGGGAACTATATTATGTTATTGCAATGAAATTTCAGAAGTATTCATTTCACAAGTTACAAACACTCAAAATATTGAAGACAGTGAACTTAAATAAATCTTCAAATAGACAATTTCTTCACAAAATTGCATTAATTTCAGAATTACATGATAGTTATTATTTTATATGGTGTTTGTTAGGTACTAGTTGAAGAATAGCTATTTATGTAGGCAGTTACAAAAAATATGATTTTTTGTGACATTTGTGATCATTCAGGACACGAGTATTGTCGGTGAAAAGTTTTAACCCTAGTTGAGAACCAATATTTTTCCTGCGTAGATAAATAATTTATTTCCTTAAAATTGTGGGTTACGGGAAAATACTATAAGGGAAGTGATGTGATGGAGTGATTTTGACGTTTCGAGATTCGAATGGATCTACACGTTTCATATTAGTCCAAAAAACCCATTTTTAAAAAATGTCGGTCGGTCAGTTGTCAACACGATAACTCAAAAACACTACCGAATTTTTCAATGAAATTTTATAAGTAGGTTCAGAACATAAAAACTGAGGCTAAGTTCGTAAATGATTAAAATCTGATTTACAGTTTTTCGGAAAATTCCATTTTCATGCAGTTTTCTCAATTTTCCACCCGAAATAATTTTTTTAACGAATAACTGACAAATTTGTTGGAATCTTCGTATCAAAAAACCTCCTATACAAAATTTCTCCGAAATCGGAATCAAATTTTTTTTGGAAATTTCCTTCAGCTTTAATCCTGTATATTATCTACAATATAAAATGAAAGAATTCAAATGTAGTAAGTAATTGAGATGCATGTTAAACATTTTGCAGTCCTGACCCAAAAATTGTAAATTTTGGTTTATATTGAATGTATGGAAAAAATTATGCAGTATCATGTATTTTACTACGCGGAATCCATTTCTTGTAGTAGTGTTATGAAATTTTTGTTATTAAAAAATCTTAGTTTTTTTCAAGTAAAGTATTAGAAAACAAATTTTGGGTGAAAACTAATAGCCTCGTGCATAAGGTGAAGTCATCTGGGTACATCAACTGGTTCAAATAATATTCGAATACATCAGTCGGAGCTAGATATATCGTTTATCCTTAGTGCCACGAAACAACATTATTAACAAAAGAAGTAAGTAGATATCGTCAAGGACCAGATTTTAAAAATATTCATACATACAGCCTGCTCCAAAATTCAGTGACGAAACAAACACATATTTTTTATGTAATTCTTAATATCTTTCGATTCTATTCGAAGAGCTGATTTCGAAAAACTATAGCACTTGGAGTCAAATGGTTATAGTTTCTAAATTCCAGGGTGTTGAAAATCACTTTTTTAACTTCAAAGATTTTTCAGCTAAAACAATTGATTATTTAAAAAAGAATGGATGTCCCTATATTTACTTGGGTTTAGTTGGGTTCTTCAAACAATTTTGGAACATCCTATATATTCATGAATACTTATAAAATCTGCCTCTTGGCGATATCGGCTACTTTTATGTTTCATACATCAATATTGTGTATAGGAAAAGGAATAACTTTTGACCCTTGTACTAATATTTCTGTTGTTAAAAAAAATTGAATTTTTTGTTATTAATCTAATGAAATTATGTCATATCAACCTGTTGTTGGTTTTCCAATGAGTCTTTCAGTTGGTTCTTGCTGATTTGCCATTCCAAATGAAGTATTATATACAGGGTGGTCCGTAAGCAATGGTCCAAAGTGAAATGGGAGATTTTTGGCCTGAAAATATTACAATCTCTTGCAACTTGCTTTTATCAAATATTGATAATAGAAAAGATACAGGGTGGCAAAGTTTGAATGTAAAAGATGTTTTTTCTCAGTAAATTGAAAGATTTTGGATATACAAACGTAAAAATTAAGAGATGGGGGTTTTAAGGCATGAGAAATCGTAATATGATATCCGTTTTGATGTATTTCCTAGAGGGCGCCAAATTAGCTATGTTGTTGGTGTAACTGTGCGCTTAACTTTTTCATCGTTAACGCTATCTCTCTTTTTATTGAAAAATATTAAAACTACATCATTTGCGACAAAAATAAATATGTATCATTAGTCTCAAAAATTACTAGTTTTCGCATTTTAAAAACCCCCTACATAATTATTATTTTATTTATTAGCACAAATAACACCGTACACTAACTAACGTCGTTAGTTAGTGAACGATGCAAATAATAGCGTTAGTAGGCGCTGATGTCAGCAAATTTATCATCACAAGAATTGACATAGTAGATGCCGATGTCAACAATACTCCTGTCAGTTAATCATTCGTGTTTTGACAGTTAATCTCATTACACTCTTGAAGTACGAAACTATTTAAACACCTTGTTTCCTGAACACTGGATTGGTCGTGGTATTCCCTTTCCTTGGCCAACACGCAGTCCAGAATATAACCCTTTTGGATTTCAGTATATGGGGCACAATGAAGGAAATAGTTCACAGAAACCCTATAAATAGTCGAGTTCAACTTTGGCAAGAAATCAGAGCAGCAACAAATTTTTTTACGCCAATGACATTGTTTAATATTAGGCGATCTTTCATGAAACGCATGGATAAATGTATCGAGATGAATGGCGAACATATTGAACAATTACTGTGAAATAATATTTAAATTTTGTTGTTGTATTTTTCAATAAATTTTTCTTTTTTCTCTTGATTAAAAGTTATTGAGTTCATAATGGTTGCTTTATTAATATGTCAAAGTACTAATAAATAAAATGCAAATTACGTAGAGGGTTTTTAAGATGCGAATATCTTGAAAACTAGCAACCTTTGAGACTTATGATAGGTATACATTTTTTTCACAAAAATGATGTCATTTTAATATTTTTCAATGAAAAGCGAGATAGTGTTAACGATAAAAAAGTTAAGTGCACAGTTACACCAAGAACGTAGCTCACGTGGCTCCCTCTAAAAAATACATCAGAACGGATATGATATTATGATTTCTCAGGAACTAAAACCCCTATCATCAAATTTTTACGTTTGTATATCCAAAATCTTTCAATTTACTGAGAAAAAACATTTTTGACATTTCAACTTTTCCACCCTGTATCTTTTTTATTATCAATATTTTATTGAAGCAAGTTGCGTCAGATTGTGATATTTTCAGGCCAAGAATCTTCCATTTCACTTTGGACCATTACTTACGGACCACCCTGTATATATATTTTTATTGTTTGAAAGTATATTTTGCAGATTTTTTTAATTTCATTCAACTATTCGAGAGCTATAAGACCGAGGCAGGAATAAATGCGGAACATAACACCCTCTATGCTACAAAGTGTTAGAGTAGACCTTAATGCCCGGTTAAGTCATGTCTACTGGTCAATGATGAACAAGCTGAACATTTATTGTAAATTTTCTTTTGTTTATTTTGGTAATTTAAAATCAAAAACTGAGCTATTTGGAGAATTTTTAATAGTACTTTTTATTTAGCTTATAATAAATTTATGCGTTACTTGGACGCACCCTATATACAGGAACGTATCTAAGAAATTAAGATCTGGGAAGTAACTTGGGACTTCGATTTTAAATGAAAAAGAGATGCATTCATAGTTTTTCATGTATAATTTGCGTATATTGTTTCGCGTTTACGGCGTCCACTGACCATCCGCATACAACGTGCTAACTCTTTTTTTTAAGAAAACTATAAATATTTTTATGATCGAAGAATACGTACAAGTACATGCAATGGAAACGCACAAAGAAGTAAGAGATGAAGGCTGTCGTTCATTAAATTCGAATGATTTTGATTTTTGTATCCCTGCAGGATTTTTTTTTCAATCTGAATAACTTTGTAGTACCTATTGTAGGACTTTTAAGTTTCTCTGTGTATATGTAGATTTTATAGTAGAAAACTTTTTTTTGTATTGTGTAAAAATTTACTTTTTATTTGTCCCATATTCGACATTGTTTTATAATTACTACTTACTAGGTATTAAAACAATAAAATCTAGATTTATAACCTAATTAAAGTGGTTTTCTTTAACATGTTTTAGCTTCCAAATAAATTTAGGGGTAGTAAAATAGTCCGAAAATTTGGAGAAACTAGGCACGTTAAACAGATTCCAAACGCAGGGCGTCCTAAAATTGAAGACAATGTGAAACTTGATATTTTATTAAATGTACATGACAATCCTCACAGTAGTTCAACACAAATGGGTGAATATGCTGGAGTTTCCCAAAGATCGGTATTACATATTTAAAAAAAAGAAAAATACCATCCCTACAAAATTCAACTACATCAGGAGTTAAACGACGACGATCCCGATCGCCGGCTTCAATTTTCTGAAATTATACAGGATTTATGTATCCCCAATCCACTTTTCATCAATCAAATCCTTTTTTCCGATGGAGCAACATTTTTTATACATGGTACCGTGAATCGTCAAAATTGCAGATATTGGAGTCAAGAAAACCCGTATTGGATGACTGAGGCACACACGCAATATCCTTAGAAAGTGAATGTATGAGGTTTGTTCCAACCAGCGTCAGAAACCGTCAGGATTCTGCGCAGTAACTTAAATACGTTCCAACCAGACATACAAACGATTAGTTAACGATCAGTTTCTTGTTCCAACCAAAATTTAAAACGGTTTGAAAACTATCAGAACGGTTTACGGATTTTCTTCTGACCACTAATCTGGCGCATGCGAATCGCTGTGTTTTTATTTTACAGTTTCTTTCACTGTTTCATTGAATTGCAGCATAACCTTAAAGTGTGAATTGTGTTTGTATTTAGATATAATTAAAACTAGAACTTTTAAAGTGTGAATTGTGTTTGTATTTAGATATAATTAAAAAGCTTGGTTTTATTCCTAATTTTGATCATAATAAAAATCGTGTAAGCCTTTGGATCAGCTGATTAACGATGCCAACACAAGCGCATGTACAGTACAGACTGAAGTTGTAAGATGTTCCAACCAAAAACATAAATAGATCAGGGATCAGATTATTTGATAGACATGCGCGTTGAAAACGATTTGAAAATAGTTGGAAATCAGTTTGTGATTTGTGGTTGGAACAAACCTATGGGCAGGGATCATCAATGACAGAATCATTGGCCCTTTTTTCTTTGAAGAAAATCTAACAGGAAGACGTTATTTAACTTTTTTGAGAAATCAACTTATACCTGTCCTTCCTAACATGTATCAAAATGCCAATAATCCAAATTTATCTAGTGAAAATATCTGGTTTCATCAAGATGGATCCCCTCCGCATTACGCACGTGAAGTACGTCAATTTTTAAATAATTACTTTCCCGGGAGGTGGATCGGAAGACGAGGTTTTATAGAGTGGCCAGCAAGGTCGCCAGATGTAACACCTCTAGATTTTTTCCTGTGGGGTTACATAAAATCACAAGTTTATGTCAATAGACCCCAAAACTTACAGGACTTGAAAGATAGAATTAGACATGAAAAGAGTCTAATTACTCCAGAAGTCATCCGCAATGTACTTGATGAATGTGTCCGTAAATTCGCATGTTGTCAAGAAACCGATGGATGGCATTTCGAACATTTAATTTAAAATAATTGTTATGCATAATTTGGTTACTTTAAAGTACATTATTAATTAAATCATTAGTTGAAATTTGGTTGAATTTAAATTAAAAAAATCGTTTTCGTACTCTTGAAAAAATATTTTAGTTGAAAATGTAATGTCGTTGAATAAGGAATTAAATTCTCGTTCAAATGAGGTGTCACATTATACCGATTTCCATTTAAAAAAAATTAACGATTACGTCACTACACCTACACCGGTGACGTCATCCCTACTCCATGTACGTAATAACATGTAATACATGTGGGTATTTTACAACAAAAATCGATCTGTTTCGGGATTTCCCTTAAAACTCGACGGTTCTCGAAATAATAATAATATTCCATAATTTAGCCATTCACTGTAGAATACTATTAATAAAGAAATGCGCCAGCTCACTGACCTTCCTACCTCATATCTACACCTTTACTCACGTTAATGTATCGGACTTTCTTAATTTGGCGCTATTAGAGGAGAGTCGTTGACGTGACGCTCTAAAGACGAGAGCATTTATTTGAGAGAATACTCAGAGTTGAGTAATGTACCAGAAATGTATTTTTCTAACTGTTGCATTCAACAATATAAGCAATTTAACGTTCTACTGAAACGGCAGTGTTGTCAAATCTCGGGACGCTCTAAGCGCGAATAACTATCAAGATAAAATGTATACTCAATATACAACTTAATACTCCTAGCGTCTCTGCCGGAGAGTTGCGCGAACTAAATATATTCGGGAACCGTATATTTTCGTTCATTTCATGATCAAAAAAGCGTCCCCCAAAAATTTTGTTGGTAGGTTCGTGACGTAATTTCAAGTCCCTGGACAAATTATTACAAGGGGTGTGCATAGAGCGTCCGTATACGGACGCTGTATGCACTTGGACGCTCTATTGAATGCGATTTCAGAATGTATGGACGCTTTAACGATAGAAGGATATATATATATATATATATATATATATATATATATATATATATATATATTTATTAAATAAAATATTACAGGAATTTACTTTCGTATTTGTAAGTATGTCCAGCTAAATATTTGTTATCACCTTTAATGCTCATACTATTATACCACTGATATTATGTTCTATTTTTTTTTTCATTTGTATCCTCATTGTCTTACATTTTGAACGATTAATAAGGGTGAACACAGATAGAAGTCACTATGGTAATAAATATTGCATGGATACAAATACATAATTCAAAAGCGAAATGAATTCTAAAAAAAATTGATGAAATTAAAAATTTTAATTATAAATCAATGGTTCTGAAACTTAATTGAGAATGAGGTAATAAACAAGCAATTAAGTGTGGAACAAACGTAATGAAGTTATTTGCAAAATAATGATAAACTTTAGAATGGCTTGAAGTGCATAAAATTTTTTGAGGGTTTAAATACATCTGCTACCAAGCATAACAAAGCTAGCAAAATCCAATTACTACCAGTTCTTGGAGCACTTGAAGAAATTCGATTGAGAAACGCAGGATTTTATGGATTTAATAAGGAGGTTGGCTGGAGATTTTCGACAGATTTAATTAATTTCACTTCTCTTTTGTCGCTAGCAAGTAAGACTGTAGATAACCCTGTTATAAAAACGTACATGCTTTCCCATTTGAAAGTTTTTAACGTACTACCATCCGTCAAATATGCCAAATAAATAATTTGGAGAATAAGTTAAAAAGACCACAGCATTTATAATTGGAAAAGCAGGTATAGTGTGTATTTATACAACAGAATCGTCGAAATGATATTCGATAATAGTTTAGTGATATCCAAACACAAAGCAAATCAACCACAAATTATTTGATAGTATGTATGATCGATTGGATAAAGCTGCTACAATTCGTACTAGACAAGTTTTGGACTGCCGAAAAGTATTAGTCAGTTGGTGAAGCGTGTTACAGAAAATAGATTATCTGATGCTACTGGTTTGGGTTGAACAATTTTTGCAACTATATAAAAATAAAATTTTAATCACACAATCCAAAAGTAATGTAATGTAGTAGGGTGCACTTCAGAAGAAATCATAAGTTTGGATGGAGAAGTAATACTAACAAAATGGCATGACAATAAACCTGTAACAATGGCCTCCAATTTTGTAAGTATTGGTAATAAATTCTGATCAGTGCAAAAGATGGGAAAAATCTGCTAAAAAGTTTGTTTATATCCCCCGTCCTGAAGTAGTTCAATTATATAATAGTTGCATGGGAGTGTGTGACAAACTTGTCTTCCTAGTAAGTATTTATCGCATTTTTGTAAGAAGCAGGAAAAAGACCCTTAGAATGTTCACCCACGCAATCGACTTAGCTTGCACAAATAGCTGGCTAGAATACAAAAGTAAATGTACTACCCTAGAAATTCCTAAAAAAAAATTATGGATCTCATATCATTTAGAATGTATATTACTGAATTCCTTATACATGCTGGAGATACAAGAAAAAAGTGGGGCGGCCATCAGGTAGTTCTAGTACTAGCGAACCCTCTACACCACTACCAAATAAGAAATCAAAAATGGAAGTAAGACCCATTAATAAAATTCGTTTTGACAATGTTGATCATTTGCTAATTTTTGACGAAATCAAAGAAGGAGCTAGATGTAAAAATAACAAATGTTCTAAAAAAACTCATTTTATATGCAAAAAATGCAATGTTCACTTATGTAACACTCGGAGATCGAAATTGTTACAAAGATTTTCATAGCAAATAAAGATTTTTAATGTATTTTCTTAACCTTTGAGTGTCACCATGTTCGTCATAACGAACATGTTTTTTTTACGAAAATAGGGGTGGGGGAACTTTAAAAATATTCTTAAAAATCTTTAAAAAAATATACTATTTGATTCCTAAAGTTTCAGAATTTTATCTTTAATAATAAAAACTCGTCACTGAAAGGGTAGTTTTTACGGGTGGGATAAAAATTACACACACTACTATGGCTAATTAATATTAATTCATTTATAAAAACACTTACACACTGTATTAAACTTAATTTATATACACACTTTACTTAATGTCTACGTATTTACTTACACTCGGTATAATAGTTCTAATTTATTTTTACCACTTGAATATTACACTATTTATCTTAAATAATTCACTATTTTATTCACTGTCCGATTTCTAAGAACTTCTGTAAACTGTTTGTGAACTAACTCTGTAATAATTGTTAACTAACTCAAAAACTCTCGTATATATAGTCTTTCTCAATTCTCGAAGGTTCTTGAATTGACCACGCTCTTCGTATCCGTAAACACTGTCGTACCAGAAGACTCTAGAAAACAGGCGCTTCGCATTCGCCAAAATGTATAGTTGAGAGAAAGGGCCGGATTTGAGTTGGTGACTTCGTAACAGTAATTTCACATTGTTATTGATATTCTTAATCGTCATTCAATCCACGTCGTGCGGAAAAGTAACTTTCCCGGACGCAAGGTATTAACTATTGCATTTCATATTAAGCTATTGAAATTTTGTAGAATACTGCGTTAATAACTATTAATGATTACATCAATAACCATAAGGTAACTAATAAATTTGCTAGTTTGTATCTAGTTATTCTGTGTCTAATTAAATGATATTTTTTCTATTTTCCGCCCGCTTGTAGGAAAATTGTTGTTCCTTACACATGCGGAAAGTGTCTTTTCCGAACTGAAACGTAACCACGATTGCGGTCGCGTGCACTTCACGCACTAGTTGGGAAAATAACTATTACCGATTGAGATTGTCTGGATTGAATATAAACAATAGTATATTGTGTAACACGTGTGCAAAAGTGCTAATTCACACGAGTGAGAAATTAGAATTTGCGCACGTGTTGCACATTGTATTTTTCCTACGACCATAATCCAAAACGACCACCATCTAGAAATCAAACAAACGACTGTGTTGCACACGGTGCTTTTTTTATGGACACTTCTTCTAACATGACATAGCTTATGGCGGTGAAAATTAGTAGATACAATTTTTGCTTTTCATTCAAATAAATTACTAAAGATCATATGCCTAGTAACGAATTAGAAGTCGGACTGTTTTGCGGGTTTATTGTTTAGATACCAATACCACAGACTCCAGATAAGCAGAATGACAATTTGCTGTAGGTATTTATGTTGGGTATGCCTAATGTCACTTTGGCTATGCTTTATGTCACGTTCGCTATGCCTTATGCTACTTTTCCCACAACTTTTGTTGCTATGAGAAATTGTTAATTTTGCGTATTATAACCAATGTACAAAATACTGTTTTGGATGGTCGTAGGAAAATATTTTTGAAGCTTGCTTCTTATTGCACGACATAGGACTTTTGAGAAGGCTAGTGAACTCGTAAAACGTGAACGTCACGAAAAGGGTTCGTCACGCAACAGTGTTGCCAGATTTCTGAAAAATCCACGAATCCAATGAAATTTAAATTGAAGCTTGCTTGCTTGCTGCCGATAATTGTCAAAAACTGTCAAAAATGGTCGATATTTGTAAAAATTTTGAAAAATGGTTAAAATTTTTGAAAAATTATCAAAAATGGTCAATAATTGTCAAAGACGGTCAGTAATTGTCAAAACCAATCAAAAATGGTCAATGATTGTTAAAATTTTGAAAAATGGTCAAAAATTGTCAAAATTTTGAAAAAATGGTCAATAATTATAAAAGACTGTCAAAAATGGTCAATAATTGTCAGAATCTGTCGAAAATTGTCAAAAATGGTCAAAAATAGTCAAAAATAGTCAATAATTGTTAAAATTTTGAAAAATGATCAAAAATTGTTAAATATTTTGGAAAATTTACAATAATTGTAAAAATTTTTGTAAGTTGACTAAAATGGTCAATAATTGTTAAAATTTTGAAAAATGGTCAAAAATTGTTAGGATCTTGAAAAAATTGTCAATATTTATGAAAAATGTCAAAAATGGTTGAAAATTGTCAAAATATTGTCAATAATTGTTAAAATTTTGAAAAATGGTCAAAAATTGTCATTATTTTGAAAAAATGGTCAATAATTATAAAAAACTGTCAATAATTGTTAAAAATTGTCAAAATTTTTGAAAACGGGACAAAAATTTTTGAAAAATGGTCAATAATTGTCAGAACCTGTCAAAAAGCTAAAAAATTGTCAAAAATGGTTAATAATTGTTAAGATTTGGAAAAATGGTCTAAAATGGTCAAATTTTTTGAAAAATTGTAAAAAATTATCAGTAATTGTCAAAACTGACAAAACTGGTCAATAATTGTCAAAAATGGTCTATAATTGTTAAAATTTGAAAAAATGGTCAAAAATTGTCAAACATTTTGAAAAAATGGTCAATAATTGTCAAAATTTTTGAAAAATGGTCAAAATTTTTGAAAAATGGTCAAAATTTTTGAAAAATTGTCAAAAATGGTCAATAATTATCAGAACCTATCAAAAATGCTAAAAAATTGTCAAAAATGGTCAATAATTGTTAAAATTTGAAAAAATGGTATAAAATGGTAAAACTTTTTGAAAAATTGTCAAAAATGATCAACCATTGTCAAAACTGTCAAAATTGGTCAATAATTGTTAAAATTTGAAAAAATGGTCAAAAATTGTCAGAAATTTTGAAAAAATGGTCAATAAAATATAAAATAAAACTTAGTAGAACGTACTGGGCCTAATGTAATTCCCAACATCGCATTCTATTGCGCGTATTTTTATTGATGGTTTTCCCAACCTCGCATTCTATTGTGCATAGAAAGCAAGCTTCTGTCGGCGGTCCGACTACCGCTTACCTTTTTATTTGCAAGAAATTTATGTTTATCAATAATTCTACTGAAATCTACAGAAATTATATAATTATTTCAATAAAGAAAATTACTTTTGCTCTGAACCCTAAACTAACGATGTACCTTAAACAGTAATCCAAATAAATGGTTATACCATAAAAATAATCCTGTCCTCCGCTTATGTCATTTACTCACATACATAATGCCAGTGAAGTAATACCGTATCATTTTTTTTCTCATCCGAGGACAGAAAACGAGGTAACATCCGTTGGAAGACAGCTCTTCCTCTTTAATAAGAAATAGGCTGTAATTTGAAACGGAAAAAAAGGAAAAAGCGATGAAAATGTAGGCTCTGTTAGTGAATGAAAAACAAAACAAAAACTACATGGAATGTATGTGAACACAGAGACGGCTTTCATAAGAACATAATATCTGCATACAGTGTCCCGAAACATAAAACTAACTAAATTTTTTATTTATATGAGCAACAAATTCATGATTACAGCAACTAATTAACACATAAAAAGCACTAAAATCTTAGGTATTTTAGACCTGATTAGGCTGGGTTGTTGAGGCTAATTTTACGGACATTCTATTATGGTTTTCCAGGGTTGAGAGTTTTTGTAGACAGTCCCAGACCAGTCTAGATATGATCTGGGGACATGCTAAAGATTTCAGTGCTGCCAGACATCGAAGCGGTTTAGTAGATTTTCAAAATGTGCACCATTTACTTGCACGCTTGTGGAAGCCATTAATTACTTTTTCAGTGTCATTGTTTTGAATTTTGTCTCGAATAAGTATCCCTGCTACCGTACTGGCTCTATTTAGTCACACATTACTATTGAGTAAGCCCCATGAGAAAACTCTTAATAGGTGGCAATTCTATGGGTCCTCTTCGCGCTATCCGTATATCCGAAAATGTATAAATAAAATAATTCCTTTCATCACGTCCAAAATTGAATGTAACATCATCTCGCTCAAACCAGATATCATCAGCCTGTTTGATTTATGTATTGAACCTTTTAATTTTGTTTTAGAAGTTTCTTTTATGTAGCTTGGTTAAAGACAAGTAAGATGAACAACAGAGAACCAAAATGAAGTAGGTTAAGTAAAGTCATTGTCACCAACCTCACGCTGTCAGACATTTTGAAAAAATTAGACTGTAGAATGCAAGAGTGCCTCAAAAAGGCCTAAGCTCAGCCAGAAGGGTTGTCGCATCTGATAGCCAGGTTGCTTTAAAGGCTTTGAAGATGGAACATGTACTCCTTTTATTGGACCAGAACCATTTTGTGGTATTCCAGAAAGCCGCATCGCGGAAGAAGTCCGAAAATTCGAAATTCAACTTGCAGCTTACTCCTGACCAAATACAGGCAAAAAGGATATTACGACCTTCTGCTCTGTTCTTTGAGCTTCATAAATCTCACCTCAGAGTAATTACAGGAATTTTCACGAGACACTGCCCACTCAGATACCATCTCTGAAGAAGGGCAAAGTGGACAGTAGAACATGCAGATTCTTATCAGCTAACGCCTTAAATACCTGAAACAAGTCCACTTAGAGCCTGATTTTTCATCATCAAATCTTAAAACCTCTGAAAAATCTCCATCTCCGCACATACAATAAGTCGAACACTGCTTAGCAGTTGAAGCGAAGCCTTCGATTTATCAATTAAATAAAGGTTTTGTGAATTTAAATTTATAAAATTTGGTCAAGTCACCGTCCAAGGCATCTTCAGGGACTTCCTCAAAAAGTGAAAGAAGCCTCTGAAAATGCCTTAGCCGGTAAAAGCCTTCCACTACTTTTTGGAACTATGGATCAAGCCGAAATCACAGTCTACATTGTGTGTCTTCCCTCTTCATTATCCTGATTAAGCGTGTGCAATGTATAGTTTTCTCTCTGGACACTTGTGTGTATATATGTAAATTGGAGTGACATTCACTGAGACCTAAAAGATTTATTGTGCCCCCTTTAGTGATGAGCGAGACTGGTCTTGGTCTTGCAAAAAATGCAATACCAAGACGAAGACCAGCTAAAGGCTTGTAAGACCAAAACCAAGACAGAGTGTGCAAGACCAATACCAAGACCGTGTTGAGCAAGACTTATGCAAGACCATCACTAGCCCCCTTACTTACACTTAGTTCCTGAGGAAATTCTCAGAGACTAGTAGCTCCTTTAGTCCTATTTCCCGGAGGAATTTCAGGATATCTGAAGGCTTTAACTTAGGTAAATGTCCCTCTTCTATCCAGTAATCTGAAAGGTGTTGTGCCCTAGGATTATGAATTTCTGTGCAATACGCAAGTATGTGGATAGAGGTGTCTTCTTCCATGTCACAGAATCTACATTCTTCTTCCTCCACTATTTCGAGCTTTTTCAGGTGCCCATTCAGGCGACAACGACCCGTAAGGATCCCTGTTGAAACTCTTAGTGCAGTTTTACTTTGACTCACCCAGAAGAATCTTCGATTGTCTAAATCCTACTAGATTTTTTCAATGGTCAGATCTTCTCTTTTCTTCGGCTTTGCCTTTTTCTTCCAATATTACATTGGAGCTGATACCGCAAAAGGGTTCCGGCCCCCAAAAGGGTGTTCCAGTCCCCCTCTTTGCTAGCTCATCTGCTATATCATTTCCTTATATCCCAGTGTGTCCTGGAATCCACACTATATTGCTCTCGCCTAGTTCATTTAGTTTGCCTAGGAATTCCCACACCATTTTGGAACTGATAACACAAGAGCTCAGTGCTTTAATGGCTGCTTGACTATCCGACATTATGATAATCCTTTGCCTTTTATATCCTTTATCAATACTGAACTGGGCATACTTTCTTATGGCGTGAATTTCCGCTTGAAAGTACTCGGGGTTTTCACAAGCTTACAGAGTGTTTGGTTCCTGGCCCGTACACTCTTATCCCAGTTCCTTCTATTCCTCTTGAGCCATCTGTGTACCATTGAATGGCATTCTTTCCAAGTCTGGTAATGGTATTTGGATCCCATTCCTTCTTGTTGCTTAATTCCGTAACGAATTTCTTTGAAAAGTTATATTTTTTCATCATACCATCTTATGGCATGTCCCAGGTTTTCTGATTTCTAAGAAGTAAGGAGGTGGTTTTTTTTATGATTACCTCTCTACTTAGCCTGTATCTTGTTCTTTCTGCAACACTTTCCACCACCATATGTAGTGGTGTGAGGTTGAGAATCACTTCCATGGCTGCCGTTGGGTATGTTCTCATTGCTCCTGTAATGCACAGGCTAGTCTTTGAATTTTGGAGAGGTTTTCTCGTTGTCAATAGGCTCCACGCAATGGCTCCATAAGTGATAATTGGTCTCACTATGGCAGTGTACATACAGCACAGGATTTGTGGGTTACAACCCCAATTTCTCCCTGCCAGATTCCTGCACACCATTAGAGCCATTTTTGCTTTGTATATAATCCCCTTTTCGTGTTTGTTCCACAGGAGTTTACTGTCCAGAGTCAAACCTAGATACTTGACTTCTTGTCTCCATTCAACCTCGCTCCCATCAAGTTTAATGGTTTTGAAGTTGAGCTTTCTTTTCTTAGTGAAGGCTAAGGCTCTGGACACTTAGATTAGCTAATTCTGATGAGGACATTTTAATTTTTAATGTGTCAACTATCAAGTTCAAAAAACATCTGCTGGAGCTTGAGCTTCGATATTTGCAATTTTTGTTTGTCGTTTGATGTAGTGTTATCGCTATTCTCACATTTTTTACTTTCTTTTCCTTACTGCATTTTATGTTTTTACTATTTCATGCAATAATTTAATATTTATGTTATTTATTACTTTTTCTAGTGTTACATATTTTTGTTTTTTTTGTTTTTAGAGTATTTTAACACTGTATTTTTTTGTGAATCGAGCTTTGGCCGTGGATAAATAAAATAAGAAAAGTCTCACTTCAAAATAATTGGGCTGTTAAAAAAGATAAGAATGGTCAAGAAAACAACCCGAAATAAAAACCACCGTTTGTAGCAGCATTATCTGAAATGAAGTCGACACAAAACTTTGTTCCATTTAAGGAACATATTATTGCACGAATCAAAAAGATAATACAATTCTCTTCAACTCGGTCCTGGAGGATTCAAGCGAACGAAATTGTATCAAATATATCCCGTTTAACAATAGCCCTTTGACGTTCGAAAATAGTTTCTATTTCTATGTGCTAAGACGGCAACAGCTAGCGGGTGCTATTTTCTGTTCGAGTGAGATATTATGTTTTATGATTGATAGCATTTATTCTTGAACCAAGTTTATTTTAGTTAGTTTAGATCACTATTGGTTGAGTAGTTTCTTAAGCGGTTAATAATAGAACAGTACGTCCAAGAATAAGAATTATTTTTGAGGGCGGAAATTGGGTTCTTGTATTTTGAAAGATTTTTTATTTCGGTTACATATTATTTCGTAGGAAGTGCACAATTTCCCTAATTTCAATTTGGACTCGTCCAAACTTTTTTTATTGGTAAAAAGCAGTAATTGTAGTTCAATTTGTTGTCGATATAACACAGATGCATAGTTAATGAAATTTCGTTTTTAATTGCTACTATGTGAGAAAAATAATTGAATAAATGATAACTTTTCAAAGCATTCTCCGCAAAAAGAAATGCATTTTTGCATCCTTTGGCACAATTCTGGAAGCAGTTGTTCCACTCGCTTGTTGATACATACAAAAGTGGGCTACCCAAGAAATTGACAGATCTTTAACGATGAGCAGGAAGCAGAATTGGAAAAATATTAACTTCTGGCTTCAAGAATTTATTTTGGGTTGTCTCCTAAGAAGATTCGGAAAATGGCATTCGAGCTTGCTGTTTCCAATAACATCAAAATTCCAAAGTCTTGGGAAACGAAGAAGCTAGCTGGCTCCGTCTGGTTCACGTCACTTCTGCAGAGACACCTTTCTTTGTCCATTAGAACACCTGAGGCTACCAGTCTGGCTCGAGCCACCAGTTTTAACCCACATAATGTCGGAAGTTTTTTCGATAACCTTGAATCCATAATTAAACGATATAATTTCCAACCACACAACATATGGAACATGGACGAAACTGGGGTGACTACGGTGCAAAAATCGAACAAAGTTGTTGCTCAAAAAGGATCTAAGCAAGTTGGTGCTATTACCTCAGCCGAGAGAGGCACACTAGTCACCCTAGCTACTGCTGTTTCGGGAGGTGGCAATTCAGTTTCAGCATTCTTCGTTTTTCCGAGGGTGCATTTCAAAGACCACTTCATCAGAGATGGGCCAATTGGCTGCAAAGGAGGAAGTGATCCTTCGGGCTGGATGACAGAAGAGCTTGTAGACACCCTGTAGATCATTGTACTAATTTCAATAGTTAGCTGACTTAACAATTAAATTAAAATATATTTAGATTATTTAATAAACATAAACACGAGTATTATCGGTACGTGACTTTATTCAAAACTATAATAAATTACTTATAGATGGTCTTCAGAAAATATAGGTTGAATATAATTAGACTTTGTGCTTAAACATCAACTCGATGTTTATGATCAAATATATATTCATACTGACATTGCATTCTTATTACTAATGAAGTTATTTGTAAAAGTGTGGTTTTACAAGAAGAGTTTTAAAAATAAATAGTAAAAGTACAAAAGGACTTTTAATCCACCATAAGCTATTTGTTGCTTTCCTGAAACATTTCCAAAACCATGTGCAATCAACAAAGGAAAAACCATGTCTCTTGCTGTTGGATAATCACAGCTTCCATATATCCATTAAAGGACTAAATTTTGCAAAAGATAATGGCCTAATAATGTTATCGTTCCGCCACTCTGCACTCATCGCCTCCAACCTTTGAACAGATCGGTGTATGGACCTTTTAAAAAAATACATTAACAACGCAATGGACAAATGGATGGTTAATCATCCAGGTCAACAAATGACGATATACGAAATACCAGGAATAATTGCACAGGCTTTTCCAATGGCAGTTACTCCATCCAATATTCTCGAAGGTTCCAAAACTTGTGGGATCTCCCCATTTAATCGGGACATATTTGAAGATATGATTTCTTGCCATCGTTTGTCTCAGGCCACTAATCACGAATCCTGATGGCGAGACCGTACACAATAGCGCACATAATCAAAACGCTAACACTGACCCCGAACGTAACACTGTCACTAAAGAACCTGCAACCATTCCATGTGAGTCACCCGACCTTGAAGATACTGTAAAAATGAGAGCCCTGGCTCTAATGCTCATTCTATGAAGTCACAAAATTTGCCTGGCTGCCCAAAGTCAGAGCAATTGCTGCAGCATCACGCTACCGAGAAACCTATAGTGATCACTAGTCCTGGTCCAAGTAATGCAGGGAGTTCTCTGATAGTATCGCCGCTAGCTTTGAATCCCCTACCAAAAGCTCCTCCGCGTAAATCGCAGAGAGCTGATATAAGGAAATGTAAATCAGCAATTCTAACAGACACACCGGAGAAGACCTATTTAGAAGAGAAAAAACCGGAACAAGAAGCAAGAAAAAGGAAAGTAACTAAAGGTGTTTTGAGTGAGGATACCGAAGTGAAAAACGGTAATGGAAAGAAGAATGCAAAAGGAATGAAAAAGAAATCAGTTCACGACGAAGACGAGGAAGGGGATGAAGTGTTTTGCCTGGTATGCGTTTTGCTCACGAAGCTTGCACACCTGGGCTGCCATATTACATTTGCCAGAACTGTGATTCAGAGTATTCAGACTGATTCTTTAGACTGACTAGATATATTTTTTGTTGCCGTATTTTTAGAGGTCTCCAGTTTGTTTGATAGCGTAAGCTTAGTTTGTTTTTTTGTTATATGAGTATAGTTTTTATTATCGTTAACCAATTTTTTTTGTTTTGTATTATGAATAAAACATTTTTCGTTATTTTCTTGGGCACAATAGGTAATTAAGTACTTACAACCATCTTTCCTCAATAAAAATTGGTTCGATTTGAATAAATGTATTTATTTCCCCTTTAATTTATCATGAGACTACCTACCCCACACGATATGACAACTATCCCTGACAGGGGGTTATAAGTCTCACTTTTTCTTTTTCATAAAAATTGTAATATTTCCTTAGTGGGTGAACGAATGCACTATCTATTGATATATGAATTCTATTGCTAAACTAAGAAAGCAAGGGCAATAAACACAAAAGAAAAAAATGTGACTTCCAACCCCGGTCACCCCTACTTACGTCAGGACTGTATGGAGGATGATCCATCAAGTCGAGCTGTGTAGGAACTTACATTGTCTTGGGTTTTGGAAACTTGGCATTTACTTCCGGCAAACAAACCGATATGTACCAATCATCAGTAGCAGTTCATTGATCTTGCAGAGGAATTGTTGTTACATTACCCGTTTTTGAGACAAATATCGCCTCCATCTTTTTGGAAACACTTCGAGAACGGATAACTTTCGTTGGTTTTGGTACATCTTGGAACACCCAAACAGCCGACTGACGTTTATTTTCGGGTTCATAAGGGTAAATCCAGTATTCATCACCACTGACAATACTGTATATATTTTTTGAGAAACCGGTTTTAGAGTTTTTTGACATCAATTGACTCTAATTGTTTTCTGTTCTTCCGTCAACAGATGCGGTATCCAACGAGTAACTAATTTTTTCACAAATAATAGTTCATGAAAAAGTTTTGAATTGTAAAAAAATTTCTCGGCCCAATTCATTTTTCGACTGATCTTCTTTAAAAATTCAGTTTAGGGACAGTTTTAGTGCCCGACGATACTTGTAAGTACCGTCTTTTTCAAACGTCCATAAAACTCTACAGAATTCGCACGTGGACAGCAGTGATTTTCTTTCATCAACTTTTAGTTTGCGATAGCTGTAAGTTTACATACATCAAACCTAAATTTGGGAATTTTTTTCTACAGAAAAATTGCCTTTACTCTGAAGGACTGAAAAGTGCCGTCAGGAATTATGGTGTAAAAAGGAATCATATGGTTATCTCAAAAAGCCATGAGTCAAAAAGTACCAGTGCAGAGTCTGATCAAATATTGACAGATATGCCTTTAGATAATAATTTGATGACAGACGAAGAAGAAAGTGATTCTGAAGATACGGAACTTGAGTCAAATAATAATTTTATGATCACCATATCAGCAGAAAGCCATCCTGCAGCTAATAATTCCACAGTTCCTGAACAATGTTTTTCTCATAATCCTGAACAGTCATTTCAAATTTCAGAACAGATGGAAGAAGACAGATACAGAAGAGATTATGCCCGAATATCGATTTCCCGAAGGACCAGTTGAAACAGAACTTATTAATTGTAAATCACCTACAGATGTTTATCTGTCTATACTTGGAGAAGCTGTGAATGATATTGTTTTTCAAAGCAACCTTTATGCCACACAGCGTGATGAAACTCTAAATTTAACCAAAGAAGAGCTGCTTTCTTTTATAGTTATTAATTTTATTATGGCTTATCACCGTTTGCTGGCATGGAAGCAATATTGGAACACAAGTGAAGCCTAGCTAAATGCATGACAAGGTCGCTTCGAGGAAATTTTGAAATATATTCATTGTGACGACAACAGCCTGATACCTAAGGATAATAATGATAAAATTTACAAAATTCGACCACTAGGAAATACTCTAAAAAGGCGATTCAAAGATTGCTATAAGACAACAAGACGAATAAGTATTGATGTTAATATTAATTATTAAAAAAGCATGTTGTTTGTTCCTGACGGTACTTAAAAGTCCAATTTTTTTGTTTTTCCCAATGAAATTTAAAAAAAAATGAGCTTTTTTCTTCACCTATAAACATAAAATGCAAACAAAAATTTAACTCTTCTTAAAGATCTGGGCACTAAAGGGTTAAACGAAGCGGTCTGAAACATTTGCGTTGAGTTAACTAAACGTAACAGTTAATTTTGATATTTGATATTTTGTTGACAGGCGTTAACTATGTTATTATAAGCAACACTTAAAATATTACTCTCGTACTAATAGATGCGGCACTCGACACTGTATAAATAAAAATTTAGGGTTATCTAAAAATAATATTATTTACGAATTTTTCGATAATGTTTCGTTACAGACCGAAACCACAGAAATAAACATTCTCGAAGATGATTAGGTAACAGCTGAAAGATTCTTAAACCTGCCTTGAATTAATTGACAACTTAAACACTTTTCTGTCTGTCTTCGGTCGAGAACTAATTCCTATTTAGTTCGCTTTATTTATTTAGAGACAAGTGTAAAGCTTCCGTTTTTAGTTGAACAAATTGCTAATACAAACAGAAATAAAAATGAGATACATCTGTTTTCTTTAAGGGTCGTATGTAGGCCATATTTACCCAACAGTCTATAAATAATAATTTTGACACACATGCTTCTTCACTGCACCTTTTCAATGAGAAGTGTTGAAAAAAAAACAATGGTTCGTATTATGAGTTTATTTATATGTAATTTATAAAATTTTTAGTAAAATTTAATTAAAAAAACTATAGTACTTACAGGAATGCTATTGGCAAGTAATTTAAAAAAAAACTCCCAATATTTCAACTTCAAACAATAAACATGATACATTTTTTGCGTTTTGATAAACCAATTCTACTTCACAAACGATAATGTCTGTTCGAATGCCGTCACAACTTGCAGAACGAATAAAAAATTCTATTGACATCCATCCGGGCTTTGGAGCGTGTCAGTACCGGTCACTAGTCGCTACCGAGATAAACACCACACAATAACCGCCACAACTTCACCAGGAGCTGCTACTTTATTAGAAACCTATCCTTTGAAGGTTATCAGTACAACAAAGTAGAAATACTGGAACAAAATGAGCGTAGGTGAGAAAAAACCACCCAATTCCCTCTCGACGATGACTTTCCTTCACTAAAAGTACTCAACAACAAATACCAAACCCCGGAGTCGTCCTCTAGCGCTACTACTCCCCTCCGTCTCCCGGTGGAAACCCTCCAGCCCTTCGTCATTCTCTAGGTCTGAAAAATGTAAGTACAGAAGAAATGATATCTTGCATTAAACAAATTTGAGATGTCATACGTTAATTTATAGCCAACTCAATCACTTCTTGTGCCCAAGCCATCAAATCGCCTGCCGCATTTATCTCACATTTTACTCATGCCGCCTCCACCCGTAGTGTCAGGTAGACGAAGAACTCGCAGTTCGAAGTTCAAAATAGTTCGGACAGCAATCTAACCAATCTTCTTCCGAAATATCAAATCCACTTCAAAGTTTAAATCTCCGAAACCCTTCCACCCAAATACTGAGGAAGGAGCTCTTCAATCATCTGAATACCTACGAGATCCTGAGAGGCCAATTCAAGTACCTAAAAAGCCAAACCAAACTGAACCTGAAAACTCCGAAGAAAATCAACATCCAAGCTCTCCAGACAAAAATTCAGCATTCCACAACAGTGTGGTATCAATCCCACTATTCCGTCAAACTTCTGCTTCAAGGACCAACATTCCTCGATAATAAACCTCCAGCACTTTGCAATCAGTCGGCAAAATCATTCTAAAATCATACTAAGAGTTTACTGAACAAGGTAGACAAAGAACTCTCAACCAGGCTACTGAAACTGGGTAAGAGACATTTGAAGACAGTTACCGACCTGGTGACTGGACACTGCACCTTGAGGAAACATCTGTACAATATGGGAAAAGTATGTGCAGAAAATGTGAACTTGATGATGAAACACCTACTCACTTACTCTGCTTCTGTGAGGACTTACAAGAACTTAGACGGAAGCACTTTGGAGAGGAATTTATATAACCATCACAACTACTGAAAATCCCTCCAGTCAAACTAGTGGCCTTTATAGAAGACACGAAGCTTCTGGAATGGAAGTAGATAATATGGGAAATGGTACAAAGATTCAGTTCAAGTGCCTGACCCAAATATATGAATGAATGAATTCTAAATGAAGAAATTTCAGAGCCCCTTACCGATCTAGATGTAAAATTCAAAAAGTCCTGTAGAATTGTATTCAAGGCATTGAACACACCTACCTCCATAATCAGAATAATCACCGACTCAGAAACTTATTACCACCAGGAATTCTCCAAACGAATCTGCTTTTATGGCCATCAAGCTTACGAAATCCTACTAAAACACCTGTATGTCTTTTCAAGGTCGTAGGCTACTTGGCGTCACAAAAATGGTAGTTTTTTTAAAATCTTACTGAAAAAAAAGTTTTTTTGATACACCCTATTGGTTATATTAGATTAGATTAGATTAGATTTGATGAGGTGGCGAATCGGCCTATTCCTCTTCGACCTTTTCAGATCTATTTTGGTCCTCTGAATCAAGATTACATTCTCCAGTCCGACTCTTTTTAAATAGCGATACAGCATCAAGGCTGAATCTTTCATGTAGTTTCTTGCCGGAGGCTTCTCATGGCCTAGTACAAGAAACCGCTCTGGCATAGAATGTGCTCTGCACTTTCCTTTTCTAGGTGAAAGAATCTGCACATGGCTTCGTCTATCATATTACCGCGTAATCAGAACGAACACAATTGGTGAAGATCGGCCCGCTGCTATGCAACCACCTGCCTTGCTATTGGAAAGCGCGTGCGTGTGTTCTTCCTTCTCACTTCGACTATTGACTGATATCGATTGTCTGCCTTGTTTCCTCACCCCTTTCCGATACCGCGTAGCTTCAGATAGGTTTGCCAAACTATATGTATTTGGGTCAAATATATAATCATAAGTCAACCGACTAAAACTCGATATAAACGTACTCATTATTCATTTATAAACAAACCGACTTCCAACCTTGCACTTCAACAAGGTTGCAAAGTTTCATATACCTCTACGAATATATTACACGCGTATCAGAGAACATTACATGAATATTTTATAGGGAAGATATGAGAGGAAAAGTTGTGGAAACTGTCCTACTTCGGACTATAGCTACCGCTACAAATTTTAATTTTATGTTATTATCGCTTTTGCGGAGTCACCACTTTCGTCTTTAGTGGATTTTAAAGAAATATTATTATGTGCCTCTTGTAATAGTTACTTCTATCTTCACGATATAACAAGATTTTTTGTTGTCTAAAGTTTAAACATTATCTCATGAGTGCTTTTGTAATTATTTTTTGTTGGATGTGTAATAATTTCTGGTTATAGGATAATATAAAACCATTATACTATAAATAACTTTATTGCTTACTGGGATTATCTACATACATATAATTTAAGTAGTATCCCAAAACATAACGACTGGCCACTAGTAGGGCAGAGATTGACACATCGTGAATTCTAACAAATATCTATTTATATTCTCTCTCGGCACGTCTACTTGGTTTGTTTTGCTTCAAGGTGATGTTTACTAATCAATTAATAATTAAGCCTTAGAATTATTATACAAACTATTATACTGAGTGTTAAATATATTATGTAGAATTCACTTGTTTATGTATTTAATGTTTTTAATCATTGGTAGAATTTACATCTGTTAAAAAAAAATTCGCGATGTTGTAAATCAGGTTTTCCCAACCTTTTTTCTCCCCGGATTATAAATAATACTCTCATGCTCCCCTGTAAAAATTTTATTGCAAAAAGCGCATTTTTTAACGATATTTATTTATTTCTATACAAAATAATGTTATACCGAATTTAAATGTTTTTTATCGCAATATTAAAAACTTTTACTTTTAATCAGAGATGATTAGGGTGAAGAAATCTCTTTCTAGCGGTTGAAAAGTAAGCTTATAGACGCCAGTTTTTTACCATTGATGCAAATTACACCCTTCTGTTAGCGGTTGGTTCGTTTTCAAATAATCCTACAAATTTTTCACTTCAAATGGTTAAAAATTTTCCGAGCAGGGAAAATAAGTCATAAATTAATGACATACCTGTTCGGATTTCGAACATTCGCGCTTAATCTTATTTTATATGTTCGCATTTCTAACCTTCGCGCTCAATTTTATTTTGTCCTCCGGCCGGAAAGCATCAACATTCGGGCTGCTGCGCTAAACGAAGTTGTCGCTTTCCGGCTCCGTCGAACAGAAAAATAGTATATACACCTCGGCCAGTAAGTAACATATTTGGCAATTATTGACCATTTTTCAAAAATTTAGACCAGTTTTGCAAATTTTAACAATTATTGACCATTTTTGACAATTTTTGACAATTTTTGACAATTTTTGACAATTTTTGACAATTTTTGACAATTTTTGACAATTTTTCGAAAAATTTGACCATTTTCCAAAATTTTTGACAATTATTGACCATTTTTCCAAATGTTTGACAATTTTTGAAAATATTTGGCAATTATTAACCATTTTTTCAAAATTTTGACAGTTTTTGACAATTTTTGATGATTTTTCCAAATTCTTGACAATTTTTGACCATATTTAAAAATTTTTGACAATTTTTCAAAAATTTTAACAATTATTGACCATTTTTGGAAGTTTTTGACAAATTTTGACAGTTACTGACCGTCTTTGACAATTATCGACCATTTTTGACAATTTTTCAAAAATTTTAACAAATTTGGCAATTATTGACCATTTTTTCAAAATTTTGACAACTTTTGAGCATTTTTCAAAATTTTAATAATTATTGATCCTTTTGGACCATTTTTGACGAATTTTGATTGGTTTTGACAATTATTGACCGTCTTTGACAATTATTGACCATTTTTGACAATTTTTCAAAAATTTTAACATATTTGGCAATTATTGACCATTTTTTCAAAATTTTGACAATTTTTGACCATTTTTGACAATTTTCGAGAAATTTGACCATTTTTCAAAAATTTTGACAATTTTTGACAATTATTGACCATTTTTCCAAATGTTTGACAATTTTTGAAAATATTTGGCAATTATTAACCATTTTTTCCAAATTTTGACAGTTTTTGACAATTTTTGATGATTTTTCCAAATTCTTGACAATTTTTGACCATATTTAAAAATTTTTGACAATTTTTCAAAAATTTTAACAATTATTGACCATTTTTGACAGTTTTTGACGAATTTTGACAATTAATTACCGTCTTTGACAATTATCGACCATTTTTGACAATTTTTCAAAAAATTTTAACATATTTGGCAATTATTGACCATTTTTTCAAAAGTTTGACAACTTTTGAGCATTTTTCAAAATTTTAACAATTATTGATCCTTTTGGACCATTTTTGACGAATTTTGATTGGTTTTGACAATTATTGACCGTCTTTGACAATTATTGACCATTTTTCATAAATTTTAACATATTTGGCAATTATTGACTATTTTTTCAAAATTTTGACAGTTTTTGACAATTTTTGATCATTTTTCCAAATTTTTGACAAAATTTGAAAATTTTTGACAATCATCAGATCTCCAGCCCGACTCCTTTCAAATAGCCAATCAGCGTCGAGACTAATGTAATTTTTTGCAGGTGGCTTCTCATAGCCAAGACAAGACACCGCACATTCGCCAGGCAGTCTGTTGGAAACTTTAGTCTGTTGTTAACATCATAAAGCATACCTATTCGTTGTTATTTGAAACAAAGTTCTTTTGAAACATCGAACATTTTGTGCTAAGCCATCCCTCGTGTTTTTTCTGTTTGTAAATTTGACAGTTTTTCATAAATCTTAATATATTCAGTTATCATGTGAAGTACACGTTTCTTAGCACTAGCACTAGAAATAAATTGCATCCAGTCATCAAGTGAAAAACCTGGAGGTATCGTTTTTATTTTTCAATCATACCTGAGTAAATGTTGTGAGGCATGAACAAACAAGAGATCTATAGTTACACAACTCTCGTAGAAATACTCGCGAGTTTATAAAGCTTCTATCCACTTTCGTGTGTCTCTTCGTAGTATGTGTAATTATTTTTCTGTCTAAGTGTTTTTCCGTAACACCACATCCTTTATTTTAATGTTCGCATCTATTGCAAACATCTGTAGCAGGATATCGAAAGTAAAGGTCAGACTGTTAATAAAAATAGGTAATGTCATGTTGATGTATATTGTCTATCATATAATAATAAAAATCTAATTCAAAAGAGTACTTCAACACAAAATTAATGAACTATCATGAAATTAGACAAAAACTTGAAAAAGGAGATGAAGCTATAAAAACTTCAACAGGAGAGGAAACATACAGAGAACAAAGAGACACAGAAGAGTTATATGAGGAAAATGGAGACAGTAAAAGTGAAGTTTCAGAAGAAGAAAAAGAATAAAATAAAGTGGAAAGTAAAGAACAGTGAAATAAAAACAAAGACTGGACGAAGAGTGAAAACACCCTCATACCTCAGTGAGTATGAAGTTTATACAGCCTATTGCCTATTAGCAACAGATGAAGACCCTAAGACATTCTCAGAAGCATACAAGATAATGGAATGGAGGGAAGCAATTAAGAAGGAGTTGAAGTCACACGAAAAACAACAAACATGGGAAGAGACTTGCTTAACAAATAAAAAATGCCCATAGAAACCAAATGGGTATTTAGGACGAAGGAGGATGGTACAAAGACAGCAAGGATTGTAGCCAAAGGCTTTCAAATCAAAGAGGAGAACATATTTGAGCCAATGTATGCACCAGTTGCAAGAATGCGTACTGTGAGGACAATGTTGTCTCAAGCAATTCAGAATAAATGGAAGATAAAACAAATGGATATTCCAACAGCTTTTTTAAATGGAACCATAGAATCTGAAGTATTCATATACCCTCCTGAAGGTTTTAAAACAAAGACAAAATTTCTAAAATTGAAAAGAGCACTATATGGACTGAAAGAATCACCAAAAGCCTGGAATAACCGATTAAATGATTTTTTACTGGAAAATGACTTCAGACGATCAAACCATGATTACTGTATGTATTGTGGCAGACAAATAAAAGAAGTAAATTTTATTAGAAAATGAGTGTTGTGCAAAAAATATGGGAGATGTTCATGAGTTCCTGGGTATGACAATAAACCATGAAGAAGACAACTTATATATATCACAGTCCAGAATGATTCAAAAGGTTTTGAAAAGATTCAACATGGAAAATTGCAATGGTTGTGCAACACCCATGGAAACAGGATTCCAGATCGACACTGAAGGAGACATAATTGATGTGTCACTTCGTCAGTTGATTGGAAATTTGATGTATTTATGTACGTCATCCAGACCAGACATTACATTTGCTGTGTCAAACTTGAGTAGAGTACTTGACAAGCCAACTGATAACGTATGGAAAGCAGGTAAAATGATCTTACGTTACTTAAAGTCGACAAAGAACGTAGGACTTTCATATAAGAGAGGAGAAAATAGCTTAAAATGATTTTCTGATGCAGACTGGGCTACGGATAAGAGAGATAGAAAGAGCGTCAGTGGATATGCTATATTTCATAATGGTAATCTTGTAAATTGGGCTTCAAAAAATCAATTATGTGTTGTTTTATCAATTGCTGTTGCGGAATATATTGCCGCTGCAGCCACAGCTCAAGAAATAGTTAATATTAGTGGTGTGTTGAGGGATTTGAATTTTGTATATAACCCTATTTTATATTGTGATAATAGGAGGGCCATTCTAATGTCGAAATCATTCGAAAATTCCAAAAGAAGTAAACATATAGATATACGAAATCATTATTTGAAAGATCTTATTAATAAATAAATATATTTCAAAAAAACTAAAAAACACGCTTTTAAATAATATTTGAACTTTTTAGTCCGAAGCGTGTTTTTTAGTTTTTTTGAATTATATTTATTTTTCACTTTTTAGTTTAATCTGCTATGAAAGCGATTGCGTTACAAACAAACAAACATACATACATACAAGTGAACCTTTATAAAGAAAATTAGCCGAGGACGGGATTAGAGCCCACAACCGGTGAAACTGACGTCATCGAAGACCCGTGCCTTAGTCCGCTCGGCCAACGAACGTTCTTAAATTGTTTGGATATACTAACAGTAATAATAAGCCACTTGCTAGGAGAGTTACAAACAAGCTCACAAACTCACAAGCTCACATACAGGTAGAGCTAAATAAAAGCGTATAAAAAGTAATAACTATAGAGCCTATAAGTACATACTGTAATATTGCAGATATGTTTACTAGATCCTTATGAAGAGAGGTTTTGACAAAATTCAAAAATATGTCTAGTATTATATAAAAAGTGTAGTTATTAACATTTTACAAAAATGGAAGCAATTTATGTTTTATTTAAAAACTAGAAATTGAGAAGGAGTGTTGACTATAATTGTGATCTGTACTATATTTAGTGAGTATTGTCAAATGTTAGATGTCAGTTTAGGTCACTTCCTTGTGTTAATTAATATAAATAAATTAAATAGGCTATGTTAATAAAAATAGGTAATGTCATGTTGATGTATACTGTCTACCATATAATAATAAAAATCTAATTCAAAAGAGTACTTAAAATATATCCCGTTTAAAGTCATTGATCGACATTACTATAGACTACTTGTCACAAAATTTTTTGAAACTTGTTTTGTCGAAAACAAGAAACGGGATGGTAGAAAAAAGACTTCCGAGGAAGTCTCAATTTGTAGTAAATCCATCCAGTTCAAGTAGAAATATCGCTAGCGAATGCGAAGTAAGTCACAGGACCGTTTTAAACATTTTAAAGAAGCAAAAACATCATCCATATAAAGTGAAAATGGTGCACGAATTGACAGAGGATGATCCAGATCGACAACTGCAATATTATGAAACTATGGATAATATTTCACAAGATCCAAATTACTTAAGACATATTTGTTTTTCCGATGAAGCTACATTCTATTTAAATGTTCATGTACATCGACAAAACGTCAGATATTGGTCTGATGAAAACCCTCGATTGTTTCGAGAGTGCCAATTACTCAATTTCCGAATAAATTAAATGTTTGGGCAGGATAACTAGGGGATTATATTATAGGTCCTTTCCTTATCGACGGAAATTTAACGGGAGAAACTAATCTTAACCTCTTAGAAACACAAATAGTCCCTGCAATTAATGATGTAGGATGTAGCTAGAAACAATCCAGGCGAATTCACTCAAGATATTGTTTTTCAGCAAGATGGAGCTCCACCTCATTACGCTGCACGAGTTCGAAATTTTTTAAATAATTTGTATTTGAAAAGATGGATTGGGCGTCGTGGATTCATTGAATGACCACCAAGATCACCAGTTCTGACTCCTCTAGATTTTTACAAATGGGGTTACCTTAAATCCAAAGTGTATGTGAGCCATTTGACGACACTTGCCGAACTCCGTCAAAGAATATTCGAAGAATGTAATAGGATTGATGGATTGATACCAAGACCCCACAAAATGTTAGGGAGGTAACGAAACAAAGGATATACTTCTGCCAGGAAGTAAATGGAGAACATCTTGAGCATCTCCTGTAATATATCAAGTTTTCTTTAGGATAATTTGTCTAGTCGCTTTAATTTTAAATATATTAATGTAATACATTATTTTTTGATAGTTTTTATTAATAAATTGTTTCTTCATAAATTTAAAAGTTATACATTTTTGAGTTCTGCTTTACAAACGCTTTCCAACGAAGTATCGCACTACCCCCCTTGCAAGCTAGCCTAGCTGTCAAGTGTAGGGGGTAAAAGGGGAGACAATTTTTCTTTAAATGAAATAAAAATAAAATCGACGAAAAAATTCTTGAACACTGTTTACCATTGGATAGACAATACAAAACTGACCAGCTGTTCAAATTAGAAACAAAAACAAGTATTAGTTCCTAATTATTCTAACCTAAAAATTCAAAATGACAAGACAAGGCAAACTGATCATGAAATGCGGGTACGAAAATTAAACGGTGGCGTTAGACGCTAGTTGATTTGACAACTATTACCATTGATTTTTATGGATTTAAGGGTAGCCAACTGGGGAACTGGTCGTCGAAAATCAAAGATTACCTTTGATAAGCGCTAACTTACGAAACAAAATGACATTTAACCTGTTTGACGTTGGTAATATTTGCAAAGTAAAAAAGAAACCTGTAATGGATGCGAGGCATGGCAGGGTCGCCATGTAATGGATATGTCTCCAATGGATACGTTGGTAGACTAGGGGTGTGGAAAGGCCTCTGAATCGGTGGTGTTGCGGGTCACTTGGAGGATCATCTCAAGGGAATCAAACAACTACTTCTAGCACTGGGATATGTTTGATTTATTTACTATAATACATTACACTACTTACTAAGGCTAATGATATACATAAGTACCTAGCCGTATAGCATACTTATATTTAATAGTTAAAGATTACTGATCTCTGATCATTCGACTATATAGAATGTTCTTCATGACCTATTCTAAATCAACTTCTCCTATAGTAAATATTGAATGCATATTTATATAACCAGTCAAGTTCAATTAAAACAAATAAACATATTACTGTTTTGCCTTACTTCACGCTTGAACTTGACTTTCTATTCAATAACCTTCTTAATTTATATTTATATAATAATGAAATGTTCGAACGTTTTGTTGAAATAAGATCAAGGGAATTTAATTCTTATTTTAAATATTTATTATTATATTATTATATTGGGCCAAAAGGCATCACAAACCCAACATTTTATAAAAAATCGTTTATATGCAAATATACGTAGATATGTAAGAAACATTTTGAAATGTAAAGTTTGGCCATTGAAGGCATTTAAATTCCACACGGCTTTACGTAACAGGACGGCCATATTAGGTCTTGTGATCTGGATTGCATAAGACGGCCCCTGACTACTTCAACTGACACTACTCGGGTCCAAATACTCCATACTCATCATACTAAATGTACAAATGTGTGGTGTTTTAAATAATTGATTTTTTTTATCTCATTCTCTTTGTCCCAGCTTGATCAATTTCTGCTTCAATCATCTCTAAGTGTTTATTGTATCTTCATTTATAATATTAAGGTTCGTTCGTCACCTGATCTCTCATCCTTTAATTTTATCGTTGTGATTACCACGTTATATTCATTAATTTTGTCTTTCTGATGTTTAATGCATAAAGGAAAAAGCACTGCTTGATCCGCCTCTGCTTTATAAATCGATTTACAGAGTAAATCTTCCAGATATAATTGACGCAGTGTGTTGGATCTGTTGATTTATTACGAACATCGTAAAATTTGAAGCATATAAAATTTTACTTTTTAGGGTCCATATATGATCAGTATCGATTTAGACGTCTGGAGGTGCAGACCAGAAGAATTTATTGCTAGGATTAGTTTCGTTTGTTCATAACGACTATTCCTGATCATGAGCGTCCAGTTATTATTTATATACTTGCCACAATTCTCTGCGATTCACTATTCTCTTGTCCGAGAATATATCGTTCATTAATCTTCCTTGGCAGTCTAGTCTTTCTTTTAATTTATAACGAATTGGTTGCGACGCCTGATATGTATTTTTTTATTTCATACTCTCTTACTACTTTTACTACCTTTCTTTCAATTTGTTTTTGGAATTTGTTGACTATGATACTTTTAGCTGGTAGGTTTGTAATCAATGGAAACGGCTCAGATCAAGTTACGCAGCCCGCTACATCGAAGTAGCAGAACCACCAAGATTTACTGAAGTGAAGACTTTCTATCCAATTTGTCCAGCTAGTGTTAGCTTTGGATTCCCCACTCACTTCTCGTAATTTCCATGATATTATTCAATAAGTTTCAAACAATATAGTTGGAGACTGGAATAGGTTGGAATACAATGGAAATTGACACGAAGGAACTACGTTGGAGTACAATGGACCACCTACTCCAAAATAACAGGGGTAATCACAAACTCGCTTCTTGAAATGAGAACTGATAGCTGGCCAAGACGAACGACAATCGACCATACAACTTCCAGCTAAACTGGAATGGAATCATCTGGTCAGGATGGAATGCTGGTATGGCAAACTGATGAATATCCGTGATCTTATCATGTCCACAGATCAGATCTGGACTGGCCTGGGACTGCCTACAAAAACTCTCAACTCATGCCAACCACAACCACTTGAGTGTATCCTGAGGCACAAAGCTATCGAAGGCAAAGGAATGGTATGAAACGGAGGTGACTGGTCCTGAACCAGTATTTGGCATATCAAAAGCTGCAGCTCGGGGGTGTATATCTCGCTGGATTGAAACAAAAAATTAGTCATACTGGATCCACAAATATAAACATGAACACAGAAAGGTACTGGTCAAGACCAATGAAATGTTTAACCTAAGGGACAGGATTACTCATCGGTCGCTGCACCCTAAGGAAGCACATAAATACCATTGGCATATATATGGATGAGTCTATTTGCCGGTTGTGCATGGCAGAGGAAGAAGCAGCCTCACACATTGCCTTCGAATGCGAAACAGAAAAATAAGAGTGCCTATTACATGTAAATACGTTCATTTGTTATACTAATAATTTGCTAAAGTAGCAAAAATTCATTATTGCAGTCCTAATACTATAGGTATTGTACAATAAAGAGGAGGGTTTATTTTCTTTTTGTAACACCACTGGTTTTTGTTACTTCTGTTTGCTGTTGCAAGGAAATTGAAAGTAGAATTTACGAGAACGTTCACTGCAAATATGAATTGGATACAAATTTCGCTAGAAATTTAGTAATCTGAGAATTTTATTAACCGATGAAATCTTGTAATGGAATATTACCGAGAAAGAAAATTATTAAGAATTTTACTGAAAATTGAGGTGATATTCTGGCTAGGAAAACGATTTTGAGGGTAAAGTGGCAATCTCGTTTAACGTAGCTCGTTCGGTTCACATTTTTGAAATTTTCGTAAATAAAGTTTGAACGTTTATTAAAAGATCTATCAAATAACTGGATAAATAAAAAAGTTTGTTTATTATTGAATATAGAAAAAAATACTCTGAGCATTGCTTATTAAAAAAAAAACGATTAATGTGTGTTTATTTTCAAACTTGATCTGAAAAAATCTCTTCACTAGTTCACACATCAAAAGGTATTGAATCCAATAACTTCAAACTTTTAGATAGGTAGGGTTCAAAGTTACACTTGAGCTCACTATTTCTTTTATGATTCACATGTTTAGTGAATGAGCTTGGTTCAATGTTGCGCTCAAATGCACTCTTTTCTCTAGAGGTCAATTTTAAGCTGGTATGGGGTTCCCTACGTGCATTAAACGCACTTGGCGACCGTTCCAAGGTCACGATAGCAGGTACAACGAAAAGGCGATTGGAATGCTCAGACAAAGCTCATCAATGCCATTCATCGGACCTAATCCATAAACATTATCAAAATACGTTTAAGCTCAAATAGTATTTTGATAACATACTTACATTCTATATATGTTAAACAGAAACCAGGCGACAATAACGACAATAACTACGTCAAACAGTAACAAACAACATATGCATTTATGTCAATCAGTTGCTAACCTGCAAATACTGGGCGTTCAGCTGAACCCCTATACTTCTAGATACGTAAAACGACAACAGCAGTTTTTAGCTGGTTCAGGTGAACGGATCCTCAAGTTAGTTAGCGTCGAGCTTAGCAATTGAAAAGCCGGGTCTAAGAATACTTTCAAATGGCTGAAGCGGAAATCCCATCAACACAAATTTCTTGTAAACTATCATAGCCATTATGGTCATCACCATCGTGAACAATACTGAAGCTAGAGTAGAACAGAGCAGGCATCTGTAGGCGTGTCTACCTGGATGCATTCCACTTTATCCCTCAAACCGTTTTATCAAGTAGACTTTGTTATGTAATTTGTAATATTAAAAAATCTTATCTGTCATTTCACCCAGAAGAGTATACCCGGCATGAGACTTTTCTCCAAGGGTGCATCGACTTTATTTTTTGGTTACTCTAGGTATGTCAGAGGATTGTCACTTCAGACTGTGAAACTATGCTAGGAAACCCTAACTAGTTTATGTGCCTCAAATAATAGAAATCGAACAGATAGAAGGAGGATTGATTACTATAAAAGCCTTCTTGGTCCAATGTAAATTTCTCTTGGGTCGATTTGTAATTTATCAAATAAATTCTTGGACACAACTTATTAGATACTGACGAGCTTACAAACTACAACAGTGTAATTGCATGCAAGTGTGTGTTGAATGTATTATCTATTATTAACTTAATATTCCCAGAACAATCTTAACAATAGATGAGATTTAATATATCCTGTCTGTACCGTACAGAATCCCATTTCCCAAAATTAATGCATTCACTTCCTATATTATTAGGAACCCCATAAATGCCGAAAGGCAAATGGAATATCCTATTACCGATAGTTAACTGATTTGAAATCAAGCTTTTCGTAGTGTGTAGATGTTTCAGTTGGGATTAGTCTTGCACATCTTGAATTTCCAAAAATTGTTTAAGCACTTTGTATACGCTAGAGAGCATAAGGAAAGATGTCAAATAGCACATCGCGTGTTCTCTGTCGACTCTATAAACATTTTATTTTGCAAAAGTGAGAACTTGGTAATGGAGTATGTTGTTGAAAAGGATAATTTAAAAATTGAATAAAGGAAATACAGTAATAGCATTACATAAAGATGATTATATATTAAAAACTAACAATTTTATACAGACAGGCAATTTTGAGATTCTTAAAAAAGACCCAACTAGTAAATTTCAGAAATAAATAAAATTAGCAGTAGATAACGCGAAATCAATAATTAGCGACAAAGAAAAATATAAATTAATTTTACCCAATCCTCAACACCCTGAACTTTATTCTTTAATGAAACTCCATAAAGAGGGGTACCCTATTAGACCGGTTGTTTCTTTTTTCACAGCACCTTCATTTAAAGTTTCAAAGATTCTCATAGATATAATTTCTAAATATTGTTCTTTCAAACCTCGATTTTCTATTAAAAACTCAACGGAATTAATTAATAATATTCAAGATATAAAATTACCTCACAATTCTAAATTCATATCGTTCGATGTAACTAATCTATTCCCTAGTATACCTCCTAAAGAAACTTTAACTCTTGTTGATAATTTGCTCACGTATAATAATGTTAACCCTATAATTCATTCTGACATAATAAATTTATTAAAAGTTTGCTTAAACCAAAATTATTTTCATTTCAATGGAGAGATTTATAGTAGTAAAGATGGTTTGATTATGGGCAACCCCCTCAGTCCCCTATTAGCTGAAATTTTCATGGATAATATAGAAAAAATAATTCATAAACACCCCCTTAGTAAAAAATTTATATACTGGCACCGTTATGTAGATGACATTTTAGCGAGCTTCACTGGCACTACTAGACAACTAGATAGCTTCATTACTTATATTAACTCAATTCATAGCAATATAAAATTTACCGTAGAACATGAAGAAAATAAGTCTATAAACTTTTTAGACCTTACAATTTCAAATATAAACAATAAACATGATTTTTCTATATTTCGCAAACCATCACATACAGACATTACAATTCATAATAGTTCTGTCCACCCATTTAGTCATAAATTAGCAGCTTTCAATAGTATGATTCACAGACTTTTAACAGTCCCATTAAACAATAATAATTTCAACAAAGAACTAAATATCATTAAACAAATAGCAGTTAATAATAATTACGATCCAAACTTAATTGACAATATCATAAATAAAAAGATAAAGAAACGCACTTTAGAAGAAGTATATCCTTCAGATAAAAATAAAAATAATCAATTTAAAAGCTTAACATACTTTGGAACACCATCCTTAAAAATCAAATCATTTTTAGAATCTTTAAATATGAATATTTGCTTTAAAACTGACTACAATTTATCTAAATTCATTAAAAATAACAAATCTAAATCCTCAAAATTAAACAAGTCAGGTGTTTATAAATTAAAATGTGGTAACGACAACTGTGACAAAATGTATATCGGTAGAACTTTTAGGAACTTTAAAACTAGAATTTCAGAACACAAACGCAGCTATGACAATAACAAATTAGATTCCAACTATTCAAATCATCTATTAACAAACCAACACACTTTCGACTCAAATTTTGAAATTTTGCATGTAGAACCCAAATCCTTTAAATTAAATCTTTTAGAAGCCCTCGAGATTAACAAAAACAAATATTCCGGTAATCTGCTTAACGACCAAATAGATATCAATCATTCTCCCTTATTAAACCTTTTTACCTAGAAAATGTGATAGTTGTTGATCAATTTCCCAGGTACCTTTTTTCAATACCTTTGTAACTTTCTTAGAATCCCGTATTTAGACACTTTCTGTACTTATACCTATTTAAATATATTATAATACTTTTGTCAATATCTTAGAATTCCGTATTTAGGCACTTTTTGTACTTATCCCCATTTTTAATACTTTTGTCAATATCTTAGAATTCCGTATTAAGGCACTATATAAATTAAAAGTTTTTCATTGTAGCTTCACTAGTTTGAAAAAGCTACTGTGTAGCGAAACGCGTCACTAATTTTAATTTGAACGTCAGTTCAAAATAAATAATGAAGATTTAAACAAATTAATTTGTTTTATTTCATCAGGATAATTTAAAAATTAACTCTGTTTTTACATAATTGGCAAAGGATTATCATTATGTCATAGAGTCAAGCAGCTATTAAAGTACTGAGTTTTTGCGTAATCGGTTCTAAAATGGTATGGGAAGGCCTAGGGAAACTCAAACTAGGCGAGAACAGCATTGTCATCTTACGGTCGATTCCAGGCGGTCTATTCTCAAACAGTAACATTTTTTGTCCCAAGTGAGATTCTACTTTTGTCAATCAAGAATTATACAAAAGATTAGAACCTGTCATCGACATCCCATTCAACTTTGCTACACAAAAAAAAGGTGAGCGGTCGTCCGACCGCCGACAGAAGCTTGCTTCTTATGCACAATAGAATGACCATTTTTCGTGAATTTTCCAAAAATTTTGACAATTTTTGATCATTTCTGACAGTTTTTGACGAATTTTGACAATTATTGACCGTCTTTGACAATTATTGACAATTTTTCAAAAATTTTAACATATTTGGCAATTATTGACCATTTTTTCAAAATTTTGACAATTTTTTCAAATTTTAACAATTATTGACCATTTTTGACAATTATTGGCCAATTTTGACAGTTTTGACAATTATTCATCATTTTTGACAATTTTTCAAAAATTTTGACCATTTTAGAGCATTTTTCCAAATTTTAACAATTATTGACCATTTTTGACAATTTTTGAGCATTTTTGACAGGTTCTGACAACTATTGACCATTTTTGACAATTTTCCAAAAATTTTGACCATTTTTAATCATTATTGACCATTTTTGACAGTTTTTTATAATTATTGACCATTTTTTCAAAAATTTGACCATTTTTGATAATATTTCGAAAAATTTGACCATTTTTGATAATATTTCGAAAAATTTGACCATTTTTCAAAAATTTTGATAATGATTGACCATTTTTCCAAATTTTTGACAATTTTTGAAAATATTTGGCAATTATTAACCATTTTTCCAAAATTTTGACAGTTTTTGACGATTTTTCCAAATTCTTGACAATTTTTGACCATATTTAAAAAATTTTGACAATTTTTCAAAAATTTTAACGATTATTGACAGTTTTTGACGAATTTTGACAATTATTGACCATTTTTGACAATTTTTCAAAAATTTTAACATATTTGGCAATTATTGACCATTTTGTATACCACATATTCTGGAGTCAAAAATAGGTTGATTGAACCTCACTTTCCTATATACAAAAGTACATACAAAAAAAGGTTACGGGGTGATTTATTTGAAAATTTAAATTAATTTTTTAACGTTGCTCTAAAACGGTGTAACGTAAATATGTGGTATAATTTATGACCAATCTTATCGGGACAACCTGTACAGATACTACCCACAAATTAGAATATAAAACACTTTTACTTGCAGGTTGTTTTGACTTTTGGTTTGGCGAATGCATGTCGCAGATATGAACTCTTAAGATTAAGATTAGGTTAGATTTTTGGAGAGTGGGTCTATCAGACCCTCCACTGCGACTCTCAAAAGTTTATTTTGACCCACACCTATTCAAATTTCACCAAATGAATTCAACTTAGCGATTAGTTTATTTGGAGAACATTTCAGATGTGAAGGCGAGAGAGGTATCCTACAGCTCAAAATATATGCTTTGCTGTTTCATCATGTTCCAGCCAGACAAAGTCGGCAGGTAGGATCTTCTAACAGTCCAAGTATACCCATATGATGATTCTGTCGATAGTCGTCTTTTAAAAAGCCTCCTGCAAACTACTATTTCCCACTACTTGCCTAACCTCATCGATCAACGATATTATTATTTAAAACAACGTACACGTTTATTTATTATATTTACAAATTTGCGTTAAGCAGACTATCAACAGATTTATACACTACCTTAATTTATCACTTATGAGAAAATGTCATCCGCGCGATTATCGTTGCGACGCACAAAAGCAAAAGGGTTAACATTGAACTCCCGACATGGTGGTCATTAATCTGGTATCATCCTGTCGTTGGGGACTAATCTATTAATTTGAAAATGTTACATTGGCGATGCTAGCTGCTTTGTACAGGCTGTTTGAATTTGAAATGAAGTTGGTATTACATTTTCCATATTATGTAAACCTTTAATATGATGGATTCCTAATGAATTTGTCAAGCCGAACTTCTCAACTAAAATTTCGAAGTAAATGTTTACGAAAAACCGAAATTTCAAGGGGATTGGTAATCTCGAAATTGATTTTGACAATTGAAATTCTGTTCGTTATTGCTGTTTATCTCGCTTTTAAAGTCCTGGGCACCGAACGTAGACAGTGAATAGTAGGTTCACTCTAAGCTCCTCCCAGCGCAATGTCTATATTTCACTCGGTCTCCGATGCTACTCTTTTTCGGGATCTTGAAGGTCCAATCGAGTGATATACAGATACCGTGTCTTTTGTAGTTTGAAGGTACGGTTTGAAGTGTCATATTCATTCCGGGATTTGCTCTCGGACGGGAACATATACCTTGTACTGATGAGGCACAAATACGCCGAAACCGGTCTACAAGTTATGTTGTTCCTTCTAACTGCAAACCAGAATGGTTGGATAAATCTTGTAGATCCTACCGACCCCGTTTGACTTAGAAGTGTAATTCAATGTGCATATAGCCCGGGAAGTAGTTGTTGCTTCTTAGTTGAAAGGTTACTGTTTTTGAAAAGCGTAAAGCGTTAGAATAATATATTTATTCTTCGATATCTATTATATTTTTTGTTGTCCATTTAAACGGTATGTTTTTTATTATTACTTGTTGTGTTCCGAGGTGTAGTGATGAGACTTCGAGAAGGTAATTGCCTTTTACGAAAAACTTTATAATTATTTTATTTTCTATATTTGTGTATTTGATATTAATACAAATGGATAATATACCGATGTTCTAGAATATTAATTATTCGTTTTCCCACTATTTGGTTTGTTTTTATTAGGAATTTAACCACAAATGAATTATAAATATTATAAAGATTTATTCATTTATAGTATCCTTCTCACACTCTTAGTTAAAAAAAGTTACAAATTAATTACACCTTGCAACCTCCGACCCCTAAGTTTTTGGTTCGATTTCCAGTAAAAACATACCAAATAAAAAAAACATACAGAAGACATTTTTTCATCACCTATACTACTAGAAAACCACCCAATTAATTTAATTTTCCCGGTTAATATACTTGAAAATGTACAGAATACTGTCTTAACAGACACGATTTATTTGAGATATTCCAATAGATATTCCCCAATTCTTTTTAGGAAGTAGAGAGAAGGCTTTCTCTAACCTTCTTTATATCTGGATTTAAACTGGCACCATCTGCCATGGCCAGAAATGAGAATACATGTAGTCCGATCTCCTTATATAGTCTCCATGAAAAATTAAATCATTTTCAATGTACTATTTGAAGGGACGTATATTGTCATAATGTTCTGTGTTAGGCTGAACGTAAATATTAATCGACATGCAGTTATTGACATCTCATTATTGTGCAATCGGTATATATTAATCTACCGATATGGATACTAAAAGGAACGATTAGGTACAGTCACTAAATTCGATGTGCGTTCAACCTTCTAATACTCGTCAAATTGCTATTATATTTCCCATCCGCTTTATAAGCTAAAGCTGAAGAATTAAAATGATACCTAGATAGTGGAAGTTGACCACCTAAATGTAATTGTCTATATCTGTAAATTAGTAATCTATTTTCTTAATGTATTAAATTTACACATATTCAAGTGTTTATTGTAATTGTTCATTATATTTTTCATACAACCTCAGTAATGAGAAAAAAATGTTTAGAGGTTTATCCAAAAAAGTCAAGGCAGAAATGTACATGCTTGTTGCACGCATAAAAGCATGCCAATCACTGGAAGATGCGTGTTACTTGGATGCGTGGCTCTCATATCTTTCAATAGATCTTTTCCAAGTAAGTCATCGAGACGAATTTGTCACCGGACAATCTTCACACTAAATTCTAATATAACCTAAAACCGAATAATACAAAACGATAAAACTCAAAACAATTGCTTTTTTACACTTTTAAATTATTATAATATCCAACTAATACACACTAGCATACAAATTTACCAAAAACAATTAACTAGTAGTAAAAAATGCTATTTCCATCCATCTTTCTGAAGGTTGTCCGTGATCAGCTGACATCACTTGGAAACGATCTATTTCTGACGTGCTTTTATGCTTGTAGCAAGCAAGTGTACTCTAGCCTTAAGAAAGAACGGCAGCACACCATAAAGCGCGGGTCACACTGGTTGTTGCTGTTAATTAGCGGCTGGAAGTAGTATCAGCAAGCACCGGCTGGCGATATGGTAACATTATCGGATGATACTTAACTGCTTCTACCAAGTCATATTGTGAAGGCTGGCTACACACTAGTTCACAGTTCCTCAGTTCAGTAAGTAAACGGCTGATGCGTTGCCAGAGTGGTCAAACTGCTCTGCTGGCTGGCGGCAATTGGTGCGAGTGAGTCACGTGACCCAATAATCGCCGCAGCCTGCCACTAAAAGTAGAACACGTCCAGCTTTGCCAGCCACTAGAAACATCGATGGTTGACAGTAAAAGCTTCCTCAAAACGCGGCTGGCAACCAGCCTAATGTGACCCGCGCTTAGCACGTTTGATTTTGTTGTGCAAGTGCTAAGTAATGCCTAAAGCCCGCTACAGACATAACGATATATCGTAACGATTTCAAGCTGTACAGTTAAATCGAATAGCCCTAGTGTCTCCACACGCAACCGATATCTGCGTCGATATTGTCAGTTCTACACAGAAGCTCGCGCAAGAAACATGTCATCAGCAATAACGGAAGATGATGAAGATGCACTCCCATTTTTGGCTTGATGATATGCTTAAAGAAAGAAAAGTCACGTAGTGTGTGGTGTAAGGACTCTCATATAAATTTATTAAAGGAGTTGAAATTCGCAGCAAAAGATTGGCATAACCTATTTAAGCATGAACGAGGAGACGCATTTAACCCTCTTGGCATTAGTCACTCCGCTGATGCAGAAAAGGAACACTGTAACGAGAGAAGCAATAAGTCCTCACGAGAGATTGTCTACAACGCTGAGATTTTTAGTTTACGAATGCATGAAGTTCTCTACTCTAATATCACCACAGGCTCTAAGTCAAATCATTCCTGAAACTTGTGATGCCTTGTATGAGGTTTTACAGCAAGAATATACTTAAGGGTAAGTTTAATGTGTAAGGGAAAGTGGGGGAATGGGGCGCGAGGGGTAATCGTGCGCACTGACGTAACTCATATTTCTGGACTCTGAGCCAACGTTGTAACGGTAAAGGCGCCAATTTGTAACGGTAAATGTTGCTTTTAGTTGGGCACCAATTTGTAACTGTGAATGCCTGTACCTCACAGGGCACCAGCTCGAAGGGCTCCGGCTAGAGACTCCTCTCAAGGGTGATTCGACCCCAAGTTCATGTCACACAGGGACAACAGAAGGGTTGTAAAAATTGAGGGCGCCACTACCTTTTTGACGATAAAAATACTAAGAAAACTAAGGCGGAAAAGGTAGAAACGCCTTGTAAAATTTAAATTTAAGTTAATAAAGAAAAGTGACCCCGGGCGGTATCTCCCTCAACTTTTATAGTTGAGGATTTCTAATAAAAAAAAAATAATTAAAAACAAATTTACAATTTATTCTGCCACAGGAAATGAACAGGAATTTGTACTTTTATAGGTACTTAGCTCTTAGATGAAGTGGTTTCCTGGAGAAGAAGTCAGGTCTTGATCTGAACTGTTGTGTTCTGTTCTAAGGCGGTATTTTGGGGTTCTATCCTCGGGTTGTATTCTAGGCTATATTCTTGGGGTTATATTCTAGCCTAGGGTTATATTCTTGGGTTTATATCCTCGGCGTTATATTCTTGGGTTATATCCTAGCCTAGGGTTATATTCTTGGCTTATATTCTCGCCTAGGGTTATATTCTTGGCTTATATTCTCGCCTAGGGTTATATTCTCGGCGTTATATTCTAGCCTAGGGGCTGTGCTTACCTAGAAGTACAAGTGGATCAGGGATATGTAGGAACTCGAATGTAATGGCACATTATGTTGGTCAGCTTTTCAGGTTGAAGAAAGGGAAGGCAGTTATTTGAAAGTCAAAAAATTGATTTAATTTACTGAAAGCTTTCCAACATTATATGTTCCGTGTTAAAACAGTAAAAATAGCAATTATCGGCTAAATTAAAAAAATATACTAATGATCCGAAAGAGACTAAGAATAGCAAAAAGTTATTTATTTAGTTATATGAAAAAATATCGTGCTTAGGAAATATATGAAACCGGCACTGGCGTTACGAAAGAATATTTTATAGGTTAACGGTTTATAAAAGTGTTATTTTATAATTAAAAGAGTTATTTCGCAACTGAAAAAGCTTGAAAATGTTTGTATAAAAGTAAAACAGTGAATTATAAAAGAAAATTTGGTTTAAAACTACCATATTAGTATAAAAGAACAGTTTATGACCACGTGTTGAATTTAATTTCGTCTATCTCTGTAAAAAAATAAAGAATGCATACGAAAATTATACCAGACAGTACTTTAGAAGAAGCTTATTAATTATAAATTATGATTTTGAACTTACCACAGCAAAATTCCTAAGATAGATACTTAAGATATGAAAGATAGCGAAAGATGATCTGCCCTCTTAGGCGGTCGATAACAAAAAGGGGTGTTTCACGTGGCGTTGTGCAAAAAATGGAAGCGTCCATTGGCAGACGTCAATTGTCTAACGGTCAGGGTTGAAGAGTTTGGGATCACAGAACTATAATTGGATGTGGCTAGTGACGACGAGTGCTAATTAAAAGGATTTATTCTGTAAAATCGAAACAGGTCGATAGACATGTTACAACGTCTACCTACTATAATACCTTGATCGATGTCTGTTGAGTACACACCGCCAGTCGCTTAGTTCTCGATTGACTGTTGACAGAGTTACACGTGTTTATCCAAATAACGGTAGAATTTTATAAAATTTGCTGAGTGAAAAATAAGGCGGTAAGTCCATATTTTGTATTTAATTGTATCAACCAAATAATCACCTAAATCCTTAAAATTTTGCGCTTAATTTTGTGTATATTTGTGGTTATTTCATTAGGTAGAGATTGTTTTGGAAATGTCTTTCTTATTTAAATCCCAAAGGGGAAATGGTGCGCACCAATGCGCACGATTACCCCACATATAATTATATGTAAAATAATTAATTTTTTATTTTTATTTATAGATGCCGCGAAATTATAAACGGAAAACAGAAATTGTGCCATACAGCCCCCAAGAAATAGAAAATGCATTAAGGGCTATAAAATATGAGGGAAAAAATTAGAGAGGCAGGACGAGAATATAATATTCCTGAATCTACCTTAAGAAAGCGAATAAAAAATAAATCCGAAATTCCACCCCGTTTGGGTCGTAAGCCATTATTTCCAAAGGAAATAGAAGACGATTTACGGGACTACGTTCTTTTACTAGCCAAACTATTCTACGGTTTAACACCCAAATGTCTTAAAAGGTTAGCATTTCGATACGCTGAACAGCATAATATATTGCATAATTTTAATAAGGAGACGAAATTGGCCGGAAAAGACTGGCTTACAGCTTTGTAAAACGATTTCCTGAATTAGCATTAAGACAACCTGAAGGAACAAGTGTAAATAGAATTGCTTCGTTTAATAAAGACGAAATTGATTTATTTTATTCTAACCTTAAGAAGCTAGTTGAAAAGTATCACTTTGACCCGAATAGAACGTATAATATGGATGAGACCGGCGTCACGAGTAGGGGCTGCTATATCTGGATTCCTCCGAAAAAATTGACCAATTGGTGCTTCTTACCAATGCTCAAAAAACGAATGGACTAACACAGATATTTTTTTTAAATGGTTAATACATCTTGAGAAGTTTACCAAAGCAACTGCAACCAACCCCGTTTTATTAATTATGGACAATCACAATAGCCATATTTCTATTGCAGCATATAATTTTTGTAAGGAAAGGAACATCCATATGTTGTCGCTTCCACCTCATACTTCCGACCATATGCAACCTCTAGACCTAACATTTTTTGGCCCTTTGAAAAATGCTCTATGCAGAGAATACGATTTATATTTATCAACTACTGGATATCAAAAAATAACGGAGTATGATATCGCTGAGTTACACAATAAGGCTTTCATGAAAGTTGCTACGATGGAAAAAGCAGTTTCAGGATTCCGAACATGCGGAATCTTCCCACTAGATCCGGATAAATTGAATGAAAATGATTTTGCTCCTGCAAATCAAATGAGGGAGGTTACAGTTGAGGAAGTTCCTCCAACAACAGAAACTAGTAGAGCAGGTGGGTCTGATAAGACACCACCACCAATGCAAGATAATGAACCGTCCACATCTAACTCTTCCTTGGCTCTGGCTCCAATTCCAAAAAAACAAATGCAGAAGAAGCCAGCAAGAAAACCTCGAGAAAAACAGCACTCCAAAATTTTGACAAGCACACCAATCCTGGGCAAATTGGAAGAAGCTCAAGAAAAGCGGAAATTAAGGGAAGAAAAACTAAAAAAAAAAGAAAATGAAAAAAATGTTAAATCTACAGTTCGTAGGTGTTTTAATGACGAGTCACCAGAGGGAAATAAAATTAAAGGGAAAAAGAAACTGAAAAGAGAACCCACACCTGATTCAACTGATTCTGAAGATGGCGATATACTTTCAGATCTTTGCGATGATGACGAGCTAGGTGATGCTAACTTGACAGTTTCTCCAGAACCTCTAGAAAAACCTACAAAACCTAACGAATTGTGTGGTATTTGTGGAGAATTTGGAAAGAGCCGTGAGTTATGGTATCGGTGTGTTTTGTGCTCAATATGGAATCACGCCGACTGCGCAGGTGTTGATAGTCCAAAGGATTATAAATGCGATTTTTGTTCAATGTAACGTTTCTGAAAAATATGTCATGTTTTTTAAAAATCACTTTTTACTTTTAATTAAAAGAAATATTGTTTTGATAATAAATATTTTGTAATAATATTGCGTTTATTAACAATCTCTTTACTGCGCACCATTTCCCAATCAAAGCGCAACATTACCCCGTGGGGTGGGGAATGGTGCGCAAATGCATCTTTGCACTTTGTTCAAAATTGTGTTTTTGTTTTTTAATTTTTCGACTTTTTTGGTCATATACTGTTAGTGCAATAGTTACTGCTTGTAGTAGTGTCAAAAATATAATATTAACTATAGCATGCACAAGGTAATAAACAATCTTGCTTAACTGCGCACCATTTCCCCACTTTCCCTTATTACCATTGTAAGGTGTATTTTCATTATGTAAAGTAAAGACTACATGGTATTGTAGTCTATTTAATTATTATTACATTTTACGTGATTCAATAAGTAGATGTATTGTAATTTTTCGAAGAGGTGTAAAAAATATGGGACATAGTAAACAACAGTTTTGATCTGATTTATATATTATTGAATTTTGGCGATTGATAGAGTTTGTATAAACATCAAGACTTAAATAGGATGTATCATCATTTTCATCATTGGTATATTGTGATCGGTGAGAATGATTGGAAGGAGATTGAAAGGGTGGCAAAGTCGTTTCCTACTGCTTGGCAAACGAAGGAAGACCCCTGAAAAGCACAGAAGATAAATAGAACAGTGTAAAGGATAACAATAACTCACTATTTTGGGAAAGTACAGTCGGTGATAAGTTCGGAACTATTGTTTAGGTAATCAGGCAGATTTCGTTGATATTCTAAATTTTAATACCAATTTCATAATTTTTAAAATATGTTATGATTTTTTGTTGTTGATATAATGGTGAGGTAAACTATTGTTCTATAATATAAAATCGACAAAAAATTATCAGTAGGGCACAGAACCAAAACTAAAACAATCTTAAAAATCATAACTGATTTCAATATTCTCTTTTTATCTAACATTTCATTTTAATTCTCTTTCGAGCATTCTGTAAAAAGTAGAGCTATTTTCATTTCTATTAAACAAATAAGTCGTTTTTTTCGAACAAAAAGTTTTTATTGAACATTCTTCTTTCTTGACGATATATAAAGTTTTACAATCAGAAAAAAACAAAAATTTTAATATTTTGTTGATTCAAGTTAAAGTGTGGTTTCCTACAAATTAAAAAAAAAGAAAATTGATTAAAAAATATCGAAATCAAAATAAGCCATTTCTTCTCAAATTATGTTACTTAAAGTGGGGAAAATGACGAATAATTTGAGGGGAAATAGGGAGGATAGGAATGGAATTTAAAATAAAACCTAATTAAAATTGTTTACAATGATTATTATTAATTGGTTGCGAATTTTTAAATATTAAAAAGTTTGATTTACTAACAGAACCCACACCAAGTTCTTCCTTCACTTGTAGATGGTTCATTTTATTCGGAAAATTCTTCAATACCCGATAAATCAGAATATTCATCATTTTCGCTGTTGTCGGTATCTGATTGTATCAGAATCTCTATTTAAATTTATAATCAAATCTTCAACAATATTGTCAATCATTGGCTCGCTTTCCATAAATTTTTGCTCAAAACGTTTCGCGAATAATATACAAACTAAAATATTTTCAACTTTTGTCCGAGACTATACCAACGATACGAACTGCACGGATACAATTTAAAAATGAGCTCTCTGCATTAACTAGCTAGTGGGGCTGGCTTCTCTACGGCGCATCAAAATCTCAGGAGTCTTCCTACGTTTGCCAAGCAGTACATATGCTCCTTCCGAATGTTTTGATCGAGAAAATTCTGAAGAGGGTACAATATCGTCAGGATTCACAACGCCAGAGTCAATGCTCCAATCATTACAAAATACTCGTCAAGGGGATGCTTCCAGAACAGCAAAACAAATAAGAAGAATATGATCAACTTTGTAAACGAAGGAAAAGTTCCTTGGCAAGATAATTTTATTAATTGAGATGTATACTTAATAAATGAATATCAATAAAATTATGTATGAAAAAAGGCTTACCTCATTTATATTTGATATAGAGGGACTTGGTACTTTTTGATCATATAAAAATTTCAACAAATCAAAGTACCATAAGTGAGGAGTGTAAATCTCGTCAGCTCCTGCTCCGGATTTATTAGATTGTTTCATTTTGTTCAGTTCTTTTTTATACGCAGTTCCAAAATTATTAATTTTCTTGACCACCATCTCCCTGTTGGTATTCGGATCGATGGTTTTATATTTTTCGACTAGTCTGTTGTAGGCGAAATTATTTTTATTGCGATCATGGTAATCTTTTGATTTTGTTTTCCAATGGCAGGTTTCACTTCGATAGCACTGAATGAGCTCCTCCAATTGTTCACGGTGTTCGCTTCGATCTTGTTCCGACATGTTTAGGACTTTCACGGACTTGTGCTCTCAAGCAAACTCTTTAATAAACTAGCAATCGTTAGGATCGACGCGGCGTCGTATTCACACGAAACTGTGCACACGCAAGTGGCAACGATTTATCGAATAGAAAATGCAACTGCCACCGATGAACTGCGCAAATGAAATTATCTACACGATTTATCATACATATGTTCGATAAAACTGTGCAAATTGACTGCTCAGATAGATGGCTTACTGCGGTTAAAGTGGAATGTCCAGATGGAAAAGGCAAATATACGGCGTTGATACTCGCATCGGTCTACCTCCCTTCAGATGCAGCCACCCTACCACCGACTAGAGAGATGGAGGTACTAGTGGATCACTGTCTCAACCAGAGAGTGTAGATTATACCGCTGATGGACACAATGGATTTAACGCTGTTGTACACAAAGAACCTGCTGCCGTACATGCTGTAGCTCCAGTTGTAACCAAAGTAGCTGCTCCAGTTGCTTATGCTCAGCCAGCTCCATGGACTGTAGCCAAAGTAGCATCTCCAGTTGCTTATACTGCTTCAGTAGCTCAATCCGCTCCATGGACTGTAGCTAACGCTGCCACTTGGGGTGTTGCCCCTGCTGCTTCCTTTGGATATGTAGCTCAAGGTTATTCGGCTCCATGGACTGCTAATGCATACGCTGCACTTAACGTTTGGTAAATTTGTTTTACCAAATTGTTTTGTACATAATTTATTCATGAAAATTGTAATTTAATAAAAAAAATTTAAAATTCATAAATTTTATTTATATTTTTGTCTACGACTATTTGATTGGAGCTCATTTTGGGTTGCGAAGGCTACAGAAGACACTCTCAAAAGATCACCATAAGAGTATCGGCATCCTGACGAGGGAAAATGGCGACAAAGCCGCCAACCTCCAATAGAGCGCTGAGATTCTTATGGAAACTCACTTCCCAGGATCTGTCTTTTCTGGAACAACGAACTGGGCGGAAGTACCAACAACACCCTCACAATACGACTGGCAGTTTGCTAGTGCAGTAATTGATGAGGACAAGGTAAGGTGGGCCATTTCGGGCTTCTCCCCTTCCAAGTCATCAGGACCTGACGGTATAAGACCAGCCCTACTTCAGTGGGGAATGGATATCCTTATGCTTCACCTGATTGGAATATTCAGAGCCTCTTTAGCTCTGAGGTATATTCCCAGAAAGTGGAGAGAAGTACGAGTGGTATTTATACCCAAACCAGGAAGGATGGAGTACACCTTACCAAAAGCATTCCGATCTATTAGCATCACATCGTTCTTTTTAAAAACAATGGAGAGGCTATGTGGGAGGTATATAAGAGATGAAGTGCTAGTTCACAACCCACTTCATCCAAATCAGCATGCATATATTCCGGGAAGGTGCACTGATTCGGCCCTTCACCAAGTGGTTGGCAGAATCGAAAGATCATTGGACAATAAAGAATCCACCCTGGGTATATTCATAGATATTGAGGGAGCGTTTGATAAAACAACCTCCCACCCAGCAACTTATTGTACCCCTGGTAGTTGGAGAATGGATACTCTAAATGCTCTCTAGTAGAGCAATAAGTATCAATGTAGAAGACATCATAGTGAGAGGACTGGTCATGATGGGATGTCCGCAGGGAGGGGTCTTATCACTCTTTCTTTGGAACATAGTCCTGGATACCCTGATTAATCACCTCAACAATAATGGATTCTACACAATCGCATACGCAGATGACATAGTTATCTTGCAGACCGGAAAATTTGTGAACACTCTGTGCGATAGAGCGCAGGATGGGCTCAAATTAATAGAAACGTGGTGTAAAAAACACTCACTGTCGATCAATCTCCAGAAAACTGAGATGGTCCTTTTCACCAGGAAAAGATGATTAGACGGTTCAAAAACGAAAGAAGGCTCAGAATGTGGAGTTTACTCCAGCTCGCTTAGCCTAAGAATAAGGTGGGGAATGGGAAAAAATACCAGCGAGGTTCAAACAGAGCTGGCTGGTATCTCAATTGCCACAAAGGAACTAGCCAGAAAAGGAATTTCTGGCAAAAACATCCGCACTGACAGCAGACAATAGCCTTGAACAGACAACGTGTTACATCAGGGCCAGTATTAGAGTGCCACCAAGATTTAGCTAATGCCTCGGTAGGTAGATAACAATATTATCCTGAGTTGGGTTAAAGGGCACGACAGGAGTGAAGGTAATCGCATTGACGATTCTTTAGCCAGGGAAGCGGCTGGACTAAAAATTTTAGGACCCAGTGACACCTACGGCCTGACGACTTCGACAGTTGCGGAACTAGCCAAGCGTTACACCCATGCACAATCCCTAAAGAGATGGGATGGAATCATAGGATGCAGTCTTTCCAGGATCACCTTGCGAGACCCTGGGAAGCTGGCGCCGAAGAAATATTTGGCGATGACCAGGAATAACCTACGCTTAACAGTAGCATTTCTGAATGGCCACTGTCAACTAAGGAAACATCTCCATACTATGGGGCTAGTGGACACACCTCTATGCAGAATGTGCGTACAAGAAGATGAAACTGTAAGGCATGTCTTATGTGAGTGCCTGGAGTTACCGTCAATAAGAGAGTGTGTGTTCGGTGAGTCTTGGCCTACACCTGCCGATATAAAGATTAGTCTCCTAGTGACCTGTCCACCTTCCTGAAAAGGACAGGATGGACGATGACCTAGGAGGACAACTCCTCGGGAGGATGTACAATGGGTCACATGTGGCCTAAGTGCTGTGGGCCTAAACTCACCCTCCCCACTCTACAGATACAGATAGATCGCTACGATAAATCGTTGTCGTCTGTAGCGGGAAGAGTGATAATATTAGGTATTTCCTATAACTCTTAGATATTTCTTAGCGCGTGGTGAAACGTAAATTGCATTCAGCAAATCCAAAATCCGATTTAGGTATTACCTAACTTCAGGAAATGCTTGGTGAAATCAGTCATTAGTGAATTATTAAACTTGTTTCATTATATATTATATTAGGTTCAATATTGATTAAATGTGTTCATAAATCAGTCTTGATAAGCAATTAGAATTAGTAAGGGTAGTTAACTAACTAACTAGTAGTTAACCAACTGTGAGATTGTTGTTAGTGGTGGAAGTAAACTTTATAGTAGGTAAACAATTATCATGCAACCTCTATTAACCGTAATATGGCGATTCTACAACTACTCATTTCATTTACCTTTATTACACTGTACTGTCACCTGTTTTGGAAAGGAGGCATAGTCGGAAAAATAAGAAATATCTTATCGAACTAATAATTATGTCAAAACATACCCAGCAAAAATATAAAATATAAGAAGCACTCGTATTTCAGAAATTCATTATAGTTAGACATTTCCACGTAGGCGACATATTTGCCATTTCATTTCTGCAATAGAAACTCACAAAAAGTTACGGCGCAATAAGATCAAAGGACGGCTTCAGATATTTATTAGTTTTTCCGGTTCATAAATGATGGATTTTTATTAGCAGTCTTCGGTCCAGTACGATTACTTTTCAATATCTATTACTAGTATATAACCGTTATCGCTATGTACAGGGAATGAACAGTTATATAGTTTGTTTGAAGTCAGTTGAAACTGCTTAAATCAGTCTATGGAACAACCCAAAAAAGGTTCATAGGACCAATTATCGGTGCTTCAAGCTTCAAGTCGATGATATGAAGCTAAAGTAGTGGTGGATGTTCGAACCATTTACCCACCCGTAAAGAGTAAAATTTTGAAAGTGAAGTCATCGTTGATCAACCTTTTTTTATCAGGTGTGCGACATATAGTCTCCATGAAAACCTGGGTAATACGACCCGAGGTGGTTGGTTCACAGGTTTTACACAACTGTAATAAGGCCAACGATCACCTAGCAAGCTCTCCTTGATATTACAAAGAACAGCGCGGGTACAGAATCCCTCATTGGCCATCCTCCTCTGGAACTTTTTGTTACGGCCGATGCGATGATGGCGATTCTCAGGCTGAAATCGGGAGGAATATGGAGCCCGGAGAATGTTTGAGGACACACTGATACAACTGGGACAATATCAGATGAAACATTGAGTGATATGCATAAAATTGAGAGGGCTCTCAGAAGTAGCGACTCCATATTGAAGCGAGTAACCACTCCTGTACTCCGTTTTGATATGCATAAAATATGTGACGAAAAACGGAGATTCTATTCACGTTCTAATGAAATCCTTGAGTGCGCACTCTAATTTGCGAGTTTCGACTTATCTTTTGTTGTGTCTCTGAATTGGCATATCCCCCGGCATATCCTGTTACGTAGTATGGGAAAACGCTGTTTTAGTTGCCCAAAGCATCTCTCTATTGTAACCCGCTCTCTTGTGAACAGCCGATTGTATGACCTTTGTTCTGGGAGTCATGAGCCACGGAGCTATACCATACCCATAATCTCCCAACAAAACAGCACGAGCATGACGTTGTATACTTCCGAATTTTTCCATATTCTAGAGTCGTGAACAGATCCTGGCCAAAGAGCATCTAAACTTGTAAACTCTTCGTTTGAGTTGCACGTTGCCTGCACATTTTATATTTTATTGACCATTTTTCCGAAATTTTGACAATTTTTGATAATTATTGACCTTTTTTTTATTTTTGACCATTTTTTCAAAATTTTGACAATTATTGACCATTTTTCCAAAATTTCTGACAATTTTTGACCACTTTTTCAAATTTTAACAATTATTGACCATTTTTGACAATGATTGATCATTTTTGACAATTTTTCAAAAATTTTGACCATTTTTCCAAATTTTGACCATTTTTCCAAATTTTAACAATTATTCACCATTTTTGACAGGTTCCGACAATTATTGACCATTTTTCAAAAAATTTGACAATTTATTGACCATTTTTGACAGTTTTTTATAATTATTGACCATTTTTTCAAAATTTTAACAATTTTTGACAATTATTGACCTTTTTTTCAAAATTTTTGACAATTTTTGACAATTTTTTCAAATTTTAACGATTATTGACCATTTTTGACGATTATTGACCATTTTTGACAATTATTGACCAATTTTGACAGTTTTGACAATTATTGATCATTTTCGACAATTTTTGAAAATTTTGTCCATTTTAAAAAATTTTGAAAATTTTTAACAATTATTGACCGATTTTGACAGTTTCATATAATTATTGACCATTTTTTCAAAATTTTGACAATTTTTGACCATTTTTCAAAATTTTAACAATTATTGACCATTTTTGACAGTTTTTGACAATTTTTGACAGTTTTTGACAATTATTGACTATTTTTGACAGTTTTTGACAATTTTTGTCAGATTCTGACAATTATTCACCATTTTTGACAATTATTCACCATTTTTGACAATTTTTCAAAAATTTTCACAATTTTTACCAATTATTGACCATTTTTGACAGTCTTTTATAATTATTGACCATTTTTTCAAAATTTGGACATTTTTAGACCATTTTTCAAAATATTATCAATTTTTCAAAAATTTTGACAATCATTGACCATTTTTCTTAATATTTAACAATTTTTGACAGTTTTTGACAATTTTTGACGATTTTTGATTGGTTTTGACAATTATTGGCCATTTTTGATAATTTTTCAAAAATTTTAACCATTTTTCAAAATTTTTGACAATTATTGACCATTTTTTCAATATTTTTTCAAATACAATACAAATACAATTTTTGACAATTATTGACCATTCTTCCAAATTTTTGACAATTTTTGAAAATATTGGGCAATTATTATTCATTTTTTCAAAATTTTGACAGTTTTTGACCATTATTGACCATCATTTTTCAAAAAATTTAATATATTTGGCAATTAGAGAGAGAGGTGCGCGATACTCTCTTTCTCTGTCTCTCTTCCGACCGTTTGGGAATTCCTCGTGCCGGTGTGTATGAGAGAGAGAGAGAGGCGTGCCACTGTGTAGCCTACGAAAGAGAAAAGAAGAAGGCGGCTGAGGAAGAGAGGGGAGAGAGTTAGCGCAGCGGGCGGCCGTGAAAGAGACGAAGAATGAGTCATCGCGTGACGAACGTTTTTTCGTAACATCACTCGTTTCAAGAGATTACTAGCCTTCCCAAAAGTACTATGTCGTGTTAATTTAAATTTCATCGAATTAGTGGATTATTCAGAAATATGGCAACACTGTGGCGTGACGAACCCTTTTTCGTAACGTTACACGTTTCACGAGTTCACTAGCCTTCTCAAAAGTCCTATGTCGTGCAATAAGAAGCAAGCTTCAAAAACCCTTATTCTTTCTTCATTACTTAAAGCACTGCCCCTATATTCTTCAGTCTCTCCAAGAAAATGGTTAGTTATCCACTCAACATTAACTCTGCTAAACCGATAGAAGGCGCGATAGTCTGTGTTCCTTGATTCCCTACGCACCTTAAACACCTTGGTAGGCTTGGTAGCAGACATCCAATTCTTATGAAGCTAAGTCTGCTACTAAGGAGCCTCGTATTTTTGGAAGTGGGTACTCAGCGCTCGCATTTATGCATATGAAAATGGGAGGCGGTACTTAAGGATAGAGTGCATCCTCACGGAATCAGTAGACAATCATAAGTTTGAGCTTATACTCACATTTTTATGCATGTCAAATGGAGTGGCTACTTTAAAAACCTGAGTAAAAAGTAGCCAATTAACTTTATGCATATCACTATCACCCCATATTTCAAATGAGTTTGGATAGCTTGACACCAGAGAATACAGTCACTGAGCGAGAGAATGCTATACTCCCATTTAGGGAACAGGTGATGCACCCAGGCAATCCTGGAGAGATCAACTGGATCACGGATAGTTCTAAAACAAACCATGGCGCTGAGGCTGGTATAAACAGACCTAGAAAGGGAATGTTAGCCTTGGACGATATACGTCTGTATTTCAAGCAGAAACGATGATGAAAACAACAGTAGAGGATACACCGAACCAAAAATTGAAATATTTACTGACAGCTAGGTCAATAATTGTCAAAATTTTGAAAAAATGGTCAATTATATAAAACTGTCAAAAACGGTCAATAATTGTTAAAAATTTTCAAAATTTTTTAAAAATGGACAAAATTTTCAAAAATTGTCAAAAATGATCAATAATTGTCAAAACTGTCAAAATTGGTCAATAATTGTCAAAAATGGTCAATAATCGTTAAAATTTGAAAAAATTGTCAAAAATTTTGAAAAAAAGGTCAATAATTGTCAAAAATTGTTAAAATTTTGAAAAAATGGTCAATAATTTTAAAAAACTGTCAATAATGGTCAATAAATTGTTAAAAATGGTCAAATTTTTTGAAAAATGGTCAAATTTTTTGAAAAATGGTCAATAATTGTCAGAACCTGTCAAAAATGGTGAATAATTGTTAAAATTTGGAAAAATGGTCAAAATTTTTGAAAAATTGTCAAAAATGATCAATCATTGTCAAAATTGTCAAAAATGGTAAATAATTATTAAAATTTGAAAAATTGGTCAAAAATTGTCAGAAATTTTGGAAAAATGGTCAATAATTGTCAAAATTTTGAAAAAATGGTCAAAAATAAAAAAAGGTCAATAATTATCAAAAATTGTCGAAATTTCGGAAAAATGGTCAATAAAATATAAAATGTGCAGGCAACGTGCAACTCAAACGAAGAGTTTGATGCTCTTTGGCCAGGATCCGTTCACGACTCTAGAATATGGAAAAATTCGGAAGTATACAACACAGCTAGGATCTGCTGAAATATGTCAGCAATCCAACCACTAAGTCTACTGGTAAAAAACTGTAAAGAATCCCTTAATAGGCTGATAAGAGACAACAGTGTCTCTGGTATGAGTGCGGGACTTGAGGGGATTGCAGGTAATGAATTGACGGAGCAGTTAGTTAGTCTAGACGAGACTTCATGCGTCCGGAAGCTTTCTGTGAAGTCATAAATGATTGCTTAAGAGGGAAATTCTGGGACTAGCTAGATAAAGAACACCAATTCGAATGAAGGTTGACACCTTCATACAAATAGTTTACTGAATAATACAGACAAGGAACACTAAATCGGGTTGTTGGAATTTGGACATTTGAAGACCTGGTCACTGGTCACTGTACCCAGAGGAAACATCTACAGAAAATGGGAAAAGTCAGTTAACATCTTTGCAGAACCAGTTAAAGTAGTGGTCTATATAAAGATATAATTCGAATGCCTGTGCTATTAAATGATGGATAAGTCTCGTTTGAATAAAGGCTGACACCTCACTATGCTTGTCTATCGGAGCCGGAGTCACGCAGGGATAGAACCTATCAATTTTCTAGCCCTCATATTTTGGTAAATTCTCATCCGATTGGATTCATTTTTTTTGCTCTTAAATTGACAAGGTCTTTACGGAAATGATATATAAGAGTTAATTATTACTCAACAATTTATTAACAAGGAAAATGTTTTCAAATAGTATTAAGTTAAACAATACGACATGAAAACTGGTATAAAAATAAACGTTATCACAAAAACCATTTATTATCCAGCAAAAACAGAACTTTTCATCCTCGTTCTGTTCATTCTAGATTAACTCGATTTCCGATTATTGCTCACCACAAAATGCTGCACAATCGATTAAATGATTACAGAAAAATAATCAGCACACTCTGCCATTCCACCCTAAAAACTCGGGGTTGCAATACTAAAGGGCAACAAAGTATAAATCAATCGTTTTCTGACAATGACAAGCTATTAAGAAACTGGAAAAAATCATTTTTCTGTATGGTGGGAAAGAAAACGCCTAACTTCATTATTTGAATGTAGATTATTCAGTAGCGGACGAAAATTGAGGAGATCCTGAGCGATTACAAAGAGATCAGTTTAATTCAGAGGATAAAAAGAAAAAGTTGATTGATTTTTATTTGATTTGATGCCTTAAGCTGGTTTCACGGTTTCCTGAATATCAGAATACTTATGGAACTAGTCTTGGTCAATTCCTGTTTAATTTGTAGAAACAACAAGATCTTGCTGTATTTGTTTTTTTGACTGAATAGGTACTTAGTCTGAATTTACAATATGAACGCTGTGAATGACATTTGGCATCGACTTCTGGCACTGTCATAGCCAGGAAGCATATTTAGGCATAGAATGGACTCACTAATCTATATACTATGGATGAAACGCAGAGTTCCAAAGGATTTTTGACCATACCGAGGTTGGACTGAGTACGAACTGTGGTCAATTATAGTATAGTGTGGATCGACTCTTATTGTATAAAATATGGGGAACTGAATCATCACCAGGGTACTAGGAAACGAGGGTCATAAGGGCAACGAATTGGCGGTGTCACAAAGTCGACAATAAATATGGTCACAAGGAAAAATCTCTAGAATAGTGAATAATCTCACCAGGACAAGCGAAAAAGTTCATTGGAGGACATTCGCTAGGACATTGTTCGGTCGGTAGAGCAGAGTGAATGCGAGGGTTAGGCCACTCCTGCGGGTGCAGAGAGGGATATTCTTGAGGGTGGTGCAGGGGTACAGTACAGTGGGTGGACTGGCAGCAACGGTGCTGTCAAGGTCCTTCCCATTGGACACGATGGCTAGAGCCAAGAACAAACACTGGAGGGGTGCGACCAGAGAATAAGTACATGAATGGATTGAGCAGGAAATGGAGAGAAGGTGGGAGGAGTATGAGGGCGCGCTAAAAGTAGCGATTGGGAGTAGGAGAGATTGGATGGACCGGAAATTCGGGTAGGTGAACTACTTCTTGATACAGGTGCTCACTGGACATGTGTCGAGAGTGGGGTACCTCCACAAGATTGGGAAAAGAGAGATTGGAGTGTGCAAGAGGTGTGAAAGAGGATGATGTGAGGCATGTGTTTAGATGCTGGAGGAACGAGGAAGTTCTGAAGAAGTTGGAGAGGAAACTAGGGGAGGCGGTGTACTGGGAGAACACGGTGGAGATAATGTTGAGGGGGAGGAGGAATGGATGGAGATGAGTGGAGTAGTAGCGAACATGGGTAGGGGGAGAGAAGGACTCGATATGGCATGAGAGGTAGAAGTGATAGGTAGGGAGAAGACGACGGTGTGAGCGGAGAGTGTGCGAGGGACCGCCGCCAGTCTCGAAGTATGCTAGGGTAGTGATTCCTAGGCGGGGGTAACGGCGAGTTTGAGGTGGATTTGTTTGGTAGCCATCCCCTTGGGATGAGTCTAACACTGTTTGGGTTCTGGATAAGACCTATTCGAACATGAGTTTCCAACTTGACCCGAAAAAAACCAAAGGCGATGAGAAGCCACCGGCAAATAATTACATGAAAGATTCAGCCTCAAGGCTGATTGACGACTTAAAAAGAGTCCGGCTGGAGAGTGTAATCTAAATTTAGAGGACCACAATAGATCTGGAAAGGTCGCAGAGGAACAGGCCGATTATCCACCTTAACAAATCTAATCGGATCTAATCATCACCATAACCAATAGGGTGTATCAAAAAGACTTTTGCTACTCGTTCTACCAAAATATACGAAACTTGGATACCGAAATGTAATGCTGAAACATGTATTAATAATTTTTCTACATGATCAAATCTTGTATAACACCCATGCTATAATATTTTAAAAAACATTGGGGATATAAAAATATCATTTAAATTTGATTGATAGAAAACAAAGCTTATATTCTAGCAAATTTGGTCACAAAACCAGCAATATTTTAAATTTACCCTCTTCAGGCAATAAGACCTTTATGGAGAATCATAATGAACGAAACTATCATCAACGATCAAGGGTCGGATTAAGGAACGACCACGAGCTCGTCCACGTTACCTTTCAGATCAAATACTTAGTATTATGTGAAAATGCTCAAAATAATAATGTAGAAAAACTTTATGGGGAATACGAAGTATTGGATATTTTTCGAGAAGGGAGAGAAAAAAACCTGCTTGTATTCACAAGTGCACTGGAAAGTTAGTTATTGTTAAAGATTCCGAGAAAGGCGGTTGTTATATAACTCTCGTAAATTTGCTAAAGAAAATCGCATGGTCGTACTTGGGAATAAGGTGTAATGTTGGGTTTTAAAGGTGTGGATAGGCCTCTTAATTGGTGGTGTTGCTGGTAACTCGGAGGGTCATCTTAATGGAATCAAACAACTACTTCTGGCACTGGGATACGTTCTATTTATTAAATTACTATACTACGATACATTACACTACTTAAGATTACTAATTATATAATATATATAAGTAAGTACCTAGCCGTATAGCATACTTATAGTTAAAGATTACTGATCGATTACTGATGATCTTAGATTGATAATTGGTGACTGACCACTGATCGATCTATTATTCATTCTTTAATGCATTGTCGCTTGTATATTTATACGACGAGTCATGTTCACCGTAAGTAAATATTAAATAATACATGTTTATGTTTATTTCACGCTCTGAACTTGACTTCGTACCTGTCGACCTTCTTACTAATATTTATGTAATATTTCAACGTTCTAATGATTTATTGAAATTAGTTTCAAGGGAATTTATTTCTTATTTAAATATTCTTGTTATCTTATTATATTAGGCCAAAGGGCATCACAAAGGCATCACAAAGGAACACATGTGGTGCGTGGTCGTTTATTTTTATAAAAAACAACATGCTATCAAATTTATATCAAAGTTAATCACCATTTATTTTATTTATAAAAATATTCTGATATTTACTTTACCTTTTGTACATTTCACAAAAAAATAACAGAACGCACTTCAAGTGCTGAATGTATGTAGTCAAATGAAATTAGCACGAATTGTAACAACGTAGCATTCATTTAATCACAAGCTACAGAAAAAAAGTTGTACTATTACAAGATTTCCTTTTAAAAATCACTTGTAATGCATGTAACAACTACTTCAAGCAATGAAACAACATTTTAAATACCAATAAATTTCGTATCGTCTACCACATATAACAATGTCGGCATGTGAGTTTGTTTAAACCATTTTATGATTGTCACATTAAGTTGTTTGGAAAAGGATTTGTTAATTATTGTATACTCCATTCCAGGATATCTCGTTTTAACTTAACACCAACATGATTGGATCAAGAGAAAAACCCACAGCAGGTAGTCTTTAATCCGATAACAATAGCATAGTATCGTATAGTACTCATTTCTTCGAAAAGATAATGACTAATAGTATGATTATTTTACAACTGAATTATTTGGCTGGTAGAATAATATTTAGTTTTAGTATCTAAATTTTAACAACTACGGATCTGTTAGTTCACTATACAATTATAATTAAATCCTTACCAGACACCGAGACTACGAAATATTGTGAAATGTACTTTACCTACCATACTATACTATTAAACATTTTATTATCCACTTGAACAAATTATTGACAATTAAACTGGTAGCGACCACTTTTAAAAATGCATTGGAAGTAGTTAAAAATTATAGAACTGCATTGCGATGTCTGACACTAATGAATACAAATGCCCCTAGATTATTTGATGATAACATTTATTCATAGATTTTGTGAAGGGTATTTTTTGTCGATAATACGAGGTTTGTCTTTTAAGTGTTGAATATAACAACATAGTTGGCGCTTGTCAACAAATATCAAATGTCAAAATGAACTGTCATGTTTAGTTTACTAAAGTTTCAGACCGCCTCGTTCAAAAATGTACCTAATCTGAATTTTTAAAGTTGATGAGTTAGTCAAAAAATGGAATTAACCCGAGAAAATTTTCGCGAGTTGGTTTCTGTTTTCGGCAGGAGGTAACGGCGAGTTTGAGGTGGGTTTGGTTGGCAGGCATCTCCTTGGGGATGATTCCAACACTGTTTGGGTCCTGGACCCATTCGAACATGAGTTTCCCATCTCGGGAAATGTCAAATATCGTGAAATTGGAGGATTATCGGGCATTTCAAAGACCACAATTCGATAAAAAAATTTACATGAAGAATTAACACTTATAATATCACAAGAGTTTAAATTATTTCCGGAAATTTTGAGGGCACGAATATTTTGAAAATTAACCCGAGTCGCGAAGCGACGAGGGATAATTTTCTTAAGATATTCGTACCCGAATGAACATTTCCAGGAATAATTTAAGCTTGCGTGGTATTCGGTAAGAAAATTTCACACCATAATTTGGAAAAAATGATTAATCCAGCCTGACATTTTAAATTAATTTAATTTAATTTACCTTTTCAACTGTCAAAAAATTTCCACTTAAATATCGTGGCGCCTCGAAGAAATTTCCGGAAACTTTTTTAGTTGCCATGGTAACTAGTCAAAAATAAGGCAATAAGGCATTGGTTAAAAAGTAGAAGTGTGAAATTTTCTGTAAGAAAATTAGTCCCTCGTTGGATACCGCATTTGTTGACGGAAGAACAGAAAGCAATTAGAGTCAATTGGTGTCAAAAAACTCTAAGCCGATTTAATGCAGGAAACTCAAAAAATATATACAGTATTGTCAGTGATAATGAATCCTTTATTTACTCTTATGAATCCGAAAATAAACGTTAGTCGGCTGTTTGGGTGTTTCAGAATGAACCAAAACCGGCGAAAGTTATTCGTTCTCGAATTGTTTCCAACAAGATGGTGGCGACATTTGTCTCAAAAGCGAACATATAGTAACAATTTCTCTCATCGATTTGTTTGCCGGAAGTAATTGCTGAGTTTCGAAAAACCAACTCCCAACGACTAGCGTTCGCAACCAAGACAATGCAAGTTCCCACATAGCTCGAAAAATAATTGAGTTTTTAAAGCAAGAAAACATCGAATTGTGGGACCAACCCCCATACAGTCCCAACGACTTTTTCACTTTTCCAAAAATTAAGAACGAACTGCTTGGTCAAAGGTTCCAGTCCCCAGAAGATGCAGTCAACGCCTTCAAAAACTCTCTATTTTGAATGTATCAACAAGCGTGAGGAATAACTGTTTCCAGAATTGGTTCCAGAGGATGGAAAAATGCATTTCTCTTCGTGGAGAATACTTTTAAAAACAATAGTGTTTGAAAATTATCTACTGGTTTTTTATCATAGGTCAGTAGAACTACACTAAATTGAAAACTTAAGTTGATTCTACTGCACTACGTTGAAAAACTGAGTTGGTTACACTTCACTACGCTGAATAACTTCTTCATTACTTCTTTTGCTGAACGGGGGTACAGAATAGATAGATACAGGGTTTTTATTGCCGAAAAGGCCAATTTGAATGACTTGTCTATGGACCTTTGGGGAAAGTGATGAGATTAAGCATTCATCGTGGATTATATACGATCGAATAATTTGGGGGGTGCTTCTTGCCCCATTAGAGCTAAAGAAGTGATGAATTGGAAAAATTTTTGTTAATCAACGTAGTGAAGTAAAACCAATTTTATTATCCATCGTAGTGAAGAAGAACCCACCGTTTTCACAGTTGAGTAGCTGGTACTGTATACATAATAAAAAATTGATCTAGCTCATTTCCAAGTAAATCTACATCCAGCGACTGGACTAAAGACTAACCATTTTATTTAACCGTTGAACATAAACAGTTTCATATTGTGACCACAAAAATAACTGAAGTGATAAAAAAAATAACCATCCAGCAACTATAACGTCTTAACACCACAACTAGTATTATTTCCTCATCTACAGGCAGTCCCTCCGATTCTGCGGTAAAAAGCAAAAGGCTCCCACGTACTAGCAATATCTCCCGAATTCCGTAGTTTGAGTTAACGACCGTGGAAATCCCCTCGCAAACAGTTATCGTCCTTTCATCCTCCGATAAAGATCGGTGAAAAGCTAGAGCAACGTTTCATTTTCAAGGTTACTGAACCTACTGTCAGAGCGGCTATTAGTGCAATAAGTTTGGCATCACCGCAAAGGAATTCAACACCTACGATATTATAGTATTTCTATTAGTGAACGTGAAATTTACTTCTTGTGCAAGCTCTTATCTAGAAATCATTAGATAGTAAAAAGTAGGATTTTGTCTTCAATCCTACACGAAATTTTTCAATCTATTAAATACATACAAAGTGCGTTTTAAGTATGGAAGACCTCAATTATCTCGGAAACGGATCGCACGATTTTTATAGATTTTAGTGTGCAAGGATAAATTCCATCCATACAAAATAAGATTACTTCAACAGTTGTCAGATGATGATTTAGCTGTGTTTTTGTGATCAATTAATATTGTTATGTTAAAATTTTACTTACGTTCTCAAATGGTTGAATAAGAAAGCTCACTTACCTGAAACAAAAAAAATATATATTAAAATCATTTTTTACTCAAGAAATTGAATAAGTAGAACTTGTAACGTGTCTATCGACCTGTTTCGATTTTACAGAATAAATCCTTTTAATTAGCGCTTGTCGTCACTAGCCACATCCAATTATAGTTCTGTGATCCTAAACTCTTCAACCCCGACCGTTAGACAATTGACGTCTGCCAACGGACGCTTCCATTTTGTCCAACACCACGAGAGACACCCCTTGCCTTTCTGTTAATGACCGCCTAAGGGGAGAGATCATCTTTCGCTATCTTTCATATCTTAAGTACCTATCTTATGAATTTTGCTGTGGTAAGTTCAAAATCATAATTTATAATTAATAAGCTTCTTCTAAAGTACTGTCTGATATAATTTTCGTATGCATTCTTTATTTTTTTACAGAGATAGACGAAATTAAATTCAACACGTGGTCATAAACTGTTCTTTTATACTAATATGGTAGTTTTAAACCAAATATTCTTTTATAATTCACTGTTTTACTTTTATACAAACATTTTCAAGCTTTTTCAGTTGCGAAATAACTCTTTTAATTATAAAATAACATTTTTATAAACCGCTAACCTATAAAATATTCTTTAGTAACGCCAGTGCCGGTTCCATATATTTCCTAAGCACGATATTTTTTTATATAACTAAATAAATAACTTTTTGCTACTATTAGTTTCTTTCGGATCATTAGTATATTTTTTTAAATTAGCCGATAATTGCTATTTTTACTGTTTTAACATGGAACATATAATGTTGGAAAGCTTTCAGTAAATTAATTCAATTTTTTGACTTTCAAATAACTGCCTTCCTTTTGTTTAACCTGAAAAGCTGACCAACATAATGTGCCATTACATTCAAGTTCCTATATATCCCTGATCCACTTGTACTTCTAGGTAAGCACAGCCCCTAGGCTAGGATACAACCCGAGAATACAACCCTAGGCTAGAATATAACGCCGAGGATATAAACCCAAGAATATAACCGTAGGCTAGAATATAACGCCGAGGATATGAACCCAAGAATATAACCCTAGCCTAGGATACAACCCGAGGATATAAAGCCAAGGATAGAACCCCCAAAATACCGCCCTAGACCAGGACACTTCAGATCAAGACCTGACTTCTTCTTCGGGAAACCACTTCATCTAAGCTAAGTACCTATAAAAGTACAAATTCCTGTTCATTTCCTGTGGCAGAATAAATTGTAAATTTGTGTTAACTCTATCTTTCATTTTTCTAAATCCCCAACTATAAAAGTTGAAGGAGATACCGCCCGGGGTCACTTTTCTTTATTAACTTTTATCTAAATTCCATAGGGCGTTTCTACCTTTTCCGCCTTAGTTTTTTCATTAGTATTTTTATAGGTAGTGGCGCCCTCAACTTTTACAACCCTTCTGTTATCCTTGTGCAGCATAAACTTGGGGTCGAATCACCCTTGAGAGGAGTCTCTAGCCGGAGCCCTTCGAGCTGGTGCCCTGTGGGGTACAAACATTTACCGTTACAAATTGGCGCCTTTACCGTTACAAATTGGCGCCCAACTAAAAGCAACATTTACCGTTACAAACTGAATTTAAAATTCTTACTCTATTCAACAGATTGTTTGGTAAAAGTAACACAAAGTTGGGTTAGATTAGTCGGGAAGAAGGGTTGGGATCCTAGCACTAGGCATAAACAGCATCGTCACTTCACTGTGGGTTCCAGGATACACTGAGTAGAAAGAAATGGAATAGCAGACCGGAACCTTTTTGTGATATCAGCACCAATGCAATATTGGAAGATATAGGCATAGACAATGCCGAAAATAAAGAATATCTGACCATTGGAAAGATCTATTAGGGCGAAGATAATCAAAGATACTCCTGGGAGACTACAACCAGGAAAGAACAAATTAATGCTTAAGCCAGAGTAAGATTGCACTAAAAGTCTGTCAGTTAGTCAGTCAGTCAGGACACTGACTGCTGCCTGAATGGGCACATCAAGAATCTCAACCTAATGGAGCAAGAGTAATGTAGATTCTGTGAAATTAGAGAAGAAACATCTATACACATACTTGCGGAATGCATAGCTCTACAGAACCCTAGGGCACAGCACCTGGGAGACTACTGAATGTAAGAGGACACATACTCAAACTGAATCCTGTGGAGATCCTAAAATTCCTCCATTAAATAGGACTAAAGGAATTACTATAGTTTGGCAAGACTATCTGAAGCTTCGGGGCATCGGTAAAGGGCGAGGAAACATGGCCGATATCTGTCATAAACGTACAAATAGCGTACGGTACCTATTTTATAAAAGTATTAAAAATAATAATAATAATTATATAATAATTATATATAGAAACTGATTTATGCTTTGTTTTAAAGGTAAGATATTTATCAAAACACGGTACCTATTTGTTAAAAACAAATCATGTTAAAAATCGTACTTGAATTCAATATGGATACGAAATAATAAGATACCAAGTAAAACTGAAAATACGAAGCTAAATATTGACATTTTAAACGCCACTGGAAAATCAATGTCAATCAATTGTCGAAGTGAGAGGGAAGAACACACGCACGCGCTTGCCAATAGGAAGTCAGGTGATTACCTAGCAACGGTGGTTCGATAAATATTCACCAATTGAGTTAGTAGGAGGACGTGGTAATTATGATTTTCGGACGACGTTGCCGGCTTGAAGGAAACCCATAACATATTTGGAAAAGTGTTAATCTTTTAATATTCAGAAATTGAAAAGATAATGTTAATAGACAAAGTCCAATGAAACAAGCACATTAAAGAACTAACGTTTAATCATTATTGACATATGGTTAATAATAAAGTCCATTTTCTAATTATTATCACTACATAATTAGCACTTTGGCTTTTTCATAGTTAAACGTGGCAATATCGAATGTTTTCGACCGAATTCCTTTCACAGCTTCAGTTATGTTTGCCAAACTATAGTTTCTGAAACGAAGAATATATATATTTTAGGTCTCAGTGAATGTGAATAAAAGGGAACACTTCAGTGAATTAATCATAGACTTCATATACTACTATACTTCTGGCAAATTATAAATATTTTAATAATAAATATAATTATTGTCGGCGATTATAAATTCCAATTGATGGTCAGCAATTCAACATATCACTATGTGCAGGTAAATTTTGTCCAAAATCAATTGCACAATTTGAAGCATGTGCTCATCTCCCCTACCTAATACCAGCATATGCCGATCAAGGGAAAAGTCGGCAAAGTAGAAGAACACGTGTTTTAGCCTCTGCAATTAATTTTGGACACACCTTAAGTTGTTTCGTCATCTGGGCTTTCTGGATCTAATAACTAATAATAACCGTATTTAAACAAAATATTCAAGTCTGAGCACGGCCTTGAGCATCAGTTTTTGACACATTTTACACGAAAGAAGCTTCCAAAACGAATATTTAAATATGAGATTTTTCTGATGTTTCTCATTAAAAATTAACTCAAAATAATGCAAAGAACATTCTCAAACGGTAAATGTTAATTTAAAATTCATCTTTTGTACATTAATGTTTTCGGGGTTAGCTTTTTAATCTTTCCAACACCCCTGTGTTGCTTGATGTAAACGGTAACGATAAGGCCTAAGCTAAATATTTTACTCCTTTACCCAAAACTCCGAAGAGATTTATTTTCCATTAAAAAAAATCTTGAATAGCATGAGCGATGGCTATGCCAAGTGCAAAAGCTGAGGGAAGGTTTTAAGATTTTGTGTAGATTGTATAAAGCACTATTTATTTTCACTTAAAAGTGGCTGACAGGATAATAACGTTAAAAATCACTTGAATTGGAAAAAAATTACATTGTTTGGTATTGATATTGATGTAATGTATGTCATGCGTATACAGGTGAGCCACAAGGAACTGTACTCCTACCTCGAATTGAGGCTTCTATGGGAAATATCAAATGACCATTTAAAAGTGTCTACACTCATTGTTTACTAAAAAAGAAGGCGAAATGTGAATTTTGACTGAAATTTTATTATTTGGTCATAACTTTTGAACGATAAGTTCAATTTGTTTCATATTTTGGTCAAATGGAGACCAAAAAAGTTTATGAGAAACGCTGCAAACGATTGTAATAGAAGCCAAAAAAAGGGGACTAGAAATTAATGACGAAACATGGAAGAACAAAGAGACAAAGACACTCATAGACACTCACAGTTAATGAATAAAAATTGGGCGATATGAATTTGAAGTAGTTGAAAACTTCCATTATTTCGGCAAAAACATTAACAATTGACGTGACAAAAAAGATGAAATTGTACAACGTATACAGGCATTATACAAAAACAATCAGGAGAACCACAAAAATGAGAATATACAAGACACTTATGCAGCCGAAACTACAGCAATGACAAGCGAAGAACAATTGGAAATTTTTGGAAGAAAAATTATTAGAAAATCTATGGACCAAATTGAATGAGGGACAGTGTGAAATATTGACGAATCTGGAAATAGAAGCAATACTAAAAGCTGAGAATGTAGGAATAATTAAAGCATTCAGAGCAAGATGGATTGGACACATCAGTAGGATGAAAGAAGGCAGTAATGTAGGGAGAATAGCAGAGTGGACACCAGTTGCAAATAGATCAAAAGCTAGACCGAAAGCTAGATGGATGGACTAAATAGAGAGAGATCTAGAAAAAGATGAAAACTAAAGTCTGGAGGAAAAAGACCCAGGACAGGAAGGAATGAAGAAATAAATGTGGATTGACTCTCCACAATAACAAAAGAGTCTTAGAGCCAAATACTGATGGTTTCCACTCTCCAGTTGCTCGATATCTACGGAGGAGCCGCGAGATGACACTTTGACTGACTTTGAAAACTGTCCGAAGACCACCCGCCTCAATCATACCAATAGCTCTACTAGCTTCATCCCCACCAAGTTTACGTCTAGGCATTATTCAAAATAAAATTCTAAATTTTAAATCACAGATGAATGAATAAAGTGGAAACAATAACTATTGAAGTAAAATTATTGAAAATACAAAACAATACAACTTGCCATGGTGCACGCTCACTCAGGTGGCGCGGTGTGACGCGTCTTTTGTCGCCACAGTAGTTTACACGAGAGTCCGCACACTTAGGCGAAGCGTCGCGGCGCGACAAGATGCATTGTCGCTTGCATCTCCTCCGTGCATTCAGGCAGCGCGACGAGGCAGCAAAATTCATCTTCGGAGCATTTAGGAGCCTCCGGTAATGTACGAAGAGGCATAAAATGATTTTATTACCTTGAGCAAACAGCAAGTCTCTCTTCACTGGTCACAGCCCGTCGAAACTTTGTGTTTTGGCGAGTAATGTCATCTTTAATAAAATCTTAAAGTTCGTAAAAGTTTTCTTCAGACATCCTAAAGTATTTAAAAAACTTTTTTTTATCCAGTTTCAAATCTGAAAATAGGTGGTGAAATTCCCCAAGCTCTTCCCTCCTGTTGATTTCATGGACCCAACAAGACCTTTTTGATTTTTTTTCCTGCTCTTCTGCACTTAGCAATGCGGAAACACCGAAAAAATCTTCGTCGGATGAACTACTTGACATTTTGCTGGTTCGAATGTAACTGAAAACTCAAAAAGAACGCACCGCTTCGTGCCGCTCAAGTGTGCGGATTCTCCGATAATGTAATGTCGCGCCGCACCGCCTAAGTGAGCGTGCACCTTTAAACTTAAAAACTTATCAACTTGAAAAAAAACTAGTCAGATAAGCAATATAGTACAGACAAAACCTTAGTAAATAAAACAGTTGATAACTTTTGTGGAGCAGTTTATATCTAAACACAATCAAATTATCTATGAGATTTTTAACCAGACACAAAAAATGTGGAAATTTATAATGGTATCATTATAAAAATCAAACTCGCTAATTTTGTTTTTTGATTATTGAGATTGAAATGTTGCTAATTGAAACAGTACAAATTCTCGTGATGAGTGCATTAATTAGCCTGGCAATAAACAAGTCATTTCCTGCAACATAATCTGCTGCTATAGGAACGAAAGTTTTATACAATGCAATCCAGCTCTCACATGATGCGATTTGATTGGTTGAAACGAAAACTAATAATGTATTTCCTACCTCGCTGCTACGTGGAGTTGCGTTGTCAAAAACTAATGTCGATTTGTTTAAATCTAGTTATACTCTATATTCACAACAACATGCAATGAACGTCAAGTAAGTTTTTGTCATTACAGTTACACAGTGTAGCCAAACCAGCAAAAAAAAACAAGAGAATGTTGGAAATAAATGTAGTTATGTCAACATACTTCAACGAAGACAGTTAAAGATAAAACAAAAAGTAAATGTTTTATACAACAATTTTGTTACTTCAGTAATAAATAAATTATTGTTTATAATAATGTAACTATGATAATGGTATATTATTTAACAAATGTGCGGTTATGTTGAAGGTAAGTGATACAAATTACTTCAGTAGACAATAGCGGTTGTATGCCAGTAGATTACTATATTTTGTCCACGACTTATACTTATTTATTATTAAATTGTATGTATGTACATTTGGGTGACATTCACTGAGAGCTAAAATATTGTGCCACCTTTCTTCTACTTAGTTCCTGATGAAAGTCTCATAGACTAGTTGAGTCCTTCTTCTATCCAGTAGTTTCCTAGGTGCTATGTACGTAATCCGCAAGTAGTCGATGAAGATTTCTTCTTCCATTCCACAAAATCTACATCCTTCTTGTTTCACTATTTTGAGCATCTCAAGGTGTTCATTCCGGCGACAGTGTCCCGTCAGGATTCCTGTTAAAACTCTTAGTGCAGTTTTACTCTGACTTAGACATTCATTTGTTCTCACCTGATTGTAGTTACCGAGGAGTATATTTGATCATCTAAGCATCACTGGATCATTTCAATGGTATCTTCTCCTCTTTTCGGCGTTGCAAAAGGGTTCCCTCCACCAAAAGGACTCTCTTTGCTAGTTCATCTGCTCCTTTTATTCCAGTGTATCCTGGAGTCCACAGCAAGGTGACGATGTTGTTTTCGCCAAGTTCATTTAATTAAATTATATAACAGTTAACCAACTAACTACACCTTTATGGTAACATCACTATTCCTAACGTTAGTGAAAGGAAATTCAAAATTTACTGCATTTTTATTATTTGCAGAAATAATAACCTTTTGACGGTGTTCCTACATATTTTATGGTCATTATCGAAGGTGCAATTTCCGCTTCAACATTTGTGAAGTAAAAAGTTTCATAGGCAATGGTAGAATTTTCGCAGGTATTTGTCAGTATCGGAAATAGTCTAATAGATAAGTTCAGCTCGTTTCCGCTGTTTTTTTTTCTATTTTTATTTTATTATGTAAGTATATTACGATATTGTCATTGTTACGTCCACAACCTCCACCCTCTGTCAATCATAATCCATCATCCTAACAAATAATAAAAATAAGAAAAGCGAAGAATCATTTTTTTAATAAACATTGTATTTTATTTGATTAAAACTAGGTGTACTTAATACAATTTTTCATTGAATACATTTTTTATTTTTTTTTTCAATTTGGGGGGAGAGCGGAGATAATAGACTTATGATAACTAAAATATGAGACGTATATTATTGTGATTTCAAAATCCTTCAAAAACTCCGTCAATAACAGTACCACTGTTAGTTGTTGAAACATGTCGATCCGAGTTCATTTCGAGCTTGAGTTCATCATTAAAAAAACCGAATCTTCTCCAACAAACAGTGACAGAAATTATCCTCTTAATTTAATAAAGCTAAATAATGAAATATTTATTCGGATAATTTTTCATTATTCATTATAACCCACTTGCATATTTTATGAATGACAACAATAAATAAAATTATTGAAATAGTTTACGCATATAAATTAGTTCATATAACAACAAACTTTATACACAACTCTGTAGCTTAAGTGCACAGCTGATGGCTGACAATAGGTTTGTTCCAAATGACATTTATGAACCCTACTGGAATCGTTCTGAGTACTGTATAGTGCGCAAACTCGAATTTGGGATGGACACATCAACTTTATCACCCCTTCCAGAAGGTACTGTTTGTATACCGTCCCAAGCAGTCCCAAGAACGATACCTTAATCAGTTGGAACGTGGAAGAAATACAGCACTTGCGGGAACTGTTCTAACACCAGTTGGCTTCCTGTTACACAATTCCGTCCCATTTTACGAGATCACTACCACAAATTGCAGGGAACCGAGCGGAAAGATGTTACACATCAACAAACTATCATATTATTGTAATTAGATAATTCATATTTTTTATTTTTAAAAAGCAATAACTCAAACAATCAAAAATATGATTAAGTTTCCTTGTACATTTTAATTATCGTCTAATTCAGATTATTCAAGTCAAAAAAATAGATCTTTTAAACAGTTTATTAAGTTTTATAACATAATATAAAATACTGAAAGAATTTAAAGCTAAAACTTGAAGAAAACAAATGCTCGATGTTTTCCACAGAATTTAATATTCGTTGTAGTGAAAACTATGCTTTACGAAGCGACGTTTTTTAGAGATAAATCTTCTGTTTGCTGCTGCTTATGTAGTGAAAAGGTTAATATGCGTGGGAATGTGACAAAAAAGGTAAATGTATCGGTAAAAACTTATTTTGCGTAAAAAGTGAAAAAATTCATCGGATTTTTTGTAAATTTTTACGAAGGTGTTTTCTTCTCTCAAACCACTCACACTTGGTATAGTTAAACGCTATCCTAATGAATGTCAGCCAAAATTTTAATGAACAGTTTATTCCGGATTAGAATTTCATCATGTATAAAATATGTGTATAAAACAATAACTTAAAATGAAGGCATGAAAACTGATGCATATACTTATCCAAAATAAATGTTGTTCCTCCAAAAAAATAATGGTTTTAGAGAACCCATTTAACTTTTTAAAATACTATTAACATTTCACGCCAATACGCTAGGATAGTAATAGCGACTGTCTATGATATCACGCATTCGTAAACACTTCACAATTACAACTAACTCTCAAACGCGATATCACCAGGTCTTCTCCAAAGAAATATTCCTTTAGGGTCTAAACCACAGATGCGAGCCATTAAACACTAACCTTTTTCTTCCTGTTCTAAAATATTGTACCCCTTGTACAACTTTAGACCACACATCCACCGAATGTAAAGCTCAAGCGCAATATCACCAAGCCTTCTCCAAAGAAATCTTCCTTTAGGGTCTAAACCACAGATGCGAGCCATTAAACGCTAAACTTTTTCTTCCTGTTCAAAAATATTGTACCCTTTGTACAACTTTAGACCACACATCCACCGAATGTAAAGCTCAAACGCAATATCACCAGGCCTTCTCCAAAGAAATCTTCCTCTAGGGTATAAACCACAGATTCCAGCCATTTTACGCTAACCTTTTTTTCCTGTTCTGAAATATTGTACCCTTTGTACAACTTTAGACCACACATTCGCCGAATGTAAAGCTCAAACGCAATATCACCAGGCCTTCTCCAAATAAATCTTCTTTTAGGGTCTACACCACGGATGCCAGCCATAAAACGCTAAACTTTTTCTTCCTGTTCAAAAATATTGTACCCCTTGTACAACTTTAGACCATACATCCACCGAATGTGAAGCTCAAACGGCATATCACCAGGCCTTCTCCAAAGAAATCTTCCTCTAGGGTATAAACCACAGATGCCAGCCATTTTACGCTAACCTTTTTCTTCCTGTTCTAAAATATTGTACCCTTTGTACAACTTTAGACCACACATTCATCGAATGTAAAGCTCAAACGCAATATCACCAGGCCTTCTCCAAAGAAGTCTTCCTCTAGGGTCTACACCACAGATGCCAGCCATTAAACGCTAACCTTTTTCTTCCTGTTCTAAAATATTGTATCCTTTGTACAACTTTAGACCACACATCCACCGAATGTGAAGCTCAAACGCAATATCACCAGGCCTTCTCCAAAGAAATCTTCCTTTAGGGTCTAAACCACAGATGCCAGCCATTTTACGCTAACCTTTTTCTTCCTGTTCTAAAATATTGTACCCTTTGTACAACTTTAGACCACACATTCACCGAATGTAAAGCTCAAACGCAATATCACCAGGCCTTCTCCAAAGAAGTCTTCCTCTAGGGTCTACACCACAGATGCCAGCCATTAAACGCTAACCTTTTTCTTCCTGTTCTAAAATATTGTATCCTTTGTACAACTTTAGACCACACATCCACCGAATGTAAAGCTCAAACGCAATATCACCAGGCCTTCTCCAAAGAAATCTTCCTCTAGGGTCTAAACCACAGGCAGCCATTAAACGCTAACCTTTTTCTTCCTGTTCTAAAATATTGTACCCCTTGTACAACTTTAGACCACACATCCACAAAGCTCAAACGCAATATCACCAGGCCTTCTCCAAATAAATCTTCCTTTAGGGTCTACACCACGGATGCGAGCCATTAAACGCTAAACTTTTTCTTCCTGTTATAAAATATTGTACCCTTTGTACAACTTTAGACCACACATCCACCGAATGTAAAGCTCAAACGCAATATCACCAGGCCTTCTCTAAAGAAATCTACCTTTAGGGTCTAAACCACAGATGCGAGCCATTAAACGCTAACCTTTTTCTTCCTGTTCTAAAATATTGTACCCTTTGTACAACTTTAGACCAAAGGAATTTTCCTCTAGGGTCTAAACCACAGATTCGAGCCATTGAACGCTAACCTTTTTCTTCCTGCTCCAAAATATTGTACCCCTTGTACAACTTTAGACCAAAGGAATTTTCCTCTACGGTCTAAACCACAGATGCGAGCCATTAAACGCTAACCTCTTTCTTCCCGTTCAAAAATATTCTACCCCTTGTACAACTTTAGACCACACATCCACTGAATGTAAAGCCGTGCTTTACACCTGCCGCAACTGCGGAGGTTACAATCACGTGGCTCAAAAATGTGACAAGACAGAAAATCCTTGTTGTAGGAACTGAGGCGGTGACTACATATACTTACGACCCAAAATGCCCGAAAAGGCAAACTCTTCCTTAAAAACTCGAGGAAACAATTTCAATAACTCCCAATGCCTATCAATTTCTCCAAAAATCTTAGAGATACCAAAAACATGTTAAGCAAGGAAACAACAATCCTTCTCCGTTTTTCCAGTCTCTATAATTCGGGAGGAAAAACTTAATTAGATTCTTGGATGGTATAATTATTGTTTTGGTTTTCTAGTTAAAGCATTAGCAAATTGAATGGGATAAACTAAATGTGTGTCGCTACCAATGTGTTCGAAAAGTCAAACTGTTCCCTCAAAACCCGAGGAAACAGCTCCAATAAGTCTACAAAAATCCTCAAAAAATCCTAGATAGATATGTTTATCAACAATGATACTTATAAAAGTATAAGTAAGCATAAATATATATAGTTCTGAAATTGATGACAAAGACAATTAGAATAAAGAACTTGAACTCCACTGAGAGTCAGTTGGGCTGACTGGAGTTTAAGTAAATATATTTTGTGTTAAGCCAATAAAAAGTATAACCACAAGTGCCATTGAATAAGTGTTTTACTAAGACTCAACCTCAACTATTACAGATAGGTATCAAAGAATATATATTTTTCTACGTTTCTAAGTTTTGAAAAATATTTTCCAAAAACAGTGACCGTTCAACGAAGAAGAAACAACTACTACCCGGGCTACATGCCCCGACAGACATTGAATTACACTTCTAAGTCAAACGGGGTTGGTAAATCTGCAAGATTTAAACCAACCATTCTGGTTTGTATTTAGAAGAGACAACATAACTTGTAGACCGGTTTCGGCGTACTTGCGCCTCATCAGTACAAGGTATACACTGTGTCCGTAAAGTATGGAACAAATTCATTTTTAGCTAAACAGACCATTTTAAGAAATAATCCTGAAACACGTCGATTTTTGATTTTAATTTACCGTATTTTAAAATAATAATCTTATATACAGGGTGAATTACTTTCGAGTAATGACGTCACCGTTATTTTTTTTAAATGGAACACCCCCATTTTGTCTCAATTTTCGGATTACTCTAGCTGAGCTGATTCCAAAAATGTATCACATGTTGATTCCAATTGGTACAGTGTGGACAAAAATACAATAGTTTTGTGTGTGCTCATAAAGTAACGCGTAACATTCTTTATTAGTTAAATTAACAATAACGTAACGTAATTTGTTTCCCAGCAGACGTAATCCTGGAGGTTTTGATGAAAGTTTATGGCTTCAACAGGATGGTGCACCTCCACATTATGCTGTAGATGTTAGAAGGTACCTAGATGAAATTTTTCCGAACAGGTGGATTGGTAGACGTGGACCTATTGAATGGCCAGCGAGGTCACCAGATTTCAATCCTTTGGATTATTTTATGTGGGGCCATCTGAAGAATGTTGTGTATCAAACGAAACCAGCAAATATTCAAGAATTAAAAGAGAGAATTCGGACAGCAATAAACAATATTTCTCAAGACACAATACACAAGGTTCAACAAGAATTTGTACACCGTTTGGGTTACTGTCAAATACAGCAAGGGCTGCAGTTCGAACATTTATAAAGTCATGTATTTCATAGGTATTTTTGATAATATTGTTAATTTAACTAATAAAGAATGTTACGCGTTACTTTATGAGCACACACAAAACTATTGTATTTTTGTTCACCCTGTACCAATTGGAATCAACATGTGATACATTTTTGGAATCAGCTCAGCTAGAGTAATCCGAAAATTGAAACAAAATGGGGGTGTTCCATTTAAAAAAAATGACGGTGACGTCATTACTCGAAAGTAATTCACCCTGTATATTAGATTATTATTTTAAAATACGGTAAATTAAAATCAAAAATCGACGAGTTTCAGGATTATTTCTTAAAATGGTCTGTTTAGCTAAAAATGAATTTGTTCCATACTTTACGGACACAGTGTATACCTTGTACCTTGTATGTTATCGTCCGAGAGGTAATCCCGGACTGACATGACTCTATAATTAACAGCTATTTATACCTTCCAGTTACGGAAATGTAAAAGTTGCGATAATAGCGACACCTCACCTCCAAGTCACAAACCAAAATTCAAAATTTGACAACAAGCCCATTAGCTTAAAACATATAGAATTATTACAGTTTCCTGTAAAATTGTCGTATTTAGTAAAGCGTGTTACCAACAGGTATCAAAGAATAAATATTATTCTACGCTTTACAAACTAAGATTTGAAAAATATTATAAAATATAATCATATACAGGAAGGTTTGCTCGAACAAAAAAAAACGACAATTAAATAATTTTCACATAGTGACAAAATTATAACACTAGACGTAACAAACTCATCGTAGCAGTAGACATTTACGTGACCTGTTAAATGGTCCTTTTTTTATCAAATAAATAAGTTTCTTGATAATATTGTTGCGAGGTCACCAAGTCAAAGCCGGTCCTGTCCCCTCGATTATAAATTTTGGTGAATGCGCTTTCTAGAAGCTTCTGGTCTATTGCAGTATTTATGCATATATGGAGCGTCATGAAATACTAGAACTTTTCAGAACTGATAAGGACTATATTATATACGCTGGTTTTTGAGTGCGTAGATAGTTAGTTAGTTAGTCCGAGAGAATTAGTGAAACGGACAATAAAGAGTTAGTTCACAGAAGTTCTTAGTAATCGGACAGTGATTGAATAGTACAGATGAATAGTGTAGTAGACAAGTGGTGAAAATAAATTAGAACAATTATACCGAGTGTAAATAAATTAGTAGACATTGAGTATAGTGTGTATAAAAATTATGTTTAATACAGTGTGTGTGTGTGTGGTTCTTTAAATAAATAGATAGTAATTAGCCATAGTGTGTATAATTTTATCCCACAAGTAAAAACTATTTAAATAACTAACAAAAACATTACAATATCTTAATTTTCGACAAGTAATTTACATAAATTTAGTATTATTTTTTGATTTTTATCATTACTGAAATGAGTTTATAGGTAACTACGTTAAAGTCATTATAAATTTTGCAATTCTTTCTTATTAGTATCGTCGCTTTTTGTTCCTGCCTACACTAGTGTAGGTATAAAAAGCAAGTCGTGGGAGTTACATCTATTGATTTTCTCACAATGCCGCTAATATAAGCGTGATTACTTCAAAATAAAATGTTTTATTAACTTTAATTATAGATTGTATGCATTTATTAGAATGGTTTCAAACTGGAAGAATTAACCACACCCGTTTACTTTTTATACAATAACGAACCTACAATGCATCTGAGTTGGGTTCAATTTGCACCCAACAAAATTTATTCTTTAGTTACTGATAGTCGAAGCTATGATTGGAGCTATTAAAAACCTGACAGTAAAAGAGCTACTAGTAAGTAAATAATGTATTCGTGAACGATAAAGGGATTTATCCAAAAAAATATCAACTTAACATGCCTTACACCTAACGGTATACAGACGCAATAAATAAATAAATATTTCACCCACAGCGTGAAGAATTTTCTTGAAATTTTTTTCAAATTCTTCGAATGAAATATTTCTTGGAATTTGTTAATGTTAGTAGAGAAATAATGAATAGTGGGAAATGATGAGAAATTAGGGGATTTCGCAATGAGACAGCTTTATAGAATCTTAACTTGGAGAAAGGGGTAGCTGAGGTGAACGAAATATCGCCGGAATAACTCAAAGTGATTAGAGTGTAATCGATTTCATCCATACTAGTTGAAGAAGATCTTCGAATTCATAGTGGTATCTCGCGATTTCGAACATAGTTTAATTTTGGCACAATTCAAAAATGCAAAACAATTTGCATTACTTCTAAAAATTTTAACTGGGATAATCTACAAAAGAGAAGAAGGAAAATAATTGAGAAAAGGCATTCAATAAAGTGAATTGGAATGGACTGTTTCGTATTAAAAGGAAAAGAGGGATTAAGTAGAGGAGAATGAGACTTGTTAACATCCTGTAAAGTATCTTAAGGGAAATTAAATAGACAAGAATATAAAAATATATCAAGCAAGGAAACAATCTATCATCATTGTTTTCAGTCTCTATAATAACAGTTTTGGGAGGAAAAATCTCAGTAAATAGATTCCTGGATGGAACAATTATTTAAGTTTTCTAGCTGAAGCAGGAGACGGGTAACAATTAATAAGATGGGATAAACAGCATGAGCAGCAACAGCAAGAGAACTATCAAAATCTAATAAAATTTATTGAGTACGTTTAATGATACCTTATTATCATCTAGCTAATTTTCACAAATTCTTACCAGGTATGAGATATTTTCCAATCCTACAGCTTATTTTGAAAACATGAACTTTCCATTTATGGGTTTTAAGCTTTCTTCTTTTATTTTCTTGCATATGCAAATCAACCTCGTGGTTTACATTCACCTAACAACGAGCAGCTTGAATTCGGTTTCACTTTATATAAAATAATGGCAGGGAAGTCTTCATCGGTTATAGATAAAAGATTTACTTTCTTATCAAGATATCAACACATATCACAAGTTGTTGATTAAAAAAATACCTGGTTAACTTCTATGATGGTTCTATATCAATTATTTTATTCAATTTTTACTGAAATGAAATACTAGGCTTGAATGAAGCCCAGTCCTTGCAGGACAGAGGAGACAGGAGGAAATCAGGTGATTGACCGGGATCATAACACAGCAAACAATACTACCATCTGAAGAGAATAGAGGAGGTCGAAAACGCCGATGTCGTCTCTGCTTAGAAGAAGATGTATCGACAGAACACATTATGTTCTGCTGAACAGTTCAGACTCTACCATCCCTAGGTACGTTAGTGTGTCCTGAGGATGTGAATGACTTACTCCTTCATAGATTGTCAATTTTCTTGTGAAGATTGAACTTAAAGCGGTATTCTGGCTTGGATTGAGGCGCAATAGACAGTATTGTCGCAGAACACGGTTCTAAACAAACCAAACCAAAGTACCCTACCAACTTCGTTATAAGTCTTTTATGTGAATTTATTAGGAATTGTTTGTTTTGTCAGGTTGTGATGCCGTTTGGCCCAATATAATAATATAATAATAAATATTTAAAGTAAGAATTAAATTCCCTTGATCTTATTTCAACAAAACATTCAAACGTTTTAATATTATATAAATAAAGAGTAAGAAGGTTATTGAATAGAAAGTCAAGTTCAAAGCGTGAAGTGAGACAAAACAGTAATATGTTCATTTTTTATTTGAACTTGACTGGTTATATAAATATGCATTCAATATTTATGATGGGGAAGTCGATACAGAATAATTCAAGATCATTCTATATAGATGAATAGTCAGAGATCAGTAATCATTAACCACTAAGTATAAGTATGCTATACTGCTAGGTACTTATGCAGATCATTAGTAATAGTAAGTAGTGTAATGTATTATAGTAAATAAATCAAACATCCCAGTGCTAGAAGTAGTTGTTTCATTCCCTAGAGATGATCCTCCAAGTGACCCGCAACACCACAGATTTAGAGGCCTTTCCACACCTTTAGTCTACCAACGTATCCAGACGCATCCATTACAAGGTAATTTTTCATTCTCTTGTTGAAACTTTGATTATGAGATTTGAGACAATTTTAGTTGATATAGGCAGTGTTGACGGGGTCAATAACTAACTTGAACTTCAATTGAATCAGCTTCAGACTCAGGTGGTACAATAATGACAATAATTTCCATTCAATTTGGCCAACGTTTGCATTTTTTATGGATTTCTTGCTGAATATATCTTTTGTCTTCTATTATTACCGTACAGCAATACCAGGCTCGTACTTTTGTTTGGCAATTTGCTAGTTTCGTCAACAACAAAGCTACAACAGTATCCCGACAACATTTCTATCAGAATCCATAACAATATAAATAGACATGAAATGGGTTTAATCCAATTTGTTAATGGTGTCTTGTATTTGTTCCATTTACAACAAGTAAGATCTGGGGAATTGGCATATTCCACTGCGACCTATTCAGATCTATAGATAGTGGTCAATCAGCTTCGAGACTGAACATTCTATATATTTTCTTGTCGATGGCTTATAGTCGCATAGTACAAGAAACCGCCCTTCACCAGGCAGTCGCACTGGCATAGGATGTGTTCCACAGTTTCCTCATCTGGCATCTGGCATCTAGAAAAAAAAGTTGTAGATCTTGGAAAAATCTACGACTGAATGATGAAAACATCAATGACGTTTTCACATAACCTTAAAATTAGCTCGAAAAACGTAAAAAACTGCATTTTTCGTTTTTTATTTTTAGTTTCGTCAAAAATTGTTCGACGTTTATGAAAATTTGGTAGAAGGTAGCTTTCATAGTCACAAACCATGAACAAATTTTTCAAATGCAAATATTGAAAATTTTCCTAATTTTGACGTTTTTTCGGTAAAAAACACTTTTTTTGGGGGGTGGAAACAGACATTATTGCGATTTCCTTCATCGCTTTCATTCGACTAAAATTTGTCATCAAGATCGAATTTTGTTTTATTCATTATCACAGGATTATAAAGAGACTGTGCAAATAGGAAATAGATAATCTTACGAAATGAAAATAAATGCAATTTTTCCCATCGTATATTCAAAACCGAATATCAAAAATGTCGTGATCACGTAACTTTTTAAAATAACTGATATTAAAAAATCACGATATCATTTCACAACGTGATTAAAAAATCACGATATCGCTCATCACTAAGCACATTACTCCAACGGACAGTTCAAAGGGTGGGTCACCCAAAAAGCGCAGTTGTCACGTTGGTTTAATAAGAAGGGGATCTTGTTACAAACGTCTAAATATTTCTGTTTTAAATTTTGGAGGAGATAATAATCCTTTGAACCTTAAATTTAAATTATGCACATCCGCTTTAAATGTTACTTTATAGCAGAGATACGTGGGAGTTTTGGACATAATTATTCTATAATATAATGAAGCTGCTTGATGTGTTCTCCTATTTTCCTCACTTAACCATCCAGTTTCCTTCAACTTATGTGATATTCTTTGACGTTTAAATCAATCTCAAGCACGAATTTTGTACCTTTTGAATTTTGTTTTTATACAAAGTAGTTAAATTGGGACCATAAACTGTGCTGGCAAAGTTGAAATGGGATAAAACCAATGTCTCATATAGAGTTATTTAAATTTTTTTATAAATTAGTTTTAAAGAACAATAAGCCCGCTGAATGAGCTGATTAACATTTTTTTTCAAATCGTAAATCATCATCTACAATAATACCTAAATTCCTTGCAATACTGATGAACTTTAACGGCTCATTATTAATGTTAATGAAATTGGCAGGAAACTTTAATTAGCACGATTGTACGTAGAACCGAATAACATTAAATTAGATTTGGAGCAATAAATTAATGAGCAATATTGAGAAGTTAAGTTAACAAATTTATTCATTTCTTGGTTGATTATGTTACAAAACTGTAGTAAATTTGCTATATATTGAAAAAATTAAGGGCCCCAAAATAGATCCTTGTGGCACACCAGATTTTAAAAATAAATACTCGGATTGATCCGAACTTATCATGAAATATGCACTAAAACCCTTATTTCATGTATATATTATTGTAATATCAAGTCTCTGCTCCTGAACTAAACTCAAATTCCGAACAACCACCAGAGGATCTTCCGGTATTCTCAAAGCATCTCCTGTGCTAATTCTAGCGTGGCAAACCGGATCGATAAGACCGTCTTGGCCTAAGGGGAAACTTTCACTGGAAAGGGAGAACCTGTAAGATAAGGCCGCCACTTACAAGGGCACACGTATAACTAGAACCTCTTGTTGACCCAAACTTTACTGCTCTTTGCTTATTTTCATCTGAAATTTTATAGTTTGCAATTTTATGCGGGTTTTCCTTTTGTTTTCATGATTTAAGGGTATATTGGGGAGAATCATTGAACATTGTTTAGAGTGAAAGTAAATAGTAGAAGCGGAAAATGCAAAATTTATATCGTTTGAATTTTGAAATTTGAATATAGTTTTGTTGTGTTAATCCATTAACGAATATGCCCTTAGTAACTAAGTATAAGGCTGATTTGAGCGTCGACAAAACAATCCGTCATTGTTACCCAGTTAACACAGCATCTCTAAAATTAATCTATCAATTGAAGTTGTCTGAAGCATTTCGTAATGATATTGATTCAGACGTGTCTCTCATTAGAGATGAAATGTTTCATATTGGGGATTATTTTAGTCTCTGAATAATACAGACCTTATTGTGATAGTAAATTAACATTAACACTATAAGTAACAATATTTTGAAAAATAGTACTACACGTTATTCGCATACGATTCGTCAAATCGTTGATATCAAGTAAATCACCCACCACATGTTTAGTCTAATATAATAATAATTTATTCACACAAAAAATATAATTAATTACAAAAGTGGTTAGTGGTTAGTGAATAAACAGCCCGAAGGTCTCCGATAGGTGTAGATGCATCTGTTTCGGCCAAATACATATATTAAATAAAGACAACAATATTTAATTTAATAATATTAGACAGATTAGTAGAGCCCTGATAAAATTATGATTTGAATTAGAATCGAAATTTAAAATATAATTAGTTTAAAGTGGAATTACAATAATAATAATAAGTTGAATGTTCAAATTTAAAATTCTAAAACATCAAAACTTTGGTTAATGTGACATATATTTTTATAGATAATCGAATGTACCTATCATAGATTTGTCCGTGGTTAGTATGTATAATTACACCACTGATGCAATATGACAGAAATGTCTCGCCTGTTCCAAAAGGAATGCTTTTAATTTCCTTTTGAATAGAATGGCATTATTTATGCGTTTGATAGAGACAGGGATACAATTATAGATTTTCGGAGCTAGGAAAGATCTTTGACCAAAAGATTTCATCATTCTCGGAACAATATAGTGGTGTTTGTTCCTAGTTTCATATCTATGTAAAGGTAGGTTACTTTTATTCTTTATGGCGTGGTATTTTATAACGTCACAGAGAAAATATAACTGTTTCAAGTCAAAAATGTTGCTTTCCCTATATAATCGATCTGAAGAATAGGTATGAGGTTTAGACATAATGATCTTCAGAAATCTTTTTTGAATATTTTCTAATGGATGAATTTGAGTTTTTAGAGCACTACTCCATACCAACATACCATAGCGTAGGTGACTCTCCACTAATCCGAAGTACAACATTCGAAGATATCTAGCAGGTATACTTTTTTTCAGGTATTTAAATTTTTAGAGGATGAATTGTAGTTTTTTTTATCATATATTTAATGTGAAAATCCCTCTTCAAATTTGTATCTATAATACAATAATAATAATACAGTTTTATACTGAACTTTTGTCCGTTTTGTGATATTTCCAGAGGTTTGAATGGATCACTAGTTAGGTTGTAGTTGAAGAATGGTGAGTAAACAGTTTTTTTGAAATTTACGGTAAGTATTTTATTATCAAACCAGGCCTTTATTAATTTTAAATCAGTTTCTGTTTTTGTCTTCAATCTATACCAGTTATCTGCTTCATAAATAATAGCAGTATCATCAGCGAACCCAATTATATGTCCTGCACTGCGCAATGAAAATAGGCCATTAATATAAAGATTAAATAGGACAGGACCTAAAATTGTTCCCTGTGGTACTCCATAAGATATACTTCTTTGACCACTCGTTTGCCCGGCAATCCTTATTACATCCTTACAATCCTTATATTGAGAGGGATGTTCATGGTGGTCATTTTGGAGAAAAACAACTCCATTTAATTGCCGAGGCAGAATATGTGGATCAATTGAGTGGTCCCCTATAATTCCAATCCACACATCAACTGAACAATATTTGGAAAACGGTGCTCTATAATATTGTGAAGGTTTCCGTTTGCTCATAAATAATTATTATGAAAATGTATGATGGATATTATGAATAATAAAGGCCGAAACACACCTATCAGCACCTCATAGGAACAGCGACTGATCATCACCAGCAGATTTTATTTCTTATGGGTATTTAAATGTAAGCGCGCATACCTAACAGCATCAGCACAGCACCGACAAGGCACGACAACGCCTCAACCACAACACATTTCTCAGAGAGAATATTTTGCGGGCGGCGTGTCAATACAATATCTCTGACAATATAAAATGAAGCCTATAGTCGGGTATCGCGGCGATGCTGATCCCGTGTTAAGTGAGCCCATACACAACCGTCGAGTGGTCAAGATGATCAGTCGCTGTTCCTATGAGGTGCTGATAGGTGTGTTTCGACCTTAAGCCTCATCTGTGAACAATAATGTTATGATCTCAGGAAATTGAGAATTCCGTTGTATTTAGTCTGTCATCCAATAATAAAATGTAACTCGTCGAGGAAAATCTCGAGGTAAAGTGCTTGACCACGTTGGATGTACAAAGGATACAATTGCTGATCTTTCAAAACTCGCCACACAAAAGTGTGGCTGATATTAAGGGGCTTAGCAATTTTTCTAGTGCTTGTTTCTGGGTGTTGATAAATTTAAACCAGAATATCTTGTTCTACCCTTGATGATTGATTGGTTTGACACCACCAGTCAGAGGTTTCGAGACCTCGGCACCTCAGCCTTTAGGCTTTTTGTGCTCTTGGTTGTACCGTTTATGTGAACTCAATAGTCTTTGCATTAGGTCCTTCTTGGAGAAATCCTCCCTTGGGTACTCTAGTCCTAGGATTCTATATCTCCAATGAGACATTGCTTCACATTCGAACATAATGTGAGAGGCTGTTTTCTCCTCTTCAACGCACAACCGACAGATAGGTTATTGTATGCATGTGCTTCCTTAGGGTAAAGTAATATGTTCGACCCTCACATTCCTAACTGTTCAGAAACGACCAGTGTTGTATAAATTTCTTTGTAAACTTCCAATATCAGATAAGCAATGGTGAATAATTTTTAGTGATCTCTTTATACAGGGTACGGCAGATAAACGGTCAATTAAAATTATCTCTAGAACTAAAGGTCTCTGAATCATGAAAATTGGAATGAAGGGGTTTTGAAGAGTGATATTTTTAATGAGAGTATCGCCATCTATTTGCGTCTTCCGGTTATAACGGAAATTGTTTATAACTTCGTTTTTGTAAATGGGGAAACCCTGTATATATTTTAATTTTAGAAATATTTACTTTATTCTGAACATTTTTTGTTGATACTTGAACTTGAACCGTTACTGAGTAATAATTTTTTTTATATGAAAATTACACTTTTTTACCATGTACATAAAATTCAATATCCTCTAATGAAATTTGAATAAAAGTTTAAATTCCTCAGGAACTATTCACCGCTTTATCGTTTACACTGTGAAGTTACCTTTTTTATTATACAGGGTGCTGTCAAAATTGTAATGAAACCGGCATCGAAAATCTTCGCGTAATTCCTTTTTTTCAAAGGGTACACCATGTATGTGATTCGTTATTTTAGAAGAAAAAGTTGCCCACTATCGATCTGTATCAGTATACCCTATACCTATCTTTTACAGTTTTCAAATAAATCAAATTTATACATTTTTGTATAACCGGAAGTAGCAAATAGAAGGCAATATTTTCATTAAAAATCTCACTTTCAAAAACCCCTTCATTGCAGTTTTCATGATTCAGATACCTTTAGTTCTCGAGATAATTCTAATTGATCGTTTATCTGCTGCACCCTGTATAGGAAGGGCTCCACGAAGCAAAACATTTTTACAATTATTTAAACATATTTTTTAGCTTACAATAAAGAAGGAAGTTCAAGAACATTTTGTTAATTAACAATTGCCTAACTTGTTGAAAAATTAACTTTTAGAATTTTTTCGGCAATGAATTCTTTGAAGTGTTCAGAATACACCATAATTTTTTCAAATTTTTAAATTAACAGTTAATACCTAAAAAAAATTATTTTATGTGACCTGTTTGCTTTTGACGAGGCTCACGCATACCCAAAATGACTCGCGGAGACCTATTTTCAGCGTTGAATTAAAATTATAATGTATAATGTAGGTTAAGTTCTAGGAGTTCCATTTTTATTTGAAATTTCCTCCTCTTTGAGAATCTTTTTTTTTTTGTTTCTTAAATGTTAATACTTTTCGAGATATTGGCAAAAAACGAAGTACCTACCCTTTTTTCATCTTTATTTGTTTATAACTTTTGAAATTTTTTATGTGCAAATAAACGATGTCGATAGATTTTTCTGGACATAATTCCGAATTTAATGAGCTTTCACATTTATTTTCTGGAACAGTATCTCTTTTTTCTATTTTTCACTATTTTCAACTTGTTGATTAGACTATGCACTCAGGTTATTTATTTAGAGCAGATCTTTTTTTCCAAGTTTCCATTCAATTTGTGAATCATTTCAAGGATATACAAGCGAAGCATATACATTTTAAAGGTTTGAAGTCAAAAAAGTGACGTAGCAACAAAGTCGTGTTTTGGAATATCGTATGTATTATGTAGTTATATTACATAAGGATAATCAAAGAAACCGATATCAATGTTTCTCTGAACTTGGGTATAAACATCGTTTTACATTTATTTTTGAGGCGGAAACGATATTGTCATACAAATTTCCCTCCATCAGCAAACAAGAGTAAACACATTGTTTTAAAAGCAGAATAAACAAAATTTTATATGTTAAGAAGTAACCAGAGTTTTTTTTTATACCTAGGGTGGTTATGTTTGTGTAAAATATTTTTTGTCGAATGAGAGTTTTCATATTATGTCGTGCAAGCATGATTTCATTTAAAAAAAAAACATTTACTTTGACGACAGGATTGTGAAAGTTAAAGTTGTTATTCGCTAAAAATTATTATGGACAAAATTTTGTTAATAGAAATTATGAGAAGTCATGAAAATTTATGCAATATGAAAACACATTATCAAAATCAAAATACAAGACAAAATGCATTAGAAATAAATAGTTGGTAAGATGTTCAAACCAATTAATAAAAAGAGTGAAAAGCGATGTTTAAGTGATATTGAAAATGGAATATGTACAGGGTTATTCATTATAAATTACCCACCTCCTATCATTATTATTATTGCTTTTAGAAAAAAAAAGTCTTTCATAAAAGTTGTTTGGTTACTGCTGAATTTTGTTAATATGCTATCAAAAGATCAGTAGCGTGCAATTTTAAGGGGATACAAAAAATAATAGTTTTTTTAATGGGATACCCTGTATATTTTTACATTTTTGGAATGGTCTTTTTTCTGATCTCAAAAATGTATAATTTGTTACCCCTATCTTGTACCCTTTTTGAGTTATTAAATGTTGAAAATCTTAGTTTTAGTACTTACCGTAAATATGAAAAAGATAATATTATTAAAGTAAGCCATGAAAATGACAACTAATATGTTTCATAATAGACATTTGTCTGATAAAGTAATTAAAATGGTTTACAGTAAGGAAGGAAAGATTCAAATTTTTACATGTTTTATAGAAAATATCAAAAATAAGCGTGCAGCACAAAGAGCATATAGGGTGTTGTATCCAAATCGTCCAACACCATCAGAAAATACTTTTAAAAATGTTTACCAAATGGTAAATAATACCTTAAGTTTTAGCAGAAAATAAACGTGCAGTTCAAGCAAACCAGGAAGAACAGCTCTCTTCATTTCGAAGGTAAACTCATCGATTATAAGTATTTGCCCCGAGTAGACTTTTTTTAAACATTGTATTCTTTTTTAGAAAATTCTCAATGTAGTATATACACTGCAGTTAATCAGTTAGGTAAGAGTTATTCTAAAATCCAACGTACTTTAAAAAATAACAACTATAAACCCTATAACATTTTACCGGTACAACTTCTAACAGAGGCTCATAAAAGGAAAAGGCTTGACTTTTGCCGCCAGATGATTCAAAAGTTGGATGAAGATCCCGAGTATTTTACAAAAATATTATGGACTGATGAATCAACTTTTTCTACGGCAGGAGTTTTTTACAGGAAAAATCGAAGGTCGTGAGAAAATAAGCATAACCAAAATCAGGAAGAAAAACCGTTAGCGTTTGGTGTGGAATTTTTAGAAATATAATTGTTGGGCGTATATTGTGATTTTACCTTAACTGGAGTTACCTATCTGGAAATGCTTATCCCAGAAGTAGAAAATATTCTTTTACAGAATTTTCCGGAAACCGAACTTGACGATATGATTTGGATGCAGGATGGCGCACCTCCGCATAGCCTACCAGTTCGGAATCATTTAAATAATGTATTCCCAGTATGGATTGGGAATAATGGAACTATTAACTGGTCACCTAACAGTCCGGATTTGACCCCCATGGATTCATTTTTATGGGAATTTCTAAAAGATATTGTTAATAATAATAATAATAATAATATACAAGTGATTAAAGAAAGGATTCAACTTGAAATTAACAAACTAAATGAAAATAATGAAGTCATCTGCAATGTTATTAAAAATATAAGAAGGCGTTATCAATTATGCATTGACAATAATGGTGGATACATCGAACGCCTATTATGAGTTATTTATTTAAAAATTTTTTTCTAATAAATCATTGTTTTCTATTGTGTATATATATTTTGACTTTTTCTTCCTTACTGTAAATCATTTTAATTACTTTATTCTTGAAATCAGAAAAAGGACATTTCAAAAATGTAAGAATATACAGGCTATCCCATTAAAAAAAACTATTATTTATTGTATCCCCTTAAAATTGCAGCTACTGAACTTTTCATAGCATATTAACAAAATTCAGCTGTAACCAAACAACTTTTATAAAAGACTTTTTTTTCTAAAAGCAATAATAACGATGGGTAATTTATAATTTATAATGAATAACCCTGTAAAATTCCTATATATACGCCTATGGAATATTGTTAATTGATAATCTGACATAATTTTTGTATACTACTGCTTGGTATGTGATTGATATCGAATACTCAAATAAACGACAGTTTCTACATGGACTTGATTATATTATTTACACCTTTCCCATAAGTAAATAATATTAATTAATATAGTAAAAATTCAATATAACTAAAGTATACAGGGTGGTCCGTAAGTAATGGTCCAAAGTGAAATGGAAGATTCTTGGCCTGAAAATATTACAATCTGACGCAACTTGCTTTAATAAAATATTGATAATGAAAAAGATACAGGGTGGCAAAGTTGAAATGTAAAAAATTTTTTTTTCCTAGAAAAGAGAGATATGTTAGCTATTTATTGCCAACCGAATTTCGATGGGCGTGATGCGCAAAGAGAATACCTACGAAGGTTTCCCAACAGATTGCAACCTGGTAATCGATTATATCAAGATCTGTATAGGAATTTAGGAGAAAATGGATCATTTCTTGCTAAACGAGATCATTTAGGTCGTCCGAAAATTATTACGCCTGATGAAGAAGACGAACTACTAGTTCGCATTGTAACGATCCAGAAATAAGTTCAAGGCTACTATCTGCAGCAACAGGAATAAGTAAAACTTCTATTCTAAAAGTATTGCACGTAGAAAAATACCGTCCGTTTCATTTTTCACCTGTCCATAATTTATTACAAAGAGATTACCCTTTAAGATATCAGTTTGCACGTGATATTCGGAACAAACAAGATAATGACCACACATTCGTCAATAGGATACTATTTACAGATGAAGCCACATTTACTCGCCGTGGAATTTTCAATTTAAGAAATAACCATTTTTGGGACGTCAAAAATCCTCATGTAACAAACGAACGGCATTTTCAACACGAATTGGTCATTGGCGAACACCTTCTAGGACCATACGAGTTGCCACAAAGATTGAATGGTAACAATTATTTACATTTCCTACAAAATGAGTGAATTGATATGCTCGATGATTATCACTCAATTTGAGATATAACATGTTGTTTATTCACATTACACTTTTGAAGTACGAAAATATTTAAACACTCTGTTTCCTGAACGCTGGATTGGTCGTGGTAGTCCCTTTCCTTGGCCACCACGCAGTCCAGAATATAACCCCTTGGATTTCAGTATATGGGGCACAATGAAGGAAATAGTTTACAGAAACCCTATAAATAGTCGAGTTCAGCTTTGGCAAGAAATCAGAGAAGCAAAAATTTTTTTACGCCAATGACATTGTTTAATATGAGGCGATCTTTCATGAAACGCATTGATAAATGTATCGAGATGAATGGCGGACATATTGAACAATTACTGTGTAATAATATTTAAATTTTGTTGTTGTATTTTTGAATAAATTGTTCTTTTCTTTCTTAATTGAAAGTTATTTAGTCCATAATGGTTGCTTTATTAATACGTGAAAGTACTAATAAATAAAATGCAAATTATGAAGAGGGTTATTAAAATGCGAATATCTTGAAAACTAGCAACCTTTGAAACTAATGATAAGTATACATTTTTTCCACAAAAATAATGTCATTTTAATATTTTTCAATGAAAAGCAAGATAGCGTGAATGATAAAAAATTTAAGCGCACAGTTACAACAACAACATAGCCCATGTGGCGCCCTCTAGAAAATATATCAAAACGGATATGATATTATGATTTCTCAGCCACTAAAACCCTCATCTTCAAATTTTTACGTTTGTATATCCAAAATCTTTCAATTTACTGAGAAAAAACATTTTTGACATTTCAACTTTGCTGTATCTTTTTTATTATCAATATTTTATTAAAGCAAGTTCAGTCAGATGGTAATATTTTCAGGCCAAGAATCTTCCATTTCACTTTGGACCATCACTTACGGACCACCCTGTATAATAGAGTATAGTCGGGGAAATAGGGCTAGCCCTTTGATCTAATCGTATTGTAAATATAGTTAGAAAACGTACGTCGTATTTGCAAGTCTGTACGCACCTTATAACAGATGAAAATTACGCAATAGACCATTCCAGAATGAAAGGTCGGCCATATTGTTCGCTGGAGGACCCATGTCATATTCTATTTAGTTTTCATTGTTTACTGGTAAACAACGGATGATAGTTAGACTTTAATTAGTAATAAGTTCTTAAAAATATCTAAAACGCCATCGCTTTGTAGTGTTTGTAAGTGTGCAATCCGGGGAGCAAGAGATAAGGCATCTTTTTTTCAATTACCGGCTGCTTAACAAAGCAAGGTGACTATTTAATTATTATCTCTGTGAAAAAACGCGATGCTTGGGTTAGTGCTTTAAAACGGGGTCTCTCAGTGAATCATAACTAGACATTTTATCGAAGGTTAGTTACTGCCTTAGAGGAAAACATGCATCCTGACTGGATTCCTACCCAAAAAATGGGCTACACCACTAGTGGGAAACGAGATGAGTCTACAGGTTCAAGATATGGGAGATTTGAGACAAGAAAACGGAAAAAAGTTGCAATAGAGGTAGGTATTATATTTAAAAATAAGGGTTTGCTCCTGAATCTGTTGCCCTTGACTTCCGTTGGAATCACATAACTCCTCTGTTGATTGCCCTTTTCGTCTTCTGACATTTTAATTATTATTTAATTCAATTCAGTGACAGTTTACTGACTGCGCCATGTGTTATTTGGGAAGTTTTTATTATTTAAATAAAATATAATATATTACATTCACATTGTTGGTGCTTGTTCTTTATGAAAGCTATATTTATCAGAATTTTTTATAATTTAATCAAACTGTCTTTGCCATCAGTTTATTTTTTTGTTCTGATTGATGACGTCAAGAAAAATAATTTGTCATTGAATTGTCAATAAATTTGAAAAGATTTAGAATAGTATTTAATTTCTGGACACGATTTCGCCTTTCGACCCGGGATTAACTGAAATCTTTTAGGTAAGAAATCAACGCATAACACATAACCACAATTTTTTGACGGTTTTGGCATTCTCATTGCAGCCAACTGATCTAACCAGTGAGTTAACTGACATAACCTTGACTAACGTTTTTGTAAGCGGTTTATCAGTGAATCTTCGGTTAAAATGACCAGTTAGGCAATCCATCGACCTGTCATATAAAATCCGTCGCAGGGCAAACAAAAATATAGTTCTGGTGTTTTAGTATACACAAGAGTGTTTATTTTGGAGAAAGGTGATTTTATTTGGCTTTAAGGATTGTCTTGTGTCTTAATAATAATAATAAACAATAAAAAGTTAGTTTTATAAAACTTTTGTGTTGCATATGTGGATTTTGGACCAACTTTTGGTTAAGTTGTGCCTACATAAAAAAATTCATTTTTCGTTATTTTAGTTTCATTACTACATCTTTTTTTTATATAAATAAGCTAGAGGGATGGATATGCTTTATTGTCAAGAAAAATTGCTATAATTTTATGAACAAGTTGATCTAAAAACTTATAAGTACAATAATATGAGAACATACAATAAAATAATAATTCCAACGTTAATATTACTTGGGCAATTCAAATAGGCGATTATTATTCTAAAACATCTTTTAAATCACTTGTATTTGCGCCTCATCAGTACAAGGTAGGTGTCATCCGTCCAAAAGCTATGAGAGCATAATTCTAGACTGAAGACAACGCTGAAATAGGGATGTTAAAAAATAATCGATTTTTATATAAATTGATTATTATTTTCTTGCAATCGATTTTTAGTTATCGATTTTTATAGTAAAAATAATCGATTTTTAGTAAATCGATTTTATAAATTACGTGTTTAAATCGATTTTAGGAAACGGCTCGTATTATTTATTGACCAGTTCTCAAAATTTTGACAATTATTGACCATTTCTCAAAATTTTAACAATCATTGACCATTTTTCAAAATTTTAACAATATTGACCATTTTTGACAATTATTGACCATTCTGACTGTTTTTCAAAATTAGTGACCATTTTTCCAAATGATGACAATTTATAACCATTTTTGACAGTTTTTGACCATAATCGTCCATTTTTAACAGTTTTTAACAATTTTTGATAGTTTTTGACAATTTTTGACAATTTTTCCAAATTATTGACCATATTTCAAAATTTTTTACAATTTTTGACAATTATCAACTATTTTTCAAAATTTTGACAATTTTAAAAGATAATTGTCCATTTTTGACAGTTTTTTACAATTTTTGACCATCTTTGATAGTTTTTGACAATCATTGGCCATTTTTGAGAATTTTTCAAATTTTTTGAGAATTTTACAAAATTTTTGACCATTTTTACAAAATTATTGACCATTTTTGATAGTTTTTAACAATTATCGACCATTTTCCAAAATTTTAATAATTTTTGTCAATTATTGACCAATTTTGACAATAATTGTCCATTTTTGAAAGTTTTTGACAATGTTTGACCATTTTTGATAGTTTTTGACAATTTTTGAAAATTTTTGACCATTTTCCAATTATCGTCCATTTTTGACAATTATTGACGTTTTTTGACAATTTTTGACCATTTTTCAAGTTTTGGTAAAAAATTTTGACAATTATCGGCCATTTTTCAAACAAAAACAATTATTGACAATTTCTGACAATTTTTGACAGTTTTTGACAATTTTGGATAATTATTGACCATTTTTGACAAAAATTGACCATTTTTAACAGTTTTTGAAAATAATTGACAATTATTGACCATATTTCAAAATTTTTGACAATTTTCATATAATTTTATTTGATTTTTAATCTAATAAATTGTAATGAATGAATCTCTTAGGTTTATTATCGGAATATGAAAAGCATGTACTTTTTGAAATAATTTAAAAAAATCGATGTTTTCGCAGAAATCGATTTATTTTTATTAAAATCGATTTTTGACAAATCGATTAATTTTGAATAAACAAAAATCGATTTTTATTTAATCGATTATTTTCCATTAATCTCACATCCCTACGCTGAAACCACATCAATATATCAGCCCCGGTAAAGGAATTGGCAAGAATTCTAACCACAAACCAAAATTCTATATTGACAAAAACCCATCTCGCTTTTGTACTTATTTACTTAATTACAGTTTTCTGTAATTAAGTAAATTAAATAATTTTGTTTCCAAATGAGGGTAGGTATGCAATTAGTTACTTAATATATATGTGGGGTTCGGATATAAATAACACTATGTCTTTTTGGTGTAAAATTGAAATATAAACATAGCTTTAAACATTCTAACATACTCTTGCGAATAATATAAATCACTATATAATAGCTATATAGGCAAAAATCGTCAATGGAATATTCCATTATGTAGTTAAGTTGTCAGAGTAATAATATACTAAGAATACTTAGTGTTACCTCCTCACCTATATTATGAGAATTGTATGTTATAATTATAATTTATTGAAATATACTTTACAAGAATCTTGCTACCTGTACCCTGTGACCAGTTTATTTAATTTGTATAAGAGAGGTAACAAAAATATATTTATTTTCAAACAAAAAGTAGCATTTATTCAACAATTCTTATTGTTTTTGGTATCTCTTCACAAAGGGGCAATATACCATAAAGGGGAAACCAAAACCCTAGTACGACTAGTACGTACTATTCGCCTTACACTATTCTAAAGATAGTAACAGGTAAGTTAAGGTATTAAATTTCTATACTAATAAGCTCCATGTTACATAAATAATATTGGATCAAGTGTTTCAATGATTTATTGTTTTCTATTTTTCTAGGATCCAGGGAGTTAGAGCACAGCTCCAAAGTGTGAAATTTCTTATTATATTATTGGAAAGATCTTACTTGTACAGTTCGATGGTAGTATCAGACAGCATCCAGAGCTCTGCAGATCTTAGACGAGCGATAGGGGAAGCTAGGTGTGGCTTGGTATCATGCAAGATTTCATCAGTGACATGCACACTGAACAAGAATGAGTTTTATTTAAAAGTAATGGCGGATGCAGTTATCTATGGAACCATTTAAGATTTTATGTTGAATATAATGAAATTATACATATTTCAAGTTTGGTTTTTATTTGTTGAAAAAGAAAACAGATACTGAAATATTTACCGAAAAACATTAATATGCCATCAATACTTAGTAATCAATGATATCTTTATTAGGATTTGTAAACATAAATCTTTTTTCTTACGTCTACAAACCGAACAGTTAAAGAATCACATAATAGTACATTCACAGCACAGCAAGGTGTAAAACATACAATCCTTTGTCCAGTCGTCTTTCTCAACTTCTTCCTCAGATTGATTTTTCTTGTCGATTTCATCTTTTGTACACTTCTCACTTTTCTCATTTTTTGATGATGTGGATAACTCATCCAAAGCTACTGCTTCATTATCATCAGGACCATGTATATTACATGAATTAATTGAATTTATATTTGTGAAGTTCGGCATCTCTACATCGACATTTTTTACACTGTCTTCTATAGGCATAGCTGCAGATTGTAAAGAAATTCCTCCGCTTCCATTCTGTATACCTACATCTTTAGTTGTAGTTCGTTTTATGGAATTTGTAGATGGTAGCGTTGCTTTACCATCTAACAACACGAAAAGATTGTTTTTCAAAGGATTCGTAGAATCACCAGACATAGTTGTGACTTTTTGCGTTTGACGTTTGTCATGGGTGAGAGGCTTCAGGTTAGGAATCGAATGGATACATGTGAATACTTTTTGTTATTCTAATTGACAGAAATTTATTTTCAAAACAATAATGTATTTCGCATACCTTAGTTAAGTGTATTTAAATGCTATGCTTGATGAATTATATTTTTCTGATCGAGAGAACAGAATTATCGAATCCATTTCATCATTTTTGTAATGTATAACTAAGTGTGGATTTATGCATCAACATTTAACATTTAACATTTATCATTTAACAATTAACATTTATCATTTATAAGTTAAACTACTCATTTCACTATGAGTCCATTTATGCAGACAATTAACAATTATCATTTATCATTTAACAATTACGAAGTTGGCCAACTTTTAACTTTCTTAAATTAAATGTACCGAATTTTCATCAAGTGCGCAACTAGTACGCAACTAGTACGCAGATCCTGAAGTTAACCTCACTGTTTTCATAGAAAAGCGGTTTACTTAGGGTTATGTTGTGTGTTTGTTTACTAAAAATGGATGATGCCGCTCTTATCGATCTTGTTCGACAATTTCCCGTCATTTATGACAAAGGAAGTACACATTTTAAAGACATGAAAATGTAGGGTTATTGTAAATAACTAAAATCTCGGGCTTATGCGCATGCTTACTATTTTCTCCTAATTTATAATTGTGTCTGCATAAACGATGGCAGTTTTACTAATTGTTAAATGATAAATGTTAAATGTTAAATGTTGCTGCATAAATCCACACTTACTCATCTTCTCTACAAATAATTTTACAATCATAATAAGTTCTGATTAAAATAGGTAATATACATAGACGTGTCCATGGTTATATGTTATTCCAGTCAACAATGTCATACAGAATGAAAAACAACTCAATATAATTTTTTTCATTTCTATTTGTCAGTATACGTCCAGCATTTTTGAAAATCGTAGTGGTTTTAGTTATTCGCGATATTGCCCCTCCCCCGTTGGTGGAGGAAGATTTTGGGGCAGCTTGGCCATCTTTCGTTTTGGGTTGTGCTCAACAGCCCATTAACTTGAACTGAATCTTTGTATCATTTCCCATGTTATCTACTTCCATTCCAGAAGCTTCGTGTCTTCTATATAGGCCACTAGTTTGACTAGGGAGATTTTCAGTAGTGTAATGGTTGTATTATTTCCTCTCCAAAGTGCTACCGTCTGAGTCCTTGTAAGTTCTTACAGAAGCAGAGTATGTGAGTAGGTGTTTCATCATAGAGTTCACATTTTCTGCACTTAGTTTCACTAACTTTGCCCATTTTCTGCAGATGTTTCCTCAGGGTGCAGGTCGGTAACTGTCTTCAAATGTCTCTTACCCAGTTCCAGTAGCCTGGTTGAGAGTTCCTTGTCTACCTTGTTCAGTAAACTCTTTGTATGGTGGTGTCCTTGTGTCAACCTCTATTTGAGTTGGTGCTCCTTTTCCAGCCAGTTCCCGATTTCCCCACGTATGCAATCCTTTGGGATTCCACAAAACGGTATTTGATTTAATGAAAATTTGGAAAATCATTCGTATTTCTAAATTTAGATAATAATAATAAATAATAATAATAATTCCAACAAACTTTTAATATATAGGTACAGACCTTTGGTGGAATGTGGCCTGAAATGTATGAGGTTTATTTTTATTCAAGAACCCTCACTAATCCTCTTGAAATGGAGTATTTCTCCCAGACATGAAAATTGAAGGCTCCTCAATAAAAATGGGATATGGATGGCCCAGATTTTCGATTGTTTCTCCCAAAACTTTTAACGGCCATATATCACCCATCAAAAAGACCCAAAAACAAGATTCCTCTGTCAGTTGACCTTCTTGAGGAAAGTGGCCTTTTACATATTAGTTATTAATCAAATTAAAAGAAGGTCAAGGTCACGACATTTAATTTGGATTGATACCAAGCTGACACACTTCTTCTCTTTGGTCTTGTCTTTATAGACTAATGAGCTGATTTTAGTGATTTTAATATTGTTATTTTATTTTATTTTTTTGAATTCTTACTGAAATTTTAATTATTAAACGCTTTGATAAATATTAGTTGTCTATGATATTCCTAATTCTTCGAACCCGTAACAATCTTACGTATAAAAAATTATTAATTTCAGTTTTTATCAATATTCAATTTAGGCAAGGAAATATTGGAGAACTCCACTACAATACTGCTTTTAATGAAAAATAAAAAAAGGCGTGAAAAATAAAACGCGACATTTATCGAATCCCTGTCCGTAAATAGAAATCTACGAAAACCAATTTCTGGAGGAAAATACTGCTACCATTTTTGTCAACAGCGTGTCATGATTTTTTTGAAATCAATGCCATCAACAAACCACGTTTCAGATTTTCCGGAACTGGAAGTGAATAATTCATTAAAATTTGTTGAAGCTGCATTTTCCACTCACGAAATATTTTATTTTTCTTTATTGAACCTTGAAAATGTTGATGGTTTTTATCGATAAATAGTCACAATTCAATTTAGAACATACGGTGTGAATGATTGGTATGATAAAGCTCAGTAGGTCCGTTATGATGGAAGATACCAAAAAAACTTTATCAATAAAAAATGTGAGTAGCTTTGGGCTTCATATTTCGAAATTAGTTACAATGTGTGTTCAAGACTCGGAGCCAGATCAAAGTTAAGGTTTTTCAAATGGAACACCCTATACTTTACTGTAAAACTGGAATTCGCTTCACTTCCCCATCACAACAATGAGTATAAGATTGTAATCTCTTATACTGGGTATTTGAAAAGTTATAACCATTTTTCCGTCAAAATCGTTCAACGCCCTTTATAGTTGGATAGGAGTAAGAGAATAATAATCTATTGAATCCAGATCTAAATTTAGAAATACGAATGATTTTCCAAATTTTCATTAAATCAAATACCTTATTGTGGAATCAAAATGGATTGCATAAGTGGGGAAATCGGGAACTGGCTGGAAAAGGAACACCAACTCGAATGGAGGTTGACACAAGGACACCACCATACAAAGAGTTTACTGAACAAGGTAGACAAGGAACTCTCAACCAGGCTGTTGAAACTGGGTAAGATACATTCGAAAACAGTTACTGACCTGGTGACTGGACACTGCACCCTGAGGAAACATCTTCACAAAATGGGCAAAGTTAGTGAATCTAAGTGCCGAAAATGTGAACTTTATGATGAAACACCTACATACATGCTCTGGTTCTGTAAGAACTTACAAGGACTCAGACGGTAGCACTTTGGAGAGGAAATAATACAACCATTACAATACTTAAAATCTCCCTAGTCAAACTAGTGGCCTATATAGAAGACACGAAGCTTCTGGAATGGAAGTAGATAACATGGGAAATGATACAAAGATTCAGTTCAAGTTAATGGGCTGTTGAGCACAACCCAAAACGAAAGATGCCAAGCTGCCCCAAAATCTTCCTCCACCAACAGGGGGGGGGGCGCTATCGCGAATAACTGGAACCACTACGATTTTCAAAAATGCTGGACGTATACTGACAAATAGAAATGAAAAAAATTATATTATGAGTTGTTTTTCATTCTGTACGACATTGTTGACATTGTTCTTTCTGGAATAACATATAACCATGGACACGTCTATGTATATATATATAACCTATTTTAATCAGAACTTATTATGATTGTAAAATTATTTGTAGGGTTAGTTATACATTACAAAAATAATGAAATCAAGCATAGCATTTAAATACACTTAACTAAGGTATGCGAAATACATTATTGTTTTGAAAAAAAAATTCTGTCAATTACAATAACAAAAAGTATTCACATGTATCCATTCGATTCTAACCTGAAGCCTCTCACTCATGACAAACGTCAAACGCAAAAAGTCACAACTATGTCTGGTGATTCTACGAATTCTTTGAAAAACAATCATTTCGTGTTGTTAGATGGTAGAGCAGCGCTCCCATCTACAAATTCCATTAAACGAACTACAACTAAAGATGTAGGTATACAGAATGGAAGCGGAGGAATTTCTTTACAATCTGCAGCTATACCTATAGAAGACAGTGTAAAAAATGTCGATGTAGAAATGCCGAACTTCACAAATATAAATTCAATTAATTTATGTAATATACATGGTCCTGATGATAATGAAGCAGTAGCTTTGGATGAGTTATCCACATCATCAAAAAATGAGAAGAGTGAGAAGAGTGAGAAGTGTACAAAAGATGAAATCGACAAGAAAAATCAATCTGAGGAAGAAGTTGAGAAAGACGACTGGACAAACGATTGTATGTTTTACACCTTGCTGTGCTGTGAATGTACTATTATGTGATTCTTTAACTGTTCGGTTTGTAGACGTAAGAAAAAAGATTTATGTTTACAAAACCTAATAAAGTTCACAATATCTTATCCTATTTTAATTGAATGTGCAACTGCAACGGGTTAATTTATTTTCCATCCATACTTGGTCCTCTCTCGGTGAATTGTCGATGCAGTGAATTGATAGTCAGTGAACTGCAGTCGGTGAATTGCAGTCGGTGAATTGCAGTCGGTGAATTGCAGTCGGTGAATTGTTTTGCGGTGAATTGTTTTGCGGTGAATAGTCCGGAACCGCTCTAATATGGGTACAGACACATGAGAGGATTGCAGGTAATAAAATGGCGGACCAGTTAGCTAAAGAAAGAGCTAAAGAAGGTTCTAAAGGAGACTTCATAGGTTACTATATAGGTACTCAAAACTCAAGTACTTCATTTTCTCAGTAATTTTACATGGATCACCCTGTATTTTATATTATTTTCGAAGAGTACTATTACCATAGTTTTATTTTTATCAAGAATTTGGTAAGTACTTAATAGTTTACCAGATGTTAGTTTGCAGTTGGTTTTCAAAAAAACTGCACTTATGAAAAAATAAGAAGCAACACGCGAAAAAACAACACTATTTTCACTAAAATGAAGTGGGTCCTAATTACATACCTAAATGATACTTTGCATAGAAAAATGAAAATATCTCAAAAACTAATAACTTCCGATATGGGAAATGCTTGATAAAAATAAAAGTATGGTAATAGTACTTTTCGACAATGATATAAAATACAGGGTGATCCATTTAAAATTACTGAGAAAATAATGTGCTTGAGTTTTGACTCACCATGTATATAATTTAATGAATATTTGCAAAATCATTCGTGTTTATAAATTTTGATAATTATTAAAAATCTTTGGCTTCGACAGATTATTATAAAGGGCGATGTACTTCTCACGATTTTCACGGAAAATTGGTTATAACTTTTCAAATACCCTGTATAACATATTACAACCTTATATTGTTGTAATGGGGAAGTGAAGCTGATTTCAGCACCATGTACTAGGGTTGCCATCATTTTTTGGTCTGAACATAGAATTAAAAAAAAAGCTAAAAGAAATATAGTACGCTTAAAAAAATATAGTATTTTAGTAGGGAAGAATAAATAGTAATTATGCGCCAAGGTAGAAAAGTGAGTTATTATTGTCGAGGTCCATTAAAGACCGAGAAGCGAAGCTTCGAGGTCTTTAATGGATCCGAGACATTAATACATTTTTCTACCGTGGCTCATGTAGCATTTTTTTCACTGCTGGTATTTTATTTTTTTTAATATTAGTTTTTAAAACTAATAAAAATCGAATATGAATTTCAAAATTTTCTTAAAAATCAAATCATTCATGCTTCTGTCAAATGTAAAACACAAACGTCAGTTTATAATATTTTCATATTATGAGGGCCGTTCGGCAATGCTACTCCATTGACTCAGTACACTCCTCCCTTCTTTAAACCGTTCGGTTATTACAGAACGAGTAAAAGGAGCAGTCTTTAAATCGTTCGTTTACTGTGGAGTTGTGTGAAAAGAGTTTGTACCCACTCGGCGAGGTGGGGTTTTAGGAGTTAATATGTGCATTTCGATTACCAGCCAAAAAATAAAATTCATACGCATTTTAGGTTACATAGTTTACAATTGCGAAGTAATAATTATTCATATTTTATGAAAATACTAAAATATGACCACAAAAATATTACACCGAATGACATTTGTTTGAGTTTGACGTTTGATAGATGTCCCTCGTTTGACAGTTTGAGAGTTCGGTAACAAACAAATGATCCTTTTACTGTACGAGAAATCTGCTTCTGCTCCACTCCTATCATTCTCCATTTCGGAGTTATTTGCCGAACGGCCCTTTTTTGTATTTGCATGAGTTAACCTCACATTCTGTCAAATGGATTGAGATTTAGTTCTAATCAAGTAGGCTCTGTATTTTTCTACCTTGGTTAATAATGAACAACTTTACTACCTCAACAAAAGTCAATAAAGTTAGGTTTAGAGGCTAGTAATGAAAAAAAGTTATATATATATATGTATGGTTATATTTTTTACTCTTCTATTTTTTTATAAATTATAAAAACTATATATTTTTGTACTTCTTGCATTCTTTTAACCATATTTTGTCTTCAATAAAACTGGTATAAGCTTAATCGCAGTCAATTTTTAAATTAATATAAATCAAAAGCTCATTCTTTATTAAAGATATATACTTGCTCTGTTTCTTACTTCACACCATTTGCAATTCATAATAGAAAATATCCTTTCTGTGAATGCTGAAGTGGCGGGGGGGAATAGAAAGCAGAAATGAAATAATCTTAAATAAATTTGGAAACTTTTTTTTTCTGTATTTTTAAAAATATGCTGCAATTTTTGGGATGTGGTTTTGTCAATAAAATCACTTGAATCCTTTACTTTAGGAAATATTTCGTTCGGTATATTTATTTTTGAATAAAGTTCATCCATTTTAAAACTAAGTTTTGCTTGTAAATTTAGAACTTCTAATACTGTCTCACAGTCATTACAAGAAATCTCTCGTTTTAAATTAAATCCCTGAATTTTTCATAACTAATTAGTTTCATTAAAATCAAACCACTTATTCAGATATGCTAATAATTTATCAATAAATATAGTACGGTGTCCCGAAATACAGTACAATACTATATATTATAGTACGGTTGGCAACCCTACCTGTAGCGTTGTAACTAATTTTGAAATATGAAGCTTAACGCTGCCTACAATTTTTATACTTTTGATTTTTGAATTTTGAATTTTATTTCTTCAATCACTTGTAACTAAGCTACCCTGTTCAAGAACTACATGTAGAGATACGTTTTCTTCGTAAGTTCAACATTATAGTATACTCAACATATTTCAACATTTTGTTGGATACTACATCAACTCATTAGCAAAAGTGTTTATAAATATTAAAGACAAAGTACCTCCAATGTCAACTACAAGCAGGTGTTCCAACAAACACTGTAATATATTGCAAACATTCCCAAGTCCTTTCTTATGTTTAGTTTTAAATTCATTTTTTCATAGTTTTACTCGGCTTCTTGTAAACTCTCGTTTCAAAGGTGTGTAACTACCAACACGTTCTTGTTTTCATAACAATGGCTTCTCGCCTTCAAGTTAAGGCAGTTAATAATAAAAATAAAAAATTCCCCTTGGTAACATGAGTTCGTCGTCACTTGTTGAAAAGAGTCGGTATAAAATAATAATAAGGTTCCTTAAAAATGTGTTTTTGCAAATTTGTTTTCTTAAAGTGATTTTGGGAACTATTCGATGATAACGAAAAACATGATTCGGAAGTAATTGAAAATTTAGCTCATATATTTAGAGATAAACAATTGCGATCATTTTATAACTTTGACAAAACGAGAGTTGTCTTTTATATTTTGCATATAGAGCTAGAAAAAACAGAGTAGATAACTTTCAAACACTATTGTTTTTCAAAGTACCTATTCTCCACGAAGAGAAATGCATTTTTGCATCCCTCGAAACCAATTCTGGAAGCAGTTATTCCACTCGCTTGCCGGTACATTCAAAATTGAGTTTTTGAAAGCGCTGACTGCATCTTCTGGGGACTGGAACCTTTGACCACGCAGTGCATTCTTAATTGTTGGAAAAGTCGTTAGTATTTGTATCGGGACAGTATGGAGGATGGGAGGATCATTCGTCGTTGAGGGTTGGTTTATCGAAACTCAGCTTTTACTTCCGTCAAATAAATCGGTATGTACCAATCAGCAGTAACAGTTCTTTGATCTTGCAGAGGAATTGCTGCTGCAAGACCCCCTTTTGAGACAAATGTCTTTTTTCTGTCAAAGGAAGTGGACCGAGAATATAAATTTCAGGTCTTCCAAAAGATACTGTGCCATTTTCCCTCGGCTTCTTGTTTTATGACCTTGTCTACTATTGCACAGGTCACATTTCTTAAAAAAAGTTTTACCTCGTCCCTTCGACAGTTGACCCAATAATATATTCCCGAACTCGTGCCATTGTTCTTTTAGTACCAAAGTCCTCCTGAGTGGCTACTACGAAGTTCTTCTAACACACTTCTGATGTTTGTTCTTGGAAGTACCAACTGGTGAACTACACGTACTCCATCTGGGATTTCCCATCTTCGATGCAATAGGCCATCATGAAGATACAGTGAATCCCACTGAGCCCAGTACTTTTTAAGTTCCCACTATATCTGGCTACTTCTTGCCAAGTAGGTCTGACTACATTTTCATGCCATGCGCTTATAACGTTCAAGTCATCGTCTTTCTTCTGACTTTTTCGAAGGATTTCAAGGGGATTCTGATTATCATCTGGCTTGATTGTGGTTATCTGTAGACTAACTTCTTTCACTGGGTTCTCCTTTTCTTCAAGCCTTTTACGGTACCGGCATTGTCGTTCTAAGCAGTGGAAAGTATATCGGCATTGCTATGGAGACGTCATTTTCGGTGTACTATTACAAAGTTGTATTGCTGCAGTCTCTCTATCCACCTAGCAACTTGTCCTTCAGGCTTCCTCAAATTCATTAGGCACTACAAAGCGCTATGGTCACTTTTTATAACAAAACTTCTACTATAAAGAAAAGTATGGAAGTGTTCAAGGGTTATTTTCTGGTGACGCTATAATTTTTCTAAGCCTTTCCCATGGTTTTACTAAAGTATGTATTCACTTTTCGTTCACCTTATTGTTCTTGTGATAGCACGGCGCCTGGGAGGACCTTGAATTGGTCGAGACCAGTAGAAAAAGCTGTTTTGTCTCGATCATCAGGGTTTTCTTCTACTATTTGAGCCTAGGGTGGAAAAACACTTCGCACCTGATAGAGTATCTAGTGTATCGTCTATTCTTGGCAGTGGATAGCTGTCTTTTTGTGCAACTTCGATTGTCTACACAAAAGCGAGTGGATCCATCTTTCTTAGTCACCAGGACCACGGGCGAATACCAGGGACCAGAAGCTTCTTCAATGATATTTGCATCCATCATGTCTTCTATCATATTTTCTACTTCCTGCAGTTTAGCAAATGGTAATCTCCTTGGCATTTGACGAATTGGTCTGGCATCTCCTATATAAATTCTATGCTGTACTAGACTGGTGCGTCCTGTAGATTTTCTCGTATCAAAAATGTCGCAGTTGTCATTGATAAATTTGTTAATTTTTCTTAATTATTCAGTTGTAGGTGGTCATAATTTTTAACTAGTTGTTTCATGAGGCTGGCGTCAACTGAGATACTTGTAGTTTTCTCTTTGGAACTATTTTCGCACTTGATCATGTTTTTCACCGGTGTGCAAAGTCCTATCTTCAATTTTAAAGGTTTCTTCGATACATTAGCAGCTCTAACAGGAATTGATTGATCTACATTGACCAGACATCGAGGTACCAGAATTATTCCTCCATTTACTAGTTCGTCACTTTCCTCAATGCCCAAATGTGAATCTTTTGGTTTTTGACTAAGCCTTGCTTAGATTAATCCATCCACATTTAAATTCTCTATACCAACGAACAATTGTCGACTGTTATGGTGCTTCATTGCCGAAAACGGAAACAAACTCGACAAGGCATTCTTGTTGAGACAACTGTCTTTGCAAATGAAATAATGAAAATTATTGCTCGAAAAATATCTAAGCTTAATATTATTTTTCGACTGACTCATCAACTTTAAAAATTAAGTTTAGGTACAGCTTTAAACGACGCGGTCTGATACTTTGACGTTAAGTTAACTAAACAATGACATTTAATTTTGACATTTGATATTTGTTGACAGGTGCCAGCTATCTAACACTCAAAAGACATCCCCCGTAATGTGAGAGATTTAATGAGTAGCTTGTATTGAGCTGAATAATTGTTATTAAAAATTCGCTAAATACTTATTAATTTAATGCTTTTTCTGTCGTTTTTTCGCTTCATATCACTTACAAACAGTTATGTATCAAGACTAAAGAAGAATTATTATCTTATAGCAATCTAAACTTAAAAGCCTTAATTTATATTTAAAAATCGTTTTGAATCAGATACAGGACCGCACGATGAGCATTATCAGATAAATTGGGTCCCACCGGCCATCCGTACCTACTACAGCGAAACGCTGAACGTTTGCACCCTATATTAAGATTGTATGCCGTACCGAATGGCGAATAAATCAACATTTATAGTTAGTGCATTACTGAGCGCAGCGTGATAACGATTGAAAATAAAAATATAGACAGTATTTTTCGATATTTATTTACTTTGATCTTAGTATAACATTAAGTGATAATATATTGCTTGAAAGTCATATACAGGGTAACCAGAAACTCTCCTGCCAATCGCAACTACAGTTACTACATGTAATTTTATATCCACGCAGAGGATTTAATCTCAGGAACTCAGGATTCTATTCTATTTCGTCCAAAATATCATTTTTCTAGAGTCGCGCGTAAAATTACTAATTACTATATTCAAATGAAATCGTAAAGTCGACAAATGCCGAGGATTGTTACTTTACGCTCTAGCGCAAAAAAGGAATCTTTTTCGCTCGCTTATTTAATCAAACCACGCCCTCCGAATTAACTCAATTGGTGAATATTTAACAATTTATCAGATTAAAAATCAAATAAAATTATATGAAAATTGTAAAAAATTTTGAAATATGGTCAATAATTGTCAATTATTGTCAAAAACTGTCAAAAATGGTCAATAATTGTCAAAACTGGTCAAAAATGGTCAATAATTGTTTAAAACTTTAAAAATGGTCGATAATTGTAAAAAAATTTCTGAAAAATGGTCAAAATTTTTTGAAAAATTATCAAAAATGGTTAATTATTGTCAAAAATTGAAAAAAAAATTTGAAAAATGTTCAAAATTTTCAAAAATGGTCAATAATTGTCAAAAACTATTAAAAATGGTCAAAAATTGTCAAAAACTGTCAAAAATGGACAATTATCATCAAAATTTGTCAATAATTTTGAAAAATGGTCAAAAATTTTGAAAAATAGTTAAAATTTTTGAAAAATTGTCAAACTATTAAAAATGAACAATTACTGTTAAAAATTGTCAAAATTTTTAAAAATAGTTGATAATTTTCAAAAATTGTTGAAGTTTTTGAAATATGGTCAAAAATGGTCAACAATTTTGAAAAATTGTCCAAAATTTGGAAAAATTGTGGAAATAGTCAAAAACTATCAAAAATGGTTAAAAATTGTCAATTATTTTTAAAAACTGTCAAAAATGGATAATTATTGTCAAAATTGGTCAATTGTCAAAAATTGTTAAAATTTTGAAAAATGGTCGATGATTGTCAAAAACTATCAAAAATGGTCAATAATTTTGAAAAATTGTCAAAAAATTTGGAAAAATAGCCAATAATTGTCAAAAACTATCAAAAATGGTCAAAAATTGTCAAAAACTGGCAAAAATGGACAATTATTGTTAAAAATTGTCAAAATTTTGAAAAATAGTTAATAATTGTCAAAAATTGTTAGTTTTTGAAAAATTTTGAAATATGGTTAAAAATGGTAAATAATTGCCAAAAATGGTCCATAATTGTCAACAATTGTCAATAATTATCAAAAATGGCCAATAATTTTGAAAAATGGTCAATTATTGTTAAAAACTGTTAAAAATGGACAATTATTGTCAAAAACTGTAAAAATGGTTAAAAATTGTCATCATTATGAAAAATGGTCAAAAATCATCAAATATTTGGAAAAATGTTCACTAATTTTGAAAAACAGTCAAAACGGTCAAAAATGGTCAATAATTGTTAAAATTATAAAAAATGGTCAATAATTGTTAAAATTTTGAAAAATGGTCAATAATTGTTAAAATTTTGAAAAATGGTCAATAATTGTCAAAATTTTGAGAAATGGTCAATAAACGTCAAAAGTTGTCAGAATTTCGAAAAATAGTCAATAAATAAGCCGTTTCCGAAAATCGATTTAAACACGTAATTTATAAAATCGATTTACTAAAAATCGATTAGTATTACCATAAAAGTCGATAACTAAAAATCGATTATAAGAAAATAATAATCGATTTAAATAAAAATCGATTATTTTTTAACATCCCTAGTCAGTAGATCTTTTTAAGGTTATTCATGATGAATAGCGAAAATCACGATTATTCTAGCACTCCTATTATAACCTAAGATAATATAAAAACTGTTTTAATTATTAAAAGGGCGACTGTAGAGAAAATTATGTGTGTTTTTCGAGCCTACCAGTTTCAGTACTTTTGGGTACTACTGGGCCGGTTTCTCTTGGGCGTTGGTGGAGAGCCGTAAATGTTGATTGCTATGTTGTTAGCAGTAACAGTTCTTTGATATTGCAGAGGAATTGTTGCTACATGAACCGCTTTTGAGAAAAATGTCGCCACCATATTTTTGGAAACACTACGAGAACGGATAACTTTAGTTGGTTTTGGTTCATCTTTTCGGGTTCATAAGATCCAGGATTTATGACCACTGACAATACTGTATATATCGGGAGACTTATGGTCCCCGAACGATGTTCGAGAAGGAGACACTGATAGAACTGGCACATTACTAGACGAACCCATATTTTACATGAGATTTGATAGCATGACACCAGAGAATAAATATATTCACTGAGCGAGTGAATATCATCATCCCATCTAGGGAACAGATGATGCACCCAGGTAATTCTTGAGAAATCCTCTGGTTCACCGATGGCTCCAAAACAAACCATGGCACTGTGGCTGGTATAAAAGGGCCTAGAAAGAGAATGTTCTTTAGTCGATATACGACTGTGTTTCAAGCAGAGACGATTGCCGCTATAGCCTGTATTGATGAAAACATCAGAAGAGGATCGAACAAAATAATTAAAATATTCACTGACAGGCAGGTTCTGATTAAGGCTATCAGTAATCCAACAACTAGGTCTAGACTGGTGAAAAACTGCGAACAATCCCTGCAGGCTGGCAAGAGACAACAAAGTGTCTCTAATCTGGGTGCCGGCACATGAGGGGATTGCAGATAATGGAATGGCGAACCAGTTAGCTAAAGAAGGCTCTAAAGGAGACTTCATAGGTCCGGAACTATTTTGTGGAATCACAAAAGATTGCATAAGAGGGGAAATCGGGAACTGGCTAGATAGGGAACACCAATTCAAATGGAGGGTGAGACAAGGGCACCTTCATACAAAGAGTTTACTGAACAAGGTAGACAAGGAACTCTCAACCAGGCTACTGAAACTGGGTAAGAGACATTTGAAGACATTTACCGATCTGGTGACTAGACACTGCATCTTGAGGAAACATCTGTACAAAGTTAGTGAACCTATCTTCAGAAAATGTGAACTTGATGATGAAACACCTTCTCACATACACTGCTTCTGCGAGAGCTTACAAGAACTTAGACGGAAGCACTCTGGAGAGGAATTAATACAACCATCACAACTACTGGAAATTCCTCTAGTCAAAATAGTGGACATTATAGAAGACACGAAGCTTCTGGAATGGGAGTAGATAACATGGGAAATGGTACAAAGATTCAGTTCAAGTGCCTGGGTTGATGAGCACAACCCAAATATATGAATGAATGAAAGAAAACCGTATATATTTTTTGAGTTTCCTGCGTTAAACCGGTTTAGAGTTTTTTGAGTTTAGAGTTCTTCCATCAACAGATGTTGTCTGTTAGGTAATCGTTTCAGGATTATTTGAATTAACAATTGGTTCCGGTAGGTGTCGCTACAATCGGCATCACACTAAACTTCTGCACCGATTTTGATAAAATTATGCATTGGGGAGTTTTTTTGGTAAGACTATTCCAAAAAATATGTGATGTTATTAAAAAAAAAGATCATTTGCTTGGAAAATTGGAGGAACATTCAGGCAAATCGAATTATCATGGAAGGTATTCTTTCTATCAAAAAATAAATATGATTCTTCTCTGTCACATACTTCTATATTATTTTTAAGAAAAATTTCACATATATACCTAAAAAAAAATCAACTCCACACTCAAAGCAACAAAAAAAACCAGTATATTAAGTAAAAAGATCTGTTCCTCGCAAATTAGTCTCCTCCCAACTCTAAACGTAGAATTTCCTCAGAAATATTTCCATAATCTCTGGAAAACTTCAAAGTATATTTATTGTTTACCCGCATCTTAATCAGCATCCAAATCGTGAGGCAAATAGTGGAGCTTGTAAACAGAATGTTTGTATTACCGAAGAAAATGCAAAATATTTACGTAAATGAGGGTCTGAAGTGTTCAAAAGGTTAATGTTCGCAATATAATTAATGGATGAAAGACATTGTGTGCACTTATTTATGTTATCGCACCTCCGACGTAAGTGCAAATGCATAAATGTTTATAAGATGAAAGCTAACATTTTCAAGAAACTCACTACTAGATTCAGTACTGTATATTTGAATATTTAAGAAAAAGTATTGCATAAATCCGCTCAGGTTTTGAGTTTGATTAAATTTTCACGTTTTCACTACACTTTAGAAGGATTTATGGGATTCAACTCATCCATTTAAAGCTCGAAAAGGTGTTTTTATTTATCTGTTTTGTTATAACATGCGTTTTCAACTTTCTTGACTTTCTTGACTTAGCATTATTTTATTACAAATCAAAAATATATGCTTTGTTTGTTTCTCTACATCTATACCTACTTTTCCAAACCATTTTAAAATTTGAAATCGGACTATCGATGACGCATCCAGAAACGTTGCAAATTATCGCGTCAAAAAATTAAAATTGCAATTGCGATAAAAGTAAGTGTCGCCTGGCGTCTGCCCTTCGCAAAAACACACATCAAAATAATCTAGGGAACAAGATTTAAATTTGTTATAACTTTTGTAAGAGCCCTGGTATTATTTTCAAAATTTTTTGTACACATTTTTGATGTTGCCTTTTTTTTGATAACATAAAGTATTTGAGTCGTCAGCAATCCATACAATGTTGATAGAGTTATTTGTGTATTTAGAGCGTAAAGTAACAGATTGCCGCGTGAGAAAGAATGTTGCCGAATGGCGATCTTTCGAAAGCGGCAATTTTACTTTACGCTCGAAAAACACACATAATTTTTTCCTCAGTCGCCCTTTTAATAATTAAAACAGTTTTTTATATTATCTTCGGTTATATTAGGAGTGCTAGAATAATCGTCATTTTCGCTATTCATCATGATTAACCTTAAAAAGATCTACTGACTAGGGATGTTAGAAAATAATCGATTTTTTTAGTAATATTAATCGATTTTATAAATTACGTGTTTAAATCGATTTTCGGAAACGGCTCGTATTATTTATTGACTATTTTTCAAAATTTTGACAACTTTTGACGATTATTGACCATTTCTCAAAATTTTGACAATTATTGACCATTTTTCAAAATTTTAACAATTATTGACCATTTTTGACAATTATTGTCCATTTTTAACAGTTTTTAACAATAATTGACAATTTTTAACCATTTTTGATAGTTTTTGACCATTTTTGACAATTTTTCAAAATTTTAGACCATTTTTGACAATTTTTCAAAATTGTAGACCATTTTTCAAAATTATTAACCATTTTTGATAATTATTGACAACTGTTGACAATAATGGACCATTTTTCCAAATTTTTGAGCATTTGACAATTATAGACCATATTTGACCATATTTCAAAATTTTTGACAATTTTTCGAAAATTTTAACAATTTTTGACAATTATCAACTATTTTTCAAAATTTTGACAATTTTTAAAAATAATTGTCCATTTTGACAGTTTTTGACAATTATTGGCCATTTTTGACCATTTTTCAAAATTTTTGACAATTTTTCAACATTTTTAACCATTTTTCAAAATTTTTGACCATTTTAGACAATTATTGACCATTTTTGACCATATTTCGAAAACTTTAACAATTTTTGACAATCATCAACTATTTTCCAAAATTTTGACAATTTCTAACAATAATTGTCCATGTTTGATAGTTTTTGACAATTATTGGCCATTTTTGACAATTTTTCCAAATGATTGACCATTTTTGATAGTTTTTGACAATTATCGACCATTTTTCAAAAATTTCAACAATTTTTGACCAATTTTGACAATAATTGTCCATTTTTGACAAGATTTGATAGTTTTTGGCAATTTTTGATAGTTTTTGACAATAATTATCCATTTTTGACAGTTTTTGACAATTTTTCAACATTTTTAACCATTTTTCAAAATTATTGACCATTATGGACCATTTTTCAAAATTTTTGACCATTTTAGACAATTATTGACTATTTTTCACCATATTTCGAAAACTTTAACAATTTTTGACAATCATCAACTATTTTTCAAAATTTTGACAATTTTTAACAATAATTGTCCATGTTTGATAGTTTTTGACAATTATTGGCCATTTTTGACAATTTTTCCAAATTATTGACCATTTTTGATAGTTTTTGACAATTATCGACCATTTTTCAAAAATTTTAACAATTTTTGACAATTATTGACCAATTTTGACAATAATTGTCCATTTTTGACAGTTTTTGACAATTTTTGATAGTTTTTGATAGTTTTTGACAATAATTATCCATTTTTTACAGTTTTTGACAATTTTTGATAGTTTTTGACAATTATTGACCATTTTTGACAATTTTTGAAAATTATAGACCATTTTTCAAAATTTTAACAATTATTGACAATTTTTGACAGTTTTTGACAAAAATTGTCCATTTTTAACAGTTTTTGACAATAATTGACAATTTTTGACAATTATTGACCATTTTTGAACATATTTCAAAATTTTTGCCATTTTTTATATTCATTTTATTTGATTTTTAATCTGATAAATTGTTAAATATTCACCAATTGAGTTAATTCGGAGGGTGTGAATTGATTAAATAAGCGAGCGAATTGCGCTAGAGCGTAAAGTAATAGTCCTCGGCATTTGTCGACTTTACGATTTCATTTGAATATAGAAATTAGTCATTTTACGCGCGACTGTAGAAAAAGTATTTTTTGTACTGTTGACAAAAATATGGTAACAGTGTTTTCTTGTTGGTATCGGTGTGTACAAAGTTTAGAGTGATTTTTGTTATTCGAATTAGTGTTCAGTGAGCGGAGAGAGATTTAAGCCGTGAAGAGCAATTGAGAATAGTAGGGATGGAACGTTTTATACAATGGGGTACTCGAATTGAAAATGAGAAAAGGAGTAAGAACGATCGTATACGCGGATGACCTGGCAATAATAGCGGAAAATGACACGAATTGGGGCATAATAGAAACAGTAAATGCAGCAATAATAAAGATAGGGAAATGGAGAGAGTCGACCCATTTGAATCTCGCAGTGGAAGAGACAGAGGCAATAATACTGAGAGGACCAAGGGATCGTGACAGCATCAGATTTGAGTATCAAGGCTAAGTAATAAACCCACAAAGAGTGGCTAAGTACTTGGGCATTACCTTCGACGACAGACTGACCTTTTCCAAATACACAGAGGTAGCGGTGGCTAAAGCGGGAAACAGGACCTCGACGCTTCAGAGAATCATGCCGAACGTAGGGGGACCAGGGACACAAAAGAGGAGAATGCTACTCGAAACCATACATTCCATACTCCTCTACGGGCCCCAGTATGGAGATCATGACCAAAGAAAAGTATAGGCAAATGCTGACAAAATCTCGAAGAAAACCACTGCTTCGGGTCTGCAGTGCATACCGAACCGTGTCCACAATCGCATTACAGACAGTGGCCGGGCCCATACCCATTGACATATTGGCGGACGAGAGGGGCCAGGCTGTATAAGAGAAGGGGCGACACGAAACAAAATAAAAAAGAGGAGAGGGAAAAAAGCCTAAACAAATGGCAGAGCGAGAGTTCCAAAGCTGCATGGACGAGGGCTCTAATACCAGACGTAACCAAATGGTATGGATGCGCACACCGCAGGACAAATTACTTTTTTACGCAGTTTTTAACAGGACACGGATCCTTTAGAAAATATACATTTGTAATAAAGAAGGCGAGCGATGATCTGTGCCCTGAATGGACGATCCAGAACATGTGGTATTGGAGTGCCCCCAGTTCAAGAGGGAAAAGGAGGACCTACAGATAATCGATGGGTCCCTCAATGGTAAGACCATAATGGAAGCTGCCATAAGTAGCAAAGAAGCTTACGCCCAAATAATCAGATATGTCACCGAAATCATGAAGAAAAAAGAGGAAAGGGACAGAATCTCGGAACAAGGAACGTGAGTACAGCCGGCGCACAACGACGATATGTTCACCAAGAACGGTTTCGTGTGTGCTGGTGGAGAAAAGGGTCGGTTTTTAGCTGGTAGGCGATCGGGTGCGGCTCTGTAAAGAGTGGATGATGACCCGATAACCTGGCAACAGATACGGGTTTTAATCGCGCCTGGTTGAATCCGCACACCTGGGCCTTCTACGAGGCGGCTTTTGAAGTTTTCCGCACCCAAAAAAAAGTAGGGATGGTTGAAACGGGACGAAACTGTAGAAATGTAGCTGGAGCCCTTAACTCATCACCCAGTGTTATTTGTCTTTTGATGAGAAGGTATCGTATGACTAGCGATGTTAGAGAAAGACATACTGGACGTACAAGAGCAACGAATCCTATACAAGACTGTTTAATTCGCTTACGGCATTACAAAATCGGAAAATCACTGCAGGTCAGTTAGCAAGTGAACTGCACCGTTCGCACAATGTCGTTGTGAGCGGCCAAACTGCGAGAAACAGGTTACACGAGCCCAACCTTAACGCCCATAGACCGCGTCGGGCACCCCCATTAACTAGGGGTAATCGCGGTATAATATTAGCGTGGGCACACGAGCAATGAAACTGGGGACATCAAGAATGACGTTCTGTGTTCTTCACGGATGGGTCTCGCTTTGGTTTTCATCGAAATACTCGTCGAGTTCGTGTGTGAAGACGACCTGGAAATCTGGAACGCCTTGCCGCTGTCCAAGGTGTGTACAGTTACCAAGGTGATACAGTTATGGTATAGGGCGGTATTCGTATTGGAGGAAGAACTTACCTTGTTTTACTGAGAGGCTATTCGAATGCCGCCAGTTATCTTGACAACATTCTGCAACCCATTGTGCGTCCATATGCTGCACAAGTCGGCTTCCATTTCCAGCTCGTCCACACACAGCACACCTAGTAAACTAATATCTGGAAAATGCGCGAATCAATGTTTTACCATGGCCTGCGCAGTACCCAATCTCAATTCCATCGAAATATTTGGGATTCGATGGGACGAAGACTTTTGCTTCATCAAGGAGCTTTCCACACGAGACAACTGATTTATGATTGTCTTCTTATTATCTAGACCACCACAAATCAACTAGAGATCGACAACCTCATTTTCAGCATTCCTAACAGATGCCAGACTATGGTTAATGCAAGAAGAGGCCATACAACCTATTGAGGTACTTTTGACACGAATATTTTTTATACCATCGTACCAAATTTATTAAAATGATGAACATTCATTGTTTGTCTTTTTTTTCTGAACTTTTGTAATAATTCTCACTCTTTGATGATGGGTATGGTATGGCAATGGTATCAGTACCACCCATATACATTTTGAAGTTTATATATGCCATACCAAAAAAGTTTTATCAAATTTAAATCTTGTTCCTTATATTATTTTGATGTGTGTATAAAGTGTATATGAAGAACTTCTTTTGTACAAAGTTTCAGCTCTTAAAATTGAAAAATAACAAAGATATTAATTTCCAAAAAAATGATCCATTTTCCTGTTTTCCGCATTTTCTTGGTTCCTAATTATTCGATCAAGTCGCCTATTTTTGTTTGTATTTCAATTACCTACGTTCTTTCTATACATACCAATAAATAAGATTGCTCCAGTACTTTTTATGTTTTATTAAATAAAAAGGCAAAAAAATACGTTTTTTTCTTTTAAATATTTTTCACAAATTTGGACTACCTAATAGTGAAGTAAAAGCACATTAAAAAGTCTGGGAGTGTAATTGAAATTAAATATACAAAAACCATCCAAACTCCAAACATACATAAATAAAAATTAACCTCTAATCACACATCATTATAACAGGGCTCCTAGCTTTGATACCACATTTCTGCGTTGTGTTATATTACATCACTGTGCACATTTTTATTGCTCATTAATCCCCATGGACCCATCATCTCAAGGCTAAGCTATAAAAATATCCTCTTTACCCCAGTTCTTTATAGTTTTGTAATTTATTAGTTTTACCGCAGCTGCTCCAGCTTTCCAGAAGGTTTTGCCTAAATAAAAAATAGCTAAAGCGTCTCTGCATGCGGCGTTCCTAATTAAAGATTCACCCCTACATCAGGAAACAAAGTCATTTCATCAACACGTTTATCGTCTTCTCTACATAAACCAGGTGGCTTCAGAATTCAGGAATAACTGAAGCTCTCCTGATGATAATAATATTGAGCAATCTAAGAAGCTTGGTAATTCAGATTTAGAATATTTAAAGTATTAAGGCAAGTACAAGTCTATAGAACTATAGAAAAACTTCAAAATGTTGATGCGGTTTGAGAAATTCCCAACAGTTGGTTGTAATGTAAGAGATGCGAAAACCAATTCTGTTGATGTTTATCCCAATGTTATAGGCAAATTACAACGATTTAGTCAGAATACAAAGAGATACATTCTATGTTGAAAAAATATGAATTTTGTAGAACCAACTAATATCAACTATTTTGTATCTTTACCTCGAACTTAACTTTTACCATGAGTTGATATTCACAGCTTGTAGTCCTCCTAGGGAATGAAGACTTCCCTCCAACCTTGCGCTCATATTGGTAGATGCTAGTCAATATTCGCCGAACACAAATTTCAGATCAATGAAATTCGTAGGTCATGAAGGATATGCCTGACTGATACATATATCTGCTCACACTGCTCCGTGACTGAGTTACATATCTTCATTCCATAGGAGTCGTTCCGATAGTAAACTCAATTGCAACTTAGACTCAACTTTCACAACGAACGTTATTCAAAGTAACCAATCACCAGCCTACTTCTCCCATTCTCCCTACTCCGTTCGCCACTCTCTTTAAAAAAGACCTGCTCTTGATTGCACTGTTTATGTGAAAATACTTCTTATCAGTTTTAACGTCTTGTCACAAGATCCTTTTTGGAGAATTCCTCACCTGGGTGCACTGGAAGTTTATATTTCCAGTGACTCGGGGCTTTACTTCCTATTCCATGCTCAACCAACAAATACGCTCATCCCAATGGTATGCGAGTACTTCTTTAGGGTACAGTGACCAGTCAGCAATACTGTCACTTCCTCTTGGGTTTCGTTGGTCAGCGGCTCCCAGTTTGCTGTGTTCTTGTTCAGGCAAGTGGCTTCATTACGTCTGAACGCCACTGACCAGCCCCCCGGGGGCATATCCGCCGTTGGCAAAATTTTTCGAAAAACCACTACCAATTTCTGCCCAGAAGTCGTTAAAATCGTTAAAAAAGCAAAATTTGTGGAGTTCCTTTCCAAAGCACCAGAGGCAAAAAATTTTTTTGGGTCACGCTTGTTTTATATAAAAATAATGCTCTCTTAAAAAACAACCATTGTTTATTCATTTCTATACATATTAAATATGACAAACATAAATTAAATGATAATCTGAATCTTTTTAAAACTTAAGTGAAGCCTTCGATCTTTTGTATTTGTCTACAACTTATAACGTCAAAACACAGCTCATTATTTCGCTTTAAATCAAAATATAGCGCGGCCTGCCAACCCCTCTACTCATCTCTTTTCTAAGCGTGTAATAATCAGCCGACGTAAGTCGATTCATCGTCGATATTAAACCGGGCTTTTGACCCATCACATGTAAACTTCGGGCGTGTTTCTCTCAATTCGCGAAGATCGTCAGCGCTCGACAAATTCCGTTCCCATATAACATCTTGAGGTCAACGGTGGACTCCAGCCCGCTTTCCAATTTTGGTTTTCGCCGAGTACTTGATGATTGATGCGGAATAACGTTTACACGGGGGTCTTGAAACGTTTTAGGTAAATTTTATTTAAGAGGAATACTATACTATATGTATAGTAGGTATATTTTATCTTTTTAAATGCTTATTTAATTATTTTTTTTTAATTTTTTAATGGGTGGTCATTAACCCAATGACCTAACGGAGGAGCCGCCACTGCCAAATGCTCAGGACTAGTGAGCTCCGTTTCAGACTCTTTATTTGCTAAAGTATCTGATGCAATTCCCTACAATACCTTTGTACCTAGGACCCACTGAAGTGTTCCCTTTTATGGGTTGCTAGAGTTTTTGTAGGTCGTACTCAAAACCCAGCCTATTTGTAGTTGGAGGAATCTGAAACCTTTTAAATGCGAGACGAAACCGTTCTAATACAACTAATTAGTTTATAGACATGGAGCAACGAGTGAAACTTAATAGCCCACCGACATTCATACGAATTGATTTTTGAAGATTCGTAGATATCAATCTATTTTTATTTTACTGACTATTCTTGAGAATCCACTAATAATTATTGACAATTTTACAGAAAAATGAGTAAAATCCTGAGATTTTTCCAAAGCAAAAGCTTAGAAGTATTTTTCAATGGTGCTAAATATCATATGAACTATTGTAGGTATGCCACACATAAACATATTGTGCAGATATTGGAAAGTTTGGCAACAAGATGTTTCCTTTAAACTATGGAGGGTAGAAGGAAGGAGAACCATCTGAATGTATTAAAAAGTGTCCATCGAAAGGGAGCAAATTCAGGTGGCGCCATAGTAGCATGTGAAAAGATTTAGAGAATTATAATTTGCTGTTTATAGGTGGACACTTTTTCAACTTGTCTCCCATACAAGACAGTTCTCCTTCCTTCTACCCTTCATACTTTAAACGAATCAGCCCATTATTCTAAAAACACAAATACTAGGAAAGAAAATTATCTCACGTACCTTCATCAATCACTCTTGCACTAAAATGATCAATCACTATAACAATCGAAAAAAGCTCGCAAAAGAAAAAAAATATATTGAATTACCTCTTCCTTCATCCTACATTTTACGCCCATTTTGTTTTCTCTTTATACCTTGCACGGCAACATACTAATTACATTTGCTAAGAACAGGGATAATAGGCCCAATTTAACCAAGTATGTCGTATTTTTTTCGAGTTCCAAATACACAGCAAAAAGTATAAGTAAAGAAGTTGTAACTACTAGAGGTATCTACGATGTGAACATTTTTATAAACTGAGAAGGTATAATAATGAGGTAAGATACATAGAACCATACTAAAATATTAAATTAGACAAATGAACGAGCTTACAAGGGATCTGAGGACGTAGAGGAATGTTAAGATTATATTTGTATATAAAACGGGCTGATTCCAAGGCCTAGTACACATCTACGGGAACGCTCCGCGTTAAGCACGCAGATACGCGTTGAATTCAAAGCGATGCGTCTGTTGAAATGGAATCATAAGTTCGCTGCAGTTAAACAGTTAAATGCTGTCGCAGAAAAAAATAAGTCTCAACGAAAAAGAAGGATGTGGGTGCATCCGATTTGGTTTAAAAAATTGTGGAAGCTAACGAACAACTTAATAAATTAAAATTTGCAAACTAATGGCGTGGTTCAATTGAATAATTGAAGATTTTGATGCCAGAAGGGGATATGTGCAAAATTTTCAAAAATGAGATTATTCTGTCTATAGGTAGTAAAATATGTCCTTTTACTGTGATGCAAATATGGCACATGTGCGACAAAAGGGTACAGAGTTATAAACAGAAAAACACATATCCCCTATAACGAACTGGAGCAAGAATGGTATATGTGCCGTGTAACTTATCCCGTTTTTGCATCACAAATACAAAAATTCGCCAGCTAACTTGATGTCCTAAATACTTTCTAGGGAGCTATTGAGGCCCCCCTCCGGTAACTGTCAACAGTGCCGTGCAAGTTCTTAGTTCTGAATTATTAGTTTTCAATTTTTCTAAGTGTGCAAAATATTCAATATATTAAATGTTTGGTTTTTACCATTTCTGGCGTGTTTAAAAAAATTTTCTAGGTTAGGTTGAAAGCTAATGTTAAACTTAAAAACCAACTACATACCTATTCCAAAAAATTAAGGTTTAATTTGGCACGTAACATTTTAATCGTAGGATCATTAAATTCGCAGATAAATAAAATAAGCTGTGATAACTTGCTTGTGATGGCTTGCTAGCTAGCTGGCTTACCTGTTGCCTGGGATGTTTTAATTTTCACGCTTATTAAGGTATCTTCATCACTTTTTAATGTCTTAAAATAATTAAACACTCTATATATCACTTGACGAGTTTGTCCTTCAGTACATTTACGATTTTCTTCATTAACGGCTGACATTTTTACAAACACTTTATTGTACAAAGCAGAAACACTAACTGTGTGACGCTACGCTACTGAAAATCTTGACACCAGATAAGGTTCGATGCAATTGGCGTTTGTCAAAATTTTACCACCAATAGCAGCCGAGTAGGCAGGGCACTATTACTCTGTCTCTCTTAGTTGGTAATTTCTGGGACATCAAGTTAGCTGGCGAATACTGTAGTTGTATTTATAGGATACGCCAACAACTTCCCCTCTCTTCGGCTATAAAGCGGCCACGTGGTTTACGAAACGAGTGCGTCTGTTAAATAGTGTTGTTTTTCAAGCAAAGTATCGAGCATTGTACGTACGTCGTGTTTGTTTTTTATACGGTTTTACTGTAAGCCAGCTCTTCCCACAAATTTTGTATTGTTGAAAAACAATGTAAACCCTACATTGACTGACTTGAAGCAGGCTTACTCACATGAGTTGACTTTAAAAGACTTGAAATATAGAAACGTGAAGGTATTGGCCAATGAATATGTGAGCAAAAGTGACATGCACTTTTACTTGTCTCTTAAATCCGATCAATGTTTAGAGCACCAAGATTCAGAGGTTATAGTGACTCCGTTAGTTCTGATGCAGAATAAGGATTTTTATTCAACACACAATGTTTTTTTATTTAGATGTATTTTTGCCTGTTTGCATAGCTAATACTACAGAATTTGTACTTCATTGCATTTAATTTATCACATTATCATATTTTCAGTTTTTATTTCTTAAGAGTTTCGCTTATTTCTATAAAGGGTTTATATTATTAGTATTTAAAATAATGAATATGAGTTTTCATGTAAAAGTAGTGTATTTGTTACCTATCCCTTTCTTGCACCTTCATATAAATCAGAAACTAGAAACGGGTTAACATATACCTTTTTTGCACCATGAAAGTTTTTTCCTAAATATCTAGCTTATTTACGCCAGTACTTTTATCTAATATAGACGAATAACTTTTCTATCTATACCTTGAATAGCATTAAAACCCAACTAAAAAAAAGTTTTTTGCCTCTCCTGTAAAATATAAGAATTGTTACTTATCCCCTTCTTGCATCAGGGTCTTCAATTTCATTGGAGTACATTCGTCGTTTCTGGGCTAATTACCGAAAGCTTTCAGTGTTGCATTATAAACAGATCCTAAATTCATGAGGACAAACCTTTTGGATTGCTTCTGTCCAGAAAGTGGAAACATGTCATTGTAACAACGGTAAAAGTGGTAACTTGTTTCGCATGTTACGTTATCCTTATTTCCATTAAAATAATAGTTTGTTTAGTTTTCCTCGTATCCTACTTAAAATTAGCATACCATATTCAAAAAATACAAATGAAATAAAGTTCGCATAAATCTTAATATTCGTTAAATATTTATGTGCATGTAGGAGTGATTTATTGGGTCATTCACTTTATACGAATTGCACCAATTATATTTAAAAACAAATTCTAAAGAAGAATTCAATAGCCAAGAAGGCATGAATAAAGATGATTTTTAAAGAGATTTTTGCAGTTAGAGGAATATTTTTTTCCACATTTCAAAAACTAGATAATGTTCTGAGAAATCCAAAAAGGCTTCTTCTATGTTTAAATTTTTACAGTGTAGTTAACTTTATTTATTTCTAGAGATCCTAAAGAAATGTTTAACATAAAGTAAAGGGCAACACACCGTGTTTATCGTAATATGTACGAAATTCGACCAGCTGGGCCTTTATAGTCTGGTTAAGTAACAGAGGTAGAGAAATTCGGAAATTCCAAAGTGTTAGGGTTAGCATTTACCTCACATGAACACAAGCAGATCGATAAAGCATAAAATTTCGTTTTGCGGTTATGCTACAACGACCAACCTATTTATTCTGAATTATTATTTAGTAACAATGGCTGAACTAATTACATCATTGTGGTTGAAAGAAAGTCGAAGAAATGTAAATTTATAGGAGCAAAATGCGGAAAGATACACCTTTGTTATATGGATAGGAGTATGTAGATTAAATTTTTAAGAGAAAAATTCTTATAGAGGTCACTCAAACCACTCATTGCTGCTGTTGTTCAAAAATATTCAAAGATGCTTGACCTTATAGAGAGAACCACTCCTAACTCAAATAACATCCCTGCAGTTAATTTTCTTTATCGGATATGCCTAAGCCAGAGTAAAACTGTATAGTTTTAACTGGTGTCCTGTCAAGACTCTGTCGCCTGAATGGGCACCTTAAAAAGCTCAAAATAGTGGAGCAAGAAGAATGTAGATTTTGTGGAATGAAAGAGGAAACTTCCATCCACATACTTTCGGATCGCATAGCAATTCAGGATCCTAGGATTCAACACCTAGGAGACTACTTGATAGGAGAGGGCCGCTTGTCTAAACTAAAGCCTTCACGAGTGGCACTCTGTAACAAAATAGTAGGGATGTTAAAAAATAATCGATTTTTATATAAATCGATTATTATTTTCTTATAATCTATTTTTAGTTATCGATTTTTAGTAAATCGATTTTATAAATTACGTGTTTAAATCGATTTGTGGAAACGGCTCGTATTATTTATTGACCATTTCTCAAAGTTTTGACAATTATTGACCATTTCTCAAAATTTTAACAATTATTGATCATTCTTCAAAATTTTGACCGTTTTTCAAAATTAGTGACCATTTTTCCAAATTTTTGACCATTTTCCAAATGATGACAATTTTTAACCATTTTTGACAGTTTTTAACAATAATTGTCCATTTTCAACAGTTTTTAACAATAATTCAAAATTTTTGACCATTTTTGACAATTTTTCAAAATTATTGACCATTTTTGAAAATTATTGACAATTCTTGACAATTATGGACCATTTTTCCAAATTTTTGACCATTTTTGACAATTATTGACCATATTTCAAAGTTTTTGACAATTTTTCAAAAACTTCAACAATTTTTGACAATTATAAACTATTTTTCAAAATTTTGACAATTTTTCAAAAACTTCAACAATTTTTGACAATTATAAACTATTTTTCAAAATTTTGACAATTTTTAAAAATAATTGTCCATTTTTGACAATTTTTGACCATCTTTGATAGTTTTTGACAATCATTGGCCATTTTTGAGAATTTTTGACAATTTTTCAGAAATTTTAACAATTTTTAACAATTTTTGACCCTTTTTGATAGTTTTCGACAATTATCGACCATTTTCCAAAATTTTAACAATCATTGACCTTTTTATCACAATTTTTGACCATTTTTCAAGTTTTTTAAAAAAATTTTGACAATTATCGACCATTTTTCAAATTTTTAACAATTATTGACAATTTTTGACAGATTTTGACAATTATTGACAAATTTTGACAAAAAATTTCCATTTTTAACAGGTTTTGACAATAATTGACAATTATTGACCATTTTTGACTTTGTTTAAAAATATTTGACAATTTTCTTATAATTTTATTTGATTTTTAATCTAATAAATTGTTAATTAATTAATCTCTTAGGTTTATTATCGGAATATGAAAAGCATGTACTTTTTAAAATAATACATACGATTTTTTCGCAGAAATCGATTTAATTTTATTAAAATCGATTTTTTGACAAATCGATTAATTTTGAATAAAGAAAAATCGATTTTAATTAATCGATTATTTTCTAAAAATCTCACATCCCTACAAAATAGCGATAAAGATTCCCTTCTCTTCGCTATTTCGTACTCTGTAACCGAGTTCGGTCGTTTCCGAGCCTAGCTGAACATGACCGAAGATGCGATAGCGAAGCGAATGACAGCGACAACTTCAAGGGTCTTTCTATTTAAGAGACGTATCGTTCTGCCTTATTCTACTCAATGTGTAAGATTCTTCATCTCTGTTCGATGATGTGTTATTATATTATACACTGTGTTCATTTGAAAAGGACCACCCTTAATATTTCAGAAATGCGACATATTAGAAAGAAATGCCAAAACACGTCAACTTCTAACTTGAGGGGGACACTTTTTGGCGCTAGTGTCATAAACGTCAGATTCACCCCCTCCCTTCTGGAGATACCCCTTGAATTTTTTCAAATGGCATTAGGTATCAAGTCATACCTCATTTAAAAGGTCTGGCGTCTTTGAACCAGCCTTCCATTGTTATTTAATCGTTGTTTAAAAATGGCTCTTTTTCAACTTTTATTGCCCTTTTGTTAACGATGATCACTTTGACACATGATTAAATAACAGTTATTTCTTGTTAACAGTTGTCTTTTCACTATTTGCAAATTTTTTATTCTTTAAAGAGTCTTTCGGTCATAACCTAATAGGGGGGCATACGAAAAGTTGAAAGAAAGCCAATTTTAAACATCGATTAAATAACAATGGAAGGCTGGAATCAAAGGCAAATCAAAATTATTGGATAGAGATTTACCAGACCTTTTGAATGAGGTATGACTTGATACCTAATGCTAGTTGAGAAAATTCAAGGGATATCTCCAGAAGGGAGGGGGTGAATCTGACGTTTATGACATTAGCGTTAAAAAGTGTCCCCCTCAAGTTAAAAGTTGACGTGTTTCGGCATTTCTTTCTAATATGTCCCATTTCTGAAATATTAAGGGTGGGTCCTTTCCAAATGAACACAGTGTATATCTATAAGTATACAATTATTATAATATCAACAAGCCTTACACTCTAGTTTAATGGATTTATATATCTACCTACCTCTTTGATAATTTCCAATTGCAAAAAGCGTAGGGCGGTCAAAATATGTGTTTGTCAAGGGATTCTTGTGTTTCTTTGCTCATGATCCATATGGGGCACTATCTGAGTGAATAAATAAGCCACTAGATCTTTATTTAGACGAAAAAGTTCAATGAACCGAATATCAGGTTGACTGATCTTATCTCTCATCTGGCAATACCCTTTTTCTAACTTTATTTTCATGCATTCTTGCAAGGTTTTCGAGTTTATTTACAAGCAACATTTTTAACAAAACCCGATAAATTATCAACACAGAATGACTACTCTTTGCCACAGCTGTCAACAAAAATCACTAAACAATATTATTAATTATGCACTCAGCTAATATTTAAATACTTTAAACAATGTCATAAATTAAAATGTGAGGTTACTAAAGCTAACCAAATCTCATAGATAAATGTCAAATTTCTTCTTCTTTTTTATTTTTTATCATTAACTAGTCAAATTTGCATAATATTTTCTGAATTATTAGTAGATTATTCTCTATCCGATTGACGATCACGAATCTTGTCGAACTATAGCCGAGGCGATAGAGATTCGCTTAAAGAGTACCGCTAATCAAGTATAGCGATTCTTTTCGCTTGCTTATTCTTTATCCCTTTCCTTAAAATACAAATTACAGAGTGCCAGTCATCCTAAAATTTCTCCGGGAAATAGGTCTAAAGGAACTACTAGTCTCTGAGACTTTCCTCAGGAACTAAGTAGAAGAAAGGGGGCAAAATAGATTTCTTAGGTCTCAATGAATATAACTCCAATATAGATACATAAATAGAAAGTGGATTTCGAATGGGAGAAGTGGGCAAGACCATATTTTTACTATAGAACAGGTAAAAGAGAAGATTAGGAAATCCTGAAATATACTTGGTAATTTTAGACAATATCACGGCGCTTAGCGTGATTATTATACAGTAGTGGCCTACATAATATTATAAAGTATAGGTAATTTATAATGTCAAAATCAAAACCAGTAACTCGTTGAAATAAATTCATGTCGTAACCTCTCGCCGCCTGCCGAGTTCACCTCGTTCGTTTTATCAATTTCACGGCTGATGGAAAACCAGATCTTCACCCCTCTCCACTTTTAGACATATGTAGTCGGCACTGTGAATGATGTAGCTTTCGATATGCGTAACTTAGAAACTAAACGAAAGGAAGATGAAAGTAAGGATTGAGAATTATAGTCTAGGAAACTGTTAATCTAAAGGGGCCGATTTCAAAAGACTACATACATATTTATAGAACTTTTATATAAAATTAATATTGAATATCTTCAATTTATTAATGACAAATATATGATCGGTTTAATACAGCGATTCTAGCGGGACTTGACCGACATACTTTTGCATGTTCTCAGCTTTTTGCACTTATTTATAACAATGTAACGAATCAAGAAGTTACCATAAAATCAAAGCCACTGTCACCTGGAAGGTCGTCATCAACATTAGGTTTGTTCCAACTGGCGTTTAGGAAACGTTCTGGAATCGTATCGAGTACTGTATAGTGCCCAAACTCGAATTAGGGATGGACACATCAACTTTATCACCCTTTCCAGAAGGTAGTTTTTCTACCGTCCCAAAAACGATACTATAGTTCATATAACAGCCTTTTTGGTGTGCGTCATCGTTTGTGACGTATATCCGGGTTTTGGGTATGTCGGTATTTAATTTGTTATTTTGACATATAGTTAACCTTTAATTTGATAAATAAAATCATCAGGATCGTATTCAGCCAAATTCGAAAAGGCTATGAAATTAATAATACTTGGGATATGAAAACACTGCAAAATAAAACAAATTTTATATTTAATTTACATATTAAAATAATTTAATATTGGTAAATATAGTCCTGCATTTGAATAAATAAAATGCTAACAATAAGATCAATATTCACTTTTCATAAATAATAATTTACCGTAAACAACAAAGTACAGACCTGACGAGAACTGTCAGTTGGACATTGGAAAAATACGTAAGACACGAAAGGAACGTCTGCATAGTATTTTGAACGATGTAATTTCGCCCGATTGATAGGTCGCGTTTGCGCGTAATCTAAACATCAACCAATCAGATTTTTGTAAGTCAAAGATTAGGGTTAACGTTTGTACTACGTTTAAACGGTTCATTATTGTGATATTTTGATTAGGATTAATCACAGACCTGCCTTTTTTTCCATTTCTTCCAACGTAATGTGTTAGAAAGACATTAACAATCAATGACGCACACCAAGAAGGGTATTATATGAACTTTATAATCAGTTGGAACGCGAAAAAAATACAGCACTTGCGCGAACGATACCTAGAACGGTTCTATCGCCAGTTGGAACGAACCTTTTATCGTTCATACGGTGCAAAAGATTATAAAAAACCAAATTATGGATCCCGATAGAGATAAAAAAACGTTCGAGGATCGTGCACTTCATTAGATCCTACTTCTCTGTCTGACATATAAATTGGGAAATAGCGCTGTCTCCCTTTTTCTCCCCTTTTCAAGTGATTGCTCTTACCACATAATAACCTACTCACACACAAGAGACACCTTTTGACATTTCCATAAGAAATGCATTGTTGCTAGTCATGGATACTAGATATAAGGAGCACAAACTCTATATAAAAAGTGTCCGTCGGAAGGTGTTAAATTGGCGGCGCTAGTATAGCTATAGGGCCAAAAGTTTTTAGAGAAGTGACGGCGTGGTAAATTATTTTAGGTTATGTGAATGGTTTTAACAAATTTCAAGGAAAAAATAAGTATTTCGCATAGCTGGTGCTGTGTTTGGTTAAAGGCAAGTTTCTTCAATATCATTATATAATTGTGTTGCAAAATGCTAATGTAAACAATAAAAAAAAATTACACTTCTACTATGTGAATAATTGCACAAATGTCTAAGGAACACAAAGATTTTTCCTCGTATATACATGAATTTTAATCGGATTTTCAAAAGTGACATATCGTTATGATGACTGATTAGTCAGTAATGAATTCATCTTAATTTCAGTGAAATTAATTTTCTCATTGATGAAATAATGTAACAAAAGTTAAAAGATGCACTAATTTAATTGAAATTCTTAACACATCCATGAATGTAAAACAAAAAAATCTAAACAAAAAATGTTTTTAATAATCTGTATTTCGTCCAAGAGCATTAATTACAGCTTGACACCGTCTTGGCATACTTAAAATTAAATTATCAATTTCGTTTTGTGGTAATAATACCCATTCTTGTGTAAGAAGATCTTGGAGACCTTGACGAGTATTAACATTATGCAAATGAGGAGCGATCCGTCTCTGGAGCATATCCCATACATGCTCGATGGGATTAAGGTCTGGTGACTGTTCTGGCCACGGTAGAAGGGTAATTTCCTCAGATGAAACCAATCTCTTACTGTTGCTACAGTATGTGGCCTTGCATTGTCCTGCATGTAAAGCAAATCAGGGCCCGCAGCAGTGGCAAATGGATGGACAACAGGTTCTAAGATACGGTCAATATATTGAAACTGATTCAAAGTGCCTTTCACAAAAACGGAACAGTTCGATGATGAAAAATTATTCCAGTCCACATCATAACTTGTAGACCACCATACGGACGAACACCCTGTACATGTCTGAGTCTTTCTTGTCGACCAGGTCCTCTCCAGACTCTCACTCTTCTTGAGTCAGGATAGAGACAAAACCTAGATTCATCCGTGAATAACACAGAACTCCATTCTTTCCACGATTTCCATGATGTAACATGGGAAGCCTCAATGGACGTCTGGCGTGTAGGCCAGCATCATGTGGTCTATTCCTCAAAGTTTGGCCACACACATTAATGTTTTGGGTAAGGCCCCACAAAGTTCGCGTGCAGTGGCATTTCCATTTCCCACTACAAATCGATCCTGCCGAGGCGTAGTTGCACGTTGACGACCTCCATGTCTTTCAGAGACATCACCAAATTGTTCATATCGAAGCCATAATCGGGAAATCACGCCCCGAGAGACGTCAAAATGACGTGCAACATCAGCTTGCAAAACACCAACCTCAATCATATTCACAGCACTTATCATTTGAACACGTGATAAATGCCTACGCTCCATGACCACCACCGTTGCTCTTAACAATTGTTTAAGTCTAAATTTGAAGTTTACTAGAGCCTATCTTTAAAATTGGAAGAAATTTGTCTAAACAACTAGAAACAATAAACCTTGTTAGATGAAGCGCTGTCACTTCTGGCTTAATAAAACAATACAATTGACTGAATAATTGTCACCGCCTATCTTGATTTGTAGATAACAAATTTACGAATCGATTGGTATTTATTTACAAAAACTTGTTAAAGTTTTTGTTGAAAAAAGTAAAATAATAGTCGTGTTCCTTAGACATTTTTGATGTTGTTACAGACAATGCTCCGAAAAAGGTGATGAGCAAAAATGAAATCCACAAGGAATTCAGAAGGGGTGGGTTAATGTGTCACTGTGCAGTTGTAACTGAGACCATTCTCAGCCTTTGCTTAATTCACTTATACTGTCTACAAAAAATACATCATTGTCTTGTTCTACTGTCTTCACATTTTTAATTCTACATGCACTGGCGACATGGTTAAGTCTCCCACATTTATTACATTTCTTGCCAAATGCAGGGCATTCTCTTGGACCATGAGTTTTTTGACATCGCCTGAACTGAAATTTCATGTTGTTGTCTCCACTTTTTCGATTGTTTATGTATGTTTCACTGTCTTTATTCCTTACTCTATGTACCTCACATTCTTCCTGGTCATTATTATAGAACTGTTTATTTTACTGCTCACTTGTCCTGCAGCATTTAATAGATTTGTCAAGTGTGAGGTAGTAATGCTTCAAGGGTTGTGGAGTCCCTTATTACCATTATAATTGTATCTCTCAAAGCCTTGTCTTGAGGGGCTTCCTCCGGGTCTGTTGCATTGTAATTGCATGATTTTATTAGTAGTTTACATTCAGTTAGGAAGTGCTCGAAACTTTCTCCTTCTTTCTTTGTTGTTTTTAGGAAGTTGTACCTTTCAAAGGTTTCATTAACTCGTGGGTTCACATAGTCCTCGATTTTTTGTATTACAGGGTCATATTTACCTTCCTATTCAGGGGTTAATTCAAACGTATCCCAATTTTTATTCCAGTGACCGCTTTGGGTCGTCTGTACACTGTTCACTCGAATAATACAGAATGCTTCTATCTGCGATTGCTGTTAATCAATGTACGCGGACCGACATCCTTCCAAGATTTAAGAACAGTCAACGGTCAACTGAGTGCCACTTATCGTCGTCAATCTTGCCAGGAATTAAATATTCTAGAGAATGATGCACATTGGGACACTGCACTCGCTGATGCATCGAATACTGCTCGACCACAGCAAATACGCACGTTATTTGCCATAATATTGACAACCTGCTGCCCATCTAATCCAATCGACATTTGGGTAAAATACAAGGACTACAGTATTCGCCAGCTAACTTGACGTCCTAAATGCTTTCTAGGGAGCTATTGACGCCGCCCATCCGATAACTGTAAACAGTGCCGTTCAAGTTCTGAGGATAAGCTTTCTGTTACAAATCAACACAACTTGTACAATTAATAAAGTAAAGTCCGTCCGGAAATATATGATCCTAACTTAATAAATAATATTTAATTATTTGTTATAATTATTGGTATATTGATTTTAGTAGAAACGGATCTGCTTTATACCTGAATTCTGAGTACATAAACAATAACTGTGTGACGCTACTCTATTGAAAATCTTAACACCTGATAAGGTTCGATGCAATTGGCGTTTGTCAAAATTTTACCACCAATAGCAGCCGAGTAGGCAGGGCACTATTACTCTGTCTCTCTTAGTTGGTAATTTCTGGGACATCAAGTTAGCTGGCGAATACTGTACATGAGTGATGATATTCTACATCGTTTGCGCGCTGCGAATCAAAATCCGGACATTCCATTCACAGCAAACGTGCATACTGAGGCATTAATTTTGATTGGAGAGATATGTTTGGCAATCGCTAGCAAGGCACAGTTGCAACTGGGAATGCCTGCTCCGAACCGACCAGCGAACGACCTTTTCGTTTGTTGTTTGCAACGAGAAACACACTTTGATTCTGAAGAACTGGAGAAATCTTCCGCAGTTGGTTTCAGAACAACGCATTGCGTATGACAGAATTATGCGTGCAATCACAGAACAAAGCGGTGGATTGTTTTTCATAGATGCGCCCGGTGGTACGGGAAAGACTTTTATTCTTTCACTCATTTTGGCAACAATACGATCACAAAATAATATTGCACTGGCCATTGCATCATCTGGAATTGCGGCAACTCTTTTAGATGGTGGCCGAACAGTCTACCATTGAATTTGCAAATCACTGAGGTACCAATATGCAACATCAGCAAACATTCTGGAATGGAAAAAGTACCGCAAACGTGTCAAATTATCATATGGGACGAATATATAATGTCTCAAAAGAAAGCATTGGAAGCGCTTCATCGTGCACTGCGAGATTTGAGAGGAAACGCTCGGATCTTTGGTGGCGCACTCTTTTTATTGTCTGGTGATTTTCGACAAACACTGCCGGTAATACCACGTTCAACACCCGCTGATGAACTTAATGCATGTCTCAAATCATCAGTTTTATGGCGTCATTTACAGAAATTGACTTTAAAAACAACGGGATGCATCGGCTGAAAATTTTGCAAAACAATTAATGGGTATTGGAAATGGGCGAATGCAAATTGATGAATCTACGCAATGTATCACCTTGCCAGAGAGCTTCTGTCAGATCACAGAAAGCATAGACGAATTGGTGGAAAAAGTTTTCCCAAACATTGCACAGAACTACAAAAATCATCAGTGGCTCAGTACGCGTGCTATATTAGCGGCAAAAAACATCGATATCAATATCATCAACTTCACCATTCAGAATGGAATACCCGGCGAAACGACAACATATAAGTCCATCGATACTGTGGTGAATCAAGACGAAGTCGTCATCTATCCAACTGAATTCTTGAATTCGCTTGATTTGCCAGGCATGCCACCGCACGTTCTTAAATTGAAAATTGGCGAACCCATCATTCTTCTTCGAAACATAAATCCACCAAGACTTTGCAACAGAACCAGACTCTCAGTCAAGAAAATGATGATGTTTCTAAAATTTCAGTAAAGCTAGAAACTTGAAATTCTTTAATTTTCGTACACTCGCAAAGGACTAACCATGGGTATTTTTTCAATATTAAAAAAATTATAAATTATGGTGTTTATTTTTTTCTCTCCAGCTGTTGGTTTTAGGAAAAAAATTGAGGAACAAAAAAAATTTTAAATAAAACAAGGATTTTAAGTTAAATTTTATTTAATAAAACTTCATCTCGAAAGAAAGTTTTGATATGAAATAAAGTGAGGGTTGCTAATTTCACCCCCGTATAATGCAACAGGAATATTAAAAAATACCCGTGGTTAGTCCTTTGCGAGTGCACAAAAATAACAGAATTTCAAGTTTCTAGCTTTACTGAAATTTTAGAAAAAAAAATAAAAGCTCAATTTCAGTCACCACCTTTTTTAAGGGTGATATCTCGGAAAGGGGTGGGCTGAGGAAATTTTGTTATGGGAAAGACCCATCTTAATTTCATACGAGCAATCACCTCCTGAATTTTGTCGCATGAATTCAGAAACACCCTGTATGAATATGTAAAAAATTCAAAAGCAAAAGTAAATTTTCTTATCTTTCGTACAGGTCCACCTAAAGATATTCTTCAATTGTGAAAGATTCTAAATTTAGAGCTAAAATCTAAAACAGTCTAATTGAACTTCTTTATATATTCTTCTGATATTAACTGGTGATTTGTTGGAAAGTCTAATTCAAGAATAATCTCTTGTTTTTTCTGTACCCGACAGTCTATGCGAAATAAACAGGAAAACTACACAAATGGAATGAAAGAGTGGAGTGAAAACCACGTGGTAACATTGTCATGTTTTGGATATTATAAATAAAATATATATTCATTAAATAAAAATACTCTTTCTACACTCGCGCGTGATGACTAATTACTATATTCAAATGAAATCGTAAAGTCGACAAATGCCGAGGATTGTTACTTTACGCTCAAGCGCAAAAAATGAATCTTTTTCGCTCGCTTATTTAATCAAACCACGCCCTCCGAATCAACTCAATTGGTGAATATTTGACAATTTATCAGATTAAAAATCAAATTAAATTATATGAAAATTGTCAAACATTTTGAAATATGGTCAAAAATGGTCAAAAATTGTCAAAAATTGTCAAAAATTGTCAAAAATTGTCAAAAATTGTCAAAAATTGTCAAAAATTGTCAAAAATTGTCAAAAATTGTCAAAAATTGTCAGAAACTGTTAAAAATGGACAATTTTTGCCAAAAACTGTCAAAAATGGTCAATAATTGTCAAAAACTGTCAAAAATTGTCAATAATTGTTAAAATTTTGAAAAATGGTCGATAATTGTCAAGACTTTTTAAAACATTTCAAAAATGGTCAAAAATTGTCAAAAATGCTCAATAATTGTCAAAAATGGATAATATTCAAAAATGGTCGATAATTGTCAAAAATTTGAAAAATGGTCAAACATTTTCAAAAATTGTCAAAAATGGTCAATTGACGAAAATTTATGAAAAATGGTCAAAAATTTTCAATAATTGTCAAAAATGGACAATTATTACAAAATTGGTCGATAATTGTCAAAAATGGACAATTATTACAAAATTGGTCGATAATTGTCAAAAATTGTTAAAATTTTGGAAAATGGTCGATAATTTCCAAAAACTACCAAAAAGGTCAATAATTTTGAAAAATTGTTAAAATTTTTTAAAAATTTTCAAAAATTTTGAAGAATTCTCAAAAATGGCCAATAATTGTCAAAAATGGTCAAAAATTGTCAAAAATGGACAATTATTGTTAATAACTGTCAAAATTTTGAAAAATAGTTGATAATTGTTAAAGTTTTTGAAATATGGTCAATAATGGTCAATAATTGTCAAAAATGGTCAAAAATTTGGAAAAATGGTCTAAAATTTTGAAAAATTGTCAAAAATGGTCAAAAACTATCAAAAATGGTTAAAAATTGTCAAATATTTTTAAAAACCGTCATAAATGGACAATTATTGTCAAAATTGGTCAATAACTGTAAAAAATTGTTACATTTTTGAAAATGGTCGATAATTGTCAAAAACTATCAAAAATGGTCAATAATTTTGAAAATTGATCAAAATTTTTTGAAAAGTTGTCAAAAATTGTGAAAAATGATCAAAATTTTTTGAAAAGTTGTCAAAAATTGTGAAAAATGGTCCAAAATTATCAAAAATTTGGAAAAACGGTCACTAATTTTGAAAAACAGTCAAAATGGTCAATAATTGTTAAAATTTTGAAGAATGGTCAATAATTTTTAAAATTTTGAAGAATGGTCAATAATTGTCAAAATTTTGAGAAATGGTCAATAATCATCAAAAGTTGTCAAAATTTTGAAAAATAGTCAATAAACAATACGAGCCGTTTCCGAAAATCGATTTAAACACGTAATTTATAAAATCGATTTACTAAAAATCGATTAATATTACTATAAAAATCGATAACTAAAAATCGATTATAAGAAAATAATAATCGATTTATATAAAAATCGATTATTTTTTAACATCCCTAGTCAGTAGATCTTTTTAAGGTTAATCATGATGAATAGCGAAAATGACGATTATTCTAGCAGTCCTATTATAACCTAAGATATTATAAAAAACTGTTTTAATTATTAAAAGGGCGACTGTAGAAAAAATTATGTGTGTTTTTCGAGCGTAAAGTAAAATTGCCACTTTCGAAAGATCTTTCTCAAGCGGCAATCTGTTACTTTACGCTCTAAATACACAAATAACTATTTACTTATTAATAGTTACAGAATCAAAAGCAACCATTTACATTGTCCATTATAATAATTATTTTTTCTCCGATTGACAGCAAATATTAATTTTGCAGATCCATATCAATCAGCAAAGTATTACTTTTTCTGCCTAGGCAGCAAAGTAAGGACTTTCCTGCCCAGGCAGCAAAATGATCATTCTCAATGGAAATAAAACATTTGACATTTCCTTCATATTTCATCAAAGACTTCTCCGTCAACAAATTTAACTCAATATCGTCGCTATCACTGTCCATAATATAAATATACCGATATTTTTCCACAAAACTGGCAGAAATTTCATAAGTTGTCAAACTATAATTATCAGACATATACATTTCCATAGCAACCAACAATTCCAACAATTACGATTTATATCAAATTTTGTCTTAATTCATCACTACAGGAGAAATAAAAAGATTGTGGGAATTGCAATAATTTGCAAATACAATATACATATATTATCATTATAAACAATCGGACAAAAAATTATATGTTCAACTCGACAGCAAAGTAGATTGAATTCCTTGCCGCGGCATTCAATCTACTACTTTGCTGCCTAGTAAAACAAATAACTATTTCCCCTTCCTCGCTGTCACTTCTTCTACAATTGTCACCACCTGGCCTCCAACCCAGGCACTGCTAGCCACATAAATACTACTTCTAGACAAACATTGCACCACTTTGGCTTAACAAGTAAGCCAGGCTCAAAAAATTAAGCTAGCTGCACCGTCATCTAAGCGAAGCTTATATGCACAAAATTTTGAGCACATTCCTATGCCATTCAAATGGTATTGTTGGTAAGCGTGGCTTTACTAAGCAAAACTTGCTGCAATGAAAGATCGGAATTATCAGTAAGCTACTCTTTGTTAAGCCTTACATTTAAGCTAAGCTGATGCAATTGGGCATAAGAGATTATTACCAAAATGGCAAATGCAATTTAGAATATTTACATTCACTTATGCAAAATTTATACGTGTGGAAAGTGGCGTGGGTCGTCTATTATTTAAATATCAAGCATAAACAATGTAATGTCAATATTAGCACCTACTATTGGAAGCTGTTCTTAATAAGAACAAAGGTGTCGTTTCTGCGAGAGTGGGTTATTCTGTGCCGATACTGTCAATAATATTTGGATGACACTGTCAAATTTATGTAAAATGGTTTGGAAGTAGAAATGTTTCATGTTAAATTTGCCGATTATAAAACATTGTTAGTAAATCAATCAACTGCTTTTCTAAAAATTAAAAATTATGGAACATCAACGGACAAATTTAAGTGTACACTCATACCCGGAGATGGAGTCGGCCCTGAATTATGTAGATCAGTAAAATCTATCTTTAGAGCTGCCAAAGTCCCAGTTGAATTCGAAAAACATATTTTTTCTGAATTACACCCAGAACAAAGTGAATCATTAGAAAACGTGATAAAATCAATAAAGAAAAATAGGATATGTTTACAAGGGGTTGTGGCGGTACCAAACAGAAGCCCAGATGGAAATCCTCACAACTGGAACATGAGGTTGAGAGAAGCTTTAGACCTGTATGCCAGCGTTGTTCATATTCAATCTTTAAAAGGAGTTCCATGTAAGCAAGCTAATTCAAATTTTTTTATCATTAGAGATCAGAATGAAGGATCTTACAAAGAAACTTTGGAACACGAAACAGTTAAAGGAGTGGTGGAATCATTGAAGATCATAACCAAAAAGAAATCAGAGAGGATAGCGAAGTTCGCGTTTGACTTCGCAACCACACATTATAGAACGAAATTAGTAGCTGTACATAAAGCTAACATATTCAGAATAACAGACGGATTGTTTTTAGATAGCTGTAGAAAAGTAGCTGCACTTTATCCCAAAGTTCACTTCAATGATATGTCAATAGGAAGTTGCGCTTTTCAATTAACAAAAAACCCTCAAGAGTTTGACATTATTTTGACACCTAATCTTTACGGCTCCGTAATAGAAAACATAGGAGTTGGGGTTGTAGGAGGTGCAGGAGTTGTTCCAGGATGCTCTTATTCTCCCAGTTGCGCCGTTTTCGAGCCAGGAGCAAAGCATATTTATAACAAAGCTAAAGGGTTAAATATTGCCAACCCGACAGCTATGATTCTATCTGCTATTAAATTATTGAAGCATATTAAGTTGTTAGAATACGCTGATGTTATAGACGATGCTTTGCATCGAGTACTAAAAGAGGCGGAAATTCGAACTCCGGATATGGGTGGTAATGCGACAACACAAGACTTTACCAAAGCCATTATCAACTACTTGGATTTCAGTAGGCTTGAAGCAAGTCATAGTTTCTCACAAAAGAAAAATAATGTCATTTATAGATTATCCACATGTACGTAGGTTTGGTTTTGAGGAAATAATTAAAATTGTGCCAGTCTATTAAAAAATTATGAGTTTTAATGATCAGATCTTGATCCCTGTTTATTATAGCATTGTTTTACTCAAATTTAAAAGCAAGCATGAAATCTACTCTTGAGTTGAAGGTATGCCGACTCATGTAGTTTTTTCCCCCACATTTTTTTAATATTAAAGGTAATTGTCGTGCTACAATATTCTCCAAAAGTTTTGGTTCATATCCATGGTAACAGTAGAGGGACTTTTAGCATAATTATCGTCACAGTTTATATTCGTGGAGATACTAAACATACCATTATCATATGCATCTACCGAGGGCAATCGTTGTTTTCTGTGTGGTCTTCTAAAGGTGAGTGTTCCATGAAATCCTTCGATCAAAATGTACTTCTAGGTACTTTTTTTCTTTGGCAAATGGAATCACCGTTCCTTCTAGCACTATTGGTAGCAGTAACTCTAAATGCTCCCGTCATCTGCCGTCTATTAATAGACTAATGTCAAATTTTTGGTAGGCTACCTACCGGGTTTATGTTTAACAACGATTGGAAGCAAACAACCTTGTTGGTGTAGCAGTTCGCATATCAATTTATGGATTTTTTCATATTTTGCCCAAGAAAAGTTGGTTGATTTGGAAACCTTGAGGAATGTATTATTTCTATTACACATATTCTAACTTTTTTCACTGATCTGAAAGTTTATGTAACGCTTGATTCATCTGTTTCGTGGCAGCTCAGTCCACTTCTTTCTATATTCTTTAGTTTTTTCATTTCGTTTCAATTTGATTATTACCTTTTGTCAATTTCTTCTTTAACTCCTTTGTTCCATGTTCTTTTTGGTCTTTGTTTTGGATTCATATCTGATAACTTTATTTTGAGATAAAAAATCCTCTCAAACTGTTGATGTATCTTTTCAGGTATATTTGAATGCTTTTGTGATTTAACGAGTCTTTTGCGTCCTTTTCAATCAATTTGAGGGTTTCGATCTCCATTGACCGTTTTGGAGTGTTATCACGTTAAATTGTGCTTTATTGGATCAAATACCGTCGCGTTGTGTTTTTTGCATCGATTTACACTCTATTCATGGTTCTTATGTGTTTTGGTCTGCATTTGAGTGAAAGCGAATGGAATATGGTCCAATTGTACGTTTTTGGGAATACTGGAGTCGTTTTGTGAACTATCGAGTGATTTTGTGTACTTTTTAGTAGAATTGTGAGTTTATGAATGATTTCGAGCTCCGTTGACCGTTTTGGAGTGTTATTACGTTAATTTGTGCTTTATTGGATCAAATAACGTCGTATTGTGTTTTTTGCATCGATTTACACTCTATTTATGGTTCTTATGTGTGTTCGTCTACATTTGAGTGAAAGAGAATGGAATATGGTCCAATTGTACGTTTTTGGGTATACAGAAGTCGTTTTGAGAATTATCAAGTGATTTTGTGTACTTTTCAGTAGAATTGAGGGCTTCTGAGTGATTAAGAGTTCCATTGACCGTTTCGGAATGTTATTACGTTAAATAGTGCTTTATTGGATCAAATAACGTCGCATTGTGTGTTTTGCATCGATTTAGACTCTATTCATGGTTCTTATGCGTTTTCGTCTGCATTTGACTGAAAGAGAATGGAATATGGTCCAATTGTACGTTTTTGGGAATATTGGAGTCGTTTTGTGAACTATCGAGTGATTTTGTGTACTTTTTAGTAGAATTGTGAGTTTATGAATGATTTCGAGCTCCGTTGACCGTTTTGGAGTGTTATTACATTAATTTGTGCTTTATTGGATCAAATAACGTCGTATTGTGTTTTTTGTATCGATTTACACTCTATTTATGGTTCTTATGTGTGTTCGTCTACATTTGAGTGAAAGAGAATGGAATATGGTCCAATTGTACGTTCTTGGGTAGACTGGAGTCGTTTTGTGAACTATCGAGTGATTTTGTGTACTTTTGAGTAGGATTGAGGGTTTCTGAGTGATTACGAGTTCCATGGACCGTTTCGGAATGTTATTACGATAAATTGTGCGTGTTGTGTACTTTCGATCGTTTCAGACTGTATTCAGTGTTCCTATGTGTTTTTGTATTTACTTGAGTGGAAGAGGATGGGAAATGATGTCATCGATGATGATCTGAACTACTTCTAAACGTCTGGGTCGATTTTGATTAAATTTGTGTGTGTGTTTGAGTAAGTACCTGGATAGTTCAGATCCACAATTGGTTCCGGTAGGTGGCACTTCAGTCGGCTTCGTACTGAACTCATCCTAAACTGCTAAGTCGATATTGATAAAATTTTGCATAGGAAGGGTTTTCCAAAAAATGGATCAAAAAATTTTTTATTTTTGCACCATTCGATAGAGAAAGAATGACCTCAAATAGAAGACAATATTTAGTTTTTTCAATTACATAATTGACGTTACACAGGGTTGAAGTTCAAAAACTTATTTTTCTACAGTCGCGCGTAAAATGACTAATTACTATATTTAAATGAAATCGTAAAGTCGACAAATGTCGAGAATTGTTACTGTACGCTCTAGCGCAAAAACGGAATCTTTTTCGCTCGCTTATTTAATCAAACCACGCCCTCCGAATTAACTCAATTGGTGAATGATTAACAATTTATCAATTTATATGAAAATTGTCAAAAATTTTGAAATATGGTTAAAAATTGTCTATTATTGTCAAAAACTGTTAAAAATGGACAATTTTTGTCAAAAATGGTCAATAATTGTCAAAAATGGTCACAAATTTTCAAAAATTGTCAAAATTTTTTGAAAAATGGCCAAACATTTTCAAAAATTGTCACAAAATAGTCTAGAATTTTAGAAAAAATTTGAAAAATGGTCAAAAATGGTCAAAAACTGCCCAAAATGGACAATTTTAGTCAAAATTGGTCAATAACTGTCAAAAATTGTTAGAATTTTGAAAAATGGTCGATAATTGTCAAAAACTATTAAAAATGGTCGAAAATTTTGGAACATTGTTAAAATTTTTGAAAAATTGTAATAAATTGTCAAAAATGGACAATTATTGTAAAAAATTGTCAAAATTTTGAAAAATAGTTGATTGTCAAAAATTGTTAAAGTTTTTGAAATATGGTCAAAAATGGTCAATAATTGTCAAAAATGGTCAAAAATTTGGAAAAATGGTCTAAAATTCTGAAAAATTGTCAAAAATGGTCAAAAACTATCAAAAATGGTTCAAAATTGTCAATTATTTTTAAAAACTGTCAAAAATGGACAATTATTATCAAAATTGGTCAATAATTCTCAAAAAATGTTAAAAATGGACAATAATTTTGAAAAATTCTTAATATTTTTGAAAAATTGTCAGAAATGGCAAATAATTGTCTAAAACTATCAAAAATGGTCAAAAATTGTCAAAAATTGTCAAAAACTGTCAAAAATGGACAATTATTGTTAAAAATTGTCAAAATTTTGAAAAATAGTTGATAATTGTTGAAGTTTTTGAAAAATTGTCAGTCAAAAATGGTCAATAATTGTCAAAAATGGTCAAAAATTTGGAAAAATGGTCCATAATTTTCAATAATTATCAAAAATGGTCAATAATTTTGAAAAATGATCTAAAATTTTGAAAAATTGTCAATTATTGTTAAAAACTGTTAAAAATGGACAATTATTGTCAAAAATGGTTAAAAATTGTCATCATTTTGAAAAAGGGTCAGAAATTATCAAAAATTTGGAAAAATGGTCACTAATTTTAAAAAACAGTCAAAAATGGTAAATAATTGTTAAAATTTTGAAAAATGGTCAATAATTGTCAAAATTTTGAGAAATGGTCAATAATCGTCAAAAGTTGTCAATACTTTGAAAAATAGTCAATAAATAGTACAAGCCGTTTCCGAAAATCGATTTAAACACGTAATTTATAAAATCGATTTTCTAAAGATCGATTAATATTACTATAAAAATCTATAACTAAAAGTCGATTATAAGAAAATAATAATCGATTTATATAAAAATCGATTATTTTTCAACAACCCTAGTCAGTAGATCTTTTTAAGGTTAATCATGATGAATAGCGAAAATGACGATATTTCTAGTACTCCTATTATAACCTAAGATAATATAAAAAACTGTTTTAATTATCAAAAGGGCGACTGTAGAAAAAATTATGTGTGTTTATCGAGCGTAAAGTGAAATTGCCGCTTTCGAAAGATCGCCGCGAACCGCTCCGCGTCGCGCGGCAACATTCTTTCTCAAGCGGCAATCTGTTACTTTACGATCTGAATACACAAATAACTATTTCATACATTCCTTAAAAAAGTGTATCGTCTACACCTATGGAATCAAAGCGACCAAATGTGTATTAAAAACAGTTTAAAGGTAAAGAGCAAAATTAAAAGAACTCTTATGGCTATTCAATTACGAGTTATTAAAGTTCAAAGTGGAAAGTTCATGAACTATTATTTTTTTCAAGGACTCTTTTGGACGAAATCCCAAAAAAAGTTTTGTAACTTTCGATTTTGCCGAAATTTCGCATGGGGTTTTTGTTGGTACCGTTATTTTAAATAATGGGTAAAATTCGCAAAAAAATTGTTTGCCTGGAAAATTGGTGGAAATTTCAGCAAAGTTTAGATAATAACTTAATATATAAATGATGAAATAAAACAATTTAATTTTCTTAAATCTCTATTATAATTTGAACTGACGTTCAATTTAAAATTTGTGACGCGTTTCGCTAACACAGTAGCTTTATCAAACTAGTGAAGGTATAAATAATGTTTAATTTATACAGTGCATTATACGGAATTTTAAATTCTAAATTCATATCGTTCGATGTAACAAATCTATTCCCTAGTATACCTCCTAAAGAAACTATAAATCTTGTTGATAACTTGCTAACGTCAAAGATTACAAAAAATTTTGGAATCTTTGATTTCGCAAACCATCACATACAGACATTACAATTCATAATAGTTCAGTCATAAATTGGCAGCCTTCAATAGTATAATACACAGATTTTTAACAGTCCCATTAAATAATACTAATAATTTCAACAAAGAACTAAATATCATAAAACAAATAGCAGTTAATACTAATTACGATCCAAATCATAAATAAAGAGATACAAAAACGTACTTTAGAACAAGTATTTCCTTCTGATAAAAATAATCAATTTAAAAGCTTAACATACTTTGGAACACCATCCTTAAAAATTAAATCATTTTTATAAACTTTAAACATGATATTTGTTTTAAAACCGATTACAATTTATCCAAACTCATTATAACAAATCTAAATCTTCAAAATTAAACAAATCAGGAGTTTATAAATTAAAATGTGGTAATGAAAACTGTGACAAAATTTATATCGGTAGAACTTTTGGGAATTTTAAAACTAGAATTTCAGAACACAAACGAAGCTATGACAACAAAAAATTAGATTCTAACTATTCAAATCATTTATTAGCAAACCAACACACTTTCGACTCAAATTTTGAAATTTTGCATCTATAACCCAAATTAAATATTTAGAAGTCCTTGATATTAAAAAAAACAAATATTAAGGTAATCTTCTTAAATACCAAATAGATATAAATAATTCTCCTTTATTAAACCTATTTATCTAGAAGATAATTCAGGTGTGATTGTTGTGAATAAATTTCCAGGTAATTATTCAATACCTTTGTTAATATGCGTAGAATTCCGTATTGAAGCACTTTTTGTACTTTATTTCCATGTAAACATATTATAATACTTTTGTCAATATCCTTAAAATTCCGTATTAATGCAATGTATAAATTTAAAAAAAAATCATTATACCTTCATTCGTTTGATAAAGCTGCTGTTTTAGCGAAACGCGTCACAAATTATTATGGAGATTTAAGAAAATTAAATTGTTTTATTTCATCGTTTAGTATGGATCTTCAAGTAAAAGCCTCATCTATTCAACTTAATATATACATCGATACTTGATTTTTATACATCAATACTTGATTTTTCATTTTTCCAATGTATTTTTATTTTTAGTGCTACCTTGTACCATAATAAAAGTGATAGCCAACTTCCCCCTTATGTAAATCAAACAAATTGGCTTTTAAATTGGTGTCTGACTTTAACAAACTTTGATTTAAAAAACCCAACACACACCGATCGTCAAATTAAATACACAGCCCTACACGTTAAGTGTGTTCTCAAGACATGTATAACACATCTAGTCAATGATGTTATTAAAATTAATGGGCTTGATGTTAATGAATACAGATGTCGTCTAGAGCTCTCGAGAAAAAAAAACTTCCAACATGTCAAGTAATTCAGTTGCATGTATCGGACAGTTTTTACTTTAATCATATCAATTCATACCGAATAGAACATTTTTGTTAAACGTGAAGGTAGTTTTCCAGAGGAGTGACATCAATTAAGAACTTATCAAACAATATTGATTAAACAGATTTAGCAAACTTGTTTACAATTTTCTCAAACCAGTTTTTAAATAATTTCAATAAATTTACATAATTACTTTTTAATGATTTCAGGGTGTTCCTAGAATAGAAAACAAAAACAAATGAGTTTAAAGTTTTTTTTAAGTACCTATTATTCATGAAAATTAGTACTTTTCCATTGTTTATTAATTACCTCCAAAGCATCCCTGATGCATCCTGAATACATTAACTGCTTCTTCAGATGTTAAAAAACGTTAACTGTTTGTTTTTAATGTACAAGGAGAATAAAAATTCATATAATGTTAAATCTGGTTTGTATGGTGGACGACTCAACTATATGACGTATTAGAAAGTCAAATAGGCGGTTGTATCATATGATCGAAATCTCAAGAATGATCTTTCGTTGACTATTGTTTTTCCTTATATTTCACCGAGTACTTATGATTAGAAAATGGTCGTATACTACTTAAAATTTCATGTTTATACTAATGTCCAAGAATCTATCAATGCCACTGTAAGTCATATAAGCGATCTCAAAGTGTCAGTTCAATCTATTAATAAATGTTTTCTGGCAAAACAACCGTTTTTTGACGTTCACGTTTAAGCGGGGGTCACACTAGGATGGTGCTAGAAGTAACAGCACCAGCAATCAGCGGCTGGCTACTCACCAGTTCACAATTGTTCAGTCGAAACAAAAACTGTACCAACTGGAAGGGAGTGATCATAGATGATGCCTTGCTTGGCCCTAACATTTTCGGAGCTGACATGCGCATATCGTTGAAAATATTGATGTGTTACTTCAAGAACCATCCCTAATTCGAGTTTGCGCACTATAGAGTATTCGATACGATTCCAGAACGGTTCAAACATGCTAGTTGGAACAATCCTATAGACGTTTCGTGAGGATGCAACGTCCACTGTACGCAAACTGTTAAATGAACGTTAGTCGCCCATCTACAGCGACCCTTAAACTTCAATGAATATTTGATAAAGTACCCTTTTGTGTATCGATCTATTTATTTATCTGATATAGTGAATATTTATTGATCAATGAAATTTCTTCATTTTTCGGAAATTAATTAATTTCCTAATGTGAAATGTGTGTATTTGTTACACTCGAGTTCCAAAAAATCTTTGTTCACATTTAATGATAATTTCTATATCGATATAAACGTTTGTTAGCTTACATTTATAAAAAAAAATATTTGTTTGTAACAATATTACTCTTAATTTAGTTTATTTCGCGAAATATTCATTGAAGATGTGTGAGCTGTCTAAACCTGGAACCCGACTCATTTTCCAGTAAAACAGGGTTCGGGGTTAAGGAAGGGGATCTTAAGGGGACAAATAAAACTATCTCGTTATGTAGATATGTGATTAATAGATTCTATTGATTTACCTAACAGGTGGTAGGCCATACAGATTACACGTATGTCTATTAAGGTACTCACAAAAAGGGGCTCTTACAAAAATACGAAGGGAAGGCAGGAAACGCGTGGGTTATCTATGGTGAGAACCACCGATATACTTAAACTTCAAATAGCACATTTGAATGTTAACTTATGTCTAAAATTATAACCACGTGCAAATTTGAGAAAAGTTTAGATGAATATAATTATAATATAAATGAATTTATGGAAAATCACCCATAGTATGCATACCTAGGACTCACAGTATTTATGATTTACTTAGATTTACTATATCGTATATACAATGATTACTGAAGGTAAATATATAAAAAGGTATGAATGTACAATGAAAAACCTGATAAATTTATTTTTGGTAAAATACGAAGTGGTCGGAGAGAAGTCCTAGGGATTTACTTAAACCTATGTTATCTGGAATAACCACTTGCTAAAGGTTAGGACGTGTAGGGGTTGAATACCAAAAGTATAGTCCTCGCACGTGTAGATCGGGGTAACAGTTGTCCTATGATGATCCAGAGGTCGTCAATGATGTGAGAACCAGTCGAATCCCAAAATAAGAATTCAAGTCAGAAGAGTGAAAATTGGAAATGAAGTTGAAAGTTGAAGTGGAAAGTTGAAAGTGAAATGGAAATTGAAGGCCGTTGATGGTGGTTGGCCTTTAAGTAAAACAAGACAAGTTGAGGTAAATTAAAATTTATTTTAAAAGAATAAATCCAACCCACTGGTTGAGTTTCCAGTTCTAATGAACTTTGGAAACTTTTCCTTTTAAAACTTTTTGTAAATTACAAAAAAAATCCGTTAAATTAACGTTAGGTGCTCTTAGCTAGCATCCAAAAAGCAAAATGAGACGATATCTCTCTTCCCTTGATCACAGCCTGCCCTGAATGGTTGGTTCTTTTCCTTTACCAGTAGCTTCTAAGAGTTCAAAAGATATGCTATATGTGAATTTACAAAGGTGGAAAAGGATAAAGAATGTACTGAGTTTGTACAACTACCACTTTGTTATTGAATGATTGATTATCAGTCATATCTGATTATCAATCAATTAATTTTATTTTATTTTCTTGGTCTGACAGATGACAATTTAACATAGATGATCCAAATGTAAACGTTTGAACCTTTGAGAAATATATTTTATTTTTAACACTAAATACCTTATATTCTGAAACTGATCTAGCTCGCAATCACTACACAAGAATCATTTTCTATTTGTACATATATTTTTAGGGAATTGAAGTGGATATGAAAGTCTGGAAGATGAACTTCCGAAGATGTAGTATATGTAAGATTTAAAAGAGGAAATGTACGTCAATTACGAATGCTAAGTAAAAGTAGTATTATTAAAATACAAAATAAACACAAATATGATGAGTAAGTCCTAATATTTATTTATTTTCACTATAATTTGTTGGTAAAATTTAGCATATTGAGTAAGTGTTTGCATGTAACTTTTGACCTGTAACAAATTCTAATTCGCCAGTGGCGTGGTACCAAGGGTTCGTAAACTTTGACTGTACCATATTCTTGAAACATCTTGTATTTCGACTTTTGTTTGTAATTCTTCACTGAATTCTCTACGTGAAAGGTACTTTCTTTTGAACTCGCTATAGAGAACCTGCGTAAAGACTAGTGGCGCCTCTTCTGGTAATTTTGTAAGTTCATACGTGAGTTCGAGTTGTTTACAAACAATAACATAATATGAATTCACTAGTAAGTGTTTAGTTTTTTATTAATTATTTCTTGTAATTTAGGCAAATTTAATTTATAAATATTGAAGTACCTAAGTGAATTGAAACAAAAAATATTAGTATTAAAAACAGAATAAAGTGGTAATGAGTATAAATAATGTTGAAAATAAGTGAAGATCTGGTTGTTGTGTTGTATCGTGTCACAATACTTAGGTATAGTAAAACGGATAAAAATATAAAATTTTATTATTTTCCATCAAAACCACATTCACTGGAAACAGAAATGGATACAAGCAGTAAATCGTATCTAATCAACAAGTTGAAAAACGTGTTAATTCTTGATAAAGCTCGAAAAAATATGAGCGATCACTCATTCGATTGTGAATGACGTCTAGAAAAATGTAGATATCGAAAGTATGTATTAGCACATAAAAAATTGCAATTGTTATTAACAAATAAAGATGAAAAAAATAGAATTTGGTTTTTTGTTTAATTACTCAAAAACTATTATTATTTAAGTAATTTTGAAAAAAGATCCTTGAAGAGGAGGAAATTTTCAACAAAAAAGTTCAAACTCCCGGAACTTTATCTCTATCATTTATAATTTTAATTCAACGTAACAAAATGTTCTTGAACTTCCTTGTTTATTGTAAACTAAATAAATGTTTAAATAATTGTCCTAAAAATGTTTCGCGTCGTGGTGCCCTTCCTTAATACATAATTAACAAGATCACGTCATAGAAGTTTACAAAAGTTCAATACTTTATTTTTCAAACTTCTACGACTTGATCTTGTTAAGTATGTATATAGAAGCAGCATAAAATAGGGCTGTACAACGAGGATCTCAGCTGCAGGCTTTGTGGCATGGGGACCGAGACCGTAACCCATATCTTGTCTGACTGTGAAGCACTGGACTCGAGGAGACATACAATATTTGGAGAAGCCAATGTGCCACCTGAAACATATGGAACACATCCAGTGGACCTATAACTGGGTGGGTGTACTAAATGAGGGAGTAAAGTACAATAAGCCAACAAGCTGCATTGCTCCCGGCATAAGAACGGCTCCCAAGAAGGAAAAAAATGTAAGTAGGAAGAGCTCCACGACGCGAAACATTTTTAAAACAATTACTTAAACATTTCTACTCGAGCTTTTATCACACTGATTACCACTTTTCAACACTTTTCACAAGGCTACTCTTAAATACATTTTCACCTTTCTTGCTAGATGACAAACGTAAGACCGAGACATTAATTTTTGGGAATCCGCGTTTAATTATTAAAACGTTTGACATTTTCTTTTATTTAATAGTTTCCTCATATTTCGTAAGGTAACTAGTATAATATTTAATTTATCTCACACAGTAGATGCTATTTTTCGTCACAATGGACGCTAGTGCATAATTATCAAGGTCACGCAGATCCTCTATAACACTCCATTCTCAAGATTTTCAACTTTTTATTGCTATAAAACATGCAATAAAATGTGTATTCCATCCGCATTCTTTTTCAGTCTGTATCTCATATACTAACAAGGTTGGAGAAAAATTGTAATTAGGTATTTAAATTTTTTTTAACGATCTTCCCTTTCTTTGATTTACAGTACTTATTTACGGGACACCCTGTATAAATGCTTTACCAACGTTGTACAATAATAAATGCAAGAGAGTGTGCTTTGCATCACTCGCATGTATCCCGTAATCATTATGCGAATAATTAATTTTGCGAAAGATTTGTAGAGTCCCGTTTGTATATTTAGCTGAAATATTGCTCGAGTCATAACGTATTATGTCGTTGAGCAAATATTTCCTTCAATCAATTCTGTAATAACCATATAAATATAAAACTGATTTCAGAAGCAGCACTGTTCTTGAATTTACATAATTTTATTCGACTTTGCTATACAGGGTGTCCCAGACTAATTTATCCAGGCTATATCTCTTAAACGAATGGATATTTTCGAATGGGACGAAAACTGATCTATTCCATTTCTAATACACTTTAATATGGCGTAGAAAAGATCATCCACTAAATATTCATCCCTTAGTTACAACCCCTAACTTTAAATTTTTTAATAGCACTCTGTACATTTTTTTTATAATTTTGGATGTGGTCTTCCATCGTCTATTTCAAAAATAAAATGGGTTCATAAGTAATCAAGAAAATATCAGTTTATTTTTTATTTTTGTTAAATTAATCAAGAAAGCCTTAAAGCTTAAAGGAACAATAAAAATAAATGAAATAAAGATTACATGGCTTGAATCACTGCAGAAGTAATTTGGCGACATGCTTGTCTTAAGTTTTATTTTAATTTGTCTACATTTTGCGGTTTTCATTGATAAACAATATCTTTTATCACTGGCCCTGGCCAGGTGAACCCTTTTCCAAAAAGGGTCCAGTACTCAAAATCTTCCTCTTACTGGATGGCAACCAACAAATAATGAACAAACATCAACAACATGTGGCACACCTCCAATGCCAAAACTTCAACGTTGGCGCTTTCAATCGTTTGAGTGCAATATATCCCCTATAAGGGTTTGTGAAAACGGCTTCCAGAACAGGACGGAATTCTCCAACAATACGAACTCCTGTAGAACAAAATACTATAATACCGTATATTCCACAACTAATTCAGAACGAGAACCTATAAAACCCAGCAGGGGATGACTTCCCGGTCATTAACAAAATTCAGATTCTCGTTCGATGCACTTTTGGAAACCAAGCCATCTAGTAGAAAGCACACAGCGGAAAAAACTTCAGTACAGAATACTACCATAGAGAAACCTACCCGAAACATACATCCGATCTACACTGCTCACTATACCGAGCGTGTTCCGCACATATCAAGTCATAAAGTGCTACACTTCCCTCTATGTAAGCCACGGCATGACAAACGAACGCTTTTATCCAAGACACGACTGTCACGGCCAATTGTCAATGTCATCCAACAAATAATTCCACTTTGTAAACAATGGACAGAAATAATAAAGTCTGTATTAAGGATTATTCAAATAAATTTGAGCAATAGATAGTACCACAATACCGCCCTAGAAACGTAAACCCCCTGCCCAAAATAAAGAGTCAAGAGTTGACAAATCAGGTGAAAGTGACGCCCACATAATTTCTGGAGAGTTGTTTGCTATCCAGTGGTTATCGAAACGGTTTTGTAGGTGGTCGCTAACGATTCTCGCATTGTGTGGAGGAGCTCCGTCTTGTTGCTTGTTTCTTGATTACTTACGAACCCATTTTATTTTTGAAAAATTTCTTGAATAGACGATGGAAGACTACATCCAAAATTATAAAAAAATGTACAGGGTGCTATTAAAAAATTTAAAGTTAGGGGTTGTAACTAAGGGATGAATATTTAGGGGATGATTTGTTCTACGCCATATTAAAGTGTGTTAGAAATGGAATAGATCAGTTTTTGTCCCATTCGAAAATCTCTATTCGTTTAAGAGATATAGCCTGGATAAATTAGTCTGGGACACCCTGTAGATACCACTTATTAATTAATTTATAAATTAACACATTTTTTAATTACCTATTCATATTCTAAAGTAAATGTTATACGGTTTTTGTTATCAGATCTTCATTTACAACCTTGTTATAAAACTTAAGCTTATAAAGTCTGGAGTGCTAATTAAAAAAAAACAACAACCAGAATTAAATTACAACTATCAGTTTAAGAGTAATATTTCGGGCGTTTCTAGAACGAATACTATGAAGCAATATATTTAAAAATTGCAAAAAAATGTTGTATTGCACAGTTTTTTTTCCTTAACACTATTTGTTTGTTTTTCACCGACCATGTACGTCGCTGTGCCAAAATACTCGTAACATGCACATCGATGCGAACGGAAAGACACGATTGATTTATATGTCGATTGAGGACTATTTTGTTCTACACTTATTACACCTATCTGAAGTTAATTTGAATGCTGGAACTGTTTGGCGTGTTCTTAAGAGGAATGGGTACAACTGTTCTAATTACAAGAACTTTTTCCCGAAGATAACTTTAGGCGAATAGAGTTTTGGGAATTTATGATAGAGAAGCAAAATGCAAATGAAATCATTTTAGAAAGTCTTTTATACATAAACAATGCAAACCATACGTTACAAGGTATTATTCTCGGTAGTATTGCTGCAGTGCCTTTACTGACTATCCGCAAATGTTTATTTTTATTAATGTTTGGACCGAGATTTTAAGTAACTATATTATAGACTCATTTTTTATTCATGGTAACGTAAACATTTGCAGAATGAAATAATTCCGGTAGTTCGAAGCCTTCCTGTTAACTTTCGAAAGATTTAATTTCAACAGGGTTTCTACCGAACGTAATGTTTCACTAACAGTCCGGGAAAGTTAGGACAACATTAAATTTTTCCGAGAAGGAATATTATGTCCCTAATCGATAACATATCGACCCCTAATCATTTTCCTAAATTCTCGAATAAATTCCGCTGGAGCTTGCAAGAACAACGTAGAGAACTCGAAATTGTAGGAAATCTTATGCCCTATAACATGATAAAAGTAGATTAAAAAAACATTATTTTCAGCCCTTGATTTTTCAAAAATTGTTGAACAATTGGAAATTTTGTTTATTTAAGTGGCAAGTATAATCAAAATGACAAAATCGAGGTGATATGAGGAAAGATAGAGGATATGTATATCCGAAAAAGTTGGCATATTTGAATTTTAAAAAAATTCAAAAGGCATATATTTATTGTTCGAGGTCACCAACTCAAAGCCGGCCCTGTTCCTCGACTGTAAATTTTGGTGGCTGCGCTCCTTTCGAAAACATTCGAGTTTATTGCTTTGTTTGTGCATAGGACGGGCGCGAAAAGTACTGGAATTTTCTAGAGTCGAGAAGGACTAAGGGTGTCCCAGACTAATTTATCCAGGCTATATCTCTTAAACGAATAAAGATTTTCGAATGGGACAAAAACTGATCTATTCCATTTCTAATACACTTTAATATGGCGTAGAAAAAATCATCCCCTAAGTATTCATCCCTTAGTTACAACTCCTAACTTTAAATTTTTTAATAGCACCCTGTACATTTTTTTATAATTTTGGATGTGGTCTTCCATCGTCTATTCAAGAAATTTTTCAAAAATAAAATGGGTTCGTGAGTAATCAAGAAATAAGCAACAAGACGGAGCTCCTCCACACAATGCGAGAATCGTTAGCGACAACCTACAAAACCGTTTCGATAACCACTGGATAGTAAACAAATCTCCAGAAATTATGTGGGCGGCACGTTCATCTGATTTGTCAACTCTTCATTTTGGGCAGGGGGTTTCGTTTCTAGGGGGGTATTGTAGTACTATCTATTGCTCAAATTTATTTAAATAATCCTTAATACAGACTTTATTATTTCTGTCCATTGTTTACAAAGTGGAATTATTTGTTGGATGACATTGACAATTGGCCGTGACAGTCGTGTCTTGGATAAAAGCGTCCGTTTGTCATGCCGTGGCTTACATAGAGGGAAGTGTAGCACTTTATGACTTGATCTGTGCGGAACACGCTCGGTATAGTGAGCAGTGTAGTTCGGATGTATGTTTCGGGTAGGTTTCTCTATGGTAGTATTCTGTACTGAAGTTGAGGAAGTGTCAGTCACTTTTTTTCCGCTGTGTGCTTCCTACTAGATGGCATGGTTTTCAAAAGTGCATCGAACGAGAATCTGAATTTTGATAATGACTGCGAAGTCATCCCCTGCCGGGTTTTATAGGTTCTCGTTCTGAATTAGTTGTGGAATATACGGTATAGTATTTTGTCCTACAGGAGTTCGTATTGTTGGAGAATTCCGTCCTGTTCTGGAAGCCGTTTTCACAAACCCTTATAGGGGATATATTGCACTCAAACGATTGAAAGCGCCAACGTTGAAGTTTTGGCATTGGAGGTGTGCCACATGTTGTTGATGTTGGTTCATTATTTGTTGGTTGCCATCCAGTAAGAGGAAGATTTTGAGTACTGGACCCTTTTTGCAAAAGGGTTCACCTGGCCAGGGCCAGTGATAAAAGATATTGTTCATCAATGAAAACCGCAAAATGTAGACGAATTAAAAGAAAACATAAGACAAGCATGTCGCCAAATTACTCCTGCAATGATTCAAGCCATGTAATCTTTATTACATTTATTTTTATTGTTCCTTTAAGCTTAAGGGCTTTTTTTGAACGAGTTAACAGTAAGTTCGAATCAATTAGTGAATTGAAGACAAATAGTTCACAGACAGTTTACCGAAGTTCTTCGGTACTCGGTCAGTGAATCAAATAGTGAAGATAAATACTGTAATATTCAAGAAGTGAAACTAAATTAGAACTAATATACCGAGTGTAAATAAATTAGTAGACAATAATTAAAGTGTATATAAATTAAGTTTAATACAGTGTGTGTTCCTTTAAATAAATAGATAGCAATTAGCAATTAAATAAATAGATAGCAATTAGCTGTAGTGTCCTTCAACGTTCATGTTTTCACCTAGAGCTCCGTTATATTCGCTGAAATGTTTTTACACTCGATTGATATATGCTTTACACTAAGAGTAATCTGACAGGTTTCACATATTGGTAATTCTGTTCGTGTGATGACATATTCAGGTTAAGTGGAAGAATATTTTTGTTGTGTCCGGTACACAACAAAAATAAACTTCGCCCGTTATGTATAATTATTTTTATTTGTATTTTTATTTTTTGGAAATAAAAGACGTTTATTATTATTATTATTATTATTCATGGGTTAAATTGATATGACCTAGTCGCAAACGTGATTTACAACGTGTGATTTACTGATTGTTTGATTTCTTTTAGTTTATTTTGTGTTGCACTCCACACGTTTTGCCACGCACTAAACACTTTAGATTTCATATCATAAGAAGAAACTTCGTCTATTTGGATAGAGTCCTGGTTGTTTGGTGCAGATCGGGCTAGTTGGTCTACTTCTTCATTTCCTTTTATACCGGAATGTGATGGTACAAACATAAATTCGACAGTGGTATCTTCATCTTTTAGGTACGCTATTTCTGTTTTGATCAGTAGATGAGGCTATTGGATTGTTTGGAGTGAACTGAGTGAGTCTGTTATTATTAGAGATAGGGACTTTTTTGATTCTTTAATTTGAATAAGTGCTTGTAGTATTGCATACAACTCTGCAGTGTATGAAGAAGTGATTGACTTGAAATGAAATTTTATAGATGTATTGGATGGCTGCTCATACACCGTCTGATGATTTGGAAGCATCGGTAAATATCATATAGTTGTTTTGGTAGGTTTCTAGTTCTTTTAAAAAATATTATTTGGAGTTTCCTTTTTTTTAAATGTATTGAGGTTGGTATTGATTCTGGGTATGGGTATTAACCAAGGTGGAGGGGTTTGGATATTTGTTGAGAAAAAGTTGGGGAATTGTAGTTGTAGACCGTTAAGGTTTTTCCTGAGTCTTTCGTGAAATGGAGGGTCTAATCCGAGGTCTAATCTTGTTGTGATGTATGTTTCCTGAAAGCGATCTGTGAACATGTTTGTATAAGTTGGGTGCTCTTTATTGCTAGCGATTTTGAAAGCATATGTAAGACATAGATGTTTGCGTTGAAAGCTTAGGGGTGGTACCTACTCCTGTTAGACATTGTAAACTTTTAACTGGTGTTGTACAAAACGCACCTGTAGATAATGGTAGAGCTGTGTTTTGAATGGTCTCCAAGGTTTTTAATGTTGACATTTTAGCGGAAGCATAAACTATAGCACCATAGTCTAGTTTATATCTAACTAAAGATTTATATGTATGTAATAATGTATTTTGGTCTGCTCCCCAATTTTTACTGGCTATAGTTTTATTCCTCTTTGGTATGCTCTTTTTAAATCGTCTATATGTTAACTTTTGATCGGAAGTCATGCCTAGGAATCGAATATTATTTGTGAAATTGAGAGTTTGATTGTATAGTTTCAAATGTGGTGTGGGAACAATCCGTTTTTTCTTAAAGAAGATACATTTGGTTTTTGTTGGAGAAAATTGTAATCCGGTCGACTTAGACCTTAATTCTAGTTTATTAATGGTTTGTTGTAAATCGTTTTGAACGGATGTCAAGTTTTTTCCTTTGGCAAATAAAACTAAATCATCAGCATATAGTCTACCGTTGACAAGTGGCGAGCATTGATCTAGTATGTCATTAATGGCTTTTAAAAAAAGTTCACTTGTATTTTTTTTATCCGAAGTAACGTTGTCTGATCGTACATGAAAGCTGCGAGATTGGAGAAAATTTGAAATGAATTTTAACACATTACCTCTAATATTCCAATTATGTAACTTCGAAATGATATTAAATCGCCATACAGTATCGTAATGGGTCTTTCACACTATACGGCTACGGTTAAATGCCGGTGCCGTGTTGTGCAACAGCCGTGCCTAGTTAAAAGCCGCACGGGCGTGCTCGGCGAAGTGGCCTACGTGAATAAATGCATGCTTTCACATTGAACAGTTTTTTGTCGAACAGCATTAACAGCGTATTTACAGTTCAGTTTGTGTTTATTGTTTTAAGTGGAATTAAGAAGGATGATATTGATGCTGAAGTTCTAATAACCTTGGTCGAAGCAAGACCTTACTCTCTCCTCTCTATTGTTTCAAGTGGAATGGATGATATTGATGCTGAAGTTTTAATAACCTTGGTCGAAGCAAGACCTTCCTCTCTCCTCTCTGATTAATGGGGGTGCACCCAAAAATGCGATCTCGTGCTATTGTCTTTCGGCGACGATGAGGCAACCACAAAGCACAAAGTTGCTTTCGATTCATATCGTCCTACTTAACAAATGAAATAAAAATATTACGCTAAAAATCCGTGCCAATGTGAAAACAACAATATTCGCCGTAAAAACTCGGACGATTTTTAACCGCACGATGAAAACCGTGTAATGTGAAAGAGGCGTAAGCCTTTGTATTGTCCAAATTGTTTATTTGCAATTGCTTCGTGTACTTATGATTCTAAGTCGATTAAGTTATCTGAGGTGGATTGATTTTCTCTGAAACCGCTTTGTTGTAGAATAAGGAGTTTCTGTTTTTCTAGGAACCATCGTAGTCTCTTAGTGACCATTTTCTCTAAGACCTTACACTTTGTGTTGGTTAGGGATATTGAGCGGTATGATTCTGGAGTTCTTCGAGGTTTATCTGGTTGAAGGAGGGGCAATACTATAGCTTCGGACCAGATTGATGAAAATACTTGGTTGATCCAGATAAAATTGTAAAACTTTAAAAGTAGTGTTTTTCCATTTTCTGATAGATGTGAAAAGAATGACAATGGGATACCATCTGGGCCAGGACTTGAATCTTTGGAAGAGCTTCGGTGAGGATAAGGGAACGTTAATGTTTCGAATTTCATATCCGCTGTTTCCCAACGCTCTGCTTTCTATATCTTCTTTATGTATTTTAAATCGTCTGTGTAACTTTCATTGCTCGAATTTGATTCGTATTGGTTTGCTAACATATTTACAATTTCTTTTCTATTGTTGATTATTTTATCATTTTTTTGCCAGAAATGCGATTTGTTATGGTTGATTTTTGCATGAAATTTTCCTTGAGTTTTTCCAGACCGTGCTTGTTGTTGTTGAGGTGTTAAGGGACGAAATGAATTCTTTTATGTTTTTTTAAGAGTGTACCTTGCATCGGCTCTGCGTTTTTTATATTCTGTTGTTTTCGTCGGTTTTGTGTCGTTTTAATTTATTGAAAGATGCTTTATATTCTTTTGTAACTTGGTTGCATTCAGGTGTCCACCACGGGAGTGGTTTATGATCTTTAAGAAACTTTGTTTTTCCTACATATTTCTCTGCGGTTGTTATAAAACTTTCTAAGACTGAGCTTAAAGAGGTGTCTATGTGGTAAAAGGTTGGTCCGATTAATTTCTTGTTCAATTTTTTCGGTAAAGTTAATCCAATCACCCTAATGGGGTAGTGATGACTACCATATAAATATGGTAAAACCTCCCATGTTAATGTGGTGAATAACAATTTTGAGATGCGGTTTGTTGCAATGATTAGGGGTCGATATGTTATCGAATACGGACAAAATATTCCTTCTCGGAAACATTTAATGTTGGGTAGATTTTTCGACTTTACTTCCCCGGTCTTTAAATGATTTATGAATTTTTCGCTTAATTACTAAATTTATTATAATGGTCGCTTTATATAAAGCATTACATTACAGAATTGAAATAATGATTAAAGGTAATAAGAAATATCGACACAGCCTATAAATAAACTTTAATTTCCTATGTAAGAACTTGAGTTGGTGCTTTAATAGCCATTATAGATTAAAAATATTGGTAACGGCGTTGTGATTAATCATTTACATTTTCTTCTACACAGACTGCTACGAGGTAGCTAAATGGAAATTAACTTTTATAATTAGTGATATTTTCAAGATAAATTGGCAATTGTTGATTCCCATTCACTACGTAAACATCCTCACTGATATAAAGGATTCTCCACGCAAATTAACATTAATTTCGTAATAAAATATAGTAACTTTCCCGTCAACGCGTAACTGTCATCGGTCACTGTCATCAGTATCCGTAGCTTGTCACTGTAACCGCTTTATCCATTGTTAATATTATCACTGATATCGCCCATCTCTAATGTCAATCTAGTTATGTGAGGCTCTTCTTCTTTTTGGAGAGGTGACAAGTAGATAAGGTTAAGTGTACAATGTAGAAGCACATGTTAATTTTGGTTCTATTTAATATATTAAAAACACATAATCTCGCCTATTTTTTATTCAAATCTAACAATGGTTATGGACCCAGGCAGCAGGCTAGCAGAGGGAGATTAATGTGTTGATAGAAGTGCGAGTTGAGTAAAGTAAAATATAAGTAAAATGTAAGTATACACGTGAGTGATTGTACATCTATTAAAAATGGCAAGTGTTACTGCAGTGTGGTCAGATGTTCTAAGCGCCAACTCGACAAGCAAATGTCGCCAAAAATCGAAACGTTGCCATGTCGCCCAAAAATCGCCAAAATACATGAACATGTAGTTTATATAAAAATAACTTTATTGAACTACTCAAATATATCACCACAAAGCACTATGACCTAACTTACCACGAAATATGCTCCACTTTCCCATTTTTTTGGGATGTTACAATATTTTATCTAAATAAACAATATAAACTGTTTATTTTCTGCGATATTTCCGTTAGTATTTCAATAATTTGTCAAAACTGTCACGTCATTTATCATTGCTCTGTGAACGTCAACGTTAACTGTCCGACAAAATTTTTCATAAACTAAATTGCTTGCCATTTTTCTCGAATCAAATATAGCCAAAAAAGTAGCTCAAAAAAATTAAATATAGCCCAAAAATCGCCTCGCGATTTTCGTTAAAATGTTGTCGCAAAAAATTGTTCAAAGTAGTCCAAATGGCGACAAATCGCCCAATCTGGCCACACTGAGTGGTAGTACAGCAACAGAAAATAAACATGGAATAATTCCATTCTGTGGAACCGGATTTGTTAACTGGAAGTTCAGATTAACATCGGTGCTGAAGGAGTTGGATTTGAAACATGCCCTAAAAGATGTAGTGGTCTCAGAAAGAAATGAAGCTTGGCAAAAAGTAAACAATAAAGCGTGTATGGTGATAATACAGAGTGTGTCTGATACCCGTTTAGAGTATATCAAGGATTCTGAGATAGCATTTGAGATGATAAGTAAACTAGAAGGAATCTTCGATAAGAAAGGCACGTGCTCAAAATTCTACTTGCTGAAAGAATTAATCTCTATTAAATACAGTAGTAACATGAACTTGCAGGAGCAGGAATATATCGAGAACTAAAAAATGTAGGAAGCAATTTTGACGAGTCAGATATGTCATGTTTCTTGCTGCTGTCCATGCCAGCTGAATTTGAGAATGTGGTAACTGCCATAAGAACTCTATCTGAAACTGACTTGAAAATGGAATTTGTTGAAAGCAGATTATTGGAGTTTAGTCCAGGGTAAAAACTCCAAGAATACTAGAGATGTCCCTGCATCTTTTAGTGCTGCTCCAAGGCAAGTTAAAATGGGGCATGTTCAGAGTGTCTGTGGTATAAAGTGCCATGCCTGCGGCAAATTCAGACACAAAGCTTTTCGGCGTAGAAATAAAAAGGAAAATGAGCATTTGAATAATGCTAACTATGCAGGTTTAACGCAGAAACTCAAAAAATATATATACAGTATTGTCAGTGGTGATAAATCCTGGATTTACTCTTGATTGGTACATATCGATTTGTAATGTAATGGCTGAGTTTCGAAAAACCAACCCCCAACGACGAATGATTCTCCACCAAGACAATGCAAGTTCCCTTACAGCTCGAGAAACAATTGAGTTTTTAGAGCAAGAAAACATCGAATTGTTGCACCATCCTTTATACAGTTTCGACTATTTTACTTTTCCAACAATTGAGAATGAACTGCGTGGTCAAAGATTCCAGTATCCAGAAGATGCAGTCAACGCCTTGAAAACCTCTATTTTGAATTTACCAACAAGCGAGTGGAATAACTGCTTCCAGAATTGATTCCGAAGGATGCAAAAATCATTCCTTTTTGTGGAGAATAATTTGAAAGACCATAGTGTTTAAAAGGTATCTACTGTTTTTTTTCGAGCTCTATATGCAAAATATAAAAGACAACCCTCGTAATATCACATACCAATTATTATAAAAAATGTGTAGAGAAATCTTGAACCTAAAAACTCTTGTAAAAGCTGACATAATAGACAGCAATAATGTAAAAATATATAGGTAATTTACTGAAGAAATCGAGAGTTTATTTAGACAAGAATCCAATAAGTAAAATAAAGTGACATAATACTCCAGTCCACCTACTATAATCCAATAATAACTGATCTAAAACCAATAAAGAAGAAACATAAAAATCCATTTCATGAGTAATAGAAGTCATAATATCCGTCACAAATCAATAAAAACTCGATTTTATTATATTATAACTGTTAAACAATTTACACCCATCCAGATTTCTGAATAACTACCTCATTTTAACATTGCAATATAGTTAATATCAACATTTTAATGAAAATTATATGTGTGTTCATTTATCAAGCAGATTTTTATGTCGGTGATGTTAACTTCCGGTCGACCAACTCCAGGCGGCTCATTTCGACAACGGCTGAATAATTTCACAAATGTAGCCAGTTCGCAGTGATAAAAAATATTTGATATCAATAAAATTGTTGATATCGTTCATTAAATGAAAATATAAATAAAACCATCCAAGCCAATGGTTTCTAAGTGAAGGGCTAAGTACGAGTTTTCTGACATAAAGAACCAGTTGATTACAGAGAGCAGAGGAATGGAAGTATCATTCAGATAACTATTTTAGCTTAAGTATATCTGTCACAAAGGGATGGCAAATTTTTCTATTTATTCCGAACAAGATAAATCATCAGACTAAAAATTTTATTTATACAGTTCTTGAACAAAGCTGTCTTAACCTGGAACCCAACTCCATAGCACAATTTTATATAAAAATTCAGTACTTATTGTGGAAAGAACAAGATACAGACTAAGTAGAGAGGCACTCATTATAAAAAAAACCTCCTCGCTTTTTAGAAAACGAAACTGATTTTGCAAAAGTTCCAGTTTCTTGTAAACGGAGATACAATTTAGTAAATGTTTCGGAACATGGTGAGCGAATGTTGGACTTTTGAATTATTATGTCACTAGTATAAATTGAAGTTAGGCACAAATTTCTAGTGATGAGCAAAATTGGTCCTGGTCTTGCAGTCTCGGTCTTGGCTAGACCAAGACCAAGACCATCAAGACCAAGACCAAGATTATCATTAGACTAGCAAGACCAAGACCGAATGAACAAAACCAATACCAAGACCGAATACGAAAGGCCAAGACCAAATACAGAAGACTACGAAAACATCGTAACTAAATTTTTTTCGAATTGAGATTACCTATTAGTTAAATACACTCTTCGACACTTCAAATAGATGTTTTTGATGATTTCCCGAAAATGGCCATTTTTCAGATACGAGGTTTACATAGAAAGGGGATGATATATGAGTTGAAATATTTGTAACATCGTCAACATATACTAGAACAAAATATTTTTGGTATTTGGAATCGTCAGTTTCCTTCATTAAGTTTGAACTTACGTATAAAAAAAACTTTACCACTGTTTGAAAATTAAAAAGATCTACAAGAATGTAGAAATAAAACAGATAAAACAGACCAAGTCTGGATACGCAAGACCAAGACAAAATAAGCAAGACCAAGAATGTCCAAGTCTTGGTCTTGCTTTGCTCATCACTACAAGTTTCGACATGGAACATAATTATCATAAGATAGTAGGCCTTTTCGGAAACTCTCTTCGGTAATATCCAGCAAGAGATATGGCAACAGCGCGTTGTTTTGAGATGACAAATGGTAAAGAGACTGTCATAACTTTACTTATTTCCTATTTTTTTTTGTTTATTCCCACTCAATCCTCAAAAATTTATGTTTTATTCAATGAAGCGGAGTTTGTTTCTGATATTCCTAATTTTAATTTAAATGACATGAAATTTGTCTCAAAAATCGAAAGGGAGAAGCGACATCTCAAACCAACGCGATGTTTCCATATATTTTTCTGGAGCTTACTGACACGAGTTTTTCGACAAGGACCAGTGTAGTCATCAAAATTGAAGGAGAAAAGAAAAAGTTTAGGATAGATTTACAGAGATTTATAGAGTTGTTTGCATTTAGTGTTGGAGTGGGGGAGGGTTTGGTTAACCTGGTGGAGGACTACCTGACGGGACGAGTGATTGTAGACACTACAAGGAGGAGGTATGAGACGGAGGCTGGAGTGCCCCAGGGCTCGGTTCTTGGACCGACGCTATGGAAGTGTGTGTTGATGAGGTTTGTGGTATAGTATGTGAGATCACGGTGTATGCGTTCGATGTGTGTCTGGTATGTACGGCAAAGGGAGAGGCGGAGATAGAAAGAAAGGAGGAGAGAATGTGTAGGAAGATTGTGAAGAAGATGCGGACTAGAAGTGGCGGAAGATAAGACGGTGATGTTGTTAGTGAAGGGACGGAGCAAGACGAGGGAAGTGGAGGTGATGGTGACGGGAAGGAGACTTCGTATGGCGGAGACTGTGAAATACCTAGGGGTGTGGTTGGATGGTCAATTATCCTTCAGAACACACATGTTAAATACGGCAGAGAAGGAGAGAGTGAGGGCAGCATGGCTGGGGAGATTGATGTGTAATGTGAAGGGGCCGGGAGAGTGGAAGAGGAGGATAATTGGTAGGACGGTAGAGCAGAGTATGCTGTACGGTGCGGAGGTGTGGGGTGGAAGAGCGGGAGTGAATGCGAGGGTTAGGCCACTCCTGCGGGTGCAGAGAAGGATATTGCTGAAGATGGAGCAGGGGTACAGGACAGCGGGTGAACTGGCAGCAGCGGTTCTGGCAAGCTCCTACACATTGGACGTGATGGCTAGAGCTAGGAACAAACGCTGGAGGGGTGCGACCAGACAGGAAGTACAGGAATGGATGGAGGAGGAAATGGAGAGAAGGTGGGAGGAGTATGAAGGCGCGCTAAAAGGAGCGATTGGGAATAGGAGAGATTGGATGGACCGGAAATTCGGGGAGGTGAACCACTTCTTGACACAGGTGTTCACTATACATGGGTCGAGAGTAGGGTACCTCCACAAGAGGGAAAAGAGAGACTGGGGTGTGCGAGAGGTGTGAAGTGTAGGATGATGTGGAGAATGTGTTTAGATGCTGGAGGAACGAGGAAGTGCTGAAGAAGTTGGAGAGGAAACTAGGGGAGGCGGTGAACTGGGAGAACATGGTGGAGATAATGTTGATGGGGGAGGAGGAATGGATGGAGATGAGTGGAGTAGTAAAGAGCATGGTTAGGGGGAGAGAAGGACGGTGTTAGCGGAGAATGTGCGAGGGACCGCTGCCCGTCTCGAAGAATGCTAGGGTAGTGATTCCGAGGCGGGGGTAATGGCGAGTTTGAGATGGGTTTGGGTGGTAGGCATCCCCTTGGGGATAAGTCCAACACTGCCTTGGACCCATTCGACCCATTCGAAGATGAGTTTTCCTTCTCGGCCCGAACAGAAAAAGAAAAAAAAGTTTTGGTATATGGAAAAAGATATAAATAAGTATGTATTCATTTTGTTAATTATTTTGGAAAATTAAACCACAATGTTTTTTTAATATTTTTTTATTCAACGTTTCGGTAGCGTTCCAGCTACCGTTATCAAGAAAAATGAAGCTTTTAAATGTTGGCCCCGAAACGTTGAATTAAAAAATATGTAAAAGATTGTGGTTTAATTTCCAAAAATAATTAACAAAAAGGATAATGGATACACTACAAGGAACATAGAGAAGATTAATATGTATATTTTAAATAATGAGTTATTTTTCTTATTTCCATATTTTATTTATATTAAAATGTCAACAAAAATAATTTGTTGAGGTTTTCACAAAATGCATTTGAAGTGTACTGTCGTGGTATATAGCTCGAGAAGTAGTTGTTGCTTCCTAGTGAACGGCTCTGTTCCTCGAAAAATATTTTTCAACTTTGTAAGGCGTTATAATAGTATTAAACTATTATCTTCGACATCTATTGATAACACGCTTTAATAAAATATGACAATTTTTACAGGACACTGTAATTAAGTAAAAAATAGAGTTATTTTAAATTTTTTCTGCTGATGCAACAGATAAAAATGGAAACAAAATTTTTCTGAAATTATGCAACTTATCATGCAGATACGAGATACGTCACAAGTGTAAATGTGAAATTGACGATAATTTTCGTTGTTCAATGTTTTAGCTTGTTCATGACAAATGAATAATAATGTGTTAACATTATTTTGACATCTACCACTGTCGTTTACTTGTTAAAGTATAAGTATGTTCTTTGAAGAATATTTTTCAAAAACTTTGCAAGGCGTTATAATAGTATTAAACTATTATCTTCGACATCAAATTTAGTTTTTGAATATCCCAATCGCCACTTATTCACTTTACCTAAAAAAATGGGGGCAAAATTTGTTGAACACCCTATTGTCAAAATTCCACCACTGAGAATAAACATGATCTTTCTTATTGGTTTTGGAAACCAGTAGCGCCACTATTGAAAAATTTTGGTCGAATTAAATTTCACTCAAAGTCGGAGCTCGTTTATTACCAGAAAGTCAACACCCTGTATCTCATTAAGGACAAAACTGATCACTCATGTTCATAGAAACTTTTCGTCTTAAAATTGAATGCGAGTTATCCACAACAATATTTCAGATTATCCTGGATATTCCATTCAATATCACAAAAATACAGACACAAAATATTATTTGAATACTTTTAAAATTTCAAAATATTCTATTCTACAATGTTCGTTCATCGTCAATGTACCTAAAATACTTTTCAAGAAAAATGTTTTTTCCTTGGTCTGTATAAACTGAATAAGTGCATCCAACCATAATTTAGATCTTGAAAGTCAATTTCTTGTGAAGTGAACAAAAAGTAACTAGACTAGTTAGCCGGTGCAGATACACGCACAACTAGAGTTTATTGTCGTATGCCGCAACTATTGTTCGATACGATACTGCCGTTCTCATTAGGGCTCTTACTTTCTAATCTCGTTACAGCGACAAAGCTTTAGAGTTTGATGAAAAGGTGCACAGAGACGCTCTTGAAATATTCCCAACACCAGCATCCTATGAGTACATCACAGCCAGCGTGGAAAAAGTTTGTTGAATCAATTTTCAGTTATAGTAAAGTTGCCAAAGCATTGTTGTGTTCCCCGATAAATTTCAAGTGGAAGAAATATATTTCTCTTTCTACAACCCAGTATAAATTTAACTAAAATTAATTCTAGAGAGATGTTGTAGAAAAGAAGGTAAATGTCATTTTTAATTTCAAGGATGTTCAAAATTGTTGTATTATACTGAATAAAATAATTTTAAATTAAACATTTTATTATTAAAAAACAAGATAAGGAAATAAGTGAAGCAAATAATGTCTTCCAGGTCCTACTTCAGTTGGTGTTCACGAAAAATGCAAGAAACAATTTTCGAAGGAGAAGAAATGTGGCGGAGAGAACCCCAAGAGACGTAGACAAAGGGTGGCGATTTTTGATTTTGTGAAGATATGTGTGATCTGTGAGGAGGACCCATCTTAGAAATTTGTGACCAGAGAAAACAAGGTTATGTGACAACAATTAAGTTTAAAAATTCCAAATAACTCAATATCCATAAAGCTAATTCCATGGCATATTCCATTCATAATAATAATTCCATCAATCGTACTTCCATTAAAATTGAATTTATATATAATCAACCATATTTCCATTATCCATATAAATTTCCCATTATAAATATGTAAAACTGAATCAATCTACCATACTATTTCATTCTTCGTCCATCCCAATTTATTCCATAAAATTCGAAAAAAAATTATCATTGCCCCGAAGGGCCTATCAATTTGTTCACTATCAGAAGAGTCCAGTTGACATAGTCACCATGTAAGGTTCTGTAATTACGGGGTGATAAGTCGAACACAAGTTGAGATTCAGCTTGATCTATTTAGAATTCAGTCAGCCCAACTGACTTCAGTAGAGTTCAAGTTATGAATATATTTCTAAAATGTCTAGTCATGTGTCGTCCTAATCAAAACTATATATCTATGCTTACTAACACTTTTATATCATTGTTGATAAACATATCTATCCAATACCTACTACTTATACGAGGGGCACTACAGCCATTCTTGCAACATCAAGTTCCTGAGTAAAAAATGCTAAAACCTGATTACCAGTTGGCTGACCTGAAGAAGATGTGTCTCTGGTATTTAAATACATTTGCGCAAAATACATCGAGGAAAATGAAAATGAAAGCCAATTCACTTTTTGGAAAACTTCGAAGGCTTTGTCCCAACATGAAAATGATGGAAACACAGTATAAAGACGACTAGTGGAAGGGGTAAAAATAAAACACCTGTAATGCAGGTTAGAAAATTTCAACTCAAAGTTGGTATGGCTCCAGAAAAGATCCGCGAGGATGTCAGTAGATTTATCCCCTTGATACTTACTTCAAAGGTGGACGAATTTCTGAAAGACGTTGATAATCACATTCCAGAAACTCTTAAGGTGTTTGTGGAACGTCGGAAAACGTAAATTTGCACCAAAATAGTCAATTAGGACAAAATGAAGGTTTTAAAATGATTTCCAGTATGTTGGGAATTAATTCCTAGATAAATTCTATTTTGATGGGTCTGAACAACATCACCCTACTCTCCTTTGAAGACATCAAGACAAAAGAACTATACTGACTCAGCTTAATCTATAAGTATTTCGAGATTTGTATAATTAATAAACTTCAAAATGTCATTTGTGTTTCATGGAAAAATATAATAATATATTTCGAGATAATAAACATTTTCCTCTCGACTAACACAAGTAGGTAATTGAATGAACTGTATAAACATGATTCGGAGCCGGAATGATTCTTAATTTCGTGTTATTATATCCATTTTGGGACATCTCCAAGCAACTTGGCACTGCTTAATGCAAATTTAATGCCGAATATATTTACTCTAGAGCCTGTCAAGATATACGTTGAGATGGGACCTTCTAACAATAATATTTATTTTATTCACGACACAGATATATTGGAAGTAACTGTCGACCTCAACACGGTTATATTTTATATGAAAAGAACTATCATTAGAATTAAAGAAACTTAATAACATCATGCGAGAATAGCATTATAAATATATGTTATATGTAGTCATATCTTTAGTGTTAGTGACTTAGGTTAGGACAGTTGGTTGCCTGATGAACAGCATACAACGCTATCATCTGTCATCTGCCAGCCCCATGACAAGACACCTGGAGATAACTTTTTTATAATCATTAACAAGAAACTAATAAAAGTGATATTTAAAAAATAGTACTATTGTCTTTATTATATACAATAACTGATGAACAACACAATACCCAGCACAGATAGTGGAGTTCGCTTACTTTCCATATATTTTTGTTTTGAATTATGGAATGAGAAACGTTATTTTTGCCGATATCATCTCAAATATAACAATATTTGTCATAAATTATCTTTTGGTGGAATAGACAATAAATGAATTCTGACTAAAAATCAATATTGATAGATTCCGGTTTTTACTTTTACCGCGATATTTAAATTTGACTCAAATATGAACAGAGAGGTTTCTGGCTTCCTGTTCATCATTGCCTTTGAAGCGAAATGTGCAGTATAACAATTTTCCATTGATGGTGATTCATTGGCAACATCGTTATGGAATCATCTTACTTTTCACTTATTCACATTGGCGAAGCGCATAAACAATAAAAATTACCCCGATAAGTGTCGGTAAAAATTTAGTTCTGAGATTTAACATTGTTGACGTTAGTCCTCAGTAAAATTTGAAGATCAGTCACCATCAATTGAAAATTGAAGTATAGTACAGATGGTAAAATTTTCATTAAAAATAAAAGTAGAAGTAGCTTCTGAATTTTACTAGGATTACTGGTATGTTATACAGTTTTGTTTTAATTTGGTAGCTTCGTAGATGATTGTCGATTAAAAATAATAATGAAATGCATAAATTAAGACACAAAATACACTTTTTCATATACATTCAATTAACCTACATTTTATAGATATATTATACTTCTCTCGTTTGCTTATAATTTTCTTTATAAAATAAAATATATGTTTGTCCAGAACGAATCATTGAGCTATAAGTTAAATAATTGTAAAATTATATTGTTGCGAGGTCACCAACTCAATGCCGGTCCTGTCCCTCGACTGTAAATTTTGGTGGCTGCGCCCCTTTCGAGAACATTCGCTTTGTTTGTGCATAGGACGAGCGCGGAAGGTACTGGAATTTTCTAGAGTTGAGAAGGACAATATATACGCGGGTTTTTGAGTACGGGGACAATTAGTGATACGGACAGTATAGAGTTAGTTCACAGACAGTTTACAGAAGTTCTCAGTAATCGAACAGTGAATGAAATAGTGAAGATAAATAGTGTAATATTCAAGTGGTGAAAATAAATTAGAGCTATTAAACCGAATGTAAATAAATTAGTAGACATAAAGTAAAGTCTGTATATAAATTAAATTTAATACAGTGTGTGTTTCTTCAAATAAATAAATAGTAATTAGCCATAGTAGTGTGTTTAATTTTATCCCACAAGTAAAAACTATTTAAATAAATAACAAAAACATTACAATTTCATCCTGGACAGATATCCCAATATGCTTCCGTTTGTAGATTTTTTTTATCGTGTTGTAGAATATAATTTTAGCACAGTTCCGGGAATAAACCATTCCTGGGATATATCATTTTATTGAATATACCGTTCCTGGGCAAGAATTGTTTATGAAGGATACAGTTCCTGTAAGTCTCAGAAATAGACAAGTTTCCTGAAATTGACTAGTTCCTGGAGTCAAGTTCGTTTAATTCAACTCCCTGGAAGGCATAGCTCCCAGCCGTGAGGTTCCCTATATTCAGTTCCTGGATGATATACTTAAAGGAAAGTAAATTGTAAATTTCTGTAAGGACTCACCTACGTTTTAAATTTTGTCATTTTATTTGTACTCTTGATTACTAACCCATTTACATGCACTTGTAAATTTCGATTATTTTTTTTATCATTATAATATAATATTCGTTTGCTTTTTATTTCTTGGGACTGGTTAATATTGTTAATAAATTGAAAAATTAAAAGATTTTTGACGTTTCGCTTTCGTTTGAAAGCTTTTTGAAAATGTTTATTTTTTTAAATGTCATAATGAAGTAAAAAATATATACAATTGTTATTTGGTTATGATTACAAGTATTTACTTCAGAAATAAATTTACGATATTTGAAAAATAGATAAAAAACGGAAAAAAAGTGTAGATATTGATAATTATTTTGTTATTTTATTAAATTATGATAAATTTGACTCAAGTTTCTGATATCTTGTTTATCGTTCACAGAATTTTTTTCTTTTTTTATGTGTATCATTTCTTTAATTGTAAGTTTCTGATAATTAGAGTCTTGTGTTAATATTTTGTTGTGTTTTTGGAATCAAATTCATGTTTTTCTGTTGTTTCATGTTTATGTAGAGCTGTAGAAGCATTTTTTGTACATTTGTGGCCGTTGAAACGATTTTCTAGATGTTGAGTTGTCAAACCTATATATTTTTTTGGACAGTTTAAAAATTAAATAAAATTATATGTCAAAAATTTTGAAATATTGTCAAAAATTTTGAAATATTGTCAAAAAAGGTCAATAATTGTCAAAAATTGTCAAAAATTGTCAAAAACTGTCAATAATTGTCAAAAACTGTCAATAATTGTCAAAAATGGTCAAAAACTATCAAAAATGGTTAAAAATTATCAATTATTTTTAGTCAAAAATGGACAATTATTGTCAAAATTGGTCAATAATTGTCAAAAATTGTTAAAATTTTGAAAAATGGTTGATAATTGTCGAAAACCATCAAAAATGGTCAATAATTTAGAAAAATGGCCAAAAATTTTGAAAAATGGTCAAAAATAGCCAATAATTGTCAAAAACTATCAAAAATGGTTAAAAATTGTCAATTATTTTTAAAAACCGTGGACAATTGGACAATTATTGTCAAAATTGGTCAATAATTGTCAAAAATTGTTAAAATATCGAAAAATGGTCGATAATTGTCAAAACTATCAAAAATGGCCAATAATTTTGAAAAATGGTCAAAATTTTCGAAAAATTGTTAAAATTTTAGAAAAATTGTCAAAATTTTTGAAAAAATGGCCAATAATTGTCAAAAACTATCAAAAATGGTTAAAAATTGTCAAGAACTGTCAAAAATGGACAATTATTGTTAAAAATTGCCAAAATTTTGAAAAATAGTGGATAACTGTCAAAAATTGTTAAAGTTTTAGAAAAATTGTCAAAAGTTTTGAAATATGGTCAAAAATGGTCAATAATTGTCGAAAATGGACAAAAATTTGGAAAAATGGTCAATAATTTTGAAAAATGGTCTAAAATTTTGAAAAAATGTCAAAAATGGTTAAAAATTGTCAATTATTGTTGAAAACTGTTAAAAATGGACAATTATTGTCAAAAATGGTTAAAAATTGTCATCAATTTGAAAAATGGTCAAAAATTATCAAAAATATGGAAAAACGGTCACTAATTTGAAAAACAGTCAAAATGGTCAAAAATTATCAATAATATGGAAAAATGGTCACTAATTTGAAAAACAGTCAAAATGGTCAAAATTTTGAAAAATAGTCAATAAATAATACGAACCGTTTCCGATTTAAACACGTGATTCGTAAAATCGATTTACAAAAATCGATCAATATTACTATAAAAATCGATAACTAAAAATCGATTATAAGAAAATAATAACCGATTTATATAAAAATCGATTATTTTTTAACATCCCTAGTAAGTAGATCTTTTCAAGGTTAATCATGATGAATAGCGAAAATGACGATTATTATTCTAGCACTCCTATTATAACCTAAGATAATATAAAAAACCGTTTTAATTATTAAAAGGGCGACTGTAGAAAAAATTATGTGTTTTTTTCGAACGTAAAGTAAAATTGCTACTTTGTTACTTTATTATTGTTACTTTACGCTCTAAATACAGAAATAACTATTTTAGACTTAACATTAATTAGAACTAATAACAAAATAAAAACTAAACTATATTAAAAAGAAACATGGTCCGGCCGATATCTAAATAGTATAAATAAGTGTTTTGTGGAATTGTTGGAAGTATACATAGTTTTTTTTTATTTAATAAGTTTTATTTATCACACAGTAACCAATATGACCTTTACTTCAGTATACCTCAGTATATTCATAGGTAGATGACAATAGTTAAACGTTAGCTGATTTACAATTTAAATTTTTTTAGTGGCGCCCTTTGTTTTTTTATATTAATATCAGTCATATTTCTATAAATAAATTCCACAGGTAACAAAGCCCTGAGAACTGGCTTTGTTATCTCAAAATTTTAATATCGGTTAGGCAAGAACCTTCGCTATTCCATTTTCAATTAATTAACGCCCAACGTCTTTGTTGCAAATGGAGTGAGCAATTTATGTTTAGTTGGACGCCACCAGCGGTTAAGCAAATCGGAGACTACAAAACATTATTAAATCATCTTGGGTATATACTTAATTAAACGATGAAATAAAACAATTTAATTTGTTTTAATCTCCATTATATTTTGATTGAATTTAAAATTAGTGACGCGTTTCGCTACACAGTAGCTTTATCAAACTAGTGAAGATATAATGAAAAACTTTTAATTTATATAGTGCGTTCAAATGGAAATAAAGTACAAAAAGTGCCTAAATACAGAATTCTACGAATATTAACATAGGTATTGGAAAAGTTAACCTGGAAATTTATTCACAACCATCACAACTGAATTTTCTTCTAGGTAAAAAACAAATTAAATTGTTTTATTTCATCGTTTAGTATGGATCTTCATCAAGTAAAAGCCTCATCTATTCAATACACTTAATTACAGTTTCCTGTGAAATTGTCGATTTTAGTAAAGCCTGTTACCAACATATTCCATACTATTATAACACCTTACAAAGTTTTTGAAAAATAATTTTCGAAAAACAATGGCCGTTTAACTAAAAAGAAACAACTACTTCTCGGGTTATATGCCCCGACAGACATTGGATTACACTTTTAAATTAAACGGGGTTGGTATATCTACCACTATCTATCACTTGCAGACCAACTTCGGCGTATTTGCGCCTCGTCAGTACAAGGTAGATATTCTCCGTCCAGAGGAATTGAAACAGAAAAATCTATATGTTGTTACAGGATGTCACAGCACTGCAACAAAATCCCCATTCACAAAAATAGTATTGGACAATTTTAGAAAAAATTTTCATTTTTAAAAGAAAATTCTTATATCCCTCGTATAGATAAAACAGCAGGGTGAATATATTTATAAACAAAAGAAATATGGCATTATATTCAGATCCCGGATTAAACAAAAAACGGCTTTTATAAAATTCAAATATATTCTTGCTTTCTTTTCTTCCAGTATCATTTTCGAGAAACTTTTCCGTGAAAAATATAAAAATGGGAATGTAAATAATTGGGTTATGATAATTTCTTTAAAGTTAATTTTTTGTTTCATGCTTGACTTATACACAAAGAAGAATTTGAATAATTTCTTTGGAGTATCAAATTACATTTAAAAATTAAATTAATAAAATATGCTTTATGTACAAGCAGTTGAAAACTCGCATTTCAATGGTACATGCCTTTCCAGAAAAATATGCGGAAAATATAGATAGTATAGTAAAATGAGTTGCTGCTAACTTAAAAAATTTATACAGGGTGATTGTTTTCGACTGAAAGTTTGAGTCAACTTCGTTATTTCAAATGAAACACCCCGTATATTTTCAACTTTTTGAGTTGCTAACTTAATTACAAACAAATTTTTATAACAAGGTGTTACACCGGAGTCTTATGGTTCTCCAAATCATAATTATTATATTAAAAAATTGATGTTGCAGTGATTTTTATAAACTCCATTAATGTCGTGATAAATGAGAATTATTCAATTCTAACTGTCTAAATCGGTCAGTGAAAGATGGTTTTATGATACCTATCCTAGAAAAACATTTTCAATTTTTTATACTGGGCGGAAGAAATTTAACGTTATTTTCGAAAAATAAAACAGCCATAATATATTTTTTCTACAGTCGCACATAAAATGACTAATTACTATATTCAAATGAAATCGTAAAGTCGACAAATGCCGAGGATTGTTACTTTACGCTCTAGCGCAAAAAAGGAATCTTTTTCGCTCGCTTATTTAATCAAACCATGCCCTCCGAATTAACTCAATTGGTGAATATTTAACAATTTATCAGATTAAAAATCAAGTAAAATTATATGAAAATTGTCAAAAATTTTGAAATATGGTCAAAAATTGCCAATAATTGTTAAAATTTTGAAAAATGGTCGATAGTTGTTAAAACTTTTCAAAAATTGTCAATAATTGTCAAAAATGGTCGATAATTGTCAAAACCTTTAAGAAAAATTTGAAAAATGGTCAAACATTTTCAAAAATTATCAAAAATGGCCAAACATTTTGAAAAATTATCAAAAATGATCAATTTTCAAATTTTTTCTGAAAAATGGTCAATTTTCAAATTTTTTTGAAAAATGGTCAATTTTCAAAATTTTTTGAAAAATGGCCAATGATTGTCAAAAACTATCAAAAATGGTCAAAAATTGTGAAAAACTGTCATAAATGGACAATGATTGTCAAAATTGGTCAATAATTGTCAACATTTTGGAAAATGGTCGATAATTGTCAAAAACTATCAAAAATGGTCAGTAATTTTGAAAAAGGGTCAAAAATTTTGAGAGACTGTTTAATTTTTTGAAAAATTGTCAAAAATGGCCAATAATTGTCAAAAACTATCAAAAATTTTCAAAAATGGACAATTATTGTTAAAAATTGTCAAAATTTTGAAAAATAGTTGATTATTGTCAAAAATTGTTAAAGTTTTTGGAATATGGTCAAAAATTTGGAAAAATGGTCCATAATTGTCAACAATTGTCAATAATTATCAAAAATGGTCAATAATTTTGAAAAATGGTCTAAAATTTTGAAAAATTGTCACAAAATGTCAATTATTTTTAAAAACTATCAAAAATGGACAATTATTATCAAAATTGGTCAAAACTGTCAAAAATTGTTAAAATTTTGAAAAATGGTCGATAATTGTCAAAAACTATCAAAAATGGCCAATAATTTTGAGAAATGGTCAAAAATTTGGAAAAATTGTCAAAATTTTGAAAAATAGTTGATAATTGTCAGAAATTGTTAAAATTTTTGAAAAATTGTCAAAAATGGTTAAAAATTGTCATCATTTTCAAAAATGGTCACTAATTTTGAAAAACAGTCAAAATGGTCAATAATTGTCAAAAATGGTTAATAATTGTTAAACTTTTGAAAAATGGTCAATAATTGTTAAAATTTTGAAAAATGGCAAAAAATTGTCAAAATTTTGAGAAATGGTCAATAAAATATTGAGCAAATGGAGCAGATATAAGCTGAATAAAAGAAAAAAAAGAAGGGAAAGGACAATAGAGCAAAGTTTTGATTTAAAAATAATATTGCACACAAGTTATGAACTGTAATCACTTCCATTATTTCACAATTATATCGTTAACTATCGTAAAACCTACATGTGAAATTAAAAAAAACAATCACATTCTCAGTTCTTTATTAAATCAATGTCAAATGTGATTGAAATTCTGCACCTGTCTAACCTTACATAAAAAAAAAACAAGCGAAACCTTGAAACCTACATAATATGCAAATATTGCCCCAAAATATTTGTATGCTATTCAGTTTTATATTCCTGCAGGTAATCAGATTTAAAAAGTCCCAATGGAAAAAGAAAATAACGAAAGTAAAAAATTAATGATTCCTTGAAAGTAATAAATTTCAAAACACTAATAAATCTGACATATTCGGAGTAATACGTGAACAAAATTAAAACTTAATTTATTTATTTATAGATGTGATGATTATAGGAAATAGACATATCAGGTGAAAGATTGAAAACGGTAATAAAAAACCCAAATATACAGGGTGTCCTATTTTAAATACCCAAGTTTATGAAATATCTACTAATCTACAGCATACAGCACTGAACTGTCCTTCGTTTCTTTTGCACTTTTCTTACATTACTTAAATCAAGAATATATTTGAGATATCAGTTTGAATTTTGGAGAATCACCCTACAGGTTGTTTCTTTTATCATATATGGTAACATTACTATATTCTAAACCAGGGGTCAGCAACCTACGGCACGCGTGCCAAATTTGGCACGCCTGGCAGTTTAAAATGGTACGCATAACTTTGTGAAGTTTGGTGTATAATATTCCAAAATAGAGCAATAAAATAAAGATATAATTTTAAGAATACTTATTGTAAATTTAAAATAATCTACGGAACTGTACACAAGCTGGCAACGTAGCTCGGCCGAGGTAAGTGATGGCAGGCCAGGCTAGAACGACGCGACCGCGACGGGACGTTTAGAGAAAATGGAAGACGCGAGCAGGTGAATCTCAGCTTTTCGAACGCCCGGTGAGTGGCATTGCCACGGTTATACTGGAAACTTCTAGGAGGAGGTTTTACCATTATATAAACGTGTATTCAGTTAGAGATAGTTAAGTATAGTTCGAGCTATTGTAAAGATAAGTTCCGAAATGAAAGTTTAGTGGTAAAAGTTGTACCAGGTGATGTTATTGGATGGACCCAGGATAGTTAATCGTAACATTAACATTAACGTTGATGTTATGGCGACTAAAAAGCAGAAATTAGACGTTCGGCCCTTTCGAAGTTCTTGGACAAGTGATTATGGGTTTGTACAGCAAAGAAATCGAGCCATTTGTACATTATGTCGGGAAAGCGAAATATTCCGGACGTCTAGTGTTCAACGACATTTTCAAACAAGACATGAATCGGGGTTTAAGGATAATTCTGAAAGAACGGAGACAATCCAACGAGCAGTTGCTCAGTATACAAAGCAGGCAAAATTCTTTAGAAAAATTAGTGAAGGGAAAGATTAAGCAACCGAATGCAGTTTTAAAATTGCACAATCTTTGGCAGAAATCTTCGATACCACGTTTCGTGTCTTCTCGAGACTAACATTTTTTTATACGTACCTGCCTCTTTTATTACAATTATTAGTCAATCTTTAAATGTTTATGACTTTTTACATCAAGGCTGGTGAAAAGCTATTACAAGCATCTCTTATTTTTTGTCTAATATTTTCTTGGGAATGTTGAATCTAAATGTTTCCTTACTATTAATGCGTTATGTGGTAGGCCACCGTCTTTTTGGAAATATTCTATTTCACGGCGGATTTTCAGTGGCAATTGTTTGACGAAATCAAAACAAGTGTACATAAGAAATACGGCAGAACCGTATTTAAAAATGGTTTTAATGGATATAAGTTATTTGAGATAAATCAGTCATATAAATGTGTTCTAAATTAATTGTATCAATAAACTGTTAGATTTTGCGACATCTATCTGCCTACTGAAAATGTATAAAAAGACAAAGGAAAATGTAGTGGAACGCCTATGTGAAATCATATTATGTTTTTGTGACATTATTGTAAACTAGGCCCTTTAGTGTTGTAGTAAGATAATAATATCCCACGTTTCCTAACACACCTTGTTGGACACTTTTTTCTTGGGTTTTACTATGAACATTTTTTAGATAGTGTGTTACCTCACTTTTGAGAAGCCTGGTACATCTTGTGGGTTTCGACACAATCAACGATATCCTACGCAAACAACTAACAATGAGGCATTTAAGAAGAAGATTCCTAAGAATGTAGGTTAATTATCATGGAAGCTGAACGAACCAGAAAATACTCTCATAATATTGTGTTCCGTTTAGTTTGATAAATATTGATTTGTATCATAAAAAATAAATGATTATTCTTAAAAGCTCACTTTTTATTAGCAGTTGCTTTGAATAAAGTGTAATTATGTACCTGTATTGTAATTATTATACATATGAGCATCTCATCGAGTTAAATTTTTGTATAATTTTAGTATTTTTACGTTAAAGGTTAAACTGAATAGACACTTAAGGCAGCACGTAAGGGAAGGTGGGGCAGCCTCATACAGTTTTTATATTTTGTCTTATAGAATTTTCCCTGGTATCAATATCTGTATCGATTCATCAAAAACTAATAGTCTTATTATCTGACTTTATATCAAAAATATGTGATGTGTAAAAGTTAAAAAAAAATGAAAATGTATGAATGTACCCCACATGCGGGACACTCTCATACAGGCTATGGGGCATTAAGCTGCGGGGGCCATTTTGGAGGGCCTACCACATAACGCAATAATAGTGAAGACACATTTAGATTAAACATTCCCAAGAAAATATTGAACAAAAAATAAGAGATGCATGTAATAGCAGTGGCGGCTCGTGGTTAAGTTGACAAGGGGGTCATAGGTGATGTGACCCAAATCTTAAAATACGGAACTCCACTGGCCAGCCCCCCGGAGGCCTATCCTTCCGAAAAACCACTCCCAATTTCTGCCCAGGAGTCGTTAAGATCGTTAAAAAAGCAAAATTTGTGGAGTTCCTTTCCAAAGCCCCAGAGGCAAAAAAATTTTTTGGGCAACGCTTGTTTTATACAAAAATAATGCTCTCTTAAGAACAACCGTATTTTATTAATTTCTATACATATTAAATATGACAAACTTGAATTAAATGATAATTAGTCTAAATATTTTTAGAATTTAAGTGAAGGCTTAGATCTTTTCTATTTGCAACAACTTATTACGTCAAAACACAGCTCATTATTTCGCTTCAAATGCTCTCCTTTAAATCAAAATATAGCGCGGCCTGCCAACCCCTCTACTCATTTCTTTTCTAAGCGTGTAATAATCAGCCGACGTAAGTCGATTCATCGTCGATATTAAACCGGGCTTTTGACCCATCACATGTAAACTTCGAGCGTGTTTCTCTCACGCCGCGAAGATCGTGAGCGCTCGGCAAATTCCGTTCCCATATAACACCTTGAGGTCAACGGTGGACTCCAGCCCGATTTCCAATTTTGGTTTTCGCCGATTACTTGATGCTTGATGCGGAATAACGTTTACACGAGAGTCTTGAAAAACGGTTATATTCCGGACCCGGCTCATAATTTGTTGCTATTTTGTTGCTAATTTGTTACTAAATAATTGATTTTGTTACTCCAGCCATTGCCGAGAAACGCGTGGTCCCCTACCGTAATATTAACTTAGGGTAGCCAAGTGCAATATCTCGGTAACGGAGGAAGCTAGCGATACGAGCCTGGTGGCATATTTTGTTGCTAATTTGTTGCTTTCAGATGGTATGATCCATTTTTCTCGGAAATATCCCCCGGTCGGTCAACTTGATAACTCTCCTTTTTGGTTATTTGTAGTATTAAGTTACGGTGGCCCACTGCGATTTCTCGGGAGCGAGACTAGCTAGCGACACGAGCCAGGAGGCATAATTTGTTGCTTCAAGGTGGATTTACCGAAATATTCCAAAAACCACCCTCGGACACGAGACATTATTGTCCCGACCGTCACCCCCCACTATCTCGAATTTCTTTCTTGATTAAAACAGATCATTGATTCATTTATCGAGAAGGGCAAGGAAAATCATTGAAGAAGCCATTTTTTTCAACACTGTATAGCTTATTCAATGATTTTCCTTGCCCTTCTCGATACATTAACTTTATGACTTTGGAGGTCGCTAGCTCGTCTGGCTCCCGAGATTTCGCAGTTGGCCACCGTAACTTAATACTGCGCGAGGGTGAGTTTGACATGTAGGGGTGGTTTTTGGAATATTTCGGTTAAGCCACCTTAAAGCAACAAAATATGCCGCCTGGCTCGTGTCGCTAGCTCCCAAAAGGAGAGTTATCAAGTTGACCGACCGGGGGATATTTCCGAGAAAAATGGATCATACCATCTGGAAGCAACAAATTAGCAACAAAATATGCCACCAGGCTCGTATCGCTAGCTTCCTTCATTACCGAGATATTGCACTGGAGCAACAAAATCAATTATTTGGTAACAAATTAGCAACAAAATAGCGACAAATTATGAGCCGGGTTCAAAACGTGCCCTCCAAAATAGCCCCCGCAGCTTAATATACGTGGCAGATTCATACATGTGAACAAATACACAAATTGAGCGTGAAATGTTTAGTTATTTATCAAAATCAAAATACGTTTTCGAGAACAAAAGCAATTAGTCTGTATGAGCACACAATACTAAGTAATAACCAAATAATACTAATATAAGTAAAAAGGAGAATAACATAAATGTAGGTAGTTTTTCTTTTTATAGCACTGAAGGAACTTAGTTAACCTAACAGTCTTTCTGATCAGTCATATCAGTATTTAAATATCTAAGTCCTATTGCTTAATTCTTATTTAGTAGTAGTATCAATAATATCATACAGTATGAATGTACCCCGCTTACTGCTGTATATGAACCTACCCCATCACAAGAAAATGAAATGAAAATATTCATAAAAAAACCAACCATATATGGGGCTCTCAGAACTATAGTGGCCCAAGCCCACCTTTGCTTAAACGGAGAAAATCGATTATCAAAAACTGTAAATTTTTTCATCCACCATAACATAAATGTAATAAATTTGGTTTTATTACAGTTAATGTAAGCAAAATAAAACCCACGGAATATGGGATAGGCCCATAGAGACAGTAAAGATAGGCCACTATGGTACAGAAACTGCATTCAATTATAATTACCTAGGCCAGAAAGAATATGTGCTGCTATCTATGAACAACATAAAAAATATTTTGAAAATATAGTGGTTAAACATTATTAAAATGAATATAACTGGATTTTTACAAATTTGTGGGTTGGGCCACTATGGATTTGAGCGCCTTATACTTATATAATTATTCACCTATCATTTTACAATAAAAAGATGTTCAAAGTGAGGTTAGAAAATTTCTTGAGCGTGGCCGAAATAATTTCATAAAAGTTACTACACCGAATTATTTTTTTCTTTACATCGATAGATATAGATATTAAAATTTAGTGGTGAAGTTATGCTGGCCCTTGCGGCGCCCTGTAAACCTCGGCGCCCCAGGCGGTTGCCCCTAAACCCCTAAAGCCGCCACTGTTCCAATACTAAAGATTTTTAGAATTGGAGTCGTAACTGGTGTAATGAATAAAATAAATGGACTTTGCCAGAAAGGAAATTAAACTAAAATTGGACGCGGTTCCTTTTAGATCAACTCAATCTATTCGATTCATTACACGAAGAAGTAAAGATTTGCCGGTTCGGATGTATTGAAACAAGATTATTTAAAAACTATTTCCGTGAACTAAACCATACTCTACAGAAAATTTATAAAAACTGGTAACCCAAAATAACTGTTGGTCTAATATAGTTAGAATTTACAAGGTTTTGTTGGGAGGGGGCGTCCATAAATTACGTGAGGAATTTTTGAGGATTTTTTGACCCCCCTGCTTGCGCACAGAAGCTCGTCTTGTTACAATCCGCGAGGGTTGCAATACTCGCAATTTTCGCGTTTGTCTTTAATTTAATTTAACTTTGACGCAATTTTACATCGTTTTTTGCCAGAAAAAAATTACGTAATATTTGCCAAGACCCCTCTCTCCCCCAAGTGAGATTTGGTAAGATTCCGCTCGATCCCCTTCGACCCTGAACACCTCACGTTATTTCTGGACGCCCCTTGTATATTTTATACAATTAATAAAACAGTATACTGCCTAGGAATTGACAATTATGGTAGGTGAAAATTGCTTCATCTTGAAGCAACTACATACTTTAAACAATCTATAATTAGACAAAAATTAATTTCACGATATTATTAGATTCCACTTCTGTTCCAATTCTAACGACAGGTATTTCATACTGTTAGTGAGTAGTGGCTGAGCTTTTTACGTGTCAACTTTTGTGGATTTTTAATCCGTAACTAAAACTGTATTATTTATAGGATTCGAAAAAAAAACCGTAATTTAACGTTGATAAAAGTATACAAATGGGATTACCGAAGCCACGCATTCCCATATATATTTACATTTCGTTCAATATTGTTGGCAGTTTGCCATGTTTAGGAAAAAAGTATCGGCAGCGCGTTGTTGCCGAGAAATGATGAATGGTGTAACTACAGCCGGCTTCTGTTTACTGCAACTTTTATACTTCGCAAGAATGTTATATATGCATTGACGTATACTACCGGAATTTATCATAATTATTTTCCAGTTAAATTCAATTTAAATACATTTACATTTCACATATAAAATCTACTAATAAACTGCTCCAAAACAGTTAGAAACGTTCACAAATATTGGATTTATGTTGAAAATTATTAACTTTTTTATTCACCAAAATTTTGTCTATAGTATATTGAATGTTTACTTGTTTATCTGACTAGTTTTTCTGTTTCCAAGCTGATAAGTTTTTAAGTTTAGGGCAAGTTGTTTTCTTTTGTATTTTCAAGAATTTCACATCAGTTATTGGTTCCACTTTAATCAATCAACTGCGATTTAAAATTTAGTATATTTTTTTTGAAATGCATAGATGTAAACTTGGTGCGGATGAAGCTTGTAGGGCTATTGACTGAGGCGGGTCGTCTTCAGAAAGAAGTTGTGGACGTTCTCCAAGTTAGAGAAAGTGTCCTTTCACGGCTTCTCCGTAGATATAGAGCAACTGAAAACGTAATAGAAATACCTAGAAGTGGACGACCAAAAGTTACCACCCCCTCACAAAATCGTTATCTAACCGTCTATATCAATAGAGAACCTCTGAGTACTTTTCGGATCATACAAAAGCGTCTTTTGATTGCTTCTGGTGTTTTGGGTTCCAATTGAAACAGTACGTCGAAGATTACACTAACTTAAGTACCGACAACTTTCGAGAAGAGTTCCTTTAACACAAATTCATATGCATGCTCGATTGGAATGGGCTAATGTAGAGGTGAAGTGGAATGCTGAATAGATGAGGACTAGATGAGGAGATCGAACTCCATGTATCCAATCTCTGGTCATGGCAGAGGGCGCCAGGTTAGAACCCGTTCCATAACATCTGATGGCAGAACAATAACAGCCAATCATAAAACTCGAGTTCATGATGTTTTATCGGTTGCTAGCTCCTTTGACAGTCCACGGTTCACGTGTGAGGTAAGTGAGGTGAGGAAATAGAAATGGAGCATTTTGTGGATAAGAAATCCGTTTTTTGTGTACGTTTCCAAAAATATCGAAAATTGTGATCGTTTTGTGGTAAAATAATTAGCTGAATCTATTAATGTTTCAACGTGATGAAAAATATGGAATATCTACTATCATGTCTTCTCTTTGGTATGAAATTTTCGAGGGAATTTTACAACACATTCAAAGGTCCAGCACAGTTATAATTAGTAGAATAAGTGTTTAAAAAAATTTGAAGAATAAAGAATACACCCAATGTGCATGTAAGTATATACTAGAACCAAGTTTACAAGTTGGATTGCCCAATTATAAAAAATAAATTGAAGATGAATAAAGAGATATGTTTACAATATGTATAAAGATTTTTAGGATCTGGCTTCCTACATAGTAAAATATTAGCTACACAAAAATATGAAAAAAACAGAGAAAAAAAAAGGAAAAGTCAATTAAAATGCTTGGAGAAAATGTGCCACTTCAAATGTACTATATTAAATGGCCTTCGAATAAGATAGAATTGAAGCATCATATTTTATATGTAGAAGAAATACAATTTTATAATATCGAAGGTATGTATACATGTGTCAATTTTAAAACTTACAAAGGGCTGTACCTCGTGAACGAAAAGAGATATCAAAAAATTTTTTAAACCATTTCTAGGGAAAAGAGGGGGAACTAAAATGACATGAGAGAGAACGCACAACAACAAAAATAACAATTAATTGTTGAACGATACTTCGCTTTGAAAGTGCAAGTACGGTCCCTATTTAACTGTTAAATGTTCTAAATTGTATTTAAAAGAAAATTTGTTTGCTTTGCAGTTTTTAAACAACACATTTTGTTATCCTGTTTCCTTTCTGTACTCAAATTATTGGTTTATTTGATACTTACTTTAATGTCATTGTCATTTGTGATAGATTAATTATTTGTACGTTTGGTCCGAAAATATTTTGGTACGTTAATTTAACTACAATAATCACGATGGTTTACAGTATACCTAAACGTGTGGAGATAATTTTAATATTTGGCTCCCAGAACGAGAGTTATTTGCAGACAGCTAACGTGTTCAATGAAAGACATCCTGAAAAACATGTAAGTCACGTGTATATCCGTGATTTAGTCGCAAAATATAGAGAGACGGGTTCAGTGGCAAATAGAAGAAGGAATGCCGCAAGAGTACCTACTCGATGAAGCATCTCAAATTGAAGTCCTTGGACTTTATCAACTCGTCACGTCTATGCAATAACAGGACTATCACATGAGTCGGTACGGGAAGTCTTGAAGATTCATAAATTTCACCCCTATAAAATGCAATGTCTTCAAGAATTGTCAGATGACGATCCAGACCGAAGAATTCAGTTTCGTGAAATTATGACCGAAAGAATTAAGAATGAACCTAGACTTTTAAAAAATATCTGTTTTAGTGATGAGTGCACATTTTATCTATATGGTAATGTAAATAAACAAAACTGTCTAGATGAAAATTTGTTGCACTTCCAGCAAGGCGGAGCACCTCCCCATTACGCATTAGCAGTTAGGGACTGGTTAGACAATAAATATCCGTATAGATGTATTGGAAGAAGAGGTCCCATTGAGTGGCCACCTAGGTCACCAGACTTACCGTGGGGTCACCTTAAGTCGGTTGTTTATAAAACTAAACCAACCTCAATCGACGATTTACGACGAAGAATTAATCAAGCATGTCGTGATATTACTAAAACTATTAGTAAAACATTTGCCAACGTTCGTATGGAGTTTGGAAATATGTTGTACTATTGTTTACAAAACAATGGAAACCATTTGGAACATTTACTAAATTAATTAACATTTTTGTAGTTCGATATTTAACACTTTTTCATTTTGTTGTCAAATAATTTTTTCTGCTTTATTGTTACACCATGTATAATTAATTATAACTTAAACCGTAGGAAAGCATTTTCCACGGGCTTTATAACGACGTATTACAAGTAGGGGGTTGTCATTTAAATTTTTGTAGGTGGGGTAAGTGGGGCATAGGGGGTTGATGGGGGTGCGTTCTCTCTCATGTCATTTTAGTTCACCCTCTCTATCCTAGAAACGGTTTTGAAATTTTGTTGAAATCTCTTTTCGTTCACGGATAAATTGACATAGATAAATAACCAGTATTTATAAGCTTTAATAACAGGGTCCATTAAACACAAATTTGGTCCTATTAATAAGAAGTAATAAAACAATTACAGAATTAATAATATCTAATATTTTAGCTTATTTTTCATAAAATGAACGAAAAGCCGATTGCTCCCGAACTGGTCAAGCCTTTAAGAAGAAATTATGGAAATATTGAATATACAGAGAGTTGCACGAGAAGTAATTTACTACACACTAATAGCTGATTTTGGGCGGTGAACCGGTTGTAAATAGTTGAAACCTATTCATTCAAGCGATTTTAGTTCGAAATATTTTAAGTGCCTGACGTCATTAGTGAGCCCTTTGTGACGTCATTGTTCTAAAAATTTATAACCGGTATTTACCCATCTGTGAATATGAGTAACGTTTGGTTTTAATGAGAAGTAAGGTTAACGATTTTACTAAAATCAAAACACCTTATACGAAATTTTTATTGTTGTTAATCTATGTACGAAATTGTGATAAAAAATGTCTGAAATGTATGAAGTTTGTATTAATGTAAATGGAAAACATGTTAAAGTTACTCATACCTGGATATGTTTTGAAATTTCTAGATATTTCAATCATTTCCTCCTCTGTTTGGGGAAATACTATATACTGCTTCTTTACTTTTATGGTGAGAAATAACATTTTGTTGACAATATCCATCACCGTTGCAGAGCACACTTTGAACCTATCACCTATATATAGTAAGCTATCTTGCGTAGCCCTCTGTACCATAGAAATATTAACAAGCAAGTTTTGCTATTTATAGGTTTATATCCACCTGTGCATGTCTTTTGAATGCACCTATCTTTATCAATATTTTTAAGAGTTACCAGCAACTTTTCAAATGTATCTTTCCCCATCCTAAATAGTTGATAACATTGTAAATTATCATAATCATCAAGACATTGCTCATTGCTCAATGCTCAGGAGAATTTAACATGTAATCCTTCTTGATATACTTTGAAACGAGAAAAGAATAGTTATTACACATTACAAGTGATGTCGAAATATACTTCAATAAAAGCTCATCCTCGAATAACTCTGAGATTAAAACAACCAGACGTTCCATTTTTACTTCTATTCTTCGATCTTTTTCATTATAGATATATTAACATTTACAACAACCACAACAGCATTGAACATAACCACAATTCAACCAAATCGTTAAACCAAATGCATTTAGGCGGATTTCCCTTTTAGGTTACGATTTGACAGTTAACACATGCGTATGGCTAAAACCAAGGGATAACCTAAGGACAACCAAATTTATTACCGGTTCGCCGCCTAAAATCAGCTTATGTAACTTCTGTCACCTAAATATAAATTAAACATTATTCGGAGATACAATCAGAATGTTGTCTCACCTACCTAACCTATTGCCTGTTATATTTATCTAGCTCACTATGAATAATACGTTTACTGTTAAATACTTATTATTTATTGCTCAATTTACCAATAGGCTTTGTAGGATTACTAGTAAATTTTGTCTATTCTGTCAAAAAATTTTGAAAAAAAAAATTATTACAGAAGGATATCAGAAAATACATAGGTATCTTCATAGCAGATTGGTTTTAGAGAAAATGCCCAACTGTATCTACATTCACTATTGAACACGACATCAAATATACAAACCACTAGACTATGAAGAAACCCTAGTGCTGCTATTTTTCTAGGCATTCCTAAAGCGTTTGATGGTGTTTGGAACAGTGGTATGTCTACAAACTATATGAAATGATGTGTCCCAAATAGTTACTATTGATCTTTAAAACCACCTTAGTGATATAACAACACAAGTGAAAGTTTCAGTTTTATACCAAACATTTATACCTCAACCAGGACTTCTCCAGGGCTCCCCACTGTCCCACTTGCTCTACAATCTATCTGCGCTGTTTAAACTATGAGTTAACACCAGAACATAGAAATGTGCAAACATACATATTGCAGTATGTAGGACTTTAGTTCATGCACAGGTTTTCAATATAAAATGTATTTCTGGGGAGGCATTTGTTTTAATAGATAGACAGTTTTCACCCCAATTTTGTAGACAAATCGAACAAGGCTACTTCAACGACCTGATTGGAAGTATCCAGAGGCGTTGTTTGGCTATAAATTAATATTAAAGAAAAAGATATTCGTTTTTAACGTATGTACTTCTATTTTAAATAAAATTAAAAAGGTACACAACGTCAAATTGTTGTTTTTATAGTTTTAAACAACAAAAACAATAATTTGACGTTGTCTGGAGGCCCTGATATTTTGCTCTATTACTTATAAACACTCTGTTAAGTATTCATTCATTTTTATATTAATAGATGTGGACCATTGTTTTATTTATATTTAATTTGTAAGCTAATTTAATAATCTCAAATTCTCATGAAAATCGTTGGTGGTATTCACACTTAACGGACCTACGGTATACAAACATTATTTTCAATTTAAAATCAGCTCTCCGAGCGACGAAGAAGCAGATAATAGTTGTCGAAGTGAACTGAAGTGAACAGTTAAGAACTACGCGCTAGTACCGGAAACCTTAAGAAAAACCCCATTGAACCCCTGATACAGTCCACTATATCATTGTCAAGAAGGGTTGCAACCCCGCCGCAGATCATCCGAGACCTTCAGGTAAGAATACCATCTTGGGCGATTTGTTTGCATAATATTTTATATGGTTATTATTTTAACTATTTGTAACCTTTCATAACTCAAAGAAATACACTTGATAGTAATTTGTCAATACACAATCTCCGAATTTATGAAGCAGTTTATAACATATATTTTTATTACATTGTCAATATATTTGAGAAATAGTTCATACATGTACTAAAACGTGTCCTGCTGAAGTTAGCAATACACTCTAATATAATAGTGAACTCTATTGCCCTCTGAAGACTCAGAAGGAGATAATTTACTTATTGAAACTGGAGTCAGATAGTGCAAAGTAAATTTCGTATTCGGTATCGAATATCGCCAATGGTTATAAGGTTCCTAACTTATAATTTGCTTACTGGTTAAGATAAATTCGCACAGCGAACTGCTGGCATTCTAATTTGATTACAAAGTTTCTATCAATACCAATGGAAGCACTAGAATGTATAAGAGTAAATACAGTGAAGCTGAATTATGGTGTGGTATAATTATTATAAAGAAAAAATTACTGGATGACCGGGGCTATGTTCATTGCATTTTGATAATATTAAAACGAACTTTTTATGAAAATATTAAAACTTACTCTGTATTCCCCTGATTCGTTCCTCTTCTTAATGCCATGCCAGCACGTGCCATTCCACCTGAAAATAGGATTATTATTATTTTTAATCACAAAAACAAACAGTATGGAAAATTTGACTTTGTTTATTTTCTTTTATCTAAATGCAAAAAAACAAGAAAGCGATTCGGTAAATCTGTGGTTAATGTAATTTGAGAAAAATTCATCTAAGTAGGTATTGCTTCAAAGAATGCAGTTAATTATTACCTCAGCAACAACAACAAAAAAACGATTTATTAATTAAACATTAACATAGTTGACATTTTCCTTTTCTGTTCGAGTTCTACTGGTGTATTTTCAATGTCAAAACAATCACTATACATTTTTTTATTTTAAAAATTACACATGAAATTCTATTGAGGTGATTTTAATACATCCACATTTAATACACTTAAAATTAATCAAACTTTGGACTAACTGAAATTCATCGGAAGTATTGATTAACGGGATAAAGAGCACTCAGAGGTAGATTCATTTAAATATATTTGATGAATAATAAAATAAATCAACTTCCTCTATGACAAATTGACATGACAACAAAATAATAGTAGTTGAAAAAACTTAAAAAGGCGTGGGATGCTTTGTTATACAGGGTGTCCCGAAAGATTGGTCAAAAATTATACCACATATTCTGGGGTCAAAAATAGGTAGATTGAACCTCACTTAGGTACTATATACAAAAAAAGTTACAGGGTGATTTATTTGAAAATTCATTTTTTTCAGCGTTGCTCTAAAACTGTGAAACGTAAATTTATGAAAATGTATATGAGACACTAGTATAAGATAACCCATAAACTGAAAGTAGTAGCGTTCATTTATTTTGATTTATTATGGATTTTCAGATGGGGTCAGCACCCTTTTGGTCCCCAACTTTTTTTAGTGATACTTTTAAATGTAAATTTCAAAATATTGGATTATTAAAATGTACTGTATTTTCATATGTATAAAAACCACTTCATTATTAAATCATAATTTATAAACAAACACGATAATAATTTAACTTAACTCAACAAGTGTTTCATATTTGAATTTCATCATCAGCTTGAGCAAATCCCGAGCTTTGATCGATATCCGGAAAGACTATGCTGACACAATGCTGGGCCTTAAATCCACAAACAAAAGTAGTTCGAAAAAAGCTTATTCATCATGTACCCTTGCATAGAGTCAAACAAATCCCCGCCCCAAGATAAATAAATAAAAAAGAGAAATATTTTCGTTGGCTGTGTAAAAACTAAAGCCCTTGATTTATCTCCATATATCAGTCTAAAGTCTTATCCTTGGTAGAATTTATTATGGGACAATCGAAAGTTTTTTGTGTATAATAAGGGTAGCTAATATATAAGTCGAACAAAGCTCAGTGAGAAGGCAAACATCTATCAATCCTGATTATTCCTTTTTTTCCAAAGCAATAATATTGAGACGCATTATATTATTGATTGCCAAACTTTCGTATCTAATCAAGTTGATTGATTGATTTAATACGGAGTCAGTCTTGGAAAAACTTTCATTACATATGCATTTAGATTGATTATTTCCTTCCTATTAATTTTGACCAATCGCTATCAAGAATTGGTATGTCAAATATAAATTTTAAGTGGAAAAATTACTTAGCAACTGTCAACTTAGCTGTCAGCAGTTTTTCCGGAAAAAAAAATCGAAAAAGTTTCATGCAAGTTTGACAAGTTGCCTTGTAAAAACAAACTTGATGGTTTCTATGCTAAAAAAATGTTGTATTAAAATAAAATGTTTATTTAACTCAGGAAATAATCTTACCAAATATCCCTCGTGCATCTAATTTTTCTTGTGGAAAAATTGGAACACTCGTTTGTAAGTAATCTGTTTTAAAAAATTACTTAGAAACTCGTTTTTCCGAATTTTTTCGGAAAAATTAAATGCACTAGGGATATTACCCCCGAATAAATATAATTATAGTTTGGCAAGTCTATCTGAAGCTACGGGGCATCGGTAAGGGGCGAGGAAACATGGCCGATATCTGTCATAAACGTACCAATAGCATACGATACCTATTTTATAAAAGTATTAAAAATAATATTTATTATTATATAATAATTATGTATAGAAACTGATTTTATGCTTTGCTTTAAAGGTAAGATATTTTTCAAAACACGGTATGTTAAAAATCGTACTTGAATTCAATATGGATACGAAATAATAAGGTACCAAGTAAAACTGAATATACGAAGGTAAATATTGACATTATAAACGCCACTGGATAATCAATGTCAATCAATTGTCGAAGTGAGAGGGAAGAACACAGGCACGCGCTTGCCAATAGGAAGTCAGGTGGTTACCTAGCAACGGGGGTTCGATATATATTCACCAATTGAGTTAGTAGGAGGGCGTGGTAATTATGATTTTCGCACGACGTTGCCGGCTTGAAGGAAACCCATAACATATTTGGAAAAGTGTTCATCTTTTAATATTCAGAAATTGAAAAAATAATGTTAATAGACAAAATCCAATGAAACAAGCACATTAAAGAACTAACGTTAATCATTATTGACATATTGTTAATAATAAAAAGTCCATTTTCGAATTATTATCACTACATACTTAGCACTTTAGCTTTTTCATTGTTAAACGTGGCAATATCGAATGTTTTCGACCGCATTCCTTTCACAGCTTTAGTTATGTTTGCCAAACTATATCTGGTCCAACACAGAAGGTTATAGTTGAAGTAGAATTTATTTTAAAAATAATTAGAGAAGCATCCTTTGATAAAAAAATCTTACAAAATAGAATTAAGTAACCTATTAGTAGAAGCAGCTGATTAAAGAATTATTAGTAAAATACAGGGTGTTTCTAAATTCATTCGAAAAGATTCAGGAGGTGATTGCTATTATGAAATTATTATGGGATTTTCTTATGACAAAATTTCCCCATCCCACCCTTCTGAGATATCACCCCTAAAGTTACTGAGTGAAATAGAGTTTTTCATTTATTTTTTCTCAAATTTAATTGAATATGGACCTAATAGATCTATTGTGCCCCCTATCATATATCCGCAGGCTTTAGGTTATGTAATTGTCCCTCTTCTATCCAGTAGCCAGTAAGTATTGTGCCCTAGGATTCAGTATTGCTATGCAAGTATGTGAATAGACGTTAATTTTTCCATTCCACAGAATCTGCATCCTTCTTGCTCCACTATTTTGAGTTTTTTATCATGCGACTGTGTCCCATCAGGATACCTGTAATACGTCTTGGTGAAGTTTTACTCAGGCTTAGGCATTAATTGGGTTGTTGCCCAAGGATCCTGAGCTGGATGTATACTGCCATAGTAAGACCAATAATCACTTATGGAGTCATTTCGTGGAGTAGTAGGACTAGCCTATTGACAACGTGGAACAGCCTGTATATGCATTACAGGAGTAATGAAAACATACCCAACGGTGGTCATGGAAGTGATTCTTAACTTCACATCACTACTTGGTGGTGGAATGTATTGAAGAAAGAACAAGCTGCAAACAAAGTAGAGAGGGTGTCATTGAAAAAAACCACATCCTCGCTTTTAGAAATTTTAGAAATCAGATATCCTGGGGACATGCCACAGGACGGTATGATGAAAAACTATAACTATAATAATAATAATAAGCAACAAGAAGGAATGGGATCACAGCACCATTACCATACTTGGAAAGAATAACATCCATCCAATGGTATCCAAACAGCTCAAAATCAATAGGGACTGGGATAGGAGTGTACGTGCCAGGTACCAAACACTCCGAAAGCTTGGAAAAAAACCCAAATATCTTTCAAGCGAAAATTCTCGCCATAGGAAAGTGTCCCAAGTTCAATATTGATAAGAGATATGGAATGCAAAGGATTATCATAATGTCAAGCAGTCATTAAAGCACTGAGTACTTGCGTAATCGGTTCTAAAATGATATGGGAATGCCTAAGGAAACTCAATGAACTAGGCGAAAGCAACATCGTCACCTCACTGTGGATTCCAGGAGACACTGGAATAGAAGGAAATGAAATAGCAGATAGGCCGGAATTCTCTTGCGGTATCAGCTCCAATGTAATATTGGAAGAAATAGAAAAAGCAGAAAAAGGAGGAGATCTGACCATTGGAAAGATCTAGTAGGGCTTAGACAATCAAAGATACTTTTGGGTATGTACAACCAATGAATGCCTAATCCAGAGTTAAACTGCACTAAGAGTTTCAACAGGTGTCCTGACGGGACATTGTCGCCTGAATGGGCTCAAATTAGAGGAGCGAGAAGAATGTAGATTTTGTGGAAAGGAAGAAGAAACCTCCATCCACATACTAACGGATTGCATAGCAATCATAATCCTAGGACACAGCACTCAGAAGACTACTGGATAGAAGAGGGACACTTACCTAAACTAAAGCCTACAGATATCCTAAAATTCCTCCAGGAAATAGGTCCAAAGGAGCTACTGGTTTCTGAGACTTTCCTCAGGAGCTGAGTAGTGGAAAGGAAGCGCAATAGATCTTTTAGGACTCAGTTAATATCACCTCAATTTACATACATTTTCATATACAAATAAAATTTCGACAGTACATTATTTTAGATTAAAACAATTGGGCCTAACGTTAACTGTAAAAAATATGAAGATATTTTAAATTAGTAATATTCGAACGGTTGACAAATCTGTACGGCATCATATTTTTAGTCCTCCACATGGTTCATCTTTTGCGTGTTTACATCACACTACAGTAAAGAGAAATTCAGCAGTATCAAATTATCCTCATTCTCGGTGGTATCGTCAAACAAAATAATCCTTGAACTAGCAACATTTGTTCCAAAATCTCTAAAATCAACAAAACCTGTTTCCCAATGCCCCACGTACCTACCGTGCCCTATCATTCCCTTAATTTTCAGAGACGATCGATATTTTATATGAGTTGTATTCAAGTAATCAGGATGTAAAATAATTTGAGGTGACACGCTCGGAGGATTCAATTTAGGGGTAGCAGCGTAAGTTTTGCGAGTTCGCATCTCATTGTATGCGAGAATTTATTTCCGATTTATGTAACTTTCGACCCTAAAAGAGGTCCCTTACCCCATCGTCAGTGAAATGTTTGGATTAAAATTTATTATGCTGACCCTAATCACAGCACAAATGCATTAGCCTGTTTGATTATCAAATGTTACATTTCGTTTCGGTTTTTTTTGGAATATTTACACCCGCGATTCGATTTTCTTTATAAAGTCCTGTTTGTTTCTATTTTCCTACGACTAGGCTACTGGGTGATTTTTTATTTTTTTTCAGCGTTTAATCACTGCTTTGAAGAAATTGAAAGGCAGGAAAATATATACCGTTCAGTTGCCATCTTGACCGACACCTAAGCTGCACTGAAGGCACTTGATTCCATTCTAAGCTGGTATGGGATTGCATAGGTGCCTTAAACGTACTTGGCGATCATTGCAAGGTCATGGTAGCCTGGGTACCAGGGAACGAGGGTCATTATGGCAGCTAATTGGCGGATGAAACGGCCAGACAAGGATTATAGTCCGTATCCACTTGTCATTTGTCATTTCGGTTCATTGTTTGTTTGTTTGTTTATTGTAAATTAAATTATCTGAACAGGAAAAAATTAAAAAGTATTCATATTCATTATTTATGCTGATATTTGTAATTATGTATATGATGCGATAATGGATGCACTACTTAGTGATTCATGACCAGACTAGGTAATTCCATGAGCGAAAAAAGACACTTTATGCATATGTTGCATACAATATTTTTTCTAGATCCCTATTCAAATAATAAAATCAAAATAGTAATTTGGAATATTTTAACTAAACTCATTCAGTAAATTACATAATGAATGAATTGGAAAATGTACACATTGACATCAAGACAAATTAACAACTATATTGTGTATTTTAGTTTTATTTCGCAATGTGAATATTGAAAACGCAAAGTTTGGTTAACTGATGTGAATTTTTGATCCAGTCACGTTTGTTTCTGTTTGATTCATGGATAAAGCTTCATTTAAATTGTGAATATTTGTTCAGTCAAATTGTTGGAAGATACCTAATCTCCTAGTTAGTAAACTGTTTTAAGGTACATTAAGTTGTTATGTTATGAAATAGTTGAATTGATCGATTTGATAGTTTTTTGTACAAAGTCAAATGAAAAATATTTTACTATATTTTTCTGGGTAAATTTTAGTAAATTCCTGAAGGTTATGGGCCCAGATTTCCATATAAAATATTTTTAAAAAATTTATCACAATGTACATGGTAGTGATCCTGTTAGCACACCAATGGATTGAATATATTGCTATTACCGATGTATACCTTATCAACAAAAAATCGGATGTCCAATGTATCTAAGTAGGTACTCGACCAGATATATCATTTGCCTTTTCGTACCTAAGTCAATTTAATACGAATCACTCCACTCAACATTGGCAGGCTTTAAAACGAGTACATAGATATCTCAAGGAAACAAAAAAAAAATGGAATAGTTTACTCCAAAAATTGCGAGCATAATGGCATGCTTGGTTACGCAGATGCTGACTGGGCAAGTAATACAAAAGACAGAAAATCTGGATTTATATTTAAATTTGCAAATGCAGCGGTTTTCTGGGAAAGCAAAAAAAGTGCACAGTGGCGATGTCATCTACTGAAGCAGATTATATGGCACTAAGTGATGCATCAAAAGAAGCAATTTACCCAAAAAGCTTATTAACAGAAATATCATTTCTTGCTCACCCTGTAAGAATTTTTAATGATAATCAGAGTGCGCAGAAAATTGCCAGAAACCCAGTGATGCACAGAATAACAAAGCATATAGATATACTTTTTCATTTCATACGTGAGAAAGTTGAAGCTGGTGGAATCATTTTGAAATATCTTTCCACCTCTAAAATGATTAAATATTTTCTGTCCAAATTAAGTACTACCGAGACCAAAACTCGAAATTTGTACAGAAAATTCAGGATTATTAGATGTTATCTAGTTACTACCAATTAGATTAAAGAGTAGTATAGATAGATAACTAAACTCCTAATTAGTAAACTGTTTTAAGGTATATTAAGTTGTTATGTTATGAAATAGTTTAATTAATCGATTTGATAGTTTTTTGTATAAAGTCAAATAAAAAATATTTTTCTGGGTAAACTTCATTAAATTCCTACACAAATACGTCTCTGCTTTATTCTTATATGATATTGAAGGTATAGGTTAAAAACACTTCCGACATTCGCCCCTTGTAAAATTCGTGAAGCACAATTCATTTTTGCATTGAGAGAATTGTTCACATACCCTTCGGTAACAGCACTAGATTTCCATCCTCCATGTCACTTTGTAACATGTCCATCGATCTGTTTCGATTTTATAGAATAAATCCTTTTAATTACCGCTTGCCGCCACATTAGCCACTTCCAATTATAGTTCTGTGATCTCAAAAAAGACAATTGACACTGGTCAACGGCATTTTCCCTCCGCTGAAACGCAGATTTTTCCTTTCCATTGCCGACCGCCTACAAGGAAAGACCATCTTCCGCTATCTTTCATATTTTTTAAATTATAATTTATAATTAATAAGCTTCTTCTAAAGTACTGTCTAATATAATTTTTGTATGAATTCCTTACTTTTTTACAGAGATAGACGAAATTAAATTTAACACTGTTCTTTTATACTAATATGGTAGTTTTAAACTAAATATTCTTTCATAATTCACTGTTTTACTTTTGTGCAAACATTTGCAAGCTTTTTCTGTTGCAGAATAACTTTTTTAACCAAAAAATAACATTTTTATAACATAACGAATCTATTAACCTATAAAATATTCTTTCGTACCACCAGTGCCGGTTTCATATATTTCTTAAGCACGATATTTTATCATATAACTACATGACTTTTTGCTATAATTAGTTTCTTTCAGATCATGATTTTTTCATTTAGCCTATAATTGCTTTTTTACTGTTTTAATATGGGACATATATGTTGGAAAGCTTTCAGTAAATTGAACATTTTTTACTTTCAAACAACTGCCTTCAGCTTCACTAAAACATTTTTCAATTTCAACCAACTGCCTTCAGCTTCACTAAATCAATTTTTTCAATTTCAAACAACTGCCTTCCTTTTTTTTCAACCTGAAAAGCTGACCAACATAATGTGCTAATTACATTCAAATTCCTATATATCCCTGATCCACCTGTACTTCTAGGTAAGCACAGCCCCTAGACCAAAATACCGCCCTAGACCAGGACACAGCTGCTAGGATACCGTTCTAGTCTCCATCTTCTCAAGACTTCGTAGAGGCAAGACCCACCTACCTTCTTCAACCACCACATTTTCTGGAAACAAAAACTTCAAAAGCTAAGTACCTATAAAAGTACAATTATTTTCACATTTGTTCCATTTCCTGTGGCAGAAAAATAAATGAAAATTTGTTTCAAATTCTATTTTTTTATTTTTTCTAAAACCTCAACTATAAAAGTTGAGGGAGATATCGTCCGGGGTAAAATTTTAAATTTCTGTTTTTTTAGTAATTTTTTTTTGATTTCCGTTTAACTTTTATCTAAGTTCTACAAGGCGTTTCTACCTTTTCCGTCTTAGTTTGTTAGTACTTTTTATCGACGTCAAAAAGGTAGTGGCGCCCTCAATTTTTACAAACCTTCTGTTATCCTTGTGTGACTTAAACTTGGGGTCGAATCACCCTTGAGAGGAGTCTCTAGCCGGAGCCTTTCAAGAGGGAGCGTTTACCGTTACAACTTTAATTGAGGAACTTACAACTTTAATTGAAGAATGTCTCTACCCGATCCAACTAGAAGCGATGCCGAAGTACGTCGAAACGTGTGACCTGTATATTCTTCTGGATGCGGTAAACTTAAATATTGCGCAATTAGCGATGGAATTTTCGAAAAAGTGTTTATACCAACTACTTGTTTTGTAAATTGTCATTTCGATATGTTAAAAAGGTCTCAGGTTAGCATACTTTAGATATAAATGTATTAAATTGATGTTTGTACTGGATTTTCCAATAACCGTAAAACACCGACTCGTAAAAGTTTTTGAATCTGGAATCGCGATGAGTAGAAATTCCCCCTTATTTTCAATATCATCAATTTTAATTTTATACAACTCTTCTCTTCGACAACCTCCAGCTATTCCCAATATTAACGATACCTTCAAATTTATAAGTAAAGAAAGCCAAAAACAAATTAACTATTTAAAACTTTTATCTTAAACATTAAATATTTGTCGTCTGCAGCATTCAATAAAAACTTGTTCATTTCCCCCCTTTAAAATGTACTAGATTTATTAGGTTTGTTCCCAAACGATTTTCGTTTCCAAAATGCTATTAGTTGAGAATATTCAATTATATCTACGTTATCATTAATAATTAAGTTTGCCTTTAGTTTAAAATAACTGGACCATAATGTAGAAGACCCCAAAAAAAGCTAATAGCACCCGCTGAAAGCTATGAATATTGTTCTGGTTCCGCCATACCGTAAAGGTGTCATATCTTCTTCCGATCTTTATATACAGTATGTCTGAAAAAGTTGGCAACATATGAGAAACTTTTTTATTTGTAATGTTACGAAGAAAAGTTATTCTTTATAAAAAGTTCTGCATGACCCATAAAGTAAAACGCAATTGTCAGATGTCAATTTTTTAAATCGTATACGAGCTTTGTCAAAAAATTTGAGTTTGATACAAGAGTAAAGTACCTTTATTTCTTACAATATCGAGAACTTTAATTATGAAAAGTTGTTCGAAATAGAAAACTATGTTTTAATATGCAATTGGATCATACTACTTGGAAAAATTAGTTATTTTTACAAATTGTTCTCAAAATATTAAATGTAAGTTCAAGGTGCCGATAGGAATTGAAAATTTTAAATTTTTTTTTTTAAATGCAATTACTCATTATCTAATTGCAAAATAGATGAACTTTGACTTTATCTGTTTAGAATTATCTCAAATAGACAAATACCTACGTAATTAGAATTATTTATTTCGAAAACGTAACATCAAACTTTATGTGCATGAACAAGACAAAACCGTTTTAACTTTTTCATCACTCAATATGCATCTCAACTTGTCCACCGTTTCAATCTAATCATTTAATTGTTCTTTTGGAAAATGCTTTTATTGCATTCCTAATAACAGCCGGAGTAATATCTTCACAATCTTCCTGAATTGTTCTTTCCAAATGATCAATATTGTCGAATGGTCTTTTAAGATGCAATTTTTGCTTTAGGTATCCCTTAATAAAGAGGTCTAGTGGGTTCCGGTCTGGAGATCTTGCAGGCCAAGGAAATTCCACAAATCTTCCTAATACTAGTCCATTGAAAGTTTGCAGTAGATATTCTCGAACATTTCTGGTACTATGACATGGTACCCCATCATATTAGTACCATATGCGTTGTCTTTTTGTTATTGGTAGGTTATTAATAAAACCGGAAATTTTATCATTCAAAAATTCTAAGAAACGTTAAGAATTTGTGTATTACAGTAGAAAATACGTTATTCTGTTGGGAATTACTGATTTAAGTTCATTGCTAAAATATTTCAAATCAACAAATAAACATTTGAGGAGTGTTGACTTGTTAAATAAGATAAAAGTTGACGTGTTTCACAACTAAAATTTGCAAAATTTAAGTTGAAATTGAAGTGGTCAAAAAATCTTTTGCAATTTGTGGACACCCTGTACATTTAATGTCAAATGTAAATACGTGAATACTATTATTTTCGAAAGCCGAGAGTTTAATGAAGAATAACTTTTTTTCGTAAAACTTACAATAAAAAAGTTTCCCGTATGTTGCCAACTTTTTCAGACATACTGTATGTAATTCTACTGTACATGTGTATGTCACTGAACTCCTCCTAAACGGCAGGACCGATTTTGATGAAATTTTTTGTGTGTGTTCAAGTGGATTCGAGTATGGTTTAGATTCACAATTGGTCCCGGTAGGTGGCATTGCAATCGAGTTCATAATGAACAACTCCTAAATGTATAGGCCGATTTTGATGAAATTTTGTGTATTTGAGTAAGTAACTGGATGGTTTAGATTCACAATTAGTCTCAGTAGGAGGCGCTTCAAGTTTCCATAGGGCCGAAAAACGCTCTTCTATTTTCAACTCTGCGGTTATGAACTAACCTCTTACTCTTTCGGATGACCCTGTACACAAAATATCATAGATACGATTCTCCTGATTGCTGCAATCAGGTTCATACTGAACTTCTCCTAAATGGTTGGTGCGATTTTGTTGACATTTTGCATAGGAGTTTTTTTGGTGCGATCATTTCAAAAAGCGGGTCAAATTCAAAAAAGAATATTTTTCGGCTCTTTAATATGCGTATTTTTTATATAAATAACGTTCGAAAATCACTCCTCTATTTTCACCTCTTCGCAATATGACACCCTTCACCCTTCCATACTTTTGACGATAACTTTCGAAAGTTTAGAAAACAGAAACGTCAATTTATACCCTCAAAGAAACATCACTGAAGACGTTACCGATGAAGTTTCCATAGGGCCGAAAAATGCTCTTCTATTTTCAACTCTGCGGTTATGACCTAACCTCTTACTCTTCACTTTCGGATGACCCTGTACACAAAATATCATAGATACGATTCTCCTGATTGCTGCAATCGGGTTCATAATGAACAACTCCTAAACGGTTATTGGTCCCATTTTGATGAAATTTTGTGTGTCTGAGAAAGTAACTGGATTGTTTAGATTCACAATTAGACCCAGTAGGTGGCGCTGCAATCGTGTTAATACTGAACTTCTCCTAAACGGTTGGTCCGATTTTGTTGACTTTTTGCAAAAGAGTTTTTTTGGTACGACAATTTCAAAAAAACGCGTCAAATTCTCACAAAAAAATATGTTTGCCTGTGAATATTGAAGAAAAAAAATCAGGAAAGTCGAATTTTCAGGAAATATATTCCTTCTATCAAAAAGAGGTTAACACATGACAACGTCTGTCGGGTCCTCTAGTTCTTTAATATAATTTTCTTTGGATTTCTGCGGCAGCAAATTTAATGGCCACATTTGCCTTTTCTATGATTTCTTCGGGAGTAGGTACATATTATTTCAAATTCGTAATCTTCACTATCCATAATAATAATAGGAATAACTACTAAATTATCTAAAACAAACCGAATTATTGATAAAAACTAACGTCAGTTCATATGCTGTCAAAGTCAAAGGTAAGTTGATATTTTTTTCGGTAAAGGTGTTGACGAATTGCTCCAATCAACTGTATTGGCTTATGGAAGGCGTGAAATAAAGTTAACATTATGGCACTTTTTTTAACTCTTTTTCACTTTTTTGCCACTCTCACCATAAACAGCCGTTTTAAGCGCTACAGACTGGTGAAATACAAGGTACTTTAAAGATAGGGCGAAGAAAAAAGCATGTTTTATATTCAAAATTAAGCGATTATTATTTGTTTGCAGGAATCTGTGTATTAAATAACATCAACCAGCAACTTTCCTATAAAGTGTGGAAAAGCCAAGACTAGCCATTTTATGAGCCGGTAGGTTTTTAAGAGAGACATTCATATCCAATTTTATTTTCAACTAATGACTTAATTCATCTTATTATACCCAAGTTTGTCCAAAATCAATTGCTAGAGCTAAAATACGTTTTCGTCGAGTTTTTCCTCTGACTGACTATGCCGATGAAAGGGAAAAGTATGCCGAGCGAAGGAAAAAGTGCGACGAAAACGTGTTTCAATTTTTGCAATCGATTTCGGACAAAGTTTCTCATTTTGTTTGTATTTATGAGATTCAGTGGAGTTGTATTAATGATAGTTATTTATCCATCAAAATTTATTTTTTAAACAGTGAAATTGAATTTATTCAATATTTTTTTGCCCTACAATGTCAACTTATTCATTTTTAGTAATGAAAAGTACTGTTTCAAAAAGCATTTCGTTGAGGATAATTCTGCGATTATGTAAATGAGAATTATAATAATTTTATTGTAGAATTTATTGTACAGTTTATAACTTTTTTTGTAGTCTACACAACTGCGAAACAACCCCCCTCAAGTACTTGTGGATTATGTCGGACTAAGATGACATTATGCCAACTGCAATTATCGATTTTTAAATAAAACCTGTGTCTGCGCTTGCCATTGTTATTGCAACCCCTATATCTTCGCATATAAAGGGTCGGCAGGGGTGTTATTCCTGTCTTTCGTAGTCGTTCCCATGGTGAATGAATGGCTGTTACTTTCATTCATTTTCAAGCAGGACCGTGGGGAGTAAACTATCCCGTGGGGTACGTTTTAAACTTGGACAACTTATTTTTTATTTTCAGCAGCAAATATTAGAATATGGAATAATAAAATGGTGACTATAATTAATTATTCAACTTTTCTTTTCTCTTAGTTAAGTGAATATATAAAAAAATTATGTGTTTCGGGAAATCCAGGCAATATTTATTTATCACTTTATTTCCATTAGCGCTTATTTAAAAATGTATTATTAAATAAATTATGAATGAAGTGGGATCGGCTTTCCACTCACCCCTACCAGTTATTTTACAAGTTAGAGGAAAAAGTACTAGAGCAAAATGATCTACTGATTACGAATATTGAAATTTAGTGGTACTATAACGGTACATTTATTATAGAAAAATCGTGTTTTTGTGATATTATTGTGAACTACGCCCTCTAGCAGTGGAGTAGGAAACTTGAAAATAATTTTCAGCAGTTTGTCGTATGCAAGTTTGTGATACAGATTTTTTTTCTCTAAGTTGTACGATAAATAGTTTCTGAGATACAGCTAGTGATGAGCGATATCGTGATTTTTTAAGATTATCTATTTTTGCTATTTGCAGAGTCTCTTTATATAATCCTATGATAATGAATGAAACAAAATTCGATCTTGTTGACAAATTTTAGCCGAATGAGAAAGCGATTAAGGATATCGCAATAATGTCTTTTTCCAGCCCCCCAAAGAAGTGTTTTTTACCGAAAAAGCGTCAAAATCCGAAAAATTATCAATTTTCATGTTTTGTGACTATGAATGCTACCTTCTACCAAATTTTCATTAAAATCAAACTAATTTTGACGAAACTAAAAATAAAAAACGAGAAATGCAGTTTTTTGCGTTTTTCGAACTGATGTTGAGGTTATATGAAAAAGTCACTCAAGAAAAAGTTGTAGATTTTTCCAATATCTACAACTTTCATATTCAACTTTTTTTTCTAGGACCTCAAGTTTGGCCGGAAATCGCAATAATGTCTTTTTTCACCTCCCAAAAAAGTGTTTTTTACCGAAAAAGCGTCAAAATTCGAAAAAATTTCAATATTTTCATTTAAAATTTTTTTCCATGGTTTGTGACTGTGAATGCTACCTTCTACCAAATTTTTATCAAAATCGAACTAATTTTGACAAAACTAAAAATAAAAAACGAGAAATGCAGTTTTTTGCGTTTTTCGAACTAATTTTGAGATTATGTGAAAAAGTCACGAATGAAAAAGTTCTAGATTTTCCCAAGATCTACAACTTTTATCTCCAACTTTTTGTTTTAGGACCTCATCTTTTGCCGGAAATCGCAATAATGTCTTTTTCCACCCCCCAAAAAAGTGTTTTTTACCGAAAAAAACAGCAAAATTCAAAAAATTGCCAATATTTTAATTTGAAAATTTTTTCCATCGTTTGAGACGAATTTTCGTCGAATGAGAGCGATGAAGAGGTCAATATTATGTTCGATTTCGAATATATTTCGATTCACTCATTCGATTCATTGTTGTTTTCGTTGGCAATGATCACGTCACGCTTTAGATTTGCTTATAGGAACTGTGACTGACTGTGATTTGTTCGTATCAGTGAAAAAGTAACAGTTCGTGGAATATCTCTCATCACTAGATACAGCGGGTTACCTCTTTTCATCAGACATCCAGTACTTTGTGGTACACCAAATGTAGGTAATTAATGGAATATATTCAACTTCAATTTTAACATTTATTTCGGATCAATAACTAAGCGTTTCTTCTCGCCTCTCTGCATATCCCGAACACTTGTGAAATACTATCGTTGATAATATCCAGAAACACGAGAAGTGAAAGTTCATTATTGTGTAAAAATACATAAATCAATCACAGAAATGAAAATATTTTTTTCTACAGTCGCGCGTAAAATGACTAATTACTATATTCAAATGAAATCGAAAAGGCGACAAATGCCGAGGATTGTTACTTTACGCTCTAGCGCAAAAAAGGAATCTTTTTCGCTCGATTATTTAATCAAACCACGCCCTCCGAATTAACTCAATTGGTGAATATTCATGGAACCGCTCTTCTGACTTCTTACCTGACTTCCTATTGGCAAGCGCGTGCCTATGTTCTTCCCTCTCACTTCGACTATTGACTGAAATTCTGATTCGAGTTCTGACAAGTCTGAACAAATCAGTAGTAGGGATGTGAGATTAATGGAAAAGAATTGATTAAATAAAAATCGATTTTTTTGTATTCAAAATTAATCGATTTGTCAAAAATCGATTTTAATAAAAAATAAATCGTTTTCAGCGGATTCGCGGATTCGATTTTTTTGTATTATTTTAAAAAGTACATGCTTTTCATATTCCGATAATAAACCTCATAAAAGGGAATCATTCATTAACAATTTATCAGATTAAAAATCAATTAAATTATATGAAAATTGTCAAAAATTTTGAAATATGTCAAAAATGGTCGATAATTGTCAAAAACTGTCAAAAATTGTCAATAATTGTGAAAATATTGAAAAATGGTCGATAATTGTCAAAAAACATTTAAAAAATTTGGAAAATGGTCAAAATTTTTCAAAAATTGTCAAAAATGGTCAATAATTGTTAAATATGTTCGATAATTGTCAAAAACTTTGAAAAAAATTTGAAAAATTGTCAAAAAGGGTCAAAATTTTTTTAAAAAATTTGAAAAATGGTAAAAAATTGTCAAAAACTGTCAAAAATGGACAATTATCGTCAAAATTGGTCAATAATTGTCAAAAATTCTTAAAATTTTGAAAAATGATCGATAATTGTCCAAAACTATCAAAAATGGTCAATAATTTTGAAAAATGGTCAAATATTTTGAAAAATTGTCAAAAATGGTCAAACAAAGTCAAAAATGGACAATTATTGTTAAAAATTGTCAAAATTTCGAAAAATAGTTGATAATTGTCAAAAACTTTGAAATATGGTCAAAAATGGTCAATAGTTGTCAAAAATGGTCAAAAATTTGAAAAAAACAGTCCATAATTGTCAAAAATGGTCAAAAATTTGAAAAAAACAGTCCATAATTGTCAATAATTATCAAAAATAGTTAAAATTTTTGAAAAATGGTCAAAAACTATCAAAAATTTGGAAAAATGGTCGCTAATTTTGAAAAATAGTTAAAATGGTCAATAATTGTTAACATTTAAAAAAATGGTAAAAAATTGTCAAAATTTTGAGAAATGGTCAATAATTGTCAAAAGTTGTCAAAATTTTGAAAAATAGTCATTAAATAATACGAACCATTCCCGAAAATCGATTCAAACACGTAATTTATAAAATCGATTTACTAAAAATCGATTAATATTACTATAAAAATCGATAACTAAAAATCGATTATAAGAAAATAATAACCGATTCATATAAAAATCGACTATTTTTTAACATCCCTAGTCAGTAGATCTATTTAAGGTTAATCATGATGAATAGCGAAAATGACGATTATTCTAGCACTCCTATTATAACCTAAGATAATATAAAAAACTGTTTTAATTATTGAAAGGGCGACTGTAGAAAAAATTATGTGTGTTTTTCGAGCGTAAAGTAAAATTGCCGCTTTCGAAAGATCGCCGCGCTCCGCTCCGCGTCGCGCGGCAACATTCTTTCTCAAGCGGCAATCTGTTACTTTACGCTCTAAATACACAAATAACTATTAAACATAAACGTCACAATCCAACGGTAACGTTTATTAGAGTAACAAAATGGAATCAACGTTAAAAAATTATTAACTATAATTAAGTTAATGTGACAAAGGATAATCCTATCGAAGGATGTCAGAAATTTTCAATCCGCCACTATGCAGTAGAAATTAATAAGCAGGACAGAGCATACCGTTCAAATGACATCTTCACATCGCTAAGGACGCTTGACTCCATAGAAGTCAATTCTAAGCTAGTATGGGATTGGGTTCGTGTTCTGAATGTACTAGGAGACAATAGCAAGGTTAAGGTAACTTGAGTTCCAGGGCACATGGGCAATAGGGACAAAAAAAGCAGATGAAATGGACAGATTAGACTGGTCAATGCCATTCTTTGGACCAGAGTCCTTCTGCGGCGTTGCAGAAGCGACATGAAAGTGCGTAGTCCACAAACCAGAACAAAGAAAAGCGAAACAGCTCATCATAGAACGATCGCCAAAATTCACAGCAGACTTGCTGAGTGAAGACAGGAATACTGTCAAATATGTGGTGATTTTGCACTAAAAGCTCAATAGACACTTAAAGCTGAGGGGATTGACAGATTCTGTGAATTAGAGGAAGAAACACATTCTACGCCAGTGTGATAAGCCAGTGCACTAGGCGACGAATGCCACTGATAAAAAACTATAAAAATACTCAGTTACATGGCTGGTGGACTTCATTAAGAGAGTCGGGAAGTAATCTGGATAAAGAGGACCACAATAGATCGGAAAAGGGCACATAAAATCTAATCTAAGTTGATCTTGATTCAACAATATTACATTCATATTTTAGTTCATACTTAAGTAGCTGAAAATCCTACTTTGCAGAAATAGTTAGTTGCAAAGCAAAAAGCACACGTGTCAATATTGATTACAAAGTTTATTATTTATTTTTGGTTCATTTCAAAAGCTCAACTAACAGAAAAATAAATTTTAGTTGGACGCTGTTATATTATTTATTGGATAGAAGACAAGAACAAGTCCTTTGGAATAAGGATATTATTTATTTTGATCAGGCATTTTTACAACTAGGAAAGATAGTTACGGAGGCATTTTTGATTTTTACCACAATTGTAGCTTTTTTTAAACGCAGCAATCTTAACCAAAAATTTGGAAATAAGCATGCCATTGCCTTGCAGAGACAGGTGCAGAGTATTGAGTTTGTTAAATATATCGCGCAAAGTCGAAGTTTCAGCAAAAAGTGAAGCTCACTTCATGACTTTCCTATCGTAGAAAAGAGTAAATTTCATAGTTTTATAAACTGCAGTATTACAATTACCTACATCAGTTCATTTATCATTACTGTGTTTAGCTTTTTTAATGATAAATATTTCTTTGGAAAAGTTTTTATTTAGTTTACGAATGAATCCAAAAAATAATCTATTGATTCCCTTCCAGATAAAGGCATCCAGTATACAATAGAATTCAATGGAGTGTAATAATAATTCAATGTGTAACTCACAAAAGCCCGAAAGTGTGAAACAAATAGTTTTGGGGTGTGAACTGTATTAAAGTGTTAGGGGTCCAAATATTAAAAATGGGATTTTTATGAACCATTAGGATAGAAATGACATTACAGTAATTAAATAATAGTAATTTATTACTATTGTATTAACTTTTAATAAATTGCTGAAATGACACCTCTTCAAATGCAACGAAGAATAGATTCCTGTCAATATTTTCGAGAAGATAATTTCAGTTTTGTATTTAATTATTACAAAATTTGTTCCAGCATGGTGCAAATCACCTAAAAATGTTACCAAAAGAAAGTGTCACCGATCAAACCTTCAAATGTTTACTGGGGGAATAATATCTCAGCGTGGTGTTACAACTCTATCTGTAGTTGATGATACTGTTCAAAGTATTGTGAAATTCTAAATGGTTTTCTTCTAGAAACGACTCATGCTTTATATCCAGAGGGGTGGCGTTTTCAGCAGGATAATTCAAGATGCCATACTTCTGCTTATACTCAAACTTGGATGTTGGAACACCAACTGACAACAATTCCATGGTCAGCAGATTTCCCTGATCTTATTCCCATTGAGAACATATGGGGACTAATGAAGATTGAAATTGAACGAGCAGCGTCAGAAAATGAAGATTTGATTCGTTCAGTTTCACGGACCTGGATCTCCATCATCAAACATTATGGTACTGACTTAGTTTCGGGTGTACCTGGAAGTTTGTGAAGTGGAGTTATTTTGTTAACATTTTCTAGAAGAAGTGATAAAAAAATATATATGCAAGGTTATACATTCCTTCCTGAATAGTAACCACCAATATTTGGCTCTTAGACTCTTTTCTTTTGTGGAGAGTCAATCCCAGCTTGCATTCAAAGTTTGTCATGTTTCTTTGCTATTTTAACAATTCCTCCATTCCTTCCTGTCCTGGGACTTTTTCCTTCAGTCGTTAATTTCTATTTCTATTTGGTCCATCCATCTAGCTTTTGGTCTGTTTGTAACTGGTGTCCACTCTCTTATTCTCTTCACATTACTACCTTCTTACATCCTTTTGATATGTCCAAGCCATCTTAATCTGGATGCTTTTATTATTCTTCCTATGTTCGCAGTTTCTAGTATTTTTTCTATTTCCAAGTGTGTCAGTCTTTCATACTGACCCTCATTTAATTTCTTTAGACCATAAATTTTTCCTAATAATTTTTAGTTCGAATATAAAAATATATTCCGAATAATAACAATTGTTTTTTTTCCAAATATTTATTATTTAGACGAACTTAATATTGACGAATTCATACATTTATGATCAAATAAATAAATAAATATAGTAATTAAGATACATAATTAAATTGGAACAAAAAAAGTAATCGTTATTTTCAAATATTTATTTATTTTGTAACCTAATAAAATCACACAGTATGGACCATTCCAGAACACTTGACTTTGATAGGTCGGCCATATTGCATTGGGGGACAACCGATCACTTTGGCATGTGATGTGAGTCAGTTGGTTGTCAGACAGACTTTGTAGAATAATGTAATATATATTTTATTTAAATGATAAAAAATTTAACAAACAACACATGGCGCAGTCAGTAAACTGTCTCTGAATTGAATTAAATGTCAGACGACGAAAAGGCAATCAACAGAGTAGTTATGTGATTCCAACGAAAGTCAACAGGTACAGGTGCAAACCAACACCAAACTAACTTATTTATTAACAAACATTGACTGATATAGGTGAACTAACTAATCTTCGATAAAATGTCGAGAACACATACGCCAAGTTTTACGTTGTGATTCACCGAGGGGGCCCCGTTTTGAAGCACTAATCCAAGCATCGCGCTGTTGCACAGAGAGATCAATTAAATATTCACCTCCTTAGCCTTCTTATCTCTTGCTCCCGGCATACCACAATTTACAACACTACAAAACGATGGCATTTTAGTTAATTTTAAGAACTTATTACTAATTAAAGTCTAACTATCATCCGTTGTTTACCTGTAAACAATAAAAACTAAATAGAATATGACATGAGTCCTCCAGAGCAGTATGGCCGACCTGTCTTAGACCATTCCAAAATGACGTCACTGACAGGTCGCCCAAATTGTGCTGAAGAGCCCACATTCTCTTTAGCTTTCATTGTTTACTGATAAACAACGTAGGTATAATAGTTAGACTTTCATTAACAATTAGTTCTTAAGGGTATCTAAAATGCCATCGTTTTGTAAAGTGTTGAATGTGGGAAGAAAAAGGTAAGGTATATATTTTTTTGGATTAGTGCTTTAAATCGGGGCCCCTTTAGTGAATCACAACTTAAAACTTGGCGAGTGTGTTCTCGATATTTTATCGAAGGTTAGTTAGTTAGGTCTTTGGTCGGAAGGGCGTAAGGGTCGATATTGTCTATAATACGAATATGTTCATCGTACTTAAAAACATATTTGCAACACTTTTATGGAAATAACACCAGTAAACTAAATTTTGAAACTAAGCAGATGCTAAAACACAAGCTTACTAATCGATTTGGTTGCCCTCCAGCATAATATGGCCGTCCTGTGAAAGTCACGTGTTCTGGAATGGTCTATCCTCTAATTTATATTAAAACGTCTATAATCACTAATCAGTGCACTCGCTTCTTCGAATAATATAAACATAATTTGATAGGTTTAATTTAGGATATTCTCCAGATAATGTGACACTGTTTATTTAACATATAAAAAGATCGTACTCGATTACATCATCGCTGATTACGTAAGTGTCAACATTAGTAATCATAATCAATTATGCAAAATATTTGAATTTTTAATAAATTCTTGCATGACTTTAGTTTTATGTAACGCTTTTTTTAAGCGCTTGTTTTGATCATAAAACGAACTATGTATAATAATAGATTAACTTTTATGATTTTTCCAAACAAATTATTATTAATTTGTGTAGGAAGGAAGAAAACTATTCTTGAATTTAAATTTTCAACGATTCAGTTTGAAAAATTATAGCAGCATCCATTATAGGTAGCACATTTATTATATTTTTTTTCTACGAGCGTACGGAAAAGTACTTCGATTTGTGTTGGGCAGGGAATTTTGAGTAACTTATTCATCATTTTTTGGTATAACTGTGAGTTTAGAAAAATACCAGAATCGCATAAGTATTTACTGTCACAGAATGATAATTTCTGCAATTGTAAAACATGGAACCACAATTAGAAGGTTGAATGAGTCTAATATGTTTTCCGTCGATAGCTCCTATGCAGTTGCATTATCTTCAAATTCCTTGGCTATTTTTTTTCCAGTTTTCTGATGAGACATCGGGAAATTCAATACTTGATACACGTTTCCAAATTGCATCACAAACTTGGTTAACTATGATGCTAGCCGTATATTTTCCAATTCTAAATGCGGAACGTAAATCAGCGAAAGAACAACCTGTGGCCAGATACCTAAGACAATTTTTTTTAAGGAACCACACTTCAAAAGAAGTGGAAAAATGCAAGGGATAGGTATAGTCGTGATGTTGGTAAAAGGATGGGAAAATCTGGACAGGGAGCTAATAAAAAGGCCCCATATGTATATGCTTCCCAGATTTAATTTTTAGAAGATACAGTACTTCACCGTGTTACTGACAGTTCTATGAACGATGATGAACATTCTCAGTAATTGCTCGAAGATATCGAAATAAATGAAGATGTTCAAACACAAGCATTTAATGTGAACAATGTAATAGTCAAATACATCGGCAAGTTCAATCGACTGAAAAAGCTAAAATAGACAAAAAAGAAAAATACCATTGGTGGAAGCAAAGTTGATTGAAGCTTTGGATTCCAACGCGAAGCGCCATGACAGAAAAAAAAATGAAGAAGACGACGATCAAACTATTTTTATTGACATTACTACCACACTTAAAATTGCTTCCACCTCATTTTAAATTAAGCGCCATGCTAAGTATTTTACAAGCTATCAATAAATACGTAGTTCAACCTGTTTCGAATACGCCTACCCCTAATGTTCAACCCCAATCAGCTGCATCACATTATCAGGAAACTCCCAATCACTTTCAAAAACCACAGGGATCCAGACCAGCGATACTCTATTGCGCTGAGGAGTCTTTTTTTGGCAGTCTAAAACCAGTTTTGACGTTATAAGGTAAGAGCTACGTGCTTTCAAAGCCGCTTGACTTTATTGATTTATGTGGGAGAAATTTCTGTCCTAGGTCTGCGCCCGTATACACCTGCACCAGAGCCTGAGGGTGTTTTTGATCCATCTGTGTACCAACATCTTTCTGCTCTTAATAAATCATCCTTATGGAGGACCCATTCGTCTCTAATTGGAATTAGGACGGTATAAGGCAGGTCGTAGTTTACTGATGGAGGCATTATGTCAGAGGTCATTCCCAGAATACTGTGACTTTCAGTGTCCACTAGCATTCTGCTTTGTTCTGTATAAGCCTGTTTTGTGCATTTAAAAATATGCGCAATTCTACATGTTGTCCATCTAGCCTGCCTTTCCAGAAATATATGGAGGAGGTAGGTCTAGAAGGATTTCCATGGCTGCTGACGGTATGGTACTGATGGCACCAGTAATTGCCAGACAGGCCTGTTTCTGTATGCCAGAGAGCTTTGCTTGGGTCGTTCGCTGTAAAGCTTTTGACCACCAAGCAATAGCTCCATATGTGATCATTGGTCTAACAATCATCACATATATCCAATGGATTTGTTTGGGTCCCAAGCCCCAATATTTTCCACAGATCATGCGACATGTCCACAAGGATAGTCTGACCTTATGGATAACTTTCTCCAAGTGAACGTTCCAGGTAAGTTTTGTATCTAGGATAATCCCCAAATATTTTACTTCCGCTGCAAATGGAATAACCTCACCATTGTAGGAAAGTGGTGGAAGATCCTCCAATTTCCTTTTCCTAGTGAATTCATCGTCAGAATCAGTATCCATAACACAACAAATGCAACCGACAACGTCTACAATTTTCCTATAGTAGTGTAGTTAGAAATTTGATAATTACTTTTCATGAAACGATGCGTGTGTGCAGCAACAGTCGGCCGCCGAGCACGCATTTTTGTTCAGAAAGTTCTACTTTTCCGCTAAACACTTGATTACGCAGTGCGGAAAAGTAACTTTTCCGCACGCAAGGCATTAACTATTGCATATTATAATTATTTTTGCCGTTTTATTGCAATTTGGTTGAATATGGCGTCAATAACTATTAATGATTACATCAATAACCAGAAGGTAACTAATCAACTTGTTAGATTGTATCTAGTTATTCTATGTCTGATTAAATGTTATTTTTTTCATTTTCCGCCCACTTGTTAGGAAAATAACTAGTGATCGCAAGCTATATTGTATGGATTTTTAATGTAACTCATGTACACAATAAACAAGTCGATGAATTTGTTTAAGCTGAACGTGTACATTTCAAAATTTTAGATAAATAAATTCAAATTATTGTATTGTCACCCAGCCTATTTCGAAACTAAATTTAGCATTAAAAATTTCCATGCATTCTACATACATGACATTAGTCATCAGTTTCAAAAAAACAATTCCAATTGCCAGCAATAAAAAAACAATAAATTTTAATTTGTTACTGAACATGTTCCATTATTACAAGATTAAGTTCCGTTTTTTATTAGTTATGAATAATAAAGTTTTGAAAATAGTACAAAACAAATTGGAACTCTTCGATTCAGACCTGTAAAATAAAACAAATCCTTATAAATAACTTCCGAAAACTCTTGAAAGTACACAAACTGATCCCGGCCAGTGCCCACTTATCGAATGCATACCATTAAAACTTTGTGCAAATGGAAAAGTGCAAGTTCTCAGCACAAATTGTTCAGAATTTCAAATTAAGTTAAGAGCGGCTAAAATGAAGTGTATGCATTATTATTGAGCGTTGCGCTCTTCAAATTTATTTGGAAAGTTTAAAAATAGTTTTTGTTATGTTTAAATTGGAAAGGACTTAGGAATCTGTAATATCAAACTTAAAAATTTTTCCTAGCACTTCTTAGAAGTTTCAAACATTTTTAAAACAGCGCTTCAAACAAAAAGTATAGGGAGTTTCACACCCCAGTATGTATAGTTCTTTTCACGATCTAAGAAACTGACCCTTGCTGAGATGGGATAATGACATGCAATAAAGCCAAAAAAGTAATAGCCGTGACAGGGTCGTAGTTATTTTGTTGTTGGCGAATAATAAATTATTACCTGAAAACTCAATAAGACTTTTGGGTCATTCTTATTATAAATACTTTATTTTATTGCAATGTATTATTTAATACCGGCAATAATGGCAATTCATACGTTATGGTAACATATAAGTATAAAAGTGTTTATTTAATTCCCAACCAACTTCACACCTTAGTAAGGGGAATATACAAAAAAAAAATTAATAAATTGTAAAAATTAATTTACTTAGTACTTTTTCTTTTCCATCAGGTATAGTGGGGCCCTGCACGGTAAATCCGAAAAGTTTTATGGTTTTACTGCATCTCAAGCCTAAGTAAAGCCTAGTCAGTTTCTTAGATCGTGAAAAGAACTATACATCAAAATACTTGTTGATTTGTGTTATTGATTATTCAGTGAAAAAATAGTGAAGCTTCATCAATAAGGTTATTCTAGGTCACACTGGGTAACGAAGTAATGGACCAACTTGTCAGGAAAAGAGGCCTGTCCTAGTCAATAGGTTTGTTAGCCACAACTAAGAATCCCTTTAAATCTGACAGAAGAAATGGACTGCAAAGCAAGGTGTAACATTTAAATTAATTTAAACCGATGCCGTCACTTCCAGTCCATTAATTTCCAGTTTCTTAATTCTTGATAAATATTTCTTGGCATGTGGTAGCACTTTGCAAATTGATTTGGATCTAAATATAATATAATTTATAGATTTTATTAAGTTATTGTTTAGTTTGAGTGACTGCAAAGTTTCTCTGTAAGATAAAACCATAGTTTTCTCAGTAAATACCAGAACATTATAGTAACAAGACACTAGTGTTACTTACCAGCAAATATAGTGAATTGATATCGTCACCGTACATAGACAATGAATAGTAAGTTCACTCGTCGTCGTCACTTTCATGTAGCGCTGATTAAGACATGCCGAAAAGCGGTCGTTAAAAGAAACGTGCATCGTACATACAGGGGTCGCGCGATTTACTACATTCATAACTTGTTTATTTATAGATGGAGTGTTTGGTACGGTGGCTGATAAAAATGTAAGTTGTTAGAAAACTTTCAAAAAACGATGATGTTTGCTATGTACCGTGCGATCTAGTATTTAATTGGGAGCATCAAATTATAATAAATAAAATATAATCAGTTATTAGAATGGCTTTTACTACTGTAATGTTTTTGTTATTTATTTCAATAGTTTTTACTTGTGGGATAGAATTATACACACTATGTCTAATTACTATATATTTATTTAAAGAAACACACACTGTATTAAAGTTAATTTATATACACACTAATTAATGTCTACTAATTTATTTACACTCGGTATATTAGTTATTGCCTCTAACATATTTTTGGAAAAAAAATAATATTTTTAAAACTTTAGTGGTTCATTTAGCCATTCACCAGCCAGGTCTGCAGCTCCGAGTTGGGGTATAATAGGAGAGGTATTGAACAAGTTTTCAACTTGCTTCAAATACCTACCCAAAAATTGGTGCCAGCTCTTGAACTATACTCCAAAACGCCGTGTCAGATCAAAGTTATATTTTTTTTAATGGGACACCCTGTATTTTACTTCAAATTTGAATTCTGCTTGACTTCTCCATTGCAATGATATAGAGTTGTAGTAGGTTATACAGTGTATTTAGAAAGTTCTGACCAATTGTTTCCTGAAAATCGTATTGAGTTCAACACCCCGTATATTTTAAACTGAATCTTCTAGTATATATCATAATTCACTAGACCTGCTTCCATATCTAAGAAACCGTATACAGGGCGAGTCTAAACTCGAATACATCGGTTTCACAATTTTTTTAAATGTATCATCCTGTATCTTATATAGGTAGATGAAAGTTACTTAATTATACTTCAAATTTGATCAGGTATTCCCTATACCCAAACTGCATAGTTTCGGAAAGACATAAGATGTCAAAATTAATCAGTTCTTCGGATAAGTTAAAAATGTTACTGTAGCCATTGCAGTTCCAAAGGGTTATCCCAACTTTTTTGGCAATACGGTATTTTTGTTGACATTAGCAGATTTTTTATTCGGAGTCATTTTCTTCTCGTTGTCTTTTCTGATCAGCGTATAAAAACAATGCTGATTAATTGCATTTAGTGAAAAAATGGAATCCTAAACCAAACTTATAAAGCTAAAAAAGCAATAATTACAAATTTTGTTATTATGTATTAGGTTTATGAGACTTTTTAATTTTTGTCGCGATTTGCGAATTTTATTGTGTAATATAAACGCACTCTTGTATAAAGAGATAAGAAATAACTTTATGTAAAATTTTAAAAAAGATCTTTTAATGTCGCTCCATACAATTTTTACATTCGCTGCATTTTCTTTTTAATAAATATCCTGTAATAATAACTGAATAGTTCGCTGCAAAGACAGTCCAGCCTGTATACTATTAACTCCGCTCATACCATCGAACTACAAAAGACATACGGTATCTGTTTATCGCTCGATTGGAACTTCAAAATCCCGAAAAAGAGTAGCATCGGAGTCCGAGTGGGATAGACATTGCGCTGGGAGGAGCTTAGAGTGAACATACTATGATGAAGAACAAAGAAAAACCCGAAAGAAGTAGTGATAAATTTTACGGTTCCAGTGCCCCAATGCTTTATCCCAAGGATTGGAAGAATTAGCAGATTGGAAAATCGCAAAATATGACATGGCTGAAAATCGACTGTTAGAAAGGACTTATCGATAAGCTTTATTACGATCCTAATTTTTAGATTCAGAATTATCCTTTTTATTAATAGTAGACTCCATCCGAGGACACACATTTGTATGATTCCATAAAATTGATATTTTGTTTTTATATGTATATCGTATTACTAAACATCAACACTTATATGGAAAAAATAAATGTAGATACCATTTATCTTGAAAACTTAATTTAACACTGAAATAGATTAGCATATTGTTTTGAAATTCAACACGTAATTCGCTGAGTCAAAATAACTACGAAGTTATCAAATCCGACCTCTCCGCAATTGAGATTAATAATTCAATGAGTCATTCCAATTATGCATTTGCTATTGTTTTATAGGAACATTGTTTTTTGATAGCTTGTATTCTATTCTATCTGTAACTGAGAATATAACAATTATTGTGTAGGAGTAATTTCGATATGCTATCGATTACCTATGCAATTAGTCCGAGATAAATTTTTGATTGCACTACGAACAAGCCTATTCATTTGAATGATGGACTGTTTTTTGTTGAAGCAAGTATTCATTATTTAAGAACTAATAAAAATATCTTAACGAGGTAACTGGGACATTTCTAGACGAACCCATATTTCACATGAGTTTTGATAGCATGACACCAGAGAATATATTCATCATATCATCTAGGGAACAGGTGATGCACCCAGGTAATTCTGGAGAAATCATCTGGTTCATCGATGGCCGATGGTATAAGAGGACCTAGAAAGAGAATGTTCTTTAGCCTTGGTCGATATACGACTGTGTTTCAAGTAGGAATGGAGAACTATCGATGGTTTATCGATAACCAACGATATTTTTGACTATCGAGAAAAATCGATAGTTTTCAGTACTATCGATAGTTGAGATGTTTAGGTGAAGAATATAAATATATTTTGAAAGCTGATATGGAGTAAAAATGCTATCAAAAAATGGGACAAAGAGAGAGAGAGAGAGAGAGATGAGAGAGGCGGGGGAGAAAGAGAGAGATGGGAGAGAGAGATGGGAGAGAGAGATGGGAGAGAAAGAGAGATGGGAGAGAGAGAAAAAAGGTGAGCAAGAGAGGGGAGGAAGGGAGAGAAATGGATGGGAGAGAGAAAGATGGGACAGAGAGAGAAATATGAGAGAGAGAGATGGGAGAGGGAGAGAGAGAGAGATGGAAGAGAGAGAGAGAGATAGGAGAGAGGGAGAGAGTGATGGGAGTGGGAGAGTTGGGAGAGAGAAAGAAAGATGAAAGACAGGGAGAGAGATGGCAGAGACAGATATGGAAGAAAGAGAGAGAGATGAGAAAGCGAGAGAGAAGGAGAGAAAGACGGAAGAGTAAGAAAGTGTATTGCGTGTGAGTACAATCATTATTTTAAACTGTCAGTATCTAAGACGGATTTTTTGGGCGTCGGCCCAGCTTTGTAGTGGAACGCTTCTGAAGCGATAATGACAACCAAGCAAGGTCGAGCACGGTTAGTACTTGGATGGGTGACCGCTGGGGAAACACCGTCGTAGAGCCCGTACAGCCTGCAGCGAAGCACCGTAGATTACTAGGGTCAGTAGCATATCACAGCTCGCAGGCATTATACCAATGAGCACGAGGTATAATGGAGATATGCCGTCTTTCGGATGAGACGTAAAACCGAGGTCCCGAGTCCATGGATGTTGGGCTCGATAAAGATCCCTACCACTGGTTGGAACACTAGTGGATTCGGCAAAATTTCCGGTTAGGGGTAGAGTGCTCCCGGCGTCGGTGATTAGCCTAAGTTGCAGAAATAGACCGACGTTAAATAACCGAATAAAAAAAAAAAAAGACGGATTCGGTAAAGTTCGCGACCCTCGGAATTTTGTATCGCATTTTTTTCTTATTAGAAAGACCCCATTGCTTATAGAACATTTTAAAAGGAAAAAATTCACTTTTGGAAGAGAAAATTACTATTAAAAGTAATTGCTTATAGAACATTTTAAAAGAAAAAAATTCACTTTTGGAAGAGAAAATTACTATTAAAAGTACTAAAAATCCACCATTTTTTTTCAATTTCTAACAATTATTGACCATTTTTCGAAATTTGGACAATTATTGACCATTTTTGATCATTTTTGACCATTTTTCAAAATTATTAATCATTTTTCAAAATTTTTGACAATTATTGATCTTTTTTGACAATTTTTCAAAACTATTGACCATTTTTGACAATTATTGACCATTTTTCAAAATTTTAACAAATACTGACAATTTTTTACAATTTTTGACCATTTATGACCATTTTTCAAATTTTTTTGACAATTATGGACCATTTTTGACTACAATTGACTATTTTTGACAATTATTGACCATATTTGACCATTTTTCAAAATTGTTGTCCTTTCTTCAAAATCATTGACCATTTCTGACAGTTTTTGTCAATTATTAACAATTTTAGAGAATTATTGACAATTTTTCAAAATTTTGACAATTATTGACCATTTTTGACAATTATTGGCCATTTTTGACAGTTTTTGACAGTTATTGACCATTTTTCAAAAATGTTGACAATTATTGACCATTTTTCAAATTTTTAACAATTTTGGACCATTTTTGACAATTATTGACTATTTTTGACAAATTTTGATCATTTTTCAAAATTTTAACAATTATGGACCATTTTTGACAATTATTGACAGTTTTTCAAAATTTTTAACCATTTTTGAAAATTATTTACCATTTCTGATAGTTTTTGACAATTATTAACAATTTTAGACAATCATTGACCATTTTTCAAAATTTTTGACAATTATTGACCATTTTTGACAATTTTCCAAAAGTATCGATCATTTTAGACAGTTTTTGACAATTATTAACCATTTTTCAAAATTTTGATAATGTTTGACCATTTGTGACCATTTTTGACAATTTTCGACAATTATTTACAATTTTTCAAAATTTTGACAATGTTTGACAATTATTGACTATTTTTCAATATTTTAACAATTATTGATCATTTTTGACAATTATTGTTACTTTTACCGATTGTATAAATATCGAAAATTATCGATAATCATCGATAGTAAAAATAGCACTATCGATAAATATCGATAGACGGGACTATCGATAGTTCTCCATTTCTAGTTTCAAGCAGAGACGATTGCCGCTATAGCCTGTATTGATGAAAACATCAGAAGAGAATATACCGGACAAAAAATTAAAATATTCACTGACAGCCAGGCTCTGCTTAAGGCTATCAGTAATCCAACAACTAGATCTAGACTCGTGAAAAACTGCAAAGAATCCCTCAACAGGATGGCAAGAGACAACAAAGTGTCTCTAATATGGGTGCCGGCACATGTGGGGATTGCAGGTAATGAAATGGCGGACCAGTTAGCTGAAGAAGGCTCTAAAGGAGACTTCATAGGACCGGAACCGTCTTGAGGAATCACAAAAGATTGCATAAGAGGGGAAATCGGGAACTGGCTAGATAGGAAACACCAATTCAAATGGAGGGTGATACAAGAGCACCTTCATACAAAGAGTTTACTGAACAAGGTAGACAAGGAACTCTCAACCAGGCTACTGAAATTGGGTAAGAGATATTTGAAGACAGTCACCGACCTGGTGACTGGACACTGCACCTTGAGGAAACATCTGTACAAAATGGGCAAAGTTAGTGAACTTGATGATGAAACACCTAGCTTCTGCGAGAACTTAGAAGAACTTAGACTGAAGCACTTTGGAGAGGAATTAATACAACCATCACAACTACTGAAAATCCCTCCAATCAAACTAGTGGCCTTAATAGAAGACGCGAAGCTTCTGGAATGGAAGTAGATAACATGGGAAATGATACAAAGATTCACTTCTAGTGCCTGGGCTGATGAGCACAACCCAAATATATGAATGAATGATCTTAACTAGGTTGGGGACTTAAAGATCTATAGCTTCCCGAGAGATCACAAATTTTGTCTTTATCTTTCTGCTCACTACAGTGACGAAGGCAAAATATATGTTATCTCCGGAAACTCTACTCCCTCAGTCAAGAATCTGGCCCCTGAATGGTTACAGCATGGAAAATTTTGTAGGAGCCCAAATAAATACTCTGTTAGCGATCATGTTCAATAATGTGAGCAATTTGGGCACCTGGAAAGCTGCACAAATCCTCAGAAAAGTACGTAAACCGTAAAATGTAACTTTCTACGCCTATTAAACTTTTTATCAGTTCTAACTGGGTTTATTGAAACAATACTTAAGACAGACAATAAAACTTTGTATCTACAATCACAAATTTGTATGATGGAACTATAGAAAAGCTTTATTGACTGGAAAAATACAAGAAAACGTTATTTATAAGAAATATAGCTCAGCTGTTTTCGTCTATTCGTTATAAAAGTTTACACATAACATTCATGACTATATGAAAAGAGATAATCATTTGCCCATTCCTATCTCTTTATACAGCCATTTATTCGACAATTCGAACAGGTAGTAGCTATACTTACACTTATTTTCACTGAAGTAACAAGGGTATTATCCTTATATACAAAAAAGTATTTTCACGATAATGATAACTACTTTTAATGATAATACTACCAACTGGAATCAATAAGTATGTTTGAACGATTACAGGTAAATCTAAACTTAACACTAACTACTAACTGCATTTTCAAACGAAGTTTTAGTGGAAGACACAGCATCCAAGCCTTTTAATGTAAATAAAGGTGGGGATCCTCTTTCGATAGATCTATTGAATCTGGTGCTGGAAAGTATAATAAGAAACAACTTAATAGATTCAATAGCGATAATGTATTATGAAAAACACCAAGTGATAACCTAAGCAGACGAAATCACAGTGATAGCACGATCACAAAAATGATTGAAACAAATTTTTAGAAACCTGGAAAATGTTTCGAGATAGCCAGTATGGTAGTAAAGAAGACAAGGTACAGTGTATTACAAGTAAAATTCCAGCACAACGGTTTCGATGGTAAGGCAATGTGGTCAGGATGGATGACGGAAGTTGTGATAAGAAAATTCTTCTTGAAAGTGAAAGAAGGAGACGACCTAGGATGAAATGGATGAATGTTGTTAAAGAAGATTTGGCACCGAAAGGAATAGAGCACTGGAATCACAGTGCAAGAAATCGAATGCAATGGAGAAAAGTAACAAACAAAAGTAGAAGCTATGTGCCTTCGATGCCCAAAAAGCTGTTTATATGTAAATGATTTTAAAAATTGGTAGAAGAAATGTGGGGACCAGAACCCTTTTGTGGTATCAGCGCCAATGTAATATTTGGAGAAACACGCAACGCCGAAAAAATAGGAGATCTGACCATTGGAAAGATCTAGTAGGGATAAGACAATCAAAGATACTCCTGGGAAACTGCAGCCTGGTGAAAACAAATGAGTGGATAAGCCAGAGAAAGACTGTACTAAGAATTTTGACATGAAACTGGCACCTGAATGGGCATCTAGAGAAGAATGTAGATTCTGTGGAATGGAAGAAGGAACCTCTATTTACATACTGGTGAAATGCATAGCAGTACAGAATCCTAGTGCACAATACCTAGAAGACTGCTGGATAAAAGGACATAAACTGATATTTCTCCAGGAAATGGGACTAAAGGAACTGGGTGGAAGAAAGGGATACAATAGATAGTTCAGGTGTCAGTGAATGTCACCCAAACATACATACAGTAATGTTATGTTATGGTACATAAATGCTCCACGTTGATGCCAATTGTTAAGTTATATTATTTTATTATTACACCTAATATCCACGTTGTTGTGCCAATTGTTATGTGAAGATTTATATTTTTACTGTTTGCATGTTCGATGTTATACGTGCGTGTATAACGTGTTGCCTATATTATTAATATTTTTGTTTTTCTTCGTGGAGTGATGGTATTTTTAATTTATTAATATTTGAAATGTGGGTTTATTTTATAAAGTCAAACAAGGTTGTCCATCAAAGGACGTACGGTTTAATTCCTCACAGATGTACGTTTAACAAATCAAACTTCTAAATTTTCTTGTTGAATGAATGAAATTTTATTGAACAGTTTTTTTTAATTAATAGTGAGAAACAATTTTCTCAAAAATCTACGTATAACAAATAATGAAACAAATCTTTTACAAAAACTACAAATTTAAATATAATATTCTAAGAATTAAAGTGACAACACTGTTCACTGATTGTGACGTTGACTGATGACAAACTTCCTCGTTCAGTTTTCACAAAATGGTCTACAGTTTACGCCACGAGATACGTTTAATGAAATTATTTTTGATTGAAAAGCAAATAGTAAGAATCATTATTATAAAACATTATACTACGACTGAGATGTCCTCAACGAAGTTTGGAAAAATCCTTGAAGTTTATCAAAGAAATGTAGGTATTGCTACTGAGTTGTATCATTAGTCAAACAAGTTACGCATGGTTATTAATATTAGTTAATCACTAACCTTTGGGTCGCATTGAACAATCAATGCGATTCCATTTTCACTTTATTAAACATTAAGAGTTTAATTTTGATTTCTTTCAGCAATGATCAGTATGGAAATGCGTTTCTCAAAAAAAACACACCTGGAGATAATATTAGGATTTTTGGAATATCTAACAAATTATTTCAAATTGGAAATGTGGTTTCATTTTCTTCAATATCTTGTAAAATCGGTGAGTATTACTCTTTCCTTTATGATTCAAAATGTTAATTTTGATTTATAACATTTTTGTAAACATCAAGCTGTCACTTCTTGGCTTTTTTTCTTAACCGTGAAAGTTAGGTTATGTTCATACTTGATTATAAAATTAATATTTTTTTTTAGGTTAATAAAATTTGAAACAATTGAATGTCGGAGAGAAGACAAATACATCCTTCCTGAACGACGACTTTTATGACACTAAACTGATAAATTAGGGTTCTCTAACCTTACTTTTATGGTCAAAATTTTCCCAAATTTCTCAATATGACTCCAGGATATGTAAAAACTATACTAGATTAGGGCTAATAACATCCTATAACTGAAAAAACCCTCATTTGCGTTTTATTGCTTATTTGAAAAATTTGTCACTTGAATGTTGTAAAAAGCACTATTTTTGAATATCAATGTTAAGGTTATGCCTTTTTATTACAATTGTGTTCTTTCTGAACCTTATATCATTACTTTGATGATATTGTTAACCTTTTTAAACATTCTATCATTGCCTTAATGATAATATCAACATTTACCAATAGAATTATTGACTAAAATCTTATTAGAAAATTTTATTTATTTCATTTCATATCTGTCAAATTTTCTTGTGACTACATCTCTTTAATTTCACCCCTGTGAATTATAAATTGTTATTTGATTGACTCTATTGTTTATAATTAAAGAGAAAGGATTGTTAGAGTTTATTCTTGCATCCAATTGTCGATATTAATCTCCAGTGTTTCGTGGCTAAAAGGGTAACCAGCTCCCAATGCCAAAAAACCAACAAAAAAAATCTCCAGTGAGATAGTCTGGACCTAAGCTTTTTGAGATAGTTATTCGAATGACAAAATTCTTATTATTACGTTTGAATTGTTATCAAATCAAATATTCTAGGTTTTTATAACTATGTAGAAGTGATAATAAGATAAGTTTAATTTCATTAATTTCAATTATATTTCTTTGTTAACATACAGAGTGTGTTTATATACTGTCACAATATATTTTTGTACATGTATTAAGTTTATTCTTTGTGAGGTTATTTATAACATAACAATACTTACATTATTAGTAGCCAATTAAAGGAAGCTATATTACAGCAAAAGGATTTACTACCGCTGGACGAATATACGTATATCATTGAAGTAACCTGCTCTAATATTCAGGGGTGTGTATACTTTATATTATCTAAAGGTTTATTTTTGACAAACTTCACAAGAGTAAGTTATAATTACTCTCTGAATATTTGTAAAAAACATAATAGATTTCAAAATTCCGTTTCTGTCCGATACTATTAATTTTTCTTGGAAGACACGAAAGCTGCAATTTGTTTCTCGATAATTGCTGTAGTAAATATGAAATAAACAAAAAATTGAAAAAAAAACTAAAATGATCAAATCCGGAAAAAGTCAGTGGTCACGTCGCAATAAGTGAATGCAATTACTTTCAATAACTACTATATTATATTTCCTCCATCCTATATGGATTGGTTTCGGTATTGGTAATCGATAGCATATGGAATTTATGCATATTGTCCTATGGTTTCCTGTAAATTTTATTACTAAAATTTCTCGCTTTGTTAATAGCTTATGTAATAAGGAAATAACAAAATATGGTATTTAAAAATTTTATTATTCCTTTATGAAATGTCATAAATATTGAAAATATCACTCAAATCTAGTATTCTATGATGAAACAGTTAATTTGTCAGCTGTTACTCAGCTGTTACTCAGCTGTTTGTCCGACATTTACGTATATTTTCATAAAACTTTTAGCTCGTAGCATTTCCGACTCTGTTATAAATATATGATCGAGGAAAATATCCCTATAAATACAGTAGTTTGCTATTATTATTAAAGGAATTTGTAACGTTGGTGTTACCTCGCTTTGACGTAAAAATAACAGTTACGAAACATAGAAAAATGGTAAAAATGAAGTTGTTTGTGAAATGCTACAGTTACAATTCAACAAAAGCAGTTGAAGCAAATAGTCAGCATAATTGGTCAGGTATCAGCTTACAGCAGTCAATTCTAAATGGTACCGAACCACTTGTTTGCCAGAATTTTTTGGTGTAATGAAAATAAATAAAAAATACTGGTCAACGGAGGATTTGTCTTCACTATGAAGAAGACGGCTCTCAAATTTCGTATGTCTCATCGATGGGTAATCCGCTATAGAACCCTGAATTGACCACAAACATTTTTTTGGTTTCTCTCTTAATCAATAAAAATCCGTTAAGTTATTCGAAATACAGATTTCCTCCGAATTAGGTAAAAATTTAAATAGGTATTATCGGTTTAATCTCTCAGGACAACATCTTTAACAGTATTACTGCAATATTATTTAAAACAAACTACAATATGAGGAGATTAATCTGAACTGCGAAACGATAATAATTTGTAGAATAAACAAATTGGTTCCTTTTTAAAAACCTCATAAAAACTTCCTATGTTTAGTCATTGTGAGCAGAGTTTTGTCGGCACTTGAAAAAATACTTATTGTAAAGAGTAAAATACAGAGACTTTATCGACACAATTGAATCTTAAACAACAACATTGATGTTCAGTTTTCCAACAAACTCTATAAAATGTCTTTAGTTAAGCTCGATAAAAATACGAATGGCATCGAGAAAAACTTTTGACATCGTACGATTTTCCAAAAGTTCTGTAACATTCGTTGTTATTTTCCAAACTTTCTGTTAAGGTTTGTCACAATATGCTTTGCTTAGAGTTTTCAAAATATAGGTATTAAGGAAATGATCATTGAATGACATAACTTTTTAAAGTATAGAATTGTTATAAAAAGTGGATCTTATTAAAATAGTCAATTATAATATATTGTTATGGTTTCCTTGTTACCACTAAGATACTCACGGATCTTAGTGAATGTAACCAATAAACCAGTTCATTTAATTAAATAACCAAGCCAGCGATCTCTTATCTCAGGGGTGTTTCAGTAGGGAAGAAGAAATAAAAGTATTGTATTTTTTTATATTATAAAATGAAGCAATATGTCTAGGTAACAACCTAGAATGAACAAATCAATTGAACAAATATAATACACAATTACCATATATAAAATTTTTGTGATATCACGAAAATTCTTTTTTAAAATATTATACTAACTATTCTAATAACACCCTAATTAATTCTAATCCTAATCACTCTATATTCAGTTTCTTTTTTATAATTTCGCACTATTTGTCTGTTCAATGATCAATGTCAAAATCCGTCAAACACTTTTACTTTTCAAATTCTACTTGTTATTTACTTTATGAATTTTATCAATTGGCACTGAACACTGTTTACACTACCACTACACCAACACTTTACACTATCTTACGCGCGTTTCGATAACTTGGTTAGTGTAAAGTGTTGGTGTAGTGGTAGTGTAAACAGTGTTCAGTGTCAAGTATCGCCAACGGTTCCAATAAACCTTCTTATGGCAGTACATTTTTGAGCATTAAAATTTTAAATAAGTAGCAACAAAAAAATTCAGCAATCACTTGTGGTATTTATCTGAACAACTTATTTGTTTGTCATTATTTGATAATAAGGTTAGTGCAGAAATCAAATTAAAATTAATTGAATCGATTCAGAAAAAAAAGTTAAATTAAAAACTTTAAACGATTTAATGTAAAAAATGTTAATCCTTGCTAAACAAAGAATTGTATGATTTTGCGTCAGAAGAGTCGTTGATTATTTTTGAAAGGTTAGAACTCCCAACTGATTTTTTGAATTTACTTCCTGATCAGTGGATATCTGACAAAAGTTACAATTCGTGCTTGAAAATTTAAAAAAATGTACACGTTATTAATGATACTGCGGAATGGTCGGTCCAACTGATGGAAGCCTACAATAAAAGCTTAACTGCTGATGAAGAGCAGAAGCAGTACTTATTGTAAGTTGAAGCTACGCAAGGAAAAATATTTCCAAATGCTAACAAGCAGACGTTAATGTTACCATTTTTAGAAAAATAAAAATTTTTTTTGTAATTATAACGATTAATTAATAATAATTTGACTCATTATATTATATTATATTATATATTATTATATATTAAAACGAGTCAATACTTTAATTTAAACTTGTTTTGCTCAAAAATGTACAATAAAATTAAATTATTTATGTAAGAGCAATAAAGTTAAAATTAAATGGAATTTGATGTGTATGTTTTTAAATGTTACTGTTTGACGGGCTATAACTTCGAATCGAATTTTTTGATGAGCTAAGCCGCTATTGGACTTAAACCCTTTAGCCCAGCGACATAATTTTTTATTTTCTATATACTACCAGATTTTATGGTATAGCAGTAAAAAAAAATAATGGCCTAAAAATGACACACCCTAATAACCCTATTGACTAAGTATTTGGTTTCAGGGTACGTGCCAAATCCACCTTCTCCAATTTTTTCGGTCCCCCGCGATTCCTTTTGCATCAAACCATGTTTGGAAAAGTATTATTCCATATTTGCCTTGGTCTTTCCTTTCTTTTATTTTAAAATTTTTTGCTTCTCATATTCTTTAGGTCTGTCTTGTGTCCTCCATTCTTTGTTAATGTCTCAACCGTCCCAATTAACTGTGTTCACAATTTCGTCCTTTTTTGTAACGTCCCGGACTCTTCTCAAGTGTTTGATTTCTACTGATTGTATTTCACTTTTCTTCGTTTGATTTAGCACCCACGTTTCGCATCCTTAAGTTGATATAGGCTTAATTATATATTGCTTTAAATATTTTTATCTCGAGATTCTTCAATATTTCTTTATTGTTCTTTATCTTCTATTCATAGCATTATGGTAGAGTTCCATTGTGTGTTTCTACTCTATTCTTGTGTTCTTTCCCGTTTATCAATTGTTATTCCCATACATTCCAATGTTCTGACTTATTCTATTCCTTATTCTTCAATTTTTATTCCTATTTCTTTGTACCCTTCGTCTATAACCATAGCTTTTGTTTTGATTTTATTCATAACCATTCCATTTTGCTTTAAAGCTGTATTCCATCTATTCAGCTTACGTTATTATTAAAAAGTATACAACCGTAGAGAAAAACAAGGTTCTTCACAAATAATGAATAGTTACAAATGTCAACGTAACATCTGTAATAAAACGCCACCAATGTCGTTAATCAACCACATAGTTTTTCGGTTCAAATAATTCTCCATTCCAACCAGAACCAATCAAACCAAATAACGATTTGGATCTTGAACAGACAAGATAAATTACAATTCAGCCTTTACTCTAATACCTTTGTCATTTTATTTCAAAAGAAATTGTATCCCCTTTTATTGATTTCAATCAATTACTATTAGGCAAGTCGATGGAATTCAGTTTAAAAGCAATAGAGAATTTATGAAAAGTCGACAATCCATTTTTATACAACAAAAGCACGTACTATGACTGTGATTTTGTGTCAATAATTGTCAGAATCTGTCAGAATCTGTCAAAAATTGTCAAAAACTGTCAAAAATTGTCAAAAATTGTCAAAAATGGTCAAAAATGGTCAAAAATGGTCAAAAATGGTCAAAAATTGTCAAAAATTGTCAAAAATTGTCAAAAATTGTCAAAAATTGTCAAAAATTGTCAAAAATTGTTAAAATTTTGAAAAATGGTCAATAATTATAAAAAACTGTCAAAAATGGTCAATAATTGTCAAAATTTTGAAACACGGTCAAAAATTGTCAAAAATGGTCACTAATTGTCAGAACCTGTCAAAAATGCTAAAAAATTGTCAAAAATGGTCAATAATTGTTAAAATTTGAAAAAATGGTCAAAAATTGTTAAATTTTTTGAAAAATTGTCAAAATTTTGAAAAAATGGTCAATAATTATAAAAAATGGTCAATAATTATAAAAAACTGTCATAAATGGTCAATAATTGTTAAAAATTGTTAAAATTTTGAAAAATGGTCAATAATTATAAAAAACTGTCAAAAATGGTGAATAATTGTTGAAAATTGTCAAAATTTTTGAAAAATGTTCAAAAATTTTGAAAAATTGTCAAAAATGGTCAATAATTGTCAGAAACAGTCAAAAATGGTCAATAATTGTCAAAATTTTGAAAAGCGGTCAAAAATTGTCAAAAATGGTCACTAATTGTCAGAACCTGTCAAAAATGCTCAAAAATGGTCAATAATTGTTAAATTATGGTAAAATGGTCTGAAATGGTCAAAATTTTTGAAAAATTGTCAAAAATGATCAATAATTGTCAAAATTGGTCAATAACTATCAAAAATGGTCAATAATTGTCAAAACTGGTCAATAATTGTTAAAATTTGAAAAAATTGTCAAATTTTTTGAAAAATTGTCAAAATTTTGAAAAAATGGTCAATAATTATAAAAAATGGTCAATAATTATAAAAAACTGTCAAAAATGGTCAATAATTGTTAAAAATTGTCAAAAATGGTCAATAATGGTCAGAACCTGTCAAAAATGCTTAAAAATGGTCAAAAATGGTCAATAATTGTTAAAATTTGGAAAAATGGTCTAAAATGGTAAAAATTTTAAAAAATTGTCAAAATTGGTCAATAATTGTCAAAAATGGTCAATAATTGTTAAGATTTTAAAAAATAGTCAAAAATTGTCAAAATTTTTGAAAAATGGTCAAAATTTTCGAGAGATGGTCAAAAATGGTCATTCTATTGTGCATAAGAAGCAAGCTTCTGTCGGCAGTCCGACGACCGCTCACCTTTCTCGTCAAATGAAGAAAAAAGTTTAGTGAAGTATATTATCACTGTTGCAAAAATGCATTATGGATTAACAAAGAAAGGTGTGCGAGAACTTGCATCTAAATTTGCAAGAAAGTGCCACAAGACTGGGAACGGGAAAAACTGGCAGGTGAAGAATGGATGCGTCACTTCATGAAGCGGCATCAGATTGAGCTATCGATAAGAAAACCGGAAGCGACGAGTCTGGCCAGAGCAACTAGCTTTAATAGATCCAACGTTGACAAGTTTTTCTCCAACATAGAGAACGTTATTCCCCCAGAGAGGATTTGGAATATAGACGAAAATTGTTGCACAACTGTTCAAGCACCACCAAAAATAGTAGCACCTAAAGGTATAAAACAAATAAGGAGCACGACATCAGCACAATGAGGACAGCTAATCACTGTAATCTGCGGAATAAGTGCTACAGGAAATCACATACCGCCCTTTATAATTTTTCCCAGGGTAAATTTTAAAGAGTATATGATACATGGAGCGCCACCTGGTACCCTAGGTTCCGCAAACCCATCTGGTTGGTCAAATGATGAACAATTTGTGAAATTCATTAAACATGTAAAGCCTTCTAAAGACGAACCAGTGCTTCTAATCATGGATAACGAAACACACTGCACATTTGATGCAGTAGATCTGGCTTCGAAGAACGGGATCGAGATAATTACATTCCCTCCCCACACTAGCCATCGGTTACAGCCACTAGATATTAGCGTATTTGGCCCCTTTAAAACTTTTTAAAACCAAGGTTTGGATGCCTGGCATATTAACAATAACGGTAAAACAGTGACAATTTATAATGTAGGTGAAGCTTTGTAGTGGTTCTAAAAATAGCGGAAGCTATCCTCTGAATAAATGAATTTTCGGCGAAAATAAGTTCTTACCTTCTTCGGATAGACTGATAGACCAATGCTGGAGGCAACCACCAACCACTTGCAGGACCCTCTTCAAGACCAGAAGAAATTAGAATAGATATAGATGACAAAGTGATCGCGGTACCTTCATCAAGTTCAGATGAATTGAGAACCATCAAGAAGTCCGATCTTCCCTCGACGTTCATATTTCCAGAAGCAATTAGACCTTTTCCAAAGGTAACAACTCAGAAGAAAAGAAAATGGGCCAATGGAGCCACAAAAATATTAATTGATACGCCAAAGAGGGAAGAACTCCTACGTAAAAAGCAAGTAAAAGAAAAGGAAGAAAATAAAAATAAAAAGTTGTTTGAACAAAAATGGAAGTAGGTAACTAAAACGTTGTTTAGGAGACGCTCCAGCAAAAGTAGCAATGACGATGAAGTTTTCTACGAGGAAGAAAGCAATGTTGAAGGGAAGACACTTAATGATATATTATCAGATTCCTCAGATAATGCCAACGATGGTGACATAGACCTAGTACCGCCAACATCGGATGACGTGGCAGTTGGAGATTTTGTGCTAGTTTCTTTTAAAGGAAATTTTGAACTGGTTCACTATGTGGGTTGTATACAAGATTGCCTTCCTAGAAATAGATTTTTTAAGACAAAAATCATCTCAGACATTTCATTATCCAACTGTGCCAGATGTAGCAACTGTCAATATTGGAGACATAGTGGTAAAACTATCCAGCATAAACATAGTCGGCACTTCAAGAACAAAGGATGTCAAGTCTTTTAATTTTTCTTTTGATAAATTTAATACCAAATAATATACCAATGAGCGTATTGTATTTTTAAGTTTGAAACTAATAAAATGTTTAGAGTTGTTTCGTTAAAATTAAGTTTATTCACAATGTTTCAAGGTACAACACTATGTGTTTCAAGGTTCACGAACATTGTTGTACCTTGAAACAATGTTGAATTTTCAAAAAAAAATGTACACGTTTTAAGGAAACAATCCTAAAATTTTAATTAAAAAAAATAAAACCCAAAAAGTGTTTCAAGGTACAACAGTCTCCCCTATGTATGTATATTGGGACGCCATTCTCTGAGACCTAAAAGTTCTATTGTGCCTCCTTTCTTCTGGAAATCTCAGAGTCTATTAGTTCCATTAGTTCTATTTCCTCCGCAGGCTTGTACCCTAGGAGGTTTCTTTTTCCATTCTACAGAATCTTCACAAGTTTAAGCTTCTTGAGGTGCCCATGCAGCTGTTCAGTTCTTAGTTGTAGTATCCCAGCAGTACCTTCGATTGTCTTAGCCCTACTAGATGTTTCCAATGGCGAGATATCCTTTTTTTTTCGGTGTTGTCTATTTCTTTCAATATTTCATTAGTAAGGGATGTTTCAGTTTCTCAGTTCATCTGCTTTAAGTTGTTCTATGCATACCCATACCATTTTAAAAACTGAGTGATACAAAATTAGAACTTTCCAATTTCCATAGTCGGCACCATATTTATCCAAGAGACTTGGAAATAGAATGCTTGATATAGAAATTTTCCTTAAAGTGATTCAATGATGTCTAGCAAGGACACGTTCCATTTAAACTGAAAAGTAAATTCAGAGTGTCGCATTTGGGTAGGAGAAACTCCCAAGAAATTCATGAAGATAAAGGTAACGTGTGGTGGGTCGTGACTGGATCAAAAATTTATGAATTTGCCTTTTTCACAAATTTTTTTCTAACAAAGGATTTTTTATACAATGGAATCTCAATACTTAAAATATTGGAACGGTATTTTATTTTGGAATTATATTATATGTACATCAAGAAAAAACCAATATAACTTATTAGTGAGGCCAATAAAGACAGACTTTTCCGTACTGTTACCTTCAACTCTGTTAATTTAATGACTTGCTATGAAGTAGGCTGTGGTATATGAATATTTCCTTTCACGCTTTCATATTTTCCGCTGCAATAACGACATATTTCCAATATTTCTTTTTTTTTAATTTACTGGTCTGCAGTTTAAAAAGCAATTTCTTTTTTTTTCATCTGCCATTTAAATCCCTTGCTCGATCAGTTAGCTATTAACTTTTTCCATTCGAGTTTCATGTTATTGCGAAGGTGTTTGGCCTGCTTCTATTTAATTATATTATAAAAAGCTTATTACAAAAATTGTGGTCGCCGTTTAATAACCTTCGGAAAGATGAGTCAGTTAAAAAGATGATTAAATACAATTGTGGTATTATCTCTCCTTTGATTAACTGCGTTTTTTTCGAGAAATTAATCTCGACCAGTAATCTACACGATATGGTCTGTGAAGTTTCAAAAGAAATTGTTCTAATTCGGTGACCTTACAACTGATGACTTATAGAAGAACTTTATTGTTTATTAGAAAATTTTAAACATTTTATAATAATTTTCGTAACATTACGTCTTTTAAAATGATCTAGCTAGTGACTATCACGGGTTAAGTTAAAAACAAATTTTTGTTAAATAGTTTGGATAAAACGTTGATTCATTTGTCCCTTTTCGCGTTTGTTCTGTGCGTTGGGTGGATGCTGGAGAACGGCTACTCTAACACGTCAATAATAATATTTTCCGACATTCAAGCTGCCATAACGTTATCGTGCTCTAGCAATTCAAAATTGATTTGGAATATTATACTACTACTAAACCAACTGGATGCAATCAATAAGGTTGTCCTGGTATGAAGGTCCGGGGTAACTCAGTAGTGGACCGACTTGCCAGGAAAGGAAAGGGTGGAAAATCTGGCAATGAGAACTATCTCGGACCAGATAGACCACAAAGTAAAGGCAACTGGAGAGAAACCTGGTAGGGAAAAATTGGAGCTGGATGTACGCATCCATAGTGAGATTAATCATCAGTAATGGAGACATTGTATAGAGTATGTCCAACGACGGCCATTATTCTTAACTTCACGCCACTACATAAGGTGGTAGAATGTGCTGCAGAAAGTACAAGATGCAGACTGTAGGGGGGAAGTACTTAAATACAAGGGCCACTGAAATAAGTTACCAGGTTTAAGGCAAGTTTCATCAAAGAACCTTCAAACCTCAAAGCAGACACCTTTCCAACCAAACTCATTTGTCTCAAACGATGCAATTACAGCGAAAACTGGCGAAACCCAAATTCGATTATGATAAAAATAGTTTCGTGTCGATAGCAACAAGTACACGAATAGGAACGCAAAACACCTACTTCTAGAGCTTTCACACTGTCATGGCGTTCGTCAGTCAACCGGACAAGAAGCAATACAGAGTGAAGCATAGGTTCTTCCACACCTTCCGTGTACTGGATAATCTCTGTTGCTAGATGTCACAAATGTTGCACTGGGTCATGAAAGCGTTTATTCGCCCGAGGTGTTTCGTTCGATTGCTCAATATTGTGTTATATAGTTATGAGCAAAATTGGTCTTGGTCTTGAAGTCTCGGTCTTGGTCTTGCGAAAAAGCAAGACCAAGATTATCATTAGACTAGCAAGACCAAGACCGAATGAACAAGACCAATACCAAGACCGAATATGCAAGACCAAGACCAAATACACAAGGCTGAACTAAAAATTCTCACTTCAGCGCGTATCGACCCCTTTCTACGAATTGAGATTATTAATGAAATGCACTCCTCCTTTTGATGATTTCCCGAAAATGGTCACTTTTCAGATTGCGAGGTTTACATAGAAAGGGGACGATATTTTTTTAACATTTTAATAAATTAAAGTATTTTGTTAGTTAATAATAAATTGCAAATTATTTTAAATTTATAATTATGACCATTTTTAAAAAAAATAAGACAGATAAAATGACCCAGACCAAGACTCGATACGCAAGACCAAGACCAAGACCGGACATATTTGAGCAAGACCGAGACTAGATCAGCAAGACCAAGACCAAGATTGTCCAAGTCTTGGTCTTGGACTTGGTCTTGCTTTGCCCATCACTAGTGTTGTATCAAGTTTCATTAACGTTTAGCTGGTTAACGAGAAAGCTCCTTGCTGGTATCTGATTTCTACCAAATCAATTGTTTCAGCCCTTACTACGCGGAATCTTTCTATGATTATTAAATGAAATCAATAGATAATAAATTTCTAGGATGAACTCAAATTAGTATCTATGTCGCTGCTGTCTTTAAAAAATTATGCTGTCCATCGCGTTAGTGGTAGATTGAAGTATAGCACCACGAGGTAGGATACTCATATGAAAAGAGACCGGGTGGCATGAAGACAAACTTCAATAAAGTAGAGAGCGCGTGGTCCACAAAATGATCTGTATTACTCGGGACTTTGTTTTTAATTATGTTGCGTTCCGTTGGACAAATCCCAGTGCTATACAGAGCAACCTAGAATTTCTTGAAATTGCTCGAATCGTATGTTTACTCAGTTGCGGCTTAAATAGATTATGATTTTTATTTTCTGATAATTTTATTATGGATATTTTACAATGGATGAAACAGTGTTAAAAGATCGTTTGTGGAACAATACTGAACAGTTCAGTATTTTAGAGAAAATGTAAGAATAAAATATAAGATTTTCCAAATTCGACCTATACAAATTGGATAACTTCAAGAAGATATGAATTTAGAAAGTTCAATGTTCTTCTGTGAATAAAGATATTGTACAACTGTCTTTTAAATTAGAAACAAAAATTGCAAATCACAAAATTAATCAAAAATACACTAATAATAAGAAGCCGTATTCCCTAACTCTGTGCCACTGCTATATACATTGAATTTTTGTCAAACTTTATGGAGATGCCTTTGGCAAATCGACCATTAAGTAAAAAGGAGGACAAAAGAACGGTGATCGAAATGTTTAAGAATTCAAGCTGGCAGGTCTAAAACTGAAAAATTAAAACGGAAGCTTAGCCTTGGTAATACCATTTCGCTTAATCTACCAAACGCAAAATTGCATTAAATCATAATGTATTTCTTGTTTAATAAATGTTATTATTATTATATTATAAAAATATACCATCTTTATCAGCAATGAGCAGAATGTATAATTGTAGGATATTTATAGTCGGATTTTCCGATGAGTGCAGCGACGATATTTTCTGTAATCTCTATTTTATGGATTGTTTTAAACAGATACAATGAATTTACCAGTTGGATAATTTTTGATTGGAAAAAATACGTTTTCGAGACGACGTCAATGCATTCACCGAAAAATCCGACTGCAATAAGCATAAAGGCAAAAGTGTAATTTGTGACACACTGGAATTTGTCCAACGTAATCATAAACAAATCCTCGGGAATATTGTGGGCCGCGCGATCAGTACAATATAAGGGTTTGCCTTCACGCAACCGGGTGCCGCCCAATCGGCACAACCTGACTGTGTGAGAGAGTGCTAAGACAGTACAAGCATATATGATTTTTACTATTTGCACCTTTTATATTTTGTCTAATATTTTGTTCACAACAATTCACCTTTTTTAGATAACTTCGTATGTTGTCGTTATTTATATAATATATCTTTATTTCATTCATCAAAACCCATATTTATTTTTCGATCCTCCATCATTGTTTTTCACATATTACCACACATTTATAATAGGTATTTATTGCTATAACAATAACTATATTTATTTTCTATGAGAACAGTTACGACGGCTTCAAGCGGAAGAGAAAGTATTATTTTAAATTTATAAAAGTGAAAAAGATACATTAATACAGAATAATGTTTCAAAAAATGTTTTTAACTATGTTAAGGTAAGTGTATTTCATTTCTTAAATATTTTGGAATAAGAATCTTTTTTATTCAAACGGCAGACGTTCCTCTTTTCCTACACTCATTATTCTACTTCTTTTGTCTTTAACTATAAGTATCTGAGTGATTTTAAAACCGACAAAATGTTAAAGCAGGTGAATACATTGTCAACTCCAAGTAACAGAATAATACATAAAAGTTTCTGCTACACAAACTTTGATGTTTGGTAGCATAAAACAAAAGATTTATCTAGTAACACTTGTATTGCGTTTTCTTTTTTATTGCCGGAAAGGAAAATCTTGTTACATTGTCATTCTGTAGAGAGTAGTAGGAACCTTAATATAAAGTTTTATGTCTGTGAAACTACTACATATTACATTCATGTAGTCCGACTAACGTTTATTGTTTTAACTTAGATTGTGAGATTTAGATTATGTTTTTTATTGTTGCGAAATAATGGTTGTAAATGAGAAGAACCACAGATAAAACGGTGAGATGAAAAGTTGAAAAGAACTAGGTTACATTCCGTTGTCTTATAGGAAATTTGCTTTGGATTATTTTAAAAGTAAAACTAATAACCCAGATGTCATAAGTACAAATGGATTGATTCTAGAAATTATCTATACACCAATCCCGTTGGATCATTTGGATAATATTAAAGTAATAGGTGAAGGAAAACAGACAGGAAAAGTGTCTTGAAAAACCGTAATTCAAATATTCATAATGATGATTTTCTAGACAAAACATTGACAATCAATAATGAATTTTACATGGTAGTACTCGACAACCATGTCACATACTAGAACAAAAAAAAAAGGGAAAAGAGACAAAGACATTATTACAACTGTTACTACCCGCTTTTCCCCTTTATCCCCTGAGCGGGTTTAGAAGGTAGTAAAACGGAAAGAATGATTAGTGTGGAGGTATTTTATCCACTTAACCAGCTTAGATGAAGTATTTTCTTCCCGGACTTCTCGTTCGCGGAGAATGGATGGGTAAAACCTAAATGAGGGAAAGTTTAAGTGTTTCACCTGATGGGATAGTCTGTGATCTCTAATATGGAAGGCGTAAATGATCTACTCGGTAGGCGTATTTGTTTAAGATCTATATTCTGTGCCACAAACGGGGTTCTGTGAACTTACAGATTGACACAAGACACAATTGACAGCGCTTGGCTTGCCTTATACAAAAATAACAACGTTATTATTCACATCTGAGAACCCTGATGAGGTTACCTACTGGTGGTATTCTGCTCTGCTGTGGTAGTTATCGGTGTGCATAAAAGTGGCCTGGAGTAGATGTGAGATTTGCCAGAACGTAGTGGTACATGTGGAAGTAATCTCGAAGAAAAGGTACCAAAAGAAATGAAGAAAGCGATGCAAGAGATCCAAAAGAAAAAGAAAAAAAAAGAAAGAAAGTAGAAAAGAAAGAAGGTCTGAAAAGAAAATATAAATAAGGAACTGTGTTGGTGATTGAGTCCCAATAGATATCGGGTAGATTACTTACCCTAGATGGTGGGTGACCTTTAAGTGTTTTGTCTTTGTAAAATCAGGAACTATATCCATGCATGCATGCTCCTTCACATCAGTTTGTATTGAAGAATAACTGATTTTAATTTTTCCTAAATCACAAAATCCGAAGCGAACGTAGGCTGAACAACCATGTAGACTTGGAGAAAAAAGTACAATACAAAATGGTGGTTTCAAACCAGTGGCCTATGTCACTGACCAGGAAAAGGTCAAAAGAGGTCTTCTACCTTTTGAGTTGGGGTCAAGGTCAAATGGCTAACTGGAAACATAAAGAATCAAGGCACATTTGGAATTTGTAAAAGACTCTCACCAAGGTTAACCTATGAACCAGTTATTAATGTCAATAAATAATAATGATTTGTTTCTTCTACTTGAATAAAAATATTTACAATGTACAGATACATGATTTAAAAAAATATATACATTTTGGAGGTAGCAAATAAATCTTTCAAGCATCACCCTATAGTTATTAATAAATTTTATTGTTATTGCAGGGTGAATCGTAACACAACCAACCTCCTCCAAAATCAAAAGCCATACTCCAGAGATACCCTCTAGTGCTTCTACGCCTCGTTCTTTTATGGAAACACCTGCAAATCCTCCGACACATCCAGAACTCGAAATCATGTCACAAAAATTCAAGGACGAGAGTCTTCCGAATCAGTTCATTCCAGAAACCGCAACCACCTATTCTCATTCCTATTCTCAAGCACTCTATTTTTTCTTTTCAAGCCGCCTCTGTTCGCAGCGAATCCATCGCTGGTCAGATCGGTTCGGAGTTGCAAATGGTACTGACGGCAATCATCCCAAGACACCCCAACGACCCTTCGAACGATACACATCTGCAACCTTCCGACCAAATACCATCCACATAAGGAACTCTACAACCTCCTTAATAGATGAGATAATTAGATGCAACATCTTCTATCTAAAGGACAATCCCAACTTTATGATCATCCTCAAAATTCCGACAAGGCTAAAAAACATTTTTGCAGGAACTGTTGTAGAAATCACGATCGAAATTGCACAAAAAGGGAAATTGTTGCTTCAAAACCCGAGTAAGGAGCCCCAATCATTTTCCATGCCATTCGGTTCCTCGAATTACTTTGCGTCACCATCATGAACGCCATTCTATCTTCTGTAGGACGATAATCAAGACCCTATTACCGCCTTAGTACAACCACAATTGCTCTGTCTATCAACAGGGCATTCATTCATTTCATTCATATATTTGGGTTGTGCTCATAAGCCCAGGCACTTGAACTGAATCTTTGTACCGTTTCCCATGTTATCTACTTCCATTCCAGAAGCTTCGTGTCTTCTATAAAGGCCACTGGTTTGACTGGAGGGATTTTCAGTAGTTGTGATGGTTGTATTAATTCCTCTCCAAAGTGCTTCCGTCTAAGTTCTTGCAAGTTCTCGCAGAAGCAGAGTATGTGAGTAGGTGTTTCATCATCAAGTTCACATTTTCTGCACATACTTTGCCCATATTGTACAGATGTTTCCTTAAGGTGCAGTGTCCAGTCACCAGGTCGGTAACATGAACAGAGCAACAAGACAAAGTGAATTCTTTCTCGAACAAAAAAATGTGTACAGAGTATCTATAGTATTTTTATTTAAATTTAATAATCAAAATGCAGAAACTTGAAATTTATTTTTTATAACCTATTTTTATTTTTATGGATATTTTCGTTATTGTAAGAATCTGTTTGTTGTATTAAAAATCCAAGAAAGGTAGTTTGATTTTAATAATGATTTTAATATAAAAGCAGCTGATTTAAATCAACCCAACCCTAACGCTAATTGATTCATTTTAAATTTAAATTAATGATTCCTAGAAAAGGAAACATTTTCTATTACACAATACGTTGGAATATTTTAAATTGCATTTTTAATCAAATATTATTTAAATTAATTTGGGATAAATTGTTTTATATCGTCTGATAACTAGCTAGGTTGTTGAACTTTAGTAATAAAAATAATCGAAAACAAAACTGAAACTATGATTACTACATTTTTAATTACTGTTACTAAATTTGCTCTACAAAGATATGACATAACATAAGTGTTTATTAACTGAAGGGTTAATCAAATACAGGAAAATGTTAAAAACTATTTACTTACTTGTAACAGATAAGAAAACAACCGTGTGGATTTTATACAGTGTGAACTTAGATGAACTTACGAATCAATGTATACAATCAAAAATTCAAAGAATAATGTTTCGATTTTGTGGTAAGGTCTTTTTTCAACTTTTTATATTCCTCCACTACCACCAACTACAATTCTAAGGTAACAAGTATTTTTTGATAGTAGTTGAGTGATATTATGCTAGCGTTAATTTTTAAATACCACATTTGGTGCCTCATAAAACGACTCAATATTTCGAGGAATATTTATTGCGTCTGATAGTCAGGCTGCTTCAAAGGTTCTGAATTCTACTTGAATCTAAAACGGTCTGGAACTGGCCAGACAGAAGAAAGTAACTTTGTTGTGGGTGCCAGGGCATAAAGAAATTGTCGGAAATAAACGAGATTGCTGATAGTCTCAAAAGAACGAGCTTTTACTCCCCATTTCTCGGACCTGAACATTTTTGCGGTATACCAAAGGTTATAACGACATTCAGCTCAGCACGCTAGATTGCTCTTGAAGTTTCAGAATCTGATCTCAGAGTAATCACAGGAATTCTCACTTGACACTGCTCACTCATATACCATCTCAGTAAGATAGGCAGCGTGAACTGTGGTAATTGTCTGCTAACGTCTTAAATACCTAGAACGGGTCTACTTGAAGCCTCATTAGGTGGGGCTTTTTCAGAAGCCTCGATTTTTTGGACTAAAATATAGATGTAGAGTATACACAAAAGATCTTATTTGTCGCAGTGTGGTAAGGCCAGCCGGGCCAATCCCTTTTAATCTAATCTAATCTATCCAATCATTGTCGAAGGAGCAGTAATTAGTGCTTACAGAGCATTTTAAAATAATAAACTTCAGTTATCTGAAACGCATGGATTCCGCATGTATGTGAATGGAGGTTGCTTTTTCCATTCCACAGAATTTACATTCTTCCTGCTCCGTCATTTTGAGCTTTTTGAGGTACGCATTCAGGCAGCAGTGTCCTGTAAGGACGCCTGTAAAAACGCTTAGCGAAGTCTTGCTCAGGCTTGAGCATTCATTGTAGTTTTCCAGGAGTATCTTTAATTGTCTAAGCCCTTTCCAATGGTCAGATAATCTTTTACCTGGTTCTCAATAGGGTGTTTCAGTCCCTTTCTGTAAGAGCGCACACTCTTCCAATTACATTTAATCGATAGTTACATTTTTGTGTGGGAATCAAAACAATTAGCAAAATGTATTTTAAGGTATGAAGGAAGTTTTCCAATATTTTTCAGCTCGTAGTATTTAATATGTAACAAAATTAAACATTCAATCTTGAAAGGGAATTGTTGATTCAAATGTTTTAAAAAAACTGTGTGTTGGTAGAAACTTTTTTGGATTCTAACAAAATTGCAGAGATGAATGGAGAAATCATATTAAAAATTCTGCTTTTTATTCAACACATTCCGAAAAACAACTCTAAATGGAAAATAATTCTTTTAGTCCAGTAAATGAAAAATTGGTTTTCCACCAATATCTCTTGAAATATGGCATTTATAGAATTTTTATATAGGGAAAAATGAAGAGTAGTTCATTATCTACAAAAATGCTCCTCATGACTTTTTTCGCAACATTAATATTTTTCGCAAAAACCGATGTTAAAAAATCCATAATTTTAAGGTTTTATGGATTTCTGAAAAACTCGAGAAAAAGAAATGAGGGCACAACCAAAAAGGAGAAATTCCTAGCTTTAAAATGACGTATCTTGGAAGACAATCCGATAATGTACAAACTTTTAGACAGTGATTGTTCGCAAAATATTCCCAACCTCGAAAAACAGCAAAAAATTTGGAAATGAAAACACCAACTGAAAAATCAAGGGGCAAGAAAGTTGGCCCATAAAAATTTCCCTGTAATAACAAAAATCGAGAATAAATGTCTATCATAGAAAAAATGAGTAATTTCCCGACACTCGAAAAAAAAGTTTTTACTAAATCCTTGACCCATTTTATAAATAAGATGGAAATATAAAAATGGGCCTTGAATCATCGAATATGGTAGCTGTGGATTTCCCTTTTCATCTGAATTTTGAATCGTAAAAAAATATGCATTTTTACCCGAGATATTGAATAATTTGTTTGCCCGGTCATGAGTAAGTGCAAAGAACCCGCTCTTTCGACTCCGGAGCGGGAGCTTAACATAAGGATCCCGCTGTAGGGCCGTTATCTCGAAAACTATCGAGTTTTCGGCAAAAATAATGAGGACTATTTTTGTAGATAATGTCCTGATATTCATTTTTTCCCCATAAAAAAATTCTCTAAATGCCATATTTTAGGAGATATTGGCGGAAAACCAATTTTTGGAACTTTGGGGCCGGGAATACCCCCCAAAATGGCGATTATGTGTGTGAAATTTCTGGATGTTCAATTACTAGTCAAACCCTACCCTTCATGGACCGGCAGGTATAATCGCTTCTGGAACCATTTATTTACTGGACTTTAAGAAATGACTTTTTCAGATCTCTTTAATCTATAAAAACATACGGTGAGAAATAATTATATCACAAGGTGATTTTAGAGGACTCGGTTAAAAGGAACACTCACATTTACCGGAACTGGGTGATATTCGAACAGGTCCATTAGTGTGCAGAAGGACGTGTGCTGTTTTTAGAAAAAATGACCTAAATTAATTCTGGAGAGCGTTCGAAATTACACTAAACTGTATGAAACACTCCATCTGTTATTTGATAAAGGTGTGGTTAAAAATGTTTGATTATTCAATTTTTTGATTATGCAACAAACATTCAATATTTTCAAGCTTCATATTGATCACTCAATCATTATTAAATTGGATATGTGTACGGGAATTTGTGTCAAGTAATTTTTACTTTTTTGTAGCAGCTCAATGTTAATTTTTTTAGAATCTTAATGCTTCCTTTTGTTAAAACATGGTGGGTTTTAAGATAAATGAACGGAGTTCAAGAATGTTCCATATATGAGCACAAATGGTTCAAGCTTCAAAAATAGTGATGTTCTTTAGACGGGCAATATTTTGTTTCATGACAGTGTAAATAGGACACTCAAAGATAATATGAATAAGTGTTTCTTTTTTGTTCATATTACATACGGTGCATATTAAGTTTGGGTCCATTTTATAGACAATTCCATTAAATGTAAATTTTTACATTTGTTCGACATGCGCAATTGTGCAAGAGTGCGGGTGATCTTAATTGGCAATTTTAATAGCAGATAGGTAGTTGGTGTATTTGACACTTCTAATTCGTTATATAAACATAAGAAATTAAGACGAGAAGCCATAGCAGCATCTGCGTTATGTAAATATGTTTTATATTTGGCCAACAATTGTTTTATACAATTTATGTTGATATTGTTTATATTAGTCCAATCATCAACGCTATCTAAGTTAGTAAAAAACTGTTTCCCTTGTAGACTTGGACTCACCACTGTTAGCTTACCGTAGTTGTTGGAGCAAGCATAGCTTTGGATACCGGTTATTTTCCATTAACAATATTTTATAGATCCAATGAAGGGTCATTTTAAATATGTTGTAGGAAAATTTGACCCTCCCTGTTTCTAGGAGGATAATAAAATCTGGCGAATTAATGGGAACTAAAAGTACTCTTTTCAAAACCTAAGTCCCCATACATGAATACAATGAAATAAAACACTAAGTACTAATGAATCAAATAATTTAATTCGTGGCTTTCAAGTATCAATTTTTGCTTCAGACAAAATACGTATTAGGGATCCCAGTGCTTGATGTCCTTTGTTAGCCGTTAGAGTGGCCATCTCATGAAAGAGTCCTGATTGAGTTAACAACAATGTCATTAGTGACATAATATTTTTCTAAAATTTTCAGCTTTTTAACAGCATCGATTTCGGATTGTGCCAGGATAACAAGATCGTCAGCATACAGTAACCCAAAATATCGTTTTTTCGTCAATGTTTACACCTTGAGCACCATTTTCAAGAAATAATTTTTCCAAATCTGAAATGAACATGGCAAATAGTAGAGGGCTCAGCGAATCACCCTGGAGTACCCCAATAGTTACATTGAAAAGTTTGGACAAACCGTCAGATCCCTTAATTTGTATAGTTTCTTGTGAATACAGTGAAGTTAGAACCCGGAAAATTTTAGTAGACACGCCCAAGTTAAATAATTTTGACCACAACCAAAAGTGATTTTTCCCGAGTCGAAAAATATAGCAAAAGTTTTACGTTTTTTCAGCCTAATATGGAAGTTGATAATTGAGCTCAAAGTGTAAATGCCGTCCAAACATCCTCGCCCTGTACGAAAGCCAGCTTCGCTCTCCTGTAAAATGTTACAGCAAATATTTTGGCACAACAGTTAACTGAGGCTAGTTGTCTTGTGCTCCCCCTTTATGTAACATAGTTAGTAAAATATTGCACCAAAAGCTGGAACTGAAGCGCACTCAAATATATGATTAAATTATTTCTTATTTCGAATAGACCAGCTCTTTTTAGTACAATTTGTAGACTGTATGCTTACAGCTGCCTATGGATTTTTAAGGATTTTTTTTTATCAAAAACAATGCTCCATTATAAAATTTGTAATGTAGAAAAGCATATCATGATAAATTGTTAAGAAGCACGTAAAAGCGTTATTATTGCTGATGAAGACGATATTTTGGTTCCCGTTTGGTAGAGTTTACTGCAGTGCGATTATTACCAGCTACGGAATAAAGTAAGTACATTATTCCTATTTAGAAAATGTAGACGATTTTCTTGAGATAGAAATCTACACTAAGAATAATTTTGTTCATAATCGAAATTTGTTTATTGGCATAATGAATATATTCCTTAAGAGAATTAGCAGGGATTATTGGTTGATGAACAAGGTTATTGTCTCAACGAATCACTATTAATCATTTTTTCCTACTAAGGGGTCTATTTTGTAACTTTTCCTCTAAAATTTAACGGCGCTAAAATGAAATCGGTATTCGCTAACCACATTTCAGTTAAAATTTTAAAGGATTCCTTTAAAATATTCTGTTAAAACTATTATTTTTAAAGGGATGTTAAAGTGTTAAATAAAAATGGTAACAAAAATGGCGTATGTAGATGTTGATGATCGAGGAATTAAAAGTATTAAAAGCATTTTTCGCTTTTCCAAGGAAGTGTCAAAAATGTTAATTTGTATGATAGAATCACATCTACAAGAAGGACACAGAATTACTGTCATACCGATACATTTAAAAATTCTTGCCAGTCTCCAGTTTTATGGTTCGGGGTTCTGGACAGGGTCACATTTTTGCTATGAGTCAACCGAGCATGAGCAGATGTATTAATGAAGTTACTAATGTTATTTATAATCATCTATTACCTAACTGGATAGTATTTCCAAACACCGAAAACAAAGGTAAGGTAATAGATATTTTTTTACAAAAGTATAACTTTCCGAGGTGTTTGGGTGCCATAGATTGCTAACCTATTCTCTTCCAAAGGGATTAAGTAGGTATTGCTTTTTTTGTCCTTCTCGACACCCGTGACATTTTTCAATTTTTATAACTACTTATTATTATTACTTTCACAAATGACTAGAAGCGTGTTGCCAGATACTCTACTTAAAATTTTAAAATAAATAATTTTTAACAGTCCTCTAAAATATACTTGCAGAATAGCATTTCAACTAAACATTTTTAGAGACCCGTTAAAAACTCTAAATGTTAAAGGATTAGTTACAGAATAGAACCCTAAGTCATCAGTAACTTTTTTTATTGACCGAACGAATTCTTTTCATTGGGCGAATTAACACAGTACATCAAGCACATTTACGTACATTGATCAATAAAATTTGTTGAATCAATGAATTCATTGATAAATGCATTTGTTACAGTCAAGTACATACAAAATAGGCCAGGAATGAGATGGATGAAGAATTTCTTACGACGACAAAGCCACACTCTGAAAACTCGACTCTCACATAACATACAACGTGCCAGGGCAGCAGTGAATCCTAAAATGATTCAAGAATATTACGAGACTAGTACGCAGGATGATCCAGGTAAATGCAAAGTCATAGTTCGGAGGAATTGCAAAAACCCTGATTATTGACTCTACAAAATCCGCCTTCTCGGTAATGTTCGCCGGAACAGCAAGCGGAAAAACCCTTCCAGTTTATGTAGTTTATAAATCTTCGACAAATATGTATCGTACGTGGACCGAAGGAGGTCCTAAGGATGCCAGACACAACAGGTCTAAGTCTGGTTGGTTTGAGGGACCAATTTTTGAAGATTGGTTTGTAACAATCGCTCTTCCATACCTTAGAAAGTTAGGTGACGGTGCCAAAGACATTATAGGCGACAACTTAGTTAGCCATATTTCAGTCAAAGTATTAGATTTGTGCGCATAAAATAATATAAAATTTCTGCTACTTCCACCATACAGTACCCACCTCTTTAGCGTTTTTTGGCCCACTTAAAACGGCCTGGAGGAAATTGCTAAAATATTTTAAATATAGAAACTCCGGCGTCTTTGCTAGAGATATATTCCCACGAAAGTTAAAACAAACTTTAGAAGCAATACAGGCAAATTCTGCAGATAATCTAAAAGCCGGATTTAAAGCTAGCGGAATATATCCTCTAGATCCAGCACAGATCCTTAAACGTTTTTACCAAAAAATCAGTACGAGGATACAGAAGCTTGGTCTAAGACATTTGAAGATTTTTTAAGATCTACAAGGGAATCAGAAACTCTAAGAAAAAGGAAAAGGAAAGTAAATACAGTTCCTGGAAAGAGTTTAACAGAAAATGAGGTTTTCGACGAAATTAAGCAAAGAGAAGATTCAAGAAAAGTATCCCCGGAAAAGAATGATAGAGAAAAACCAAGTACAAGTAAGAAAAGCACAAAACCGAACACGAAACCGAAACAAAAAAAGCCAAGAAAATTCATAAATCTAATCAAGACTTGTCTGACTCAAGCGACGATGGAACGTATATTAAGTTGCGGCAGCTTTTTTAGGAGGGAGCTCCCGGACTGGTACCATAATTTTTTACTATTTAATTGCTAATTTATTACCCAAAAAGCGATTTTATTGCTCAAGCGGTTCACGAGAAACGCGACTCCCCCCTACCTTAATATTAAGCTACGGCAGCCATATGCATTATCTCGGCAACGGTGAAAGCTATCGAAACGAGCTTAGCGCGATAATTTATTGCTAATTAATTGCTGAAAAATGGCATGGGTCCCGAACCCCGAAAACTACCCCCAAGCGCCGGGCTAGCTCACCCCCTGCTTTTGCGACATTGAGCTGCGGCAGCCATTTTACATATTTCGGTAACGAAAATAGCTACGAATACAGGCCAGACGGCATATTTTGTTGCTAATTTGTTGCTTTAAGATGGTATCGAGAAGGGCAAGGAAAATCATTGAAGAAGCTATACAGTGTTGTAAAAATGGCTTCTTCAATGATTTTCCTTGCCCTTCTCGATAGATTAATCAATGATCTGTTTTAACCGCGTCGCACGGTGTTTACTTAGATAATGCCTGCTCCATGCTCCTACGTCTCCCCCTACACCGTCACCGCTCTTGTCTATTACACACATTACCCGCTGCGCATTCGGTATTGTATAGAATACATAGGTAATGTATAAAATAAATCATATTTCATACATTACCTAAACGTTTTAGGTATTCTATACATTGCCTAGGTATTTTGTATAGAATACCGGATTATACAGATTGCCGGTAACATATAAAATGAATTTGAGGAAAACCGTCAATTTAAATTGGATGCTTTTCATAAAAAATTTACTAAAGGCGGAAAAGTGTGTTTTGCGGGTAGGGGCTGTGTTGGGAATTTTTGAATCATACCATCTTAAAGCAACAAATCAGCAACAAAATATGCCGTCAGGCCTGTACTCGTAGAATAGCTATTTTCGTTACAGAAATATGTAAAATGGCTGCCGCAACTCAATGTCGCCAAAGCAGGGGGTGAGTTTGGCGGGTAGGGACTGTTTTGAGAATTTTTGAATCACACAATCTTAAAGCAACAAATTAGCAACAAAATATGCCGTCAAGCCTGTACTCGTAGCTATTTTCGTTACAGAAATATGCTGTATGGCTGCCGCAGCTTAATATTACGCTACGGGGCAACGCGTTTTCTCGGTAACGGCATTAGCAACAAAATTAATTTTTGCGCAACAAAATAGCAACAAATTATGGGCCCAGTCCGGATCGTGCCCTATGAAAAGGATGCCGCAGCTTAATAGACGTACTTATTATCAGTTTATAGTTGACTTTCCATAATTTTTAAAAATTGTTTTTTTATCTATAAAAATCATGCTGAGATGAAAATAAAAATTTCATGACAGGGGAACTATAGGGAATTGAATAAAAAAAAATTACTCGCACGCCAAAATCGGCTTCGTAGTTTTTTTAGAACCGTGCGCAGAGTAGTAGAAATGTTCTCCATTTAAAATACATTTGAACACATTGTATTTTCGGTGACTGTAAGGCCCTTATGAAAAATCGTCATTTAAACACTTACTTGCATGAACACTAAAAAAAACTAATAATTTTCTTGAATTGTTTACATTTGTTAAAATGATTTCCCATGCTTTGGACTTCATTCAGATATTTCAATTAATTGATGATGTTGGTCAAGTTTTAGAGTAAACAAAACGTTAATGCGTTAATTCAACGACTAGAGGGCCTATTTTAAAACCGCCAAGAGGTTGTCGAGATCGAGTCTTGGGGGTGGTTTTCGGGATCCGGGACCCATGCCATCTTTCAGCAATTAATTAGCAATAAATTACCCCGAAGAGCGCGCGTCCGTAACTATTTTCGTCGCCGAGATAGCGTTTCCGGGCTGCCGTAGCTTAAGACCGCCGAGGGGTTGTCGAGTTCGAGTCTTGGGGGTGGTTTTCGGGATCCGAGACCCATGCCATCTTTCAGCAATTAATTAGCAATAAATTATCGCGCTAAGCTCGTTTCGATAGCTTTCACCGTTGCCGAGATAATGCATATGGCTGCCGTAGCTTAGTATTAAGGTAGGGGGGAGTCGCGTTTCTCGTGAACCGCTTGAGCCATAAAATCGCTTTTTGGGTAATAAATTAGCAATTAAATAGTAAAAAATTATGGTACCAGTCCGGGAGCTCCCCCCTAAAAAAGCTGCCGCAACTTAATATACGTGACGATGGACATATATCTCTCCATGATACCGATAGCGATAGTGATTTGGAAGAATTTTCCGATTTAGAGAAAAAATTCCAAGAATCAAGCTCGGTAATGACTGAAATATTTATGACTAATACGATTAATGAGACTGATTCTACTAAGTCTAAGGAACAAGCTATACAAAATGATGAAACCTATTCTAATGAGAGTGAAGCAGAAGATACCACAAATAAAAACGAGAGTAATAATAATGAGACTGATTTAAATATTGAAACTGAAATCACAGAAGAAATTAAATCAAAAGAGACTAATATGCCAAATATTGAAATTAAAATCATGGAAGAAATTAAACCCAAAGAGACTAACATCGACTTTGAAAAATATGCCAAAGACAATTTTGTACTTATAAGACATATATAATAAGATAAGATAAGATGGTTTATGACAAAGGAACCAAAAAAGAATCTGCAAAAGAACTAGTCGGAATAATTGTAAGAGAAGACGATCAAGGAACATTTTTAATAGATTTTCTAAAGGGTTATCAAGATTATAAAAACGTTTTCGTGTTTCCCAATATTGAAGATAGAATGTTCATAGAATAGTCAAATAGTAAAGAAACTAGAACTATTATCCAATAAAAGAAACATTTTTAAATTTAAGAATATCTAGGTAGTGCCTTAAGAGTTCCTTTTAAGTTGTATCTTGATTTTTGATACCTATGTAACTGTTTATATTTTTATAAAAAGATGAGTTTCTTTTACGTTTTAGATATTTTTGATAAAGAGTTTACATTCTGTGGTGTATTTTTAAAAAATAAATTTGTTTTTCATTGAAAATGTTTTTTTTTTTAATTTTAAACCCTAAGATAAACAGCACAAAAATCTGCTTAGTGTCCAAAGTTAAGTTATTACTTCCTAAAATAGGACTTAAAGCAAAATTATATCGATGGCCCAAGTTAAGGGTAGTTGCGCTAACTTGGGACACCATCTATTTTATTTTATTTTTTCAAAATCGGATCTACTAATTTACCCGTGCTTACTCATACTGATACTAGACACCTTAACACAACTTTTGATATAAATAATATTTTACAAAAGGCTGTAAGAAAGTTATGAACACGAGAATTTTAAAATTGTCCCAAGTATGGACACTCGACTGTACGTCAATTAATCAAGTCGATAAATAAATGAACGTACATACACATTGGTCTTACGAAATAATGTTGATTAATATTACGAACAATTGAACGTCAGAACAATGAATTCAATCAGAAGCTGATGTAAGGGTTTCTTTGAGCGAACCAATAAAACCAACCAATAAAAGATTTTATTGGTTGAAACCAAAATTTCCGCTAAATGGGTAAATTTAACAAAAACACCAAGATTTTATACAGTCTAGTCTCTAATAACGTGGCAAAGAAAGGCGCCCCGAAAAAAATATTAAGATTCCGATTATTTACGCAAATATAGATAACTTTAAATTTTTTATTGAGGTGAAGTTTGAGTTCATATTCTTGTTTGAAATTACTAAGGGTAAGTACTTTTCAGTTTACTTATTTCCTATGCAACGCTTTATTTGCCTTCATCATTTTGTTTTTTTGTAGCACTTTGTAGCACTGATTAGACTCACTCAATTTTTCGTTGTTTGAGGGTTACTGTAGTCAATGATTTCAAAATCTATGTATTTTCAAATATCACAATAATCGAAAACATATAGGATACAATTTTGATAGCAGAAAAAACATTCCATTGAATCTCGCCCATCCTATTCAAATATTATTATGAGAACAAATTGATTTCCTGAAAGTACCCAAAACCCTTAAAGAAAAGACACCAAAATGATTACTGGACGGTCTGTTAGTTGTATGATTTTAGAGTATTTTGTTATTTATGGCCACAAAACCGGGATTCAATTTACTAAATATAATTTGAATAGAATCGTCAACTAGAAATAATTTTGGTGTGATTCTATATTATACTGTTTCAATAATTTCAGATGGGCATTATGCGGCAGAAGGAATGGAGAAACATTGTGGAAATAGCCAATAAAGAGATAAAAAAGAACCCCTCACGAAAACACAGTGTCACTAAATACACTATCAAATATTCCCAAGAATCTTTTCTTCATCTAACTAGCAGCCAACAAGAACTTGAGGAGAAACTGTTTATCGAATAGTTTCTTTCAATTATTGAACAAGTTAATTGAATCAAGGAACTTCTTTATTGAATTAATAAATGCGATCAATGTTTTAACGAACATAGATAATTAACCTAATGTTCATTGGATTTATTGGATCAATGTATACGATAGTTGGCTCTACGAATAAAAATGATTGATCTAATAACTGTGTTCATTGGATCAATGGATATTTTCATATAATCAATAAACGTGTTGATTGAATTAACGAATATCTTGTTGGTATCAATAAGTACGTTCATTTATTCTACTATCATGCCTGCGTTCCGAATGAAGGTCCCTTTGAAATTTAGGCCGTAAGGTTGGCTACAGTTGGTCGAAATTGCATATGGCGACCACGTAAACAAGGGTTTCGTGTTGCGAGTTGCGAGACCGTTTTATATGGTCGCCATATGCAATTTTGACCAACTGTAGCCAACCTTATGGCCTAAATTTTAAAGGGACCTTCATTCGGAACGCACGCCTAATCTATCAATTCGATAATAATATTTCATTGGACCAATGCACTTTTTCATGAACCCAATCAAAGATGTTCATTTAGTAATGAAATGACTAACGTACAAATATACGTAGGCCTAATGAACTCGTTCATCGAACGAAAAAGGATAAACAGAGTTCGTTGAGCCAATGTTTTTTTTTAATTATTATTACGTACCTTTTTGGTTCAGTGTATTACGAAGTGATTTTTTCGGCAACCGTCCGGAAAGTACCTACTTCCCGGAAGCTTTTTCTGTGAGAAAGTAGTACTTTTCCAGCTTAGTACGGAAAGAACGTATTTCCCGGACTAGGCCAGGAAGTATTACATCGTTGCTGTCATTCAAACAAACTGAATCCCTTTAATATTAGCAATTGTTCGAATTTCAATATATTAATAAAAACAAGAATTAGAACGTTAGTAATATGAGTAGATTCCACAAAGTAAGGGTCCAAACAGTAAATTCAATTAGAATGTTCCTAATTGTGTTCTAAAAATTAGTTTTTTAGCGTTTTGACATCATGACAAACATAAACATTCAAATCGACGCCATTTTTAGTCCATTTAGATATTACAAAGAAACGTGTTTTATTGATTTATTATACCTACCACACGGTTGCCGAAAAAAAAATGTACGCAACACGCCCGGAAACTGTTTTTTCGGACTCTCAGACTTCTTCTTGTCTACTCGTCCAAAAAACAGTATTTTCCGGACTTGTTACGTAATATGCTATTCCCGTACGAATATAATTAGCAAAATTCTAGATTAATCTCAACTACAGCGGTGATTTTCTGACAAATTATAGTACACTCGGTGACGTGAAGTAATTTTAAGAAACTCAACTTCTAATGTCAGTTACAGTTCTTATAGATTGCCTAATAATAATGATTCAGTTATCAGATATTGATACAAAGAAGGTATTCAGATACCGTGTTTTTGCCGGAGCTATAAAAGCAATTGTATAATCAAATTGAGAATGCATGTTTGCAAATCATTAAAGATTTGTTCTGGTACGAAATATGAAAAATAAGTACTGGTTAATAGACGTTTGCCCAATACAATGGTGTAAGTTGGAGTTTTATTCCCTCTTTTTGAACAGCTTGTTTATTGTTTGCCTATCAGTTCTAAAATTATATTATGTAACAATTTCATTTCAAGCTTATTGATATTATTAATCTAAGTTATGGTGTAATTTACATCTTAAGAAAGGTCTACTATAATAATAGTTCAAGTCAAACAGAATGTAAAATATATTATTATAAATTTGCAACATTATCAATTAGGAAATGAATGAATTAATAAAAATAAATAAGCATTTTCCTGTAATATAGGAAAAATATATCTATTATTTTGGAACCATGATAAGAAACACGGTTTCTACCAAATAACTTAAGTACTCCTTTTTCATCTTAACTTCAACAAATTATGCATTTTCGGAACGGGGAAGAGTTCATCTTTCAGATAGAATAAAAATATATATGGCGTTACTTTGAAGAAATAGACTAAATTTGCATTTAAAAAATGTACCATTTTTTTGAAACATCCTATATAAGATTTCAATAATTTTACATTTATAGTTAAAAAAACTTTATATAAAAAGAAATCGATCATCGAAAACCGCACCTACCTGTTGTTTCCGAGTTCCAAGATTTTTGCAGTTAAAATGGGTTAGAAACTTCTGGGACACCCAGTATTTGCTTGCGAGTGCATGGCATTTGAGTGGCACCGTCGAAATTACACGATTGAAGCCTTCCAATTTTTAAAAATAAACAAAGCACATCACACCAATCAAGGATAAAGTGGGGTTTGATGTATTTTAATAAATTATGTATACAGGGTGATTGATTAGTGTGATAAAGCTTAGTAGGTCTGTTATCATAAAATATACAAAAAAAGTTATGCATAAAAATTGTAGATAGCTTTAAGCTTCATATTTCAAACCAAAGTTCCATAACGCAATGCCAGATCAAAGTTATGGTTTTTAAGATGAAACACCCTATATTTTTCTGTAAAAATTAATTCCTTCACCATTACAGACCTGAGCATTACGAAGAACAACAAATAGAACAACGAACTGAACGGCAAACAGAACGGCGAACGGCCTTTTTGATTTCGACGAGCCGAACAGCAAACGGAGCGTTTGTGCTGTTCCCATAATTGTTTTCAGTAATTTAAGATGGAAAAAAGTGTAGCAGCAGTAGCAGCGTACATATACAGATATATTCAAACACAAACGGAACATAGGGATTTTAAGCATTGTATCAGAACTGCTTTTGAACTAGTCGACCAACATCCAGCTTCAACAGATTAATACGATTATTACAATCGTTTATTTGGACACCTATAACATATCGTACAATTCCCACCACTCCTTATTCTCAATTTAACAATTAATTTTCGATTTTAACAACATAAAACGTAAGCATATTGTTACAATATGTAGCGATGTTTACTAACCCCTTCAAATAATCATTCAATACTAAATCGCAGTTTGCACACACATCGCACATAACTAACAAATTTTGGAAGGAGAAGGGGCGGGCTTTTTTACAGTGATTCTGAATCCAGCTGTCCAGATCAATACTTGATATGCATTGAAGTGAACTTATAGAAATGTTTTGTTGGTGGACTATTTAGATCGGAAAATACATTAAATCCCTATGTTCCGTTTGTGTTTGAATGTATCTGTATATTCATTATTCGTTACTTGCAAAGAAAACAAGAAAATGGTGGCAAACACATTTTGATGCACAAAGAAGTGCAGAAAATTTTAATTTAGTAAGCGAATTAAAGTTTCAAGCTGTGAGTGGACATTACAATAATTTTACGAGGATGACACTTTCAGACTTTAAGTATTTATTAAATTTCCTGCCGAAATAAGGCAAATAAAGGCGTAATTTTTTATTTACATTTAAACTTTGGGAAATTTCTACCCAGACGTCTTGCTTTTTAATTCTCTTATAATGTTGCGGATGTTTGGTTTTCCACAAAAAATCTTTTAGTTGATAAACGTTAATAAGTTCCATGCATTTTTCTTATGTCTACTCCATTGTAAAATTAACATAAGACACTCAAAATTGAGAAAAGCTAAAAACTTCACTTCACTGAGGCTCACTAACAAATTTCGGTTCGCCGTTTGTATAATCCCTTCCAAACCTACAAACACTTTCACTTTGATGTCGGAGAAAAAACCGACAAGTGTTGGGAACACTGCAAACCGTTTGCCGAATGGTCAGGACTCGGGTCAGGATTTGCGAACATGTTTGCAAACGTCCAGACTAGTGTTCTGATTGCCGTTCGGTTCGTGGTTCTGCTTGTTGTTCGGCGTAATGTTCAGGTCTATACAGGGAATTTGAAAAGTTATAACCAATTTTCCGTAAAAATCGTAACAAGTTCAACGCTCTGTATAAGTGAATTGGAGTAAATGAATAATAATCTGTTGAAGCCAAAGATTTTTAATAATTATCAAAATTCATAAACACTAATGATTTTGCTAATATTCATGAAATCATATACGTGGTGAGTCAAAAGTCAAGTACACTATTTTCTCAATACTTAATTTTAAATGGATCACCCTGTTTTTTATATAAAAAAATATGAAAATTCCTGATTGTAATTCGATTATTATTTATATAGAAAGAATTCCTTGTACATACATTACAAGCCTTCTTAGAGCCGTATTACACAGCAAATAATTATGCCGAAAATTACTTTGAAATTTACCACGAAAATATTCGTCAATAAAATATGCTGTATGACACGACCAAAAATTCTTGCGAAAATTTTCGGAGTAAAAATATAAAACATGTTCTGACAAAATTTTATAAAGTGCGCGAGAATCGGCGCAGAACCGCATAATTCTGAACAAACAACACATTTCTGCAACATCTAACATTACAAGTTCTTTCTTGTTCACTATTTTGAGAAAAAAATAAATCTTATTATTAAAAATAAATAAAATTAGGTTAATGAAAGTATGTTTGTTTACTGTTTGCATACATAAGCTGTAACAAAATAACCCGACTGCGCATGCGTATCGTATGAATTACTCCGAAAATGTTTGGAAGATTTATTGTCTGTGTAATACAGATTTTAAGAAAACAAGTTTGAGTAATGAAAATAAAAAATTATGTGATAAAATTTGAAGAACGAGTTGTATTTGGGAAGATTATTTTTTTCAACATTTTAAAAGGATTTTGTATTAAATGTTCAATATTCTCTTGGGTGATGGCACTGAATCGGTTTGTGTTCATTTTTCAATAAACTTCGAAGCACTTTTAGTTGTCAATAATGACAAATTCAAAGTAAAATTTTGACGTTTCAATGTAAACAAGGTATTATCGATGAGGAAGCAGAATTATCAGTATAATACCGAATGATTGGCTAGAATAATGTATTGCTATTGGTTAAAACCACCAAAATGTCACATTTTGACAAGTGAAAAAAATAATCATATATAATACCACGAGAGTGAAAATTTTGTCGGCAAAATTTTTCGATTGTCATGAAAGTTTGTTGCTTGGCAATTTTGCGAATGACATTTTTAACAAAACCACGAGCCGTCAGGGGAGTGGTTTTGGATTAAATGTCATGAGCAAAATTACCTAAAAGCAACAAACTTCAATACGACAAGAGAAAAATTTTACCTTACAAAATTTTTAATTGAGTGGTATTCGACATGACTATTTCACGAGAGAAACTAAAAAATCATATGTTTAAACGTTTTATTTATTGCAAACTTCAATTATACAAAGCCAAAAAAATAATAAAATTATGAAAAAAAAATTACTTATTAAATTTTTGAAACAGTTTTAATAATTTTTAGACATTTAAATAAATAAATAAACAACTTAGTTTCCTTAGAAACCACTAACAAAGATTTTATATTGAATTTTATCACAGGGTGATAGAATTTTATACACATAGATTTGATATATTAAACGTCAAAAAATTGCCGCGACAAGACAAAAAATTGCCAGTTCAAAACCTTCAAATTTTGTCAGTTATCAATTTACTCTAGTGAAATAGTCAGTATAATACCGAATGACTGGCTAGAATAATGAATTGCTATTGGTTAAAACCACCAAAATGTCAGATTTTGACAAGTGAAAAAAATAATCAGGTTTATTTTGATGCACGAGTGTAATTCGGCAGAATATTTCTCGAGTAGAAGAAATAAAAGTACATTAGTTTGAACTTTTTATTTAAACAACAATTAGGTATATGAACATGAACAAATTAACACTGGTTCACTATTGTATTTTTGGGTTAACTTTCGGTCACATTTTCTTGAATAGAACTTAAAGAATCTTGTCCAAATCGCGACATTTCAACGAATTTTAAAATTTGGCATATGTCAAAGTGACAAATGCGCAATTTTAACACTCGTTACTGTAGTTACGGACCTGCAGGGAAATTTTCGATAGCTAACGGGAAAGTTTCGGATTCTTCCGGGCAATTTTCGCCGAAAAATTCCCGCTTCATATGGGATTTTTAATACACGAGAGAAATATTCGGCATAATTATTTGCTGTGTAATACGGCTCTTACGCGATATCACTTAATATAGTGTCTAGATTTCATTCCCCGGATAGTGGTTAATAAAAGTACTTTTGAACAAGACGTCCTGGTGGAACAAAAACCATTAAATGCAGTCTTGGGAAGAGAGTTTTATTTATTCACTTAATTAATATTTATAAAGTAGAAGGAGCAAATCAATAATAATGAAAAAGTTTTGAATTGTTTGATATTTATTTAATTTACCACGTATAAGAATATAAAATTTGTTTACGCTATTTTTTACTCTACCAATGATGAGTCTTTTTTAATTATCAAACGGTGTGTCGTAGTGTGAAAAATTAACCTCTGCCTTTCCTTTATTAATAGCATAAATACATCTCAATGTTAATACGGAGACTGTCAAGGTTAACAACTAAAATACTCAACTGAAAGGCTAATGTTGATAATAACATACCATCTGACTTGAAACATATAATTTTTTTAACATAACACGATAATAATAAAGCAAGGCAACAAGCTAATAACATTCATAAGATGATCAAACCGTCACGTTGAAATAGAATTTTTTTTTCAATTTAGAGGGTAGGTACTTATGAAATTTGTGAATTTATCTAAATATAAAATTAAGCAATATATATCGAAGAATAAATATATTATTCTAACAACAAAGTTTTGAAAAATGTTTTTCAAAAACAGTGACCGTTCAACTAAGAAGAAACACTACTTCCCGGGCTATATTCCCCGACAGACATTGTATTATACACTTCTAAGTCAAACGGGGTCGGTATGATCTACAAGATTTAAACAACCATTCTGGTTTGCAATTAGAAGGGACAACATAACTTGGTTGGTTAAATCTTGTAGATCATACTGACCTCGTTTGACTTAGAAGCGTAATTCAATGTCTTCTTAGTTGAACGGTCACTGTTTTGACAAATATTTTTCAAAACTTCAAACTTCAAAACTACAGGTTGGTATGAGCAAAATATTGTGTTATCTTGTTTTATTTCTTTTCTGGCAGCATTATACCTACCAAATTTATGAAATTGACGAAAATGATGTAAGACAATTTTTTTTTCTCGCCCTGTTATTCTTAAAATAGTTTTCGTTTCAAGTAAAATGAATTAAATCATGGGTATACCCTAATATTTCAGAAATCCAAAACAACCAATTGTCTGAAACAGATAAGTAAAGTACAATAATGTCACGTAGTCTTCGAGGCCACGAAAGGGGAAAGAAAATATTAGGAACGATTTGAGTTTTTAGTTTGTAGAAAATAACTAAAGTGTTCACTTGAGCCAAATAAATCTATTAAAATATAGTGTGTATTGTGGTGCATATCAGGAGTTAAATAGGTGAGTCTATCTCACAGAGTAATTCAGTTTTGCCTGTTATTTGATATTTGAATTTAAAAGATATTTTATCACAGAGTATATATATTTGCTAATTATTTTTGATAATAACTTTGTTTAAAGTTATTTAATATTCAACGTTATTAAGAACATTAATTTGTTGTTGCATTTCCTATTCATCCAATCCTACTGTACTGTGGAGAGTTTGTGCCACTTGCAGTTTAACTCACATACCTATACTGTACTGTGGAGAGTTTGCGCCACTTGCGGTTTGTCCATTCCTGATACAGGGTGACTTCTCACGTCACCTATATCTCCTTCCACCCCCCTGTATTGTGGAGAGCTTGAGCCACTTGCAGTGTAACCTTATTTAGCTGTACTGTGGAGAGTTTTTGCCACTTGCAGTTTAACTCACATACCTATACTGTACTGTGGAGAGTTTGCGCCACTTGCGGTTTGTCCATTCCTGATACAAGGTGACTTCTCACGTCACCTATATCTCCTTCCACCCCCCTGTATTGTGGAGAGCTTGAGCCACTTGCAGTGTAACCTTATTTAGCTGTACTGTGGAGAGTTTTTGCCACTTGCAGTGTATTATTATTTTGCTGTACTGTGGAGAGTTTGTGCCACTTGCAGTGTATTATTATTTTGCTGTACTGTGGAGAGTTTGTGCCACTTGCAGTGTAATATTATTTTGCTGTACTGTGGAGAGTTTGTGCCACTTACAGTAGTTATAATATTGTTTGTGGAGAGTTTGTGCCACATATTCCTTACATGCATTGGGGAGAGTTTGCGCCCCTTGCACCTTTCCTAATAACCCTAAATATTTACTATTAGGCATTTATTTTTGATCAAGTGAAGTTTTAACTTTACTTTAGTACTGATATGCATAATCACAGTTCAAACACATAAGATGCACCTTGTATATTATTAATACTTTCATTAATTTTGCGGATTTCAACTATACTAATCGTTAGTTAAATAATTAATTATTATTTATGGCAAATTGAATACTCAGAGTGTTTTTCTATCTAATTCCAGGTACGTCATCTCGGTTGTTCAACCTACTTGGACCAGGTCCATAGTGACTGTTCAATTAAATCCAGGCATCACGTCCAGTGTCTTGTAAATAGTTATTTTCAACATTTAGATTTGTTTTATTATCTATATTATAAAAAAAATATAATGTAAGTACACAGTAAGTAATTAAAAGTTAAATTCTAATTAAATATATCAATCTTTACAAATCACTCATTCTCCTCAAGTCAAGTTTTTCCCTCTTTACAATGATATGTTTATTTAAGTTGAAAAAATCGATAACACCAGTTATGGATAATCCAGCTTTATGAATTATTAATTCTTGATACAATTCCAAAAATTGATTGAAACACATCAAGTATTTAAGAAATAGTCTTATTTATCGATCCTATAGTCGAGAAAGTTGAAAATAAGCATTAAAAAGTTTTAATTCAAGAGAGGTTATTTTTTGTTTTGTTCTAGTTTCTTGAATCCAATTTTCTTGGTGTAGGTGGAGTGGGTTGGGAGGCGGCGGTAGTGAGCCGATAAGACTGCAAATAGACCAGAGATAACGGGCAATGTTTTTCTAATGCACGATTTTAACGACATGGCAGTATTGCGTGTACCGTTCCAACACGCGGGCACGGATGTAGTCCGGTTAATGCGTTTTATTTGGCTGTTTCTTCACCAATTTAGTTTTTATGGGCTGATTTGGTCTATAGATATACAAAACCACGTACTAACATGTTTTCGCCAGTTTAAATAAAGCAGGCTTCCAACATTTTCTAGATAAAACTGGTTGAAGGTTTATAGCAATGAAAAAAAATTTAAAATTTTATTACAATCTAGTCAAACACCACTAAAGTTATTATCAGAAGTAAGTGTCCGAAACAATCACGCCTTAATCTATATTGAATGACATAAACCAATCTGCATCTGTACTTTGTTATTGGAATTTGCATCACTAAAAACCGAACAGTTTCGTTATACTTTTTCAGTACAGGAAAGTATGGCGTGCCGTTTTGGTATTTAATAACATCATTTGAAAAGCGAAAAAATAAATAAATCTTTCTTTTAAAAAAAATTAATTCCGTAATTATTCTGTTAATGAATTAAAAGTATGTATTTCATAATTTTAATACACGTATTTCCATTATGAAAGGACAGCTAGAGCAAAGCTGCAAGGCTTGCGAATACAGCGAACAGCATGCCTGGCCATTACCAGATCAATGTTATCCACACCAACGGCAGCTATGGAAGCCCTCCTGCAACTAACTCCTCTCCACATTCATTTGAAGAAGGAAGCCAGGAGAGCAACTCATAGAATGCTAACAGTGGAGAGGCAAATAAATGGAGAGACTCTGAGGGATCACTCAGGAATGCTGAGGGAAATACCAAATCCCCACATTCTTGGGATGCCCTCGGATCTCTCTGTCACAAAACTTCACGTGGACAAGCCCTTTAAGGTCCTCATTCCCACGAGAGACCAAAGGGATAGCGAAGAAATCTCCCTCCTGGAAACGGACTACGTGATTTACACTGACGGATCCAAAACCGGAAACGAGGCTGGAGCGTCGGTCTTCAGCAGGAAATCTCACGGCCAACCTGGGGAGGTACACTACCGTCTTTCAGGCTGAAGTATACGCCATTGAACTGGCTGCAAAAAAGCTGATGATTCAACCTGTTGTTAAAAAGAACATACACATCCTGCCAGGCTGCTCTTGAAGCACTGAGCTCGAACAGGATAAAATCTAAGCTAGTATAACATATTCGGTTCTAGTACCTTAGAGCCGAGCGTCTTAAAAAAAGTATCACCAAATACAACCATGGACTTCGTCAGAAGCACAGGCTTGTGGGGTGAATTATAATCTCTAGGGGTGAGCCACAATCGACCCTCGTGGAGGTGGCAAGAAGGCCCTACTCACATAGAACCTAACCTAACCTAATAAGTACTGCTGAAACGCACGTACTTGAAATCGGATAGTAAATTTATTACCGGCAACACTGTGTAAAAGTGATGTGCTATTAGGGGGTGCCTCTGTAGCCGGCGTCGGCTCCGATGATGATGAGGACAGTATTTATAACCTGCAAAATTATAGTTGACTATACTAACTCAAATAAAGAAATTTCTAGAAAACACATATGTGTATTTTTTTAACGATGTTATCAAATACCAAAACGGCACGCCATAGGAAAGATGCACTCCAGTAAATATCAACCTTACTAAAAATTCCAAATCATATAATGGATATATTTTATTTAAAAAAGTACATCATCAGCTATAAATAAAGGTTAACTGATACCTGTATTGATAAAAAAAGGCTGAGCATAGCCTTATGAGCATTCATTTACTCCAAGTAAAACGTGTCAAAAACGGAGCACGGCCTAGAGCATTGTTTATAAATACAGGCTCAATAGTTGTTCTTCAACAACCAATAAATGATGAGCCTTTGGTACAAAAACAAAACAAACATCTGTCAACCAACGTAAGCATTCGATATAAGCGGTGTTGTGACATTTACAGAAAAATAACTAAACCTACAGAAATACTTACAAGCTGTTTATAAACATTCACCCATTATAATATATAATATTACTTATGTTACGAGTACATAATGCTTTATTGGACGAGTCGCAGTTTAATAAACAAGGCAAGTCCAATAAAGTTGAATTATGTCCTAGTTATATACAAAACTGCTGAGATTTTCACATTTTTTCTGGCAAAAAAATGTATTGTATATGTTTCACTCGATTTTTCTGTATATTAAATATTTGAAAAACAAAGCGGCAACAGCGCTAGGGTCATACACGTCTCCCACAGCGAATGTTACTGCTGCTGCCGATATTGTCTCTATACAGTTTGTTTAGTCGAACCTAAATGACAGTATTAAAGATTAAATATTTTTTTTCACATGTATCTATATTATACACTGTGTCCGTAAAGTATGGAACAAATTCATTTTTAGCTAAACAGACCATTTTAAGAAATAATCCTGAAACACGTCGATTTTTGATTTTAATTTACCGTATTTTAAAATAATAATCTTATATACAGGGTGAATTACTTTCGAGTAATGACGTCACCGTCATTTTATTTAAATGGAACACCCCCATTTTGTCTCAATTTTCGGATTACTCTAGCTGAGCTGATTCCAAAAATGTATCACATGTTGATTCCAATTGGTACAGGGTGGACAAAAATACAATAGTTTTGTGTGTGCTCATAAAGTAACGCGTAACATTCTTTATTAGTTAAATTAACAATATTATCAAAAATACTTTCTGTCTAGCGGCAATTGGTTTAAATGTAACACCCTGAAGTTGTACTTGTGGTCTATCAGACAGAATATGAAAGAAACTATTTCTTATCAATTTAAAAAAAACATAGTCGTCTAATTTTTTGTGAAATGTCATTATTTGTTTAGTAATTTATTGATGTTCAGTGACAGTTAAGTACTACAAAATTTTTGGTATTCGTGAATGTTTCAATTATTGCTTAGATTTAATTAGAAGTAGAAATGGAGTTAAGTGTAAAACAAAAAATTGAAATACTTATGATGATTGTGTATGGAGACAGATCGCGAACTCAGATGGAAGTGTGCAATTTGTTTAATGGTAAATATCCAGAAAGACCTATAACGCGTTCAACAGTCAGTAAGATTGAAAAGAAATTTCGAGAAACTGGTACGGTTGAAAATGTACGCAAATCAGGTCGTCCCTCTGCAAATGCTGATACAGCATTAGAAGTTTTACTTAGTTTTGAAGAAGATGCGCACACTTCTGTGCGTAAAGTTAGTCGCGATATCGGTGTTAGCAAAACAACGGTACACAAACTATTGAAGCTTGAAAAATGGCATCCTTATAAAATCAAACTTGTGCAGGAATTAAACGAAGATGATCCCGATAGAAGAATCCAATTTTGCGAAAAAATGATGGATAAATGTCACCGAGACCCTCTCTTGATACAAAACATTATTTTTTCTGATGAGGCCACTTTCACGTTAAATGGCGAGGTTAACCGTCAGAATTGTAGATACTGGGCAAAAGAAAACCTCCAATGGATGCGTGAGCATCATAGACAATACCCGCAAAAGGTAAATGTATGGGCTGGAATTGTAAGAAATCGAATCATCGGACCCTACTTTATCGAAGGTAATTTAAACGGGGCAACGTACCTTGAGTTTTTAAGGGGGTATTCGTACCTACTTTCCGTAATTTGTTTCCCAGCAGACGTAATCCTGGAGGTTTTGATGAAAGTTTATGGTTTCAACAGGATGGTGCACCTCCACATTATGCTGTAGATGTTAGAAGGTACCTAGATGAAATTTTTCCGAACAGGTGGATTGGTAGACGTGGACCTATTGAATGGCCAGCGAGGTCACCAGATTTCAATCCTTTGGATTATTTTATGTGGGGTCATCTGAAGAATGTTGTGTATCAAACGAAACCAGCAAATATTCAAGAATTAAAAGAGAGAATTCGGACAGCAATAAACAATATTTCTCAAGACACAATAAACAATGTTCAACAAGAATTTGTACACCGTTTGGGTTACTGTCAAATACAGCAAGGGCTGCAGTTCGAACATTTATAAAGTCATGTATTTCATAAGTATTTTTGATAATATTGTTAATTTAACTAATAAAGAATGTTACGCGTTACTTTATGAGCACACACAAAACTATTGTATTTTTGTTCACCCTGTACCAATTGGAATCAACATGTGATACATTTTTGGAATCAGCTCAGCTAGAGTAATCCGAAAATTGAAACAAAATGGGGGTGTTCCATTTAAAAAAAATGACGGTGACGTCATTACTCGAAAGTAATTCACCCTGTATATTAGATTATTATTTTAAAATACGGTAAATTAAAATCAAAAATCGACGTGTTTCAGGATTATTTCTTAAAATGGTCTGTTTAGCTAAAAATGAATTTGTTCCATACTTTACGGACACAGTGTATGCAGGTTATTATAAAGGAGCCACAAAAAAATTTAAGTTATTAGATGATTAATTATTATTATTTTTAATTAATGCATCTGTGTAGACCGAATAAAGCCAACGTAAACATAAGATATACAAATTCTGTATTCTGTCAAAGATTAAATATATTGCATCTTATACAATTATTTAAATGACATAATAAGTATTGAAGGAAATATATTCAGGAACGACAAAAAAATAGAGGTGATCGGATGATTACTTTTTAAATATGGCAACATAAAAAAAATCTGGATTTTAAAGCAGTTCAAAGTTTAATTGGGTGGGGTACATATCCTAATTAGCTAAATAAACCAATCCGATCCCCCACCACCATTTCCCAAAAAATGGAAAACGACTCTGTGATTTCATCATTAAATCATTATTTTCGTCTAAACGTAATGAATAAGCTTTCGATGATCAATTAAATCCAACAATAGCTGTTCTGTCATTTATATTATTGTTAAGTTTAGTCCGCAGTGGATTTTTAAGCAATACTTCAATGACAAAACCGTTTAATTTTATTTGTACCTTTTAAAATTTGGGGCCTGGGTCAAAATTTCCCAGTTACCCCCTTCGTGGCGACCCTGGTTACACCTGACACCTTACTCCTGTAAGAAATATTTTTGCCCCTCGTCTTCCCATTTACTACCCTTTAGGAGTTTAGATATTTCATAAATAATTATACTTCATAAAATTTAAGTATATTCCTACAATTAAAATGAGTAGGTGCCTACGTACACAGGTAAATGAGTTTTTTAAAATAATTTTATAATTCAAAAATTTTAAACGATTAAATCCTGTCCAAAATTGTATTATCATATATTTAAAATTTAAAGATTAGATTGACGGTTTACTACACTTTATGGAAGCTGTTTCTAAATACAGGGTGTACATTTTAAAACTTACAATGGGCTGTACCTCGTGAGCGAAAAGAGATTTCAAAAAAAATACTAAACCGTTTCTAGGGTAGAGAGGACCCCCATAAACCCCCTATGCCCCACCTACCCCACCTATAAAAATTTAAATGGCAACCCCCTACTTGTGATACGTCGTTAGAAAGCCCGTAGAAAATGCTTTCCAACGGTCTAAGTCATAATTATACAGGGTGTAACAATTTATATACACTAAGTACTTGATAATTTTCTGTAGCTATTGACGAAATCAAATTACTCATAATTTATTCAGAACACTACAGCAGAATAAATAATTCTGTATTTAAACATTGTAATATAATAGTAAAAACTTTCAGGATAAAAAAAAAGACGCTTCGTAAACAAGTCATTTAAATGTGATGTTATTTCTTTATTTACAATTTTTTGTTGTGAAAACTAGGAATATTATATTTAAGTAATATTAATGCAAAAAGATTGTTTAATAATTGCTATTATTTTAAACATTCCGTACATTTTCAACCAAAACATCACATCATACATTTGACAGTTACCTAAAACAACTAGTAGAGCAGAAATTGTTTAAAATATTTACCATTTAAAAAGCAGCTTGTCCTATTGGCCCATATATCTATAGCAACTTGAAAAAGTCAAAGAAACTTAACAATCCTAGGTACTAAACTTAACAAATTTCCATAAGTAATCCTGATGAACACTTCACCTCAACACTTTTGACACCTACACAATTACAAATACAACATTCACTATATCCTATTCGAAAAATCCACTAAAGCAATATATAAACTTAAAAATAACCTCTCAGGTCACTTTAGTCTTTCCGCATTTCAAATACGCGATGTTGCGCGCCCACCCGCAATGCACAAGCCTACATTATCTTCCACACAAAGTCGGTAAACAACTGACGGAGTCTGATTTTGTGTAGTAGGAGAGCCGGTTCCCCCTTTTCTCAAAACCTTCGATTTCCATCCAGCGGAGGCGCACTTTGCGGTGTTGCCCTATTGCGCTGAATTCAGATGAAAATAAGAGAGATCAAGAATACCACTTTAGATGCTGTACTGAACATTTCAGAAAATAGGATTATTTAACATGAAATGTCTGAAGTAGTGATAGTTTCATAGATATTTATTAAACAATTCGTCCATGCATTCATCCTAAATTACTAACTGGATAAAACACAGTTCACAATTCGTAAATCTTTGTCTTCGTCAGTAAACATTGCCTACTTTTCATTCGTAGGGAAATCACAAACAAGAGTCCTCAGTAAAGCGGCGGTCACATTGGACTGTTTTAGCAGCCGCTAGTTGCTGGCGGTTGCGGCTATTAGCTTAGCTGTTAGCTGTTTTGGGTTCACATTGTTAAATAAAAAATCATATTATCATTGCTGCTTTTATATAATATTAACATCGTCATTCTATTTTTTTATTAATTAATAAAGCGGCGGTCACATATAATATATATGTATATAGTTAACAGTGATAGAAATAATAATAATTATTGAGTATGTGAACGTGGTGTGAACATTCAAGCATGTCATAGGAGACGAAGAAGACGAAGAAGGCGAAGAAGACGAAGAAGGCGAAGAAGGCGAAGAAGGCGAAGAAGGCGAAGAAGGCGAAGAAGGCGAAGAAGTCGAAGAAGACGAAGAAGACGAAGAAGGCGAAGAGGACGAAGAAGGCGAAGAAGACGAAGGAGTCTGAAGAAGACTGAAGAAGACTGAAGAAGACTGAAGAAGACTGAAGAAGACTGAAGAAGACTGAAGAAGACTGAAGAAGACTGAAGAAGACTGAAGAAGACTGAAGAAGACTGAAGAAGACTGAAGAAGACTGAAGAAGACTGAAGAAGACTGAAGAAGACTGAAGAAGACTGAAGAAGACTGAAGAAGACTGAAGAAGACTGAAGAAGAGTGAAGAAGAGTGAAGAAGAGTGAAGAAGAGTGAAGAAGACTGAAGAAGACTGAAGAAGACTGAAGAAGACTGAAGAAGACTGAAGAAGACTGAAGAAGACTGAAGAAGACTGAAGAAGACTGAAGAAGACTGAAGAAGACTGAAGAAGACTGAAGAAGACTGAAGAAGACTGAAGAAGACCGAAGAAGACTGAAGAAGACCGAAGAAGACTGAAGAAGACTGAAGAAGACTGAAGAAGATTGAAGAAGACTGAAGAAGACTGAAGAAGACTGAAGAAGACTGAAGGAGACTGAAGAAGACTGAAGAAGACGATGATGACTGTACGAAGAAAATTATTATTAAAACAAGTACTAAGAATCGGAGTGAAAGAACTTTCACAAGAAATAGCTCTTAAAGCAAAAAAGAAGAAAATAATATGGGTTAGAAGTTGGATAAGTAGAGGAAGAGAGCTGGGAGCTTTCTCATCACTTTTGGGGAGTTTGGAGATGAGGACCCTGAATCGTACATGAATTTATTAAGATTATCAGTTTCAAAATTTGAAGAATTATTAAAATTAGTTACACCACCAATAAGAAAGAAAGATACTCATTTTAGAGAAGCTATTTCCTGTAGATCTAAACTCCATCTGATTACTTTAAGATATATACGACTGGTGTCCCTCTTATCTCTTTTTATGTACTCAGGGAAAGAGGCATCCCATAGGCAATCATATTTTTGATATATGCTTAGGAATTTTAATATATCATTTGATGTCCATTCAATTTCGCACATATTTAATAATTTTACTCTGCTCGTAATACTAATAACACACTAAAATGAATAAAAGCATTTAGACAGTATCAATTGCCGCTGGCAAAATTTTCGGGATTCACATTGCGCTGGTACCGAGCTGCTACTACAGCAAGACATATAAATGTTCTGTACAGAGGCGTATTATTAGTTATCCTCCAATGAGAGGCAAGGGGCTTATCGTAATCCAATAGTAATTTAGTTGGGAGAGTATATACCTGCGCGATCGCTCGCCATCACGTTTGGCGCTTACTATATCTAAGTTGAACATGCGCTACTTAGCAAAAAGAAGGACGGATAGTTTTCCATTCTCCCCCCTCTCGAGGGGAGCGGGCCGTTATAGGCTTTCCGGATCCTCTTCAGCCAACATTGGAAGGAATCAGGATTGTTTGGTTCAGGGGATAGGAGTGGAGGGAACGGTGGTAGGTGCCTGAAAGGTGTGTACTGACCCAGCATTCGCCTATTGCTACCAGAAAACCTCTGAAAAAACTTATAGCAGGTCAGGCGGACCTGGGATTTGAACGCTGGTCCTCCCGAATGCAAGCCGAGAGCGTAACCACTCCACCACTTGCTCGGTCGCTATTTAGCCAGCCGCTGGCAAATTTATTCGCTGGCTGGAAGCAGCATCGGCTGCTACAAGTTCAGATTGTGCTATTAGGTGGCTACTAATAGCCGCCAGCAACCGGAGACTGCTAAACCCTCCCAATGTGACCGCCACCTAAGTAGCAAAATACGGAGCGATTCATAATTATTGGGACATAAACTGAGGGCGGCTTACTTGGAGCAAAATACGGCGATTGTACCAAATGTGCTTCAATGTGGAAAAAGATACAGGGCGTTAAATATGATTTTTTTTAAATTTTGCCAATAATTTGACTGTATATTTATCAAAATAGGCACATGGCATACATTTAGACAAGGAATATCCTTTTATTAATTATTTTACATTTTGTTAGGGGGCGCCACGTGAATAATTCTTGATGATGAAATCAACTGGTTACTATTATTGGCGGAAATAGAAGTGGAAGACCAAGGGTTAACACCCACGCACAAGATCGTTATCTGACTTTATATACCCGTAGAGAACCCCTGAGTACGTGTCGGATCATACAACGTCTTTTGAATACTTCTGCTGTTTCGGTTACAATTGAAACAGGACGTCGAAGATTACACGAGGTTATTAAGATTACTCGACCTTATCGTGCAAGAGTGGTCAAAGACATTTTGGTATCCCACATTTGGCACTGCCTCCTCGATTGCCCGACCTCATTCCCATCGAGTGTTATTGGGACCAGCTACAAAGAGCATTGAATTCCCATTAACTACCCTCACAGACACTCCAAGTACATAGACAGCTTGTACCCCAACTTAAGTAGATTAGTCACAGACGGATGGAAACTTTAAATAGGTAATTATAGGCTGAAAACAGACGGAGCGGCTTGCGCCGAGTCGGTCACAGAACCGGCGCCTCCTAAATGAAACATAAATTGTATGAAATCGGCCACCACGCGTACCCACCGCAACATCATGCACCTGCACATTAGTACGTGTTACGTGTTAGGGGTGTCCACTTTGAAAAAACATCGATATTTTCTTTCGATTAGATAAATCGGAACTGAACATCGATGTCTTTCGATGTATCGGATGAAAACATCGATGTTTTCTGAACATCGACAACTTTTTCTAACATTATATTGAAAAGCTGTAGTCAGTCAGTCAGAGTCAAAATTTTTTCATATGACGGTAATGAAAAGAGCCAAATCCATTATTTTATTAAAGTTTAGATTTTAATCTTTCAACCAAATGCAATTCAATGTTTTTAAACATAGAAGCATAGCTCGGCGGCCGACACGACAAACAAAAACAGTTTTTTATTGTCATTCTTGGGCTGTGCTGCCAACATCATTTCTGAATTCGGCATAAGGCCTTAGTAAAAGTTGGCCGAGCCGGCTCGCCCAGCTCGTTTTGACAGATTTGCATGACGGTTTTTATAGATGTCACAAACGCAAAACAGGCTTAGTACACGTTGACCGCGACGGCATTATATTGTCAGTCTACTATTGAAAAATAAACTTATGTATTTTAAAACAAACAAACAGAAATAAATGTAGGTAAAATTTTAATGGTCAAACTTGACTTTTTGTGAAACTAACTGGTTATCATCGATTTGATGATTTATGAAAAAACATCGATACATCTAGTAACTATATCGATATCTTTTCAAAACATCGGATCGATTCGATATATCGCATTGTAAATATCGATGTTTTCGATGCATCGATGTATATCGAATATCTCTAGTACGTGTTCCTATATGGGACGAAACAGACGTGAGCGTTTGCGAGGTGGTTAGAAAGATTTGAGTGTTGCCATTATGGAAAATTTGGACGTTGAGAAATTTATTAATTAAATTCATATAAGACCAGCTATTTGGGATATGCGTTCCGGAGATTACTCCGACAAAATAAAAGGAAGCGTATAATAAAATCCCCTATTTTTCCTCTCACTTATGGATGCATCCAATATTTGAGTTTCTTTTTTTTCGAATCCTATTATACATCATCAGAAGATTCAGAAGAAGCCATCGCTACTCTACGCAATGTGCACAACTTTATAGCCCGTTCAGTACAAAAACCGTTGCACGTCATCAAAGTGTCGAAAAAGAGACGTTCGTTTATATCATGTCATTCGATTGCTGCTGTCAATCCTCTGTCAATCACTATGTTAAGCCTCTCTAAACTCAATAAATATTGAAATTTGTAGATCGCATTGTAATAAAAAATATGAATATATGTTTAAAGAAAGGTTTCGTAATTAATTTCATATCAAATACAGCTCGTAGGTTAATTAAATATTAAACTCAAACTAACGTCAGACTTAACAAAAACTTTTTATGTTGGCAAAAATGCGCGCTATTGCCGCGATTAAGATGGTTATTTCTGGTTCAGTTGACATCTTGACATGTTTGGGGTTATGTTGTGACAAAAACTGCAAAGAACTGTTAGTAATTTTTCACAAGCAGTGATGAGTTATTAAAGTTGAAGTCACATCCAAAAAAACGTATAAATGAAACTTAATAATACTGCAATAGTTGATGCATTTACTCCTGATACTATTTACAGCGTTTATGAAGCAAGTAAGTATAAGTTTAATATTATACCCAATCAACTGTATTTGTTATATTTATGTTACATTATTCTTAATACTTGGCAATTATACATAGACATTTTTTTACAGATAATCATGTCACTTTAGGAATGTTACTACAGTAATTGAAGGAAGAACAATAATTATTCAATGTAGAATGTTCCTGAGTAGTTTACTAAAATATGATACACATCCACAAAGAGTACTTATAAATTTGTTTTTATTAATGAATCCTGAATTTTCCAAAATGGTGCTGTAGACTGTTCATGTCAAAAGGTATGTTACAATGATTATGTAAAATTTTAGAATGCAAAATTGTTTTTATTCTAGATATTTTGTATTACATGCTCAGAATGAAGATGGTTGTATTGATGGAGCAGAAAGTATATTTTATATGAATCTCAGTTGAGTTATTATCATGGGGAAATGAATGAAGAACATGTTTTTAAATGGTTTGAAAACCAATTACTATTGAATCTTTCTGAACCTTCAATAAATTATGGACAATGCTTTTCGATAATATTAAGTTAATGACACAATATAGAATTCAATCAACAAAAAATGTTGAAGCTGAGCTTATTCATATTGAAGCCTAGTAAGTAGATACAAACTGTATTTGAACAGTGATATAGCAAATTATATGTTAGAATTCGGAAGACTACACAACTAGTTTAATACATTTAAAATTATTACTTCAAATTATACCTAATAAACAATAAATGCTGTTTTACTTTTATTTTTACAAAAATAATAATATAGGTATATTTGAAAAGAAATGAATTGGTTATTTGAATACTGCCCTTTCAATAAATGTTTTTTTCAGAAACAAACTCCCAACAAAATACATTGTGGATATGATAGAACAGTATAGTCACAAAGTAATACCTACCATCTTTTTAAAAATCCTATTGAGTTAATACTGGCTACTGCCAAGCAAGCCGATAGATGCATTCCAGAAGTTGCGGGTTGGAATTGGTTTGTCCGTGAACCTCTCAAATTTGAAAGATTTCTATTTGGCAATTATTGTTCTAATCTTTTCGGTGTAGTAACTAATTTATAAATTTGCAATGTTTCTTTTTAATAAAACAATTCCATAAAAATTGGGGTGGCATTATTTATTATTTTATTCATGATATTCAAAATAAGTAATTCAGGCAGCATTTTCTAAAGGTAAATGTGTATATCACAAAGTTTTATAAAAACTACAAATAATTAATTTAATAGTTTTTATTGAATTGAAATGTCTCATTTGATCAACCGTTTTATTAGCAATACTTTCATTTGCGGTAGATGCCGGAGAGCTAAAACAAAATGGTAAATATAAATTTGGATTGATTAGAAGATGATGGACTGATAAATAATTCACCAATATACTGATAATAATAATATGTATTGATTGCAGTGCTACGATTTAGTCAATCATTCGCATATACCTTCACTCGGAGAATAGAATGGATTTGCTCTCCTTTTCTGAGCTGTGGTGGTGTTTGCTGCAGAATTTTCTTTTGCTATGATCAATGATCATATATCTCAGGATGATTTTCCTTGTTGAGAATGACCTACACACTAAAGCTTCACATCCCGGCTTTTCTAAAAAAAATTTAAGATTTATTTCAACAAAATATAAAATAAAATTGCCTACCTTTAAAAAGGAGGTAGGTAGATCCAGGTTATCAGAACTTTTTTATTTATAATTTGTCTGTAAACCTTACATCAATCTTTCATATTGTAGTGACAACATTTTAGAAGCCAACATGTACTTAGGTAATTGTAACCTAAAAATTATATTAGAGAATATTTTTTCCTTGATACTATTTATACATACCTGCATTTTAAATACTAGAATAGTTCCATAACTTCTAACTAATTAAGTGTGTGGTATAAACATACAAATAAAAGTGTTAACTATTCCATACATACCTTTTTAGTGCTAAAAATAATTCCATAGTTTTTAAAATAAGAATTTCTTAGTGCTGTACGGTTAACATACAAATTAAAATTTTATATGTAACATCTCTGTATGTAACTGAAATAAGTCGAAGTTTCTTTGCACGCAATTACCAAACCTAACCTAGAATATTTGATAAACTTCATTTGACATATACTAGATTCTCATATTATTTCAAAGGCTTGGCAACATAGTACAGTTATGACAGATGTGACGTGCAACGGTTTTAATACTGAACGGGCTATAGATAACAGCGAAAGAAATGGCTAAAAACTTTTTCGGTCGCTAGTTGCTTTCACGCAGTGTGATTTGAGCCGCTTCTTCGCCGACTCGGCGCAAACCGCTCCGTCTGTTTTCAGCATAAGTTTTAAATTTTAAAGTCTGAAACGTTTTCAATATTTATATTTACTCATTTAGATATCTCCATTATTTTTCCAGACTTGGCTAATACTCGAGTGAATCAAAGAAATATCCAGCAACTGTGCGGCAACAGCGCTAGAATTTCACGTGTAGAACGTGTTACCAGGCGCCCTGAATAAAAAGCTTTTTAACTGGTCTTTCGTCGTGATATACACAACGCACACGTCTTCATCGGTTATGTTTGAGAGACGACTTTTGACTGCATTGGATAATAAGGATTACCTAACATTGTTGCGATGATCTCACATTTTAACAGTCTGTGATTATTTCGATCATTTCATGTTTTGTTTATAATTTTCTTATGAAGTAAATGGTTTGTTAAACTTTTCATCGAGGTAATTATTTGTCATTTCAATTTGGAGTTGAAATCTAGATCCCTAGATTTGCCTGGTTCATGAGCACATAGATAGACTTGCTCATGGTATTCTTAATAAACTAAAAGCATTTGGTTAATCTGATCGCTAACAGTGCTCTTTCATTCATACCTTTCAAATCGATTAGTTTGTTCAGATCAGTTTAATATTTTCATTAATGATATTCCTTGATTTATCAATATAGATTTACTTTTATATACAGATGACTTAAAACCTTACAGTTGTGTGAAATCTATGGAGGACTGTGGAAATATATCTCCCAATTTATGCGCAGTTGTTCAATGTTCTTCACAATATTCCAACAATTATCCAGTCAAATGCAAGGTCATGTCTTTTGGCATGCTTTGATTAGCTTGAGTTTATGTATCGCATAAAAAATATTCCCATTCAACGATCTGAAACCTTTACTGATCTTGGTATCACATCTTATATCCAAGGTATATATACCTCCAGAAAATACTGGGAAAACCTGAGTAGACTGACGTTTCCCAGAGGTAAGACCAGATACAAGGACGGGTAAAAGACTAGGAAAGGGACAGGAGCTGGGGTGAACAAGATGTTCCTTCTCAGTAGAAAATTTCAGGCAGGCAGAGATTTATGCTATCCTACAATCTGCCAGTATAAAAAAATACAGGGCTGACGCTCATATGAGCATTAACTGACAGCCAGGCATCCCTTGCGGCAATAGATGGGTATGCCAGAAAGAACTAAATATACTGGCAGAGCGCACTACAGTAAGATTAGAGTGGATGTCGGGACATAACAAGCTGATGAACTTTCGAGAAGAGATTCAGCAACAATAAATGTTGCATCAGAACCAGTACTAGGGACAACAAAGAAAGGGATGGTTATACAGGGAGTCCAGGAACTTAATGTCAAAAAATCGGATAGATGAGGTAAAATAGAAGTTCAATTAAATGTTTGTAATACGAGCCTTCGTTTCGCATAATGTATAAACTATTCATTGAAGCACTTTGATTGATAACATAGGGCAAGGTTGCCCAATTTGGACCAGTTTCTGATGTTTTTTGGTTAAAATTTTACTTTTTTGAAACCTTTACAAGTGGAACAATTAAGGAAACTGGTTGCCTAATTTGTACCAGATGGTTTCCTAAATTGTACTATCCTTTATTACATACATAATATTTTATTTTGTTATATATTTAATAGTTTATTAGTTAGTAATATTAAAAATTAAACAAAATTTGAACAACAAGAGAACTTAACTTAAAACAAATATAAATTCTGTTAAAATAAAAAAAATGAAAACGACCTTTTTTGGTACAAAAAAAATGCTGCAATATGTTTAAGAGCACATATCACATATGTAATTGTCTGAAGCATCTGCACATGATTCATGTACCCATTCTTTACATCTTATGCATTGAATCATATCTTCTATTAAGCATTCCTTACAAATCTTGCAGTACCTACCATTCACTTTTGTCATAATTTACGGACACTAAAATATCTTCCTTTGTTGATGATGATGATTGTTGTAAGACGTATTGTATTTGAGAATTTTCTTTTTTTGGCCTCTTTTTTCCTTTCGAAATTGATTTTTCTCTTGCTGGTTTCTGTGACAGATCAACCCAAAAAATTCGTTTAACAGGTCTTTTCTTCTTCTCTTCTACGCCATTTTGTTTTACTTCCAGTTGCTCTTTATAGGGAGTGGATGTAATAATTCCAGCCGTCTTTGCGCTCTTACCCATTTTATGTTTTTCAGCTTCACCAACATCAGGGAGAGGAAGAATATCTACAATTAACACATTTAAATTTTTGGTTACCTATGTATCGATTTTTTCAGTGTTAACGTCGTCAGCTGCTCTGACATCATCTACCAAAACTTGAATTTGTGGTGTCTCTCTAATATTGGAATTTCTTCCAAAATTTCGATTGGCATCGTCTCAATTGAAATATTTCTCTTTCATATCCCACATTTGCGAAAACTGTTCGTAGCATTTACTATAGCAGCAGCTTTGCCATAAGCCTCATTAAGAAGAGAAGCAACATGAAATTGCCTAACTCCCATTCCAGCATGCTTCTTAATTACTTTTCAATGGCTTTTTTATAGTATGTTTCTAAAGGCTTGAGAACCGAAACATCTAGAGGTTGAAGCCGATGGGTCGTGTGGCCTGGTAATTGTAAAATAATTACACCATAGTCACGGGCCAAAACTATAGCATCATAATTTTTAGAATGGGTAGTATGATCGTCCAAAAGAACTTTATTTCCTTTGTAGGCTTAACCACTTCAATAATTTTTTTTATCCAAGTTACAAATAGCCCAGAGTTAATGTAGCCTGTGTCTGATATCTCCACCAAACAGCCAGGTGGTGCTCCAATGGTCAGTTCTGCTGACATTCGTTTTCTCTTAAATATAATTATTGGTGCGAAGCACTTGCGCAAACAACCATCGTAGTGTTGACACCTCTTTCTCCGCTGGCAATAGTACCAACATGATGTTTGCCCTTTTTGGCTAAAATTTTTTGATTACTTTCTTGGACTGTCGTGAATCCTGACTCGTCTACATTATATATTTTTGTGGCATCTAATTTATTTTCATCGATGATTTTTTCAAGTTTATTAAAGAAATCTGTAACATTTTTTATGTTAAATCCTCTGCAACGTGCTAATGATGTTGATTCTGGTTGCCTTAATCAAAGGTTTGGGTGGCGTTTCATGAAACTGTAGTACTTCTTCCCAGCCATACCTATTCTTTCACTAAAATTAGATATGTTTTATAGAATTTTTTTTTTGCGAATTGAAATGCTGCACTTCTGGTGTCCTCAATGGTAAGACCAAAGAATATTTCCTCTAAAGCAAGAATTTGTTTTTCCAGCCCTGCCTCCACCTCAACAGAGAAAACTGTAGACCTACCCAATATTTTTTCACCGTTTAAAGCCCTTTTATTCGTTGCTGCTAGATGTCTCTTGAAAGTAGGCTTAGGAACTTCGTACATGGTACATATTTCATTTAGATAATATTTTCCTGTTTTATATTTCGCAATGGCTTCTTTCATATTTTCTTCTGACCACTGACAATATTTTCCCTTTCGTTTTCTAAGAGGTGGCATTCTAGAAAAAACATGCATGAGTCGTTTAAATTGTACCGGTACAAATTAAGAAACACCTTAGTGGTCCACATTAGGCAACTAGACAAAATTGAAAACTTTTATTCACAATTCGTTTTTGAGGTTATATTTTAAATTTATACGAAAATGTGATAAATATAGTTACTTTTAGACTTATATTAATCAAATCGTCCCAAATATCATGTATTTTGTTTTAAACCTTAAGAAAATTAGATGATTTTACATAAGTTTGCTTCAGTACTTTTTTCTCTATCTTGTAAAATAACTGGTAGAGGTGAGTGGGAAAGCTGACTCAATAGAACTGTTATAACTTTTGTTCCGCTTTATGGATTTCGACAAACTTAGTATCATTTGAAAGAGACTTCAATGTCTAATAAAATATCATATTGTTTCATGGTTTTAACGGTCGCTAGGTGGCGGTGATTGAACAATTGTTTTGTTTTCAACTTTTTTAGGAATCTTCATATGCGATGCTATATTTTTTAATCATTTGCTAGAAGGATGGAATTTAGAAAAAAATGGTAGAAACCGCATCTCAATATTTTCTAAGCGAAGATAAGAGGAAAAATAGGTATACAAGGGGATCGGCTGTACTGGTACATACGTTTTTTTTTCTAAACTTTAGAGACCTATAACTCCGAAACGAAGGATCGTATCACAAAAATTTACTCGAACTTCTAGCATTGTTTTTACTTTTTACCTCATCTACCCGCTCCCGAATTTTTTACATTAAGTTCATACCATCTCGATTTTCTTTGATGTGCATTTCAATGTTTGTCTGGTCATATAATTCCAAAGGATGTTGTTTCTTCTTAGTAAAACGGTCATTGGTTTGAACATATATTTGGTAAGCTGCTGTTTCTTTGTGACCTATCCTTATTTTTTTTCTATAATCGGTCAAATGTAAGGGAATTTATTTTCCATGTCCCTTACTTTTTCATTCAATACCTCATAAAGTTATCAAACTTTTCCTTTGATATGGAATTTGTCGTAATATCAAAAGTTATTGGAGGGTTTAGTTTTGAAACGAGAACCCAATTTCAAGTTAAAATTGAGTATAAATATATCCTATTCGTTGCTTTCCATGAAAAATAAATTGAATTAAAGGTATATATTGTTCATAGAAATGTACAAAAAGTAGCTCGACAAAACGGACATTTTTGTGCATACAACAAAAAATCGTCTATAAAACACTGGCAATTCCTACTGAAAAATCTTTTGAAAAGGAATTTTTCATTCGGCGAGAACAAAAAAGGTCATTACATAATTCAAACTTACAATTATTTTTTAAAAGCCGGGTGAATATACTCTCTGAATAGACTCTACGAAGGTGCTACTTGACTTTTATAAAGACCTTTCTTAACTGCATATAATTTTCCAGGCTTTAATTATGTATATGCTTTTCCAGATTTTTGCTTTTCAATGATTTTAATAATCTACACATCAAAGCATTCATAAATAATTTTAAAACTTCATTAGTACATTAGATTTATTAGAGCAAAATATCTAATTATTGTAAAAAACAAACCATGGTGTGGAAAAATGTTAAAAAATTTGGGGCACTCAAAGATGAAAGGACCTGGCGTTTTTTTCCATTCCATGTTCTAGTGGGTCTAAAACAAAATTACTAGAGTGGGCCGAGTCTAAAAATAATAATATCCAAGGAAGACGTATTTTTTTTTCGTCTTTTCCCTATCTATCACTCCTACCTCTCATACCATATCGAGTCCTTCCCTCCCCCTAATCATGCTCTCCACTATGCCACTTACATCCATCCATTCCTCCCCCCCCCCTCAACATTATATTCACCATGTTCTCCCAATACACCGTCTCCCCTAGTTTCCTCTCCAACGTCTTCAGCACTTCCTCGTTCCTCCAGCATCTAAACACATGCCTCACTCCAGTCTCTCTTTTCCCAATCTTGTGGAGGTACCCTACTCTCGACCCATGTCCAGTGAACACCTGTGTCAATAAGTAGTTCACCTACCTGAATATCCGGTACATCCAATCTCTCCTACTCCCAATCGCTACTTTTAGCGCGCCCCCATACTCCTCCCACCTTCTCTCCATTTCCTCCTCCATCCATTCCTGTACTTCCTCTCCGGTCGCACCCCTCCAGCGTTTATTCTTGGCTCTAGTGCGTCACGACCTTGCCAGCACCGCTGCTGCCATCAATGCCCTCAGTTTCCCCTTCTCTGCCGCCTCTAACATGTGCAATCTAAAGGATAATTGACTATCCAACCACACCCCTAGGTATTTCGGAGACTCCTCCATACAAATTATCCTTCCCTTCACCATCACCCCCACTTCCTTTGTCTTGCTCTGTCCCTTCAGTAGCAACGCCACCGCCACTTCCAGTCCGCACCGCTCTATCTTCTCCACAATCTTCCTACACATCCTCTCCGCCTCCCACTTTGCCGTACATACCAGACACACATCGTCCGCATACACCGTAATCTCACATCCCTCTTCACATACTATCCCACAAACTTCCCCTCTCTATCCGCCTTCTTCATCAGTATTTTCCTGGCGACCTTCTATCCTTCCGGGAACTCTTCCTCCCTCAGCACCCTGTAGAATAGTTCCCAGAAGTACTCCCAATTGTCATCCGACAGCCTCTTCATCATATCACCTCTCAGGCCATCTATCCCTGTGGCTTTCCTTACTTTAATGTTTCTTCCCACTTCTCCGTCGGCCTTATCCCCCTTATTTTCTCTACCCCCCTAGTATCCTGGACTTCCCGAATCCTGGAAGAAATATGAATAACCAATTTCACTTTTATCAATGAATCACCTTGTATAGTCAAAATAGACAATATAGCAAAACAAGTTGGAGTGGAGGATGGAAGAAGATTGATACATAATGTTAATCCATAATAAAATGGGAGTATTTATTGTTACAATGTCAACCTACGTATTTCTCCGGAAATTTTCCTTTAATGAAATACCCTTTCTATTGTTAATTAATGATTTGCCAGCTGTTATAACTTATTCCGAAAGTGTCTTTTGTTCGTAGATGGTTTGAAGCCATTCAAAACAATTTAAAATGTTGGAGACTGTGTTAAATGACAGAAGGATTTGATTGCTTTGTGACAATGGAGTCAAAAGAATAAATTATACTGTAATATTGCAATTAGTTAGTTAGTTAGTTATGTGATTAAGCCGATTAAAAAAGACTGTAGTCTTCGATTTGATTATTCAAGGAGAAATCGGAGAAAGATATGAAGAGATTAAATATTTATGTCTTATACAGTTTAAATTTCATTGACTGAAAGGATTTTACGAATGATCGTAACCAACATGTCCAAATATCCAAATATGTAAGTTTTATTTTAAATTCAAATTTCGAAAGTAGGTAGTTGATTTGCAATAGATATTTTGACAATAACAACAAATGGTGAAATTGTGCAAAATTATTCACCTCCGCCATCTACACTGTTAAAAAAATAACGAAATATTAAATTTGACAAAAAATGTTAAACGCATCATTGAAATTTGATCAAACTCTTTCAGTGTATTCCAATAACCAAAACAAATTTTCAGTATCTTTAGCAGCTGAATCCGTTGCCATCTACACTGTTAAAAAATTAACGAAATACTAATTTTAACAAGAAATGTTGTAGATTCTATACGCATCATAGAAATTTGATCAAACTTTTTCTGTGTATTCGAATAACCAAAAGAAACATTCTACACTGTTGAAAAATAAATAACTCAATATTGAATTTTTAATGTAATCGATGAAGCACCCAAAGATAATATTTTCACTCTTACAAATTTTCCGTAAATTTCCTCATCAAGGAGTAAAATGAAAGTAAGATTCATTTAAACATCTTATGTGCACCTTATAGAGAAGCTAGCTAAAGAGACAATACCCAATTTACTACTGGTCTATAGCTATACCATCCTAGGTTGGCACTCGACCATAATATGCGCTTTGACAAACCCCTGTTAATTAACAGTTAATTTAACTGTGACAAAATTTATATAGGTAGAACTTTTAGGAATTTTAAAACTAGAATTTCAGAACACAAACGTAGCTATGACAACAACAAATTAGATTCCAACTATTCAAATCATCTATTAACAAACCAACACACTTTCGACTCAAATTTTGAAATTTCGCATGTAGAACCCAAATCCTTTAAATTAAATCTTTTAGAAGCCCTTGAGATTAACAAAAACAAATATTCAGGTAATCTTCTTAACGACCAAATAGATATCAATCATTCTCCCTTATTAAACCTTTCTACCTAGAAGATGTGATGGTTGTGAATAATTTTTCCAGGTAAACTTTTTCAATACCTTTGTAATATTAAGGCACATTTTGTACATTATTTCCATTTAAACATATTATAATACTTTTGTCAATATCTTAGATTTCCGTATTAAGGCACTATATAAATTAAAAGTTTTTCATTGTATCTTCACTAGTTTGATAAAGCTACTGTGTAGCGAAACGCGTCACTAATTTTAAATTGAACATCGGTTCAAAATAAAATGGAGATTTAAACAAATTAAATTGTTTTATTTTATCATTTAATTTGAATTATGGCTATTAAAAATCATTTACCTAAATATTGTAAATATAACACCTGCTTAAAAATATTTTAAAACATTAAAATTGTTTGTTATCGATTATATGCTTTTAGACCTTAATTTATTTCCCATTATGTTAAAATAAACCTTTTATAAACCTTAAACAATCATAATTGGTTATACTTTTTTGTCTCATAACTTGTATTACTTGTATTATAAACAAAAATATTAAAAAACCCAATATTAAATAAACAAATGTAAAATAAATTCGGTTTTTTTATTTTTCAATAAATATTTGTAAAATATTTTTTTTGAAATAAAAAATTAAATGTATCTACTTATTACAATCAAAAATTTAACCCAAGCCCCTCTGATTTATACGACACTGGTGTTGCAAGCCGCCTTACCCATAGATAAACCACCCGTACCGTCGTAAAAATGTCTTCTATCTCTATTCAGGCACTCTTTAACTCTTTCTGGTTCGCGCATACCCAAAGTGCCAACCTAGGATGGCAGAGTTATACTAAGTATTGCATTTGGGTGAAGGTATTTTGCGTAAAGTGTACGTTTTGCAAGGTACGCTTTCTGGAGGGTTTTCTTTCATTTCTGTTTTGGATTAAAATTTTATGTTGTTATTTTTTTTAACAATTTAGATGGTGGCGGCTTAAGCAGCCGTTAATACAAAAAGTTTGTCTTGATATTATTAGAGTACCAGGAAAAAGTTTGATCAAATATCTAGTATGCATATACAGATACATTCAAACACAAACGGAACATAGCGATCTAATGTATTGTCCGATCTAAATAGTCCACCAACAAAAAATTTCTATGAGTTCACTTCAATGAATATCAAGTATTGATCTGGACAGCTGGATTCAGAACCAATGTTAGAAACCCCGCCCCTTCTCCTTCCAAAATTTGTTAGTTGTGCGAACTGCGATTTAGTATTGAATAATTATTTGATGGGGGTAGTAAAACGTCGCTACATATTGAAACAATATGCTTACGTTTTATGTTGTTAAAATCGAAAATTAATTGTTAAATTCTCTTTAACAATTAATGTTTCGAGTTAAGATAATATGTTTTGATTTCTTTTGCCATTAACGGCTTTCAAAATAAAAATAAATTCGTAAATAAAACAAAATAGGATTCTTTAAATCGAAACAAAGCAACGCTCTCATCTACCGACTGCTGTTTACTGACTGTCTGACGCTAATCAAGGACCGCCCACAGTTGAGAATACGGAGTGGTGGGAATTGTACGATATGTTATAGGTGTCCAAATAAACGATTGTAATAATCGTGTTTCTAATCTGTTGAAGCTGGATGTTGGTCGACTAGTTCAAAAGCAGTTCTGATACAATGCTTAAAATCCCTATGTTCCGTTTGTGTTTGAATGTATCTGTAGAATCTACATTTTTTATGGAATTTAATATTTCGTAATTTTTTTTAACAGTGTAGGTGGCGGTGGCTTTAACAGCCGTTGATACTGAATGTTTGTTTTGGTTATTAGAGTACCAAAAAAAGTGATCTTCAATTCGTATACAGTATTTGCCAGCTAGGTTAGGTTAGGTAGGTTTTTGATGAGTGGGTCTATAAGGCCCTCCACTGCGACTCGCAAGGGTCTATTGTGGCTCACACCTATTCAGATTTCACCAAACAAATTCAGCTTCTTAACAAAGCCAATAAGTTTATTTGGTGAATGATATTTCAGGTCCGAGGGCGAGAGAGAATCCCTGCCAAACATCAGATACCTGATTCGAGCCGCGGCGAGACAGGCACAAATTATATGCTCTGCTGATTCATCATCTTCCAGACAAAGACGGCAGGTCGGATATTCCGACAGTCCAAGTTTTAGCATATGATGATTCAGATGACAGTGGCCTGTTAAAAGACCTGTTAGACAATGTAGGTCATGCCTGCTATATCTAACATTTTTTTGGAGACATTCTTCGAAGGATGTATGAAAGCCTTTGAATGAACCAATCCTGGTAAATTATGCCAGAAGTCTAAAGCTCTTCTTGCCGTCCAGGTATTCAGTGTTTGCTTGGCAAAACTTATTGCGATGCCAATTATTGGTTCTGGTCCGATAGAAACACGAACGGCACCCTTCCTTGCAAGAGAGTCTGCCTTCTCGTTTCCTTCCATGCCAGAATGGCCAGGGATACAGACCAGCAATACTTTATTGAGTTCTCCTATTGAGGAGAGTCTTCTTTGGCAGTCTAAAACCAATTTCGACGTTACACGGTGAGAGCTAAGTGCTTTCAAAGCCGCTTGGCTGTCTGAGAAAATTTTTATTGTTCTATGTATGAGATTGGCTTGCTCCAATCTCTCCACACATGAAACAATGGCGTAAATTTCCGCCTGGAATACGGTTGCATAGGATCCTAGAGAGGTTGAGATTTCTGTCCTAGGTCTGCGCCCGTATACACCTGCACCAGAGCCTGAGGGTGTTTTTGAACCGTCTGTGTACCAACAGCTGTCTGCTCTTAATAGCTCATCCTTACGGAGGACCCATTCATCTCTAGCCAGCCATCCATTTGCCAGCTAACTTGATGTCATAAATGCTTTCTAGGGAGCTATTGACGCCGCCCATCCGATAACTGTAAACCGTGCCGTGCAAGTTCTGAGGATACGCTTTCTGTTACAAATTAACACCACTTGTACAATTAATAAAGTAAAGTCCGTCCGGAAATATATGATCCTAACGTAATAAATAATATTTAATTCTTTGTTATAATTATTGGTATATTGATTTTGATAGAAACGGATCTGCTTTATACCTGAATTCTGAGTACATAAATAATATTTTAACAATAAGGTACCCATTACAATAACATGTTATTTAACTAATTGAAGATTATAAAGTTAGGATCTTATATTTCCGGACGGACTATAATTAAAATTTGTTAGAAACTAAATAATTTTTTCCAGGTAGTAATGAGAATAAAAGAAACACAGGATAATGGGAAATTATTTAGGATCTACAATTTTTGTTAAATTTTATATTATAATTTTTTAACTGTGTAGATAGTGGAGGTTTATGCAGCTGTTAATACTGAAAGTTTGTTTCGATTTCAGTTTCAGCCTCATGAAGTCTACGAATTCAAAAATTATGTTTCTCTCCATTCCTCTAAATGGACGGTCCCTTTCTCCTGAGTCAATAATATCAATAATTTCCAAAATCGTCAGTTGTCTTTTTGTCTTTTTGTAGTAAGTGATATAAATAAGGTAATTTACAATATTTAGATCTCAAAATAATCTACAATAATATAATAGGTTTGTTCCAACTCTCCACATTCATTTGGAGAAGGAAGCCAGACGAGCAGCTCAGAGAATGCTATCAGTGGAGAGGCAAATAAATGGAGAGACTCTGAGGGATCACTCGGGAATGCTGAGGGAAATACAAAATCACCACATTCTTGGGATGTCCTTGGATCTCTCTGTCACAAAACTTCACGTGGATAAACCCGGGATAGCGAAGAAATCTCCTTCCTAGAAACGGACTACGTGATTTACACTGACGGATCCAAAACCGGAAACGGGGCTGGAGCGTCGGTCTTCAGCAGGAAACCCAGAGTTGAAATCACAGCCAACCTGGGTAGGTACGCTACCGTCTTTCAGGATGAAGTATACGCCATTGAACTGGCTGCAAAAGAGCTGATGAATCAACCTGTTGTTAAAAAGAACATACACATCCTGTCAGATAGCCAGGCTGCTCTTGAAGCACTGAGCTCGAACAGGATAAAATCTAAGCTAGTATATAACTGTCTACAATCCCTTGATATACTAGGTACGGAAAACAGAGTCACTTTGACCTGGGTGCCGGGGCATCGATGACTGGAGAGCAACGAGAAGGCCGACACTCTGGCAAGAAGGGATCAGAGTCTCTGTTTATCGGACCTGAACCATTTTTCGGCATTGCGGAAATCACTGCTAGATCAGCAATAGCTACCTGGGCGGAGAGGAAAACCTTCACGTACTGGGCAGAAATACCGGGGCTCTCTCACTCTTAGGCGTTCATATACAACCCTCCGAGTACAAAAAATAAGCAGATCCTGGAATGGAGTAGAACAATCCTACGCATTCTGTGGGGACTGCTTACAGGACATTGTCGACTAAATTGCCACCTAAAGAAGATGAGTCTGGTTCAGACCTCGGATTGTCGGTTCTGTAATTTGGAGGACGAAACTGCTGAGCATATACTATGCTCATGCCCAGCTTTGGGCAGGGCAAGGTATAGCATATTCGGTTCTAGTACTTTAGAGCCGAGCGACTTCAAAAAAGTATCACCAAATACAACCATGGACTTCGTCAGAAGCACAGGCTTGTGGGGTGAATTATAATCCCTAGGGATGAGCCACAATAGACCCAACGGGGGTCGCAGTGGAGGTGGCGAGAAGGCCCCATTCACATAGAACCTAACCTCACCTAACTGGCATTTATGAACCGTAGGGGAGACCGGGGCTAGTTGGAGCACGGGTCGATTAATCGATGATAATCGATTAATTGATCAATCGAAAAAAATCGATTAATCGAAAATAATCGATTAGTCGAAAATAATCGAATAATCGAAAATAATCGATTAATCGAAAATAATCGATTAATCGAAAATAATCAATTTTCGATGATTCGAAAATTTATTATTTTTCATTATTCTTGATAACGGCAGCTGGACCGCTACCGAAACTTTAAAAATAGAGTTTCAACAAACATCGTGATCAAGAACTATTATATTTAACTAATTTTTTCCCTATTTCACGCCTTTAAAAAGATTGACAATTTGGAACTTACAAAAAAAAATTATGATGTTTAAGACTTAAAAAAATTGTCAAGATTTGCCAGTCGATTTTCCGGTCCAAAAAACCCCTCTTTACGAATTTTTAGCATTTTTTAATTTTTTTTTGTCGAAAATTTAGAACAAAGGGGGTAGCTATGGAAATATTTTGCGATACAAATTGATTTTTTCTAACTCCCATAATCCTTGGAAATATGGACTCAAAATTCACTAAAATATGTAAAATTGTCCCCTCTATCGATTGGTGAAGACTAGAACGTTCTATCTTTCCTACTAGTCGAGTTATGAGTATTTTTTTTTTGAAAAGTGGATTTTCGAAAATTTCATGACTCCATTTGAAGGCGAAATAATGATTTTATCACAAAACTGATTGTGCCAGTCGATTCTTTGGCCAAAAAAACCCCTCTTTACGAATTTTTAGCATTTTTTATAATTTTTTTGTCGAAAATTTAGAACAAAGGGGGTAGCTATGGAAATATTTTGCGATACAAATTTATTTTTTCTAACTCCCATAATCCTTGGAAATATAGACTCAAAATTCACTAAAATATGTAAAATTGTCCCCTCTATCGATTGGTGAAGACTAGAACGTTCTATCTTTCCTATTTGTCGAGTTATGAGTATTTTTTGTTTTGAAAAGTGGATTTTCGAAAATTTCATGACTCTATTTGAAGGCGAAATAATGATTTCATCACAAAACTGATTGTGCCAGACGATTTTTTGGCCAAAAAAACCCCTCTTTACGAATTTTTAGCATTTTATATGATTTTTCTGTCGAAAATTTAGAACAAAGGGGGTAGCTATGGAAATATTTTGCGATACAAATTTATTTTTTCTAACTCCCATAATCCTTGGAAATATAGACTCAAAATTCACTAAAATATGTAAAATTGTCCCCTCTATCGATTGGTGAAGACTAGAACGTTCCATTTTTCCTATTAGTTATGAGTAATTTTTGTTTTGAAAAGTGGATATTCGAAAATTTCATGACTCTATTTGAAGGCGAAATAATGATTTTATCACAAAACTGATTGTGTCAGTCGATTTTTTGGCCAAAAAACCCCTTTTTACGAATTTTTAGCATTTTATATGATTTTTTTGTCGAAAATTTAGAACAAAGGGGGTAGCTATGGAAATATTTTGCGATACAAATTTATTTTTTCTAACTCCCATAATCCTTGGAAATATAGACTCAAAATTCACTAAAATATGTAAAATTGTCCCCTCTATCGATTGGTGAAGACTAGAACGTTCCATTTTTCCTATTAGTTATGAGTAATTTTTGTTTTGAAAAGTGGATATTCGAAAATTTCATGACTCTATTTGAAGGCGAAATAATGATTTTATCACAAAACTGATTGTGTCAGTCGATTTTTTGGCCAAAAAACCCCTTTTTACGAATTTTTAGCATTTTTTATAATTTTTTTGTCGAAAATTTAGAACAAAGGGGAAATATTTTGCGATACAAATTGATTCATTCTAACTCCCATAATCCTTGGAAATATCCACTCAAAATTCACTTAAATATGTAAAATTGTCCCCTCTATCGACTGGTGAAGACTAGAACGTTCTATGTTTCCTATTTGTCGAGTTATGAGTATTTTTTGTTTTGAAAAGTGGATTTTCGAAAATTCCATGACTCTATTTGAAGGCGAAATAATGATTTTATCACAAAACTGATTGTGCCAGTCGATTTTTCGGCCAAAAAAACCCCTCTTTACGAGTTTTTACCATTTTTTATAATTTTTTTGTCGAAAATTTAGAACAAAGGGGGTAGCTATGGAAATATTTTGCGATACAAATTGATTTTTTCTAACTCCCATAATCCTCGGAAATATGGACTCAAAATTCACTAAAATATGTAAAATTGTCCCCTCTATCGATTGGTGAAGACTAGAACGTTCTATCTTTCCTATTTGTCGAGTTATGAGTATTTTTTGTTTTGAAAAGTGCATTTTCGAAAATTCCATGACTCTATTTGAAGGCGAAATAATGATTTTATCACAAAACTGATCGTGCCAGTCGATTTTTTGGCCAAAAAAACCCCTCTTTACGAATTTTTAGCATTTTTTATAATTTTTTTGTCGAAAATTTAGAACAAAGGGGGTAGCTATGGAAATATTTTGCGATACAAATTGATTTTTTCTAACTCCCATAATCCTTGGAAATATGGACTCAAAATTCACTAAAATATGTAAAATTGTCCCCTCTATCGATTGGTGAAGACTAGAACGTTCTATCTTTCCTATTTGTCGAGTTATGAGTATTTTTTGTTTTGAAAAGTGGATTTTCGAAAATTTCATGACTCTATTTGAAGGCGAAATAATGATTTTATCACAAAACTGATTGTGCCAGTCGATTTTTTGGCCAAAAAACCCCTCTTTACGAATTTTTAGCATTTTTTATAATTTTTTTGTCGAAAATTTAGAACAAAGGGGGTAGCTATGGAAATATTTTGCGATACAAATTGATTTTTTCTAACTCCCATAATCCTTGGAAATATGGACTCAGAATTCACTAAAATATGTAAAATTATCCCCTCTATCGATTGGTGAAGACTAGAACGTTCTATCTTCTAAAGTTGGCGCAGTCGTAATATATCATATTTAATGAAAGTTTGGCAACACTGTTTTCCCCTCTTACTATCACTTATGCGTTTTAGATCTCCTCAGGAATTACGGTTCGTTTGTCAGTATGCGTATAGAAGTTAACTGGAGTGGTAGTGTTGTTGGTGAGAAAAGTAAAATAAAATTCTCCGAACTTTATTGAATTACTCACTGGTAAGTTATGGATATATTAATGTTATTATTATTAAAACGTTGTTCGTAAAGTTGACTTTGCGTTCCTTGTTGCAAAATTGTACTATTTGTTATAGTTTAGAATGTATATCAATTTTTTTATTAAATGTGCGAAAGGGGCAAATTGGCTATTTAAAAAAAGGGGTAAGTTGGCGCTGCGCCAACATGCACCATATAGATAATAGTAGTGCTTCATGTTTATTTTCAATTTACAGATTCAAAAATGGGAAATTATAAGCGGAAAGCAAATAGAGCATCTGTTCCTAAGGAAATCATTTCAATGGCGGCAAAAGAAGTTCTGTTAAATAATAGATCCAGAAGAAGTGTAGCTAAAGATTTTGATATACCTGACAGGACTTTAACACGGTTTGTTTTAAAAAATCGATATCAATAGTCGAACAATGCAGCCGATATTAGTGTTGGATATAAGAAATCCAGGAAAGTGTTATCCAGCGAAGAAAAAAAGCTGCTTGTGGAGTACTTTAAAAAATCATCGGATATATATCATGGGCTTTCAGTGAAAAAAGTTCGTCAATTAGATTTTCAGTTTGCTTCTTACAAAAAAATTCAATAGCCGGATAATTGGAATCGTAAATCCTTGGCGGGTCCAGATTGGTTCACTGCCCTTTTGAAACGTAACCCATCTCTTTCAATTCGTACTCCAGAAGCAGTCTAGCACGTTGCATTAATTTCAACAAAACGACCGTGGAAGGATTTTTTATAAAATTAAAAGAAGTTTTAGGCAGGCTTAAAGTAGATGCCAACGATATATGGAATATGGACGAGACTGGTGTTACAACAATTCAGAAACCAGACAGAGTGGTAGGTCGTGAGGGATATAAACAAATTGGAAGATTGACATCCCAAGAGCGAGGAACACTCGTAACCATTGCTGCTGCCATTTCAGCCTCCCAAAGGCAGTGCAGGAGGGGCCAATCCAAGTGAATGGATGGTGGAAAATAACTTCATTGACTTTATAAAACATTTCATCAGAAATGTGAAGTGCACAAAAGAACAACCTGTTCTGTTATTATTGGACAACCACAGTTCCCACTTATCGATAGAAGCCATAAATAATCGTAGGAAAAACGGAATAACAGTTTTAACTTTCCCACCACACACATCGCACAAATTTCAACCCCTGGACAGAGGAGTGTTTGGTCCGTTTAAAAAATACGTGAATCAAGCATGTGATACTTGGATTACAAACAATCCCGGTAAAAGTATGACAATTTATAATCTACCGGATATAATTAATACTGCCTGGCCATTAGCTCGAACTCCAAATAATATATTGGCTGGTTTTAAAGTAAGTGGCATCAGCCCTTTTAACAAGAATGTGTTTAAAGACGATGAATTTTTACCTGGATTTTCTGTGGACGGTCCCTTATCCACAAATGAAAATACCACAGCATTAACTGAAAATGATTCCGATGTCTGCATAAATAATGATATGCCTGGTCCATCCGGAATTCAAAATCAAGGAAAATCAACTATTTTGACAGAAGTGCAAAATGAAAATAGGAATGTGTTAGAAATGATAATGCCCCTTCCTAATGTAAATCCAAGGATAGAGGAAAATAAAACCAAAAGAAAAAAAAAGGAGTTCTTTTTTTACATTTTTTTATATTTTTTATGTTCATTTTATTATGTTTTTTATGTTCATTTTTTTATGTTTTGTAGTATTAAAAATTGCTTATTGTTTAGAATAATTCGTTAATTTTGTGATAATTTTTTTGATTTGTTTGTCGTTTGTTTAATAAAGAATTATATACTACTTTTTACCATTTATTTTATTGGGGCCAATTTGCCCCATTATGTTCGTCAACATGTGTCTCCCCTTCTGGAATCGTTTCGAGTACTGTATAGTGCGCAAACTCGAATTTGGGATGGACACATCAACTTTATCACCCCTTCCAAAAGGTATAATTTGTATACCGTCCCAAGCAGTCCCAAGAACGATACTTCAATCAGTTGAAACGTGAAAGAAACACAGCACTTGCGCGAACGATACCAATAACGGTTCTAACGCCAGTTGGAACAAAGCTAATGTTTATCAAACAAAATGTCATATAATTTTCAGGTTAAAATCTGTCAATTATCACTGCTCAAACCGGAAGTCGACCATATGTGAAAAAACTCAAAATTGGCCCAATAAACCTTATCAGCCCATTCAAAAGTTATAGGGATGACCTATGATTCAGTTACGCTCTGTATACAGGTACAAAAAAGGGGATAGTAGTTGTAATTAGAATAAATTTGCTTATTTATAACTGCAATACAGATACGTCTTGTAATGTCCAGCAGGTCCAATTTTCAAGATATTTAAGACTATTTCCCTCTTCTTAATTTGCACCAATCACATACGCACAATTTTGAATTACATATGGTTTATAGATGAAAATACTGTATGACAGCACCTGTCAGCAGTTTTCTCGAGTTCACCCGCGGCAAAACTTGACTGACAGCTCTTGTCATAATCAAGTATGTAGTATTTTGTGATTAAATAAATTACCCGTTTTTCAGTTTTCAAATACCTACATATTTATTATGTTTGCATGTATAAGAGGTAAGTAGTATGTTTTGTAAGCTATGTGTATACAGAATAATCTGTTTCTCATGAAATAGTCTTGTCAAATAGGTACCATTCCGGCATCTAACTTTTCCTGTGAAAAAAATCGAAAAAAACACAATGCAAAGTAATATTTTTTAACAAAAAGCGTCCAGGTGCAAAAATCCTCCTCCTTTTGTTGCCACCAGAACTCATGCTTCTTGTTAAAATGTTACTTAGCAAAGTGGTTTTTCGATTTTTTTCGGAAAAATTAGATGCCCTTATGATATTACTTACGAAAATACCATTGGCCCTTTTTGTTTCTTAGCCACAGTGTATTTATTTCGAAAAATAATGAAAAACGTGATTCGAACAGTTCGTTTCAAATTTAATGCTGATGAAGGTGCCACAATTACATTTTCAGTGCAGGGTTTCATTTTTTCAAAACCATCATAAACTTCTATTTTTAGATACGGACCTGCACATTAAGATTTTTTGAAAGAACTTTTAGCTCTGAATTCAACAGTATCTATTAAAACGTTCCTAGTTTTGTTGATAAAAACTCTTTATTGGGAAAGTATATCAGTACGGTCCTGGATTTTAACAAAACACCATTTTTTTATAGAAAAATTCGAAAGGTTCGCTCGGTCTGCATGTTTTAATTCATTGGATTTTTACTTTTGGGGATGTCTTAAGAATGTCGTTTATGACAAACTCAATCCAACGCCAGAAAAACTAAGACACAAATTAGAGCATGCCTTTTAGAGTGAAGCAATGAACAGTTTGGACACTCATACTGCATTGTGCATTTATGAAGATGGTGGCCATTTTAAACATTTAATGAATTAATTTCTACTGTTCACTTTGATTTCACCAATATGTACTTGTTAATACTAAAACTAAATCAGTTTATAGTTTTGACCCTGAATTTTTGTGTGCCCTTAATTTGGATGAAACTTAGAAATAACAAAAATAGAAATGTAGATAGTGTTACTCAATATTTATTACTTATAAAATTGGGACAACAATAAGAAACAACAGAAATATTACGGTATTTTAAAACCTTATTAACGTGTGGAACGTAATTACTGATCTTTCAGTATTACCACAGCTAAAACAAACTGAAATAAACGTAATGGGGCTAAAAAGCAAAAACAACCATAGATTATCTTCCTGAAAATCGAACCTGATATAGGGGACTACAAAACCTCTCTGTATTGCACTTATAAATAGGCAAATTTGCTCTAATTGCAACTAATCCAATAATTTATTGTTTGATCCAGCAAGGACAAGATGAAATTCTACCACATTTGGTTAGGATCAGTCGAAGCAGCTTAGAACTGGGTTATATACCAAAAGCAAACCCCAAATCCTTCAGACCAATTAGCCTAACATCGTTTGTGCTCAAAACGATGGAAAAAGCTATTGACAATCATATTAGAGCGAAAATCCTAGAGAAACTGCCTCTCCACCCGCATCCGTATGCTTTCCTACCTGCCCGATCTATGGGGACCGCACTTGTACAACTGACGGAGGATATCCTCATGAGGCTGTCAAAAGAGCATTAAATAGAAGAGGTGTAGACAGCACAACATCCAAATGGACTGCTCACCACTAGAGTAGCAGAGACGAGGACGAGCAAAGACATTGTCTCCATCTGTACAACCAGAGGATGTCCACAGGGAGGAGTAGCATCCCCATGAATGTGGAGCCTGACGGTTGACGAACTTCTGTGTGGTTTGACGGACCTCGGGATATCCTGCCAAGGATATGCCGATGATATTGTCATAACAGCCAGGGGAAAATTCGAAAGTACACTTTGTGACATCATACAAAAGGGTCTGAACTATACAAATAGCTGGTTTAGGCAAGTGGGACTTAACATCAACCCCACCAAAACCATCTTAATAGCCTTCACTAAGAAAAGAAAGAAAGATCAACCTCAAAACCATTAAACTTGATGGGAGCGAGGTTGAATAGAGACAAGAAGTCCAGTATCTAGGTTTGACTCTAGACAGTAAACTCCTGTGGAACAAACACGAAAAGGAGATTATATACAAAGCAAAAATGGGTCTAATGGTGTGCAGGAATCTAGCAGGGAGAAATTGGGGTTGTAACCCAAAAATCCTGGGCTGGACATACACTGCCATGGTGAGACCAATTATCACTTATGGAGCCATTGCGTGGAGTAGTAGAACTAGCCTATTGACAACGAGAGAAAACGTCTCCAAAAGTCAAAGACTAGCATGTATGTGATGCATTACAGGAGCAATGAGAACATGCCCAACGGCAGCCATGAAAGTGATTCTCAACCTCACACCACTACATATGGTGGTGGAAAGTGTTGCAGAAAGAACAAGATACAGACTAAGTAGAGAGTTTATCATTAAAAAAAACCACCTCCTTACTTCTTAGAAATCAGAAAACCTGGGACATGCCACAAGATGGTATGATGAAAAAGTATAACTTTTCAAAGAAATTCGTTACGGAATTAAGCAACAAGAAGGATTGGTATCCAAATACCATTACTTGAAAATAATGCTATTCAATGGTACAAAGACGGCTCAAAATCAATAGAAAGAACTGGGATAGAAGTGTACGGGCCAGGAACAAAACACTCTGAAAGCTTGGGAAAAACCCTGAGTATCTTTCAAGCGGAAATCCACGCCATAAGAAAGTGTGCCCAGTTCAATATTGATAAAGGATATAAAAGGCAAAGAATTATCATAATGTCGGATAGTCAAGCAGCCATTAACGCACTGAGCTCATGTGTAATCGGTTACAAAATGGTGTGGGAATGCCTAGGCAAACTAAATGAAATAGGCGAGAACAATTTAGTCACCTTACTGTGGAGGAAATGAAGTAGCAGATGAACTAGCAAAGAGGGGGGGACTGGAACACCCTTTTGGGGGCCGGAACCCTTTTGCGGTATCAGCTCCAATGTAATATTGAAAGAAATAGGCAAAGCCGAAGAAAAGAGAAGATCTGACCATTGGAAAGATCTAGTAGGACTTAAACAGTCAAAGATTCTTCTGGGTGATTATAACCTGTTGAGATCAAATGAATGCATGAGTCAAAGTAAAACTGCCTTAAGAGTTTTAATAAGGATCCAAACGGGACATTGTCGCCTGAATGGGCACCTGAAAAAGCTCAAAATAGTGGAGGAAGAAGAATGTAGATTCTGAGGCATGGAAGAAGAAACCTCCATCCACATACTTGCGAACTTCACAGCAATTCAGAATCCTAGGGCACACCACCTTTGAGATTACTAGATAGAAGAGGGACATTTACCTAAGTTAAAGCCTGCAGATATCCTAAAATTCCTCCGGGAAATAGAGCTAAAGGAGCTACTAGTCTTTGAGACTTTCCTCAGGAACTAAGTAGAAGTAAGGGGGCACAATAGATCTTTTAGGTCTCAGTAAATGTCACCCCAATTTACATACATACATACATACATGCATACATGCATACATGCATACATGCATACATACATACATGCATACATGCATACATGCATACATGCATACATGCATACATGCATACATGCATACATGCATACATGCATACATGCATACATGCATACATGCATACATGCATACATGCATACATGCATACATGCATACATGCATACATGCATACATGCATACATGCATACATGCATACATGCATACATGCATACATGCATACATGCATACATGCATACATGCATACATGCATACATGCATACATGCATACATGCATACATGCATACATGCATACATGCATACATGCATACATGCATACATGCATACATGCATACATGCATACATGCATACATGCATACATGCATACATGCATACATGCATACATGCATACATGCATACATGCATACATGCATACATGCATACATGCATACATGCATACATGCATACATGCATACATGCATACATGCATACATGCATACATGCATACATGCATACATGCATACATGCATACATGCATACATGCATACATGCATACATGCATACATGCATACATGCATACATGCATACATGCATACATGCATACATGCATACATGCATACATGCATACATGCATACATGCATACATGCATACATGCATACATGCATACATGCATACATGCATACATGCATACATGCATACATGCATACATGCATACATGCATACATGCATACATGCATACATGCATACATGCATACATGCATACATGCATACATGCATACATGCATACATGCATACATGCATACATGCATACATGCATACATGCATACATGCATACATGCATACATGCATACATGCATACATGCATACATGCATACATGCATACATGCATACATGCATACATGCATACATGCATACATGCATACATGCATACATGCATACATGCATACATGCATACATGCATACATGCATACATGCATACATGCATACATGCATACATGCATACATGCATACATGCATACATGCATACATGCATACATGCATACATGCATACATGCATACATGCATACATGCATACATGCATACATGCATACATGCATACATGCATACATGCATACATGCATACATGCATACATGCATACATGCATACATGCATACATACATACATACATACATACATACATACATACATACATACATACATACATACATACATACATACATACATACATACATACATACATACATACATACATACATACATACATACATACATACATACATACATACATACATACATACATACATACATACATACATACATACATACATACATACATACATACATACATACATACATACATACATACATACATACATACATACATACATACATACATACATACATACATACATACATACATACATACATACATACATACATACATACATACATACATACATACATACATACATACATACATACATACATACATACATGCATACATACATACATACATACATACATACATACATACATACATGCATACATACATACATACATACATACATACATACATACATACATACATACATACATACATACATACATACATACATACATACATACATACATACATACATACATACATACATACATACATACATACATACATACATACATACATACATACATACATACATACATACATACATACATACATACATACATACATACATACATACATACATACATACATACATACATACATACATACATACATACATACATACATACATACATACATACATACATACATACATACATACATACATACATACATACATACATACATACATACATACATACATACATACATACATACATACATACATACATACATACATACATACATACATACATACATACATACATACATACATACATACATACATACATACATACATACATACATACATACATACATACATACATACATACATACATACATACATACATACATACATACATACATACATACATACATACATACATACATACATACATACATACATACATACATACATACATACATACATACATACATACATACATACATACATACATACATACATACATACATACATACATACATACATACATACATACATACATACATACATATATACATACATACATATATACATACATACATACATATATACATCATTTATTGTTTACATTTTACCCATACAATGCCAATAAAAAACTGGATACCCTGTATATCTAAGTCACATATTAATTGAAAAATCTACATTACCAAAACTACGTTCCGTGGATTTACAAAAGCTGTTAAGTATAATTCCAAAAAAATTCATTTCAATTTTTGTTGGCCCAAAATACAAAATTCAAGAAAATCTGACAACATTTCATGGTAATTAGTACTTACAATCGGCTATATTTTCTTATTATCAACACGTTTAATTTATTTCACAAATTTAACTTTGAAATTTAATTACAAAACGTAAATTTATCTATACATTATTCAAAATTTTCAAGGCTATCCTTCGCCTTTTCAACTAAAAGGTTAACGAAAGGCCAACACGACCTCTAATATTCAAAATAGCAAATGAACGATGCGACGCAGTCATGATTCGTCGTTAATTAAGTTTCAGATAACCAGAGGGAGTCTATCCAATTTATTAAACTGATTACTCACGATGTCAAGATGATTGGAAGATTTCGCAGGCGCTAATTTAGTCTGAAGCCAATAGGTGTGCACTGTACTTATTAACTGTAGATGCAATGCTTTTATTTACACTATTTGTGGGTGTTTTGTACAGGGTGTATGCTCGTTTTGTTAGAGAAGAACACCAATTCAATTCGAGGTTGGCATAAGGAAGTGTTTACTGAACAAGATAGACAAGGAACTCTCAACCAGGCTATTGAAACTGGATAAGAGACTTTTGAAGTTTGAAGTCAGTTATCGACTGGACACTCAACCCTGAGGAAACATCTGCACAAAATGGATAAAGTTAGTGAGCCCATGTGCAGAAAATGTGAACTTGAAGATGGAACACCATATACTCACATACTCTGCTTCTGCCAGAACTTACAAGCACTATTCAAAATCCACCCGTCAAACAAGAGGTCTATATACAAGGTAATTCATTAGTGCGATAAAGTCCAATATCTTGTAAATCCTCAAAGATATTCGAATAAAATTTTAACCGGTTGTAACCAGCCTAAAAGCACAGATTTTAAAATTATTCGCAATTGTATCGCATGTTCCAGATCAAACTTACATTTCACTTCAAATTTGAATTGTGTTTTGCTTGACTCTTGCAATGATATAAGGTAGTATAGTAAAATTAATACCTATTTAGAGGTACCAGCCGTTTTAGTAACTTAACGTATGCGGCTTCTTGAACCATCTGACATTAACATGAAATCAAAATTTGATGTAACTTCAAAAACGTGACATCTAATAAATTAGTTACGACATTCATTTTTGTTGGTAATTTTTTGTTTCAACCGATTTATTAATAATAAATAAGGATGGTCTTATTCTAAATGGGTATAAAATTTACTATAGTAGGTTATACAATGTATTCAAAAAAGTTCTGACCACTTGTTCCTGAAAATCGTAATGCGTTCAACACCCCGTATACTTTGAACTGCACAATTAGAAATTAATCTGTTACAACCATGCGTCGGAACTTCAAATTTGATTGGGTATTCCCTATGTCCAAATTGAATGATTTTTGAGATATTTCAAAAAATCAACAATAGAGATATAAGAGATACTTAAAGTGACTACCCTCTACCTCGATACAGGCTTGAAAATGGTCTTCATAAGATCAACTTACATCTCTAAGCATTTGCGCATTAAAATTTTGAAAAGCCTCCCTTATTCTATCTTGTCTGGTTTATACTTTGTACCCCTGATCTTCAGCATAGCCTCTAACGAAAAAATCAACTTTATTTATCTCTGGTGATCTTGGTGCACAGAAAAATGGTACTGCTCGTCCAATCCACCTTTCAGGAAACACATCATTCAATTGACTCTGAATGAGCGCATTATGATGAGCAGGAGCTCCGTCATGTGTAGATACCACATTTGTTGACAAACGAATTAGGAAAATGTAAATGTTTGTTGATATTTCAGAACCTACTTACTACCTACATAATTACTAAGAACTATAATAATGATGTGGTTCTAATTTAACTATTTAGAAAAAGTACATCAGGAAATATCTACCTTACACACTTGTGGCACTGTTATGGAACTTTTAACACATTTTTCTAAACTAACACACTTTCCTGTCATAAATCAATAATTATTTTAGACATTAAGATTGGTATCATGTTCCTGATTTTCGAGCAAACTTTGCCAAAACATCAACCTGCTCTGTGAATTACCCATTGCTGTTAGCTTCTGTTTAAGATTGTGTTTTCTAATTACACTTATACCTCTAGGAAATTCTCTTTTTTCTGGCTTAGGGACACCTTCCCTTAATGCTTTCGAAGTGAGGAAATCTGGTTCAACTAAAGCGCTCTCGAAATTTGTCTTATACAAATCCTTTGACAAAAGTTGCCTCGCAAATATTAGAAAGGTAAGGTTTAGGTTGAGTTTTAATCAATTTGAATCGGGAAGAAAAATCTTTTACGTTCAAAAAATCATAGAAGTTCATTTCTATAGATATTTCTGCCACTATTTGATGATTGAATACAATTCTTATAGTCGTCAAAGTCCAAAACCTTTCCTTTTTGTTTCAAAGACTTCTCCACCTGGTGGTGGAAGGAGTATACATTCATAAAGGTGTGACCCGTTTGCAGATATTTCAATTTAAAGAACTAATTATACACATTCCGAATATACCAAAATCTCATAATCCCAAATTTTGTCAGTTACGACCTTTTGTCTTAGCACGGCAGACGTGTAGTGAATGAATTTTATGTAGCCGCTTTAAATTGATTTTTTGTTGGAAATAAAATGTTTAATCATAAAATTGAAATATCACAAATACCATTCAGTTTACGAATGGATCGCCGCAGTAATGATCAGTAATAATCACTAATCAGCAGTAATGATCAGTTTGCCTTGTCTTGTCCTTTTGAATTTTTAGGTTAGAATAATTAGGAACTGATACTTGTTTTTGTTTCTAATAAGATTAATAATTTTTCTTGGTTAAAGCAGATCATTGGTTAATTTTTGAAGAAGGCGAAGGAAAAATAACCATTCCATTTACCCTTTCCCTGAAGACTAGAACGATCTATCTTTCCTATTAGTCGAATTATGAGAATTTTTTGTCTTGAAAAGTGGATTTTCGAAAATTTCATGACTCTATTTGAACGTGAAATAATGATTTTATCAAAAAACTGATTGTGCCAGTTGATTTTTTCCAACTCCCAAACTCCACATAAATATGTAGAATTGTCCCCTCTATCGATTGGTGAAGACTAGAACGTTATATCTTTCCTATTAGTCGAGTTATGAGTATTTTTTGTTTTGAAAAGTGGATTTTCGAAAATTTCATGACTCTATTTGAAGGCGAAATAATGATTTTATCAAAAAACTGATTGTGCCAGTTAATTTTTCGGCCCAAAAAACCCCTCTTTACAAGTTTTTAGCATTTTCTAATTTCATTTTGTCGAAAATTTAGAACAAAGGGGTAGGTATGGAAATAATTCGCGATAAAAATTGCTTTTTTCCAACTCCCTTAATCCTTGGATATATCAACTCAAATTTCAAAAAAACATGTAAAATTGTCCCCTCTATCGATTGGTGAAGACTAGAACGTTCAATCTTTCCCATTAGTCGAGCTATGAGTATTTTTTGTTTTGAAAAGTGGATTTTCGAAAATTTCATGACTCTATTTGAAGGCGAAATAATGATTTTATCAAAAAACTAATTGTGCCAGTTGATTTTTCGGCCCAAAGAACCCCACTTTACGAATTTTTAGCATTTTCTAACTTTTTTTTGTCGAAAATTTTGGACAAAGGGGTAGGTATGGAAATATTTTGCGATACAAATTGCTTTTTTCCAACTCCCTTAATCCTTGGAAATATCGACTCTATTTGAAGGCGAAATAATGATTTTATCAAAAAACTGATTGTGCCAGTTTTTCGGCCCAAAGAACCCCTCTTAACGAACTTTTAGCATTTTTTATTTTTTTTTGTCGAAAATTTCGAACAAAGGGGTAGGTATGGAAATATTTTGCTATACAAATTGCTTCTTTCCAACTCCCTTAATCCTTGGAAATATCGACTCAAAATCAACTCAAATATGTAAAATTGTCCCCTCTATCGATTGGTGTAGACTAGAACGTTCTATCTTTCCTATTTGTCGAGTTATGAGTATTTTTTGTTTTGAAAAGTGGACGTTCTATCTTTCCTATTAGTCGAGTTATGAGTGATTTTTGTTTTGAAAAGTGGCTTTTCGAAAATTTGATGACTCTATTTGAAGGGGAAATATTGATTTTATCAAATAACTGATTGTGCCAGTCGATTTTTCGGCCCAAAATACCCCTCTTTACGAGTTTTTAGCATTTTCTAATTTTATTTTGTCGAAAATTTAGAACAAAGGGGTATGTATGGAAATATTTTGCTATACAAATTGCTTCTTTCCAACTCCCTTAATCCTTGGAGATATCTACTCAATATCAACTCAAATATGTGAAATTGTCCCCTCTATCGATTGGTGAAGACTGGAACGTTCTATCTTCCCTATTAGTCGAGTTATGAGTATTTTTTGTTTTGAAAAGTGGATTTTCGAAAATTTCATGACTCTATTTGGAGGCGAAATAATGATTTTATCAGAAAACTGATTGTGCCAGTTGATTTTGCGGCCCAAAGAACCCCTCTTTACGAATTTTTAGCATTTTTTATTTTTTTTTGTCGAAAATTTAGAACAAAGGGGTAGGTATGGAAATATTTTGCGTTACAAATTGCTTTTTTCCAACTCCCTTAATCCTTGGAAATATCGACTCAATATCAACTCAAATATGTGAAATTGTCCCCTCTATCGATTGGTGAAGACTAAAACGTTCTATCTTTCCTATTAGTCGAGTTAGGAGTATTTTTTGCTTTGAAAAGTGGATTTTCGAAAATTTCATGACTCTATTTGAAGGCGAAATAATGATTTGATCAAAAAACTGATTGTGCCAGTTGATTTTTCGGCCCAAAGAACCCCTCTCAACAAATTTTTAGCATTTCTTAATTTTTTTTGTTCGAAAATTTAGAACAAGGGGTAGGTATGGAAATATTTTGCGATACAAATTGCTTCTTTCCAACTCCCTTAATCCTCGGAAATATCGACTCAATGTTAACTCAAATATGTAAAATTGTCCCCTCTATCGATTGGTGAAGACTAGAACGTTCTATCTTTCCTATTTGTCGAGTTATGAGTATTTTTTGTTTTGAAAAGTGGATTTTCGAAAATTTCATGACTCTATTTGAAGGGGAAAGATTGATTTTATCAAAAAACTGATTAAGCCAGTCGATTTTTCGGACCAAAAAACCCCTCTTTACGAGTTTTTAGCATTTTCTAATTTTATTTTGTCGAAATGGAAATATTTTGCGATACAAATTGATTTTTTCTAACTACCATAATCCTTGGAAATATGGACTCAAAATTCACTAAAATATGTAAAATTGTCCCCTCTATCGATTGGTGAAGACTAGAACGTTCTATATTTCCTATTTGTCGAGTTATGAGTATTTTTTGTTTTGAAAAGTGGATTTTCGAAAATTTGATGACTCTATTTGAAGGCGAAAGATTGATTTTATCGAAAAGCTGATTGTGCCAGTCGATTTTTCGGCCCAAAAAACCCCTCTCTACGAATTTTTAGCATTTTTTATAATTTTTTTGTCGAAAATTTAGAACAAAGGGGGTAGCTATGGAAATATTTTGCGATACAAATTGATTTTTTCTAACTCCCATAATCCTTGGAAATATAGACTCAAAATTCACTAAAATATGTAAAATTGTCCCCTCTATCGATTGGTGAAGACTAGAACGTTCTATCTTTCCTATTTGTCGAGTTATGAGTATTTTTTGTTTTGAAAAGTGGATTTTCGAAAATTTGATGACTCTATTTGAAGGCGAAAGATTTACTTTCATCAAAAAGCTGATTGTGCCAGTCGATTTTTCGGCCCAAAAAACTCCTCTTTACGAATTTTTAGCATTTTTTATAATTTTTTTGTCGAAAATTTAGAACAAAGGGGGTAGCTATGAAAATATTTTGCGATACAAATTGATTTTTTCTAACTCCCATAATCCTCGGAAATATGGACTAAAAATTCACTAAAATATGTAAAATTGTCCCCTCTATCGATTGGTGAAAACTAGAACGTTCTATCTTTCCTATTTGTCGAGTTATGAGTATTTTTTGTTTTGAAAAGTGGATTTTCGGAAATTTGATGACTCTATTTGAAGGCGAAATGATGATTTTATCACAAAACTGATTGTGCCAGTCGATTTTTTGGCCAAAAAAACCCCTCTCTACGAATTTTTAGCATTTTTTATAATTTTTTTGTCGAAAATTTAGAACAAAGGGGGTAGCTATGGAAAAATTTTGCGATACAAATTGATTTTTTCTAACTCCCATAATCCTTGGAAATATAGACTCAAAATTCACTAAAATATGTAAAATCGTCCCCTCTATCGATTGGTGAAGACTAGAACGTTCTATCTTTCCTATTTGTCGAGTTATGAGTATTTTTTGTTTTGAAAAGTGGATTTTCGAAAATTTGATGACTCTATTTGAAGGCGAAAGATTGATTTTATCGAAAAGCTGATTGTGCCAGTCGATTTTTCGGCCCAAAAAACTCCTCTTTACGAATTTTTAGCATTTTTTATAATTTTTTTGTCGAAAATTTAGAACAAAGGGGGTAGCTATGGAAATATTTTGCGATACAAATTGATTTTTTCTAACTCCCATAATCCTCGGAAATATGCACTCAAAATTCACTAAAAGATGTAAAATTGTCCCCTCTATCGATTGGTGTTGACTAGAACGTTCTATCTTTTCTATTAGTCGAGTTATGAGTATTTTTTGTTTTGAAAAGTGGATTTTCGAAAATTTCATGACTCTATTTGAAGGCGAAATAATAATTTAATCAAAAAACTGATTGTGCCAGTCGATTTTTCGGCCCAAAAAACTCCTCTTTACGAATTTTTAGCATTTTTTATAATTTTTTTGTCGAAAATTTAGAACAAAGGGGGTAGCTATGGAAATATTTTGCGATACAAATTGATTTTTTCTAACTCCCATAATCCTTGGAAATATAGACTCAAAATTCACTAAAATATGTAAAATTGTCCCCTCTATCGATTGGTGAAGACTAGAACGTTCTATCTTTCCTATTTGTCGAGTTATGAGTATTTTTTGTTTTGAAAAGTGGATTTTCGAAAATTTGATGACTCTATTTGAAGGCGAAAGATTGATTTTATCAAAAAGCTGATTGTGCCAGTCGATTTTTCGGCCCAAAAAACTCCTCTTTACGAATTTTTAGCATTTTTTATAATCCTTTTGTCGAAAATTTAGAACAAAGGGGGTAGCTATGAAAATATTTTGCGATACAAATTGATTTTTTCTAACTCCCATAATCCTCGGAAATATGGACTAAAAATTCACTAAAATATGTAAAATTGTCCCCTCTATCGATTGGTGAAAACTAGAACGTTCTATCTTTCCTATTTGTCGAGTTATGAGTATTTTTTTTTTGAAAAGTGGATTTTCGAAAATTTCATGACTCTATTTGAAGGCGAAATGATGATTTTATCACAAAACTGATTGTGCCAGTCAATTTTTTGGCCAAAAAAACCCCTCTCTACGAATTTTTAGCATTTTTTATAATTTTTTTGTCGAAAATTTAGAACAAAGGGGGTAGCTATGGAAATATTTTGCGATACAAATTGATTTTTTCTAACTCCCATAATCCTTGGAAATATAGACTCAAAATTCACTGAAATATGTAAAATCGTCCCCTCTATCGATTGGTGAAGACTAGAACGTTCTATCTTTCCTATTTGTCGAGTTATGAGTATTTTTTGTTTTGAAAAGTGGATATTCGAAAATTTGATGACTCTATTTGAAGGCGAAAGATTGATTTTATCAAAAAGCTGATTGTGCCAGTCGATTTTTCGGCCCAAAAAACTCCTCTTTACGAATTTTTAGCATTTTTTATAATTTTTTTGTCGAAAATTTAGAACAAAGGGGGTAGCTATGAAAATATTTTGCGAATCAAATTGCTTTTTTCTAACTCCCTTAATCATTGGCAATATCGACTCAAAATTCACTAAAATATGTAAAATTGTCCCCTCTATCGATTGGTGAAGACTAGAACGTTCTATATTTCCTATTTGTCGAGTTATGAGTATTTTTTGTTTTGAAAAGTGGATTTTCGAAAATTTGATGACTCTATTTGAAGGCGAAAGATTGATTTTATCAAAAAGCTGATTGTGCCAGTCGATTTTTCGGCCCAAAAAACCCCTCTCTACGAATTTTTAGCATTTTTTATAATTTTTTTGTCGAAAATTTAGAACAAAGGGGGTAGCTATGAAAATATTTTGCGATACAAATTGATTTTTTCTAACTCCCATAATCCTTGGGAATATGGACTGAAAATTCACTAAAATATGTAAAATTGTCCCCTCTATCGATTGGTGAAAACTAGAACGTTCTATCTTTCCTATTTGTCGAGTTATGAGTATTTTTTGTTTTGAAAAGTGGATTTTCGAAAATTTCATGACTCTATTTGAAGGCGAAATGATGATTTTATCACAAAACTGATTGTGCCAGTCGATTTTTTGGCCAAAAAAACCCCTCTCTACGAATTTTTAGCATTTTTTATAATTTTTTTGTCGAAAATTTAGAACAAAGGGGGTAGCTATGGAAAAATTTTGCGATACAAATTGATTTTTTCTAACTCCCATAATCCTTGGAAATATAGACTCAAAATTCACTAAAATATGTAAAATCGTCCCCTCTATCGATTGGTGAAGACTAGAACGTTCTATCTTTCCTATTTGTCGAGTTATGAGTATTTTTTGTTTTGAAAAGTGGATATTCGAAAATTTGATGACTCTATTTGAAGGCGAAAGATTGATTTTATCGAAAAGCTGATTGTGCCAGTCGATTTTTCGGCCCAAAAAACTCCTCTTTACGAATTTTTAGCATTTTTTATAATTTTTTTGTCGAAAATTTAGAACAAAGGGGGTAGCTATGAAAATATTTTGCGATACAAATTGATTTTTTCTAACTCCCATAATCCTTGGGAATATGGACTGAAAATTCACTAAAATATGTAAAATTGTCCCCTCTATCGATTGGTGAAAACTAGAACGTTCTATCTTTCCTATTTGTCGAGTTATGAGTATTTTTTGTTTTGAAAAGTGGATTTTCGAAAATTTCATGACTCTATTTGAAGGCGAAATGATGATTTTATCACAAAACTGATTGTGCCAGTCGATTTTTTGGCCAAAAAAACCCCTCTCTACGAATTTTTAGCATTTTTTATAATTTTTTCGTCGAAAATTTAGAACAAAGGGGGTAGCTATGGAAAAATTTTGCGATACAAATTGATTTTTTCTAACTCCCATAATCCTTGGAAATATAGACTCAAAATTCACTAAAATATGTAAAATCGTCCCCTCTATCGATTGGTGAAGACTAGAACGTTCTATCTTTCCTATTTGTCGAGTTATGAGTATTTTTTGTTTTGAAAAGTGGATATTCGAAAATTTGATGACTCTATTTGAAGGCGAAAGATTGATTTTATCGAAAAGCTGATTGTGCCAGTCGATTTTTCGGCCCAAAAAACTCCTCTTTACGAATTTTTAGCATTTTTTATAATTTTTTTGTCGAAAATTTAGAACAAAGGGGGTAGCTATGAAAATATTTTGCGAATCAAATTGCTTTTTTCTAACTCCCTTAATCATTGGCAATATCGACTCAAAATTCACTAAAATATGTAAAATTGTCCCCTCTATCGATTGGTGAAGACTAGAACGTTCTATATTTCCTATTTGTCGAGTTATGAGTATTTTTTGTTTTGAAAAGTGGATTTTCGAAAATTTGATGACTCTATTTGAAGGCGAAAGATTGATTTTATCAAAAAGCTGATTGTGCCAGTCGATTTTTCGGCCCAAAAAACCCCTCTCTACGAATTTTTAGCATTTTTTATAATTTTTTTGTCGAAAATTTAGAACAAAGGGGGTAGCTATGGAAATATTTTGCGATACAAATTGATTTTTTCTAACTCCCATAATCCTTGGAAATATAGACTCAAAATTCACTAAAATATGTAAAATTGTCCCCTCTATCGATTGGTGAAGACTAGAACGTTTTATCTTTCCTATTTGTCGAGTTATGAGTATTTTTTGTTTTGAAAAGTGGATTTTCGAAAATTTGATGACTCTATTTGAAGGCGAAAGATTTATTTTCATCAAAAAGCTGATTGTGCCAGTCGATTTTTCGGCCCAAAAAACTCCTCTTTACGAATTTTTAGCATTTTTTATAATTTTTTTGTCGAAAATTTAGAACAAAGGGGGTAGCTATGAAAATATTTTGCGATACAAATTGATTTTTTCTAACTCCCATAATCCTCGGAAATATGGACTAAAAATTCACTAAAAGATGTAAAATTGTCCCCTCTATCGATTGGTGAAGACTAGAACGTTCTATCTTTTCTATTAGTCGAGTTATGAGTATTTTTTGTTTTGAGCAGTGGATTTTCGAAAATTTCATGACTCTATTTGAAGGCGAAATAATAATTTAATCAAAAAACTGATTGTGCCAGTCGATTTTTCGGCCCAAAAAACTCCTCTTTACGAATTTTTAGCATTTTTTATAATTTTTTTGTCGAAAATTTAGAACAAAGGGGGTAGCTATGGAAATATTTTGCGATACAAATTGATTTTTTCTAACTCCCATAATCCTTGGAAATATAGACTCAAAATTCACTAAAATATGTAAAATTGTCCCCTCTATCGATTGGTGAAGACTAGAACGTTCTATCTTTCCTATTTGTCGAGTTATGAGTATTTTTTGTTTTGAAAAGTGGATTTTCGAAAATTTGATGACTCTATTTGAAGGCGAAATGATGATTTTATCACAAAACTGATTGTGCCAGTCGATTTTTCGGCAAAAAAAACCCCTCTCTACGAATTTTTAGCATTTTTTATAATTTTTTTGTCGAAAATTTAGAACAAAGGGGGTAGCTATGAAAATATTTTGCGATACAAATTGATTTTTTCTAACTCCCATAATCCTTGGGAATATGGACTGAAAATTCACTAAAATATGTAAAATTGTCCCCTCTATCGATTGGTGAAAACTAGAACGTTCTATCTTTCCTATTTGTCGAGTTATGAGTATTTTTTGTTTTGAAAAGTGGATTTTCGAAAATTTCATGACTCTATTTGAAGGCGAAATGATGATTTTATCACAAAACTGATTGTGCCAGTCGATTTTTTGGCCAAAAAAACCCCTCTCTACGAATTTTTAGCATTTTTTATAATTTTTTTGTCGAAAATTTAGAACAAAGGGGGTAGCTATGGAAAAATTTTGCGATACAAATTGATTTTTTCTAACTCCCATAATCCTTGGAAATATAGACTCAAAATTCACTAAAATATGTAAAATCGTCCCCTCTATCGATTGGTGAAGACTAGAACGTTCTATCTTTCCTATTTGTCGAGTTATGAGTATTTTTTGTTTTGAAAAGTGGATATTCGAAAATTTGATGACTCTATTTGAAGGCGAAAGATTGATTTTATCGAAAAGCTGATTGTGCCAGTCGATTTTTCGGCCCAAAAAACTCCTCTTTACGAATTTTTAGCATTTTTTATAATTTTTTTGTCGAAAATTTAGAACAAAGGGGGTAGCTATGGAAATATTTTGCGATACAAATTGATTTTTTCTAACTCCCATAATCCTCGGAAATATGCACTCAAAATTCACTAAAAGATGTAAAATTGTCCCCTCTATCGATTGGTGTTGACTAGAACGTTCTATCTTTTCTATTAGTCGAGTTATGAGTATTTTTTGTTTTGAAAAGTGGATTTTCGAAAATTTCATGACTATTTGAAGGCGAAATAATAATTTAATCAAAAAACTGATTGTGCCAGTCGATTTTTCGGCCCAAAAAACTCCTCTTTACGAATTTTTAGCATTTTTTATAATTTTTTTGTCGAAAATTTAGAACAAAGGGGGTAGCTATGGAAATATTTTGCGATACAAATTGATTTTTTCTAACTCCCATAATCCTTGGAAATATAGACTCAAAATTCACTAAAATATGTAAAATTGTCCCCTCTATCGATTGGTGAAGACTAGAACGTTCTATCTTTCCTATTTGTCGAGTTATGAGTATTTTTTGTTTTGAAAAGTGGATTTTCGAAAATTTGATGACTCTATTTGAAGGCGAAAGATTGATTTTATCAAAAAGCTGATTGTGCCAGTCGATTTTTCGGCCCAAAAAACTCCTCTTTACGAATTTTTAGCATTTTTTATAATCCTTTTGTCGAAAATTTAGAACAAAGGGGGTAGCTATGAAAATATTTTGCGATACAAATTGATTTTTTCTAACTCCCATAATCCTTGGAAATATGGACTAAAAATTCACTAAAATATGTAAAATTGTCCCCTCTATCGATTGGTGAAAACTAGAACGTTCTATCTTTCCTATTTGTCGAGTTATGAGTATTTTTTGTTTTGAAAAGTGGATTTTCGAAAATTTCATGACTCTATTTGAAGGCGAAATGATGATTTTATCACAAAGCTGATTGTGCCAGTCGATTTTTCGGCCCAAAAAACTCCTCTTTACGAATTTTTACCATTTTTTATAATCCTTTTGTCGAAAATTTAGAACAAAGGGGGTAGCTATGAAAATATTTTGCGATACAAATTGATTTTTTCTAACTCCCATAATCCTCGGAAATATGGACTAAAAATTCACTAAAATATGTAAAATCGTCCCCTCTATCGATTGGTGAAGACTAGAACGTTCTATCTTTCCTATTTGTCGAGTTATGAGTATTTTTTGTTTTGAAAAGTGGATATTCGAAAATTTGATGACTCTATTTGAAGGCGAAAGATTGATTTTATCGAAAAGCTGATTGTGCCAGTCGATTTTTCGGCCCAAAAAACTCCTCTTTACGAATTTTTAGCATTTTTTATAATTTTTTTGTCGAAAATTTAGAACAAAGGGGAAATATGGAAATATTTTGCGATACAAATTGATTTTTTCTAACTCCCATAATCCTCGGAAATATGCACTCAAAATTCACTAAAAGATGTAAAATTGTCCCCTCTATCGATTGGTGAAGACTAGAACGTTCTATCTTTTCTATTAGTCGAGTTATGAGTATTTTTTGTTTTGAAAAGTGGATTTTCGAAAATTTCATGACTCTATTTGAAGGCGAAATAATAATTTAATCAAAAAACTGATTGTGCCGGTCGATTTTTCGGCCCAAAAAACTCCTCTTTACGAATTTTTAGCATTTTTTATAATTTTTTTGTCGAAAATTTAGAACAAAGGGGGTAGCTATGGAAATATTTTGCGATACAAATTGATTTTTTCTAACTCCCATAATCCTTGGAAATATAGACTCAAAATTCACTAAAATATGTAAAATTGTCCCCTCTATCGATTGGTGAAGACTAGAACGTTCTATCTTTCCTATTTGTCGAGTTATGAGTATTTTTTGTTTTGAAAAGTGGATTTTCGAAAATTTGATGACTCTATTTGAAGGCGAAAGATTGATTTTATCAAAAAGCTGATTGTGCCAGTCGATTTTTCGGCCCAAAAAACCCCTCTTTACGAATTTTTAGCATTTTTTATAATTTTTTTGTCGAAAATTTAGAACAAAGGGGGTAGCTATGGAAATATTTTGCGATACAAATTGATTTTTTCTAACTCCCATAATCCTTGGAAATATAGACTCAAAATTCACTAAAATATGTAAAATCGTCCCCTCTATCGATTGGTGAAGACTAGAACGTTCTATCTTTCCTATTTGTCGAGTTATGAGTATTTTTTGTTTTGAAAAGTGGATATTCGAAAATTTGATGACTCTATTTGAAGGCGAAAGATTGATTTTATCGAAAAGCTGATTGTGCCAGTCGATTTTTCGGCCCAAAAAACTCCTCTTTACGAATTTTTAGCATTTTTTATAATTTTTTTGTCGAAAATTTAGAACAAAGGGGGTAGCTATGGAAATATTTTGCGATACAAATTGATTTTTTCTAACTCCCATAATCCTCGGAAATATGCACTCAAAATTCACTAAAAGATGTAAAATTGTCCCCTCTATCGATTGGTGTTGACTAGAACGTTCTATCTTTTCTATTAGTCGAGTTATGAGTATTTTTTGTTTTGAAAAGTGGATTTTCGAAAATTTCATGACTCTATTTGAAGGCGAAATAATAATTTAATCAAAAAACTGATTGTGCCAGTCGATTTTTCGGCCCAAAAAACTCCTCTTTACGAATTTTTAGCATTTTTTATAATTTTTTTGTCGAAAATTTAGAACAAAGGGGGTAGCTATGGAAATATTTTGCGATACAAATTGATTTTTTCTAACTCCCATAATCCTTGGAAATATAGACTCAAAATTCACTAAAATATGTAAAATTGTCCCCTCTATCGATTGGTGAAGACTAGAACGTTCTATCTTTCCTATTTGTCGAGTTATGAGTACTTTTTGTTTTGAAAAGTGGATTTTCGAAAATTTGATGACTCTATTTGAAGGCGAAAGATTGATTTTATCAAAAAGCTGATTGTGCCAGTCGATTTTTCGGCCCAAAAAACTCCTCTTTACGAATTTTTAGCATTTTTTATGATCCTTTTGTCGAAAATTTAGAACAAAGGGGGTAGCTATGAAAATATTTTGCGATACAAATTGATTTTTTCTAACTCCCATAATCCTCGGAAATATGGACTAAAAATTCACTTAAATATGTAAAATTGTCCCCTCTATCGATTGGTGAAAACTAGAACGTTCTATCTTTTCTATTTGTCGAGTTATGAGTATTTTTTGTTTTGAAAAGTGGATTTTCGAAAATTTCATGACTCTATTTGAAGGCGAAATGATGATTTTATCACAAAACTGATTGTGCCAGTCGATTTTTTGGCCAAAAAAACCCCTCTCTACGAATTTTTAGCATTTTTTATAATTTTTTTGTCGAAAATTTAGAACAAAGGGGGTAGCTATGGAAATATTTTGCGATACAAATTGATTTTTTCGAACTCCCATAATCCTTGGAAATATAGACTCAAAATTCACTAAAATATGTAAAATCGTCCCCTCTATCGATTGGTGAAGACTAGAACGTTCTATCTTTCCTATTTGTCGAGTTATGAGTATTTTTTGTTTTGAAAAGTGGATATTCGAAAATTTGATGACTCTATTTGAAGGCGAAAGATTGATTTTATCAAAAAGCTGATTGTGCCAGTCGATTTTTCGGCCCAAAAAACTCCTCTTTACGAATTTTTAGCATTTTTTATAATTTTTTTGTCGAAAATTTAGAATAAAGGGGGTAGCTATGGAAATATTTTGCGATACAAATTGATTTTTTCTAACTCCCATAATCCTTGGAAATATAGACTCAAAATTCACTAAAATATGTAAAATTGTCCCCTCTATCGATTGGTGAAGACTAGAACGTTCTATCTTTCCTATTTGTCGAGTTATGAGTATTTTTTGTTTTGAAAAGTGGATTTTCGAAAATTTGATGACTCTATTTGAAGGCGAAAGATTTATTTTCATCAAAAAGCTGATTGTGCCAGTCGATTTTTCGGCCCAAAAAACTCCTCTTTACGAATTTTTAGCATTTTTTATAATTTTTTTGTCGAAAATTTAGAACAAAGGGGGTAGCTATGGAAATATTTTGCGATACAAATTGATTTTTTCTAACTCCCATAATCCTTGGAAATATAGACTCAAAATTCACTAAAATATGTAAAATTGTCCCCTCTATCGATTGGTGAAGACTAGAACGTTCTATCTTTCCTATTTGTCGAGTTATGAGTACTTTTTGTTTTGAAAAGTGGATTTTCGAAAATTTGATGACTCTATTTGAAGGCGAAAGATTGATTTTATCAAAAAGCTGATTGTGCCAGTCGATTTTTCGGCCCAAAAAACCCCTCTTTACGAATTTTTAGCATTTTTTATAATTTTTTTGTCGAAAATTTAGAACAAAGGGGGTAGCTATGGAAATATTTTGCGATACAAATTGATTTTTTCTAACTCCCATAATCCTTGGAAATATAGACTCAAAATTCACTAAAATATGTAAAATCGTCCCCTCTATCGATTGGTGAAGACTAGAACGTTCTATCTTTCCTATTTGTCGAGTTATGAGTATTTTTTGTTTTGAAAAGTGGATTTTCGAAAATTTCATGACTCTATTTGAAGGCGAAATGATGATTTTATCACAAAACTGATTGTGCCAGTCGATTTTTTGGCCAAAAAAACCCCTCTCTACGAATTTTTAGCATTTTTTATAATTTTTTTGTCGAAAATTTAGAACAAAGGGGGTAGCTATGGAAATATTTTGCGATACAAATTGATTTTTTCTAACTCCCATAATCCTTGGAAATATAGACTCAAAATTCACTAAAATATGTAAAATCGTCCCCTCTATCGATTGGTGAAGACTAGAGCGTTCTATCTTTTCTATTTGTCGAGTTATGAGTATTTTTTGTTTTGAAAAGTGGATATTCGAAAATTTGATGACTCTATTTGAAGGCGAAAGATTGATTTTATCAAAAAGCTGATTGTGCCAGTCGATTTTTCGGCCCAAAAAACCCCTCTTTACGAATTTTTAGCATTTTTTATAATTTTTTTGTTAAAAATTTAGAACAAAGAGGAAATGGAAATGGAAATATTTTGCGATACAAATTGATTTTTTCTAACTCCCATAATCCTCGGAAATATGGACTAAAAATTCACTAAAATATGTAAAATTGTCCCCTCTATCGATTGGTGAAAACTAGAACGTTCTATCTTTCCTATTTGTCGAGTTATGAGTATTTTTTGTTTTGAAAAGTGGATTTTCGAAAATTTCATGACTCTATTTGAAGGCGAAATGATGATTTTATCACAAAACTGATTGTGCCAGTCGATTTTTTGGCCAAAAAAACCCCTCTCTACGAATTTTTAGCATTTTTTATAGTTTTTTTGTCGAAAATTTAGGAAATGGAAATATTTTGCGATACAAATTGATTTTTTCTAACTCCCATAATCCTTGGAAATATAGACTCAAAATTCACTAAAATATGTAAAATCGTCCCCTCTATCGATTGGTGAAGACTAGAACGTTCTATCTTTCCTATTTGTCGAGTTATGAGTATTTTTTGTTTTGAAAAGTGGATATTCGAAAATTTGATGACTCTATTTGAAGGCGAAAGATTGATTTTATCGAAAAGCTGATTGTGCCAGTCGATTTTTCGGCCCAAAAAACTCCTCTTTACGAATTTTTAGCATTTTTTATAATTTTTTTGTCGAAAATTTAGAACAAAGGGGAAATATGGAAATATTTTGCGATACAAATTGATTTTTTCTAACTCCCATAATCCTCGGAAATATGCACTCAAAATTCACTAAAAGATGTCAAATTGTCCCCTCTATCGATTGGTGAAGACTAGAACGTTCCATCTTTTCTATTAGTCGAGTTATGAGTATTTTTTGTTTTGAAAAGTGGATTTTCGAAAATTTCATGACTCTATTTGAAGGCGAAATAATAATTTAATCAAAAAACTGATTGTGCCGGTCGATTTTTCGGCCCACAAAACTCCTCTTTACGAATTTTTAGCATTTTTTATAATTTTTTTGTCGAAAATTTAGAACAAAGGGGGTAGCTATGGAAATATTTTGTGATACAAATTGATTTTTTCTAACTCCCATAATCCTTGGAAATATGGACTCAAAATTCACTAAAGTATGTAAAAATGTCCCCTCTATCGATTGGTGAAGACTAGAACGTTCTATCTTTCCTATTTGTCGAGTTATGAGTATTTTTTGTTTTGAAAAGTGGATTTTCGAAAATTTGATGACTCTATTTGAAGGCGAAAGATTGATTTTATCAAAAAGCTGATTGTGCCAGTCGATTTTTCGGCCCAAAAAACCCCTCTTTACGAATTTTTAGCATTTTTTATAATTTTTTTGTTAAAAATTTAGAACAAAGAGGGGAGCTATGGAAATATTTTGCGATACAAATTGATTTTTTCTAACTCCCATAATCCTTGGAAATATGGACTCAAAATTCACTAAAGTATGTAAAAATGTCCCCTCTATCGATTGGTGAAGACTAGAACGTTCTAACTTTCCTATTTGTCGAGTTATGAGTATTTTTTGTTTTGAAAAGTGGATTTTCGAAAATTTCATGACTCTATTTGAAGGCGAAATGATGATTTTATCACAAAACTGATTGTGCCAGTCGATTTTTTTCGCCAAAAAAAACCCTCTTTACGAATTTTTAGCATTTTTTATAATTTTTTTGTCGAAAATTTAGAACAAAGGGGGTAGCTATGAAAATATTTTGCGAATCAAATTGCTTTTTTCTAACTCCCTTAATCATTGGCAATATCGACTCAAAATTCACTAAAATATGTAAAATTGTCCCCTCTATCGATTGGTGAAGACTAGAACGTTCTATCTTTCCTATTTGTCGAGTTATGAGTATTTTTTGTTTTGAAAAGTGGATTTTCGAAAATTTGATGACTCTATTTGAAGGCGAAAGATTGATTTTATCAAAAAGCTGATTGTGCCAGTCGATTTTTTGGCAAAAAAACTCCTCTTTACGAATTTTTAGCATTTTTTATAATCCTTTTGTCGAAAATTTAGAACAAAGGGGGTAGCTATGAAAATATTTTGCGATACAAATTGATTTTTTCTAACTCCCATAATCCTCGGAAATATGCACTCAAAATTCACTAAAAGATGTAAAATTGTCCCCTCTATCGATTGGTGTTGACTAGAACGTTCTATCTTTTCTATTAGTCGAGTTATGAGTATTTTTTGTTTTGAAAAGTGGATTTTCGAAAATTTCATGACTCTATTTGAAGGCGAAAGATTGATTTTATCAAAAAGCTGATTGTGCCAGTCGATTTTTCGGCCCAAAAAACCCCTCTTTACGAATTTTTAGCATTTTTTATAATTTTTTTGTTAAAAATTTAGAACAAAGAGGAAATGGAAATGGAAATATTTTGCGATACAAATTGATTTTTTCTAACTCCCATAATCCTTGGAAATATGGACTCAAAATCCACTAAAGTATGTAAAAATGTCCCCTCTATCGATTGGTGAAGACTAGAACGTTCTAACTTTCCTATTTGTCGAGTTATGAGTATTTTTTGTTTTGAAAAGTGGATTTTCGAAAATTTCATGACTCTATTTGAAGGCGAAATGATGATTTTATCACAAAACTGATTGTGCCAGTCGATTTTTTTCGCCAAAAAAAACCCTCTTTACGAATTTTTAGCATTTTTTATAATTTTTTTGTCGAAAATTTAGAACAAAGGGGGTAGGCTATGAAAATATTTTGCGAATCAAATTGCTTTTTTCTAACTCCCTTAATCATTGGCAATATCGACTCAAAATTCACTAAAATATGTAAATTTGTCCCCTCTATCGATTGGTGAAGACTAGAACGTTCTATCTTTCCTATTTGTCGAGTTATGAGTATTTTTTGTTTTGAAAAGTGGATTTTCGAAAATTTGATGACTCTATTTGAAGGCGAAAGATTGATTTTATCAAAAAGCTGATTGTGCCAGTCGATTTTTTGGCAAAAAAACCCCTCTTTACGAATTTTTAGCATTTTTTATAAATTTTTTGTCGAAAATTTAGAACAAAGGGGGTAGCTATGGAAATATTTTGCGATACAAATTGATTTTTTCTAACTCCCATAATCCTCGGAAATATGCACTCAAAATTCACTAAAGGATGTAAAATTGTCCCCTCTATCGATTGGTGAAGACTAGAACGTTCTATCTTTTCTATTAGTCGAGTTATGAGTATTTTTTGTTTTGAGCAGTGGATTTTCGAAAATTTCATGACTCTATTTGAAGGCGAAATAATAATTTAATCAAAAAACTGATTGTGCCAGTCGATTTTTCGGCCCAAAAAACTCCTCTTTACGAATTTTTAGCATTTTTTATAATTTTTTTGTCGAAAATTTAGAACAAAGGGGGTAGCTATGGAAATATTTTGCGATACAAATTGATTTTTTCTAACTCCCATAATCCTTGGAAATATAGACTCAAAATTCACTAAAATATGTAAAATTGTCCCCTCTATCGATTGGTGAAGACTAGAACGTTCTATCTTTCCTATTTGTCGAGTTATGAGTATTTTTTGTTTTGAAAAGTGGATTTTCGAAAATTTGATGACTCTATTTGAAGGCGAAATGATGATTTTATCACAAAACTGATTGTGCCAGTCGATTTTTCGGCAAAAAAAACCCCTCTCTACGAATTTTTAGCATTTTTTATAATTTTTTTGTCGAAAATTTAGAACAAAGGGGGTAGCTATGGAAATATTTTGCGATACAAATTGATTTTTTCTAACTCCCATAATCCTTGGGAATATGGACTGAAAATTCACTAAAATATGTAAAATTGTCCCCTCTATCGATTGGTGAAAACTAGAACGTTCTATCTTTCCTATTTGTCGAGTTATGAGTATTTTTTGTTTTGAAAAGTGGATTTTCGAAAATTTCATGACTCTATTTGAAGGCGAAATGATGATTTTATCACAAAACTGATTGTGCCAGTCGATTTTTTGGCCAAAAAACCCCTCTCTACGAATTTTTAGCATTTTTTATAATTTTTTTGTCGAAAATTTAGAACAAAGGGGGTAGCTATGGAAATATTTTGCGATACAAATTGATTTTTTCTAACTCCCATAATCCTTGGAAATATAGACTCAAAATTCACTAAAATATGTAAAATTGTCCCCTCTATCGATTGGTGAAGACTAGAACGTTCTATCTTTCCTATTTGTCGAGTTATGAGTATTTTTTGTTTTGAAAGTGGATATTCGAAAATTTGATGACTCTATTTGAAGGCGAAAGATTGATTTTATCGAAAAGCTGATTGTGCCAGTCGATTTTTCGGCCCAAAAAACTCCTCCATACGAATTTTTAGCATTTTTTATAATTTTTTTGTCGAAAATTTAGAACAAAGGGGGTAGCTATGGAAATATTTTGCGATACAAATTGATTTTTTCTAACTCCCATAATCCTTGGAAATATCTACTCAAAATTCACTTAAATATGTAAAATTGTCCCCTCTATCGATTGGTGAAGACTAGAACGTTCTATCTTTCCTATTTGTCGAGTTATGAGTATTTTTTTTGAAAAGTGGATTTTCGAAAATTTCATGACTCTATTTGAAGGCGAAATGATGATTTTATCACAAAACTGATTGTGCCAGTCGATTTTTTGGCCAAAAAACCCCTCTTTACGAATTTTTAGCATTTTTTATAATTTTTTTGTCGAAAATTTAGAACAAAGGGGTAGGTATGGAAATATTTTGCGAATCAAATTGCTTTTTTTCTAACTCCCTTAATCCTTGGCAATATCGACTCAAAATTAGGGCTGGGCGATTATCAAAAAACATAATCGATTATATAAAATAATCGATAATTTTCGATCAATCGATGTTAATCGATTAATTGATTAATCGAAAAAAATCGAATAATCGAAAATAATCGATTAATCTTAAATAATCGATTAATCTAAAATAATCGATTAATCGAAAATAATCGATCAATCAAAAATAATCGATTAATCGAAAATAATCGATTAATCGAAAAAAATCGATTAATCGAAAATAATCGATTAATCGAAAATAATCAATTTTCGATGATTCGAAAATTTATTATTTTTCATTATTCTTGATAACGGCAGCTGGACCGCTACCGAAACTTTAAAAATAGAGTTTCAACAAACATCGTGATCAAGAACTATTATATTTAACTAATTTTTTCCCTAACTCACGCCTTTAAAAAGATTGACAATTTGGAACTTACGAAAATATTTTGAAGTTTAAGACTCAAAAAAAAATTGTCAAGATTTGCCAGTCGATTTTCCGGTCCAAAAAACCCCTCTTTACGAATTTTTAGCATTTTTTAAAATTTTTTGTCGAAAATTTAGAACAAAGGGGTGTATGGAAATATTTTGCGAATCAAATTGCTTTTTTCCAACTCCCTTAATCATTGGCAATATCGACTCAAAATTCACTAAAATATGTAAAATTGTCCCCTCTATCGATTGGTGAAGACTAGAACGTTCTATCTTTCCTATTTGTCGAGTTATGAGTATTTTTTGTTTTGAAAAGTGTATTTTCGAAAATTTCATGACCCTATTTGAAGGCGAAATAATGATTTTATCAAAAAACTGATTGTGCCAGTCGATTTTCTGGCCCAAAAAACCCCTCTTTACGAATTTTTAGCATTTTTTATAATTTTTTTGTCGAAAATTTAGAACAAAGGGGGTAGCTATGGAAATATTTTGCGATACAAATTGAATTTTTCTAACTACCATAATCCTTGGAAATATGGACTCAAAATTTACTAAAAGATGTAAAATTGTCCCCTCTATCGATTGGTGAAGACTAGAACGTTCTATCTTTCCTATTTGTCGCGTTATGAGTATTTTTTGTTTTGAAAAGTGGATTTTCGAAAATTTCATGACTCTATTTGAAGGCGAAATAATGATTTTATCAAAAAACTGATTGTGCCAGTCGATTTTCTGGCCCAAAAAAACCCCTCTTTACGAATTTTTAGCATTTTTTATAATTTTTTTGTCGAAAATTTAGAACAAAGGGGGTAGCTATGGAAATATTTTGCGATACAAATTGATTTTTTCTAACTACCATAATCCTTGGAAATATGGACTCAAAATTCACTAAAAGATGTAAAATTGTCCCCTCTATCGATTGGTGAAGATTAGAACGTTCTATCTTTCCTATTTGTCGCGTTATGAGTATTTTTTGTTTTGAAAAGTGGATTTTCGAAAATTTCATGACTCTATTTGAAGGCGAAATGATGATTTTATCACAAAACTGATTGTGCCAGTCGATTTTTTGGCAAAAAAAAACCCTCTTTACGAATTTTTAGCATTTTTTATAATTTTTTTTGTCGAAAATTTAGAACAAAGGGGAAATATTTTGCGATACAAATTGATTTTTTTTAACTCCCATAATCCTTGGAAATATGGACTCAAAATTCACTAAAATATGTAAAATTGTCCCCTCTATCGATTGGTGAAGACTAGAACGTTCTATCTTTCCTATTTGTCGAGTTATGAGTATTTTTTGTTTTGAAAAGTGGATTTTCGAAAATTTGATGACTCTATTTGAAGGCGAAAGATTGATTTTATCAAAAAGCTGATTGGGCCAGTCGATTTTTCGGCCCAAAAAACCCCTCTTTACGAATTTTTAGCATTTTTTATAATTTTTTTGTCGAAAATTTAGAACAAAGGGGGTAGCTATGGAAATATTTTGCGATACAAATTGATTTTTTCTAACTCCCATAATCCTTGGAAATATAGACTCAAAATTCACTAAAATATGTAAAATCGTCCCCTCTATCGATTGGTGAAGACTAGAACGTTCTATCTTTCCTATTTGTCGAGTTATGAGTATTTTTTGTTTTGAAAAGTGGATTTTCGAAAATTTCATGACTCTATTTGAAGGCGAAATGATGATTTTATCACAAAACTGATTGTGCCAGTCGATTTTTTGGCCAAAAAAACCCCTCTCTACGAATTTTTAGCATTTTTTATAATTTTTTTGTCGAAAATTTAGAACAAAGGGGGTAGCTATGGAAATATTTTGCGATACAAATTGATTTTTTCTAACTCCCATAATCCTTGGAAATATAGACTCAAAATTCACTAAAATATGTAAAATTGTCCCCTTTATCGATTGGTGAAGACTAGAACGTTCTATCTTTCCTATTTGTCGCGTTATGAGTATTTTTTGTTTTGAAAAGTGGATTTTCGAAAATTTCATGACTCTATTTGAAGGCGAAATGATGATTTTATCACAAAACTGATTGTGCCAGTCGATTTTTTGGCAAAAAAAAAACCCTCTTTACGAATTTTTAGCATTTTTTATAATTTTTTTTGTCGAAAATTTAGAACAAAGGGGAAATATTTTGCGATACAAATTGATTTTTTTTAACTCCCATTATCCTTGGAAATATGGACTCAAAATTCACTAAAATATGTAAAATTGTCCCCTCTATCGATTGGTGAAGACTAGAACGTTCTATCTTTCCTATTTGTCGAGTTATGAGTATTTTTTGTTTTGAAAAGTGGATTTTCGAAAATTTGATGACTCTATTTGAAGGCGAAAGATTGATTTTATCAAAAAGCTGATTGTGCCAGTCGATTTTTCGGCCCAAAAAACTCCTCTTTACGAATTTTTAGCATTTTTTATAATTTTTTTGTTAAAAATTTAGAACAAAGAGGAAATGGAAATGGAAATATTTTGCGATACAAATTGATTTTTTCTAACTCCCATAATCCTTGGAAATATGGACTCAAAATTCACTAAAGTATGTAAAAATGTCCCCTCTATCGATTGGTGAAGACTAGAACGTTCTAACTTTCCTATTTGTCGAGTTATGAGTATTTTTTGTTTTGAAAAGTGGATTTTCGAAAATTTCATGACTCTATTTGAAGGCGAAATGATGATTTTATCACAAAACTGATTGTGCCAGTCGATTTTTTCCGCCAAAAAAAACCCTCTTTACGAATTTTTAGCATTTTTTATAATTTTTTTGTCGAAAATTTAGAACAAAGGGGGTAGCTATGGAAATATTTTGCGATACAAATTGATTTTTTCTAACTCCCATAATCCTTGGAAATATGGACTAAAAATTCACCAAAATATGTAAAATTGTCCCCTCTATCGATTGGTGAAAACTAGAACGTTCTATCTTTCCTATTTGTCGAGTTATGAGTATTTTTTGTTTTGAAAAGTGGATTTTCGAAAATTTCATGACTCTATTTGAAGGCGAAATGATGATTTTATCACAAAACTGATTGTGCCAGTCGATTTTTTGGCAAAAAAAACCCCTCTCTACGAATTTTTAGCATTTTTTATAATTTTTTTGTCGAAAATTTAGAACAAAGGGGGTAGCTATGGAAATATTTTGCGATACAAATTGATTTTTTCTAACTACCATAATCCTTGGAAATATGGACTCAAAATTCACTAAAAGATGTAAAATTGTCCCCTTTATCGATTGGTGAAGACTAGAACGTTCTATCTTTCCTATTTGTCGCGTTATGAGTATTTTTTGTTTTGAAAAGTGGATTTTCGAAAATTTCATGACTCTATTTGAAGGCGAAATGATGATTTTATCACAAAACTGATTGTGCCAGTCGATTTTTTGGCAAAAAAAAAACCCTCTTTACGAATTTTTAGCATTTTTTATAATTTTTTTTGTCGAAAATTTAGAACAAAGGGGAAATATTTTGCGATACAAATTGATTTTTTTTAACTCCCATTATCCTTGGAAATATGGACTCAAAATTCACTAAAATATGTAAAATTGTCCCCTCTATCGATTGGTGAAGACTAGAACGTTCTATCTTTCCTATTTGTCGAGTTATGAGTATTTTTTGTTTTGAAAAGTGGATTTTCGAAAATTTGATGACTCTATTTGAAGGCGAAAGATTGATTTTATCAAAAAGCTGATTGTGCCAGTCGATTTTTCGGCCCAAAAAACTCCTCTTTACGAATTTTTAGCATTTTTTATAATTTTTTTGTTAAAAATTTAGAACAAAGAGGAAATGGAAATGGAAATATTTTGCGATACAAATTGATTTTTTCTAACTCCCATAATCCTTGGAAATATGGACTCAAAATTCACTAAAGTATGTAAAAATGTCCCCTCTATCGATTGGTGAAGACTAGAACGTTCTAACTTTCCTATTTGTCGAGTTATGAGTATTTTTTGTTTTGAAAAGTGGATTTTCGAAAATTTCATGACTCTATTTGAAGGCGAAATGATGATTTTATCACAAAACTGATTGTGCCAGTCGATTTTTTCCGCCAAAAAAAACCCTCTTTACGAATTTTTAGCATTTTTTATAATTTTTTTGTCGAAAATTTAGAACAAAGGGGGTAGCTATGGAAATATTTTGCGATACAAATTGATTTTTTCTAACTCCCATAATCCTTGGAAATATGGACTAAAAATTCACCAAAATATGTAAAATTGTCCCCTCTATCGATTGGTGAAAACTAGAACGTTCTATCTTTCCTATTTGTCGAGTTATGAGTATTTTTTGTTTTGAAAAGTGGATTTTCGAAAATTTCATGACTCTATTTGAAGGCGAAATGATGATTTTATCACAAAACTGATTGTGCCAGTCGATTTTTTGGCAAAAAAAACCCCTCTCTACGAATTTTTAGCATTTTTTATAATTTTTTTGTCGAAAATTTAGAACAAAGGGGGTAGCTATGGAAATATTTTGCGATACAAATTGATTTTTTCTAACTCCCATAATCCTTGGAAATATGGACTCAAAATTCACTAAAAGATGTAAAATTGTCCCCTTTATCGATTGGTGAAGACTAGAACGTTCTATCTTTCCTATTTGTCGCGTTATGAGTATTTTTTGTTTTGAAAAGTGGATTTTCGAAAATTTCATGACTCTATTTGAAGGCGAAATGATGATTTTATCACAAAACTGATTGTGCCAGTCGATTTTTTGGCAAAAAAAAAACCCTCTTTACGAATTTTTAGCATTTTTTATAATTTTTTTTGTCGAAAATTTAGAACAAAGGGGAAATATTTTGCGATACAAATTGATTTTTTTTAACTCCCATTATCCTTGGAAATATGGACTCAAAATTCACTAAAATATGTAAAATTGTCCCCTCTATCGATTGGTGAAGACTAGAACGTTCTATCTTTCCTATTTGTCGAGTTATGAGTATTTTTTGTTTTGAAAAGTGGATTTTCGAAAATTTGATGACTCTATTTGAAGGCGAAAGATTGATTTTATCAAAAAGCTGATTGTGCCAGTCGATTTTTCGGCCCAAAAAACTCCTCTTTACGAATTTTTAGCATTTTTTATAATTTTTTTGTTAAAAATTTAGAACAAAGAGGAAATGGAAATGGAAATATTTTGCGATACAAATTGATTTTTTCTAACTCCCATAATCCTTGGAAATATGGACTCAAAATTCACTAAAGTATGTAAAAATGTCCCCTCTATCGATTGGTGAAGACTAGAACGTTCTAACTTTCCTATTTGTCGAGTTATGAGTATTTTTTGTTTTGAAAAGTGGATTTTCGAAAATTTCATGACTCTATTTGAAGGCGAAATGATGATTTTATCACAAAACTGATTGTGCCAGTCGATTTTTTCCGCCAAAAAAAACCCTCTTTACGAATTTTTAGCATTTTTTATAATTTTTTTGTCGAAAATTTAGAACAAAGGGGGTAGCTATGGAAATATTTTGCGATACAAATTGATTTTTTCTAACTCCCATAATCCTTGGAAATATGGACTAAAAATTCACCAAAATATGTAAAATTGTCCCCTCTATCGATTGGTGAAAACTAGAACGTTCTATCTTTCCTATTTGTCGAGTTATGAGTATTTTTTGTTTTGAAAAGTGGATTTTCGAAAATTTCATGACTCTATTTGAAGGCGAAATGATGATTTTATCACAAAACTGATTGTGCCAGTCGATTTTTTGGCAAAAAAAACCCCTCTCTACGAATTTTTAGCATTTTTTATAATTTTTTTGTCGAAAATTTAGAACAAAGGGGGTAGCTATGGAAATATTTTGCGATACAAATTGATTTTTTCTAACTCCCATAATCCTTGGAAATATAGACTCAAAATTCACTAAAATATGTAAAATTGTCCCCTCTATCGATTGGTGAAGACTAGAACGTTCTATCTTTCCTATTTGTCGAATTATGATTATTTTTTGTTTTGAAAAGTGGATTTTCGAAAATTTGATGACTCTATTTGAAGGCGAAAGATTGATTTTATCAAAAAGCTGATTGTGCCAGTCGATTTTTCGGCCCAAAAAACCCCTCTTTACGAATTTTTAGCATTTTTTATAATTTTTTTGTCGAAAATTTAGAACAAAGGGGGTAGCTATGGAAATATTTTGCGATACAAATTGATTTTTTCTAACTCCCATAATCCTTGGAAATATCTACTCAAAATTTACTAAAAGATGTAAAATTGTCCCCTCTATCGATTGGTGAAGACTAGAACGTTCTATCTTTCCTATTTGTCGCGTTATGAGTATTTTTTGTTTTGAAAAGTGGATTTTCGAAAATTTCATGACTCTATTTGAAGGCGAAATAATGATTTTATCAAAAAACTGATTGTGCCAGTCGATTTTCTGGCCCAAAAAAACCCCTCTTTACGAATTTTTAGCATTTTTTATAATTTTTTTGTCGAAAATTTAGAACAAAGGGGGTAGCTATGGAAATATTTTGCGATACAAATTGATTTTTTCTAACTACCATAATCCTTGGAAATATGGACTCAAAATTCACTAAAAGATGTAAAATTGTCCCCTTTATCGATTGGTGAAGACTAGAACGTTCTATCTTTCCTATTTGTCGCGTTATGAGTATTTTTTGTTTTGAAAAGTGGATTTTCGAAAATTTCATGACTCTATTTGAAGGCGAAATGATGATTTTATCACAAAACTGATTGTGCCAGTCGATTTTTTGGCAAAAAAAAAACCCTCTTTACGAATTTTTAGCATTTTTTATAATTTTTTTTGTCGAAAATTTAGAACAAAGGGGAAATATTTTGCGATACAAATTGATTTTTTTTAACTCCCATTATCCTTGGAAATATGGACTCAAAATTCACTAAAATATGTAAAATTGTCCCCTCTATCGATTGGTGAAGACTAGAACGTTCTATCTTTCCTATTTGTCGAGTTATGAGTATTTTTTGTTTTGAAAAGTGGATTTTCGAAAATTTGATGACTCTATTTGAAGGCGAAAGATTGATTTTATCAAAAAGCTGATTGTGCCAGTCGATTTTTCGGCCCAAAAAACTCCTCTTTACGAATTTTTAGCATTTTTTATAATTTTTTTGTCGAAAATTTAGAACAAAGGGGGTAGCTATGGAAATATTTTGCGATACAAATTGATTTTTTCTAACTCCCATAATCCTTGGAAATATAGACTCAAAATTCACTAAAATATGTAAAATTGTCCCCTCTATCGATTGGTGAAGACTAGAACGTTCTATCTTTCCTATTTGTCGAATTATGATTATTTTTTGTTTTGAAAAGTGGATTTTCGAAAATTTGATGACTCTATTTGAAGGCGAAAGATTGATTTTATCAAAAAGCTGATTGTGCCAGTCGATTTTTCGGCCCAAAAAACCCCTCTTTACGAATTTTTAGCATTTTTTATAATTTTTTTGTCGAAAATTTAGAACAAAGGGGGTAGCTATGGAAATATTTTGCGATACAAATTGATTTTTTCTAACTCCCATAATCCTTGGAAATATCTACTCAAAATTCACTTAAATATGTAAAATTGTCCCCTCTATCGATTGGTGAAGACTAGAACGTTCTATCTTTCCTATTTGTCGAGTTATGAGTATTTTTTTTGAAAAGTGGATTTTCGAAAATTTCATGACTCTATTTGAAGGCGAAATGATGATTTTATCACAAAACTGATTGTGCCAGTCGATTTTTTGGCCAAAAAACCCCTCTTTACGAATTTTTAGCATTTTTTATAATTTTTTTGTCGAAAATTTAGAACAAAGGGGTAGGTATGGAAATATTTTGCGAATCAAATTGCTTTTTTTCTAACTCCCTTAATCCTTGGCAATATCGACTCAAAATTAGGGCTGGGCGATTATCAAAAAACATAATCGATTATCGATTATATAAAATAATCGATAATTTTCGATTAATCGATGTTAATGGATTAATTGATTAATCGAAAAAAATCGAATAATCGAAAATAATCGATTAATCTTAAATAATCGATTAATCTAAAATAATCGATTAATCGAAAATAATCGATCAATCAAAAATAATCGATTAATCGAAAATAATCGATTAATCGAAAAAAATCGATTAATCGAAAAAAATCGATTAATCGAAAATAATCGATTAATCGGAAATAATCAATTTTCGATGATTCGAAAATTTATTATTTTTCATTATTCTTGATAACGGCAGCTGGACCGCTACCGAAACTTTAAAAATAGAGTTTCAACAAACATCGTGATCAACAACTATTATATTTAACTAATTTTTTCCCTAACTCACGCCTTCAAAAAGATTGACAATTTGGAACTTACGAAAATATTTTGAAGTTTAAGACTCAAAAAAAATTGTCAAGATTTGCCAGTCGATTTTCCGGTCCAAAAAACCCCTCTTTACGAATTTTTAGCATTTTTTAAAATTTTTTGTCGAAAATTTAGAACAAAGGGGTGTATGGAAATATTTTGCGAATCAAATTGCTTTTTTCCAACTCCCTTAATCATTGGCAATATCGACTCAAAATTCACTAAAATATGTAAAATTGTCCCCTCTATCGATTGGTGAAGACTAGAACGTTCTATCTTTCCTATTTGTCGAGTTATGAGTATTTTTTGTTTTGAAAAGTGTATTTTCGAAAATTTCATGACCCTATTTGAAGGCGAAATAATGATTTTATCAAAAAACTGATTGTGCCAGTCGATTTGTTGGCAAAAAAACCCCTCTTTACGAATTTTAAGCATTTTCCATAATTTTTTTGTCGAAAATTTAGAACAAAGGGGGTAGCTATGGAAATATTTTGCGATACAAATTGATTTTTTCTAACTACCCTAATCCTCGGAAATATGGTTTTGAATTATTGTGATTATATGAAAATGAAAAACTGGTACTGGAATGATCTTTTAATGTAAAAATGACAACTATATAACTGAATTAATACAGTTTCCTGTAAAATTTTACAGGAAACTGTTTTAATTCATTTTTGTCTCAAATCCACGTGATTTGTTGTCTCGTTCGAATTTTGGTTTGTGACTTAGAGGTGAGATGTCGCTATTTTCGCAACAAAAATATTTCCGTAACTGGACAATATGTACCGTTGTTGATTATAGTCACATTTCAGTCCGAGATTAACTCTCGGACGATAACATATACCTTGTACTGATGAGGCGCAATACGCCGAAACCGGTCTACAAGTTGTGTTATCCCTTCTAGTTGCAAACCAGAATGGTTGGTTTAAATCTTGTAGATTTACCAACCCCGTTTGACTTAGAAGTGTAATTCAATATCTGTCGGGGCATGTAGCCCGGGAAGTAGTTGTTTCTTCTTTGTTGAACGGTCACTGTTTTTGAAAAATATTTTTCAAAACTAGTTGTGAAGCGTAGAATAATATATTTTTATTCTTCGACATCTGCCAACTATATAACTGTCTTATTTGACAACATGAAAATACAAGTGAATGTTACAAACTTAAACAAAACAATACCTGCAGACAACGCTTTACTAAATTCAATACTCCCACTTTTTGTTACAAGTCAATGTCAACATTCACTTTGACAATACATTCAACATTTGACAAAAATGTTGATGTTTCAATTTTGATAATGCCTTTGTCATGATATCGGCTGCCTGGTCATCTGTTTGAACATATTGTAATTCAAAAAATTCATCTTTGAATTTCTCTCGGATAAAATGGTAACGTACGTCAATATGCTTAGTTCTCTTATGAAACTCTGGATTCTTCACAAGTCGTATTGCGCTTTGATTATCCATAAATAAAACTGGTACATCCAATTTAACTTGTCGAAGATCACATAAGAGATTCTTCAACCAGACAAGTTCTTTTATAGCTTGTGACGCTGCCACGTACTCGGATTCTGTTGTGGATAGTGCGACGGATTTTTGTCGTTCTGATCCCCAGCTAATTACACTTCCTCCAAGCATGAAAACATAACCTGATGTTGATCTTCGTGTTTGCGTGTCTCCAGCATAGTCGGCATCACTATACCCGCAAAAGTCTAAATTATTTCCGCTTACGAAACGTATTCCTTTGTTCATTGTACCTTTGATATATTTCATAATGTGTTTTACTGCATTCACATGTGCAGTAGCTGGTTTTTCCAAATATCGACTGACACTTCCAACTGCGAAACTAATATCTGGTCTGGTTGCAACGGCCAGATACATCAAGCTCCCGACTGCCTCTCGATAAGGAAAATCGATTTTTTATATCAGCTTCAAAATCTCCGAGGTTTTGTGAACCAGCTAATGGAGTTGTCACTGTCTTACAATATGTCATATCAAAACGATCAAGAACCTTTCTTGCATATCCTTGTTGATGAACATGAATCGATCCATCCAAAAGCTGATCAATTTCGAGTCCCAAAAAACATTTCAGCTCAAAAATTTTGATCTCAAATTCTCTCTGTAAGTGTCTAATGACCGGCTTAATGGCTTCTTGTTTTTCTGCTGCAATCAATCCATCGTCAACGTAAATTGCCAAAATTAACATTCCATCTTTTCCGTTGCTAACAAAAACGCATGGATCGGATCCACTCTCTTTGAAACCAAAACTGTTAAGGAAAGAAGTAAGCTTCTTATTCCAACAACGCGAAGCCTGCTTCAAACCATATAAACTTTTGTATAGTTTACACACTCGGCCACTGTTGTCATTATATCCAATTGGCTGGCTCATATAAACATTTTCTTCTAAATCGCCATTTAGAAAAGCCGTTTTCACATCAAACTGTTTTAGTGTCATACGCTTTGCCGCAGCCAATGCTAGGATCGCTCTGATTGATGTAAACTTCACCACTGGACTAAATGTTTCCTGGTAATCGATTCCGTACTCTTGTGTAAAGCCTCGTACTACCAATCGTGCCTTATACCGATTAACACTCCCATCCGGATTTTCTTTGACCTTGTAGACCCAGCGATTGTCAATCACTTTTTGATCAACTGGCGCATCGACCAAAATCCAAGTATGATTTTTCATAAGTGAATCGTACTCTTCATCCATTGCTCGCTCCCACTGCTTGTAATCAATCGACTGAATTGCCTGCTCATACGTTCTTGGCTCATCACTGACTGCCAACATTGCAGAATGTTCACCAGTTACCAGATGTGTTGATGTGTTACGATCACGTAGACGCCTATTGACAATATTTCTGCTATCAAGATCGCAGGTCATACCACGATTTTTCTGTTGATCTAGTGACGCACATTCATTTGTGTCCTTATCTTCGTCATTTTCATTTTCTGCACCTTTGTCAATACCATAATTGTCTTCGTTTTCGTTATTTTCATTCTTACTGACTACATTAGCATTTTCTTCAACACAAATATCGAGTGTTCCCATTGAATTTTCTAACAAAAAAAACGACGTCACGTGAGATCTCGATTTTACTAGTTTTCGAATTCCAAACTCGATATCCCTTTGAATTATTGTCATAACCAACAAACATACATTTTTCTGCCTTCGCGTCGAGCTTCTGACGTTTTTCTTTTGGAATGTGAATAAATACTTCCGAACCAAAAATCCGTGAATGGTCTAGCTTCGCCTCCTTGTTATGCCATAATTCATACGGTGATTTGTTGTCAACTGTGCTTGTTCCAGTTTGATTTAGCACATGAACTGCTGTATTTACTGCTTCCGCCCAGAATTTCCTATCAATCTTCTTTGCCTCAAGCATTGTCCTTGCTGATTCAACGATAGTTCGTATTTCCCTTTCTGCACAACCATTCTGCTCTGGTGTATATGGCACAGTTCGTTGATGATGAATTCCAGCTGCTTCAAAGAAAACTTTCAGCTTTTCATTGACAAACTCTGTGCCGTTGTCAGATCTGATATTGCGAACACTGTGACCATGCTTCTTCTGAATCAGTTTAACACATTTTTCGATAATACTCGCTACTTCTGATTTTTGTTTCATGAAATATACGAAACGAAAATGAGAATAATCATCTTTGAGCAACAAAAAATATCTGGATCCACCAATTGAATTCGTCTGAAACGGACCACACACGTCAGTATGAATGATTTCGCCACACATCTTTGACTTTTCTTCGCGACTCTTGAAACTGCTTCGATGATGCTTTCCATAGACACAAGCTTCACATGCAAATTCCTCATCAATGAAATCTATACCCCGACTTAGTAGAAACTTCTTCACATGTGTCGAATTCTGATGTCCTAGACGTTCGTGCCATGAACGAAATGTAGCGTTTTTGATTGCTACACTCGCTGTAGTTTCAATCTTTGATGGTTGTATTGTTCTGAACAACATTTGGAACAAACTTTTTCTGCGAACTCCCACTGCAACAATGTTTCCATCTTTCAGCAATTTGCAACCTTCGTTGTTCATGTTCAATTGATGCCCGCGATCTAACACCTTTCCCGACGAAAACAAATTTTTCTTAAGTTCCGGCACGAACAAGACTCCCATGACTCGTTTGCGAATCCATTCATCTCCATTAAAAGCAAAAATGTTGATATCGCCTTTGCCCAGAGCCATTATCTTGTCACCATTACCAACTGTAATTGGTTCAGCTATTTCCGTATAGTTTTCGAACCATTCTCGGCGATGACTCATGTGATCAGTTGCACCTGAGTCCAAAATCCAAGTATCTTGGTCTCTATTTGTTGTTTTGTAACAAATAAAAGCATCATTTGAATTTTCTTCTTTTCTCCCGTTGAAGTTAGTCTTCTTTTCCGAGCATTCCCTTTTCCAGTGGCCCTTTTTCCCACATTTGAAGCATTTGCCTTTCGGTTTGTCATTTTTATCTGTCGCTTTGTTATTTCCATGAATTTCCTTTCTTGTAATTATTGATTTGTTTCTTCGAGAAGATTCTCTTAGCCATTAGCGCCTCTACTTCTTGAACTTGACCCTGCGACTTCAAACGAAGTTCTTCTGCCATCAAACGAGCCCGCAAATTTGCTAAAGTTTGACTATCTGCGTTTGCAGATTCCCATGCACTATGGAAATGATTAAACTCGGACGGTAGTGACATTAAAATCTTCGAAATTACCATGGACTCAGAAATAATTTATTTTTGATTACGTAATTGCTGCACTATTTCCATTAATTTTGATAAAAATGTCGCAATGTCATCTTCCGGTTGTTTTGTGTAGCCATAATATTTTTGTTGTAAAAATAAAATATTTGCCTTTGATGTTTGCTCATACGTACTTTTGAGCGTCTCCCACATCTCTTGAGCTGTTTCACAATTCATAATCTGCAGTAATGCCTGTTTCATACAAGTCGTGGAAATTGCTCGTCTGGCCATAGCATCCGCCTTCTTCCAAGTCGCAATTTCCTTCGCATAATTTGTACATTCAGATGTCGGTTTGACGTTTGTTCCATCGACGTAGTCAAAAAGATCGTTAGCTTCTAAAATCTGACGCATTTGAAACTTCCATGTTAGCCAGTTGCTGCCGCTTTCCAGCTTTTCAATATTAACGCGATCGCCTTCCATTTATTTTTAATAATTATCGGCTTCAAAACTTCAAAAAATAAATTGCTTTCCAATTTTCTTTTTTTTTGAGTTCACAAATAATTCTTGCACAAAATAAATAACGATATTTACTGCAGTTAATCTTCCTTTACAATTTCACGTAATCTGGGCCCATAACCTTTTGAATTATTGTGATTATATGAAAATGAAAAACTGGTACTGGAATGATCTTTTAATGTAAAAATGACAACTATATAACTGTCTTATTTGACAACATGAAAATACAAGTGAATGTTACAAACTTAAACAAAACAATACCTGCAGACAACGCTTAATAAATTCAATATATGGACTCAAAATTCACTAAAAGATGTAAAATTGTCCCCTCTATCGATTGGTGAAGACTAGAACGTTCTATCTTTCCTATTAGTCGAGTTATGATTATTTTTTGTTTTGAAAAGTGGATTTTCGAAAATTTCATGACTCTATTTGAAGGCGAAATAATGATTTTATCACAAAACTGATTGTGCCAGTCGATTTTTTGGCCAAAAAAACCCCTCTTTACGAATTTTTAGCATTTTTTATAATTTTTTTGTCGAAAATTTAGAACAAAGGGGGTAGCTATGGAAATATTTTGCGATACAAATTGATTTTTTCTAACTACCCTAATCCTCGGAAATATGGACTCAAAATTCACTAAAAGATGTAAAATTGTCCCCTCTATCGATTGGTGAAGACTACAACGTTCTATCTTTCCTATTTGTCGCGTTATGAGTATTTTTTGTTTTGAAAAGTGGATTTTCGAAAATTTCATGACTCTATTTGAAGGCGAAATGATGATTTTATCACAAAACTGATTGTGCCAGTCGATTTTTTGGCGAAAAAAAACCCTCTTTACGAATTTTTAGCATTTTTTATAATTTTTTTTGTCGAAAATTTAGAACAAAGGGGAAATATTTTGCGATACAAATTGATTTTTTTTAACTCCCATAATCCTTGGAAATATGGACTCAAAATTCAATTAAATGTGTAAAATTGTCCCCTCTATCGATTGGTGAAGACTAGAACGTTCTATCTTTCCTATTTGTCGAGTTATGAGTATTTTTTGTTTTGAAAAGTGGATTTTCGAAAATTTCATGACTCTATTTGAAGGCGAAATAATCATTTTATCACAAAACTGATTGTGCCAGTCGATTTTTTGGCCAAAAAACCCCTCTTTACGAATTTTTATCATTTTTTATAATTTTTTTGTCGAAAATTTAGAACAAAGGGGGTAGCTATGGAAATATTATGCGATACAAATTGATTTTTTCTAACTACCATAATCCTTGGAAATATGGACTCAAAATTCACTAAAATATGTAAAATTGTCCCCTCTATCGATTGGTGAAGACTAGAACGTTCTATCTTTCCTATTTGTCGAGTTATGAGTATTTTTTGTTTTGAAAAGTGGATTTTCGAAAATTTCATGACTCTATTTGAAGGCGAAATAATGATTTTATCACAAAACTGATTGTGCCAGTCGATTTGTTGGCAAAAAAGCCCTTCTTTACGAATTTAAAGCATTTTCTATAATTTTTTTGTCGAAAATTTAGAACAAAGGGGGTAGCTATGGAAATATTTTGCGATACAATTGATTTGTTCTAACTACCCTAATCCTCGGAAATATGGACTCAAAATTCACTAAAAGATGTAAAATTGTCCCCTCTATCGATTGGTGGAGACTAGAACGTTCTATCTTTCCTATTAGTCGAGTTATGATTATTTTTTGTTTTGAAAAGTAGCTATGGAAATATTTTGCGATACAAATTGATTTTTTCTAACTACCATAATCCTTGGAAATATGGACTCAAAATTCACTAAAACATGTAAATTTGTCCCCTCTATCGATTGGTGAAAACTAGAACGTTCTATCTTTCCTATTTGTCGAGTTATGAGTATTTTTTGTTTTGAAAAGTGGATTTTCGAAAATTTCATGACTCTATTTGAAGGCGAAATAATGATTTTATCAAAAAACTGATTGTGCCAGTCGATTTTCTGGCCCAAAAAACCCCTCTTTACGAATTTTTAGCATTTTTTATAATTTTTTTGTCGAAAATTTAGAACAAAGGGGGTAGCTATGGAAATATTTTGCGATACAAATTGATTTTTTCTAACTACCATAATCCTTGGAAATATGGACTCAAAATTCACTAAAAGATGTAAAATGGTCCCCTCTATCGATTGGTGAAGACTAGAACGTTCTATCTTTCCTATTTGTCGCGTTATGAGTATTTTTTGTTTTGAAAAGTGGATTTTCGAAAATTTCATGACTCTATTTGAAGGCGAAATAATGATTTTATCACAAAACTGATTGTGCCAGTCGATTTTTTGGCCAAAAAACCCCTCTTTACGAATTTTTAGCATTTTTTATAATTTTTTTGTCGAAAATTTAGAACAAAGGGGGTAGCTATGGAAATATTTTGCGATACAAATTGATTTTTTCTAACTCCCATAATCCTTGGTAATATGGACTCAAAATTCACTAAAAGATGTAAAATTGTCCCCTCTATCGATTGGTGAAGACTAGAACGTTCTATCTTTCCTATTTGTCGCGTTATGAGTATTTTTTGTTTTGAAAAGTGGATTTTCGAAAATTTCATGACTCTATTTGAAGGCGAAATGATGATTTTATCACAAAACTGATTGTGCCAGTCGATTTTTTGGCGAAAAAAAACCCTCTTTACGAATTTTTAGCATTTTTTATAATTTTTTTTGTCGAAAATTTAGAACAAAGGGGAAATATTTTGCGATACAAATTGATTTTTTTTAACTCCCATAATCCTTGGAAATATGGACTCAAAATTCAATTAAATGTGTAAAATTGTCCCCTCTATCGATTGGTGAAGACTAGAACGTTCTATCTTTCCTATTTGTCGAGTTATGAGTATTTTTTGTTTTGAAGAGTGGATTTTCGAAAATTTCATGACTCTATTTGAAGGCGAAATAATCATTTTATCACAAAACTGATTGTGCCAGTCGATTTTTTGGCCAAAAAAACCCCTCTTTACGAATTTTTAGCATTTTTTATAATTTTTTTGTCGAAAATTTAGAACAAAGGGGGTAGCTATGGAAATATTATGCGATACAAATTGATTTTTTCTAACTACGATAATCCTTGGAAATATGGACTCAAAATTCACTAAAATATGTAAAATTGTCCCCTCTATCGATTGGTGAAGACTAGAACGTTCTATCTTTCCTATTTGTCGAGTTATGAGTATTTTTTGTTTTGAAAAGTGGATTTTCGAAAATTTCATGACTCTATTTGAAGGCGAAATAATGATTTTATCACAAAACTGATTGTGCCAGTCGATTTTTTGGCAAAAAACCCCTCTTTACGAATTTTTAGCATTTTTTATAATTTTTTTGTCGAAAATTTAGAACAAAGGGGGTAGCTATGGAAATATTTTGCGATACAAATTGATTTTTTCTAACTCCCATAATCCTTGGAAATATGGACTCAAAATTCACTAAAATATGTAAAAATGTCCCCTCTATCGATTGGTGAAGACTAGAACGTTCTAACTTTCCTATTTGTCGCGTTATGAGTATTTTTTGTTTTGAAAAGTGGATTTTCGAAAATTTCATGACTCTATTTGAAGGCGAAATGATGATTTTATCACAAAACTGATTGTGCCAGTCGATTTTTTGGCGAAAAAAAACCCTCTTTACGAATTTTTAGCATTTTTTATAATTTTTTTTGTCGAAAATTTAGAACAAAGGGGAAATATTTTGCGATACAAATTGATTTTTTTTAACTCCCATAATCCTTGGAAATATGGACTCAAAATTCAATTAAATGTGTAAAATTGTCCCCTCTATCGATTGGTGAAGACTAGAACGTTCTATCTTTCCTATTTGTCGAGTTATGAGTATTTTTTTTTTGAAGAGTGGATTTTCGAAAATTTCATGACTCTATTTGAAGGCGAAATAATCATTTTATCACAAAACTGATTGTGCCAGTCGATTTTTTGGCCAAAAAAACCCCTCTTTACGAATTTTTAGCATTTTTTATAATTTTTTTGTCGAAAATTTAGAACAAAGGGGGTAGCTATGGAAATATTATGCGATACAAATTGATTTTTTCTAACTACGATAATCCTTGGAAATATGGACTCAAAATTCACTAAAATATGTAAAATTGTCCCCTCTATCGATTGGTGAAGACTAGAACGTTCTATCTTTCCTATTTGTCGAGTTATGAGTATTTTTTGTTTTGAAAAGTGGATTTTCGAAAATTTCATGACTCTATTTGAAGGCGAAATAATGATTTTATCACAAAACTGATTGTGCCAGTCGATTTTTTGGCAAAAAACCCCTCTTTACGAATTTTTAGCATTTTTTATAATTTTTTTGTCGAAAATTTAGAACAAAGGGGGTAGCTATGGAAATATTTTGCGATACAAATTGATTTTTTCTAACTACCATAATCCTTGGAAATATGGACTCAAAATTCACTAAAACATGTAAATTTGTCCCCTCTATCGATTGGTGAAAACTAGAACGTTCTATCTTTCCTATTTGTCGAGTTATGAGTATTTTTTGTTTTGAAAAGTGGATTTTCGAAAATTTCATGACTCTATTTGAAGGCGAAATAATGATTTTATCAAAAAACTGATTGTGCCAGTCGATTTTCTGGCCCAAAAAACCCCTCTTTACGAATTTTTAGCATTTTTTATAATTTTTTTGTCGAAAATTTAGAACAAAGGGGGTAGCTATGGAAATATTTTGCGATACAAATTGATTTTTTCTAACTACCATAATCCTTGGAAATATGGACTCAAAATTCACTAAAAGATGTAAAATTGTCTCCTCTATCGATTGGTGAAGACTAGAACGTTCTATCTTTCCTATTTGTCGCGTTATGAGTATTTTTTGTTTTGAAAAGTGGATTTTCGAAAATTTCATGACTCTATTTGAAGGCGAAATGATGATTTTATCACAAAACTGATTGTGCCAGTCGATTTTTTGGCAAAAAAAAAACCCTCTTTACGAATTTTTAGCATTTTTTATAATTTTTTTTGTCGAAAATTTAGAACAAAGGGGAAATATTTTGCGATACAAATTGATTTTTTTTAACTCCCATAATCCTTGGAAATATGGACTCAAAATTCACTAAAATATGTAAAATTGTCCCCTCTATCGATTGGTGAAGACTAGAACGTTCTATCTTTCCTATTTGTCGAGTTATGAGTATTTTTTGTTTTGAAAAGTGGATTTTCGAAAATTTCATGACTCTATTTGAAGGCGAAATAATGATTTTATCACAAAACTGATTGTGCCAGTCGATTTTTTGGCCAAAAAACCCCTCTTTACGAATTTTTAGCATTTTTTATAATTTTTTTGTCGAAAATTTAGAACAAAGGGGGTAGCTATGGAAATATTTTGCGATACAAATTGATTTTTTCTAACTCCCATAATCCTTGGTAATATGGACTCAAAATTCACTAAAATATGTAAAATTGTCCCCTCTATCGATTGGTGAAGACTAGAACGTTCTATCTTTCCTATTTGTCGAGTTATGAGTATTTTTTGTTTTGAAAAGTGTATTTTCGAAAATTTCATGACTCTATTTGAAGGCGAAATAATGATTTTATCACAAAACTGATTGTGCCAGTCGATTTGTTGGCAAAAAAGCCCTTCTTTACGAATTTAAAGCATTTTCTATAATTTTTTTGTCGAAAATTTAGAACAAAGGGGGTAGCTATGGAAATATTTTGCGATACAAATTGATTTTTTCTAACTACCCTAATCCTCGGAAATATGGACTCAAAATTCACTAAAAGATGTAAAATTGTCCCCTCTATCGATTGGTGAAGACTAGAACGTTCTATCTTTCCTATTAGTGGAGTTATGATTATTTTTTGTTTTGAAAAGTAGCTATGGAAATATTTTGCGATACAAATTGATTTTTTCTAACTACCATAATCCTTGGGAATATGGACTCAAAATTCACTAAAAGATGTAAAATTGTCCCCTCTATCGATTGGTGAAGACTAGAACGTTCTATCTTTCCTATTTGTCGCGGTATGAGTATTTTTTGTTTTGAAAAGTGGATTTTCGAAAATTTCATGACTCTATTTGAAGGCGAAATGATGATTTTATCACAAAACTGATTGTGCCAGTCGATTTTTTGGCGAAAAAAAAACCCTCTTTACGAATTTTTAGCATTTTTTATAATTTTTTTTGTCGAAAATTTAGAACAAAGGGGAAATATTTTGCGATACAAATTGATTTTTTTTAACTCCCATAATCCTTGGAAATATGGACTCAAAATTCACTTAAATGTGTAAAATTGTCCCCTCTATCGATTGGTGAAGACTAGAACGTTCTATCTTTCCTATTTGTCGAGTTATGAGTATTTTTTGTTTTGAAAAGTGGATTTTCGAAAATTTGATGACTCTATTTGAAGGCGAAATAATGATTTTATCACAAAACTGATTGTGCCAGTCGATTTTTTGGCCAAAAAAACCCCTCTTTACGAATTTTTAGCATTTTTTATAATTTTTTTGTCGAAAATTTAGAACAAAGGGGAAATATTTTGCGATACAAATTGATTTTTTTTAACTCCCATAATCCTTGGAAATATGGACTCAAAATTCACTTAAATGTGTAAAATTGTCCCCTCTATCGATTGGTGAAGACTAGAACGTTCTATCTTTCCTATTTGTCGAGTTATGAGTATTTTTTGTTTTGAAAAGTGGATTTTCGAAAATTTGATGACTCTATTTGAAGGCGAAATAATGATTTTATCACAAAACTGATTGTGCCAGTCGATTTTTTGGCCAAAAAAACCCCTCTTTACGAATTTTTAGCATTTTTTATAATTTTTTTGTCGAAAATTTAGAACAAAGGGGGTAGCTATGGAAATATTTTGCGATACAAATTGATTTTTTCTAACTCCCATAATCCTTGGAAATATGGACTCAAAATTCACTAAATGATGTAAAATTGTCCCCTCTATCGATTGGTGAAGACTAGAACGTTCTATCTTTCCTATTTGTCGAGTTATGAGTATTTTATATTTTGAAAAGTGGATTTTCGAAAATTTCATGACTCTACTTGAAGGCGAAATGATGATTTTATCACAAAACTGATTGTGCCAGTCGATTTTCTGGCCCAAAAAAACCCCTCTTTACGAATTTTTAGCATTTTTTATAATTTTTTTGTCGAAAATTTAGAACAAACGGGGTAGCTATGGAAATATTTTGCGATACAAATTGATTTTTTCTAACTCCCATAATCCTTGGAAATATGGACTCAAAATTCACTAAAAGATGTAAAATTGTCCCCTCTATCGATTGGTGAAGACTAGAACGTTCTATCTTTCCTATTAGTCGAGTTATGATTATTTTTTGTTTTGAAAAGTAGCTATGGAAATATTTTGCGATACAAATTGATTTTTTCTAACTACCATAATCCTTGGGAATATGGACTCAAAATTCACTAAAAGATGTAAAATTGTCCCCTCTATCGATTGGTGAAGACTAGAACGTTCTATCTTTCCTATTTGTCGCGGTATGAGTATTTTTTGTTTTGAAAAGTGGATTTTCGAAAATTTCATGACTCTATTTGAAGGCGAAATGATGATTTTATCACAAAACTGATTGTGCCAGTCGATTTTTTGGCGAAAAAAAAACCCTCTTTACGAATTTTTAGCATTTTTTATAATTTTTTTTGTCGAAAATTTAGAACAAAGGGGAAATATTTTGCGATACAAATTGATTTTTTTTAACTCCCATAATCCTTGGAAATATGGACTCAAAATTCACTTAAATGTGTAAAATTGTCCCCTCTATCGATTGGTGAAGACTAGAACGTTCTATCTTTCCTATTTGTCGAGTTATGAGTATTTTTTGTTTTGAAAAGTGGATTTTCGAAAATTTGATGACTCTATTTGAAGGCGAAATAATGATTTTATCACAAAACTGATTGTGCCAGTCGATTTTTTGGCCAAAAAAACCCCTCTTTACGAATTTTTAGCATTTTTTATAATTTTTTTGTCGAAAATTTAGAACAAAGGGGGTAGCTATGGAAATATTATGCGATACAAATTGATTTTTTCTAACTACCATAATCCTTGGAAATATGGACTCAAAATTCACTAAAATATGTAAAATTGTCCCCTCTATCGATTGGTGAAGACTAGAACGTTCTATCTTTCCTATTTGTCGAGTTATGAGTATTTTTTGTTTTGAAAAGTGGATTTTCGAAAATTTCATGACTCTATTTGAAGGCGAAATAATGATTTTATCACAAAACTGATTGTGCCAGTCGATTTTTTGGCAAAAAAACCCCTCTTTACGAATTTTTAGCATTTTTTATAATTTTTTTGTCGAAAATTTAGAACAAAGGGGGTAGCTATGGAAATATTTTGCGATACAAATTGATTTTTTCTAACTCCCATAATCCTTGGAAATATGGACTCAAAATTCACTAAATGATGTAAAATTGTCCCCTCTATCGATTGGTGAAGACTAGAACGTTCTATCTTTCCTATTTGTCGAGTTATGAGTATTTTATATTTTGAAAAGTGGATTTTCGAAAATTTCATGACTCTACTTGAAGGCGAAATGATGATTTTATCACAAAACTGATTGTGCCAGTCGATTTTCTGGCCCAAAAAAACCCCTCTTTACGAATTTTTAGCATTTTTTATAATTTTTTTGTCGAAAATTTAGAACAAACGGGGTAGCTATGGAAATATTTTGCGATACAAATTGATTTTTTCTAACTCCCATAATCCTTGGAAATATGGACTCAAAATTCACTAAAAGATGTAAAATTGTCCCCTCTATCGATTGGTGAAGACTAGAACGTTCTATCTTTCCTATTTGTCGAGTTATGAGTATTTTTTGTTTTGAAAAGTGGATTTTCGAAAATTTCATGACTCTATTTGAAGGCGAAATAATGATTTTATCACAAAACTGATTGTGCCAGTCGATTTTTTGGCCCAAAAAAACCCCTCTTTACGAATTTTTAGCATTTTTTATAATTTTTTTGTCGAAAATTTAGAACAAAGGGGGTAGCTATGGAAATATTATGCGATACAAATTGATTATTTCTAACTACCATAATCCTTGGAAATATGGACTCAAAATTCACTAAAATATGTGAAATTGTCCCCTCTATCGATTGGTGAAGACTAGAACGTTCTATCTTTCCTATTTGTCGAGTTATGAGTATTTTTTGTTTTGAAAAGTGGATTTTCGAAAATTTGATGACTCTATTTGAAGGCGAAATAATGATTTTATCACAAAACTGATTGTGCCAGTCGATTTTTTGGCCAAAAAACCCCTCTTTACGAATTTTTAGCATTTTTTATAATTTTTCTGTCGAAAATTTAGAACAAAGGGGGTAGCTATGGAAATATTATGCGATACAAATTGATTTTTTCTAACTACCATAATCCTTGGAAATATGGACTCAAAATTCACTAAAATATGTAAAATTGTCCCCTCTATCGATTGGTGAAGCCTAGAACGTTCTATCTTTCCTATTTGTCGAGTTATGAGTATTTTTTGTTTTGAAAAGTGGATTTTCGAAAATTTCATGACTCTATTTGAAGGCGAAATAATGATTTTATCACAAAACTGATTGTGCCAGTCGATTTTTTGGCAAAAAAACCCCTCTTTACGAATTTTTAGCATTTTTTATAATTTTTTTGTCGAAAATTTAGAACAAAGGGGGTAGCTATGGAAATATTTTGCGATACAAATTGATTTTTTCTAACTCCCATAATCCTTGGAAATATGGACTCAAAATTCACTAAAATATGTAAAATTGTCCCCTCTATCGATTGGTGAAGACTAGAACGTTCTATCTTTCCTATTTGTCGAGTTATGAGTATTTTATGTTTTGAAAAGTGGATTTTCGAAAATTTCATGACTCTACTTGGAGGCGAAATGATGATTTTATCACAAAACTGATTGTGCCAGTCGATTTTTTGGCCAAAAAACCCCTCTTTACGAATTTTTAGCATTTTTTATAATTTTTTTGTCGAAAATTTAGAACAAAGGGGTAGGTATGGAAATATTTTGCGAATCAAATTGCTTTTTTCTAACTCCCTTAATCCTTGGCAATATCGACTCAAAATTAGGGCTGGGCGATTATCAAAAAACATAATCGATTATTGATTATATAAAATAATCGATTATTTTCGATTAATCGATGTTAATCGATTAATTGATTAATCGAAAAAAATCGAATAATCGAAAATAATCGATTAATCTAAAATAATCGATTAATCTAAAATAATCGATTAATCTAAAATAATCGATTAATCTAAAATAATCGATTAATCGAAAATAATCGATTAATCGAAAATAACCGATTAATCGAAAATAATCGATTAATCGAAAAAAATCGATTAATCTAAAAAATCGATTAATCGAAAATAATCGATTAATCGAAAATAATCGATTAATCGAAAATAATCAATTTTCGATGATTCGAAAATTTATTATTTTTCATTATTTTTGATAACGGCAGTTGGACCGCTACCGAAACTTTAAAAATAGAGTTTCAACAAACATCGTGATCAAGAACTATTATATTTAACTAATTTTTTCCCTAACTCACGCCTTTAAAAAGATTGACAATTTGGAACTTACGAAAATATTTTGAAGTTTAAGACTCAAAAAAAAATTGTCAAGATTTGCCAGTCGATTTTCCGGTCCAAAAAACCCCTCTTTACGAATTTTTAGCATTTTTTGAAATTTTTTGTCGAAAATTTAGAACAAAGGGGGTAGCCATGGAAATATTTTGCGATACAAATTGATTTTTTTTAACTCCCATAATCCTTGGAAATATGGACTCAAAATTCACTTAGATGTGTAAAATTGTCCCCTCTATCGATTGGTGAAAACTAGAACGTTCTATCTTTCCTATTTGTCGAGTTATGAGTATTTTTTGTTTTGAAAAGTGGATTTTCGAAAATTTCATGACTCTATTTGAAGGCGAAATAATGATTTTATCAAAAAACTGATTGTGCCAGTCGATTTTCTGGCCCAAAAAAACCCCTCTTTACAAATTTTTAGCATTTTTTATAATTTTTTTGTCGAAAATTTAGAACAAAGGGGGTAGCTATGGAAATATTTTGCGATACAAATTGATTTTTTCTAACTCCCATAATCCTTGGAAATATGGACTCAAAATTCACTAAAATATGTAAAATTGTCCCCTCTATCGATTGGTGAAGACTAGAACGTTCTATCTTTCCTATTTGTCGAGTTATGAGTATTTTATGTTTTGAAAAGTGGATTTTCGAAAATTTCATGACTCTACTTGAAGGCGAAATGATGATTTTATCACAAAACTGATTGTGCCAGTCGATTTTTTGGCCAAAAAAACCCCTCTTTACGAATTTTTAGCATTTTTCATAATTTTTTTGTCGAAAATTTAGAACAAAGGGGTAGGTATGGAAATATTTTGCGAATCAAATTGCTTTTTTCTAACTCCCTTAATCCTTGGCAATATCGACTCAAAATTAGGGCTGGGCGATTATCAAAAAACATAATAGATTATCGATTATATAAAATAATCGATTATTTTCGATTAATCGATGTTAATCGATTAATTGATTAATCGAAAAAAATCGAATAATCGAAAATAATCGATTAATCTAAAATAATCGATTAATCTAAAATAATCGATTAATCTAAAATAATCGATTAATCTAAAATAATCGATTAATCGAAAAAATTCGAATAATCGAAAATAATCGATTAATCGAAAATAATCGATTAATCGAAAAAAATCGATTAATCTAAAAAATCGATTAATCGAAAATAATCGATTAATCTAAAAAATCGATTAATCGAAAATAATCGATTAATCGAAAATAATCAATTTTCGATGATTCGAAAATTTATTATTTTTCATTATTCTTGATAACGGCAGCTGGACCGCTACCGAAACTTTAAAAATAGAGTTTCAACAAACATCGTGATCAAGAACTATTATATTTAACTAATTTTTTCCCTAACTCACGCCTTTAAAAAGATTGACAATTTGGAACTTACGAAAATATTTTGAAGTTTAAGACTCAAAAAAAATTGTCAAGATTTGCCAGTCGATTTTCCGGTCCAAAAAACCCCTCTTCACGAATTTTTAGCATTTTTTGAAATTTTTTGTCGAAAATTTAGAACAAAGGGGGTAGGTATGGAAATATTTTGCGAATCAAATTGCTTTTTTCTAACTCCCTTAATCCTTGGCAATATCGACTCAAAATTAGGGCTGGGCGATTATCAAAAAACATAATCGATTATTGATTATATAAAATAATCGATTATTTTCGATTAATCGATGTTAATCGATTAATTGATTAATCGAAAAAAATCGAATAATCGAAAATAATCGATTAATCTAAAATAATCGATTAATCTAAAATAATCGATTAATCTAAAATAATCGATTAATCGAAAATAATCGATTAATCGAAAATAACCGATTAATCGAAAATAATCGATTAATCGAAAAAAATCGATTAATCTAAAAAATCGATTAATCGAAAATAATCGATTAATCGAAAATAATCAATTTTCGATGATTCGAAAATTTATTATTTTTCATTATTTTTGATAACGGCAGTTGGACCGCTACCGAAACTTTAAAAATAGAGTTTCAACAAACATCGTGATCAAGAACTATTATATTTAACTAATTTTTTCCCTAACTCACGCCTTTAAAAAGATTGACAATTTGGAACTTACGAAAATATTTTGAAGTTTAAGACTCAAAAAAAAATTGTCAAGATTTGCCAGTCGATTTTCCGGTCCAAAAAACCCCTCTTTACGAATTTTTAGCATTTTTTGAAATTTTTTGTCGAAAATTTAGAACAAAGGGGGTAGCCATGGAAATATTTTGCGATACAAATTGATTTTTTTTAACTCCCATAATCCTTGGAAATATGGACTCAAAATTCACTTAGATGTGTAAAATTGTCCCCTCTATCGATTGGTGAAAACTAGAACGTTCTATCTTTCCTATTTGTCGAGTTATGAGTATTTTTTGTTTTGAAAAGTGGATTTTCGAAAATTTCATGACTCTATTTGAAGGCGAAATAATGATTTTATCAAAAAACTGATTGTGCCAGTCGATTTTCTGGCCCAAAAAAACCCCTCTTTACAAATTTTTAGCATTTTTTATAATTTTTTTGTCGAAAATTTAGAACAAAGGGGGTAGCTATGGAAATATTTTGCGATACAAATTGATTTTTTCTAACTCCCATAATCCTTGGAAATATGGACTCAAAATTCACTAAAATATGTAAAATTGTCCCCTCTATCGATTGGTGAAGACTAGAACGTTCTATCTTTCCTATTTGTCGAGTTATGAGTATTTTATGTTTTGAAAAGTGGATTTTCGAAAATTTCATGACTCTACTTGAAGGCGAAATGATGATTTTATCACAAAACTGATTGTGCCAGTCGATTTTTTGGCCAAAAAAACCCCTCTTTACGAATTTTTAGCATTTTTCATAATTTTTTTGTCGAAAATTTAGAACAAAGGGGTAGGTATGGAAATATTTTGCGAATCAAATTGCTTTTTTCTAACTCCCTTAATCCTTGGCAATATCGACTCAAAATTAGGGCTGGGCGATTATCAAAAAACATAATAGATTATCGATTATATAAAATAATCGATTATTTTCGATTAATCGATGTTAATCGATTAATTGATTAATCGAAAAAAATCGAATAATCGAAAATAATCGATTAATCTAAAATAATCGATTAATCTAAAATAATCGATTAATCTAAAATAATCGATTAATCTAAAATAATCGATTAATCTAAAATAATCGATTAATCGAAAAAATTCGAATAATCGAAAATAATCGATTAATCGAAAATAATCGATTAATCGAAAAAAATCGATTAATCTAAAAAATCGATTAATCGAAAATAATCGATTAATCTAAAAAATCGATTAATCGAAAATAATCGATTAATCGAAAATAATCAATTTTCGATGATTCGAAAATTTATTATTTTTCATTATTCTTGATAACGGCAGCTGGACCGCTACCGAAACTTTAAAAATAGAGTTTCAACAAACATCGTGATCAAGAACTATTATATTTAACTAATTTTTTCCCTAACTCACGCCTTTAAAAAGATTGACAATTTGGAACTTACGAAAATATTTTGAAGTTTAAGACTCAAAAAAAATTGTCAAGATTTGCCAGTCGATTTTCCGGTCCAAAAAACCCCTCTTCACGAATTTTTAGCATTTTTTGAAATTTTTTGTCGAAAATTTAGAACAAAGGGGGTAGCCATGGAAATATTTTGCGATACAAATTGATTTTTTTTAACTCCCATAATCCTTGGAAATATGGACTCAAAATTCACTTAGATGTGTAAAATTGTCCCCTCTATCGATTGGTGAAAACTAGAACGTTCTATCTTTCCTATTTGTCGAGTTATGAGTATTTTTTGTTTTGAAAAGTGGATTTTCGAAAATTTGATGACTCTATTTGAAGGCGAAAGATTGATTTTATCAAAAAACTGATTGTGCCAGTCGATTTTCTGGACCAAAAAAACCCCTCTTTACGAATTTTTAGCATTTTTTATAATTTTTTTGTCGAAAATTTAGAACAAAGGGGGTAGCTATGGAAATATTTTGCGATACAAATTGATTTTTTCTAACTACCCTTATCCTCGGAAATATGGACTCAAAATTCACTTATAGATGTAAAATTGTCCCCTCTATCGATTGGTGAAGACTAGAACGTTCTATCTTTCCTATTTGTCGCGTTATGAGTATTTTTTGTTTTGAAAAGTGGATTTTCGAAAATTTCATGACTCTACTTGAAGGCGAAATGATGATTTTATCACAAAACTGATTGTGCCAGTCGATTTTTTGGCCAAAAAAACCCCTCTTTACGAATTTTTAGCATTTTTTATAATTTTTTTGTCGAAAATTTAGAACAAAGGGGTAGGTATGGAAATATTTTGCGAATCAAATTGCTTTTTTCTAACTCCCTTAATCCTTGGCAATATCGACTCAAAATTAGGGCTGGGCGATTATCAAAAAACATAATAGATTATCGATTATATAAAATAATCGATTATTTTCGATTAATCGATGTTAATCGATTAATTGATTAATCGAAAAAAATCGAATAATCGAAAATAATCGATTAATCTAAAATAATCGATTAATCTAAAATAATCGATTAATCTAAAATAATCGATTAATCTAAAATAATCGATTAATCTAAAATAATCGATTAATCTAAAATAATCGATTAATCGAAAATAATCGAATAATCGAAAATAATCGATTAATCGAAAAAAATCGATTAATCTAAAAAATCGATTAATCGAAAATAATCGATTAATCTAAAAAATCGATTAATCGAAAATAATCGATTAATCTAAAATAATCGATTAATCGAAAATAATCAATTTTCGATGATTCGAAAATTTATTATTTTTCATTATTCTTGATAACGGCAGCTGGACCGCTACCGAAACTTTAAAAATAGAGTTTCAACAAACATCGTGATCAAGAACTATTATATTTAACTAATTTTTTCCCTAACTCACGCCTTTAAAAAGATTGACAATTTGGAACTTACGAAAATATTTTGAAGTTTAAGACTCAAAAAAAAATTGTCAAGATTTGCCAGTCGATTTTCCGGTCCAAAAAACCCCTCTTCACGAATTTTTAGCATTTTTTGAAATTTTTTGTCGAAAATTTAGAACAAAGGGGGTAGCCATGGAAATATTTTGCGATACAAATTGATTTTTTTTAACTCCCATAATCCTTGGAAATATGGACTCAAAATTCACTTAGATGTGTAAAATTGTCCCCTCTATCGATTGGTGAAAACTAGAACGTTCTATCTTTCCTATTTGTCGAGTTATGAGTATTTTTTGTTTTGAAAAGTGGATTTTCGAAAATTTGATGACTCTATTTGAAGGCGAAAGATTGATTTTATCAAAAAACTGATTGTGCCAGTCGATTTTCTGGCCCAAAAAAACCCCTCTTTACGAATTTTTAGCATTTTTTATAATTTTTTTGTCGAAAATTTAGAACAAAGGGGGTAGCTATGGAAATATTTTGCGATACAAATTGATTTTTTCTAACTACCCTAATCCTCGGAAATATGGACTCAAAATTCACTTAAAGATGTAAAATTGTCCCCTCTATCGATTGGTGAAGACTAGAACGTTCTATCTTTCCTATTTGTTGAGTTATGAGTATTTTTTGTTTTGAAAAGTGGATTTTCGAAAATTTCATGACTCTATTTGAAGGCGAAATGATGATTTGATCACAAAACTGATTGTGCCAGTCGATTTTTTGGCCAAAAAACCCCTCTTTACAAATTTTTAGCATTTTTTATTACTTTTTTGTCGAGAATTTAGAACAAAGGTGGTAGCTATGGAAATATTTTGCGATAAAAATTGATTTTTTCTAACTCCCTTAATCCTTGGAAATATGGACCCAAAATTCACTTAAATATGTAAAATTGTCCCCTCTATCGATTGGTGAAAACTAGAACGTTCTATCTTTCCTATTTGTCGAGTTATGAGTATTTTTTGTTTTGAAAAGTGGATTTTCGAAAATTTGATGACTCTATTTGAAGGCGAAAGATTGATTTTATCAAAAAACTGATTGTGCCAGTCGATTTTCTGGCCCAAAAAAACCCCTCTTTACGAATTTTTAGCATTTTTTATAATTTTTTTGTCGAAAATTTAGAACAAAGGGGGTAGCTATGGAAATATTTTGCGATACAAATTGATTTTTTCTAACTACCCTAATCCTCGGAAATATGGACTCAAAATTCACTTATAGATGTAAAATTGTCCCCTCTATCGATTGGTGAAGACTAGAACGTTCTATCTTTCCTATTTGTCGCGTTATGAGTATTTTTTGTTTTGAAAAGTGGATTTTCGAAAATTTCATGACTCTACTTGAAGGCGAAATGATGATTTTATCACAAAACTGATTGTGCCAGTCGATTTTTTGGCCAAAAAAACCCCTCTTTACGAATTTTTAGCATTTTTTATAATTTTTTTGTCGAAAATTTAGAACAAAGGGGTAGGTATGGAAATATTTTGCGAATCAAATTGCTTTTTTCTAACTCCCTTAATCCTTGGCAATATCGACTCAAAATTAGGGCTGGGCGATTATCAAAAAACATAATAGATTATCGATTATATAAAATAATCGATTATTTTCGATTAATCGATGTTAATCGATTAATTGATTAATCGAAAAAAATCGAATAATCGAAAATAATCGATTAATCTAAAATAATCGATTAATCTAAAATAATCGATTAATCTAAAATAATCGATTAATCTAAAATAATCGATTAATCTAAAATAATCGATTAATCTAAAATAATCGATTAATCGAAAATAATCGAATAATCGAAAATAATCGATTAATCGAAAAAAATCGATTAATCTAAAAAATCGATTAATCGAAAATAATCGATTAATCTAAAAAATCGATTAATCGAAAATAATCGATTAATCTAAAATAATCGATTAATCGAAAATAATCAATTTTCGATGATTCGAAAATTTATTATTTTTCATTATTCTTGATAACGGCAGCTGGACCGCTACCGAAACTTTAAAAATAGAGTTTCAACAAACATCGTGATCAAGAACTATTATATTTAACTAATTTTTTCCCTAACTCACGCCTTTAAAAAGATTGACAATTTGGAACTTACGAAAATATTTTGAAGTTTAAGACTCAAAAAAAAATTGTCAAGATTTGCCAGTCGATTTTCCGGTCCAAAAAACCCCTCTTCACGAATTTTTAGCATTTTTTGAAATTTTTTGTCGAAAATTTAGAACAAAGGGGGTAGCCATGGAAATATTTTGCGATACAAATTGATTTTTTTTAACTCCCATAATCCTTGGAAATATGGACTCAAAATTCACTTAGATGTGTAAAATTGTCCCCTCTATCGATTGGTGAAAACTAGAACGTTCTATCTTTCCTATTTGTCGAGTTATGAGTATTTTTTGTTTTGAAAAGTGGATTTTCGAAAATTTGATGACTCTATTTGAAGGCGAAAGATTGATTTTATCAAAAAACTGATTGTGCCAGTCGATTTTCTGGCCCAAAAAAACCCCTCTTTACGAATTTTTAGCATTTTTTATAATTTTTTTGTCGAAAATTTAGAACAAAGGGGGTAGCTATGGAAATATTTTGCGATACAAATTGATTTTTTCTAACTACCCTAATCCTCGGAAATATGGACTCAAAATTCACTTAAAGATGTAAAATTGTCCCCTCTATCGATTGGTGAAGACTAGAACGTTCTATCTTTCCTATTTGTTGAGTTATGAGTATTTTTTGTTTTGAAAAGTGGATTTTCGAAAATTTCATGACTCTATTTGAAGGCGAAATGATGATTTGATCACAAAACTGATTGTGCCAGTCGATTTTTTGGCCAAAAAACCCCTCTTTACAAATTTTTAGCATTTTTTATTACTTTTTTGTCGAGAATTTAGAACAAAGGTGGTAGCTATGGAAATATTTTGCGATAAAAATTGATTTTTTCTAACTCCCTTAATCCTTGGAAATATGGACCCAAAATTCACTTAAATATGTAAAATTGTCCCCTCTATCGATTGGTGAAAACTAGAACGTTCTATCTTTCCTATTTGTCGAGTTATGAGTATTTTTTGTTTTGAAAAGTGGATTTTCGAAAATTTGATGACTCTATTTGAAGGCGAAAGATTGATTTTATCAAAAAACTGATTGTGCCAGTCGATTTTCTGGCCCAAAAAAACCCCTCTTTACGAATTTTTAGCATTTTTTATAATTTTTTTGTCGAAAATTTAGAACAAAGGGGGTAGCTATGGAAATATTTTGCGATACAAATTGATTTTTTCTAACTACCCTAATCCTCGGAAATATGGACTCAAAATTCACTTAAAGATGTAAAATTGTCCCCTCTATCGATTGGTGAAGACTAGAACGTTCTATCTTTCCTATTTGTCGCGTTATGAGTATTTTTTGTTTTGAAAAGTGGATTTTCGAAAATTTCATGACTCTATTTGAAGGCGAAATGATGATTTTATCACAAAACTGATTGTGACAGTCGATTTTTTGGCAAAAAAAAACCCTCTTTACGAATTTTTAGCATTTTTTATAATTTTTTTGTCGAAAATTTAGAACAAAGGGGAAATATTTTGCGATACAAATTGATTTCTTCTAACTCCCATAATCCTTGGTAATATGGACTCAAAATTCACTAAAATATGTAAAATTGTCCCCTCTATCGATTGGTGAAGACTAGAACGTTCTATCGTTCCTATTTGTCGAGTTATGAGTATTTTTTGTTTTGAAAAGTGGATTTTCGAAAATTTCATGACTCTATTTGAAGGCGAAATGATGATTTGATCACAAAACTGATTGTGCCAGTCGATTTTTTGGCCAAAAAACCCCTCTTTACAAATTTTTAGCATTTTTTATTACTTTTTTGTCGAGAATTTAGAACAAAGGTGGTAGCTATGGAAATATTTTGCGATAAAAATTGATTTTTTCTAACTCCCTTAATCCTTGGAAATATGGACCCAAAATTCACTTAAATATGTAAAATTGTCCCCTCTATCGATTGGTGAAGACTAGAACGTTCTATCTTTCCTATTTGTCGAGTTATGAGTATTTTTTGTTTTGAAAAGTGGATTTTCGAAAATTTCATGACTCTATTTGAAGGCGAAATAATGATTTTATCACAAAACTGATTGTGCAAGTCGATTTTTCGGCCCAAAAAACCCCTCTTTACGAATTTTAAGCATTTTTTTTTTGTCGAAAATTTAGAACAAAGGTGGTAGCTATGGAAATATTTTGCGATAAAAATTGATTTTTTCTAACTCCCTTAATCCTTGGAAATATGGACCCAAAATTCACTTAAATATGTAAAATTGTCCCCTCTATCGATTGGTGAAGACTAGAACGTTCTATCTTTCCTATTTGTTGAGTTATGAGTATTTTTTGTTTTGAAAAGTGGATTTTCGAAAATTTCATGACTCTATTTGAAGGCGAAATGATGATTTTATCACAAAACTGATTGTGCCAGTCGATTTTTTGGCCAAAAAAACCCCTCTTTACGAATTTTTAGCATTTTTTATAATTTTTTTGTCGAAAATTTAGAACAAAGGGGGTAGGTATGGAAATATTTTGCGAATCAAATTGCTTTTTTCTAACTCCCTTAATCCTTGGCAATATCGACTCAAAATTAGGGCTGGGCGATTATCAAAAAACATAATCGATTATCGATTATATAAAATAATCGATTATTTTCGATTAATCGATGTTAATCGATTAATTGATTAATCGAAAAAAATCCAATAATCGAAAATAATCGATTAATCCAAAATAATCGATTAAACAAAAATAATCGATTAATCGAAAATAATCGATTAATCGAAAATAATCGATTAATCGAAAATAATCGATTATTCGAAAAAAATCGATTAATCTAAAAAATCGATTAATCGAAAATAATCGATTAATCGAAAATAATCAATTTTCGATGATTCGAAAATTTATTATTTTTCATTATTCTTGATAACGGCAGTTGGACCGCTACCGAAACTTTAAAAATAGAGTTTCAACAAACATCGTGATCAAGAACTATTATATTTAACTAATTTTTTCCCTAACTCACGCCTTTAAAAAGATTGACAATTTGGAACTTACGAAAATATTTTGAAGTTTAAGACTCAAAAAAAATTGTCAAGATTTGCCAGTCGATTTTCCGGTCCAAAAAACCCCTCTTTACGAATTTTTAGCATTTTTTGAAATTATTTGTCGAAAATTTAGAACAAAGGGGGTAGCTATGGAAATATTTTGCGATACAAATTGATTTTTTTTAACTCCCATAATCCTTGGAAATATGGACTCAAAATTCACTAAAATATGTAAAATTGTCCCCTCTATCGATTGGTGAAGACTAGAACGTTCTATCTTTCCTATTTGTCGAGTTATGAGTATTTTTTGTTTTGAAAAGTGGATTTTCGAAAATTTCATGACTCTATTTGAAGGCGAAATAATGATTTTATCACAAAACTGATTGTGCCAGTCGATTTTTCGGCCCAAAAAACCCCTCTTTACGAATTTTAAGCATTTTTTATTTTTTTTTGTCGAAAATTTAGAACAAAGGTGGTAGCTATGGAAATATTTTGCGATAAAAATTGATTTTTTCTAACTCCCTTAATCCTTGGAAATATGGACCCAAAATTCACTTAAATATGTAAAATTGTCCCCTCTATCGATTGGTGAAGACTAGAACGTTCTATCTTTCCTATTTGTCGAATTATGAGTATTTTTTGTTTTGAAAAGTGGATTTTCGAAAATTTCATGACTCTATTTGAAGGCGAAATAATGATTTTATCACAAAACTGATTGTGCCAGTCGATTTTTCGGCCCATAAAACCCCTTTTTACGAATTTTTAGCATTTTTTATAATTTTTTTGTCGAAAATTTAGAACAAAGGGGGTAGCTATGGAAATATTTTGCGATACAAATTGATTTTTTCTAACTCCCATAATCCTTGGAAATATGGACTCAAAATTCACTAAAACATGTAAAATTGTCCCCTCTATCGATTGGTGTAGACTAGAACGTTCTATCTTTCCTATTTGTCGAGTTATGAGTATTTTTTTTGTTGAAAAGTGGATTTTCGAAAATTTCATGACTCTATTTGAAGGCGAAATGATGATTTTATCACAAAACTGATTGTGCCAGTCGATTCTTTGGCCAAAAAAACCCCTCTTTACGAATTTTTAGCATTTTTTATAATTTTTTTGTCGAAAATTTAGAACAAAGGGGGTAGCTATGGAAATATTTTGCGATACAAATTGATTTTTTCTAACTCCCATAATCCTTGGAAATATGGACTCAAAATTCACTAAAATATGTAAAATTGTCCCCTCTATCGATTGGTGAAGACTAGAACGTTCTATCTTTCCTATTTGCCGAGTTATGAGTATTTTATGTTTTGAAAAGTGGATTTTCGAAAATTTCATGACTCTACTTGAAGGCGAAATGATGATTTTATCACAAAACTGATTGTGCCAGTCGATTTTTTGGCAAAAAAAACCCCTCTTTACGAATTTTTAGCATTTTTTATAATTTTTTTGTCGAAAATTTAGAACAAAGAGGGGAGCTATGGAAATATTTTGCGATACAAATTGATTTTTTCTAACTCCCATAATCCTTGGAAATATCGACTCAAAATTCACTTAAATATGTAAAATTGTCCCCTCTATCGATTGGTGTAGACTAGAACGTTCTATCTTTCCTATTTGTCGAGTTATGAGTATTTTTTGTGTTGAAAAGTGGATTTTCGAAAATTTCATGACTCTATTTGAAGGCGAAATGATGATTTTATCACAAAACTGATTGTGCCAGTCAATTTTTTGGCCAAAAAAACCCCTCTTTACGAATTTTTAGCATTTTTTATAATTTTTTTGTCGAAAATTTAGAACAAAGGGGTAGGTATGGAAATATTTTGCGAATCAAATTGCTTTTTTCTAACTCCCTTAATCCTTGGCAATATCGACTCAAAATTAGGGCTGGGCGATTATCAAAAAACATAATCGATTATCGATTATATAAAATAATCGATTATTTTCGATTAATCGATGTTAATCGATTAATTGATTAATCGAAAAAAATCGAATAATCGAAAATAATCGATTAATCTAAAATAATCGAATAATCTAAAATAATCGATTAATCTAAAATAATCGATTAATCTAAAATAATCGATTAATCTAAACCAATCCATTAATCTAAAATAATCGATTAATCGAAAATAACCGATTAATCGAAAAAAATCGATTAATTGAAAGAAATCGATTAATCGAAAGAAATCGATTAATCGAAAATAATCGATTAATCGAAAATAATCAATTTTCGATGATTCGAAAATTTATTATTTTTCATTATTCTTGATAACGGCAGTTGGACCGCTACCGAAACTTTAAAAATAGAGTTTCAACAAACATCGTGATTAAGAACTATTATATTTAACTAATTTTTTCCCTAACTCACGCCTTTAAAAAGATTGACAATTTGGAACTTACGAAAATATTTTGAAGTTTAAGACTCAAAAAAAATTGTCAAGATTTGCCAGTCGATTTTCCGGTCCAAAAAACCCCTCTTTACGAATTTTTAGCATTTTTTGAAATTTTTTGTCGAAAATTTAGAACAAAGGGGGTAGCTATGGAAATATTTTGCGATACAAATTGATTTTTTCTAACTCCCATAATCCTTGGAAATATCGACTTAAAACTCAATAAAACATGTAAAATTGTCCCCTCTATCGATTGGTGAAACCTAGAACGTTCTATCTTTCCTATTTGTCGAGTTATGAGTATTTTTTGTTTTGAAAAGTTGATTTTCGAAACTTTCATGACTCCATTTGAAGGCGAAATGATGATTTTATCACAAAACTGATTGTGCCAGTCGATTTTTTGGCCAAAAAAACCCCTCTTTACGAATTTTTAGCATTTTTTATAATTTTTTTGTCGAAAATTTAGAACAAAGGGGGTAGCTATGGAAATATTTTGCGATACAAATTGATTTTTTCTAACTCCCATAATCCTTGGAAATATGGACTCAAAATTCACTTAAATATGTAAAATTGTCCCCTCTATCGATTGGTGAATACTAGAACGTTCTATCTTTCCTATTTGTCGAGTTATGAGTATTTTTTGTTTTGAAAAGTGGATTTTCGAAAATTTCATGACTCTATTTGAAGGCGAGATGATGATTTTATCACAAAACTGATTGTGCCAGTCGATTTTTTGGCCAAAAAACCCCTCTTTACGAATTTTTAGCATTTTTTATAATTTTTTTGTCGAAAATTTAGAACAAAGGGGTAGGTATGGAAATATTTTGCGAATCAAATTGCTTTTTTCTAACTCCCTTAATCCTTGGCAATATCGACTCAAAATTAGGGCTGGGCGATTATCAAAAAACATAATCGATTATCGATAATCGATAATCGATTATTTTCGATTAATCGATGTTAATCGATTAATGGATTAATCGAAAAAAATCGAATAATCGAAAATAATCGATTAATCTAAAATAATCCATTAATCTAAAATAATCGATTAATCAAAAATAATAGATTAATCGAAAATAATCGATTAATCGAAAATAATCGATTAATCGAAAATAATCGATTAATCGAAAATAATCGATTAATCGAAAAAAATCGATTAATCGAAAATAAACAATTTTCGATGATTCGAAAATTTATTATTTTTCATTATTCTTGATAACGGCAGTTGGACCGCTACCGAAACTTTAAAAATAGAGTTTCAACAAACATCGTGATCAAGAACTATTATATTTAACTAATTTTTTCCCCAACTCACGCCTTTAAAAAGATTGACAATTTGGAACTTACGAAAATATTTTGAAGTTTGACTCAAAAAAAATTGTCAAGATTTGCCAGTCGATTTTCCGGTCCAAAAAACCCCTCTTTACGAATTTTTAGCATTTTTTGAAATTTTTTGTCGAAAATTTAGAACAAAGGGGTAGGTATGGAAATATTTTGCGAATCAAATTGCTTTTTTCTAACTCCCTTAATCCTTGGCAATATCGACTCAAAATTCACTAAAATATGTAAAATTGTCCCCTCTATCGATTGGTGAAGACTAGCGTTCTATCTTTCCTATTAGTCGAGTTATGAGTATTTTTTGTTTTGAAAAGTGGATTTTCGAAAATTTCATGACTCTATTTGAAGGCGAAATAATGATTTTAGCAAAAAACTGATTGTGCCAGTCGATTTTCCGGCCCAAAAAACCCCTCTTTACGAATTTTTAGCATTTTTTATAATTTTTTTGTCGAAAATTTAGAACAAAGGGGATAGCTATGGAAATATTTTGCGATACAAATTGATTTCTTCTAACTCCCATAATCCTTGGCAATATCGACTTAAAATTCAATAAAACATGTAAAATTGTCCCCTTTATCGATTGGTGAAAACTAGAACGTTCTATCTTTCCTATTTGTCGAGTTATGAGTATTTTTTGTTTTGAAAAGTGGATTTTCGAAAATTTCATGACTCTATTTGAAGGCGAAATAATGATTTTATCAAAAAACTGATTGTGCCAGTCGATTTTCTGGCCCAAAAAACCCCTCTTTACGAATTTTTAGCATTTTTTATAATTTTTTTGTCGAAAATTTAGATTGATTGATTGATTGATTGATTGATTTCTTCTAACTCCCATAATCCTTGGAAATATGGACTCAAAATTCACTAAAATATGTAAAATCGTCCCCTCTATCGATTGGTGAAGACTAGAACGTTCTATCTTTCCTATTTGTCGAGTTATGAGTATTTTTTGTTTTGAAAAGTGTATTTTCGAAAATTTCATGACTCTATTTGAAGGCGAAATAATGATTTTATCACAAAACTGATTGTGCCAGTCGATTTGTTGGCAAAAAAGCCCCTCTTTACGAATTTTAGGCATTTTCTATAATTTTTTTGTCGAAAATTTAGAACAAAGGGAAATATTTTGCGATACAAATTGATTTTTTCTAACTACCCCAATCCTCGGAAATATGGACTCAAAATTCAGAAAAAGATGTAAAATTGTCCCCTCTATCGATTGGTGAAGACTAGAACGATCTATCTTTCCTATGTGTCGAGTTATGATTATTTTTTGTTTTGAAAAGTGGATTTTCGAAAATTTCATGACTCTATTTGAAGGCGAAATGATGATTTTATCACAAAACTGATTGTGCCAGTCGATTTTCCGGCCCAAAAAACCCCTCTTCACGAATTTTTAGCATTTTTCATAATTTTTTTGTCGAAAATTTAGAACAAAGGGGATAGCTATGGAAATATTTTGCGATACAAATTGATTTCTTCTAACTCCCATAATCCTTGGCAATATCGACTTAAAATTCACTAAAATATGTAAAATTGTCCCCTCTATCGATTGGTGAAGACTAGAACGTTCTATCTTTCCTATTAGTCGAGTTATGAGTATTTTTTGTTTTGAAAAGTGGATTTTCGAAAATTTCATGACCCTATTTGAAGGCGAAATAATGATTTTATCAAAAAACTGATTGTGCCAGTCGATTTTTTGGCCAAAAAACCCCTCTTCACGAATTTTTAGCATTTTTTATAATTTTTTTGTCGAAAATTTAGAACAAAGGGAAATATTTTGCGATACAAATTGATTTTTTCTAACTCCCATAATCCTTGGAAATATAGACTCAAAATTCACTAAAACATGTAAAATGGTCCCCTCTATCGATTGGTGAAAACTAGAACGTTCTATCTTTCCTATTTGTCGCGTTATGAGTATTTTTTGCTTTGAAAAGTGGATTTTCGAAAATTTCATGACTATTTGAAGGCGAAATAATGATTTTATCAAAAAACTGATTGTGCCAGTCGATTTTCTGGCCCAAAAAAAACCCCTCTTTACGAATTTTTAGCATTATGTAAAATGTAAATATGTAAAATTATCCCCTCTATCGATTGGTGAAGACTAGAACGTTCTATCTTTCCTATTTGTCGAGTTATTAGTATTTTTTGTTTTGAAAAGTGGATTTTCGAAAATTTGATGACTCTATTTGAAGGCGAAATAATGATTTTATCACAAAACTGATTGTGCCAGTCGATTTTTTGGCCAAAAAACCCCTCTTCACGAATTTTTAGCATTTTTTATAATTTTTTTGTCGAAAATTTAGAACAAAGGGAAATATTTTGCGATACAAATTGATTTTTTCTAACTCCCATAATCCTTGGAAATATGGACTCAAAATTCACTAAAACATGTAAAATGGTCCCCTCTATCGATTGGTGAAAACTAGAACGTTCTATCTTTCCTATTTGTCGCGTTATGAGTATTTTTTGCTTTGAAAAGTGGATTTTCGAAAATTTCATGACTATTTGAAGGCGAAATAATGATTTTATCAAAAAACTGATTGTGCCAGTCGATTTTTCGGCTCAAAAAAACTCCTCTTTACGAATTTTTAGCATTGTCTAATTTTTTTTTGTCGAAAATTTAGAACAAAGGGGTAAGTATGGAAATATTTTGCGACACAAATTGCTTTCCTCCAACTCCCTTAATCCTTGAAAATATCGACTCAAAATTCACTAAAATATGTAAAATTGTCCCCTCTATCGATTGGTGAAGACTAGAACGATCTATCTTTCCTATGTGTCGAGTTATGATTATTTTTTGTTTTGAAAAGTGGATTTTCGAAAATTTCATGACTCTATTTGAAGGCGAAATGATGATTTTATCACAAAACTGATTGTGCCAGTCGATTTTCCGGCCCAAAAAACCCCTCTTCACGAATTTTTAGCATTTTTCATAATTTTTTTGTCGAAAATTTAGAACAAAGGGGATAGCTATGGAAATATTTTGCGATACAAATTGATTTCTTCTAACTCCCATAATCCTTGGCAATATCGACTTAAAATTCACTAAAATATGTAAAATTGTCCCCTCTATCGATTGGTGAAGACTAGAACGTTCTATCTTTCCCATTAGTCGAGTTATGAGTATTTTTTGTTTTGAAAAGTGGATTTTCGAAAATTTCATGACCCTATTTGAAGGCGAAATAATGATTTTATCAAAAAACTGATTGTGCCAGTCGATTTTCCGGCCCAAAAAACCCCTCTTCACGAATTTTTAGCATTTTTTATAATTTTTTTGTCGAAAATTTAGAACAAAGGGAAATATTTTGCGATACAAATTGATTTCTTCTAACTCCCATAATCCTTGGATGTATGGACTCAAAATTCACTAAAACATGTAAAATTGTCCCCTCTATCGATTGGTGAAAACTAGAACGTTCTATCTTTCCTATTTGTCGCGTTATGAGTATTTTTTGCTTTGAAAAGTGGATTTTCGAAAATTTCATGACTATTTGAAGGCGAAATAATGATTTTATCAAAAAACTGATTGTGCCAGTCGATTTTCTGGCCCAAAAAAATCCCTCTTTACGAATTTTTAGCATTATGTATAATGTAAATATGTAAAATTATCCCCTCTATCGATTGGTGAAGACTAGAACGTTCTATCTTTCCTATTTGTCGAGTTATTAGTATTTTTTGTTTTGAAAAGTGGATTTTCGAAAATTTGATGACTCTATTTGAAGGCGAAATAATGATTTTATCACAAAACTGATTGTGCCAGTCGATTTTTTGGCCAAAAAACCCCTCTTCACGAATTTTTAGCATTTTTTATAATTTTTTTGTCGAAAATTTAGAACAAAGGGAAATATTTTGCGATACAAATTGATTTCTTCTAACTCCCATAATCCTTGGAAATATGGACTCAAAATTCACTAAAACATGTAAAATTGTCCCCTCTATCGATTGGTGAAAACTAGAACGTTCTATCTTTCCTATTTGTCGCGTTATGAGTATTTTTTGCTTTGAAAAGTGGATTTTCGAAAATTTCATGACTCTATTTGAAGGCGAAATAATGATTTTATCACAAAACTGATTGTGCCAGTTGATTTTTCGGCTCAAAAAACTCCTCTTTACGAATTTTTAGCATTTTTTATTTTTTTTTGTCGAAAATCTAGAACAAAGGGGTAGGTATGGAAATATTTTGCGATACAAATTGCTTTTTTCCAACACCCTTAATCCTTGGAAATATCGACTCAAAATTCACTTAAATATGTAAAATTGTCTCCTCTATCGATTGGTGAAGACTAGATCGCTCTATCTTCCCTATTTGTCGAGTTATGATTATTTTTTGTTTTGAAAAGTGGATTTTCGAAATTTTTATGACTCTATTTGAATGTGAAATAATGATTTAATCAAAAAACTGATTGTGCCAGTCGATTTTTCGGCCCAAGAAACTCCTATTTACGAATTTTTAGCATTTTCTAATATTTTTTTGTCGAAAATTTAGAACAAAGGTGTAGGTATGGAAATATTTTGCGATACAAATTGCTTTTTTCCAACTCCCTTAATCTCCGGAAATATTGACTGAAAATTCACTAATATATGTAAAATTGTCCCCTCTATCGATTGGTGAAGACTAGAACGTACTTTCTTTCCTATTAGTCGAGTTATGTGTATTTTTTGTTTTGAAAAGTGGATTTTCGAAAATTTCATAAGTCTATTTGAAGGGGAAAGATTGATTTCCCAAAAAACCCCTCTTTACGAATTTTTAGCATTTTTTATTTTTTTTTGTCGAAAATTTAGAACAAAGGGGTAGGTATGGAAATAATTTGCGATACAAATTGCTTTCCTCCAACTCCCTTAATCCTTGGAAATATCGACTCAAAATTCACTAAAATATGTAAAATTGTCTCCTCTATCGATTGGTGAAGACTAGAACGCTCTATCTTTCCTATTAGTTGAGTTATGATTATTTTTTGTTTTGAAAAGTGGATTTTCGAAAATTTCATGACTCTATTTGAAGGCGAAATAATGATTTTATCAAAAAACTGATTGTGCCAGTTCATTTTTCGGCCCAGAAAACCCCTCTCAACGAATTTTTAGCATTTTCTAATTTTTTTTTGTCGAAAATCTAGAACAAAGGGGCAGGTATGGAAATATTTTGCGATACAAATTGCTTTTTTCCTCATTTTCCTTGCCCTTCTCGATAAATTAGGAGGCAAACTGATCATGAAATATAATGAATACTTAATTTACTATAGGGTATTCAACAGATAACGACAGAATTATACATGGAATAGAAACAAAGTGATTTCAAAGCTAGAGTATAACATCTTGGAGAGCCTTGCCCACCAAAAGAAGAACACAGACCGTTTTGACACGACTACGTCTGGGTCATACACGTTTCACTCACGAGTATCTCCTTAAAAGGGAAGATCCACCTATGTGCATGGCATGTGGTTTACAAATAAGTGTTGAACATGTATTAGTGCAGTGTCCGGTTTTTGAAATAAATCGTAAAATGTGTAATTTTCCGTGCTCCATAGACTCGTTATTGAATGATCACTGTAACGTGGAAAATCTTATAAAATTTCTGAATGACATTGACATTTACAAGAAAATATAAATAATATGTTATGTGGATAATTAGTGAACAAACCATACTGTACCACTGCTAATAACCCAAGGTGGTTGATGCAGTTTATTTCTAAAATTAAAAAAAAAGCTAGATAATATAACTCAAAATGGAAAGGCTAAGATAACATTAAAATGTCCTAAAAACTAGACTAATTCCTGAAGTGTTGCAGTTGAAAACAAAAAACCTAATCACCTAACCAATAGATATGAGATACCTACTTGAATTTTTCATTAAATTCATACCCGGAGTACAGCTTAAAGAAGACTAAACATCACAAATTCTTACAATATGCCTGCAATATATAAATTTAATTTTTCTATACAGCATACATAACTGATGCTCATGCAATTCATTTCTTTTTAAATTATTATTTTTTCTTTCAAAATTTTTTCCTCCGTAGACAACAATATCAATCAGCTGATAATGGTCATTTGTCAAAAGTAATGTCACACATGCGGTGTAACGTAATGGACAAAACAAATCTTACTGCGGCGATCCATTCGTTTCAGTTTGGGTATGGGGAATACCTAAACAAATTTGAAGTTTAGTAAAGTAACTTTCATTTATCGATATAAAGTACAAGGTGACCCATTTAAACAAAATTGTGAAACGGATGCATTCGAGTTTGGACTCGCCCTTTTCCTAGATAATGGAAGCAGGTCTAGTGAATTATGATACTAGAAGACCATCACAGACGTATGGCTGTAACAGATTAATTTCAAATTGTGCAGTTTAAAGTATAAGGGGTGTTGAACTCATTGCGATTTTCAGGAACAAGTGGTCAGAACATTTTAATTACACTGTATAACCTACTACAACCTTATGTTATTGCAATAGAGAAGTCAAGCAGAATTCAAATTTGAAGTAAAATACAGGGTGACCCATTCAAAAAAATTCACCTTTGATCTGGCACGGCGTTCTGGAAGATGCTGTACCATTCCGACCCATTTTAAAATATGGGCAACCGGTCAAAATTTTATTCGAATATCTTCGAGGATTTACAAGATATTAGACTTTATTGCACCAATGAATCACCCTGTAGAAGACACGAAGCTTCTGGAATGGGGGAAATAGTACAAAACTTTAGAAGTGCTTTGGCTGTTGAGCGCAACCAAAACGAATGATGGTTGTTTTGGTACCCCAAATTTTTCTCAGAATAATATGCAGCTTTGCCAAGTTACAGGTAAATTTTTGAGATTGTTTGATTTTGCATACGTTCCATAATACCAACGAGACATCTAATCGTGTTTATTTTTTTAAGTACCTACATTTTTTCTATACAAACCATTGACATCGCCCCAGTGCTTTTACGTTACCTAGATGAAAAGAACAAAAAATAGTACGTTTTTTTGTTTGAAATGTTTACTCATATAAAAAATTAGTGAAAAACATTTGTGTGTCCCAAACATATCGAAATTATACTGCCTAATGTTTTTATTTTTAATTTCTCACTATACTAGATTTCCCATTGCATAGGAGCACAAGAAAGGGTCGAAAGCCATAAAGCGGCAATAATCCATTGCCGTTACATTTTTCGGTAAAGACGTTCATTTTATTTTAAGAATGTGATTCCAACAATAGATACAATTTTGAAACTAATAATTGTAGAAATGAGAAGGAAAAAGTTGTGGAAAATTTTACACGAACTAAATTTTTCTTGGCAAAAGCAAAATAGATAATCTATTTTAATAGATATAGAAGAAATAATCTGTTGGAGAAGAAAATATTTAAGGCAAATTAAAGAGTACCGAAGGAAAGCGAGAAACATTTTTCATTTAGACGAAACCTGTGAGCAAATATTGGCAGAACAAAAATGTTGAAAGCTCTCGCCAGGCGGTTTTAGAAGGCTTATCGACTGGCTTGAAAGTTCCTTCCGGTAAGGGTCGCAGATTAATAATTACTCATATTGGTAGGGATAAAGGAGTTTTAGATGGTGGTTTATTTGAATTCGAATCTAAGTCAACTGAAGATTGCCATGAGAAAATAAACGGTGATGTTTTTGAAGATTATGTTTCCGAAATGATCAAGTCAATTCCTGAAAATTCCGTCATTGTTATGGACAATGCCAGCTATCATTCCGGACTAGTAGAAAAATTGCCCTCATCTAGCTGGAGAAAGGGGGAAATGAAAAATTGGCTTACTGAAAAAAAAATACCTTTTGATAATGCTGCCGTAAAAGCAGAGCTTCTAACAATAGTGGGAGATAATCAGGCAAAATTTAAACGGCATGTTGTTGATAAAATGGCCAAAGAACATAATATAATTGTTCTTCGTTGCGAATTAAATCCCATAGAATTAATGTGGGCGTTAAACTTGATGGGCGCTATTTTATCATTATGTTAATCAAAAAGTGTTTTTTATTATCATTTACTAAGGTAGATATGCAAAAATAAATGTCATAACAATTTCTAAAATATTACAATGAGTCAGTAATATGATTATTAAAATCTACATCTATTGTAAATATATAAAAACAAATTTTATTTATAATTTTAATCATTGCACTTCTTAATTTTTCACAATTTTGTATGTTGCTTCTTTTTAATAAAGCAAAATAAAGAATATTTGTTTGTGACTTTCTTTAAATAATAATTATCTTTATCTTTGGCTTTTTATATAACTTTTAGATCTTTAGGATTCTTTTTTGTGATTTATTAAATACCTACCAACCATACTTCAGCCTATACTTTTATACTTTTATCTAATAGAAAAAAATCCAAATATATAAATGTATCCCAATACGAAATTATTTAACAGAATAGAAAAACTGTAAGACCCGTCCCTACTCGGCAAAACCCTTAAACTGGCTGCACGACACTGGCCACCGTCTTATGATATTAATGAATTCCCAACCAATGTTCTGAATTTTACGACCCTGTTGTATTTGAGGCCATACAGGACGTGTCGATTCAATTTTGGTAAAACCGACCTGTTTTATCATTTTATTACACATAGAAAAAAAGAAAGACTCACCCTATATTCATAGTACTTTTGAATAATTAATGAGGCACTCTGCTCCTACGGAAAAAGAAAAATAGTATAGTAAATTGTATATTACGTACTGTTTGGATGCTAAGTAAATATATGATAACAGCTACTGACACGTAATGTAGCACCGTTGAGTGATTATCACTCAATGCTAGCACGTAATAAAAAAATTACGTTTCAGTTCTATAACAGATATTTTTGCAACAAGTGCATAAAGTGGTGCTTTTTTCACGAATGGAAAAATTCCATGATTCTTTCAACGTGAATGCAAAAACCAAAAAATGTGTTATTTAGGTTGCTCTAAATGGACTAAAAATGGTATCGATTTGAATGTTTATGATTGTCACGATAACAAAACGCTAAGTAAAATGACAGATGAGTGCAATCTGCAGAGCCATTAGCGGTAATATTTAAAATTAGCGTTAAAAAAACTACTTTATCTACGACCACCATTAAAATTAAGCATTTACAAACTCATATAAATACGTGAAATTACGTTTTATACATACGTCTAAAGCGTGCGAAAAAGAACAATGCTTTTTAAATGGGATAATCATTATAACACTCTTTTTTATTTGTATATTTATAAGTTACCTTAGATAATTTTGTGTTTTGTTTTCCGTCAAAGGTTCTGTAATTGTAATAATTTTGTACTGTCATTAGGAAGTGTGAAACGTGAATGGTCAATAATTGTCAAAATGTGTCAAAAATTACCAAAAATTGTCAGAAATTGTTAAATTTTTGAAAAATTGGTCAATAATCATGAAAAACTGTCAAAAATGGTCAATAACTGTTGAAAATTGTCAAATTTTTTGAAAAATTGTCAATAATTGTCAGAAACTGTCAAAAATGGTCAATAATTGTTAAAATTTGGAAGAATGGTCAAAAATTTTGAAAAAATGGTATATAATTATAAGAAAATGTCAAAAATGGTTAATAATTGATAGAAATTCTCAAAATTTTTGAAAAATGGTCAAAAATGGTCAATAATTGTCAGAACCTGTCATAAATGCTCAATAATTGTTAAAATTTGAAAAAATGGTCTAAAATGGTCAAAATTTTTGAAAAATTGTAAAAAATGATCAATAATTGTCAAAACTGTCAAAATTGGTCAATAGTTGTCAAATATGGTCAAAAATTGTTAAAATTTGAAAAAATGGTCAAAAATGGTCAATAATTGTCAAAAATGATCAATAACTGTTAAAATTTGGAAAAATGGTCTAAAATGGTCAAATTTTTTGAAAAATTGTCAAAAATGATCAATAATTGTCAAAACTGTCAAAATTGGTCTATAATTGTCAAAAATGGTGAATAATTGTTAAAATTTGAAAAAATATTCAAAAATGGTCAAAAATTTTGAAAAAATGGTCAATAATTGTCAAAAATTGTCAAAATTTTTGATAAATGGTCAACATTTTCGAAAAATGGTCAAAAATGGTCATTTTATTGTGCATAGGAAGGAAGCTTCTGTCGGCGGTCTAACGACCGCTCACCTTTTTTTTTGGATTGATGTAACACTAAAAAAATTAAAAATTAGACGGAAAATGTTCTTATTGCATATTTCTCTGAAAAGTCAATGGAAATCATCAACGTTATGGTCCCATTATTCAATGTTGACAACTAACATAAATTCAAATTTAAGCATTGATATAAGTAAATTTCATAAACTTATTACCTTCATAAAACGACAATCAGAAAGCCATAAGCCAAAAAAATCAAAAAATTTCACAAGGGAATAGATTTTGGATTTTATAAAAGGAGCACCAGATAATGAATTTCTTATGATGAAGGTAGGCAATAATTCAAACACAATTATTAAAAAGAGAGGTTATGTAATATATAGGAAAGTATTTTTAATGTGGTCGTAGATAAAACATTGTGTGATACTCATGCGTGAATTACTTTTGCACACTCGTTGCCAAAAAAGGCTCGTGCCTTTCATTTTCGCAACTCGTGCGCAAAAGTATCACTTCACGCACTAGTATCATAAATAACTATTACCTCACTCTAATGTCACTTTTTTAAACTGTTTAACAAATACATATTTTATGAACGAAAATCGATTAAAAAAACGTCACTTTTATTTATGATTGTAGAAAAAAATGTGTAATATATTATAATATATAAGCCTTGTAAGTCAGTTGGTCGAGTAACCAAGGAAACCAATTAATAGACGTTTTTTTTGACATTTTTAAATTAATAAAATGTCAGTGTAAATGTAGTGAATTTAAATACAAAAAATAAAATGAGTTCATCGTATAGTGAAGATGAATTCAGTAGCACACCACCCAATATTATGCAGTTAGCTGCGAACACTGCCGAGAACCTATTGTAAGAAAAATCAAGAGGAAGATATGAAAAGGTATATAAATTCAACTGTGTATAATTCACTGATGAATGTATGGTTATTTTTCAAAAAAATATCATAAGACTAAATATCTCGAAATATTGAAATGAGAATTATCCTAACCACAAACAAAAATTCTATATTGACAAAAAACCATCTCGGTTTTGTAGGTATTTCAGTACTTAATTACAGTTATCTGTAAAAAAAATTGTCATATTTTAGTAAAGCTTCTTCTTTTCAAAAACTTTATAAGGCGTTATAATAGTATAGTCCCCAGCACAAGGACCTTAAATTTTTATGACACATACAAATGCCAAACTTTGTGAGCGCCTTTTTTGTGATGATTCCGACAAACTTTTTCTATGCGAAAACTTTCGGCGTCGTTGTGTTTTTGAGTGCCCGGTTCCCGGAATTCTCGAAATGAAGTCACTATGACTCCCCGTATATACAAGTTTTATTTTATAGAAAATTGTTTAAAAAAATTAATTAAAAAATTGTGGTCAAACTGTCCGACAAAAATCATGCAGCGTCCACCACCCCGAAAATGTCGATATGACGTCACCATGTCTCCCCGTATATACATGATTAATTTTTTTGAAAATTGTTTAATAAAATTAATTAAAAAATTGTGGTCAACTTGTCCGACAAAAATCATGCTGCACCACCCCGAAGATGTCGATATGACGCCACTATGTCTCCCCATACATACAACTTTGAATTTAATATTTTTCGGTTTAAAATAATGTACTGATTATAAAAAAATATGTTTCCGACAAATATAGTACTGCAAACTAATAAAAAATTAAAAAACTTTAAAATCATTTAAGGTGAGGCGGGAATGATTCTAAACGTTTTTTCTAGGAATGTTATAAATCCAATAAGCTGAAAATGCACATAAATGTCCCTGGTTGCATTCTAGAGTTTTTCCGAAAATTTAAAAAAAAATTCCGAAATAATAGTAGGTATTAAACTACCTTTGACATCTATCAATATACAAGGTGTTCCATTTAAAATAACTACATTTAATATCAACTTCCGGTACAGCCTAGTACAAAATTTCACAATTCTATCTTTTGTAACTTTTGAGAAAACTCTTATGGCCGGTCTACATACTGGTGAGCTAGTGAAAGCGTTATAGAAAGAAAATATCTATAGAATATTAGTCAATGTCCAGCACCTAATTTTTGTTTTATATAAACTACAATAAAAAGTTAACAATTTTGAACTCACAAAGCAAACATCGACGAATGGCATTCATCGTTCAGCAATTTTACCATGATGTCCACCACATTGTTCGTAACACTATAAATTTTCACCATAAGAGTCACTAGATAAAATCTGTTCATATTTAGCACACTCCCGACATACAAATCCATCCTTTATAAAATTCTTATTAGAAATAAATCCCAATTCATGAAGGCTTGTTTGTTAGTCATACTCACAGTCGTTGTAACCTTTTTTTGTCCAAACAAAAAAAATGTTTACTTATAAACCGTGTTGTTTCTTGCTTCCATCGATCGTCGTAAAAGCATGTAAATTGAACATTCCAATTTAGAACGTATGAAAATTTTAATTTTTTGGGGAACAACAATTAGAAGATAGCATAGACGTGCATATTAAAATTGAATAAAGAAAGAACATACAGGGAATAAATTAATAGTGATTGAATTATTTTTTTTATCAGTCCTTGATAAGTTCGCAGTTTCTATTTAATGTGACGTTTTGAAGTTAATTCAAATTAAGCTTGAAAATTTTCAGCTTTTGCTGCACATTCTCGTTACTCGATTTAACGGCATTATACAGAGTTCGGCAAAAGTCCGGGACCGGACAAGTATTGAAGAAAATATAAAATTTTTGAAAAATCTTTTTATACCACAAATTTTACTTCAACTTAAACTATAATTTGAAAATATTTTAAAATATACAGGGCGTTCCATATTTGCGTACCAAACTAAACTTTTTTTTTTCAAACGGATCTTTGGCTATCCAATGGCAGATTTAAAAAGATGTGGTTATTTCATAAAATGTCTAGTGATAGCGATTTTTCTGTGAAAGTGGCTATATCTTTTTAACCACTCGGTATAGGATAGCAAAACCCTATATTTTCTGAAGGCTTAAAACGTGATCTTTTTAAATCTGCCATTAGATAGCCAAAGATCCATTTGAAAAAAAAAGTTTAGTTCGGTACGCAAAACTGGAGCACCCTGTATATTTTAAAATATTTTCAAATTATAGTTTAAGTTGACCTAAAATTTGTGGTATAAAAAGATTTTTCAAAAATTTTATATTTTCTTCAATACTTGTCCGGTCCCTGACTTTTGCCGAACTCTGTATACTGATCCTCTTCTTATGTCGGTAGTTATCTAGATGAGAAAAAAAAATAATATACAAAAGTTTGAAGAGATCAAGTGTAGTTTTCAAATTATCATTCAAAAATGGTCCTTTTCATTTTTTTTAATGCTTTAATGTAAAACATTTTATAAAAAAATGTCCCAGTATTTTTTTATTTTCCTTGAGCAGGATTTCTATAAAAAAAATTATCAACGATTTTTTGGGGCCTCCACCATACGAGCATTTGTTTAACTTTTTTTATTAATCTCTGTGACATTTATATTCTAATCAAAGCTGCACAAGGTGGAAAAATATCAGTAAGCTTTCCAATAAACATATTTGTTTTGAGATTTAAGCATCTACTGAGAAGGCCTATTACACAGAGTGTTGTAGGAATGTGGGACAAAACAGCAACCCAACTGTTTCGCTTGTCTTTGTCCTGGTCTTTGTCCTGGTCTTTGTCCTTGTCACTCCATGGATTTGTAGGTTACCAACTTTTATGTAGTTCCTTTTGAAGCTTATTGGACGACATAGGACTTTTGGAAAGGCAAGTGAACTCGTGAAACGTGTGATGTTACGAAAAGGCGTTCGTTACGCGATGACTCATTCTTCCTCTCTTCCTCAGTCGCCTTCTTCTCGTCTCTTTCGTAGGCTACACAACGGCACGCCTATTTCGCTCTCTCTCTCTCATACACGCCGGCACGAGGGATTCCCAAACGGTCGGAAGAGAGACACAGACAGAGAGAGAGAGAGTATCGCGCATCTCTCTCTCTAATTGTCAAATATGTTAAAATTTTTGAAAAATTGCCAAACATTTTGAAATATTGTCAAAAATTGTCAAAAATTTGGAAAAATGGTCAATAATTGTCAAAAATTGTCAAAAAATTGTCAAAATTTTGAAAAAATGGTTAATAATGGCCAAATATTTTCAAAAATGTTCAAAAATTTGGAAAAATGGTCAATAATTGTCAAAAATTGTCAAAAACTGTCAAAAATGGTCAATATTCGTAAAAATTTTGAAAAAATGGTCAAAATTTTGAAGCTTGCTTCTTATTGCACGACATAGGACTTTTGGGAAGGCTAGTGAACTCGTGAAACGTGTGATGTTACGAAAAAGCGTTCGTCACGCGATGACTCATTAGAAAGAAAGAGAGGGAGGCAGGCCATAGTGTACGTTCAGTGCAGAGAGAGAGAGAGAGATAGACGCAGGCTATAGTGAACGTTCAGTGCATAGATAGAGAGAGAGACGCATTGAAATTACGCGCGATACTATATAACCAACGCTACGTTAAGATTTTGAAAAATGGTCGAAATTTGTGAAAATTTTGAAAAAATGGTCAATAATTATAAAATACTGTCAAAAATGGTCAATAATTGTTAAAAATTGTCAAAAATGGTCAATAATTGTCAGAATCTGTCAAAAATGGTCAATAATTGTCAGAATCTGTCAAAAATGGTCAATAATTGTCAGAATCTGTCAAAAATTGTCAAAAACTGTCAAAAACTGTCAAAAATTGTCAAAAATTGTCAAAAATTGTCAAAAATTGTCAAAAATTGTCAAAAATTGTCAAAAATTGTCGAAAATTGTCAAAAATTGTTAAATATTTTAAAAAATGGTAAAAAATAGTCAATAATTGTCAAAATTTTTGAAAGTTGTCAAAAATGGTCAATATTTTTGAAAAATGTTCAAAATGTTTGAAAAATTATCAAAAATGGTCAATAATTGTCAGAGCCTGTCAAATATGCTCAAAAATCGTCAATAATTGTTAAAAATTGAAAAAATGGTCTAAAATGGTCAAAATTTTGGAAAATCTGTCAAAAATGATCAATAATTGTTAAAAATTGTAAAATTTTTGAAAAATTGTCAAAAATGGTCAATAATTGTCAGAACCTGTCAAAAATGCCCAAAAATTGTCAAAAATGGTCAATAATTCTTAAAATTTGGAAAAATGGTTTAAAATGGTCAAAATTTTTGAAAAATTGTCAAAAATGGTCAATAATTGTTAGAACCTGTCAAAAATGCTCAAAAATTGTCAAAAATGATCAATAATTGTCAAAACCGTCAAAATTGGTCAATCATTGTCAAAAATGGTCAATAATTGTAAAAATTTGAGAAAATAGTCAAAAATTGTCAAAAATTTTGAAGAAATGGTCAAGAATTGTCAAAAATTGTCAATTTTTTTGAAAAATGCTTGAAAATGGTCATTCTATTGTGCATAAGAAGCAAGCTTCTGTCGGCGGTCCGTCGACCGCTCACCTTTTTTTTGTCGTTTCTTCAGAGCCACTGAAGGGCTCTGTAGCGCTATTCTTGAATAGCGATCCTGGTTCAACGAAAACCATTGATGAGCCTAATTTAAAATGATAAATAAATGTATTTTTTAATTGTTACCAAATATTTTTTGTTTTATTTTGTATTTCAAAAGTTTTATCTCGCTAGGTTAGTTAGTTAAACACTGGACCCAATTGACATTACAACATAAGGACGTCACAAAAATGGTAGCTAATCATGGCGCAAGCGTAATCAGATACAGTGTGACCCACTTAAGATCGCAAAACCCAGTTATAGCTTTTAATTGACATTTGATAAACTTCAAAGTTTGGTGGTTTAAAAAGAGACTATTTTACTAATATATGTCAGTAGCGTACATTTTTAGGAAACTTAAAACGTCGATTTTTCAAAAAAAAACTATTAAAAGTTATAACTGGGTGGGTCTGTATATCAATTATTATTTTATCATTACTAACTGTAAGATAAGGACTACTTTTGATTATTTTTCAATTTGTCGTGTAATCTCCGCTGCTGCAACTTAATACTTTTATGAGTGTATCTTTATGAGCAATTTCTCACTAGTCGATTCACCTTATCAAGGGAATGCATCGACATCTCTTGAAATTATTCAAAAAGTTCCCCTGCTCTCTCCACTTCTCACTCTGTACTATACAACTCGATGATTTCCATCATTTTCACGCTTTTCCCCGTCTCCACTTCGTCACATTCACATTCGCTCTATTCTTTAAGTGGCATTCAGATTATTATTAGCAGACACGCACACTTTCGTTAGTGCTGTGTTTGCTGTGTCTACACTGGCGAGGAAAACGCAACCAACGATATGGAAATAATAAAGACTTTTATACCTACTTAGCAAACCGTTAAAAGGATCGGTTTTTAAAGATTAGGGTACTCCGATTTAATGTATATTGAAGATGTTGCATTCTATTGTGATAAGCGAACAATGAAACGTAATAAGAGTGCAAAAATATACGGAAGATGGAGATTTGCAGACACATGCAGACGAAAATAAAAATAAATTGTATATCAAGAATGCAGCTTGTCTTCATTGGTTTCCAAGAAAGTTCTATTAGGAATAAATACAGAGAGAATCTGTCAATCAATAATTTTTTTTTGAAAAATGCTTAGATCTGTCGATTAGTATTTCCAGTTGCAATTCTTATAAATAATGTATAATAAGGGTGTCTCAATTTAGAGATATCACGTAATCGTTGACTTTGTTAAATGGCAACACTCATTTTGATGGCTATTTTTATGGGGAGATGTAAAGTCGGCCGCTTAAGAATTTATAATCTTCTCAATAAAAAGTCGTCCCAAAATACGATATGTAATCTCGGCCGATCGAAGGTAGAAACTATAGTATTAGAAATAAGATTATCCTGACAATCTGACAACATCGCAATTATAATTTGACTTTTGAAAACGATCATTGGTTAATTTATCGAGAATGGCAAGGCAGATGATTGAAGAAGGAATACAGTGTTGAAAAAATTTCCTCGTAAATTGGAAAACTGCAGTAATGGCCCCATATAAAGTGCCATGAAACTTTCACTTTCCTGGAATTGAGTCTGCCGAGCTTACATACCTGGAATCAGGTACAAAATTTTGCTCATTAGTAAGTATTACCTGATAATCTGCCCAGTTTACAATCGCCGATTTTTATATGCTATGTAAAGTTGTACATAACTGCCAAATATAAAATTCTCATTCCTTACCAATAACAAGATAACAAAAAGTAATAAAGTTATATGAAACAAAAGTAATAAATACATGAATTTAACTATTTCAATTAAGCAAATGCTAATAATGTTGTCCATTGACTATTTGGCAATATCCTAAACGCGATCGAAATTCGTTTTGAACATTTCTAATGACTTAAAATTGAAAGAAAAGTCAAATTGGAAAATGTTATATCTTGAGAATTACTACATTATCAATTTAAGAAAAAAAAAAGGTGAGAGGTCGTCGGACCACCGACAGAAGCTTGCTCAATAAAATGACCATTTTTCGTGAATTTTTCACCATTTTTCAGAAATTTTGACAATTTTTGACAATTTTTGACCATTTTTGACCATTTTTGACCATTTTTGACCATTTTTGACCGTCTCTGATATTGACCATTTTTGAAAAATTTGAACATATTTGGCAATTATTGACCATTTTTGAAAAATTTTGACCATTTTTCAAAATTTTAATAATTATTGACCATTTTTGACAATTATTGACCATTTTTGAGCATTTTTAAGCATTTTTGACAGGTTCTGACAATTATTGACCATTTTTGACAATTTTTCAAAAATTTTGACAATTTTTAATTATTGACCATTTTTGACAGTTTTTTATAATTATTGACCATTTTTTCAAAATTTTGACAATTTTTGACAATTTTTCGAAAAATTTGACCATTTTTCAAAAATTTTGACAATTTTTGACAATTATTGACCATTTTTCCAAATTTTCGAAAATATTTGGCAATTATTAACCATTTTTTCGAAATTTTGACAATTTTTGACGATTTTTCCAAATTCTTGACAATTTTTGACCATATTTAAAAATTTTTGACAATTTTTCAAAATTTTTAACAATTATTGACCATTTTTGACAAATATTGACAATTATTGACCTTCTTTGACGATTATTGACCATTTTTGACAATTTAAAAAAATTTTTAACAAACAAATTATATATGGATCAACTAGACACGAACAACGTTCTAGTAGAGAACTTCATGTTTTCTGATGAATCTACGTTTATGTTACATGGTGATGTAAATCGACAAAATTGTCGATATTGGAAGGATGAGAGTCCACGGTGGATGAGGGAAGGTGTTACTCAACGCCCAGAAAAAGTGAATGTTTCAACAAGATGGTGCGCATCCCCATTTCGCAAGATCTGTTCGTGAGTATCTCGAAGCTGAATTTCCAGGCAGATGGTTAGGTAGAAGGAGACCTATTATTGAATGGCCACCGAGATCCCCGGTCCTCAATCCTTTGGACTTATTGAAGCTTGCTTCTTATTGCACGACATAGGACTTTTGAGAAGGCTAGTGAACTCGTAAAACGTGTGACCGTTACGAAAAAGACCGTCACGCAACAGTGTTGGCAGATTTCTGAATAATCCACTAATCCAATGAAATTTAAATTGAAGCTTGCTTCTTATTGCCCGACATAGGACTTTTGGGAAGGCTAGTCAAAAATTGTCAAAAATTTGGAAAAATGGTCAATAATTGTCAAAAACTGTCAAAATATTGAAAAAATTGTTAATAATTGCCAAATATTTTCAAAAATTGTCAAAAATTTGGAAAAATGGTCGATAATTGTCAAAAATTTTTAAAAATAGTCAAAATTTTTGAAAAATTGTCAGAAACTGTCAAAATTGGTTAATAATTGTTAAAATTTTGAAAAATAGTCAAAAATTGTCAAAATTTGAAAAAAATGGTCAATAAGTATAAAAAACTGTCAAAAACGGTCAATAATTGTTAAAAATTGTCAAAATTTTTGAAAACTGCACAAAATTTTTGAAAAATTGTCAAAAATTGTCAATAATTGTCAGAACATGTCAAAAAGCTAAAAAATTGTCAAAAATGGTCAATAATTGTTAAAATTTGGAAAAATGGTCTAGAATAGTCAAAATTTTTGAAAAATTGTAAAAAATGATCAGTTATTGTCTAAACCGTTAAAATTGGTCAATAATTGTCAAAAATGGTCAATAATTGTTAAAATTTGAAAAAATTGTCAAAAATTGCCAAAAGTTTTGAAAAAATGGTCAATAATTGTCAAAATTTTTGAAAAATGGTCGATAATTATAAAGAACTGTCATAAATGGTCAATAATTGTTAAAAATAGTCAAAATTTTTGAAAAATTATCAAACATGGTCAATGCAATTATCAGAACCTGTCAAAAATGCTCAGAAATTGTCAAAAATGGTCAATAATAGTTAAAATTTGGAAAAATGGTCTAAAATGGTCAACATTTTTCAAAAATTGTCAAAAATGATGAATAATTGTCAAAACTGTCAAAATTGGTTAATAATTTTCAAAAATGGTCAATAATTGTTAAAACTTGGAAAAATGATCAAAAATTGTCAGAAATTTGGAAAAAATGGTCAATAATTGTCAAAAATGGTCAAAAATTGTCAAAATTTTTGAAAAAATGGTCATTAATTATCAAAAATTGTCAAAATTTTGAAAAAAGGTCAATAAAATATAAAATAAAACTTAGTAGAACGTACTGGGCCTAATGTTATTCCCAACATCGCATTCTATTGCGCGTATTTTTATTGATGGTTCTCCTAACCTCGCATTCTATTGTGCATAAGAAGCAAACTTCTGTCGGCGGTCCGACGACCGCTCACCTTTTTTTATGGGGGTTTTTGAAAAGCAAAGTTTTTAAGAATAAACCGGCAAAGGAAACGCATAAGAAATGACTAGATTAATTTCGCCCAAGTCATTAGAAATGTTCAAAACGAAGTTCCATCGCGCTTAGGATATTGTCAAATAGTCAATGGACAACATTAAGAGTGCTTCATAACTTTGTTACTTTTTGTTATCTTGTTAACGATGCAAATGAAACTGAAACTCCTACTGATGTGAGTATTTCAGAATTACCACATGACAATACAGATCAACATAATGTCGAAGTGGCAGAGCCTGTACATAATACTCCAGATAGAACTCCTCCTCATACTGGTCCTGCATTGATTCCTTCATCTTCGAGCGCTGATTTGTCCGTTCACAAAGTAAACGTGAAGCTTGCTTCTTATTGCCCGACATAGGACTTTTGGGAAGGCTAGTCAAAAATTGTCAAAAATTTGGAAAAATGGTCAATAATTGTCAAAAACTGTCAAAATATTGAAAAAATGGTTAATAATTGCCAAATATTTTCAAAAATTGTCAAAAATTTGGAAAAATGGTCGATAATTGTCAAAAATTTTTAAAAATAGTCAAAATTTTTGAAAAATTGTCAGAAACTGTCAAAATTGGTTAATAATTGTTAAAATTTTGAAAAATAGTCAAAAATTGTCAAAATTTGAAAAAAATGGTCAATAAGTATAAAAAACTGTCAAAAACGGTCAATAATTGTTAAAAATTGTCAAAATTTTTGAAAACTGCACAAAATTTTTGAAAAATTGTCAATAATTGTCAGAACATGTCAAAAAGCTAAAAAATTGTCAAAAATGGTCAATAATTGTTAAAATTTGGAAAAATGGTCTAGAATAGTCAAAATTTTTGAAAAATTGTAAAAAATGATCAGTTATTGTCAAAACCGTTAAAATTGGTCAATAATTGTCAAAAATAGTCAATAATTGTTAAAATTTGAAAAAATTGTCAAAAATTGCCAAAAGTTTTGAAAAAATAGTCAATAATTGTCAAAATTTTTGAAAAATGGTCGATAATTATAAAGAACTGTCATAAATGGTCAATAATTGTTAAAAATAGTCAAAATTTTTGAAAAATTATCAAACATGGTCAATGCAATTATCAGAACCTGTCAAAAATGCTCAGAAATTGTCAAAAATGGTCAATAATAGTTAAAATTTGGAAAAATGGTCTAAAATGGTCAACATTTTTCAAAAATTGTCAAAAATGATGAATAATTGTCAAAACTGTCAAAATTGGTCAATAATTTTCAAAAATGGTCAATAATTGTTAAAACTTGGAAAAATGATCAAAAATTGTCAGAAATTTGGAAAAAATGGTCAATAATTGTCAAAAATGGTCAAAAATTGTCAAAATTTTTGAAAAAATGGTCATTAATTATCAAAAATTGTCAAAATTTTGAAAAAAGGTCAATAAAATATAAAATAAAACTTAGTAGAACGTACTGGGCCTAATGTTATTCCCAACATCGCATTCTATTGCGCGTATTTTTATTGATGGTTTTCCTAACCTCGCATTCTATTGTGCATAAGAAGCAAACTTCTGTCGGCGGTCCGACGACCGCTCACCTTTTTTTATGGGGGTTTTTGAAAAGCAAAGTTTTTAAGAATAAACCGGCAAAAGAAACGCATAAGAAATGACTAGATTAATTTCGCCCAAGTCATTAGAAATGTTCAAAACGAAGTTCGATCGCGCTTAGGATATTGTCAAATAGTCAATGGACAACATTAAGAGTGCTTCATAACTTTGTTACTTTTTGTTATCTTGTTAACGATGCAAATGAAACTGAAACTCCTACTGATGTGAGTATTTCAGAATTACCACATGACAATACAGATCAACATAATGTCGAAGTGGCAGAGCCTGTACATAATACTCCAGATAGAACTCCTCCTCATACTGGTCCTGCATTGATTCCTTCATCTTCGAGCGCTGATTTGTCCGTTCACAAAGTAAACGTGACGAAAATAATAGAAAGAATTATCGTCAGTCGCTTTAGTTAGAAAGCAAACGAAAAGAAAAAGGAAACAAAAATCTATGCAGGGAGCTATACACTCGACGCCCAACCTTGAAGAAGCGAGGAAAATAAATAGGCAGAAACGAGAAATTGAAGAAAGAAAGGCAGCGAATAGAGCGAAGAGAAACCTAAAACTAGATGAGGAAACCGGGAATAATAAAACAGATCATGATAGTGGTGACGCAGCTTGTTTGTATTGTAACGGGCTTTACTCTGAGTCACGAAAAAATGATTTTTGGATGAGGTGCCAATCTTGCCAATTGTGGGCTCATACAGATTGCGTTGGTTTAAATGGAAGAGACAAAACATTTGTATGTAATGTTTTTTACAAGGCTAGAAGTTAGTATTTGTTTCTATGACTTTAAAGTTTGTTTTTTTCTCAACAGGTATTTGCTTTTTTTAGGTCGATTTTTTTTTATATTTAGAGATTAAAATGTTCCTATCCTGAGTACAAACATGTTTAGTTCAGTTCCTTATAGTGTGTTATTTTTGTTTATTATGTTATTTTTGATTATATGAGTACCTAAAGGGTTTTTTCTAAAGTTATTTTTCTTTAAACAACTTAAACTGCCATAGAATATAGTGTGCCAACATACGTATACTGATATGATGGCCCCATGCATTGGTTTCCTTCTTCTATTATCATTAACCTAACGGATAAGATTATGCTCAAACAATTTACTACACCTTTAAGGTTTACTTTTCTCTATTAAATGATGGGGAGGAACAAAAGATGTTTGTGATATTTAGAGCTGTTTTCAAGACTATTTTCAAAAGATTTATTGATCAGAGAACATAAGACGTTAATCACCATATCAGGAATATTTAAAATGTAACATAGCCATTTTTACAGAAATTAATTTTCCCCCTTTACCAACACATTTTGTAGCTGGAATATTTACATAATTAAAAAAAAATCAGACATCCTACATTTCATTTACGTTTGTCGAGCAAAGACTTTATGTACCTGAAACTTTTTGAAATTAATACCATTGTGTTTTTGCTTTGACATATCGTTCTAACTCTATACGGTAATTTCACCGTAAACGAAACGGGCATTAGCATCAAAACAAACTTTGCAAGGCGGTATTCTTTCGGCAAAACTCAAAACAAAAGATAAAAGGCCTACCAGGTTGCATTATTAAAAAAAGCTGATACGCTGCTTTTCCACAAAATGAATTTCTTTGCCGATCTACGCATATCTGAGGAATATTTTAAATTCAAATTTTTCAAATACCATTGCACAATTCACCTGTGCCGTCTAGGACCGGACTTGAATTTCCGGCATTAGTGTTTGTGAAAAGAATACAGAATATCATATTTTTCCGGAGCTTTGCGACAAGAGCTTATACAAGGAATATTTTTATTCGAAACTATTGTATATTTATAAGATATTCCATCTTTTCCATCCAGTGAATACTTTTATTTTGAATAATGGAATCTTCTTTGTTTGTGTTTTCAATGTTATCAAGATCTACAAACACAAATCTAATATCACTACTTACTTTATTGCTATTTTATAACTCGAACTCGAATAGAAATGTACAAGATAGAAGCGCGATCGGTCGAAATTGTTTTCGACATCATTAATGATATAAAAACAATGTAAACATAAATAAAAATAGCTATTTGTGTATTAAGAGCGCAAAATGATGTATTGTCGATTGAAAGAGACAATCTCTTGAAATCGACAATGAATTTGCGCTCGAATTACACACAAGATTTTTTCTACAATCGATGAGTTCACTTATTTCCAAAAATTTATTCAATTTGATGAATGAAAATTAAAAGTACAGTTTTTACAATTTATTATGACAATTCCAGACGATGAAGAAAGTCTAGATGAGTTTGAAATTGTATGTTCCGCCATTGTTACTGATTCATTTCGCTGAGGTAAGCCATCTTTACCTTTTCAGTGTACCTTCTGATTTTCCTTGAATTACACCATGTGATGAAGAGTTCGTACTACTTTTCATACTTCCCCCGCGACTTTTTTGGCAATAGGTTTGATGTCGCGCTTGCAATTTCAGGTGGTGTACATGAAAAATCACTACAATCATTTTCTTCTTCCAATTTTGCTGCTTCACGCTCACATACGATTATTATTTAGGAAATTTTTCACTCAAATGAAAGATGTCATTTACTCGTTGACATTGGATACTCTGAGCAATGCTTATTTGATATATAGTTAATAATTGGGAGAGCGAGCGTTTTTTTAGTCTCTTATAAGCGACAAAGTGACATTCCTCGAAAAAGATGACGTTTGCGTTGTCAAATTCGAGCGCAAATGCCTACTCTGGATATGGATTGTAGAAAATAGTTATTTGTGTATTTAGAGAGTAAAGTAACATATTGCCGCTTGGGAAAGAATGTTGCCGCGCGACTCGGAGCGGAGCGCGGCGATCTTTCGGAAGCGGCAATTTCACTTTACGCTCAAAAAACACACATAATTTTTTCCACAGTCGCCCTTTTAATAATTAAAACAGTTTTTTACATTATCTTCGGTTATATTAGGAGTGCTAGAATAATCGTCATTTTCGCTATTCATCATGATTAACCTTAAAAAGATCTACTGACTAGGGATGTTGAAAAAAAATCGATTTTTATATAAATCGATTATTATTTTCTTATAATCGACATTTAGTTATCGATTTTTATAGTAATACTAATCGATTTTATGAATTACGTGCTTAAATCGATTTTCGGAAACGGCTCGTATTATTTATTGACTATTTTTCAAAATTTTGACAATTATTGACCATTTTCCAAAATTAGTGACCATTTTTCAAAATTTTCGATAATTTTTGACCATTTTCAAAACGATGAAAATTTTTAAACATTTTTTACAGTTTTTGACAATAACTGTCCATTCTTTAACAATAATTG